>OZ038371.1:59874198-62274198 GCA_964036015.1 Leptarthrus brevirostris | reverse complement strand
GAGTCCCTCTGTTTTCTTTTGGCGTTGAACACTCAGGGAAGTGTGTTTCCAAGAGTAATTTCAGTGTTTCCTCAGAGTCAGTGGTGTAAGATCCATCAGTCCTCTGAAGGAGGCCTATGCCGTTAGAGTGATCTTTTAAGAGTACTCTTTGGAGGCGTGCTGTTGCAGGTAGATTGTCCATTTCCTCACAGAACTTCCTCCAGGTTTTCCTCTTGCACCTCCTTAATTCTTTGTACTCAGTCAGGGCCTGCTTATAATCGTCCCAGGCTCCTGAGCGCTTGGCTTTGTTGAAGAGTTTTCTTGATTTAGCTCTTAGTTTGCTTAGTGTACTGTTCCACCAAGGCACATCTCTAGCTGCCTCTCTGCACCTGACAGGATTACTATTTTCGTAGGTTAGGGTTAGGTTAAAGTGGCTGCCTAAGAAGGCACACTTAGGCCTAAGAGGCCCTTTGTGCTACCACGTTGAGGCTTGAAATTTACAACCCCATAAAATAACCTAAGGAATAGGAGGGTTCTGTCCCCTGTACATCGAACCAGTTTTTGTATCTAGTGGAACTAGTTCACGGGAAGTCAAAATTATTTTTGACTGGGTTGTGAAGGATGTTCAATCCTTAGTTCATCGTCGGGAACCATTTTGAACTCCCGATAAATCGAGTCAGGTTTTTGACATCTATGGAGCCTAGCTCGGTTAGCTCTTTGAAGAAGGGGGAGCCCAAAAACCGGTTCCTACGGTTGGCTAGGGCCGGGCAGTTACCGAGGAGGTGAAGTATGGTTTCCTCTTCCTCCTCGTCGTGGCAACTCCTACAGAAGTCGTTTGAGGGCACGCCCAGCCTATCGGCGTGTCTACCTATGAGGCAGTGACCCGTGATTACGGCTACTGTAGTGCTAATTTTTTTGCGTCCGAGTAGGATAAGCCCTCTTGACCGCTTAAGGTCAAGCTTTGGCCATATCTGTCGGGTAATCAGGCAGGTGTGTTCTTCTTGCCAGTTGTTATTTGCAGTCTTGAGAGCCTCCTGTGAGAGCTCCATTTTTATGTAGCTAGCGGTTTACCCGGCTGGTGGTTAATGTCGGAATCAGGACGTGTGGTACCGATTCTAGCTAGTTCGTCGGCTCTACAATTGCCCGGAATATCACTATGTCCAGGCACCCAGATGAGCCGCACTTTCAGGTGCTCAGCTATGTCATTTTGTGTTGAGCGACATATTATGACCGTTTTAGAGGTTGTGTATACTCCCGAAAGGGATTTAATAGCTGCCTGACTATCTGTGAAAATACATACATTTCCTGTAGGTAGCGCTAGTTGATTCAGGCGGTCTACAGCTACTTTTATAGCCATGATTTCTGCTTGAAACACGCTGCAGTAGTCAGGTAAGCGAAATGAGACATCGAGGTCCAGGTGTTCCGAGAATATTCCTCCACCCACTTTGCCATCCAATTTGGAGCCGTCAGTGTAGAGATGCACTGAGTTCTCCCATTGGGGAGGACCTTTCTCCCACTCCGATCTGGTGGGAAAGAAGGAATCGAATTTTGCTCCGAAGAAAGGCTTGGGCGAGGTGTAGTTGATATTGCTGGCATTTTTATTTTGCAATATTTTGGAGTGACCGAAATCAGTTCGCTTCCAGGTCTGGATTGAGTTAAGCCTAATGGCGGCTGACGCTGCGGTTTGCTTACCAAAGAGATCCAACGGTAGAAGGTGGAGAATAGTGTTCAGGGCTTTGGAAGGTGTGGTACCCAGGGCACCTGTAATCAGCAGTGCTGCCATCCTCTGAACTTTGTCCATTGCTTTGAGATGGGTTGCTATATTTAGTGCCGGCCACCAGACAATCACCCCATACATGAGTATAGGCCGTATTACACTTGTATAGAGCCAATTCACAATGCGTGGTTCCATACCCCATCTTTTCCCTATAGCCTTCTTACACGAGTACAGCGCTACTGTGGCTTTCCGTACTCTTTCTTGGATGTTAGGCTTCCAGGTAAGTTTTCTATCTAGGACTAAACCTAGGTACTTAACCTGGTTACACAGTTCCAGCCTAACCCCGTCTAGTGTAGGGCAGGTGTTTTATGCCTCCGAGAGAAGAGTATTAACTCTGTTTTGTTAGGGTTTATACCTAGACCACACCCATCACTCCATGATGAAGTCTTGGAGAGGGCGTGTTGTAAAACCTCAGCCAGTGTATTGGGGTGCTTTCCTGAACATACCAGGGCAATATCATCGGCGTAGGCAATAACCTTGTGACCGGATAACTCTAGGTCTAAGAGCAACTCATTTAGAGTTAGGTTCCATAAGAGTGGTGAAAGGATTCCTCCCTGAGGGGTGCCTCTAGTTACCACTCTTTGGATATTGGATCCTCCTAAGCTGGAGATAATGACCCTGCTTTTTAGCATGAGGTCAATAAGTTTGATGAGAGGGTCGTCGAATTTAAGCCTCCTCAAGGATGCCATTATCGCCTCTGATCTAATATTGTTAAAAGCACCCTCAATATCAAGGAAGGCTACAAGTGAATATTCCTTCTGTAATAGCGATTGCTCTATGATTGTGGTAAGTTCGTGTAGGGCTGTCTCTACGGACTTACCTTTAGTATAAGCATGTTGCGAGAGAGACAACCTGGAATGATTGATTGTCTCTTTAATGTAGATATCTAGGAGTCTCTCCAAGGTTTTGAGCAGAAAGGAGGAGAGACTAATGGGCCTAAAATCATTGGGCTTATAATGTGAGGCTTTTCCTGCCTTAGGGATGAAAACCACCTTCGCCTTCGTCCATGAGGATGGAATATAGGTGAGGTTAAGGCAAGCCTCGTAGATGACCATTAGCCACGGAATAAGTATCTCGGAGGCTAGTTGTAGTTCAGCTGGGATGATGTTATCCAATCCCGGTGAATTATAGGGCTTGAAACTTCGTATCGCCCATTTCAATTTTCTTGTATCAAGTATCTTGTGGACCAGTTCATGGTCGCTTGGAGTATCCGGCAGCTCTACTCTTCTGTTCGTAGAGCAACCCGGAAAGTGAGTGTTTACAAGTAGCTCCAGCGACTCAAGACTGGATGAAGTCCAACTACCATCACTCCTGGTCAGGAGGCTAGGGGTGGTGGGCGTTGTTGAGAGGATTTTCCGCAAACGACTCGCTTCAGAGGAGCTTTCAATTTTATTACAGAATCCCTCCCATGAGGATCGTTTTGCTTTCCTAATCAGTTTCTTAAATTGTTTGAGGCATTCTTTATAAGAAGTCCATACATTAGTTTTTTTCGCTTGGTTAAAAAGTTTGCGACACTTCTTTCTTAGGGTCATGATCTCACTGGACCACCACGGAGGTTTGGGCTTGCCTCTAGGGACCCTATCGGGGCAGGAAATTTGTGTCGCCTCATTACACGCAAGCGTCAACGTGTCCACCACCTTGTCAAGGGTTTGTTTACTGTCAATTACGGGTGGACCTGTAGTAGGCAGACTATTACTGAGGACCATCCTGTAGAGGTCCCACTTTGTCCTTAGCCTGTTTTTATAGGGAGGGCACATCATCTTGTGTTATTCCAAATTCAATATAGGCATGGTCGGAGAAGGATGGTTCCTTGGATACCTTCCACTCCGTTATTAAGTGGGCGGATTGTTCTGAGACTAAGGTAATGTCTAGAACTTCCCGCCTAATTGAGTTAGTAAAAGTGGGTTCTGCACCCATATTACAAATGTGGAGGTTAGTTCCGAGAATAAAATCAAAAAGTAACTCACCCCTTTCGTTTACGTCCGAGCTGCCCCAGACTATATGATGAGCGTTGGCGTCTGCTCCGATCACCAGCGTCTTCCTTTGTTTAGTGGCTTCCTTGATCGCATTCCTGAGTAGTGTATTAGGAATGTCCGCCACATCGTGCGCCATGTAGCTGGAGGTTACCCAGATATTGTTGTTTTGTAACTCCAGTATGGCTGTTGTTGTGTCCTTATCACTGAACTGTGTGAGAATAAATGCGTTAATATTATTCTTAATGAGGATACATGACCTTGGTTTACTTGTACCTTGTAAATAGAGGAGCTTATAACTCTTCATGTTGAGTCCGCAAACCTTGTTTCTGATGATCCAAGGTTCTTGGACAAGGATGAGCTCTTCTCCTTTTTGCGCAAGACGAAGGAGAAGGGCTGCGGACGCTGCTTTTGAGTGATGGAGATTAATTTGAACCACCCTTAACATCACTGTGTCCAGGTGAGGATACCTCTATCACAGTGATGTCAGCAGTCTCCCCATCATTACTGGCATCTTCATCAGTGGAGGAACCAAGAAGTTGGTCCTCCAGTTCTGGTCTAGGATCCGGGAGGGTGTCGACTACCATAGCGTCGACCGTCGCCTCACCATCTTCTGGTGAAGGAGTAACAACGGCAGAAACTGTCGTTTCACTCCGTTCTCCTTCCTTTTCCTCGGTGTTGCTTGAGGAGGCTGCTGAATTCTCCTCTAATTTACTAGCATTAAGCGCCTTTAGGTCCTTTTCATAAACCTTCAGGCTGATGGAGCTGAAGCCATAGCAAATAATGCCATTACATTCAGCAAGTGGGGCAAGGGACTGCTCGTTTAGGATCATAATGACCTGTCTTGAGCTTCCCTTGACTTCGCCCACCTGGGCCACCTTCCAATCATGGGTAGGTAGTTCAGGGTTGGACATTTGGAAGAATTTAAGGATCTCTGCAGGATCCGAAGGTTCAGGTGGTACCCAAGCCCGTGACCTAGGTCTACAGGGGATTTTATCCCTGGGAACGGCTTCAATTCTTGCGCCAGTCCAGATTTCGCCAAGACGGGAAACTGCCTGGTCAAGAAGCTCCGCCGACCTCTGGTTCGAGCAGGCAAGTAGCTTAACGTGGCCTTGATGCCAACCAGCATCAAGACAACGTGGAGGAGGGCCAGGGTTCAACGAGAGAACTTCCATATACACCTTCAGCAACGCCATCTCCACCATCTTCCATTTATCAGGCGTGATGGAGCCGTCCGCGTTGCTGCGATCTATAATCGCCCTTACTAAGCTGTCCTTCGCTATCTGGCTGAAGGACTTGGCAGTGGAGGAAAGGGGGCCTATCGCCTTAATCCTTTTGGAAGATGGCTGCTGCTCGTTAGGCGAGCGCAACCTCTTCGGGGTAGCTTGTAACGGGACTTTGGAGGCCGACGCGCTACCTTGGGCAACAATCTTGTTAGCCCATTGCAGAGAAGTTTTATCCTTCTCTCTGAGGTTTTCTTGAGACACGGAGCTCAGTTTTCGGATGATTCTGAGCGCAGTCCGTCTCTGTTTGAAGGCCACCGTTAAGGCATTTCCCTTCTGCTTGGTGGTCGTAGGGTTGGACTGGGGTGTCCTGAGAGGCGCGCTGGAGGATGTATGTCCGGGTATTTTAGCCTTAGACAGGGACGCGCTACCACGCGCAGGTTTTGCAGAGGGAGGAGGAACAGTTCTGCTGCTACCGGGTTTGGGGTCCTTGGCAGTGGCGTACACTTTCCCCGAGGAAGGGGGTTCACAGGACTCCTTGGGGAGAGTCACCGTGTTGGCCTTAGGATTATTGGAGGAGCGAGCAGTGCTCGCAGAAGGTTGCCCACTTAACCCGTGGGCCGGGTCTGCCTTGACGGCGGGTTGTCCCCCTATTCGGGTGGACGAAGTTATCTCGGTTTTATCCGAGGCTGGGTGTTTTTTGTGCATTTTAGAATTCATAGTCGACCACTTTCGCGACAAGGCGGTACTCATGGTCTCGATATATTGTTGGGGTTGTGGGGAATCAACCAAGGTAGAGCCCCTTACCATGGCGGTCCTGTATACTCCTTGAGGCGGACAGGTATCAAGGAGGCTCCGTTAGAATACAGCTAGTTACCCCCAGCTGCAAACTATCCAATAGGCACGGAAGACGCTTAACACCCTGGATTGGGGGAGTTTGATCAAGAGAGTAACTGTCTCTCCGCCCGTCATCATTAGCCAGTCTATAGTAAACTACCTGACTGTTACCAGCCGCCCCACGTGGAGGGAGATGCGGACTTCCTACAGTATCCACAGTTACGGCACGCCAACAAATTAGTAAAAATTTGTTAACGCGTTGGTCCCCCTGTGAATCTGCAGGCTGCGGCCACTACTATTTTCTTAGCTTTGTACGATCAGGTCTTGTAGCTGTTTTGAGGCCCTTTCAAGGTCCTCCTGGGATTCTAGCGGAGCGTCATCGAGTTCTTGTATGTTCGTCCTGATGTGCTCCCGATAGATGTCCCAGTTGGTTAGCTTGGGAACCCTGACCTCTTCCAGCTGCACATGAGGGGCCTCCATATCAAATCTTATATGTTTATGATCTGATAGAGAGGGCTCATCCGACACGTGCCAGTTAGTAATGTTGTTCTCCAAGTTTGGACTGGCTATAGTAAGATCCAGAACTTCTTGGCGAACAATGTTAGTAAAGGTTGCTCTATTACCTTTATTTAATATTTCAATATTGTTTTTAATGAAATAGTCTAGAAGGTACTCACCTCGGCTGTTTATCCCGGTACTTCCCCAGATAGTGTGGTGGGCATTCGCATCACATCCAATGATGAACTTCCTATTGTGCTTTTGGCAGTAGCACAATAGCTGCGTAACTTCCCGTGGAGGTGGTGGTTGGTCCGAGTCTCCAGGGAAATAGGCAGAGGCGATAACAACCCCTTGTTTTCCCCTGTGCGTCGGAACATCCACTAAGGCTGCGACCAGATCCCTAGTAATTAGCTCTGGAATAGGAAGAAAGTTAATCTTTGGCTTGAACATTAAGGCAGCACGAGGAGCTCCGTGCTCGCCATCATAGACTTACTTACCCTGTTTTGATGGAAGTCCCTTTATCAGCCTTCCGTGAACCCAAGGTTCTTGTATAAGAGCCACATCTAGCCCCTCCAGGACGAATCTCCTGCTAAGCACGTCAGTGGCAGCTTTAGCATGATGGAGATTGATTTGGAGGAACTTTATAGTGGCTCTATTGGCTGCCCTTGGCAGAGTGTGACAGGCCTTTACCATTGGGTCCATCGGTCCTTCGGGATTTTGGCCGGCCCCGCGTCCCCTCTTTTATGGGGCCCTTTGATTTGTTGGTGGTAGGTGTACTTTTCCCTGCCACTTTCGTTTTACTGCCTGGTTCAGTGTGGGCCTTGGAGGTCCCTGGTACCAGAAGTGTCACCTTGGGTGTTGTTTGAACCAGATCAGTACGGGTTGACTGCAGCTCTGTGTCTGTTGTGGCCGCAGAACATCCCACTTTTTGGCCTCTTGAGGTTGAGGAAACCAAAGCCGTCTGCCCCGCTGGTTGCTTGGCACCAGTCGTGGTTATGATCGGTGCCGGAGTCGCTCCACCTCTCGAGACCGTGAGATTTGCTTTTGTAGCCGGCCCCGTCGTGTTTTTAGCTTCTTTGGAGCTAGACCCCGCCGAAGACTGGGCCTTAGCAAAGCCACTTTTGGGCCTGAGCTGTATCTGACCTTGAACAAGGTCTTTTTAAGAGCGTGCCCTCTGTATCTCTCTTCAGTATCCTCCAGGCTGAGACCCTCAGTTGATGGTTCTGACCCTCAACTTGGTCAAGGATCTCCTCTTTTTTTAATTCCTGGCTATCCGGGAAGTAGCCTACCAGGACTTTGGAACGAGGAAGCTCCTCCTCCCCGACCGCCCTTAGTTTTGCCCCTCCCAAGGCTGAAGCTCAACCACTGACTGTTTGAGCCACTCTGAGATGGCCTTATTAGCGAAGTTGATCATCAACCAGAATGGCCTGTGTCCGGTGCCATGGAATGCGGGAGGTCGCCAGGTATCCGGAGTTCGCATACTAACGGCCACGCTCCCCCTTGACCACGAGTCCCTCGGCGTATTCTGTTCCACATTGGACTGGGGTATTTTATTTAAGAGACTATCCTTCTCTCCGTCAGCTATATACGTTCTCGTTTCCGAACGATATATAGTTATAAAATAGTTAGAGCTGTCCCTTGCAAATGTATTGAATCACAGCTACGATAAACTGTCAGTCATGATACCAAACAACAAAAATTTGTAGGGAACCATTTATCCACTTTAGAGGATTACTCTTGAGGTTTTTTTTTGTATTCTCTATACCGTGGTTCATTTCCGTACTTAAATATTAAATTAATTGTTTATTCATCATGCATTTTATTTAAAATTATATATTTTCTCAATTTGTAAAAAAACCCGTCAGAATTGTTTTATCTGTCAATTGCAAGGGAGGGACTATTACATGCGTTTTATATGTATGTGTCATAGCTACTATTAGCTTGTCGTTTCAGCAGAGTCAAGAATAGTTGACTATCCAGTCAACTATTGTGAGTTCCCGAACGGTTATAGCTATCAAAAATAGTCAGCTATTGTGATTTACGAACGGCAATAGTTAGCTATATATGTCTATAGTCAGCTGTAGTTGTGTTTCCGAACGAACTTCAGATTCGGGTAAATTCATTTGACTTGCCTGATAGCTAGAAATTTTCTGAGCTTTACAAATTTTGTGTTGCTTTATTAAAATTTGTCATAACTTAACTATAGCAAAAGCGTGGACTTCACATAAATTATATTTTCTTCAATACTAACATATTGTTTTGTAGGCATTAAATTACGATTTGTATGAAGAATTAGATTATGTCGAAGAGGTAATTAAACATTAGGTCTGTTCCCGTACTTCTGCAGCTGCAGCTGGCAGTTTACTTATTTATGTGGTGGGGGTGAATTCACTTCAGTACGGGAACAACCAGCTGCAATTTTCTGAAAAAGCAGAAGATTTATTTTGGAGAAAAAAATCGTTTTCTATATATGGAAACTAAACAATCACAGTTCTTCCTTATAGGCTACTTCACTTCCTTAATCCGACGCCAAACTTTTAGGATATAATACTCTATAAAAGGATTCACCAATTTCAAATTCACTCAATTGACGTTTGCGCAGTTGTCACTTTGGCAGAAAGAAGATTTTTTAATCATATTGCAGCTGGTCAAAGTTGCTGCAGAATTCTTAAATTAGGTCTGTTCACGTACCTGCAGGAAAATGCAGAAAGTCGTTTTCGTACTGTCTGACAGCAGATATTTGCTGACGTCACCGCTTCCCCACCTGCAGGAAAATTCAGGAATTTGCAGTAGCTTTAAACTGCCTTACTTTTCCTTACTGTCACCGGCTGATGTCAAATACCTGACTAGTTAATTTTTGAGGTTATATTGGCACTCTTCTAATTTTTCAGGAACTTTCAGAAAAATGTTTTTGCACTTTTGACAACTGTACCCCCACCACATAAAGAAGGAAAATGCAGGAATTTTCAGCTGCAGAAGTACGTGAAGAGACCTATTTTCTGCAGCAGGGGAAGTTGTGACGTAGGCAAAATCTTCTTGGAGAAGTGAATACGGGAACACTTTTCTGCAGTATTCTGCGAAGCGCTTATAATCTCTGCAGGTACGGGAACAGACCTATTACTACCAGGTTTGGCACCATCGAAGAGTGATTGTAGAATGGTTGAACGATGCGTCCAGAAAACGAACTTACAGAAAGTATTTGTAAATGGATTCTAATAATAATGGGCAGTAAAAGCTTTCAAGTATAACCTCTTAATTTGGTTTTACCATTTTAACATTTATCTTTGCAGTTTATGTGATAATAAATTGGCCTATATCTGGCCTATATCTGAGGATATAAGAAATAATTCAGCTTGGAATCAACGATTCTTCATTCATCGGAAATTATTGAATGAGAATTGCGTTATACCATGACTGGAGTTGTAAAAATTAACGAAAGTACTTGAAATTTCCTGCGAGAGCTTTCATTAGTAAAATAATTTTAGAAATGACATCTGTTATGAGTAGGGATTTTGAATATATGTAAAATAATAGCCATGGTAAAAATTTTCTTGCAATGACGGAAATTTATAAAGATACTTTAATAAAAATAACACGAAAAAATCCTGTTTTATATAAGCAAAATGTGCTGGCCAGGTAAAGCATTTCTTTGCGTAACATGAGAACTTAAGACACTTATGCAAATTTTGCTGCCCTACCGACTTCTGAAGTTGGGTCAATAGTTTGACAAAATATACTTTAACGTCGTACAGATTGGGACTTAATATGTCAATAGTATTTCTTTCATTCTAACTAATCTTACTACATCTGTGGGCTTTCCAATGCAAATCATACAATGAATTTGGGAAATAAAATGTCCAAAAATGTGTCAAAATTGTCTGTTATCTAAATAAATAAGAGGCCGTCCTCTGAACTTATGTCTAAAGCGTTTGACAACTAAGAACATATTTTCATTTTTCGGTTCTGATACGTAGAATTAGCTGCTAGGTAGCAACCATATTCATTTTTAATGAAAGTCAAACTCGGTAATGATAGAAAAAATAAGTCATTCATCAAACTGCTGGAGTTGCGTCTTTACATTTGATCAGAGGTGAGGGATCTCATACAGATAAATTCATTGGAAATCCGACGCTGCCACTTTTTTTACATGAGCGCCTGTTGACAATTTCGACATAGGTGTCCAGGGATCTAAGCAGTAAATCAACATAGTTTTACTGAATCTGGCTATAAAGGCTCTGAATAAAAGAGGCAACCATTCAGGCGAAGTAAGGAAATCCATGTGATGATTACGATTTTTAGTCATTGCCTTTTACTTGACTCTAGTCTTAGGCTAAGGAGCAATTTCGTAAGGTTCTTCAGTGCAAAAATAGAGATCAAGGATAATATGGTAAAAAATCGGCGATGTTTCGCAGAAACCTCTAAATATAATGTTTGTAATTTTTCATTTATGCGGTGTGTAATGCTAAATATTTGTTATTTTTATGTCAGTACACGAAGCACGTCCTTCAATTGAAATTTAGAAAATTACAGCTTTCAGTTTTTCATAAAAAAGGTTAAGCTCATTTATTTATCATACCGGTCTGTAAAGGTTTCGAGTCGCTATATTGTGTTTTTATAATGATTCCAAAGCTCAGGTAAATATGATACATTCTTCGCAGCAAGGTTATTTAGGATTAGCGAAAAGAGGTTGAATGAAAAACTTTGGGGCTCATAAACCAAGCGAAAACAGATAATGATAAATTGTCTCACGTTCGTGTTTTCGACGCAAACTATAAATATGATTGAAAGTGATAGACAAAATGTCATTATAAAAAAGAAGAAATAAGTTTGGTTTAAGAAACCCAGAGGAACACCAGAATTTATATCATTTTTTAACTGGGCTTAAACTTTGACTAAAAGGACAGAATCCCCGAATCTATCAAAATAACCTTACCTATTTAATAATTCACTCAGTTGCTACCAACTATTTACTGCGCACATTTTAATCTTTTAGGAATTAATAATTATCTATAGTGAAAACAAAACTATTATCTATTTAATAGTGCATGCCATTTTAAATCATAGCCAAGAACCGCCTTTGAACTTCTGGGGCAATTAAAAATGAGAATATTGCTTATGTAAACAAACTGAAAATTGTAACAAAAACTTTTATTTATTATCACTTCTTTTACAGAATTTGAATTTTTTTTTATAAACTACTCAAAACAATTAAGGGAACAAAAAAAATATTTAAATTTTTTAGTGATTTTTGACGGGCTGTATCTAAGCGAGAAATAATCGTATCGAGGATCTGAAAAAAACGTGTTAAAGCTCCAAAACTCTAGTTTTTGAAACGTTCAGCCAAACAATTTTAAAGGCCACAGTGCTCACACAATCCAAAGGAATAGCGCAAACAAAAATTTTCCAAATTTTTAGCCTTTTTTTTTGGTCCATGGACCAAATTTATTTTTATTTGACCACCCTATGGACCAGATAGCCTGTTAATTCAGCTTTAATTATCTTTTTTCAAATCCTTGATACGTCGATTTGTCGCGGATATATCCGATATTAAACGAAAAAGGACACTTTTGTATTCAACCATCGATATCTCAGCAACCAATGATCGGACAGAAAATTTAAGGGCAGTTTCGGAAACTGGAATAAATTTCCTAAAAGAATCCGTCAAGACATAAAAAAACAATTTTTTTTCATCCGTAATTTCCATTTTTAAAAGTCAAAAAAGTGACTTTTTTCCTTGTTTTGGTAAATTGACCGCATCTTTGCAAATACTGACGGAAAGGCTAAGGTTTGTAGGAATTTTTACACCTCAATGTATGCCTAATAGCCCTGTAAATCCGCAGATCGATCCATTGGACGGTTCCTTCGGTCCGTTTGATCAAAGTTTTGGAAAAAATTAAGGGAACATTTCCATTTCCATTTTTAAAAAGTCAAAAAAAGTGACTTTTTTCCTTGTTTTGGTAAATTGACCGCATCTTTGCAAATACTGACGGAAAGGCTAAGGTTTGTAGGAATTTTTACACCTCAATGTATGCCTAATAGCCCTGTAAACCCGCAGATCGATCCATTGGACGGTTCCTTCGGTCCGTTTGATCAAAGTTTTGGAAAAAATTAAGGGAACAAGAATTGTGATCTCAAACATCGTGTAATCTTCATAAAAATGCAAAAATCATTCTTTTTCGACTTTTCTCACAATTATGCATCAGTCACTTGGTAAATTAAAAAAAAAACAAAGATTCTTGTGCTCTTATAGACATACCCAGTATAGCTTAAGGAGATTGCCTTTACTGCATGTTGTTCATTCTCGGTCTGACTATGGAATGCATGACCCTGTAAATCGCTTGTGTAGAGCCGTGAATATGTGTCCTGTTTTTGACCTGACTCTTGCGAGGGATTTGCTGAAGCGTTCTCTGTTGTCCGCGCACCCCTGATTGTTGTGTGTGGGCGTGTTTTAGTTTTTGTTTACTAATGTTTTTTGCATGCTGTTGTGGGAGCCTAATTCGACTCAATATATTGAGAAGTGCGCCTTCTGAATTAGAAGGGTTAATTCTATTATTATTATTATTATTGATTGTGTGGAAGTGGGCGGACGAGTCAATTTTAATAAGCGACAAAAATGCCAAAAAACGGAAGTTAAAGAGATAAAAAGTGTAGAAAGCGTGTCAAGTGTGATTTAAACTGTAAAAAATTTATGAAATTTGAACGAATTCTTTGAAAATTAACGTAATTAAGATATCTGGAAAAAGTGAAAAAAATTGACATTTCTTAAAAATTATTTGTTATTTGTGTTTGAGGGATGTTGTCTGAAGACACTGAGTTCGACAGACAGCACTATCGCACGACCAAATAAGTAAAACGAATGAGTTTCCTTTAGATGACTGAACCTCTTTATTCTTTCACAAATTCTATTTATACAGTTTAATGACATTATCAGCAAATATTCACAGTTAATTGCTTAATACTAAATTTGTTACATTAATATATTTCCTCATTTCAAAATGACTAAATAGTGACGCAGCACACCGTGAGTTTATTCACTTGACCCATTAATTGTTTTCTTTTAATTGTCTTGCCAAACAAGTAGGGTGATCAAGTTACAATGAGTGTGACTTGCTAATTAAAGTGAATGAACTTTCGTTGCGCTGGTTAGGTAAATTCTCTTACTTAATTGATAGATTAAATGTATGCTGCTTATGTACCGTGGACATTCTCCCCCCGCAAGCTTAATGATGGCAACTCTAGGATGACTGTGGTCTCTTCCTTAGATCTTGGTTGTCGTGGGGTTGGCCTTGGGGTCGGAATTTGGTTGATATCTTCTTGTTGTTTTTCAATTTGGGAATACAACTCAGATATGTCCTTGCTAGTGATCTCATTCATTAATCGTGGGGCTGTAAACTGGGATGTGGTTTGATTGGTCATCAGAGTGTCTAGATGATTTGAGATGATCGCAATGTCGGAAATAAATGATGAATTCAATGCACCTGGCAAATGGTTGTTTGCATTGATGAATAGTGTGGGATGTTTAATCATGCAGGTTGGTTGTAGTTGAATAATTCCGCTGCCTGTTAGTGTTACTGGGTCCACTGAATCTCCGCATATGACGTCAACATGAGTGTCTTCGTCCACTGTGTAAAGCCACGTACTGGGAATCTGTAATTTTCTCCACAGTTTTGTTAGAGGCATGCCTTTTAATTGACACAACTCTGGAATTTCCCGATGGCGATTAAACAGTTCCATCTCACATCTGCTTTGATTAGCTTTTAAACTGTATACGGGTTGTTTTAGGCTGCATATCAGTTGGTTATCGGAAAGTTGAATACATTCCTTTAGCTCTTCCCTTGTCAGTGGACTAAATCGATCCCTGTGTAGATTTACAGCCAAATACGGTGTCGATGGTTGAATGAAAATGTATTTCCCATCATATGGAACAGGAATAGGTGTTAACTTGTATAGGTGATAGACTTCTGTGCTGAGTAAAGGAATCCGAAGGTCAAACAATACATTATTCTGTGTTATTCGAACCTTTACGTGCATTGCCTTATAGATGGTTAGCAATGACGTCACGCTTCCGTCCCCTGGAACCCTTAAGTTCTGTGGTAGGTGTTCCTTAATGATGATTAGTTGTTCATTAAGCTGTACCGGTGTCAGTATTAAGGTGTTTAACCGCCCATGCTTGGTATCCGTTATCGCTGCTAATATGTTTTTTTGCATATGTTGAAAATTGATTAAGCTTAATGTGAAGGCTTGTGTTGTTTTAAATTTTTCCTCCGCCTTATTAAGACCGTCGGTGATCATTTGTAAGTGATTCTCGTGATTTCCAATTGATGAGTCACCGCTGCGCTGCTTTTCTTAATTACATTAATCGTTTTTTCTGTTATCAAGGTTTGATTTCTTAACAGACCACGTAATGTATCTTCGTTTGCTTGAATGTTTCTGATTTGTTCCTCATATTTGTCGGCAAAGTCTTGATCTAGTATGCCAAATAATCCATTAGCTATTGAACCAATGACTTCTAATGGAGCTCGTTTGTTTCGGATTCTTACGTTTTCATTCTGTTGGTATAAGACTTCATTGATTTGTTCAGATTCAATGAGCTGGTGCTTAAGTTGCAATATTGTGGCGTTGCATAATTCTGTGGGTATTGATAACCGAGTATTTAGTTCACATATTTCGGATAACTGACGTAGGGACTTCTTAATTCCAAAGAATTCCCTCCAGTACACCGATAAGTTGTAGTAGATGACAAGATTCCATTCACTAGAGTATAATTGAATTGTTGAGATATCTTCAAAGTAAATTCCTTCTTGCCGATTGAACTTTGTTAATTTGTATGGTCTTTTATTATCTTGTCCTACAACTACGAGAATTAGAAGTGCTAATGTTATCCAGCCTAAAAATGAGTTGTTGAATGTGTTCGAAATCCCAGGTATCGTGCGGTCGCGTCTTTTGCGTTTTGAATTTGTTTTCAGCTCTTGCGTGTTTTCAGGATGCCGTTTTCGTTGTATAACTCCCCTGAGATCCTTCGGTGCAGTGTTTACTAGCTTGCCTGGGCCCTGACCGGCTTCCCCACTTGAAGTTGCTTTTGTCGTAGAGCCGATAATTTCTTCTGTTTGGTTTTGACATTTGGGCCTTGTGACGATGGCATTTCGTGCATTGATGTATATGTCCCTTTGCTGCCTTAAGTCCATTTATTATCCAGAATCTTTGTCGAATTACTTCAAGCGTAAGGGCATTACCTCCGTGAAGCGTTTCTTTATGGGCTTTATCCATTACCAGGGTTGTCAGACAGCTTTTGTAGGGCAATATGATGGGATGCTTACGATCAAAGGCCAACTCTGCTCGCTCCAACCGTCCACCTACTCGCAGTATGTTGTCTTGATCAATAAATGGTGCCAGTGGTACTAACCTACTTTTTTTGCTCAATTCGTGTTGCTGTGTTAATTGCATTATTTCTTCATTAAAATGTTGGTTTTGCGTAGTCTGTACGATTGGAATTAAAGCCCTTTCTATTTCATGTACAGTTAATTCGCCTACCCTGCGGTGCTCCTTCGTCAATCTTATGTTGTGAATGAATCGTTTTAGGTAAGCTACCACTCGTTGTAATTTTCCTAATGATGAGTACTTTTCAGCTAACTCGAGGTAAATGTTCCTTTCCTCGAATCTCTCTTCCGTTTTCGAGACCGCATGAGTAGTTATTATTTTCTTTTCTATATCTGTTTTGCTGCCTTCTTTCGGCGGATAGTTAATTTTTTCAGTTTTTAGCCATGCTGGACCTTCCCACCAAAGAACGTGATCTTTAAGCATTGCTGGTAGTATACCTCTTGAAGCGATATCAGCAGGATTCTCAGCTGACCTTACATGAAACCATTTCGTTCGGTCACTGATGGAGTGTATTTGGGCTACCCGATTCCCTACGAATGTCTTCCATTTATGTGCATCTTCTTGCAGCCACGCAAGTACTATCGTGGAATCAGTCCACGCATAATATGGCAGATTTTCAATTGCTAAGCTAGTTCTGGTCTCCTTGATTAAATTTGCTAATAGTGTTGCTCCACATAATTCAAGTCGTGGAATCGACAGCTTAGACTTCAATGGTGCTACCTTTGTTTTAGCGGTGATTAAACTTGTTGAAATAGTATTTCTCCTCACAGTACGAAGGTAAACTGCAGCGCTGTATCCCTTCTCAGAGGCATCACAAAACCCATGGAGTTCACAAGTGCATTCTGTTCCAGTGTACTTAATCCAACGAGGAACCTCCAATTTTTCTAGTTTAGGCAACTCAAGTTTAATTTGCTCCCATCTACTCAGGATATCGTTGGGTAGCCTTTCATCCCATGACACGCCGAGTGTCCAAATGTCTTGAAATAATATCTTAATGGTCATCGTTACTGGGGACAGTAGCCCTATGGGATCAAATATTCTTGCTGCTTCCGATAATATATTCCTTTTTGTAGTGGGATTCGAGTCAGTATCTACATTCACCTTTATTTTGAATTTATCTGTGGACGGATTCCAACTGACTCCTAATGCTTTTATAGTAATTTCGTCAGCAAAATCAAATGTAACTGAGGCCTCTCTATCTTCACTAGGTATATTCCTTAATACGCCTTTATCGTTGCTTGTCCATTTACGAAGATGAAATCCTCCCTTCTTGAGCAGATTGATTAATTGTGTGCTAGTTTCTCGAGCTTCATGTACTGTATGTGCTCCCGACACTATGTCATCAACGTATGTGTCGTGTAGTATTATTTTCGCCCCAGATGGATACATCAATTCTTCATCCTTGGCCAATTGCTGTAGTGTTCGAATTGCCAGGAAGGGTGCTGAGGCAGTTCCATAAGTAACAGTTGTAAGTTTATATTCGGAGATTGGTTGGTCTGGTGAGTCTCGCCATAAAATCCGTTGGTAATTCTGATCTCGTACATCCATCTTTATTTGGCGATACATCTTCTCGATGTCCGCTGTAAAAACTATTTTATGCTTTCTCCATCTCAATAGGATGGAAGTTAAGTTCTGCTGGCTTTGGGGCCCAATCATCATGAGCTCATTTAAACTTTTGGTGTTATTTCGTTTCGCCGAAGCATCGAACACGACTCTTAATTTCGTTGTCGTGCTGCTTTCTTTCAAAACCGCGTGATGTGGTAAATAGTGCTTATTATTAGTGTCATCTTCAGCAGGAACCATATGACCTAGCTTTTGGTACTCCTTCATGAAGTCCTTATACATCGTTTCGAACACCTTGTTGAGCTTAAACTTTCGTTCCATTTGAAACAATCTCGCTAGCGCTAATTCACGGGAACCCTCCAATTGTTTTGTTTCTCCTGGATCCTCTCGGAACGGAATACGCACCACATACCGGCCAGTATCGTCTCGCCGATGTGTACGTCGGAAGTGATTTTCGCAAGCTATGTCTTCACTAGTTATGATACTCTCGTCTTGAAGATCTTCACACTCCCAGAATCTTTGGAAGTCGTTCAAAAGGTCCACTTCTGATATTAGACACATGATTCTCTCATCTTTGTTGATGTTTTGTATGCCTCCAGATAATATCCAACCTAGCTCCGTTTGCTGTGCTACCGGCGCTCCTTTGGGTCCACGCAAAACGTTTTCAAGCAAGATATTCCCGTATACTTCAGCTCCCAGTATTACGTCGATTTTTCCTGGAACTGCAAATGTAGGATCGGCCAACATGAGACTGCTCGTATGTGCCCAAGTACTCGGTGTTACTCTTTCAGTAGGTAGAAATTTCGTCAAATTTTTTAGAACGAGAGCTGTTGTAGTAATCGAAAATTCTGATTGGAATCTTGGGGTCATTGTTAACTGAATGCTTGACTGTGCCGTTCCTGGGCTGGCTCCTCCTACCCCAGACACAATGGCGTGTATTTTCCTGCGAGGCAACTGTAAGCGTTGTGCTGCATCTTCAGTTATAAAGGTAGCTTGCGACCCTTGATCAATAAGGGCCCTGAGTTTAGTCGAATTTCCTGCCTTATCGACTACTAGAATTTGGGCTGTAGCTAATAATACTTTAACCCCAATGCGGTTGCTTGCCATGTGTGTAATCACATTCGTTGCAGAAGTCGATCCTTGTAACTTGTTAGTGCTATCCGCATCAGGACTGCCGCTGTATTTGGTGCTTCGCTGGCTTGTGGAATTTAGGTTCTGATAGTGCAAGAGCGTATGGTGTTTTTTCTGACATATTTGGCATGATTTCCAGCTTTTGCATTTAGATGTACTATGTCCAATTGTTAAACAATTTTGACACAAATTCGCTTTCTTGCTTGCACTAATTCGTTGTTGGACGCCCAATTGTCTGAACTTCTCACAAGTATAGATTTTATGTCCACCACTACATATTATGCATGGTAACGTAACACTGCCATGATATATTGCTCTGGTACCCTTTTTGTTCTTATCCAATTGTGATATCTGCTTGTTATTAGGTGTAATTGGCTCAATAGCTTCCAGACCTTGGAATCTGTTCTCAAGAAATTGAAGGAATTCATCTAGCTTTTGGATATCTCTTGGTGCCGCTAGTGACTGCTCGTATAATCTATGAGTTTCCTTATCCAATTTCTGCGTAAGCAGATAGATCACTAATGGATCCCAGTTTTTTGTGTCTATGCCTAGGTTTTTAATACCCTCTAGACATTCCGTTGTTGTATCATGCAGTTTCTTCAGAGCTTCTGCTGATTCCTTCACTAGAATGGGTTGATTCAATAACGTGCGTAGTTGAGTAGCTACGAGAGTTCTCGTGTTGTTATAGCGCTTATCGAGTATTCCCCAGGCTGCATTAAAGTTCTCATTTGTTATATTGAGATGTTGAATTAGCTCACTAGGTTCACCGGACAGATTTGTTTTTAAATAGAACAATTTTTCAGCGGCTGACATATTTTTATCCTTGTGGATCAGTTCGGTGAATAAATCTCTGAATGGTTGCCACCTTAGATAATCTCCATTGAAGATTGGAATATCAATTCTTGGTAATCTGACTTGTGTTCTTTTATCAGAATCAACTTCTGACTGCGTTCTTAGATGATTCGTGGCTGATTGTAGGCTATTTAATTTTTCCTGAAGTTTTATTATTACTGCCTGGTACGCATCTTCTATCTTTGTAAATATGTTGGCATTGAAATATTCATCTTCGAATACTCCCGTTGCCATGATTTCACCGTGATTGACCACAATGTGTTCCCAGTAGTCGTTTAGCAGTTTTATCTTTTGAACACAGAATGCTGCTGAGACTTGAGTGAAAATCTCCGATTCGACTACAGAGATAGCTCTTTTAAGTGAATCTATGATTGCATTTTGTTTTTTAAGTTGCTTTATTTGCTCATCTGTGCACTTGTTACGATTGATTAGTTCACTTAATGCTCCCTCTAATGTTTCCCTGGTTTCTTCGTATAAATTTTCCACTTCCGTAAAGAAATCAGTGGCGAAATATGGTTGCAGTAGATTAGCTTCTTTGAATTCCTCCAGGGCGTCGTTCCTTCCTTCAAAACCTTTCCAAAGCTCGCTTAATGTTTTCAGTCGTCCTTCAATGTTGCTCTGCGTTTTCCTCTTCGCTGAATCTTTCTTGAAGTTCGTTAGGATTTTCTGAATTTTTAAGGCATCTGCCCTCTGGGACTTCACTAACTGCTCCATTGCTGCGTTTTTTAGCGATGTCACTGTTGTTGCAATAGTCTTTGGCATGCGATAGTCTCTGAATTTGATAAGTGTAGCTAAACAGCGAGATTATTTCTCCCCGTTGTGAACAACAAATAATGCACTTTTTCTTTCTCGCGTGAAGACACTAAGTTCAACAGCGATTTTAAATGTTGTACACTGCACAAGATTTTATCACCTAAAGACACTAAGTTCAACAGGGATTTCAAAAAACTTCTTTTAATTTGTAAACTGCACAAGCTCTATCATCTGAAGACACTGAGTTCGGCAGATATTTTTAATGAGCATTCACAAATCACTTTATTTTCACTAGACCCTTCTGATACCTCACAGAACTTAACGGTATGAACTGGTTGTCTAGTGCTCGAAGGACCAATAAATGTTTGAGGGATGTTGTCTGAAGACACTGAGTTCGACAGACAGCACTATCGCACGACCAAATAAGTAAAACGAATGAGTTTCCTTTAGATGACTGAACCTCTTTATTCTTTCACAAATTCTATTTATACAGTTTAATGACATTATCAGCAAATATTCACAGTTAATTGCTTAATACTAAATTTGTTACATTAATATATTTCCTCATTTCAAAATGACTAAATAGTGACGCAGCACACCGTGAGTTTATTCACTTGACCCATTAATTGTTTTCTTTTAATTGTCTTGCCAAACAAGTAGGGTGATCAAGTTACAATGAGTGTGACTTGCTAATTAAAGTGAATGAACTTTCGTTGCGCTGGTTAGGTAAATTCTCTTACTTAATTGATAGATTAAATGTATGCTGCTTATGTACCGTGGACAATTTGCTTATCTCCTTGGTTACCTATCAAAATTTTAATAAAAAGTAGCCTACTAAGTGAAAAAATAGTAAGATTTTTTGGTAATGCCCTCTAAATGAGTGGCAGCAGCAGCAGCAGCAGCGATACTGGGTGGAGTAAGAAGCCTCTTAAATTAAGAAAGAAGAAGGAGCGAGGTCAAAAAGTCGACCTCGGCTCATTTTTAAAAAAAGTGCCCACCGAAGAGGCAAAACGAGCCCTCACTGAAGAGGCCAAAACGCTGAAGGATGTGCCAAAAGTGGCTACAAAAGCAGTTTCGAAGGAAGACCCAAAGGCAGCAACAACTGTCGCCTCTGTGTCTAGTTCTCCTTCATCCGGCGGAAAAAATGTAGCAGCATCCGCTGCTAATGTGTCAAAAAAAAATCAGCGGCACACGCCGCTTTGGTGAAAGCAGCGACCACAGTCAACGTCAAGACAGCACCAGCGACCACTGCACCAAAAGGACTGCCGAAATCGCCTAAACTGTCGGATGTCGTTAAAGCTGCGTCGAAAGATGCTCCAGCTTCGACCTCCGTCATAATGCGGCCGAGTCTGTCCGAGGCTACGAAAGCCATGGCCAACACAGCGCCAAAGGGAGCAGCACTAACCAGTTCAGGGGTAGTAGCAGGAAGTAGCTACGCCCAACAGGTAAGTGGCAGTTCCACTAGAAGTTCATTTATTACCATTTCAGGTAGTTACGTGAGTACTCCTCAGCCCCCGGCTGCTTTAGGCAAGTCTCGGCCTGGATCAGGCGCGGTCCTGCTGGGGCTGCGAGCCCTGTCACAGGTCGTCCCATTGGACAAGATATTCTCCTTTGGTCTTGTCGGACGTGGTATTGTGGAGGTGTATACCACCACCACCACCGAAGCGTCCACAAAGCTGATGCTTGAGGGCATCGATGTGGGTGGTAGACACCTCCAACCGTACCCGGTGACAGACTCTCGTCGGCTTCTCCCGGGTCCCACTTCGAGCTCAGCCAGTGGACCTCGAAGCCTTCTTGCGAAGGTTTGGCAAGGTTCATGGCAAAGTTCGATCGGTGCCACTAAAAATGGGGGACCAAGGTCTTTGCAAGGGCATCCTCAGCTCTAGCCGGGAGGCATTCGGCTCCCTAAACTAGGGATGTGTGCTTCCAGAAGGCTTCTTCTGGAGCATGCTCGGGTCCAGAAATTAGATTGAGGTAAGCTCCGAGGCAAGATGTTTCGCTTGCCAACAGGAAGGGCATTTTGTTGCAGAGTATCCCAAGAGGGAGAGGAAAGTGGCTGAGGACACTGTGGAGCGTGTTCCGTCCAATGTTGCGCCTGCTTTCTTGGAGCAAACTGTAGAAAAAGTGCCCGAGGAAAGTACTCCAGAGACAACTCTGGTCCTGGCTGTAAACGGTGCCATCCCAACACGGGTAGAAGCAATGAGCTCGGATGAGGAGCTCACGAAATCTGGTCAGGAGAAGAGGCGCACAAAGAGGAAGCCTGACCAGGAGGTCATGTCTGCACCTCCGTCAAAGAAGGTGCTGAGAAGAGGGGGGTTTCGACAGAGGAGACAAAACCTGTCGCTCCGAGTGCATCGTCGGTGGCATCGGAAGATGTCTCAGATGCCCTCTCGGACGTCGAGGTTCTCCGCTACCGAGACTGCCGGTCCAACTCAGAGCGGCTACGAATCATGCGGTAGTACCGCTTCGAAGTGGACCCCGATTTGGTGGAGGTGCCGAGGGCGAAGCTTCGCGCGATCCTCGATAGACTCCATTGTAAGAAGAGCGGGGACAGGATCCTGACTATCCTAAAGCGAGAGTTTGGCGATCAAGCCAGGATCCTGCCTCAGTTATTGCTTCTTAAGCAAGAGGCAAATAAGCGGGCTCGGTATAATGAGGTGTCGAGGCTCGAGCGCCTCTACAACAAAGTAGTGGATGCAATCGAAGAGCAACGCCTGGATAGGACTCTTCTTCAATAGAGTCGTCCTTTCATAATCTGAGTTCAGCTTTCCCCGTGAATGTGTAGGTTAGTCTCTCTAAATACTGGGGGCTTAAGTCCACCTACACGTCTACACGCAATTTTCGAAGACATAAAACATTGGAATACTGACATCGCACTCTTAAAGGAGACTAATTTTTCTCAAGAGACATTTACACAACTCGAACGAAACACTATTTTACACAAAAGTTATAACGTTTTTTCCACACCAGCTCCTCGTAGAGGGTGTGGTGTGGAAATTGCTGTATCGAACAGATTTACACCACCGTCTCCTGTATACACAGACATCTGCTCAGGTTTCGCGTCTTCCTTAGAATTCGTCTTGCGAGACAAAACAGTAAGGATAGCAAACGTGTACCTGCCGCATGACAAGGATATCGCAAGACAGGTAATGGACTCTGTTCTGTCGCATCTTGCGAACTTCGGTGGTGCAGTTATCCTTGGGGTTGACTTCAACTGCACACTGCATTATGCACTCGACCGCCATTCCGGAGTTGAATTCAACTCAGTGAACGCGGGACGGTTGCGGAACCTAGTCAGACAGCTCAACCTTGTAGATGTCTACCGTTGGATTAATACAGCGACTAAGTCCTATACAAGGGTTTTTCGAAATGTCCATGGTAGCCTTTTAGGTTCGAGGATAGACACAGTTTTACGTCTCGTCTAGCCTTCTTATGTTTTTCGTTAGTGTCACTCATGAAGTATGTTCACTTAGTGATCACCTTTTTGTTGTGGCGACTAGCACTTTTAGCCCAGTCATGTTAGGGGTTTCACCTCGGAATGAAAGATAATAAGCTGTAAATTGGTATAAACCTTTGTTTTGTCGTTCTAAATGTTGTCTCAAAAGTCACAAATGTTTTCGTGTCCGCGTCTTAAGATATTGAAGGTCAAAGGTCATAAAAATCGGTTTTTCGCGAATATCTCGCTTTCTATTGCTTAAATGAGATTTGCACCTATTATAAAAGTTGTAGAGTATAAAATTCTCTACAACTTTTGTTTGAACTTTTTTTCATACGATCAACCGTTTTTGCGGTAGGCCGCGAAGAGTGCGCCGCGTACAGTCATATATGGCCTAATGCAAGGTCAAGCGTGAGTTACGGTTATCAGTACGTTGTATAAAGTTAATTATTTACAAAATTATAATTATTAAACAATGCCCATTATTTATGTACTAATTATTAATTATTTATATTTAATGAAAATAAGTGACTTAATTATTTATATTTAATTATTTATATTTAACTATAGTATATTATTAATTTTGGATTATATATTTTAATTATATTTTAAGTTAAAAAGACAGTAAGGGAATATATTTTATACATATATTTATTTATCATTAAATATAGCATATTATACATTTATTGAAATGTGAGTTCAAATATTAAAAGAATTTTTGTTGATTTTAATTATAATAAAACTGTAAATGGAAGCTAGTTATCTTCTTCTTCTTCGTCGTCTTCTTCTTGTTGTCGCTCGCTGAGTAAAAGACTCCGTCTCGAGTTCCTGGCAACGAACGCCGACACATTCAACTGTACCTGGCAGCCGCTAGCGCCGGTGCAGAATGGTAGTCTCACTTTTCACATGTGACAATAGGCCGCAGCCTTGTAGCATCTTGTCCACGGAGCTTCTCTCCGCTTTGCTGCAAGTGCTGCGGGAAAGGCGATTCTCCCATTGGGAGAGAAGAACTGAGAGTATGATGGGATCAGTTTGCAGATGTCTCAGTTCGCAGTAACTCACGCTTGACCTTGCATTAGGCCATATATGACTGTACGCGGCGCACTTCGCGGTCTACCGCAAAAACGGTTGATCGTATGATAAAAAAGTTCAAACAAAAGTTGTAGAGAATTTTATACTCTACAACTTTTATAATAGGTGCAAATCTCATTTCAGCAATAGAAAGCGAGATATTCGCGAAAAACCGATTTTTATGACCTTTGACCTTCAATATCTTAAGACGCGGACACGAAAACATTTGTGACTTTTGAGACAACATTTAGAACGACAAAACAAAGGTTTATACCAATTTACAGCTTATTATCTTTCATTCCGAGGTTGACCCCTTTTTTTACCTAATATGACTGGGCTATTTGGTCGAAAGACGAACTGCAGTTCATTGAAGAATTCATACGGTTTTGGCATCAATGGCGAGAAAGGAAACATGACTACGCGAACCTTAGTCATTGATGGGATGTTAGAAAGCTTCAGATTCGCTCATTTTGTACTCCGAAATCAGTCACGGTGGCTGCGAGAGGGCGAGTCTCCGACCGAGTACATCTTCCAGACAACACGAAGACGTACCACTTCTTGTGAAGTAGACTCGAATCTTGCCGAATCTGGGCAACTCCTTCACGGAGACGAGCTTGCGGACTATATCCTTAACTACTTCACACAGCTATATGCTACACCGACGTTGCCAACATCTACGTCCACGGATGAATTCTTCCAGTACCTTTCTGCTTTTTCTAATGAAAGTAGCGTAGTAGATCTTCGCCGTCATACTTCTCCTGGTTATGATGGTCTAACTCCACAATTGTTTCTACGCCTCAGGAATCTTTTGATTCCAGACCTATTGGAGGTCTTCAGTTCTGCAGTGGTTGGACATACCGAATCTCCCTCAAGTTGGCGGAGATCCGTTATGCGTCTAATACCCAAGAAGGGAGATCTTCAAAGGCTGGAAACTGGAGGCCAGTTTCGCTGTGCAATGTCGACTACAAAATAGTTTGCAAAACACTGGGAACTATATTAAGCTCAGTGATAGCTTCGGTAATACACCCGGAACAGTCCTACTGCATTCCAGGGTCGTACTACGGTCGTACGTATGAAAAGTCTGGTTCTCAGACTCGTCCATCGTTCATCTGCTTAAGTCGGAGTGCTTCGAGGAAGGCTTCGTTAAGTTTTTGCAGAAAAAAATCATTGACGCATTGGGTGGTGGAGGGGGGGGGTTGAAGATGGGTCGCTGATAGCATGCTCTGTCGACCAGTAGCGGAGGGTGGATTGGTTCTTACGGACATGGTCGTTAAAACTCGTTGCCTTCAGATCGGAGCATTCCAACGAGTGTTCTGGTTTGAAGACAGCTTGATTTATCAGCTGTGGGTAAGTTCCTTGGGGGGTGCCGGCGTAGGAGAGCATTACTATCTGCTTTCAGTCGGCCCACCCTATCCATGAGTGGTCTCAGGAAATGATCTCTACGATCACTACCTGGGGCAGAATAAGACCGGCATTTCATTTGCAATGGGATGAAATTGGGTACGGGGATTTTTCAGCTATACCGATCAGGTTAAATCCTGAATTAGTGGATTCGGTGTTCAGTAATGCTCGAAGTGTAACAGCCGACACAGGACAGCTTACAGTTTTTGGAGATATCATTGATGCTTCTGGGAACATACTAATACACCCACACACAACACAATTAAACGAATTGGTTGATACAGTACGAGAGCAAGCCTGCAGACTCTATCGCGTTCAAAATTGTTCGTGCGTTCGTCTAGAATACTTGATTCTGCTTTTATGCTTATTCTGCGTTTATGTTTGCACGCAAGCAGGGGTTCTCAATTCAGTGACTTCGCCCAGTGCTGCGTCTATTCCCGGAAACACTCAGTGTTCAGTGTTCTAGTTATCCAAAATTTTCGGTTTCATTTTCGGCTCTTTTTTCGTTAACTTAGGTTAAATTTAAAATATTTTCAAAATTTATTGCTGATTTGTCTATTGTTCTTCTAAGTTTGTTTCTTATTCCTGTTCTTCTACTGTTCTTATTCACTTGTTTGTTCTTTATATTTATTGTTCTTCTTCATTGCACCAGTATTATTGACGTTGCTCGTGTACAGGTAGGAATGCCTGTGTATCTGTTGACGTTAATTAACATACATATGTCTCCATCAGTATTTTCTTCTAATTCGCTTATAGGTTTTTATAGGGCAAGTATACGGCACATGAAGAATTATTTAATTTTTGTATGTTGAAACATAAGCAGCAGGTGTCATAGGAACGATGATTCATTCTTCAAATTTCTAACTTCCAAACTAAGAAACAAGCGATTATATTTCGGAAAACGAATAGTACTAGCGTATTGTAGTACTGACCTGACTTATGAAAAGTCATGAGATATTGGTGCCTGAGAGGTATGTATAGGAATGAATGGGGCTCCTTTGTTGTAATGAGATATATCAGGTCGTAACCAGTTGTAGAATGCAAATGCGGCTCCTAGTTTATAATTAATAATTGAGGGCGTAGTCCCTTTAGTAGTGGAGTCCCCAATCCTAGAACCTCTTCGTATCTATAAATATTTTAGATACATTTTATTTGAAAAATAAAAAAAATATTTTTATTATTTAAAAACTTTTTAACTTTTTATTTTATATATTTTTTAAAGCTACCAGTTCGGTTGTTCTGGCTAGACTAAAATTATTTACAACTTATTTTGTATCCTACTTTACGTTATATACATAGATAGTTTGTTAAAATTTTATTTGTATTGAGTATAGTATTATTGTCAATGAATAAATGATTATGATAATTTTTAAAGTGTTTGTGTTTCATACTATTCAAAATTTATCGAAGTGTACAGGTTGACTTAAATATTTTTGACAGTACAGTCTGATTGGATATTATTAAAGTAGATTTTAATATAAATATTTTATTAATAATATAATCAAATAATAAACTTTTACTTAAAATATAAAATATTAAATTTGTAGCTACTGCTACATTACTCCCCCCTCAGTGAAAACGTCCATTTTAAATGAATCGTAAAATTAAGAATATGATGAATAATAATATTTTTAGTCATAAAAAAAATTATAATTGAAATATTATTTTCTTTTTTGTATTGTTTTTGATTGGTGTAATAATTTGTTCTGTGTTTTCGATAAATGCTGGTTTTAGTCTGTCGACTGAAATGTTTGTAGCTTTACCACGGTAATCGATTTGATAAAATTTGTCCAGTTTGTTTAATACTTTGAACGGACCTTCATATGGGTTTTGTAAAGAAGATTTTCTTCTGTCGATTCTAATAAAAACAAATTCTGTATCTTTTAAATCTTTAGGTACGTAGATTTTAGAATTTTGTTTTCGAGAATTTGAAGGTTTGAAGTTATTTATGCAAGATCTAATTTTACTTAAGAAATTTGATGGATCTTGAATTGTTGTTAATGATAAATTCTCCTGGAACGCGAAGAGGTTGTCCATAGACAAGTTCTGCTGGAGAACATTGCAAGTCTTCTTTAATCGTGATCCGGAAACCTAAGAGGACTGCAGGTAATTGTGTGACCCAATTATTTTGGCCGTCACGAGCGCGTATGGCTGCTTTTAATTGTCGATGAAATCGTTCTATCATTCCGTTTGATTGTGGATGATAAGGAGTAGTACGGATTCGATGTGATCCTAAAATTTTTGTAAATTCTTCGAATAATTTGGATTCGAATTTAGTACCTTGATCTGTGGTAATTTCTAGAGGAATATCAAAACGTGGGAAATATTGTTCGTATAACGTATTGATAACTGTGCTTGCCTGTATATCTTTGATTTGATAAGCTTCTGGCCATCGAGTAAATCTATCTATTATTGTTAAAATGTAAGAATATCCATTTGAAGACGGTAAAGGACCTACCAAATCTAAATGGATATGTTCGAATCTTGTTTTGGGTAGTTCGAATTTACCGATTTCTGATTTTGTGTGTTTAGTTATTTTGGCTTTTTGGCAATTGACACAATTTCTATTCCACTTGTTAATATCTGTATTCATTCCAGGCCAAAAGTACTTTGAAACAATAGATTTTCGTGTTGTTCTAATTCCTGGATGAGATAAATTATGTATGGTATTAAAGATAGTTTTTCGAAGTTCTTTGGGTATATATGACCGTGAATTTTTAGTAGAAACTTCGCACCAAATGTCAGATTCAGAAGTGTTTAATTTAATTTTAATAAGTTTATATTTTGAATTATCTGGTTTGTTATGCTGAGTTATTAAAAGATGTGTAAGTTCTTCATCACTATTTTGGTACTCAGCGATAGTTTTTAAATCAAATTTAGTATTGTTATGCTTTGAATGTTCAAAATTTTCGATAGAAATTCTAGATAAAGTATCTGCTACTGTGTTTGATTTGCCTTTGATATGTCTGATATCTGAGGTAAATTGAGTTATGTAGTCCAGGTGTCTAGTTTGTCTTGGACTTCTTTCTGTTTTAGACCATATTGCTGTAATGAGCGGTTTGTGGCCTGTAAAAGCTGTAAATTCTCGACCTTCTAGAAAATGTCTAAAATGTTTGATGGCTAGATATAATGCCAAAAGTTCTCGGTCGAAAGCTGAATATTTGATTTCTTCTGCTTCTTTTAACTTTTTAGAGAAAAATGCAATGGGTTCCCAATGGTTTGCATTAGATTGTTGGAGAACTGCACCAACGGCGCTAGCAGAAGCGTCTACGGTTACATTGAATTTTGCATTTTCAATAGGATGAATTAATAAAGTTGCTTTTGAAAATGATTGTTTAATTTTATTAAGTTGTTCTTCACATTCTACTGGCCAAGAGAAATTTTTAGCGTTATTTGGTTTCTTTTTGAGAAGTAGAGCCAAATGAGTGTGAATTGGGTTTAGTAATTTGGCAAGATTTGGAATAAATCTATGGTAATAATTAACCATGCCTATAAATTGTTGAATTTGTTTAATAGAATTTAGAGAAGGAAAATTGTTAATAATTTGGACTCTGTCTTCTGAAGTTAAGATCCCTTCTTTTGTTATTTTGTGACTGAGGAAGTCCAAAGTTCCAACTCCGAAAATGCATTTGGATGGATTGATATTGATACCGAAATCTGATGGTTGTTTAAAAATTCGGTTTAAATGATTTTGATGTTCGGATTCAGATTTGCTGGCAACTAAAATATCGTCAATATAGACAAAAGCAAAATCTAAATTTTTAATGATTTGGTCCATGAATCGTTGAAATGTTTGTGCAGCATTTCTTAGACCAAAAGGCATCCTTGTGAATTCAAATAATCCGAATGGAGTTGTAATGGCTGTTTTGTGTATGTCTTCTTTAGCCATTGGAATTTGGTGGTAAGCTCTTACTAAATCAATTTTTGAGAAAATGGTGCAACCGTTTAAGTTCATTGAGAAATTTTGTATGTGTGGAACTGTGATTGCGTTGAGTCTACGATAATCTCCACATGGTCGCCAATCTGTAGAATTTTTCTTTGCTACTAGATGTAGTGCAGAAGATACTGAAGAAGATGATAATTGGCACATACCTAATTTAACCATGTGATCAAATTCTAATTTTGCAATTTTGTATTTATGTCCATCTAAACGTCTTGGATGAGAAAAAGTAGTAGTCCTTTAGTTTCTATTCCATGTACTACGTTATGTTTAACTGGAATATCATAACGAGGTGGTTGCGTAATGTGGGAAATCGTTGCAAAATTTTACCGTACTTGTTACTGATTGCGTAGTAACGAGGAGTTGGAGTATTTGCGTTTACCGTGATTACACTAACACTTAATGTTGTTGTACCGTCGAGTAATCTTTTGTTTTTTAAATCAACCAGTAAATTAAATTTTGTTAAAAAATCTGCTCCGATGATGGGCTTGTTGACATTATCAATTATAAATGGGAAAATGAATTCTCTCCTAAGACCGAAATCTACTTTAAGTAGTTTTGTACCATAAGTGTTAATGGTAGAACCGTTTGCTGCGGATAAATATAAGTTAGGGTCTTTGTTAAATTTTCTAAAGAATTCGTTAGGTACTACTGAAATATCAGCACCTGTATCTATTAGAAATTTGAATTTGTTTTCTTTGTCAAAAATGAATAAACATTTAGAAATATTTTTGTTAAATATATTGTTCACTGATTGATTAATTAGTTTTTTTGATTATTAATAGTTTTGTAAGAACACGGCGAAATGCATTTATTCGCTTTGGTACCATATTTATTGTGGTACCAACAATAAGAATTGTTATATAGATTTTGAAACTTGTCTGCTATGCGAGTTGTTTCTACAGAATGAATGATCTCTCGATCTGTTTCTAGAACGTGTATAAGAAGGTTGGTTTTGACATGATAATCCTTTTATCAAATTTTCGAGATTTTCTAATTTGTTTTCTAAATTATTTATTTTTGTTCAAAGGAAATTGTTATCTATAAAATTGTAATTTGGTTTTGGTGGATTTTTGTTTATTTCTGATATAAATTGAATTTTGGAAATATCATATATATTATCTGACAAATCTAAAAGTTCTTTAATATCTTCTTTTCCGGAGGATATTAAGGCTATGTTTATATTTGCCTGCAATTTTCTCATCCATAATTTTTTAATTAACAATTTGTTAAATGTGGATGAATTGCCTGCAAGAATTTACATAGAGCGATAGAATTCGGAAGGTCTTCTATCTCCGATTTTGGTAGTAGATAGAAGTTTAACATTTTTTTGAATAAATAAAACACTTGAATATTTTCCACAGTTAACAATTTATTTATTTAATAAATTTGAGCTGACGCGTTTCGTCTTATCTGGACATTTTCAAAGCTTCAACTGAAAGCTCTGCTAATTTGAAGTCTATGAACTACCAATTGGTTCGGACAGAGTGTACTGTTAACCTCAATAAAATAAATATGAGATACTATACCATTAAAATTTCTATACAATTATAATTACAGTTTATGAGGATGTCAAGCTATCTATAAATTGATTATCTAAAAGAGGACTTTTATTTGTTAAATCAATCTAATCATTTACCAAGAAACAACCATCGTTTTTAGCCTTCCTTATTTCAAAAATTTCTAGTTTTTCAAGAATTTGAATATCATCAGTTCGGTGAATTAGCTCTAGATTGTCTATCTTAGTAGTATGACCCGTGTCAATTAAATGTTTAGAAAGGCCCGAAGAAGGTCTATTGTATTTAGCGGATGTAATATGTTCCTTAAACCGAGTTTCTATGCCTCTTTCGGTTTTCCCTATATATCGAGCACTGCAGTCTTCACAGGTTATTTCATATACGCCGCTGCTTTTTAATTTGTTGAATGGAGGTTTAATTTTGTTGTTTAAAATTTTATTTTTTAGATTATTGTTATTAAAAAAGGCAGGAATAATATTGACTTGGGAAAGGATTCTTTTTAAAATTGCACAAGAGTCATCAATGAATGGGATTCACTTCCACCTCTTTCCCTGTCTTTCGCTGGGTTTTACATAAGGGTATACTGAGTTTAAAGTTAGTTTGGATTGTTTATCTCTCAATAGTTTATATACAAATTTTGAATTAAATCCATTGTTAATAGCTATTTGTTTTATTATGTTCAGCTCTTTTCTAAATTTTTCTTTGTCTAAAGGCAGTCTTAGCATTCTATTGATCATAGAGTGGAAGGCTGCTAACGGTGATTAGAGTGGGAAGGAATTATTGTGTCACAATGAGTTTTTTTTCTAAAGATATCAAATTTTTTTTTTCTATCAACTATTGAAATCGTCAGATCTAGAAAATTAATACTATGGTTTCCTAATTCTACTCTAAATTGAATGTTTGAGTTAGCTGTAAATTCCGAAACTAATCCTAGCACTAAACAAAAATCACCGAAACCATGAAGAAACTCAAACAAGAGCATGATTGTCTGAGTGTTCCCAGAGGGTAGATGCAGCACCGGGCGAAGTTCCTACTTCGGGAACCACTGCTCCCCAGCAAATGCCCTCTCCGTAGAGTCGTTCGCCACTTTTCTAGTCCTCCGGGAGCACTCATCCAAACATGTTCTAAACGAACGCAAAAAAATTTCGAACCGATTAGAGTCCCGCGGGACCAGTCTGCAGAGTCATTGACGCCTGCAAACTGCTCCCATCATCCTCCCAGTTCTACCACTCCAACGTGAGACTTGTCCTTCCCGCAGCACTTGCATCAATACCAAAGCGAAGAGAAGCTTCGTGGACAAGCTGCTGCAAGTCTGCGGCCTGTTATTCCTAGTGAAAGACAAGGCTTCCGTTCCGCACCGACGATAAAGGTTGCCAGGTGCAGTTGAATGTGTGTTCAATCTGGCAATGAAGTGGTTCTTTAGTGCATGTGTGTGAAACTGTGGGTTAGTGGGCTGTTGCCCAGGCTCGATCCGCATGCAGTATAGATGAATTGTAGATTTAGGAAGTGTTAAGGTAAAGCTTATCAAGCAATTCACCTGGTTACATGTCCTTGGCCCCAGTAAAAACGACGTTCTTGTAATGCTGAATGTCGGGCAGACAGCTGGTTTGGATGCACGAGGCTGTGATGGAGCAGTTTGAATGCCACATCAGAGTCTCTGTAATTGGACGGATAACTATAGATGACTCTGATAGTTATAGTCCCTATTACTCCCAAGTCTACCCCAAGATGTGCGCGCCATCTATTTACCCCTAAGGTATCCGTAGAATGTACTCCTACGAAGAGCTCGCGCAGCCTACGTGAAGTGAGTGTACTGAATGTCGTGTGCGGCGGTTGATTAATTACGAAAGCGTTTATCACCTCAGTGCTAGGTTCCCTAGTAGAGAGACGACCAAAACGCTCTCGTGCTGTATCCATCAATTCGTTTAATTGTGTTTTGTGGGGGTGTATAAGTGTGTTCCCAGAAGCATCAATGATGTTTTCAAGAACTGTGAGTTTACCTGTATCGGCCTTTACACCTCGAGCATTACTAAACACCGAATCTACTAACTCAGGGTTCAACCTGTACCCAAGTTCATTCCATCGCAAATGAAATGTTGGTCTTATTCTGCCCCAGGTTGTAATCGTGGAGATCATATCCTGGGACCAGTCATGCGGATATGGTGGGCGAACCGAGAGCAGATAGTAGTGCTCCCCTGCACCGCTACCCCCCATAGAACTTAACCACAGCTGCGAAATTAGGTTATCTCTTTGACAGAACACTCGTTGGAATGCCCGTACCTGAAGACATAGAAATTTCACGACCATGTATGTAAGACCTGAACCACCCTCCGCTACTGGTCGGCAGAGCCTGCTTTCAGCGACCCATTGTCTTCCCCCCCCCCCAGAAGGCGTCAACAACCTTCGCCTGTAAAAGTTTCACGAAAGCTTCTTCGAAGCACTCCAATTTAAACAGGTGCACGATGGACGAGGTAATCAAATAAATGACAACGACTGCACGTCCTTTAAGCGAAAGTGGGTGCAGTCTAGTCCGCCACGAATTCACAATTCCAGAGAGTTTCTTCAGAGCCATGCGGCTCACCTAAATATTTCAGGCAAGTATTCGTCCATTGTATGCCGAGGTGAGAATCTGAACGATTCCGCCACCTCCCACACCATAGGCCTTGGATTTTGCTTAGGTATACCCTAGCGCCCGCTAATCGCTCATATTGTTCGAAAACCTTACGAGCGACTGGAAATGCATCATTTTTCGTTACAAATATAGACAGGTCGTCCGCATATGCTAGAATAAGTGGCCTTATAGTAGTGTATGGTAAGTGAATTGAATATTGTCTCAACGATTAGCGAAGATTTACTAACAGCGGCTACAGTGAAAAGTCATAAAGCATTCCTGACAACGGGCATCCCTGCCTGATACCCCGACGAAACGGAATAGGAGGCAATATATTCTTTATGAGAATCACTGAATCTCTATACAGACCACTGATGATCTCAATCCATCTGGACGGAAGCCCAAATTTATCGAGCACTCTCAGTAGATACTCATGCGAGACGCTATCAAACGCCTTTTCTTGATCCAAAGAGATCATGGCCATTTGCGAACCAGTTTTTTCGTGGTAGGCGAAAAGATGCTTTGCTACGGCGAAGTAGTCGTAGATACTACAACCTGGAATGCAGTAGGACTGTAACGGGTGTATTACTGAGGCAATCACTGAGCAAAGTTGAGTTCCCAGTGTTTTGCAAACTATTTTGTAGTCGACCTTAAACAGAGTAACTGGCCTTCCCATCCTCTGAAGATCCCCCTTCTTAGGTATTAGACGCATAACGGATCTCCGCCAACTTGAAGGAAATTCGGTATGTCCAACCACTGCAGAATTAGAGACATCCAAAAGGTCCCCAATCAAAAGATTCCTAAAACGAACAAAGAATTCTGGAGTTAGACCCTCGTAACCAGGAGAAGTATGACGCGGAAGATCCTTCGTTGCGGTAAGCATATCATCGAGAGTAAGCGTTCTGTCCAGGAATTCTCTACTTTCATCAGAGAAAGTAGGAACATGATGAAAGAATTCATCGTTGGACGAGAATGTTGGCAACGTCGATGCAGCATAAAGCCGCGTGTAGTAGTTGCGAATATAATTCGCAAGTTCCTCTCCGTATAGGATCTGGCCCGATTCGGCAAGAATCGAGTCTACTTCACAAGAAGCGGTACGACGTCGAGTTGTCTGGAAGAAGTACTCGGTCGGAGACTCGCCCTCTCGCAACCAGCGCGACTGCTTTTGGTAGCACAAACTCCAAGCTATGTTTGTAGTTTGGTGCTGTCAGTCGTTCTTTAAGTCTCTCGTATTGTGCGAGTAACTCTGGTTGCGCGGGCAGAAGCGTACCAATCCGGGTGACTTCGGCCGTCAAACTCGATGCATGATATCTGCTCCGATTGAATCTCGTCTCGATAAATGAGCAAATCTGAAGCTTTCCAACGTCCCACCAATGACTAAGGTTTGAATAAATATTCTTGTTATCACGCCATTGGTGCCAAAACTGAATGAATTCTTCGATGAACTGCTCTGAATTCAAGAAGTTATTGTTGAAAATCCAGTAAGCAGTTCGCTTTTCGACCAAAGTGCTAGTCGCCACAACAAGGAGGTGATCACTTAATGAACACACTTCATGAGTGACACTAACGAAAAAGTTAAGAAGGCTAGACGAAACGTAAAGTCTGTCTATCCTCGAACCCGAAAAGCTACCCTGGACATTTCGGGAAACCCTTGTGTATGACCTAGTCGTTGGATTTAGCCAACGGTAGACATCCACAAGGTTGCTATGTCTGACTGTCGACGGCGTTCATCGAGTTGAATTCAACTGTAGAATGACGACCGATTGAAGAATCTAGTGTGTAGTTGAAGTCACCCACAAGGATAACCTCTCCACCGAAGTTCGTAAAGCTGTGGCACACAGCAATTGCCACACCGGAACCTCCACGGGGTGTTTCTGTGGCAAAAACTGTGTAACCCTTGTGTAGATTTGAATTTTGTTCTAGACGTGTAAATGTGGCTTGTGTAAAATTTGTCTCTTGTATAAGTGCAATGTCCGTGTTCCGTTGTCTTATGGCTAGTGGGAGCACTCAAACCCCCCTGCATTGATTGATGTTATTCTACACATTCAAGAAATCGCAAAAACTCAGACAATGATAGTACAACTCTAATGATGAATGGCCCTGTACAGTTGGAGATCCTCAAGGATTCCTGAAACCTTGTTCAAGAGGCACTTGCACCTCAACACCTCATTATACTTTGTCTTCTTTCTGGCCTCTGCCATAAGCAGTTTCAGTTGGGGCAGGATCCTGACTGGATCTCCAAGCTCACGCCTGAGAATGGTCATGTTCCTGTCCGAACTCTTCTTGTAGTGAAGGCTATCGAGGAGCGAGCGCAGCTTCTCATTCGGAACCTCCACCAAAGCAGGATCCACTTCGAAGCAGCTACTAATCGATATGGAACTTCCACACGATTCATAACCGCTTTGGGTTGGACCGGCCGTCTCAAGAGCAGGGACAACCTGTACTTCCGAGAGAACATCATTGTGTCACTGGTTATGCATTCGGAGCGCAAGGTATGGTCTCTTCACCCGAGACCCTCCCATTGCTCACTGCCTTCTTTGGTAGTGGCATCACCTCCTGGGCAGGCCTGCCCTTACTTTTTCTCTTCATCCTCTTTTTTTCTTTTTCTGGCTACCACTTGTACCCTCCTCGTCCGAAGAGTCTGCTTTTTCCCGTGTTGGAGTGGCCTGCTTACAGCCGGCCTCAGGGAGTGGCTCCTCAGACACCTCAGCAGCAGGTTGCTCTAAGAGGGCAGGTGAAGCACTGGGCGAAGTCACTGATTTAGAAACCTCTGCTGGAGCAAATGTTTCCTCCACAGTGACCCCAGCCACTTTTTTTAGCCTCTTAGGACACTCCGCAATAAAGTACCCTACCAAATGGCAAGCGTGGAATTTCGCTTCAGTGCTCACTTTAATCCAGGTCATCGATCCTACAACACTCCAGTAAAAGCCGTCTGGAAGCACGCACCCCTGGTTCAATGTGATGAGTGCTTCACGGCTTGGACTAAGGGTGCCACGACCGAGTCTCTCGTTCCCAATTCTTAGTGATACTGCCCGGACCTTTCCGTGGATGTTTCCAAACCTTCCGAAGAAGGCCTTAAGATCCTCAGACCTGGCCCGGAGGGGACCCGTGAAAAGCAGACTCTCGTCGGCTTCACTGAAACCGGGTATGGCTGGAGGTGTCTACCACCCACGTCGACGCCCTCAAGCATCAACTTAGTGGCTGCGTCAATGGTAGTGGTATAAAGAGTGGTCCGAAAGAATGTGTTCTCTATCGAGACCACCAGAGACAAGGCTTTAAGGTATGCACTTTGTGTACAGCCACGAAGGTGCTCGAAGTGCATACCATATCGATTATCTTGCAACTGACAGTCGAAACTTCGGACGCATAATCACCGGGTTTGGTGGTGGTGCTGCCATTGAAGCAGCCTGCACTACGTCAGTCAGTTTTGGCAGATGTCGCAGGCATGTTAGCAGGAGCTATTCCGGATTTACTTCCAGCAGAGGTCACTTTAACATCCACCGAGAGTTTACTGGTTGTGGAGGAGGTTGAAAGCATTTTAGCAGCGGGTGCTGCCGAGCTTCTAAGCGACGCAGTTTGGATGAAAGTCGTCTTCTGAGTAACAGCAGATGTTGCTGAGGACTTCTTTGCTGATGCCATATTCTTGGTTAGTTTGGCCTCTTCTGATGTGCCCTTTTTAGCCTCTTCTGTGGGCTCTTTAGCTGGCACCGGTGTAGGTAGGAAGGAGGCAAGTTCCAAATTTTATCCTCGATCCCTCTTTTTGCGAGTGTTACGGGTTTTTTTCTTCCCCTCGGAAGCACTATCACTACTACTGTCGCTCATTTGAGGACAGTAGTCAACGTAGTTTTTACTTGCGAATTTTTTAAGCTACTTGATCTTAAATGACAGATCCGAAAATTAATTATTTAAAATTAAAAAAAAATGTTACAAAATTCCTTAAAAGAGGTTGTATAATAATTAACATAAAAGTAGCAATAACGAATGTTTTTTATGAAACTTTTAAAGAACACTAACACGAAATCGTAACGGGACACAATGAAAGAACAATATTGCACGAAATTCTAACTTTTTACTATTTTTAATCCCGTTGTTCAAATGACACGTCCGTACTCTTTGGCGCAAATTATAATATTGTAACGAAAGTACTCACCTGATTTCCTGAACTCAGACGAAGAATCCCTCGACGAAAACAGCATTAAAACTGCAATTCTTCCCTCGTTGCCGGCTTTTGTTTTGAGTTCTTGGTTTATTGGTCTCAATTCTTTATCATATGCCGGAAATACATGAGTGAGGCTTTTCCTATGGCCTCCGCTAAAATCAGAAAGATTATTAATAAAAATAAAAGGACATAGAAACCAATCATTACAACACGTAGCAGGACAGACGAACAATATCCAATGACACAAGCGACAACAAAAAAATCACACAAGAAAAGATTGCAACTAACAGCTACAGAAAGGAAACACAATAAGAGACATAATCAAAAAAAAAACAAAGCAAAACCACCTCCAGTTCCTAACTCACCTATTCCAGCAGATTCCACAATACAGCCGATCACCATTTCCCCTAATAGCTGCTCCTCATCCGCCACAGGGCATCCAATTCCAGTCCTCAGCCCTGGCCCTTACCTAAAATGAGAAAAACACCTAATTTCGCACTAAGTATTTATAGGATCACAGGAGAAGACCGAAACCAAAACAATCACAGAGTACACACAAAATTACTACCTGGGAAGACTCATATCGAGAATAGCAGCACTCTAAGGTCCTACGACGTCCAAGTGGCTGAAAACTATCGCTGTATGAGTGCTATTTCAATAAAAACAACAATACTTCCCAGCTAATTGAAGATGTCACCCCAACCTTTCGGACCCCAAATTGCGCTACGCACTCCATACTGTGGAGAGAGTCAACCAAGGAAAACATATCTGGAAGACCTGGAGATTATATAATTAAAGAAAAAATTAAATAAATGTTTAGAATAATGTACAAAAAATATAAACAAAAACCTAACCTAACATTTTTAAAATTGTAAATTAGTACTTTAGATGTATTCAGCAAAGATTAGATGAATTTTACCAAATTTAAGGTTTATTAGTTAATTGAAATTTTGGATTATAATTAGATAAAAAATTACCTGAAGATGTCGCTCGAGTTACTTAGTGTTGGAAAAAGACATAACTTCTAGAAATTTGACCTAGAATTTTCCAGAAAAGTACAAGAAGTCAATAAATAAAACGTCAGGTGTAGGACTCGCTCTCTCGAATGTGTTACCTTTGCAACTAAGTGGAAAAGATAACTGTAATAAAAATTGTCAAAGTAAAAGTTGGTTTAATTATTTTGCGCTTACCTGCTTTTGGCTTTTCTTGTTTTACTCCGAACAATAGAAAAAAGGTGGAAAAAGGGAACAAATTTTGAAGAAATCTTTGAAGCGGTTAACTCAGCGGGCAAGGAGCTTTACAGGGCCACCCGGATTAAATACTCAGGCGCCTCCCGAAAAGTCCTACCGGCATAGTAAACGACAGAAATCTACACAATTCACGCATCACAGGTATCACTGCAGCAGCTACTTTAGGTATCAAACTTAACACTACACAGTACACCTGTAAGTACACACAATATTCTTACTTTGACTTGCTTTACATTGATTTATGACTGAAAACTACACAACCAGAAACTTGCGAATACAAAACTTTACGAAAATAACACCTGCGACACCCGATTTTGTTTTTGATTTTCACACGAGAATTGCAATGATAAAATTTTCGCGACACTAGAGCAACTTTTCGTTCGGAAACTAGGGCAACCTCATCAAAACACTTCACATTTTATTTTAAAAAATAATCTCCACATCCCGAGTGGATGCGCTGGATCAAAATATAAACAATTCTTCTTATTCCTACTGGCGGTTATCGCCCAACTTGCCACCGACGTCAGACAACTACGTCGCAAAAATTTAGTTTCGCTCGGCCAACACAAATTTAATGGGAGAATAAATAAAAATCTTGTAACAATATATAAATTTTTATGATACGCATAATAATAATATGGGTATAATATACGACACGACAGGGAAAATATTCATAAAATCACGCACCTCATGTATATGGATGACATCAAATTATACGCTTCTTCGAAACCTCATCTGCAACAGCTTTTGCAGACTACGCTGGATTTTTCCAATGACATCCGGATGGAGTTCGGAGTTGACAAATTTAGGACGTTTCATGTGACGACGCGAAAACATGAACTTGTGGGATTCGATCTCCCATCTGGGGACACTATTGAACCCATGGAGGAGAGCGAACTCTACAAGTATCTTGGATTCGAACAATCCTGTGATATACCTCACACAGACATAAAGCGGGCGATAGAGACCAAATATAAATGGAAAAAATCTCATTAAGGCTATAAACACATTTGCAACACCAGTCTTTACTTATTCCTTTGGGGTAATTAAATGCACACAGACGGACTTAGAAGCACTGGATAGGAGAACGCAGAGAATGTTGACAAGGTACAGGGCACACCATCCTTACTCCTGCATAGAACGAATAACGCTACAGATGTGCGAGGGCGGTCGCGGCCTGATAGACATAAAGTCACTGCATTATAAACAAGTGAAGTCTATCAGAGAATACTTTTATAGCAAAGAAGATAGTTCTCCATTGCATGCAGCAGTGATCAAAGCCGACAACAAACAAACACCATTTGATTTGCACAACAGAATGCTGGGTAATACACTAAACATAGCCACACACACAGATTAACAGCAAGCATCGTCACAGAAGTCTCTACATGGAAGACATTACGCTGACCTGAGCCAAAATCATGTCGACAAAGATGCGTCGAAGACTTGGCTCAGTCGCGGTGATTTATTCCCTGAGACGGAGGGATTCATGCATGCTATACAAGACAAAGTCATTAGCATGAGGAATTATAGGAAAGACATCCTTAAGGATGCGGCAGTTCAGGACGACACGTGCAGACTTTGTCATTTAGCTTCTGAAACAATAGAACATATAACGGCTGGATGCAAACTCCTTACTCAAACAGATTACTGGCATAGGCACAACTAGGTCTGTAATATCATACATCAACAGTTAACCCTAAGACACAACCTTATTATATATACGTATATTGCAAATATACACCAGACAGTGTTCTTGAAAACCCCACACATAAAATATATTATGATCGGTCAATAATAACTGATCGGACAATATACCACAATATACCGGATATTACTCTCATAGATAAACACAGCAAAACAACATACCTAATTGACATTGCAGCACGCAACACCAACAATGTGCAGAACACTTTGAGGGAGATGATTACGAAATACACAGATTTGGAACACGAGGTGCAGCGGATGTGGAAAATGGACCAAGTGACTATCGTGCCAATCATCTTGTCTTCCACAGCCGTTGTACCGAAAAGACTAATCACAAATATACAAGCACTACAGTTACATAAAAACACTACACACACACTACAGAAAGCGGTTGTTCTTAATACTTGCCGAACGGTTCGCAAATTCCTTAACTACGGACAGGACGTAACAGACAATACATAAATACAGAATGAACGAATGACAAAGCCCCGAGGTCTTGGCATTACGCCCGACGTAGGGGAACCCTATCGCCACGCCGGCTAGAAGCCGAGATGACACGTGTCAAAACCGAAAAATAATAATACTTTATTTAATAAAGCACAATTGAGTATAAATCTCGTGATTATGTGCAAACTCCAATTACTTATTAATTATGGAACAAAAACTAAACTAAACTTAAGAATAGGGTACAAATTCAAAATTCATAATAGACGTTTAGAAAAAATAAAATAAAATAAAAAGATGGAGCAAAAGAAAGGCAAAGAATAGAAAAACATATTATTAATACAGTTAGCAAAATAAGCAAAGATTAAAGTTAGAAATTTATTGTAAAAGAAAAAGAAAGACTCGAAAAGAGGTATCTGTATGTAAATTGCTATATCTTAGCAAAATAGTCAAAAGAAGCCCTTTTAAAGTCGCTGAGGTAAACTATTCCAGAATTTTGATGGAAAAACACGTAGTACTAAAGTGAGTATTGTGGCGAGGAATCAAAAGTTTGCTTGTACGTCTCGAGGTTAAAGGAGTTATGCACTTAGACAAATAGACTGGACTCAAATAATTAAAAGAGAATTTATAGCTTCATATAAACTTATTTTGATTACTTTTTATGTAAAATATACTAAGAACCTACTCTTATTGTTAAGGCCTAATAATGCAACACTTATTGTTTAAAATTAATCCAAAAATTCTCATCAAGAAAAACAAAACATTACAGTGACTTCGAATTGCTGTTTGGCTATTCCTTCCCGGATCAGAACAACGGGTTTCATTAGGAATAGATTTAAACACAGGTTTGCTGTATTTGCTCACATCCCTGCAGTGCGTCCACAATACAGGTTTTGAGATTGTGCATATCCTGAAATGAATTTTGGACCATTGTTAAAGTGGACAAATCATCACCACTGAATACTCCGTGCGCAATATAATGCTGAGCCGTTTTATTCACACAACTTCCGATCTCCTCCTGTTTTCTCTGATGCATTCAGGGCCTTTTTCAGCAATGAAAAGCGGTATTTGATCTCTTCCCTTTGTAACAACCAAAATTAAGATGCTAGTAAGAATTTTCATAATAGAATTCTGCTATTCTTTTCTTCCTCATCAAGGCAATACTTATAAGGACCAATATCCAATTCTCCACATCAGTTTGACTAACTGTTATATTTATTATTTCTGGGATAGATTCAGCTAACTCTGTTGTACCATATTGGATCTCGGGGAATGTTTCCTCATTTACAGTATTTTTCTTGCATTTCTCATGAAGGGTTTCCTTAATGTCATCAGTGTTTGTTGAGCTTAGAAACACTGAGGCCAGCCAATACCTCCAGGTCTTCACTTCGTCTAAATCAATGTCAACTCTGGTAATTATTTCTGTCAATCGAATCGAGGTCACTTAAGAGAAGAAGAGAGTCGGTTGTGGAGGAGATATGTATTTGATCACACAATCAACATCATTAATTGTAAGGATGAAAATTAATGGACCGATGTGGCTGCCCTGAGGGACACCGGAACGAGCGACAATTAGGTTAGAAATAGTTGAGCTGAAAAGAACATTGTACTGACGGTTGTTGAGGTATAATTGAATTCAGGAGATGAATCGAGGGGGGAAGCCTAGGCGATCAAGTTTAAACAGGATAACGCTATGGGAGATCTTGTCAAAGGCGTTGCTAAAATCGGTGGCGATAACATCAACATCTTTACCGTTTTCCAGGGCACATAGTGTTTTGGAGACGAATTCGGTAAGGTCGGTGGTTAGAGATCTTCCTTTGAGGAAGCCATGCTGGGTGAGGGAGAAAATAGACTTACAGTGGACGAACATAGAATCATAGACCAATTTTTCGAATAGTTTAGGTATCGATGATAATTTAGCAATGGGTCTGAAATTAGATACATCGTTCTTGCAGCCTTTTTTGAATATGGGAATAATATAAGAGTTTTTCCATTATTGAGGGAAAACCCCTTGAGTGACCGAGAGGCGGAAAAGCAAAGTAAGGGGTTGAACTAGATGCAAGGCACACTTTTTCATCTCGTGGATACTACTCTGTATCCGACGATATTGGATACATCGTATTCTTAATGTATGGGATTCGGAGAGATTGACTGGCTAACACCACAGATAATCTTGCGGAAGACCAACAGGCTAACACCACAGAAGGTCAATAAGGATGGGTAGATTGACAGGCTAATACTACAGGCAATCTGTTCACGGATGACCAACAGGCTTACACCACAGAAGGTCGATAAGGATGGATAGAAGGTCTGGTACGGTTATAAAGCACTAACAACTACGAATGATACGGATAAGCAAAGTACAAAGACTAACAGGCTAACAACACAGAAGGTCTTGTACGGCTATAAAGCACTAACTACTGCAACTTCGGATAAGCGAAGCACAACGACCAACAGGCTGACACCACAGAAGGTCTTCTACGACTACAAAGTACTAACTACTACTACTACAAATACGCAAAGTACAACGACCAACAGGCTGACACCACAGAAGGTCTTGTGCGGATACAAATGCTGAGCCGTTTTATTCACACAACTTCCGATCTCCTCCTGTTTTCTCTGATGCATTCAGGGCCTTTTTCAGCAATGAAAAGCGGTATTTGATCTCTTCCCTTTGTAACAACCAAAATTAAGATGCTAGTAAGAATTTTCATAATAGAATTCTGCTATTCTTTTCTTCCTCATCAAGGCAATACTTATAAGGACCAATATCCAATTCTCCACATCAGTTTGACTAACTGTTATATTTATTATTTCTGGGATAGATTCAGCTAACTCTGTTGTACCATATTGGATCTCGGGGAATGTTTCCTCATTTACAGTATTTTTCTTGCATTTCTCATGAAGGGTTTCCTTAATGTCATCAGTGTTTGTTGAGCTTAGAAACACTGAGGCCAGCCAATACCTCCAGGTCTTCACTTCGTCTAAATCAATGTCAACTCTGGTAATTATTTCTGTCAATATAATTTATTATGGGTGAGCATTGTATAGATTCTGTTATGGGTCTTTTCCCCTGAAGCCTCAACAGAGGGGTTGCCGGGAGCTCTGGAGTCGTCCAAGGTTCTAACTAATTGAAAAGACTCATTTACAAAATAAATATAAAATTCTTTTATTCAGGGTTTCCTTCTTGTCGGTTTACAATCAATTGTTTCTAATTTCTAGCTTGTTATTTTACGGCTAATACTACGGGAAAGTAGGTAGAGAGAGAGCGGTTATGGTCGACACTTGCAGTGAGAGAGAGAGATGCGATATGGTACGGACGGCGGTTCTTGTTTCAGTGAATTTATTTATTTTATTTATTTAAGCTTAATGCAAGCTAGAGATGGAAGTCAAAGGAGGGAAGGTCTTTGACTTTTCGTAGCATCCTGGTAATTGGTTCGCGTTGACCGTAGTTCGTGCGATGGCGGTCGAGTCGGAAAAGGGGAGTGGACCTAAGGTTGCGAGAGTTGGTATAGATCGGTTAAGCTTGCAGGATTGAAGGGCAGTCTATGGCACCAGCTAATAACTGATGAATGAAGAGAACCTCGGAAACATCACGACGTTTACTAAGGGGTTTGAAAGTCGATCAGTTTCAGACGATCTTCATAAGGTGGAAAGGTTGAATCTGTCTACCCACGGAAGATCACGTAGAGCAAAGCGAATGAACCTACGCTGGACATATTCTGCGGTTGTTTGCGTAGGTGACCATACCTGGCTGGCATACAAAGTCTAATAGTCTGGCTGATTTGGAAACATAAGGATTGAAGAACTCTCTAGACTAGCGCTTCGCAAACCCTAACACGGAGTTAGCTCTGTTAATTATGCTATAAATATGGGAACGGAAATTGAGTTCGCTATCACAGATTATTCCTTGGTCACACAAAGAGGTAACGATAGGGACTGGTACGTCGGTTAACATGTAAGTTCTCGGAGTTGTGGTAAGACGCTTTCGGGAATAAGAGATGGACTGGCATTTGGAGACATTGAGCTCAAGAAAGTTTTTCTTGCACCATGTGGTGAACGAATCGAGGTCACTTAAGAGAAGAAGAGAGTCGGTTGTGGAGGAGATATGTATTTGATCACACAATCAACATCATTAATTGTAAGGATGAAAATTAATGGACCGATGTGGCTGCCCTGAGGGACACCGGAACGAGCGACAATTAGGTTAGAAATAGTTGAGCTGAAAAGAACATTGTACTGACGGTTGTTGAGGTATAATTGAATTCAGGAGATGAATCGAGGGGGGAAGCCTAGGCGATCAAGTTTAAACAGGATAACGCTATGGGAGATCTTGTCAAAGGCGTTGCTAAAATCGGTGGCGATAACATCAACATCTTTACCGTTTTCCAGGGCACATAGTGTTTTGGAGACGAATTCGGTAAGGTCGGTGGTTAGAGATCTTCCTTTGAGGAAGCCATGCTGGGTGAGGGAGAAAATAGACTTACAGTGGACGAACATAGAATCATAGACCAATTTTTCGAATAGTTTAGGTATCGATGATAATTTAGCAATGGGTCTGAAATTAGATACATCGTTCTTGCAGCCTTTTTTGAATATGGGAATAATATAAGAGTTTTTCCATTATTGAGGGAAAACCCCTTGAGTGACCGAGAGGCGGAAAAGCAAAGTAAGGGGTTGAACTAGATGCAAGGCACACTTTTTCATCTCGTGGATACTACTCTGTATCCGACGATATTGGATACATCGTATTCTTAATGTATGGGATTCAGAGAGATTGACTGGCTAACACCACAGATAATCTTGCGGAAGACCAACAGGCTAACACCACAGAAGGTCAATAAGGATGGGTAGATTGACAGGCTAATACTACAGGCAATCTGTTCACGGATGACCAACAGGCTTACACCACAGAAGGTCGATAAGGATGGATAGAAGGTCTGGTACGGTTATAAAGCACTAACAACTACGAATGATACGGATAAGCAAAGTACAAAGACTAACAGGCTAACAACACAGAAGGTCTTGTACGGCTATAAAGCACTAACTACTGCAACTTCGGATAAGCGAAGCACAACGACCAACAGGCTGACACCACAGAAGGTCTTCTACGACTACAAAGTACTAACTACTACTACTACAAATACGCAAAGTACAACGACCAACAGGCTGACACCACAGAAGGTCTTGTGCGGATACAAAACACAAGTATGCACTAACTACTACTACTACGGATGATTAACAGGCTGACACCACAGATGGTCTAGGAAACGGACAGGTTACTAACTACGGTCTTTACTGCTTGCGCAGGTAGCCCCAAAAACAAACCACTAGATTTTGCACAAAATGAGCCTAAAGCTTCAGTTCTAAGTGCACTTAGGTCCGAACTCGATTACTGCCGTAATACTTCTGCTCGATCTCTGTACAGTGATGCTCGCTTTTATACTTTTGGCGAGGCACAGAATTATTCCCCACACCTATTTTCTGGCTTTTTACTATGAATCAACTTGATACAACGGAGATGCACACACCCAACTGATTATGGGTTGTTATGCAGAGAATGAAAATGTGTGGAATTCACAAACCCACGCTGCCAGTAGAATGTCTGGTTTTATCTGGTTATTGCGCACAAGTTTCCTATGACTTGGTTATGGGATGAGGTCACGCACATTTGTATGCTCTTTCACTGGAGCATTTGTGAGTGGCATCTTTGTACTGCTTGAACAAACGATTTGCAACGGAGACGCACACACCCAACTGATTATGGGTTGATGTACTAAAAACTTAATATGACAACGCAGCTAGTGGGACTTAAGGTGGAATTACAATGAGCGCAGCGCATGCATGCAGTGCTTTTCACAAGCAGCGCGGTATAGGCATCATTATGAATGCATGCGCTGCGCTTATTGTAATTCCGCCTTAATTGGGCTTCTTTTATTTGTGTATTACGTCATGCACATCTGCATGCCATGGAACTCGGAGTTTTTTATGGACATGTACATTGAAGAGTTTGTGAAAAATGTGAAATGTCGAGAAAATGACATGACGTAGTTTTATGTACGGAGCAAAATGCTTCGTTACAATTCTAGAGGTTTTTATCAAGAATTTTCACCGTTCAGAATCCTTAATACGTTGTACCTGGGAATGTCACATCCCAACAACATCAAAAAAAGGAAAGGGATAAACTGCAATACAACTACACTCCTCCAGTATTGCTCACTTAGCCCGAGGAATCTAGCTTCCATTCTGACTATTATTATCAATAGGATGAGAATGAACAAGGCTATGAAGTGCCATGGCTGTTCTCTTTTGAACTGCTTCATCATCCTTAGAATGCATCATTTGAACTGAGAGATAAGTGTATCCAGGCCGCCGCACTGTAGCCCATGTATTAGTATCCCAGTGGTCCAAACCGTCAGAAAGATTTTCCGTATGTCAGTCCCCTCTATTTAAGTATTCGAGGTCATCAGAATGTTCTGGTAGAAGGTAACCCTATTCGACGTCAGCTTTATGGATGTGGGATTTTCGGTTTCGTGTTGGTTTCTCTTGGTTTTTTTTTCATATAATTCATTTAATAAGTTTCTTTTTCAAGAAATGTTATAAAAAGAAAAGAAAATGAATCTTACTGAAATTATAACAATAGAACTTAAAAGTCAAAGAAAAATATAATAAAAAAACTTAATGCATCTTAAGGAAAAAATAAAACTGAAATTACAAAAATAATAATGAGATAATAAAGAAATTAACAAGAAAATCATAATCAAAACGGATGTATCGGGGATATTAGTGAGGTTGGAAAGGACGTCTGATCCTATTCTAGGTCCTTGCAGGGCATCTTATAATAGTTTTCAGCATTTCCTCACGCCTAAACAACGTTCATACTCCTATTTATATCTGTTTACAACAAGGCTTAATTGCACTTGTAAGTCTTCTAATTCATATAAATTGTTACCTTTTCTTGCACGTATTCTACATTTTATGAACTTTTTCGAAAGCTTGGCGTTCGTGCACTTCTGAAAATCACTAAGCATAAAATTACGACGAAAGACAGAAGTCTTGCCCTGGTCGAAATGTGATGGCCCTAGCTCTGGTGTGGCAGTTTCGTTCGCCCTGATCGAATTCGCGGTCTAAACTAGCCTTCATGCTCTCTCTTATAAGGAAAATCTTGTCCGATATGTCTATTTGTAGGTCCGATTCCGCCCACGTACCTAGCTTGCGCAAGAGCTCTTAGCTTGATGCATGCGTCACCATGTGTTGCCCGTATAGGACTTGGTACGGGGAAAATCCGGTTGCTTTGTGGGTGGAGCTCCGTAACGAACTCGCGATAGCGCTCAGGTCTTCGTCCCATCTGTCGTGTTTACCTGACAAGTATATGCGGATGCCGGCTGGAAGAGGGCGGTTAACTCGTTCTGATGCTTTGGCCTGAGGAGAACATATACATGTTGTATTGCATAACGTTTCAACAATTGATTTGAAGCCACGGATTTGAACTGGGGGGCCATTGTCCGCGACGACCGTTTCTGGAACCCCGAAGACGTGGAATACTTCTTCCTCTAGATGTTTATTTATAAGAGTGGAGTTGACTTTCGCAGAGGCTTGAGTAGAGGGAATTTAGAAAAATGATCCAATATTACAAGGATCGAAGTGTTTCCGCTTCGTGATCGGGGATTCGGACCAAGAAGATCGATTTATATCCTTTGCCAAGGACGTTCCGACACAGGTTGCTGTCCCATTAGTGGACGAAAAATAGTGTTGGGAGCCTTGGCCTCTTTGCAAATTTGCAGTTATTCACATATGATCGGACTTGCGTGGTCAATTAAGGCCAATAAAAATATCCTATCGAGTGTTTTCCTGATGCCGCTGTACGCAGCAAGAGTCGGGTCATGCGCATGACGGATTGCCCGATCGACGAGCCCCACAGTAAGCCACAGCTTCCAGACCTCATCCTCCGAGACAGACTCGCCGGTACTTTGCAGCTTGCGGATGTACACGTACTTATTTCATATGTATACATTGGGAAGTTTTGACTGGTTAGTCGAAATCTGTTCCCGTAAACCCTGATACTCCGACGGTTCGAACTCCGGAGAGTCGAGGTCGATAAGTGCAGCTACATCTATTTCCGAAAGATTGGGTTTCCTAAATACGCGAAATTGCATTGAGAACGACGTTCTGACTGCCACGTCGGTGCTCGATCTCGAAATCGAAGGCTTGCAGCTTCAAGCTCCAATGGACCAGCCGACCAGACAAGTCTTTCTGACGCATAAGCCACCTCAAGCTCGAATGATCTGTCACGATCTTGAAGGTCATCAAATCGATGTAGGCGTGGAATTTTTTTACGCTTAAGACAGCAGCTAGACACTCTAACTTAGTCACGCTGTAGTTCCGCTGAGCAGAGTTAAGTTTCTGTCGCATGTAAGTTATAGGTAGTTCAGAGCCTTCTTCGCACTGAATGATGAACGGCTTGCGGAAATCAGGGCTAACGAACAATGGGGCTGTCATTAATTTTTGTTTTAGGGCTATGAACACATCATTGGCTTCGACGGTCCAGGTGAATTTGTCACTCTTTTTTAAAGTGTCCTTGATCGGGGATGATACCGCCGCGTAGTTCGAGACGAACTTTCGGTACCATCCTGCCATGCGTACTGTTTTAGGCGTGGGATATTCTACGATCACGGATACCACGAGCTTATCGTCCAAATACCTTAAGGTCGAGTGGTATGACTTTGTCCATTAATCGGAACATTGTTTGTGGAGCATGACATAAGCCAAAGGGCAAAGGATGCTGTCAATATGCGGAAGGGGATACGCATCCTTCGTCGTTACAGCATTAACCTTTCTCGCGTCGAAACCTAATCGGACCTTTCTGGGCTTCCTGACAAGTACCACTGGGGAGCTCCACGGGCTTTGGCTCTCCTCGATGACTCCGTCGCTGCTGGATAGGTATAGTATTTCTGACTTCAATTATATGTTGTAATACTTGTGTATTTCCTAAGCCCTGCTTTGCGTAAGATGGAAAAAGACCTTTAACTAGCTCGAATCGTGTGTGCTCTTCGCCAGACAGATGGTGGATGTTAGGGTTGTAACGAAGCTAAATTCCCGGCTGAGAATTATTAAGCTTATTCGTTACAATTAACTCCTTCCATCTATACAGGCACCAATTAGTGCAATTTTATGTGAAAATTGCTAAGAAGAGCCCATATAAGAAAATAAAAAGTGCTGGGTCGATGGAGATTCGAACACGGGACCCCAGTATAAAAGTTGCCTTGAAGATATAATTCGCACGAGAAATTGAAACTGGGTGAATAAAGCGGAGGTAATAATTTCTCTTCTAATATGATTCGCATGTAAATTTGAAACTTGGTGAATATAAGCCAGACCTCAGACAGGCAAAATGACCTTTTCCACTCCTTCCCTTCCTGAGTTTTTTATCCGATACCAGGTCGTATGGATCATGCATAGTCCGGTCATACGAAAATTCCCAGTCCAATACCCGTAAGTAGTTTAAGGGCAGTTCGCTGCTCGGGCCGAGTACCCGTGTTGAGGGGAAAGGTCAAAGGGACTTAGCTCCTAGCCGTAAGTAGTTTAAGGGCAGTTCGCTGCTCGGGCCGAGTACCCGTGTTGAGGGGAAGGGTCAAAGGGACTTAGCTCCTAGCCGTAAGTAGTTTAAGGGCAGTTCGCTGCTCGGGCCGAGTACCCGTGTTGAGGGGAAGGGTCAAAGGGACTTAGCTCCTAGCCGTAAGTAGTTTAAGGGCAGTTTGCTGCTCGGGCCGAGTACCCGTGTTGAGGGGAAGGGTCAAAGGGACTTAGCTCCTAGCCGTAAGTAGTTTAAGGGCAGTTCGCTGCTCGGGCCGAGTACCCGTGTTGAGGGGAAAGGTCAAAGGGACTTAGTTAATAGTCTTAAGCCAGTAGATAGGGCCAGCTGTTCGACCTCAGTACGGGCCGTTAGAGGCATAGGAACGGTTCAGGGTAGAGTAGCCCATAGTATTAAGTTGATAGCCGTAAGCAGATAGCCGTAAGTAGTTTAAGGGCAGTTCGCTGCTCGGGTCGAGTACCCGTGTTGAGGGGAATGGTCGTAGTACGTAGTTAAGTACGTAGAAATAAGCCTTTGAATTATATACCCGTAGTCAGTAAGTACTGGAAGGGATTGTTAGAATTAGGGGAATAAAGATAAGTTTAACAAAGACCAGGTCTTGTTAATTATACGCCCCTACCCTATTCTCTCTCTCTCTCCGTTGCGTGGACCCTGGCCTTTCTTCACTGTAGTTACCCAGGCAATTGATTTTGTGACTTTCCCACTACCGTACCGATAGAAAAATCGCATTGCGTTGGCGCCCGAGTAACCGAACCGGGGAAGTACGTCACAAATTTGGTGCCCGAGCAGGGACCTCGCCAAGCAGGATAGGGACACGGAGAAAAGAGTCCAGAGAGAGAGAGAGAGAAAGGAGTTAAAAGAAGGGGAATAATAAAGGCCGGACAGAGTGGCAAGATCCGGTAGAAAGAAAAGGGGACCGAAGGGAAAAATCCCCGTCCCGAAAGACCGTGGCAATGGCAGGGGATAGCACTTCAGAGAAGAGTGCTACTAGTGACGCGGACGATCCGAAAGAAGGGACCTCGAAAGCTAGTTGTAGTAAGCAAACAACTAGGATGTCTAGAGACTCCACGGGGAGCGAAGCAACAACAGAGGTTGAAGGCACCCGGAAGGAGAAAATAAAGGTGTCTTGGGTGTACCGGCTGAATAAGGAGGCACTAGAAGGAGCCTTAGCGGACGTAGGCCAGGACACCACCGGCTCCGTCGATGAGCTGCGCAAAAGGCTGACAGCGTGGCTACGCAGCATCCCGTCACAATCTATGGAAGAAACCATGGACACCGGTTTCCTAGAACCACCGCCCCTATTGCCAGGAAGGCGAACGGACGTGATGGAGAAGGCCCGTAAGTGGAACGTACACTTCGATGGGTCCGGAGACGCCGTCGCGTTCCTAGAGAGGATCCACGAGCTGAAAGAGGGATATGGATTCGACCAGACAGACATGCTAACCGCCGTAACCGAACTGCTGAGAGGGAAAGCATTGCTCTGGTATCGCAATAACCGGGACCTGATAGACACATGGCCAGTGTTTAATAGAGAGTTCCAGGCGTTCTTCTTCCCCCGGTCATACCAGCAGACCCTGCTCGAACAGATTACCAACCGCCGTCGAGACTTCGCCGATCTGAGGCCTCTCATAGAACTATGCGACGAATATGAAGAGCTCCAGGTGGAAACGAGACCGCAGAGGACTGCACCCACACAAAGTAGGCTGCCAGTTACCCGAACCGCTGACATAACCAGAAAACCGCACACCATGCTCTCCATCCAAGGATACAATCGCCAGAATTGCTGCTGGAGATGCGGTCGCCCAGGACATGCACGCTCCCAATGCCCAGGACCAACACGACTATTTTGCTCGTTCTGCGGTACTACGGGGACGTTAACCCAGGACTGCGCATGCCGACAGGGAAACTCGCGACCGGCGAGAGCGCTTGGGAACCCCTCTCGCCCCATGCAAAACTACCGTCCCACCATCAGAACCGAGGGGCGCACAGTCAATCGACACCAGATAAGAGAAACGTAGCCGACTGTCCGAGGATACCGCCATCGCACAGTCAACCGAAACCAGATAAAAGAACAGTGAACGACTGTCCGAGGAAACCGCCATCGCACAGCCAACCGGAACCATATACGAGAACAGAAACTGACTGTCCGAGGAAACCGCCATCGCACAGTCAATTCAAACTAGATAAGAGAACAGTAGCCGACTGTCCGAGGAAACCACCATCACACAGTCAGCAGAAACCAGACAACAGAACAGTGAACGACTGTCCGAGGAAACCGCCATCGCATAGTCAACCGAAACTAGATACGAGAACTTTAGCCGACTGTCCGAGGATACCGCCATCGCATAGTCAACCGACACCAGATACAGGAATCGCACTCGAGCGGCCGCGGACACCGTACCGACAAAGGCACACGGCTTCGAAAGTCGTACCTGTTACACCGAGGATAGCACCACCAGACCACCGATTGGATCTAAGAAACACACACCGTCAATCGTACATCCAGGACATAATACCGAATATTGCAACCGCTGCGCCGCCAGTAACGCCACCCCAATCAATACCAGCACCAGAAACCGTAACCGCCACTCAGGAATCTACGAATAAGCCGACGAGACAACAACCGCAGCCCGCAAATACCACACCATACCGTCACCGGAGGAAGAACCCTTGTGCCGCTCCCGACCGAATTACGGAACACCAGACACCGCTTACATCGCACTGCCGCATGTCCGACCCAGGTCCGTCAAAGGGGATGGTGCCCTGTCCAGATGGGCGACCCTTTGCGGAAATACGAATAGACAGACACGTAATCGATGCCTTAGTGGATACAGACGCCGTAAATTCGTACATCTCGGGTAGCATCTTCCACATGCTCAAGGAATACCCCGAATTCTCCGCCAAACGGACAAAACGCGACGTCACGATAGCTGATGGAAAGAGGGTACCAATCACCCACGAGTTAACGATCCGCGTGCGAGTACATGGGCACGAGTTATGGCACACATTCTACGTGCTTCCTTCACTAGCTGAGGAGATGGTATTAGGGATGGACATCCTACGGAAAGGCAAATTGCAGATTCACCTGTTTGAGCACACAGCATCATACGACGAAACCTCACCGTCCAGCAGCCTACACGGCATAAACGCTTTAACCGACGACCGACTGGAGGCGTTCTTGGAAACCGAAATACCGAAATTTAACACGCTCAGACCGACGACACACCTGATACAACACCGGATCCGACTCTTAACCGACGAGCCAGTAAGACAACGGTACAGCCCCCGCAACCCGGCGATCCAGCAGATCATTAACCAGGAAGTAGACAAAATGTTGCAGGAGGGAATTATCGAACCGTCAGACAGTCCGTACAGTTCTCCGGTTGTCATCGTCAAGAAGAAGAATGGAGAAAACCGATTTTGTGTAGACTTCCGAGGTATCAACAAAATTTCCGTCCGAGACGCCTACCCGCTCCCACAGGTACAACCGACATTAGACAAGCTAAGAGGAGCCCAGTTTATATCTACCCTGGATCTCAAACAGGGCTATTGGCAAATTCCATTAGAGCCCGAAAGTAAACCGAAGACAGCCTTCATCGTCCCCGGAAGAGGGCTATTCCAGTTTAAAGTCATGCCGTTTGGACTTCACTCTGCCCCCACCACATTCCAGCGACTTCTAGATCGAGTGATAAGTCCGGAATTAGATTCATTCGCGCTTGCATACCTAGATGATATTATTGTGTTCAGCACTACATTTAAGGAGCATCTGGACCACCTAGCGAAGGTTTTCCGACGCCTCAGAGAGGCTGACCTCAAGCTAAACCCAGCGAAGTGCGCATTTTGCCTCCCCGAACTGAAATACCTTGGCCACATCATAACCAAGGAGGGTATACGAACGGACCCAGAAAAGGTGGCAGCCATAAGAGAATTAAAAACACCGCAGAACCGAAAAGAAATCCGGCTGCATCTTGGTATCGACGTTTTATACCAGACTTTTCAAGAATCGCAGCACCCCTGAACCGCTTATTGAAAAAGCAAGAGAGATGGGAATGGACCGCAGCCCAAAACACCGCATTTGAGAAACTAAAGGAACTACTGACCGAAGCACCGATTCTCGCCTGCCCAGACTTCTCCAAAGAGTTTGTACTCCAAACCGATGCCAGTGGAGACTGATTAGGAGTAGTATTATCGCAGGACCTGAATGAGAGAGAAAGAGTAATTGCGTATGCCAGTCGCTCTTTAACCGAAACCGAGAGAAAGTACTCTGCTACCGAAAAGGAATGTCTCGCTGTACTATGGGGCATACACAAGATGAAACCCTACCTGGAGGGTTATCGATTCAGAGTCATCACCGATCACTTAGCCCTGAAATGGCTCAACTCCCTGCAAAGCCCTAGCGGCAGATTAGCCCGTTGGGCATTGGATTTACAACAGTACGACTTTCTCGTACAATACCGAAGAGGAGCAATGAATAAGGTTGCAGACGCGCTATCGCGCCAACCCGTGAATCTCCCTACACGTGAAGACCTATGTAATGTTGGACCTTCTAGTAACCAGATCACCTGTACATGGTACCGACAAAAATGGAAAGAGATAAGTAATAATCCGGCAGCACACCCAGACTACAAAATCGAAAATGACCAGCTATATCGCCGTATGCCGAATCATCAGGACATGGATGGCCGTGGAGAGGCATTCGCATGGAAATTGTGTCTACCGACTGATCAACGAAGCGAAGCTCTATTACGCTGCCATGATCTACCGACCGCAGGCCATCTCGGTATCGCAAAGACGATCAGCCGATTAAGCCGGCTATACTACTGGCCCGGCATGTTCCGAGATGCAGCCAATTATGTCCGCCGATGCAAAAGCTGCCAGCAGTTTAAACCGCCACAACAATCTAAACCGGGACTAATGTATTGGACCAAGGTTGAAAAACCCTGGGAGATCGTCACGACCGATCTTATCGGTCCGTTTCCACGAAGCAAACAAGGCTTCCAATACGTCCTCGTTTTCCAAAACAAGTTTACCAAATGGGTTGAAATACAACCATTACGTCAAGCCACCGCCGCAGCCGTGCTAAAAAGCTTTTTGGAACGAATCGTTTACCGCCACGGCTGCCCAAAAACCGTCATTTCCGATAACGGAAGCCAGTATACCAGCCGCTTGTTTCGAGACGAACTAAGAAATCTTGGAATCACACACCGCTTGACACCGCCCTACACACCGCAAGCAAACTCAACTGAGAGAGCCAACCGAGTAATAGGGACCATAATCGCCCAATTCACCGGGCAAGACCATCGACAATGGGATGCCCATTTACCAGAAATAATGTTCTGCATAAATACCAGTAATCACCAGACAACGGGTTTTTCTCCCGCTTACCTGAACTACGGCCGAGAACTCTCCGCTCCAGGAGACCCATCCCTACCAGACAACGGTCACGAGGGACCAAGGGAAAAGCAAACCAGACTAGAAGAGATCTATACGATGGTACGGAACAACCTCAACAGAGCCTTTGCGACACAACAAAGGCACTACAATTTGCGGCGAAGAGACTGGAGACCACGAAGGGGAACACTAGTCATGAAGAGAGAATACCCCCTCTCCGACGCGAATAGGCAGTTCAGTGCCAAACTCGCACCAAAATTTGCCGGCCCAAAAGTCCGTTAACAGCGACCCTGCCCCCAAGAAAAATAAAGATGCCGACGAAGCTACCGACCAATAGAAGGAAGGCCCTTCCACAGAAGACGACACCAGCCGGGACCTTACCCGGAACACCAGCACTGCCCAGCCATACAGGGCAGACCCGAAACCAGCCAGTGGCAGACCAGCCACCCCAGAAGACCAAGTTACCGTCGACGCTGCTACCCGTCATGAAGAAGACAGTGCAGCCGATATCAGCACCGACCCGAAGAACAACAATGACGTCAAATTTAGCCAACCAGCAGTTAATGACCGCCTCAGGACGAAAGACGACACCGCCACCATCGCAGGCAGCTAACCCCGCCAGGTCAGAGGCGCAACCATCGCGCCGCCGACCCAAGTGGAAGCCAAAACGTCAGGGATCCAGAAAGGTCCGACAGCACCGCTGGCGCTACCGTCTGGCCGACGGAACCACCCGAAGAGCAACCCATGAACGAACCCCATGGACCCCCGAGGAAGAACCAGACCTGTGGATGTTCTAGACGAAGATAAGCCAAGAAGACATTGAATTGTAATCTTTTATTTTAGTTAAGATAAAAATGAATGGATTGTTGTTAATTTTTATTAAATGAATTTACCTAGTTGATAGATTGTCGATTTAGTTAATGAAATTGTAGAAGTAGGTTTAGAAGTTGTAAGCATATTAGTAGTAGTATCTTCCTATACCTGAATATCATAAGATTTGCCTAGATGAAGTCTGTAAAACCAATTTGAGTACAATAAAAGAATGTTCCGCTCCTGTCTTTGAATTCCGACGCCCGCCCCGAAAAATTTTCTTGGCTCCGCAAAATTTTCCTCTGAAGTGGGGGGGAGATGTAACGAAGCTAAATTCCCGGCTGAGAATTATTAAGGTTATTCGTTACAATTAACTCCTTCCATCTATACAGGCACCAATTAGTGCAATTTTATGTGGAAATTGCTAAGAAGAGCCCATATAAGAAAATAAAAAGTGCTGGGTCGATGGAGATTCGAACACGGGACCCCAGTATAAAAGTTGCCTTGAAGATATAATTCGCACGAGAAATTGAAACTGGGTGAATAAAGCGGAGGTAATAATTTCTCTTCTAATATGATTCGCATGTAAATTTGAAACTTGGTGAATATAAGCCAGACCTCAGACAGGCAAAATGACCTTTTCCACTTCTTCCCTTCCTGAGTTTCTTATCCGATACCAGGTCGTATGGATCAGGCATAGTCCGGTCATACGACAATTCCCAGTCCAATACCCGTAAGTAGTTTAAGGGCAGTTCGCTGCTCGGGCCGAGTACCCGTGTTGAGGGGAAAGGTCAAAGGGACTTAGCTCCTAGCCGTAAGTAGTTTAAGGGCAGTTCGCTGCTCGGGCCGAGTACCCGTGTTGAGGGGAAGGGTCAAAGGGACTTAGCTCCTAGCCGTAAGTAGTTTAAGGGCAGTTCGCTGCTCGGGCCGAGTACCCGTGTTGAGGGGAAAGGTCAAAGGGACTTAGTTAATAGTTAAGCCAGTAGATAGGGCCAGCTGTTCGACCTCAGTACGGGCCGTTAGAGGCATAGGAACGGTTCAGGGTAGAGTAGCCCATAGTATTAAGTTGATAGCCGTAAGCAGATAGCCGTAAGTAGTTTAAGGGCAGTTCGCTGCTCGGGTCGAGTACCCGTGTTGAGGGGAATGGTCAAAGGGACGTAGTACGTAGTTAAGTACGTAGAAATAACCCTTTGAATTATATACCCGTAGTCAGTAAGTACTGGAAGGGATTGTTAGAATTAGGGGAATAAAGATAAGTTTAACAAAGACCAGGTCTTGTTAATTATATGCCCCTACCCTATTCTCTCTCTCTCTCCGTTGCGTGGACCCTGGCCTTTCTTCACTGTAGTTACCCAGGCAATTGATTTTGTGACTTTCCCACTACCGTACCGATAGAAAAATCGCATTGCGTTGGCGCCCGAGTAACCGAACCGGGGAAGTACGTCACAGGGTGAACGGGCGCCTCTGGTTCAAGCGACGGAGAGAGCGAGCAGATGATGTCTGGGGCCAGCTGGAAAGTTTTTCAGAAATCAATTCCAAGATATAGGTCCTGGCACAAACTAGGTATGACATATAACCTAATGATATGTCAGTTGCCGCGGAACTCTATATCCTTGTCCAGGTAACCGCATACCTGCTGAGAGGTTCTGTCAGCTGTTTTGACGGACGTTGCGTATTTTTCGATCGTCACCTGGCCTTTTTTGAGAAGCATCCGAGCTGCTTGACCTCTCAGACAACTCACGCTCGCTCCAAATTCTAACAGCCCGTTGATCTCCTGCCCTAGTAGGTTGACTTGTGTATACGGTCGAATATCTCGCGGTATGGACGTAATGCCAGACACGAGTCGACGTCTGTCTGATACGACTCGTCGCCAGAACTCGCGAAGTCTTTTTGTTGAGCTTTTGGGCTTGCGGATTTTAGGGGTACAATAACTGGGTGCCATATGCGTGCTCGAGCTTCCTCATATTCATATTTATGGTTTTCGTGGAAACATGTTAGGTTCTTTTGCCTTGATGTTTCGGCTCGGGGGTAGTCTAATTGGTGCTGAGCCTGGGCTTTCAGTCGATGTCTGAGTGGATGTTCGCATGTACACAATGTACGAAATAAACACATAACCCGAGCAAATTTTCAAAAAATTTTAATAACTTGGAATTTCAAATTTCGAACTAAACCGTTCAAACTCGAGCGAAGTAAGAAATATTAAAATATTTCTGAACACGATCGGCGTTTCTAATAAAGAAAAGCTGAATTCCTTTGGCTCATCTTCAACACCAGCACCAAAGGTTTAGCTTTTTTTTAGCTGGTGGACGCCTTCGAAAGAAACCGAAAACTAGATGGTGATCGACACAAAATAAAAACAATAACCGACCTAGACAGCTGTATCAGATTATGATCAATACACTGTCACACCGATATTTCGGTAAACTATTTATCGCATGCATATTTTTTATACTTCATCATCAGCATCAGCATCAGCAATCACACCTGAGCTGGGAAGCAAAACCACTCGAATCACAACGACAAAGAAATTGAGCGCAAAAATTACGAAAACAACAACTGAAAAACAAAACGAAGATGTACAGTTGCTGGCGCAAAACAAAATACTGTAAAGAAATCCAAACTGGAACAATAAACCGAAAATGAGCAACAATGTTCAGATGACGGCACAAACACAGAAGGCAAGTAATCAATCGATTAACAGATTTCACACACAGATCCGAGAACGGTTTACAAACACAGAAAGAACCAAATTCGAAAATGAACGGCCCACCAAGCTGAAACCAGCAAGCAAGTGGGAAAAAATCACACTTTGAACCAGAAACACAAACACAGAAAATCACTTAAAAAACGCAACTCCAAGAGCGATAAAAAAAAAAAAGAGCCGCAAATAAGAAGACCCCCAAACAACTAAACAACAATGTAATCAAACGAAATCAAAGATCGACAAAGTAAAAACGAGCAGCGGAGCAAACAGAAAAACACGTCCGACTACGACCAACGATACCAGTCAAAAAAAAATCGATGGTTCAATACAAAAGTGTCCTTTTTCGTTTAATATCGGATATCTCCGCGACAAATCGACGTATCAAGGATTTCAAAAAAGATAATTAAAGCTGAATTAACAGGCTATCTGGTTCATAGGGTAGTCAAATAAAAAAAAATTTCCGAGTCCGTGCACCAAAAAAAAAAAAAAATTACTAAAAATTTAGAAATTTTTTTCTTCCGCTATTCCTTTGAATTTTGTGAGCACCGTCGCCTTTAAAATTTGTTGGCTGAAAGTTTCAAAAACTAGAGTTTTGGAGCTTTAACACGTTTTTTTCAGATCCTCGATACGATTATTTCTCGCTTAGATACAGCCCGTCAAATATCACTAAAAAATTTAGATATTTTTTTTGTTCCCTTAATTGTTTTGAGTAGTTTAATTAAAACTTTCCGAGAGGGGTTTTTGTATTGGATTTGTCTGTCTAGCTAGTATTTCCAAAACTCTAGCAACTAATAACAACGTGTAACCAGCAATTCGCCGCGTCGGTAAGGATGGTGAGTTTAGGTGATAAACGCAGAGAACTTAATTTCCCCAGGCTATATAAAATCTATGCTCCTTACAGTGGATATAAGGTAAATTAAATAACACAAGTACAAAATTCGTCATCAACCTATGTAGTAACGCACGTTGATTACTCGTGTGTCGAAGTGAACAGTGAAGACGTGAAGTCGCGATAGAGTTGTATGGGACTTCTGAAATTGTGTGCGGGCAAGTGAATGAACGTCGTCTTGCGTATAGTATCAGTCAGTACTCGAGGTTGATCTAAAGGCACAAGTTGTTTACGTCGTGTCGGAACTGTTTACTCGTGTGAAATTTAAATTATAGTTGGAATTTCCGTCAATTTCGTCTCGTGTCTGTTTAAATTCTGAAGACGGGTTAAGTGATGTGTGCTAGTGTGATATGAGTAATTTGTGATGCCTGCGTTTAATTCGGGATACTGGGTGTGGAAGGTGTATATTGGATCACCTTTTCTTTCTTACTTCATCAAAAGGTGAAATGTGCAACGAGGAAAGAAATCTTTACAAAGTTTGGATTGCAAAATTAGCAAAATGGCCGCTAGGTAAGTGTGAAATTAGTTGGAATATCCACTGAAGTGCGTGTGCGTTAGTGCGAAAAATGATGACGTCACCAGAACAGTTGATATCTGTCAACTTCTGTGTTCGGCGGTGTTTCTATAGGCCACCTGGTTGAGGTAACTGTCATAATTCTCGTTACCTCGCTGGGTTTCTTGTGGTATTGCCGGAGATTCGCCAAAATTAAATATTTCTAAATACTTGCGCTAAATTGGAATTTAGTGGTTTTCCCGTGTTTTCATTTATTAAGTGCCACTAGGAAATATATTCGCGTGCCCTTTATTCCACTTCGCGGGTTTACCTGTGCAACGGGGTTAAGGTAAAAGATAAATTCGATCGCGATATTTAGTGCGTTTTATCACAGAATCTTTAGACAAATTTTAGTTGATCGAATCAGCACTGGTTTTGTGTAGTTAGGTTAGCACTTTTTATGTAAGGAGGTTAGTCGAAATGCAAGGAGCCACTTACCGGATAATTTTAAATTGATCATTGATTCTTGGTGGTGAGAAATAAAACCCGCACTTCACAATTCTTGTGCTTTTCTTTTATTTACTTGATATAATTCAATTTTAACGACTTTAATTTTAACAAATTCGATTTTAACAAATTCAAATTTTTACAAACTGTTCACTTTTTCGTTTTAGGTATGTCACTCGATGAAATTCAGGATCAGAGAGAGAGCAGCTGACCCGCAAGGACGTTTTTATATAACCGCTTTTTCAATTCGACCTTTTTTTGGACACCGTTGATGGTATTTCTTTTTCTTTTCACTGACCTTATTTGAACTCTTCGTAATTTAATTTTATTTTTAGCTCTGCCATTTATGTGTCATCGGGGGAAAACATTTCATGCGGTAATGGACTCAGGAGGAAGACATTTCATCTCTATTTAATTAATGTGAGTACTGCAACGCGGCCTTCCACTGATAAAAGAGCTGTCCTCAGCTCGGGATGCTGCCGCTATTGATGAGCAGGGAGATTAAGACGTCATGCTCTCGAAATTTAGCCCTCTGTGGTTAACCATTGCCGGATATCTCGGTTAAGATTTGCAGAAGAAAGCAGCGGTCCACTGCAGCAGTCGCAGTCTTCAGTGGTTCTTCTCCAGCGTAGATCGAAGAGATTGCAAGAGAAAAAAATTTCATTAGAAAGATTTCTAAAATTAAGGTAATTCAAAACCATATAGTTACCCTTTTCTTGTTATTTTTTCTTTTTTATTTTAATCTATATCGTGCTTCATTAGTGAACTTAAAATTTAGTAGGAATGTGTTAGCTCTGCATTCCATTTCCATAGGGTAGCTCAGTTGAAATAAAGACATTGGGGTAGAGACGTTGGCATTTCCGCCCGCGAGCGCGACACGCACGATGATTATTGTACGATGGCCGGCTCATCCCAATTCTGGAACCAGAGGTTTGAAGGCGCCTCTGACTCGCCTTTCGAGTAGTAGTCACACGACGACGCGTTCGTTGTGGTATGAATCGATTCGAATAGGAGCGGCGTTTTGGGCTAGTGGTCACTTAGTTATTTTACTTCTCACCAATATTTGTGGCATCTCGGGGCTGTTTGCAAATTGACAGTCGGTTTCTGTGGACTACCATGCACCTTTTCTTGTTTCTGCCCAGTTCTTTTTGATTCCTGTAAGTTACATCTGTCAATATTTCTACTATTTTGTATTGGCCTTCCCAATTTCTCTCTAATTTAGGGCATCTTCCCTTCCGCTTCCTTGGGTTATATACCTATACCAAGTCATCGATTTGGAATGGCTTTGGTTTTGCTGAAATATCATAGCGCATTTTCATAAAACGACTCCTCTTTTCCAGGGGATTACGGCAAAAACGGTGAACATTTTCTAATTGACTCTGAAGCTTATTTAGATATTCATTTGTGGATGTTGTAATTTCAGGTGGTGTCCCGATAAATAACTCCAGTGGCAGGCGTAGTTCACGGCCAAATGTAAGCATAGATGGTGTTTGCTGGGTTGTATCGTGTACGGATGATCTGTAGGCCAGAAGGAGGAATGGTAGATGTTCATCCCAGTCTTTCTGGTCGTGTGATACAAATTTCGAGTGATAGTCCAAGATAGTCCTATTAAAACGCTCGACCATCCCGTCCGACTGTTGATGTAGCGGCGTGGTTAGGGTCTTATCTATTTCAAATTGTTTTAGTAGTTCTGGAAATATCGCCGATTCGAAATTCGAAATACCGAAGCGTGAAAAGACATGTTCGATCAAGGCGTCCGATACGGATTCTGTGGTCTGATCCCGGAGTGATATGGCTTCAGGCCACTTCGTGAAATAGTCCATAACTGTTAGGATGTAGCGGTTTCCTCTGTTGAAAATTGGCAATGGACCAAGGATGTCGATTGCGATCCTTTCCCATGGTGCTATTACGTTGTAAATTTGCAGCTTAGCTTTCGCTTTATTTGCAAGTCCTTTTCTTTGCTGGCATATGATACACGTCTTCGGCATATCCAACCAGATAGTATCGGTCCTTAATCTTCTTAAAGTTTTACAACGCCAAGATGGCCGCCAGTTGCGCTTTCGTGCAAATGTTTGAGAACATCCTTCTTCTTTGATATTGGCAGAAGGAGTTGGTAATGCGTTCCAGAGGCGTTAGTATAGCAGCGGCAGGCAACATTCTGTTTTATCGTTAGTACTGAAAACATAGTCCAGTAGGCTTTGATGTCGGGATGGAGTTGACTAATTGTCTCTCGTGCGGATCTTTCACCTTTTAGTAGCCAAGATCTAACTTGTTGAAGGGTTTCGTCCTGCTCTTGTAGCGCACTAGTGTCGTTCTGAACTACGGCGATCTGTGTTAAAATAGTCTGCTTTTCTTCGAGGCGGGTACAGTTCTTGCAATCGGCTGAAATGCATGGTCGTCTAGACAATGAGTCGGCATTTCCGTGCTTCTTTCCAGGCCGGTGTTGAATAGTAAAATTAAACTGTTGAAGTCGCTCCAGATCATTTGTCCCTCCGGTTCTCGAAAATATACCAACCATTGTAAAGAGGCGTGGGCGGTTCTTTAATGATTGCTAGTAGTTCCTTCCTCGTTACGCAATAATTAGTCTCTGTGCGACTAAGGGTTTTACTATAATGTTCGACCACTTTTTCCGTTCCATCTTGCACTTGTCAGAGTACTGCTCCCCATGTATAATGACTAGCATCAGTATCCAAGACAAATTGATCAGTCTCGTTGGGTTGAACTAAAATAGGTGCGGTCATCAAAGCATATTTAAGTGTGGTGAATGAGTTCTCACATTCCGCTGTCTAATTAAATCGGCTTTGTTTTTCGGTTAAGGCTGTCATTGGCTTGGCAATAGCTGAAAAATCCTTAATAAAGCGCCTATAGTATGCGCAAAGACCTAGAAACGATTGAGCATCAGTTCTACTTTTTGGTGTTGGCCAATTTTGTACAGTAGAGGCCTTTTCAGGATCGGTGGAAATCCCTTCACTTTAAACAATGTGTCCTAAAAATTTCACTTAGCTTCGACACAGATGTTGACAGGTTCAATCCTGTAATTCGAAGTCTATGCAGAACGAGCTTCACGTGATCCATCATATCTTCGAACGTCCTGCCATGCACAACGATATCGCCTAAGTAGACGAGGCATGAAGTGTAGGGAATCCCTTCTAAGACGAGTTCCATCAATCGCTGAAAGGTTGCAGGCGCATTGGTAAGCCCGAAAGGCATGACGGTAAATTCAGGAGATCAAGTGAACTGAACCATTTAGAGTCTCCCAATGAGTCGAGGGTCAGATCTATGCGTGCCAGAGGTTAGGAGTCTTTGATGGTTACTTCATTTAATTTTCTGTAGTCTATACAAAAACGAAGGCTGCCGTCTTTCTTTTTTACAAGAACAACCGGACTACTCCAGGTGCTCTTAGATGGTTTTACGATGCCCTGACTAACCATATCTCTCAATATTGGCTCTGCCTCTGCTCTGCGTGCCAGAGGTAGTCTACGTGGAGGTTGCTTAATCGGTTTAGCTTCACCTACATCGATTTTGTGTTTTAAAACAGTCGTGCGGCCAAGATCATCCTTGGACAGCGAAAATACATCCTGAAACAGTATTAGCAAATCCTTCACGAGGCTTTGTTTATGGTCATCCAAAGAGATAGAACTACGGTCGAGAAGTCGTTGTAAGTCGTCGTTTTGAGTTCTTTCGAGTAAAGCTGTATTAATGTTCATTATTTACCAGCGATAACGTGGGAATGACTTCAATGGCTTCTGGAGTCGATGCATGAGGAAACACTACAACATCAGTGGCATAATAAGTTGGAGCTAAGTTTTAGTACACACTCCCCGTATGATGGTATGGTAACCATTGTTATAGTATTGGCTTGAATCTCTTCCTTTACTAAGGGTTTCAGGCAAAACATCTCTGTCCCAATTTGCAAGGATCGTTGCTCAAAATCAAGTTTGCAAGCATGTCGCAGTAAGAAATCTACACCCAAAATACAGTCATCCGAAATAGTTGTTATAAAGACCAAGTGTTGGGTGGAGACTCTCTGTAGCTGGATTGATACTTCAGCAGTACCATCCACGGGAAATAAATCTCCATTTACTGCTTGTATAATTGCCAAGGACGGATTCAGATTAAAAGGATGGTGACTCTGCTGCAGTACTCTTGGATGTATCACAGTTTGCGTAGCCCCGGTATCAATTATGAAATCGCAGTCAACGCCATTAATACATCCTTTGACGGAGAGGTTGTTCATAGCTCCAGCTGATCCTATTAAAATTTTCGTAGTTGTTGGGGTTTCTATCTCCACTAACTTTTGCCCCGCAAAGCTAGTGGCGGTTAGTTTGTCGAAAAATTGGATAATTCCTTTGGATCTGTGCTATCGGCGAAAGCTACTGGTGGTGGGATTGTGGCCGTAGCACAGTTCGAGCTACCTAAATCGTCGTCGTCTTATTGTTTACAGAACGGCTATGAATTTGGCTGGCCGTTGTTGTTCCATGACTTTCCTTTGACGTATCGTCTAGAATAATGACATTTATAGCCATGCGACTTTTACTTTGTCCAGGAACCACATCAAACACAACATGTTCACCATCTTTGAGATAAGTTTTCTTGGGGCTCGATTGGCTAGTTTTGATACAGATAATAAAGCCATATCACTGCCGGATATTAAACCATTTGACTACGCCTGAAGCATTATATTCCTGTATTTTCGTCTCTCCTTGCTTTTTTGTGGAAGTTTCAACGGGTTTCTTTAAGCGGGTCTTCTGTTCTTGGCTTGCATGTTTGAGTGGTTTGCCAGAAAGTACAACCTTACTCTTATTCTTCGCATTTTCTTTCTTAGGTGAACATTTAACAGAGGTTGGACTACTAGCCTCAATGATAAGGGTGTTGAATGGGTTAACACCACTTAATAAGGGAGCATTTATTATAAGAGAGCCCAAATTTCGCTCCTCAAATTCAGGCGACTTTATTTTCCCGACTGCGAGCCAGTGTTGCAGCGATTGTACGTGGCACGCCTATGTGGCGTTGGTGAAGGTCGCGTATTGCGGCGGTTGATCCGTGTGGTTTCTCGACTTGCTTCCATTCGGTTGGCTAAAGCTAACGCACTTTCAAGAGTTCCTGGTATTGCATCCCGGACTCTGGCCTGGGCATCCGCATCAGCTATACCGTCTATGAACTGACCCAATGCAATTCGATTGCGTGCTTTTTCAGGACAGTCATCGAAGCTTAGACGGTGGATGTCGGTGGAAAATTCGCTTAGACGTTCTCCGGGCCTTTGTGTGCGTCCTCTTAGATAAGTGTGGGCTACCGATTGTTGGTATCCGTCACTGAAACGATCGTGAAATGCTCTGTATAAAAGTTTGAAGTCGTGTCTCGCACATGGTTTGGTAGAGTTTCAGAAAACGCTTGAGCTGTATCACGTAAGTAAGGAGCTAAATACATAGCTTTAAAACTGTCCGACCATCCATTAGCTCTTGCGACTGCCTCGTAATGTCGTCGATAGGCCGACCAAGGCTCTTTACCATCATAATCCCTTGGAGTTAACGATATCCTTGTAGGGGTATTGGTACTGGTAAGGACAGGTTATTGGTTGTTATCAATTCGTGGTTAATTCCTTTTCTGACGGTATCAGGACAATGTGGTTGCACTACAAACGTCGAGGAGATAGGTTCATGTCCAGTTACAAATGGTTTGGTTTACATGTTTGGTTGACATGAGCTTGATGATGCAGAGCTCGCTGAAATTGTGTTTGATGAGGTCACCATTGTATTTTGCGTCATTGCACACGGACGCTGTTCCTCAAAACTTATCAAATCGTCGCTATTCTCAGTAATTGAAGGTCGTGGAAAGAAATGTAGTTGACTTCGGAATGGTGGCGGTGGGCAATTAGCCATTCCATCTAATTAATAATTAATTAATCATCGTTTCCATTAAAGAGGTAAGATGGCTTATTTGCCTTGATTGTTCCGATAAGTTTCCTTCTATTCTTACTAAGTCTGGTGATATAGGGTTTGCTAATGTGTTGTCATTATTCGGATCCATGCTACAAGCGTCGTGGAAAAAAGATTCTATGCCCGTCGTCAAGCTATATAGTAACGCACGTTGATTACTCGTGTGCCGAAGTGAACAGTGAAGACGTGAAGTCGCGATAGAGTTGTATGGGACTTCTGAAATTGTGTGCGGGCAAGTGAATAAACGTCGTCTTGCGTATAGTATCAGTCAGTACTCGAGGTTGATCTAAAGGCGCAAGTTGTTTACGTCGTGTCGGAACTTTTATCTCTCGTGTGATTTTCAATAAGTGATGTGCGCTAGTGTGATATAAGTAATTTGTGATGCCTGCGTTTAATTCGGGATACGGGATGTGGAAGGTGTATATTGGATCACCTTTTCGCTTAGTTTCTCGTAGCAAGCCGGGCTACTACATCAAAAGGTGAAATGTGCAACGAGGAAAGAAATCTTCACAAAGTTTGGATTGCAAAATTAGCAAAATGGCCGCTAGGTAAGTGTGAAATTAGTTGGAATATCCACTGAAGTGTGTGTGCGTTAGTGCGAAAAATGATGACGTCACCAGAACAGTTGAGATCTGTCAACTTCTGTGTTCGGCAAATTCGATTAGTTAATACGCGGAGTGATAAGGTGCTAATTAAGTGATTACCTGCTATTGTTGATGGCGACAATCGGGTTATTTAAAGTGCTCCTAGAATAATAATGCCGAAATATTTTGGACTCTGGTGTTTCTATAGTCCACCTGGTTGAGGTAACTTTCCTAATTCTCGTTACCTCGCTGGGTTTCTTGTGGTATTGCCGGAGATTCGCCAAAATTAAATATTTCTAAATACTTGCGCTAAATTGGAATTTAGTGGTTTTCCCGTGTTTTCATTTATTAAGTGCCACTAGGAAATATATTCGCATGCCCTTTATTCCAACCTGTGCAACGGGGTTAAGGCGAAACAGTGAAAGATAAATTCGATCGCCATATTTAGTGCGTTTTATCACAGAATCTTTAGACAAATTTTGGTTGATTGAATAAGCACTGGTTTTGTGTAGTTAGATTAGCACTTTTTATGTAAGGAGGTTAGTCGAAATGCAAGGAGCCACTTACCGGATAATTTTAAATTGATCTTCGTGTTGAGAAATAAAACCCGCACTTCACAATACTTGTGCTTTTCTTTTATTTACTTGATATAATTCAATTTTAACGACTTTAATTTTAACAAATTCGATTTTAACAAATTCAAATTTTTACAAACTGTTCACTTTTTCGTTTTACGTATGTCACTCGATGAAATTCAGGATCAGAGAGAGAGCAGCTGACCCGCTAGGACGTTTTTATATAACCGCTCTTCCAATTCGACCTTTTTTGGACACCGTTGGTGGTATTTCTTTTTCTTTTCACTGACCTTATTTGAACTCTTCTTAATTTCATTCTTAAGGACATTTCATCCCTATTTAATTAATGTGTGTACTGCAACAATATATATAAATAAGAGGAAATCCAACGTGGTAGACCTTAATTCCGTGGAAGCTGGTACATTATGCTTCCGATTATACTATGCAGTGATACCAAGCAGAACGAATTCACCCAAGATCTAATATTGCATATTACTTAGCACATTGAAGTGGAAGTATGTATGATTGTCGTTTATTCATTAAAGCCTTAGATATAGTTAAATGTGCAATAAATATTATACCATTAAATAAGGAGCGCTATGTGTCAATCTCGAAAATAATTTATGTTGCAAGAAATCAAAGTATAGAAATACGATTTTTAGATTCATATATGCCCTCTAGCGTAGAAAAATTAGCGAATAATTTATCTGATGAAAACAAAATCAAACCACAAGTTATAAATCTTCTTAAAGCAAGTTTACAGAAACACAATGCTATAAAGTGTAATATTAAATCATTTTGTGAATTTATGAAATATGCTAAAACTGATAATGTAGATGAAAACGAAGTAGCTTTAGATATAAAATCTTCTCAGGCGAAGATGAACATAGCATGCGATAATTTTCAATTTCCAGACATACTCGATAGAATGATGAAACAAAATTATTGCAAAATCTGAGGAATTTCAAGAAATTGATAGCGGCTGGGCTCATCTAAGAATCATCTACATTGAAGTGGAAGTATGATTGTCGTTTATTTATTAAAGCCTTAGATGTAGTTAAAGATGCAATAAATATTATACCATTAAATAAGGAAAGAATTCATGCTCCAAGAAATCAAATTATAGAAATATGATTTTTTAGATTCGTATAGCGTTATGCCCTCTAGAGAAGAAAAATTAGCGAATAATTTATCTGATGAAAACTTAATATTAACCAGACCCTTTTATAAAAATGACGATTTATTTAATTTAATGTGGGAAAAAGGGGTTTTCCCTATTAATATTCTAATTACTTTGAACAATTTAATGAAAATTCATTGCCTATGCAAAAGTATTTTGATAATAAATTTACAGATACGAAGTGTTCTGATAATGATTATGCGAGTGCAACAAACATATAGTATTTAATTTACCTCGATACCAATAATTTACATATATGGGTGGGACATTTCTAAATTCTTACCATATGAGGAATTTCAATGGTTAGAAAATACGGATATCGATATAATAAGCATTCCTCAAAGGTCAGAAATTGGATATATATTTGAAGTAGATTTAACTTATCTAGAATCACTTGATGACTTACACAATGATCTACCATTTTGCACAAATAATATAAAAAGCCTTGAATTAGGCTCAAGGAAATTGATAGCTGACTTAGAAGATACATTCCATTACATAATCCATTATAGAAATCTCCAAAAAATTTTAAAGTATGGATTGAAGTTTTCACGCGTTCATAGAGCTCTTTGATTCAGACAATCGAATTGATTAAAACAATATATTGATCTTAATACTTTGCAAAGATCAAAAGCTGTTAACACTTTCCGATCTTAAGCTTTGACGCTGTATTTCACCTACAGTAAATTCGTTCTTGACAGCTCTTTTCATGGAATTTGTATTTATTACGATGAATGACACTAATTTTGCGTTCTTAGCTATATTCAAATGTTCAACAGGTGCTTACTATTGTCAAGACTTATTCTAATATCACGATTAAATGTTTTGGTTGGAGCACAGTTCAGGTTACTAAAATTATCACAGTTTAAAAAATTATTAACTTTATTTTTGGTTTGTCTTTTACTTTGTTTGCATTAGCAAGTATAAACATGTATTTGAAAAAAGGTATTGGGGTATATGTGATTACAAAATACTAAATTTCTTATAAATAAAAACATTCGTAATTCACTTAATCAATTTTTATTTAAAATCGAGAGAGTTCTATTAACTCTTTCTGATATATCATTATTTTATATAATTTATTTAAATATTTATAATTCCTGGTATTTCGTCGATTTTGTTTTCGATAAATTTTAAATTGCAATCTTCATCCATCTCATACACAGTGTTGTTGATCTCCACTGTTTTGGATCCCTGACTGTGGTTCCACTGATTGATGATTTTCGAAAATGAATTTTACAGAGCATATATTCAATACAAGAACATCTTTTTGTCTCTGAAATTCCTCCATTTTCTGAATTATAGGCTGTGTTACTTTAGTTAGATTTTCCTGTTTAATATCACCATCCTTAAGATTTGTATTAAGTTCGATGATTTTAAAATTGTTCTCATTACATCGATTGATGTATTTGAATCGTGCTTTAACCCGAACAGGTTCATACGCACCATTTTCTGTTTGTTGAAATTTGTCTAAGTAATGTTCTTCCAGCAAATACTTCAGCGCATTTATCTCGAAAGACAGTTGATTATTTTCCGCTAATATCATTTCATCCCATACTGGGGTGAATTGTATCTTAAAAGTATATTTACGACAGATTTTCCTTCCATTTTATTTCTGTTATAACATTTTTTTATTTACGCATATATTAATTACTCTGCAAAATGAGTTTCCTGAGCTTCCTTCCTTCCCTGAATTTCTGCTCTATCTAAATATTTGCCTCAGCTTTTATAGCAGAGTGTTATCAAGTATTTTAAATACTTAAATAAAGTGTTATATTTATATCAATGTCAAAGACAATTTTTCCATCTGAGAATAAAACGATTGAATTACGACTTTTTGATTCCATTCGCTTTATGCCTGCGTATTTAGATACTCTTGCAAAAAAATCTGCATGATGAAGACTTTAGAATAATCCATAATGAATTTTAAGATGATGAGTATTTTAATTTAATACGGAGAAAGGGGGTTTTCCATATGATTACTTAAATTCTTTTGGTAAAATTAAAATGAAGCGTGTGTCCCTGTCAGGATCAACTTTTTAATAAACTTACCAATAATGAATGCTCAGAAGAAGAATATCAGCATACTGTTAATGTATGGAACAAATTTAATTCTAGGAATATCTCACAACAGTAGGCATAAATATCTATGAGTTGGACCCATGTCATTATTACACAACACCATGATTGTCATGTGATGCGATGTTAAAACACACCCAAATTAAATTAGAATTATTAAAATGTATAATTTCATGAAAAGCGGTATTCGGGGAGGTTTAACGCAATGTTCCTTAATATATTCTCTAGCTATTGAGAAATTTTAATCCTTCAATCGACTTAAAATATTTGGTTTACCTTGATGCTAACAATTCATATGGATGGGCTGTTTCGGAGTCACTTCCATATGCAGGTTTTTCTTTGGTTAGATAATTTTGAGATTGAAGAAAAAAACCGAAATGAAAAAAGCTAAAGATATTAAAAGAACAGCTGTAAATAATTTAAGTCTAGATAATTACAGAGATTGCTTATGTAAGAAAAAATTATTTTATGTCAACATGTTAGGATTGAGAAGCAAATTATATACAATATATACCTGATATATTAATAAAACTGCGCTAAATCCATTTGACGATAAAAGATTTATAAGAGAAGATGGTATCCAAACCTACGCTTGGAGGTCAATTTGTAATAATTGAAATATATGAATAAAAATAATGTATTATTGTATATTTAAAAATTGTGTTTTATTAAAATGTTCTTAAAAATTAATTTTCTAGTTTTGATCAATTATTTTGTTACTATCCAATTTTTTTTTAAAAGGTACCTATATATTTCTTAGTGAACATTTTCCTTGATGAACTAACTGAGCATTAATGTAAAGGAAATTTAAATGATCGAAATTTGGGCACTTGTGTTTGCGGGAATATTATTGTGAGCTTTAAATTGAATACATAGAATAAAACATAATATCTCTCCCGATCAAATTTAATGTTTAAGTCTTCATATGGGAATGTTTCAGAATTTATCTTTAATTATAACACGTCTTCTTATGAAATTTTTTCTGGCTGGTTTATGAAGCTCATTAACTATTTGTGTTTTATTGATTTTGCAATTGTCAGAGATTCTACATTAATTAATGCTCTTAAAGTGTCATTAATTTCCTGTAGATTCAGATCTATATATTTCATCAACTTTTCCTGAACGTCAACAATTAATTCATTTCATTTGTATATAATTCGTATGCTATTTCCAGTTTTCCTTGTAGAATTGCAATTGATTCATTCGTATATAATTGCCTGGCTTCTTTATTTTTTTCACTTGTTATATTTATTATGCTGTAGATCTCCTTTAACTCTTCTTTAAGAACGCCATTTTCCTTAAGTATTATTAGCTCAGTTACATTGTTGCTGACTAACTGAATTTTTTCACTAGCGTGGGATTTACTTAAATGTACTACCTTATCAGCTACATCGTCGACATATATTTTATTGGCTGCATCATCTCTTTCCATCGGGCTTTTAATATATTTAAAATTTTTAAGACCTACATTGAAATCTCCATCTTGAGTGAGCTTAAAACCTACAAGATTTAGAACCTGTATTCCCTGGATCCTTTGAGATCCAGGTGTTATGTGAGCATACTTTGGTAAGAGGAACACGCTCCACTGTACGACTTCCAGCTATAAATTAGAAAGAAGAAGATACCAAAACTTCTTGGAATCTGGAAATTTTTCTAATTATAAAAAAAAATTCCTTTCCCATTACTAGTGCATTCATTTCTGACGCAAATGTCGTTTAGTAAAGTTAAGCTATTCTGACCTCTAAACGGCGCATAAAGAATAATAGGCTATACAGCATATAATTTTTTTTTTCTTTCTCAAATATATACAACTTAACAGAGATTTAGCTTGTCTTTCGCTGTGGCCGTGCATTTAATGGGTAATATAACCGAAGTGGGTTTATTTTTTTTTCTTTTGTGGTAAAATACGGAGATAAACCAATTACTAGAGATTGTTAATTTCCAGTCGATCAGTGTCCCACTGGTAATGGACAATATCTAGTAAATGCGGCGCCACTGGCTGCACAATTCACAATTATTACTCTGGGCCAGGAATGATTATTGTGCACGGAATATTGGCTATTGGCACAGAAAAAGTGGAACGGCTGAACAAGGGCATACAAAAAAACGTCAGAATTAAGGATGGGGGATCGAACTGAGAAAATCGCTTCAGTACGGGTCGATCTGTAATTTTTTCCCAATTTCGTAGATCGATTTATCGCCTTAAAAAGATCGATATGTATAGATCGAACAGATCGATTCAGTTTATTTTGATTTACTATTCAAGTGGTAATTATGATTGAAAAAACTTAAACACTTTTCATATAAGACTGTTTTAATAAAAGACTATGCAAGATTTTAAAGACACAAAATTAATTCTTCGTATTTTTAATATCTACATAAATCCAGATTATTTGAAAAGTGTAAAATTTGCCAGATTTGAGACCTTAGATTGAAAAAACTATTAATAAGTGTCAAATCTTTGATAGAGTAAAAATGGAACTCAAAACAATTATATGCTTCTTTCAGGGGATTAAGATATGTGTATTGCCTTAAATAGATCGAAATAAAAAAAATAAATAACCAAATCGATTCGATCTGAATTGGTCCCGCGTAAAATCGATCCAAAAATCGGCAGATCGAAGGCTTAAAAAATCGATCTGTGGAGATCGAATCGAAGATCGTCCGTCCCTAGTCAGAATGACGTTGAACCAGCACATGCAGAACCGGCGGAATTGTTTTCTATATAGCAAGTAAGTTGAGACCACTGAGATATATAATACTGGAGTGACTGGTGCCATGAAATTTCTTCAAGAAAATGGTATCACTTTTCGCTAGTTGTCCCTTTCTGGGTAAGCATCTTTTTTTTCAACATGGTTTTCTTAATTGCCAACGTCATGTCGCCTATTAAATGCTGGCGTTAGAAATAGATGACAATATTCACAATCATTTTATATCTCTTTCTGGGTAAGCATTTTCCAGATTAGAACAACCTTTTTTTGTAATTTTTATATCAGTAATTCCAATGATTTTTACATTTTCCTTACAACAATATAAAAGATTAAAATTAAGTATGCCATTTCGGATATATATGGTTATTTTATTCTGCTCGAAACAGCTGCAAATTCACAGTAAACATTGGAAATTAAAAATGGTTTTCCTCCACTGAAAGTAAAATTGTACCCATATGAGATAGCTTATAAGTCACTCCATTTTAATACATCTCAGTGGTTGAGACTTGGAGAAATACTTAACAAAAGGTTACGTCCACCCAAGTATCAATTCGACCACTCGTGGGTACGGCCAACCTGGAAGTCGGCTTTACGCGAAACTTTTATAAACGCATGTGTAATTAATTAGCAGTTTCGTATTACTTAACTGTGCGTTATGTGATAATGATTGTTATGTCGTGTTTGATTTTGTTTGGAGTGAACGTGGTTTTATTAAAATGGGAATTAGAAGTAGCAACAAAGGGCCGAATCATATTTTATGATGAAAACTGGTCGCAAATAACTACAGCAGCACCTCGGGTTAATGAACTTTCCGCAGTAGCAATTGACGAAAGTAAAGGACGAATTTATTTAAATGATATGTCCCACGGTAAACATTTCCTCATTAAAACTTATACTAGATCTAATTGAACAGCATTTATCAAAAACACCAGATGAAAATATCGCTGGGATAGCTTGTGGTCCTTTTGATTGCGTATTACATTGGGCTGATGCTATAAATGGGAAAATATATCGTTTATCAATTGAAAATAAAAATAAAATGCCCGAGGTATTGCTTGTTTTTAGTGAAGAAGACGCTGTTCTCGATGGAATTGCAATAGACAAGTGCAGGCGAAAACTTTATTGGACGAATGACAATAACAAAAAAAGGAAAAAAACCAACCTTTGAACGCTCTTCTTTAGACGGTCCCAAAAGAAGAAGATGTCATTTAACAGAGAAAAGGCAGGTACATAATTGTATGATTAACAAAAGAAACCACCATGTTTATGAAATTTAAATTTTAGCCGTTAAAATTTCAAACCTCTTTCGGATCGAAAGAAAAGGAGGAGATCCGGGTAAGAAAAAAGGCGGGAAAAGGAAAAGAGTAGAGTTGGCCTGGAATCTCCGAAGTGTAAAGACGTTTTTTTTGGTTCTTTTTTTTTTTGTCTACATAGTGCCGAGTGAAAAAAGTATAAATCTCCTTTTGAGATATATTATCAAGTGAACGAAAAACAAAATAGGTAAATTCCTGATGAGTTATATCTGGATCTTGGACAAGAAAAGGAAAATTATGAAGAGACGTCAACTAGCCGTCCCTCAATTAACAGCATGATTTCTTGGCTAAGTATATCTATTCGGAATCTGTTTTATTTCATTTACTGTACTATTTCTTTTGCAAGTGAAATTATTTTTTTTTAACCGGCGGGATTAATTCAGGTACCCACCCTGAAGAATTATAACTATAACTTTTACACTTTATTATATTATATTATTATTAGAAATAGTCATTGTTCTTTGGAAGACATTTATTTAAAATTACATCACATTTGTTGCATTAGTGAATGAGTAGAAAATCTCCAAGTGAATCAGAGGAAACGTGGGTGCTATAACCTTTAACCCACGTGTTTTCTTTATCTTTGTAGGCTAGTACTATGCATTACCACCGCTTGTGCTGGCAAAGAAACAAGAAGAAACAATTATAAAAACATATCTGATCCGTAAAGGAGAAAAACCTCGACTAATGTATGAGTGAGGTATAATTACGTAAAATTGCTAAAAGAAAAGAGAAAAAAAGGGCTTCAAGTGCCTTGCTAGATACTAACTCGAATAATTCCCTTTTAGTGCCAAACTTTAAGAGAACTTCCAGCATACATATTTAAGTCATGTACAATTATTTGTAATTGCATTTGTAAACCTTTACCATAAAATGAATATAGATACGTAATACCTGACTTTTTCATGCCATTCGGTAAAATTATAGCCAGTGGTGGTAGAAGGCTGTCTTGTACAACTTTTATAAAAAAAATAAGTCCTCGCTAAAGGATATCTGGTGTATTTTCCCACAAATCGGTTAAAGATTCCCTGTCAGGCATGATCAACTGACTTCTCCTATCTACATTTTTTTTAAGAAGAAAATTTCATGGTGAGATAAACTAGTGCAGCCAAAGAAGTAGTTACATATCACTTTAGAAGTGTTGTATCGAATCTGCGTTAAATCTGTAAGAGGGATTCAACACAAAGCAGAGTACATCGAATTTTTCCGTTACCTCGCTCTACATCTGGCTTCATAACCGGTTTTATATCTAACAGATAATATACAAGGACATGTTCGCACGAATGCAATGAGTGTACCCAGAGCTTCAAGGAATCAAAACTCGGTACCAATGATAACAGGTTACAGTACCTTTCCTACATACTTGTTTTGTTAATTTCCGCGTTGCATTTCATTATTTCAATTGACGGACATAGGTTTTTTTCAGAATTCTTGACTCCCACCACCAAACTTATTTATTTAAAGTATATGTGTTTGAATCCTGACTCGGAGTATACAATAGATATAAGTGAATTAAACAAGATCGGTGAATTATACTCATTTATTTACGAATTTGGGTGCATTTAGCTTATTTTCTCCTCATTCTTAAGTAAGAGTGCAATTTACAGTTTATTTTGGATTCAAATTTATAACTATAATCAAATATAGATGGTTGAACCATAATCTGAAAACAACTCATATTTCATTTTATGTTCACAATTTTTATATAGTTCTCATTTATAGATACCTTGTAGACATTTTTCTGTTTTTTGTGTGTGTAAATTTTGCTATGATGGTCATGATGGAGTGAAAACCTGATTGGGTGGCCCTATTCCTTCAACCCCCCTCTATCTCTCTATCGTTTAGCTCCGGGCTACTGTCAGATTACATAGGAACTATGCCTTATAGTATGGGCTCAGCATAGTCACAGGATGGAGAGAGATAGCCCAATAAGCCCTTTAACATCTATGGGCTGAGGTTGCTTTCTGCATTATCTGGTATTCCCTGTAACCTTCCTTATCCGTCTTGGTTGTGAGCTACGACTAGCTTGTAACAAACAACTTAGTGGTGCTGACAACCCTCAATTAAATTCATGTCCTCATGCTACCGCTTGATGGCAGCATGGGTACATGAATTATTCTTCCATACCTCTAACACAGGTTCACCAGGTAGTCCCCTAGGACCGCGATCGCCAGTAGGTCCGAACTTTGTTTTTTTAGAATATCTTCCAAACTTGTCGACACTCATTATTACATTAAAGCTGAATACGATTAAGGATGTTATTTATATTATAATGCCACCTTCTTTCAACTCTTCAATAATTGAGATAATTTCATTGTTGTGGTTAGTGTGTCCAGGATCTTGTGAAGCTATTAAAAGACGAAGTCTATCCACAAGCTCATTAGGATCGTTCCAATAAACGTAATCAATATTTTTCTTGGGCATATGCATCAACCCTTTGCCATCATGAGAAATCAGTTCACTTATAATTTCTGTATACTTTGAAGCTCCTGAAGTACCTATTATTTGGCCGTCCGTTCTATATTCTTTTTTATAGGCATTAGTTTCTTTTAAGACAGCTTGATAATCTTTTAAGTCATCCGTCCTATACAAAGTTTTTGCAAAAGACATCAAATTATCGGAGTTCAATATTTTCTCGCGTCAAAATGAGTCAAGCTCTAGTGCAACAGCAAAATTTAGAAGATATAAGTGAGGCTTTACAGGATCTCAATTTACGAAGATATAGATCAAAGATGGGCGTACAGGATTTTAAGAGCGAAAAGAGTAAAAACAAAATTTGGTGACCGGATCATTCTGGAATTAGAGAATCATCAGTTGTTCTTACCAACACGTTTTAATTTCATAGCCCTATCGATAATTCAGAACCTGAATGAAGCTACCTATTTCATCACAAACAACGGCGGTATTGGATATAGTTATAATTTGGAATTTAGTAATTAGAATATTAATAATAAACCTGAGAACGTGATATCGAATGATTTGTATTACTATGTAGATCAATAAAATTATATTATTTCAGTTGCTGCATATAGTATAAATTCTACTTTAAACTAGGATAAACAGATGGAATCATTTTATAAGTTTCAGCTTTTTTCTTAAGACAAGCTTCTGGGCTACTTAATTTGCAATTGAAAATGAGATCAATTGCTTGTTTGAGTAAGGGAGGGGGAGTTCTTTTATGCCTGGGGTGACACAATAACATTTCTTATTTTATATAAACAAGATGATATGAATCTTAGGCATATATATATAATGATCATGTTAACACAGATATGACCTTCGAAAAATGTCGTAATATTTGCAGTGTTTGCTGGAAAGACCGATATGGCTTTCTAATGGATAAAGACAGTCTATTGGTTAACGGGCGTTATCGAAAAGGAGTTGATACATATATTTCACTGTAAATTTAGAAGATCTGGTGTAGCCGATATTAAACCCGTTATAGCTTGTAATATATCTGATAGTCCTGTTTGAGCTGTCTTTTAGACCCGTTATAGCTGTTAATAGACCTGATAAAGCTGCTCATAGACCTGATAAAGCTGGTCATAGGCGTAATAGGAGCTGTTCGTAAACCTGGTAAAGCTGTTCATTGACCTGGTAAAGCTGGTCATAAACCTGGTAAGAGCTGTTCACAGACCTGGTAAGAGCTGTTTATAGAGCTGGTAAAGCTGTTCTCGGAGCTGTCAAGAACTGTTCATAGACCTGATAAGAGCTATCCATAGACCTGTTCAGATCAGTACAACTCATTTAACAGACCAGTTCAAATCTTATTAGAAAGATGGTTAAAAAATCTTATCAAAACTAGAAATGCCATTAAGGTTGGTGTTGGCGTTGGTTTTGGTTAAATTAAAATACTCATCATCTTTAAACTCGCAGGCATAAAGCGAATGGAATCTAAAAATCGTAATTCAATCGTTTTATTCTCAGATGGAAAAATTTTCTTTGACATTGATATATATAACATAACACTTTATTTAAGGGAATAACGTTAATGGAATCTTCAATTTCAAGTTTTAAAAATTCCAGTGGTGGTAAAATACTTGATAACACTCTGCTATAAAAGCTGAGGCAAATATTTAGATAGAGCAGTATTTTCAGGGAAGGAAGGAAGATCAGGTATTTTGCAGAGTAATTAATATATGCGTAAATAAAAAAATGTTATTACAGAAATAAAATGGAAGGAAAATCTGAAAATTTTTCCACCCTCCTTCACAGACACAAAAATAGAGAATTGGGCGAGGTGAAGTGAAATAAAACATATATTTAATAGAACTTTTTTCCATTTATTTTTAAAATTTGCAGAGTTCAGTTCTTCCAGTACTTCAAAGTCTTCGATAACTGCTTCACTGCTTATTAGTTGTTGATGCATCTTAGATTATTTTAATTTCACTAGGAACACAAACTTCAAGTATTGCTGTATTTGTCAAAATTACATAACAAATTTGGGTTTATTGTTACATGACGCATTCAAAAATTAAATTTTAAATGTCATATGGGTTTGTTAGCTGCTAATTTGAAATTAATTTAAAACTTTATTACAATTCAATAAAAACATGGTTTCCCTTATTAGGATTATAACGGCTGAACCATGAAGAAACGAAGTTTAAGGCTATGAAAAGATATTTATTTTCTTTACAAGTTCTTCACATGATAAACCTCTCCAAAGTACAGAAAGAAGACATTCCAGCTAGCTTGATTTCGTTTATTCTATCGTCCAAATTGAGGCTATTTTTTAGAAAGTGCTGCAACGGTCTCAATGCTCATGTCAATTTCCTCTTCCTATCTAAAGTTCAAGGTTGCTACTTCGGTTTTGGGGGGCAATCAACTATTATTAGGAAATTAGGGTACTTACTTATCAACCGATTTATGCAAAGCGATGCATGTTATTTTTAAGCACCAGATTTTTTCCATTAATAACAGAAATTCTTTTGACTATTCCTTAATGGTTTTATTACGAAATTATTTCATAATATGACCTCGAATTATTGTCTATATTTAGATCTTTAAAAGAAATTGCATAATAAACTTTTAAAGTTCGAGGTTACTACAGCGAATCGTTTTTTTCTTATCACCCCAAAACAGTCTGGGCCATTCAACTCTTATCGGCAAATTTTTTTACGCTGACGTATCGAGTCCAGACGTTTACTACTACTTATCAGCGGATTTTTTATGCTAAAAGGAATTGAGCCAGATATTCATTAATTATTTATCAAAATAAATTAAAAATCCAATCTTCTATTTTTAGCTCCAACATTCGTTAATATACCGACTAAGAAGTATCTCTTTCAAGAGTAGCAATAATCGCTGCTATTCGGTCATCTTCGAAGTCTGCATAAATTATTAATGTCGAACGATATCGAATTAATCCACCCACATGTCGAGGCCTGCTTCCACCTCTGTGTTCTATGGTATGTCGAAAATCTTCTAGTAGTAAATCACCTCTTGCAACACGTGTTTTCGCCAAATACTTCTTTTTAAGTGTCATTTTAAATACCTTACAATCTGTTAATAATTTGATTTTTTGTCCTAGCAAGTACACTCGAAACTTCCTAACTGCCTCCACAATTGCCAACGTCACAAGTTCATAGCTCGAATACTTTTCATCTGCTGGCGTAACTCACGTACACATATAACTGATAGGATGAAGCTTGTTGTCTTCTTGAGAGGTTTGCAGCAATACTGCACCATAACTTAGTTTAGAAGCATCAGTGTGAAGTTAAGTTGTAGCTCCATAGGGCAATAATACTGGCTGATAATATAAAAAATCTTTAGTAATGGCACGTATTTTCCCAAAAGGTTAGGTAGGTTAGCAGTTAGAGCAAAACTCGAAATAAATTTTCGAAAATATCCTACCAATCCTGAAAAACTTTGAAGCTGTTTAATCGTTCGTGGTTGGGAAAATTTTTTAACGGCTCTTATGTCATGCTCAGAGCGTTGAACTCTTCTTGCTTCTATGACATGACCAAGAAAACCATCCTTCGTTGTAAAAACCTGACATTTTTCCATTTAATTTTTAAACCATAGTCAGAAGCAACTTTAAACACTTCCTTAAGTTTGGAGACACCTTCATCAATCGTCATTGATGGATCGATATAGAGACTTACAGTGCCTTCATAACAAGATCTCGAAACACACAGTTTATAAATCTCTGGAATTTCGATATTGGATGTAACAAACGCTGTAAACTTTATACTGCTTTCTTCCACAGGAACATGAAATAATCCATTTTTCAGGTCATTTTTCGATCTGGCTTCAATAACTGGTAGTGGATATCTGCCTTTTAAAATTTATTTATTTACCAGGACTATAAGGCCGGGATAATCAGAAAAACTTGGACTCATGATACCATCTTTCATCAACTCGGCGATTTTTCTTACACGAATTGACGATCTGGGAAAGAAAGCCTTCTCAGTGTTTGATAAGATGTCCTCTCATCCGTTAACATAAAATAAATATCATTTGAGGTACGTAACTGTGTATCAGGCGTTTAACACCATTTGCTACTTTTACATTAGGGAGTGAATTTAATTAATTAAGCTTAATACAAGCTATAACATAATAATAATACTAATACTACAAGCTATACTAGATGATAAATGATGGAATAATAAATAAATTGAAAAAGCTACAATATGAGCTCTCATTAAGGAACAAACTGGCTGGAAGGAAAACGAATTAAGAAATGCGATCAGGATGGAAGGGGTCAAGATATAAAGATTTGTGAAGGGATGATTTACTCAGATGGAAGTCAAAGGAGGAAAGGTCGTTGACTTTTCGAAGCATCCTGGTAATTGGCTCGCTTTGACCGTAGTTTGTGCGATGGCGGTCGAGTCGGAAAAGGGGAGTGGACCTAAGGTTGCGGGGATTAGTATAGATGGGTAAAGATTGAAGGACAGTCTATGGCTCCACTTAATAGCTGATGAATGAAGAGAATGTCAGAAACATCACGACGTTTACTTAAGGGTTGTAAGTCAATCAGTTTCAGATGGTTTTCATAGGGTGAAAGGTTGCATCTGTCTGCCCACGGGAGATCACGTAGAGCGAAGCGAACGAACCTACGCTGGACGGATTCAATCCTATTGATATGGGTTGTTTGTGTAGGTGACCATACCTGGCTGGCATATTCAAGGAGAGGTCTAACGAAGGAGATATAGAGAGATTTGGAAACATATGGATTGGAGAACTCTCTAGACCAGCGCATCACAAACCCTAGCGCGGAGTTAGCTCTGTTAATTATGCTGTCAATATGAGAACGGAAGTTGAGTTCGCTATCACAGATTATTCCAAGGTCACACAAAGAGGTAACAATAGGGACCGGTACATCGGTTAGCATGTAAACTCTCGGGGTGGTGGTAAGACGCTTGCGGGAATAAGAGATGGACTGGCATTTGGAGACATTGAGTTCAAGAAAGTTTTTCATGCACCACGTGGTGAAGGAATCGAGATCTTTTTGCAGGAGAAGATATGTTTAATTATTTTCATGTCATCAGCATAAATGGACAGCTCTGAGTGATTGATGACGCATTCAACATCATTTATTGTCAGGATGAAGATCAGTGGACCGAGGTGGCTGCCCTGGGGGACGCCGGAACGAGCGACAATAGGGTTAGAAATGGATGAACTGAAAAGAACATTGTAGCGACGGTTGTTGAGGTAGGATTGAATCCAGGAGATGAATCGGGAGGGGAAGCCTAGGCGATCAAGTTTGAACAAGATAACATTATGGAAGATCTTGTCGAAGGCTTTACTAAAATCGGTGGCAATAACATCAACATCTTTACTGTTTTCCAGAGCACATAGTGTCTTGGAGACGAAGTCAGTAAGATTGGTGGTAGTAGATCTTCCTTTGAGAAAGCCATGCTGGGAGAGGGAGAAGATAGACTTACAGTGGAAGAACATGGAGTCATAGACCAATTTTTCGAATAGTTTAGGTATGGATGATAATTTAGCGATGGGTCTGTAGTTGGACACATCGTTTTTGCAACCTTTTTTGAAGATGGGAATAATATACGTGTTTTTCCATAATTGAGGGAAAACCCCTTGAGTGACCGAGAGGCGGAATAGCAAGGTAAGGGGTTGAATTTGATGCGTGGCACACTTTTTTAGTCCGTCTCAACTTGTTCCGCAAGCGCGTAATTTAAAAAGCTAGTAACATTAGAATTACCTTCGGAGACTGTTGCGTGAGCTTTTTGCTGGCTTAAACTCTCCTTTACCATTACTCCACCTTGATTGATAGTAACACCAGCTAAGTTTAACGCATTCAGTCTGATGATCATCTGTGATTGCATAAAACTATTTAGATTCTACTATATGACACTCAGTTTTATTTAAAGTACAGTCTTTTATTTTAATGTCCACTATAAAACTTTTGTCCGTTTTAGCACTTCCACTTAATTCATTTATTGTTAAAGTGTCCCTTAATTTGATTTTTAACTGAGTTGTCAAGAGTGTCGAAAACGTCTTATCTCACTATCGTCAGGTCCCTACCGGTATCTATTATTCCGAGTATGGTCGAACCGCATATGTTCACATCGACAAAAGATCTATTTGGAAGGTTCTGTTAGGTTAGGTTAGGGTGGCGGCTATCAGCCCTGCAGGCGATCAGCCTCACATAGACCTATAAATGGTCCGTTGTAATTGCCGCGTTTATCTAAAACCAGCCGCAACTGTTAATAAACCTTAATAGCTGCTTCAGCCCGATACCGGCTATATCACCCATACCACCTAAGAAGTACACGCCCATTGTATTGTACCTTCTTTTTGCTAGGCCCGGGCATTCGCAGAGTAAGTGCTGAATGCTTTCCACCCCTTCCTCGTCCATACAACTCAGAGAAGGTTCTGTCACTCGGCCACAATGTCTGCTAACATGACCAAACTTATGGAATTTAAAAAATGTTGGTCCTTTATTTTTATAAGGCACTCGTGAAATACATCTTAACACATTAAAGTAACGCCGCACCTTATGACGACGCTGATGACCCCGTTTTTTAATATTAACATCGTGTTAAAATTGTCTTGTCTTGCTCTGCTTCGCCTTTTCTTTAACTCTTTCGTAGTTTTTCTTTCAGTTTATCAGTAGTTTCCGCTTCATACAACACTGTTATATATATCACTTTATCTATAATTGTATTATGTTATAGAAATATATCCTGTAAGTTTCATCAATTCGCTTTCGGCGTTTGCAAAGCTTTTGATGAATTGAAGCACTTGATCAGACTACTCCGAATCCCTTTAACGCTTACTGCAGAGGAGTGTTACAATGCTCCTTGAATTAATCGGTTACAAAAAATTAATCGTTGAATTTTTGTCCATCTCAGCAGATCAGCAAAACGCTGAAATTTAACGAAAGGATCATTTCGGTCGACACTCCCGCTAAAAGAATCTGCAGCACTTTCTACAGCTTTAAAAGATAGCGTACTTACCACTTCAGTATACTTGAACAGTCAATGGAAGTAGTCAATGGAAGTGCTATTAGCACAGCAACTTCGATGATTTCGGTTATTAGACATTTTGTTTTTTCTTAACATCAATAATTAGTTTACACTCTTTGCTTAAAGCTTCAAAATCCACTCGACATCCATTTTAATGCGAAATATTCTTAAATGCGTTATTACTAAACTAAGCAGTTTTAAGCACGCCTTTAACTGTGAAAGTTACCGCAATTGCGCTCAGGAAAGTTTGAAAATTCTACACTTTCAAGTTTCTATTTATGTATTCCCCTCAGCGAATGACTACATAATTTATTTATTTCCACTTCATTTAGTATACCGGGTGTCCAAAAAGCCTGGAAACGGTCAAAAATCTCGCAAACTACGCATCGAATAAAAAATCAAATATTTAAAAAAAAAGCTATTAATTGACACTACTTTGGATTTCATCCGTATATGATCAAATTAACGCAAGAGTTTCTAGGTGACGACTTCGATCGTAGAATAGAATTTTTCGAAATAATGATGAGACGATGTGATATAAAATAGTTTTTAAAAAAAAGTTGAACCGACTTCACAAAAAGCGCTAAAAAGCATAAAATAATTTTTAATTTTATATCTATTACGACATTTTGAAGTCGGTGCAAATCAAACAAACCGTCAAATAGCTGAAGGACATAAATTTGCACATCTTATTAAGTAGACCAATTCCAATGCACATCTTATTAAGTAGACCAGTACCAATTCAAAGTTTGTTTCTGGGGAAATACCACAATCTAAAAAATCTCGTGTTTTATTTTATTTTTCGCGATTACGACGACATCTGCCAAGAATCGAAAAAACTATATCTGACAAATTTTATGTAATATTTGCTGTAGAACCCGATTCTAAATCCACTTCGACAGCTTTTCAGCGTTAAATCCGCGCATTCAGTGTTATGTATTCGAATCGATTCTACTTCGATCAGAGCTCAGAGGAGAAGCAATAAAAACGAATCTGTGACGTCATTTCGCTTTGGAGCTGTACGCTGTATCGATGCTTAAGCGGGAAACACAATGGTAACTTTCTCAACTTTGAACTTTGCCAACTTTTGACAGCCCCAGCTTTCACAACTTTCTGAAAATGAACAGAACACAATGCTAACTTTGCAAACTTTTGACAGTTCTATATTTAATTTTTAGCCCGGAGGTATTTTTGTAAAAACATGTAATGATTAATTCAAGAAAAGAATTAAGTCTCCTTAAAAGACATTTTTAATTATTAAACTCCGTAAAATTCCAAGCCTCACTCGAAATAAATTCAACAGCTGACTGTCACACTGAAAATAAATGTCAAAAGTCGGCAAAGTTGTGAATAAGTAGAAACTAGCCCTACTTCGAACTTTGCCAACTTGGCCGACTTGGCCGACTTTGCCATTATCTCTTACCTAACTTCATTGCGTGTGTTTTAGTCGAGCTGTCAAAAGTCGGCAAAGTTCAAAGTTGTGAAAGTTACCATTGTGTTTCCCGCTTTACTTTCCAGTTTTCTTAACCACATTAAACTATTTGTTCTTTTACAGTTCGTATCTAAAAACGTTTTAAATGAGTGCTCCCGTTTTCAAATTTTACATTCTATATTAACAAAGCAAACAAAGCAACCGTCCGTTGTGCAGCAAAAAGAAAAAAGAAGCTCCGTTAAGATTTTTTTGTACAAATTTTGATAAAATAATTTATTTTTTTTGACAATTTTGTTTTTCAACTCAACCGGGCCCCATAAAATGCGGGAAGTAAAAATAACAACGCGTGTACAATGTATGGATTAAGAAAATAAACTTTATTCATAAAATTTTACAACAGTTTTTTCTTGTGCGGCTCTTCTACTTTTCTACTGTGGCGACGGCTTCGATTCATTTTGAGTGTCTTCGATTTTGCCACCGAGACATAATTCTTGTATAAAATAAAATATATATGCATTTTTTTAACAAGTTTATAAATTTAGTCTTTTTCTAATATTAAACATTTTTCAAAAGAAAATCAAAAACAACAACAAAGTTCAGTCTTTATTACACGTGTACATAAATCAAAAAAATTAAATTCTCTTCGTTGCACTTAACCTATAGCTTATCGGTTATTTTTTTCTAATAAGGAGCAAATTTGCTGCGATATCTAAAAATTCGGCAATCAACTCTTGCTTGGTATTTGCCCTCCTTCGCTTGGCAGGAATGGCATTTGTATTGTCTTCAATAGAAGACACTCCGTCTGTATCGAAATTGGCATCACAAACGGCATGAACTGCCATTACTCCATCCAAAGCATCCAAAAATTTCCAATTTTGATAACCTCGTGCAGAAGACTTATTGTTATCTACAATTCGCTTGTAGGTTCGCTTTAGGCTTCTCCATTTTTCCGCACATTGATGTCCTTCAAACAGTTCTTGCCTTGTACAAATTTCTTTCGCAATTTTTGCCCACACAGCTTTAGTGTTCCTTCCAGCTTCCGTAAATTTATTTTGTTTTTGTCCCAATACCTCTATCAACCTGTAAATTCCATCATTCGTCCAAATGCAAACAATAAATATCTTATTAATTTCGAAATTTATATGTTCGACGTCCTATAGTTATTTTATACCTGACTGTTCATTGTGCCTCTCCTGTGTCGCTTGCAACTCAGCAGATTGTGGTGAAGTTTCCAAGACCTGATTGCACTCAGTTAAAATACTTTGAATATTTTTGACTATTTTTAAACAAAACTTTGTAAATCTAAGCAAAAGTCTTAAAAAGTGCAATTTACTTACATTTAGATCCATTCTTATTATATTTAAAATAATAAATATAAAAACACGCAGCAGTTCACTTTCACTCATCCACTTCATTTGTGTTAGTAGTGTCACAGCTGTTCCTCCGAAGCATAACTCGAGTCATGGTACCGCAATCTCGAATACGCATTTGCTTCTTCAAGGGAGAAGGGTAAACCAAGCAAAATCGAAAACACCCTTTGTCGGTTGGTCTTGTGCTCTGTTTAACTATCGGTTAATCTGCTTCTAGCTAATAAATAAAACAAGCCACGCTATATCGGTGCTTCTGCAGAGTTCATCAAGCGGTTCTCATATACATGAATGAACAGTCTTCGATGCGTCAAATTTTTTCGTATTCGTTTCCACTTTCAATAGTTTAAAGTCCTCCATGTGAACCTCATAGTCTAAATTATTAAAAATATGGTGTGCAACGCTGGATTTGTTGTATTATCTCACTCTAACCGCTCTCGATGACTGATCAATACATATATACCTTATTACACGACGAGCATTTTAGAGAGTACTATATATGCCGCTCTTATCTAGAGAACTTCGCCATTCTGAATTCTGCACAAATAGGAACCAAATTATCCCTAGTCATTGGAACCACTAATTTCCCCATCTGCCTAAGTATGTTCGTAGGCTTCTATTGGGGAAGAAGGGAGTCATTTTTGGAAAAATATTCATAATAAATATCATAATGTAAGCAAAACAAGTGAACAGCCAAATTGTGTACAAGTCAATGTCAGTTATTCTTATATGTTTTAAATATTATGTCAGTCATGTTATTCTTATAATCCGTACGTTTGACTGACACTTGGAAGTGTGTAGTTATGGTATGGACTGGACTATTAAGTGGGTAAATGGTATGGTATGTCAAATATGCTGCCTCCAATTGAATGCCGAAAACTGTTTTCGTCGTCTGAATTCGTAATTAAATTGTTATATTCAACAGTATATTGAATCGCTTAACTATTCAATTCGTCTCAAAGGATTCTTTGCCTTTGCTTTCTTACCATTGGTGGGGATTACTCAAGGGCGGGTTCTTGTGCTTGAAACTCTTGAAAACTTTACAAATGTTGAAAAGATATTGAAGAGCAAAAAGCGTCGATCAGCAATTTTGCTCAGCGTTTGACGTAATGAAATTATTAGCCAAGTGACTTGGAAAGCAGTCTGGTTACCGTTATATTATGAATTAAAGCACTTCCTATTGGGGGCATTTCACGCGAAGCGGACAGCGAAAAAAATGTCAGGTTCTGGATTTTGTTTATATTTGGTTTAATTGTACTTTTATATGTCCTGAATGAATGTGCATTTTTATTTTTTTTCTATGAAGCCTAGTTGCCCTTTTCTAAGCCTTTAAAGAATTGACAAAATTTGAGGAGCGGGTTTTTTGAAAAAAAAGTTTGCTATTATTCATAGTGATAGAAGAAAAGTAAATAGTGTTATCTTAGAGACAAATAAATGTGTTTCTTGGCAGTTATTACAGAGTTGAAAAAAAAATTTTTTTTCGTATAAAAAACCGGAAGTAAACATATCAAATCAGATTTTACTTAGCTTCGGTATTTTTAAAAAATTTTATTTTTATCTCAAAATGTATCTTATAGTTCATAAATAATATGTGTAAAATTTTAGAATGGGATCTGCATTCGTATCGGAGATAGAGAATTTAAACTTATATTTATTCATGTTTCCATACAAAACTATCGCACTGGTCAAACGCCGACTACGCGCTGCACTGTGTTCAAATGCAGATCCCATTATGGAACTGAACAAGCAGTTACTGTACATTTGAAGTTATTTTTTGAGCTATTTAAAAAAAAAATTAAAAATGCCGAAGATTGTCAAAATTTAATTTTAAGTATTAATTTTGGTTTTTTTACATGAAAAAAAATCCAATTTCGAATTCGATACCACGACTGTGAAGAGCATGCAATTTCCTATAAGAATCACTATTTTAATTATTTTTATATAAGTTTCTTAATATGATTAATTGCCTTTGAAACAGGTCATACATAACTTCTTCAAAATTGTTGGTTGTCCGCTTCGCGTGAAATGCCCCATTGGTAACATCCTGAAGTGTAAAAATATATTTAAATATTTCCTTAAATTACCGCTTATCTCTTGAAAACATACAATTCTGTGAATCCTTTTTTATTCAAATAATTAAATCTATCTTAATCCGTATATTAAAAGATTTCTTGTAATACTTCATATTTTCTTGACTCCTAAAACACAGCAAAATAAAAACAACAAAAATACTTGATATTTAAACAGAATATTTTTATTAATCCATTCAATTTTCAAATTTTATTTTTATTTACCATTTCCTCCTTATATATGTAGATGTATAATTTGATTTTGCAATTTTAACAGAATTAGTTCAATTTTTCATTAAATTAGTGGATGCCTTTCTTACATATATATTATTAAATTTAATAAATGTTTGCATAGGTAGGAGAATTATTAATTCATATAAATAATGAACTAGTCAACATTTCTCGTGTTATCTTTTTTACAAGATTACGTTATTTTCAAAAAACAAGTGTAAAGAACATTTCCTATTACCTAGTTATATATATACATATATATATATATATATATATATATATATATATATATATATATATATTTATTATAATTTTTTAATATTTTATTAATTTTAATTAAATTTTATTAGTTACACTAAGTAATTCGATTCAATTTAGTATGTACGACTGTTATATTAAAAAAATTATAAATTGTTAAGTCTTATTTAGACGGTCAATTACTGTATACAATTATTTTACAAAATTGAAATGTTCCATTAAATATTAGATCTTAATCTAACTTATAGGTCATTATACTTATGTTTTATTAACAGTTAAATATAAATAAATTGCTGGAAAATAAAATATTTTTGAGGAAAATATTAGGAGAGCGCAAATATTTCACTTTTAAATGGCAGTACTAATAATTTAAAAATTACATGCACTTAAGTTAATATAATGATATGAAGCTCTGAACTTTACTGAAGTATAAATAAAAGCATTCAATTTGTTTGAGAAAGCTGAATATCAGATATGGTCAATTAATTTATAAGACCATGTTTATAATCATGTACCTAAATAGTAACAAAGTTTAAAAAAAAAATTTTTTCATCAACTTCGTTGGCACTTTAACAGAGAAATTTTAAAGGTATGCATGTCGCGAGAATAATTTTAATTACAGTAAAACATTATTTTACTCTCAAAATTACGCATATTGAGTACACCTGAATGAACAGCATAAGACGAAATAGGACATAAAACTTGCAAATTAAATCCTAAATCTCTGAAATAAATTTATTTCGCTCAGACCCTTTCCCATTAACTATAGCGAAATGTACAATCAATTCTCCCATTCCGACTATCAATAAAGAGAAATGTTTTGTATCTGTTTTGACACGTCATGATGCCGCAACATACGGAAGTAACATTTTTGTTCTTCCGTAATTTTATGTTTTGAAAATGTTTCGTTTATATAATTATGTAGGCAAATTCTTTAGATATAGTATACTTTTCTATGTTTAACTACAATTTCCGGAAAGAAAGCTTTAATCTAACAGACCACCTTAATTGGAGTAGATACATCTCGGGCATAAAAAACTTACAAAAAGTTGGCAGAATGATGGATGCATTTTTCCTATTGTATAATTCTAAATGAAGTTAGTGTGCATAATAAATAGTTTGTTCTTTTAAATTCATCTTTTCCTAAAATGATCAATATTTTAAATGGAGTTATTTCCATCATCAATTCCACATGATCACCAACGCCGAAGCAGCACGCCACAGCAATTTAAGCCAACGTAAATTTTTTTGTTACTTTGCATCGGGACATGCGAGAATTATACATATGCACCAAACGTGAAGTAGGTACGCCTTTTTATTTCCCCATTTTGATAGAAATGCCAACATTTCTCTCCTTTACTCTCACGTATGATTGCCAATAGAGTTATATACATCCCTGATCTTTGTGTGATTATGTTTTTTTTTGCGTATTAAAAAATCCATAAAGTCGGAGTTCTACTTAATATTTGTTCGTTGATTAAGACAAACTTCTGGGCTGCATAAACAGTTTTTGTTTTGGACCGGCCAAGGGGTTAAAAGTTTGTCTCAGAATATTCCTAGGCTAAACGAAAGATCCTAAATAATAACTGAATTTATAACCTGTTATACTTTTCATAATTTTACATATCACTTTCAAAAGTGTTTGTCACACAGTATATAATGATGTTAACAAAAAAAATCGAATAATAATCACACCAAAGAATAAATTGCTACAGTTAAAATCTGTTTCCATTCCAACAGCAGTACGAAAATAACCCTAACCTCCTGCGTGGACATGGAGCGGGAAAAGATACGATGAGGAAAAATAGACGGAAATAAAAAAAGTTTAACCGACTTCATAAAAATTGCTAAAAAGTATAAAATAATTTTTAATTTTATATCTATTACGACATTTTGAAGTCGGTGCAAATTAAACAAACAAAGCAACTACCCCACCACAATCCAAGATACTATATAAAACTAATGATAAGGGAGGACGAGAAAATACTTTTGTTATTAGTTGTTTGGTTTTTTTTTTTATTTGCACCGACTTAAAAATGCACCATACATCCACCCAATTACACCAAAATTTTTTTTCTCAATCATAGAATCATCAAAATCAGTCCACGCGTTACGATGGTAAGTTAAAGTCGGTTACTTAGCAGCTACCTACAGCTTAGCATATGGGAACAATTTTACTTTCGGTGGAGGAAAACTATTTTTAATACCTAGTGTTTAGTGTGAATTTACAACTTCTGATAGAAGAATAAAATAACCAACTATATACGAAATGACATATTTAATTTTAACCTTTTATATTATTGTGAAAAAAATTTGAAATTCATTAGAATTACTGAAATAAATACAACTATTCCAAATAAAGGTTGAACTTATCTGTAAAATATTTACACAGAAAGAGGTGATATGTGGTCTACTACGATATGTCGCCCTTAAAATTGCGGCATACTGAAATATCGCAAATAAAAATATCGCTAAGCAAAATATCGCCATTAAAAATTCCCGTCCGCCGAATTCTCGCAGTTTTAAAATAACGCTTTTCAAAATACCAAATTTTAAAATGTCTATTTCCAAATGCCGACAACAATTGACGGAATGGTTCTTAGCTGCAGCGCGCGCAACTGTTTTCGATGTTAATAACGAAATTGGATTTTGCTACAAATTCCTTCCCTTATCATTTTGTGCATTACTACGGGCACGGTTGTTGCACTCAGCAACCATTCTTTCTATTGTTGTCAAAATTTACCCAGTTGTTTTCACTTACAACTACAAAATTTGATCTCTGTACAAAATATTGTGTATACAGTCACACAATATTTTGTACAGAGATCAAATTTTGTAGTTGGTGTAGGATACTGACAGTATGAGTACTTAATAGCAAAAGGGAATGTTGAAAAGTTGAATGAATTAGATTTTAATTTTTTCTTCGAAAATGTAATAAAATGTTCAATTTGAAAAATTAGACGAGTTTTAATTATTTTACCTGGTGCTAAGATTTGGCGACATTTTTGACGACATTTGACACGAAGACAGGCCTTTTTGTGATCGATATTTTCTACTGGAGAATTTATAATTTTCGATTAAAAGTTTTGCGACATTTTGCAGACTTTGTTTGGCGGCAAAAATCGACATATCAAGTTTGGCGAAATTTTTTTTACAAGATTTTTAGTTGTTCCCGGTGATATGACGTCGAAAATTATGAAAATCGAGCTGAAAAAAGAAGCTTACACAGAAAGTGGCAACTAGCGAAAAGTGATCCTTTCCCTTTTACCTTTCCAAAAAGGTACAACATGCCCAGTTAGAGAAAGAGTGTAGAGATTTATAAATAGAAAACTTATCGGGAAATATTTGAAAATCGGCAGTTGAGGGGTATTCTACCCGAGATGGTCCGAAAAATCGAATATTTTTTCTTTAATATATATGACGTAGACATTAAAGGAAATGTGTGTGCAAGAGCGTTTTTCTCAAGGACAAATTCTTTTCAAGTTTCAAGTCTATACATTGGGCGATGCTCGTACCTTATGATTATAAATCTTTAAACTTGTTTTTCTCGAAACAATTTTTTTCGAAACTGTGGACAGGATAACTCAAAAACTATTGATCCAATAGACTTGAAATTTTTTGAGCGTACTAAGCAAATGTATAGTTTTGGCCGGAATTAGGATTATGCTGAAAGCATTTGCTTAAATATTGTTTTTAATGCAAAATACAAACAAAAACCGGGCGAAAAACTATCATATTTCTTTAAAAGTGGAAAAAAATTGAAAAATTTTTTATTTTTCTTATTCTTTAGTTCAGGAGGTAGCGGGAAGTGTAATTGCTATAAAATGGGTTAAAATTTTTTCGGCAGGCTCAAGTTCAAGGCGTCGAAAAAACTATATCTTTACTAAAGTAAAAAAAAAATTTATTGTTTATATCCTGTAGAATAACTGCGAATAAAAATATTAAAATTTTTTTTTTTCACAACGATTTAAAAGCATCGATTTTTGGACCATCTCGGGTAGAATACCCCCCTAAATAAATTAAACTCATATTAAATCTAAAGTCCTTTTTATTGAATTCAAAACGTATTAGTAAATTACAAAAGCCGTTCAAAATGTCCACCTTCTAAGTCCCCGTTTAAGGCGTATTGCAATCAGCCTCTCCGGTATTTTCGTCGCTGCATTCCCAAATCTGATAGGTAGGTAAATCCTCCTTAGTGTTAACAGGGCTTGAATAAACTTCATCCTTCATTGTTCCCCATAAGAAAAAGTGCAATGGGGTAACGTTTCGAGATCTAGCAGGCCAAGAAATCGGTGCAACCCGTCCAATCCAGCGGTTAGGAAATTTTTCACTTAGTATTGCCTTCATAATGTTAGCAGTATGCACTGGTGCTCCATCGTGTTGGTAAATCATGTCCGTTCAGTTATGCCCAGGGATGTCCTCTATTAGATCTGGCAGTGTATTCTCCATGAAGTCCGCATAAATTTGACTGTGGAGCATTTGCGGCTAAATAAATGGTCCTACGAAATGGTTGCCGATGATACCAGCCCAAACATTGACACTTAATATCTGCTGGTATGAGGTCACCTTTGTCCTGAGTGGGTTAGTTTCCGACCAGGTTTGGAGGTTATTGAAGTTCGTGATACCATCCCTGGTGAATTGAGATTCATCCGTCCACAGAATTCGGAACAGAATTGCCCTGTTGTCAATGTCGCGTTTCAGAGACCAAGTGCTAAATTCCAGTCTTCTCTTGGAATTTCCTTCCTTGGACTGGGTCATGATGACATGGACGTAATCCCTCTCGATGGATAACCCTCAAAACCTTAGATAAAGACACTCCTAATCGTCTTGCGATTGATCTCGTGCTCGTCTCAGGGTCTTGCCTTACGATGGTGAATATTTGCTGCTCGAGTTCGGCAGAAGTTCCCTGTGGTGTGAAGCTACACTTCCTGTTTCTGTTAACCTTCGGAAAGCCCGCGTAAATACCCCTTTTCTGTTTAGTAAAGTATATTCCATGATACCACGAGAAAAAAATGCTGGTGGTATTCTATAAACAACGTGGAAAAATTTCTTACGGCAGACTTTGGCATGTACCTATAAAAATACTTATTCAAGTATGGAGAATATCTCCCTGGTTCCTTAAACCCCCTGTGGGGCATAAGGCGTCTATTACACCGACTCTCCACCTGGTCCTGTTCTGCTCCAATGCCTTCAACTGTCGCCACAATTTGTTGATCTGATCCCTCTCTACAGATCTTCTTCATGTGTTGCGCGGTCATCCAATTCGGCGCCTTCTTTGGATCGCGTGCGGATTCCAATCTAGAAATCTAGAGCTTGTTGTGCAATGTTGTTTGGCTCTTTTCTTAGTGTGTGGCCTATCCATTGCAGTTTTCGTCTGCGAATACTGGTGTCTATCTCGTCTTGGGCTGTAGGTCTTCGTTGGTATGAGTGGAATTGTAAAAGCATTATTTCTCCCTTTGATATGCAAAAACAATCAAGCTCGACTACAAATGTATGAATTTTACTTATTGCCTTAAATAACGTATCAATTCCATCTTTAGATAATCATCCAGTATAGTGACAGCAAGATTTTCATACCATTTCCCCATCATCGCTATTCATGTTCCCTATTAGATATAGGCGATTAACTCATATGTGTAGGAAAAACGATTATTCTAGGAAATCCCGCCAATTTCTTACAATTAATTAGATATAATATGCATTACTGTGACAGATTATTATTATCCACCTAAGTTCTAGTTATCTTTATAAAGATTTATAAAAGGGTTTTTTATCAAACAAGAATTATTTTTCGCATGTCCGACTGACCGTACAACTAAAAGAATTCGTCTTAAGGGGCGACACAACTGCGAGGCATTTTAAAAATTAGATCTTATATTTTTGCATTTTCTGAAAGAAACACTTTCAAAAACAATAAAAATTGAAGTCAAAATTCGAAAAATGAAACCTGTTACCATAGGGACAAAGGACCGATGACGGAGAAGGTCCGTCTAATAGAGCCGGAATCGACAAAGTTTAATAAATATCAAAATTTTATCATATTTACCTACACAATGTACGGAATAAACACATGACCCAAGCAAATTTAAAAAAATTTTTAATAACTTGGATTTGCAAAAAATTCCGAACGAAACCGTTCAAACTAGAGCGAAGTAAGAGGTGTCAAAATATTTCTTAACGCGATCGGCGTTTCTATTTATTAGAATTAAGCTTTTCTTTAATTCTATTACTTTTCAATTTAGAATGGAAAAACCAGTGAAATGACTGTAATGATGTATGAAATTGTAATTCCCCATATATTCTTATATAAATATATATATATAGTCCTATGAATATTAATTGAAAAATTCATGATTTAAATTTCTTTTAAATTTCTCTTCTATGAAAACATTCTCAAATTGATTAGCACTTCGTATATCCTATATTCCAATTTAGTACAACAATGTGCAAATCTGTTCTTAGATCAAATAACACAGCAGTTGGTCCCTAATTTTTAACCGACTTCCCAAAAACAAAGAGGTTCTAAGTTCGACGCGTATTTTTTTTTTTATGTCTGACCGAGCATAACTTCGTAACGCATCGACCGATTCGGATAATTCCTTTTCTGTTGGGTAGAGTATGTTCCGTGGTTGATACCACGAGAAAAAAATTTTGGTGGGATGGGGGTGGGGGTGGGGGTGGGGGTGGAACCTAACTTTGTAACGCATAGTCCGATTTCGATGGTTCTTTTTCTGTTGTATAGAGTATGATCCCCCATTTCTAATAGGAGAATAATTTGGTCCTATGGTGAAAGGTGGGGGGGGGGAGTAGTCTAACTTCGTAACGCGTGAAGAGTGTGATCACCCATTGCTAATAGAAGAATAATTTGGCCCCTGGTGGGGGGTTGGGTGGGGGAGGAGTAGTCTAACTTCGTAACTCTTTTGAGTAGAGTATGCTCCCTGGTTGATGCCACGAGAAAAAAATTGTTGGTGTTGTTGGGGTGGGAGAAGGTGGTGGAACCTAACTTTGTAACGCGTGGACCGATTTGGATGGTTCTTTTGCTATTGAATAGAGTGTGATCCCCCATTGCTAATAGGAGAAAAATTTGGTCCAATGGTGGAGTGGGTGGGGGAGGAGGAGGGGTAGTAACTTCGTAAAGTGTGGACTGATTTCGATGATTCCTTTTCTGTTCGGTAGAGTATGTTCCTTGATTGATACCATGAGAAAAAAAGTTTAGTGGAATAAGGGCGGGGTAGGAGGTTATAACTAACTTTTAACGCGTGGACCGATTTGGATGGTTCTTTCTTCGTTGTATAGAGTAGAAATCACTAAAAAGTGAAAAATAAAATAGTTTTTAAAAAAAAAGTTGAATCGACTTCACAAAAAGCGCTAAAAGGCATAAAATAATTTTTAATTTTATATCTATTACGACATTTTGAAGTCGGTGCAAATGAAACAAATAAAACAACTACAGTACCAAAATTGAAAATAATACATAATACTACCTGAACGTTTTAGTTTACGAGATCATAAGAAATAACGATTAAATATTTTTGTTGTAGTTGTTTGATTTGCACCGACTTCAAAATGTCGTAATAGATATAAAATTAAAAATTATTTTATGCCTTTTAGCGCTTTTTGTGAAGTCGGTTCAACTTTTTTAAAAACTATCTTATGTTTGCACAATTTCGAAATGTTTGACAATCTGCCTGGGTTTACCGCTTCCGTCGGTTCTGCAATTGTGATCAAAATTCAGGAAAAACAACAAGAAAATATTCAAAATAAACAAATCTTCACATCGAACTTAAAAAATTATCTAAAGATTGCGGTAGTGGATGGTCGAATATTCTCCATGGTAGATGATAACATTTGTAACACAAGATTGTATACATCGATGAAAGGATCAGAGACTCCAAATTAACACCCAACTCCACAATGCAACACATTTCACAACCTGACCTAATATAAAATAACCCAATATACAAAATCCCTACATCAAGTTCTCAACTTAACCAATATTCTGCACGATATTATAGGAACTTCGCACTATTGGAAGCAGCATAACTTATCCTGAAATTGAGAAAACGCAAAACGACTGCTTTAAAAGACGTTTGCAAATGTTTTTCGAAAATTAAATTTAAAGTCCTAAAATGTGTTTATTTCCCCCCATATTAACCGCACTTACTATATTTGATAGCAATTTCGTTTAGAGTAGGAAGTGCTGCTAATCAATTAGAGAACATATTCACAGGAAAAGAATTCAAAAGGAATTAAGGAAATCAAATCGGGTTACTTCAGTCTACGTTGCTCCGCTGACGATGGCATGGATGCATGCCGAAATGCATCCGGATTCGGATTTGTGAACGGTACGTGAAGAAGGTGTTTTTAAAAATCAATTTTTAGTGCTTAATTTGTGCCGTTAAAGTTCAATTTTTATGTAATCAGGGGTAACTTGCATTACTGCGAGCTAGGCAACAGCCCAGAGAGGGAGTGGATTATTTTAATTTCATAATAAAAGCTCACGGGGAGACCTGGTCTCGAACCCGGGACTCATGGCATGAATTGATCCAACTCCGTCTCGTAAGCTATATCTGTAGCTATTCTACTGATTGAAAGACCAGATGAGAAATTTCAAATCCCTTTCAAAAGAGTGTATGAAGTTTAGCTGAAAGAGCAATATGCAAGATCCTATCGAAAGCTGTTGAAATATCAAAATTTACGATTTCGGACAAATCAAAGTAAAGAAGATAATTATTTTAACTTCCATCAGGATAGTAAGTCTTCGGTTTCAATATCTACATGAACAGATGACCGATGACTTCTTATTATTCTCTACCGGCAACACATACAACAACGTCGTGTCTCACACAAAACAGAAACTTGAAACTTTTACGGTATCATTGCGAAATAACCTTCGAAAAACAATCTCAGCAAAACAAAATTCACTTATATATAAATTGGTAAAGAAATCACCCCCAATCCAGGAAAAATTATAATATTCAATTATTGTTTGAATAAGCTAAATATCCTACTTTATCGAAAATATCTAAAAAAGTTTACAAATTTTCAAATGTTTGCAAGATATAATACTATACATATAGGTGATTATTCATAACTCTATCAAATACGCCTCTCTACCACCTATCACATTAGCACCATAGAGAAAATGTCAAGCATCGGCTTAACGATGTCCCCTTCACTATCCCTACACACTATCCAATTCCAGACAGGCCAACAATAAACCTGAATAGTTTTACCAAATGTAATTGGAGACGCTCCCAAATATCACTAGTGAGAGAGTTTAAGTTTTGACGAAGAGTTCCCCGGGATGGCTGTAGTCCACTCTCACGAAAACACAATCGCAATCTACAAGTCTATCAAACATATAATTGCATATATGAAATAATTGTTATAAACAGCAGAAACAGCTGTCGTTTACTGCATCAATCAAACTCGCATTGCAAATAATCGCAATATGTTTAATAATTAAACATTGGCATTGAAACAAGTTTCAGTCCCCGGCCATAACGGCTACTAGAAAAAGCTCTTGTACTAAATCCTCTCCAATAACTCGTATAATGAAGTCCTTCTCACTGGGAAATTCAAATTCAATTACACTTCCAAAAGTAAAGAACTGTAAGATCAAGATTCTGACTAATTTCATCTAAACCTCACTCGCCAGTAACCACAGTCCTCGAATTTCAGAGTAAGTCTTACCACTCCAGGCCATTACAATAAAAAAATATACAATTTGACTTAGGAAGATTAAGCAGCAAACCGTTGAGAACAGACCATGTTTGCAGTCTATTCAAATCTGTATTTGCTCTTTTAACACAGTTCAAAGTAAGATAAAGCAAAATAAAACTGAAGATCATCAGCGTAAATAACAACAACTGCTTCAGGAAGAACATTAATAAATAAAATAAATAACATCGGTGCTAATATAGATCCCTGAGTTACGCCATGTGGCAGAAGAAGTTTACGTGGAGAATTAATTTTTACTTTGACCTGTTGATGACGACCGGAAAAAAATCATTTAATCAAAGAAGCAGCGGATGAACTAAAATAAATAAATAAGATAACTTTTGGAGGAGTATACGATATGGATAGCCTTAGAAAAATCAAGACGAACTAACGCAGAAAAATAGTCATGACCCAAGAAATATCTTATATCCGAAGATACCTTAAATACTGCAGTTTCGGAGCAATGCAAAGAGCGAAATCCAGATTGCCAAAGTGAATGTAACTTATTTATCTAAACGTGTTAAAGGACATACACAGACATTAACCTTAAAATGCAAATTGGACGGAAATCGGCAATTGAGTTTGGAGACATTTTTGAAATACTATAATAGTTTCTGTCGTCCATGCACTTGCAAGACTTCACGACATTTAACATGAGTTATTTATAAATATACAGGAATAATAATTTAAGAAACCGGGGGGGGGGGGGGGGGGGGGGGGGGGTCGTTAAGGACAATTACATGAAAAGAGCAGGAATTGCTTATTCTATTTGCGAAGATATTCTGTTCAACTGTACCCTATATCTAAAAATCAATACAACACTTGTTAAACTCGAGCAACGTAAGAAATATAAGAATTTCTTAACAGGATCGGCGTTTCTAATGAAGAAAAGTTAAGCTACCTTGGCTCGTTATCACCAGCAGCACCAAAGCGTTAACTTTCCTTCAGCTGCTGGACGCCTTCGCGACAAAACGAAAACTAGATGAAACTCCAACAAAATTAAACTTTAACACCGAACTAGACAGCTGTATCCATTTATGATCACTTACACTGTCCCACATTTTAATTTTGTTGGAGTTTCCTTCAATAATGTGACTAAAATCAACTTATAAAACAAATTTGGGGCCGTTCCAGTTACCAGAATCCTATATATAAAACCACATTATTTTACATAAGCTTAACATGCTTATAAATTTAAAAAAAAAACAAATTAAATAAAAACTTTTTGCATAAATTATTTAATACTTTCTGAGTTACAATGATCCTGGGTTCCTGCTTCTTTTTGTCCTTAGAAATACCCAACAAAATTTTAAAATAACTACTCTAAGGAAGGCTTTTTAAACAGCATGAACAAGGTCTTACATAGAAGCCAACAGGGAACACAAGCAACGTCAACATCCTTAATGATACCACTCATGATAGTAGCGTAACTGCACAGGGCCGTTGAAGACAACCTCTGCGAATCTCCAAACGGTCCAGAACTTTGATTGTAAGTGAAAAATAGCTAGTGGGGAAAATTTACCAATTTATTGGCATCTGATTTGGCCAGCATTTTTCTAGCAAAATGGGTTTTTAGTACGGTAATTAAAAATAGCATCTATGATAAACCTCACCCAGTGCAGCAATATTTACTGTGGCAGCAAGTCTCGAATCTATAAAGGAAAAATTATCTATTAAAAAATTCATACAATAAGTTTCCATGCGTTAGAAATGGTGATAAAAGTTACAGGAATAACGTCCGTCCACGACGGTTGTTTTCAGCTCACAACACTAGCGCCAGCACCACATTGTGTTCCGCACTTAATGTCGATTTGAAATCCACACTATATTGTAGATCCACTTCGAATAGTTGCCATCGCATCGGCTGAAGTTTTTCTTCTGCTCGATGGTTACAGGAAACAGAGCGAAACAAGAACAGAAACCAGTTCCTCCATATAAATTTTCCCGCAAGTTTAGACTTGATAATGCAACCAACGAACAAGAATTACATAGAAGCAAGACTCAAATTCCTTATTAGAAAAGGATTACCACTACGAAATGAGTACACTATATAGATAAAACTAAACAAAAAAAGCAAAACAAATGAAATTACAGTTTCATAAAGAAAAAATATATCTTATATGGAAACAATACGGGAGACGGAGTTGGATCAATGCGTTGAGCGGCAAGACCAACATGCCGTGGGTCCCGGGTTCGAGCCCAGATGACCGTGAGCTTTTATTAAGAAATTAAAATAATCCACTCCGTCTCTGGGCTGTTGTCTAGCTCGCAGCAATGCAAACAAGACTCAAGTTTCCTCACTTCCCTTACCCTAATTCCCTACCGGCCAAAACCATGCTAACGCATCAAAGGGTTGTCCCCTAGGATTTGGCCACATCGTATAAAAAAAAAAAAAAAAAAATACGCAAGTAAGAGAGAGAGACTTATATACACTTTTATCGAAAAGGGGCAATGTTTGGCATGCTTATTTAGCAAGCACGTGCTGTTCCGCGGCTTGATGCAGATGTGTTACTTCTTTGTAATCCATATACAAAGCAGCAAAAAATTTACATTGGCTTAAATTGCCGCGGCGTGATGTTTCTGTGTTGGTAATCATATGGTTTTATTATTCATGGAAAACGTGGGATCTGATTCTCAAAACAAACCATTTCTCCTCATTACCGGGTGGGAAAAATAATTTTACGTTTCGTTCTGTTGGCCAGTGAAACAGATGTTTGCTTTTTCTGGAAGATTTATATTTTCTGCCTTCCTTTTGCATATAAGCGCTACCACGACTGAGTGAAATAAATGTATGTATAATATTGTAAATTCAGCTCTGGCATTTCATGTCTCGTTTTTACTTGCATATTTCGTGACTGATAATCTATTGCTGTCATCTTTTTATGCAAAGGAATAATTATCTATTTTCTTACTTTTTTCCTCTTACTGAATGCACGCACACAAGAAGTGTTTTTTGCTTTAAAATGTTGCGAGGTTAACGAAATTATTTGGGCAAACTGACCTGAGTCGTGGTTCTATGAAATTCTTGTTCGTTGAATGCAACAATAATAATTCTACTCAGTCAGACCTGTCATGTGAACTCACATGTTGGACATGTACTAAAAATAATTTTTCTTTGACCAAATTCGCCAAATCTCCTTTAAAACTTCCCTTGACAAGAAACCTTTCATAGACACATTTTTAAATTGATAATGATCGTTATATATTTAATAAACATGAAACTAAAATTATTTGAACAACAAAAAAGTTGGTATTCAAGTTTAACAAATTGGCACGTATCTAAAGCTGGTTTTCACGGACTATATATATATCATGTATATATATATTTATATATATATATATATACATATATATACATATATATATATATATATATATATATATATATATATATATATATATATATATATATATATATATATATATATATATATATATATATATATATATATATATATATATATATATATATATATATATATATCAGACAATTTAAAATTATTGAAGTAAGTAAAATTTATGACAGATGTAACGTATAGGCTAAATAAACATTTACATATACGACTAGTTAAAATGTTATCAACCCTGAGTATGGCTGTGTATAAGAAAACAAGCTTTCACTGACTGAAACAAACTTCGTCATCTTCGGAATTAGTTTCCTTGCCCCATCTTCAACATTAGTATTCTTCATCTGCAAATAGTACTGCCATTAAAAGTTTACTATGAAAGCTCTCGAAAATGAAAAGGAAAACATGGCACTTTAATTTTATAAAAATTGTTAATAAAAAAGGATTGGGAATTCTGTTTTATTTATATTCGCCCTATCCGTGGCTGATGGTATAAAAGTGTTTTCTTAAATCTTCTTAAGTCCCCGCCAGCACTACTGCCATCAAAAAAATATTAATTTATTTTACGTTCATTTGAACGTTTTCTTTGTAGATCGTCAACAATTTCACAAGGAGATTTTGATCGTCTCTGTTGATTCTTCATCACAGAGCAGCATTTTCTTCCATTTGCAGTCATTAAAAAAATTTCACCTTGTCCTAACTTGAAGTAATTTTGACTCTCATTTATTAATCTCTTACGACCAACTCGGCTTTCTGAATGTCCTAAATGTCCTTTATCGAAGGAGTTGTAATTAATTTCGCGTTTTCTTACATTTTTTACAAATGATTGACTTACGGTTGAACCACGAATAAAATTGTCATTATCATCACCAATATTTGTTTCTTTTTCAGAGTCCGAACATGTTTGATGGTGACGGCGCTCCATTTGGTCATAAATTAAATCAAATTTTGGCTTCTCAGCAGTTAATACTGATGATGATGGATATTTTGAAAAACAAGTGACATTTTTTAATCGCGCACACTCAGAAATGTCTCCTAAAGTGGTGGACCGTTTGGGTTTGGACTTGCCCCCACAATTATTCTTTAATTCATTACTTCGAGAACCAAAGTCGTTGCCACTTTCATTGTCGTTGTCGTACTTTAGAAAAACTACATCAAAAATATTGTTAACTACTTCAGTGCTAGTTTCAGGATTAATACTATTAGTCTCCGAAATTAAACCTCTACATCGCCTGTTTCTTTTCGTATTTGTAGCAAACAAATTTTTTCGATAGTCATCATTAATGTTGTAAATAGTATGATCAGCAAAATCTGAATTATTACTTGATCCAGGTTTTGTTATTTTGATAGCTTTGGGTGTGGCGGGGCTGTTACAAAAATTAGATGTTGGAGAAATATCCTTTTGATTTACATTTTGGGGAAAGAAAGAGGAAAGGGACGAGTTGGAGAAAGCAAATTTATTAAGACTTTCAGTAGACTTTTTTTTAAATTGTGAGTACTTACTACGTGTTCGGCAGGACCGATACGATTTTATTTTCTTAGCCGTAGGATACTTACAAGTGTTGTCTTCTCGATTTTGTTTCATAATCGCCATTGTCTCAAAGGTGTGCACTACGCGACCAACTCGTGTTTTTATTTCTGGAATACCCAAATCGCCAGTAAAGAGATCACGTTGATGATGTTGGGAACCCAGCTTTGATGTGGCATATAAGGTACCGTGAGGAGCCGCTCTAAGTTGATGTTGACGTTTCCACAGTTCACCGTTTTGTATTGTTGTCGACTGCACATTTAAAATATATAACATAGAACATATTTGTGTTTTTATAATTTATTTACATTGGTGAACTAGTTTCATAAAAATATATTTATTTCTAGAAAATTGCTTCATTATTTAGTGACTTATTTTAGAAATGTTTATTTTGGTGTATTTTTACATCACTTCTTTAAATAAATATAAAGGAGACTAATCTTTTGCATTTCCATAATACCGGAGAAAATATGGAATCAGTTCATTAATTAGTAAAATTTGTGTATTTAAACGTTTCACTTAAAAATGTAACTCTAAGCTAATATTTTAATTGTTTATATTTGAAACACACTAATACTAAAGATTCTTTCCTTCTTTCCATTTATTCAGAGCTTAAAACTTATTCGTAGGTTTATTAATGAGTGGGTTTTAGTAATTTCAGGTAAAAATTTAAAAGCAGTTGGACCGTTTTGTACAAAGTATAAAACGTATAGTACTGTTCCGTATTAACTAAATTTGCCTAACCTTGCTATACACATTTTTCATTTACTTAAAAGCATTAAACCAGTTTTTACCTAGATCTTACAGTGGCTGTAATACTTGTTTAGTAAACCCACAGAGTTCTTGATTTTATGTAGCTAAAGATAATGGAGTAAGTAGCACGCTTATTTCATATTTCGTAGCATACATAATATCTGTATAAATGTAATTCCCATTGGAATAATATTTAATAAACACATATATCTTATTCTATCATAGTCATCGGAAGCGTAATGGATAACGTGCTTATTGTGCACACAAGAGTAGCAGGTTAGAGCTTCGTGTCGCGACTAGCAACAATTTTAAAAGAGAATTGGGTAAAACTTCAGTTGAAAAAAGTTTTGAAAGTTGAATTGACTTTTAGTTTTTCTCAAGTCAAGTGACTTTTATGCGCACACAGAACAAGACTGCCAGTAAGTAATCAGTTCATGACTTGACATTGAAGAACAAAGAAATAAAATAGTAAAAAAAACAAGGAACTGAGTTCACAAAAAGAGCTAAGAAGAATAATATAATATTTGGTTTTATATCTATTGCATTTTGAAGTCGGTGCAAATTAACAACTGCTTACATACAGTGAGCAATATTCAATACAAATAGAAATACAGGGTGTTTATTAGGTCGTGTGCAAAAATAAAGAAACTGGTAGATCTAGGCGAGAGACGATAAAAAATGTATGGGGTCTATGTACATTCCTCTCCAAGCTATAAGAGTTTACAATTTTTGAACAATGAAATTAAACAGTTTTACATTTCAACGCAAATTTTCTGCATTTTTCATGGTATAGACGTTATTAATATCTCAATTGACAATTATTTATTACAATGGCGACAAAATACTGCTAGTATGAACATAGCGATTGCAACAGTTGCAGAGCTAATGTACTCTATACAGAGGAAACAGAATCATCTAAATCCAGCAAAAGGTATAGGATGGTGCTAATCCGGAAACGTACATCATACGTAATGTAACATTCCCCATTCTCACTCTATGCCTTAGGATGCTAGGTTGCGCCCCTCTCCCTATGCCAATCGTAAGGTCAAATATGTTGATATAAATGAAGCAAGATACCGTATGCAGAAATAAACGAACCATCCAAACGATTTACGAAATTATTATTAACACATGATTGTAACATTTAATGACACCACAAATAAAAAGAAGAATACAAATTGGCGCTTACCACTTTCAGTAGGAAAACGATTGCTTAGGAGGGAATTTTTTCTTTTATTTTGTAAGAAAATGTAAAAACGTCTTTCTTAAGTTAAGTTGTAAAGATATTTTAATAAATTAACTTTGAAACTTAATAAGTCGTTTGATGATTCCACATAAAAATGGTTTCAACGTTAAGTTTAACCTAATAATAAAGTCTTTTTGCGACCGATTCCGACTTCTAGTGGAAATAAATATCACTTTAAAATTTTTCGTGGCAGTGTGCGGCACTTCATAAAAATGCATACGCTAGAAAATTTCAGTTGATTTTTAGTTTCTAACTGAATAAAAATCCTTCTGTGTGTGGCCTGCCTTATGTTTACACAATTAAATAACACGAAAATATTTTTCACACTTGGTAAAAAGTTTTAAAAGTGTGTTATTAAAAATTACTTTTTACCAAAGCCTACTCTAGATACAAGTCTGGAAGCAACTATAAACAATTGTTTATTGAAAGTATAAGCAAACCAAAACTCCCCAAACTAAACCATAAAAAAAACGCATGGTAACTATAAAAACTTTTTCCGTTACAATTTTCAATCAAGATGCGGTGTTTTTAACAGAAGACTCTTTCGTGATCGTTTTGTTAAAGTATTCAGCTTGTAATGTGTCAATGACATCATTAATTCTCTTTGGTTTTGGTTAGGAGAGCTTGCAGTTTTAATTGTGTGCTAGGATTGGTTAATCTGTGATACAAACAACATATAAAATAACCTTGGAAGTAAAATGGTCACAACTATCATGTTTTCCGGCCTTCGATCTAGATCTACTATACTACTGTACTGTCGTTATAAAAGAGGAACAAATTGAAAACTATAATAAAAACTGTTCATGCAAGTGTTATTAGCGGATACTGCCGAAAAGTGCTACCGACTGACGTGGCAGCATATATTCAAAATTACGAGGCGGCCGATAGAGAAAGCACAAGTGATAAGGCCTGATTCTCTTTCTCCAATAAATTAGCCGTGAAAAAACCTATAAAAGTTGCCGTCATACTACCAAACCTTACAACGTCGCACTTCCATCTTCAGCTCTAATAAATTAATGCCATCTAGCCGAGAAGCAACTTCAAAAGATTAATATGTTTACTGTTATCTAAAATCGCAACATTAAAAGAAACAAGGATCTACAATATAAATTGATGACTCGAGAATATCGATTTACCAAGTAATTAAATATATACTTGGCCTAATAATAATAATATAATATTATTAAGAAAAAAGTCAAGATATTGAATGTTAATAAATAATTAAAAAAAATAAAAATATCTACTAAAAAAGTGATCAAGTGTCTTTCCCTCTGTGTGTAGGTGGACACTGAGCCACCTGTGTTAAGTCGGCACTAAGCCACCACGGCTAAGTGTGCATAATGTCTGCAAAGATGATTGCGTAATATCTTTTGTGTGCTCTGAGAATGTTCGTTCACCTTAGAGTAATAGAGAGGAACGAGATCTCAATTTTTGTAATTTTTCTCCATACATATTATATTTTAATTTTTTTCAAAATAATAATTAGTTATCATTTATATTGTAAGCCGAAAATGAAGTTTCTACATAACAACGGCATTTTTATATTTCAAATCCGGCGATCAACTCATTTTATGTATGTACCGGTAATGGAAACGACGTAAACAAAAACTACCTAGGCGACTTTGGACCCACTCGTTTTCAAACCCTTGTTTTGACATCGATTTCAAACCCTTGTTTTGACGTTGTCAGGAAAAAATAGCTCAATCTTAGCCACAGTATTTCCTTTTGTTCTAAATAAGGGACATCTACTATACTATATATCTACACCATACATATAATGCCTATACACACTTGCATTTAAAATCACGAAACCTTATTTTATATGTTAAATAAATAAATCCAGCTGTTAACATATTTACTATTGTTAACGTTAAAATCTAATTATAGAGTAGACAATACTCCCTTAAAATTTAGTCTCCTTTATATTAGCCTAAAATGTAGAAAAAAATATATTAGTAGAAAAATTAACTGCGTAAGTGAACATACAGTATATATAAGTAGAAAACTTTTCTATTTACAATGTTATTTCAGTTATTAAAATCCATTTGCCTAATGATTAAGTAATAATTATATAAAAAGATTATAAGCACAAAGTGATAAGTTATGATCGCAAACACTGTACATGAACTACTTCATTCATTTTTACCTTATGGGCAATTTTGACTAATTCACTTTTTTCAGTGGAACATATAACTACGAGTTGGTATAAATAGGTGTTTCATGTTATGTTTATCATGTCTCAGAAATTTAGGTAAATGTAAATGTTTTCCTTTTGATGTTCTTTTTGACATTTTAATAGAAATCGGTATAAATAAATTTTCTGTAAGGTGCTAACACATCGTTAAGAGTGAGAAATTATTTCTAATGATTTTATATGAATATAAGTAATTTATTCTTTAGGGATTTACGTGTATACAAATTAAAAAAAAAATCTTTGATTCCATTTTTCACCAATTGTCAAGCTGTAAACTTAAACTATGATGAGTGGTGGTAATTTCATTGTATTTACTACTGTGAAGGTGACAAATTTTGTTCTCAGGGTAATTTTTATTGTGGTTTATTTTTAGACTACTATGAATATTATGATAAAGATTATCATGGTTTTGGTGATTGTGTTATTGGTAGTAGTAATGGTGGTGATTATTACTGTCTTGTCATTGAACTTATTATGATTCGTGATTGGTGGAAGTACAATATCCCGCTACGCTACGTGGTTGCCAAATGTACGCAGTACAGGTACAGTCTATAGTGAGAGAAAGCAGAAAAAGAAACAGAAATTTCTTATGTGTTTTCGAATTTGTTAAAATCTTTAAATATATATAAATCATAATATTTGCATTTTATGTTGTACAAGGTATTAATATACATGTAATATATATTTATAATTACATATATGTAGGTATATATAATATTGGCCAAGTAATGTGTTGCGCTTGATAATCAATATCCTTTCTACTTTGAATAAGGATGTTTGTTCCATAAAAAGTAAAATATTTACTTGCAAAAGAGAGTAATTTAAACATATAAAAGTTGTGAGCGATTTAAAATTGCCTAACTAAATGTTTCAAATCAATAAATTAACACTTTAAAGAACTTTAACAACAAAATGAAACATTTTTTCCCTTCTACTGAACTATTAATATTATTGGTACAATATATTTTGTGTGGGGCTTTTCGTTGGTACTAGAGGTATTAAACACGATTTATTTTGTGCAAAAGATGACGCAGTGCTTTTTTTGCATGAAATAGTAAACCTAAAAGCTACACCATTTTCAGTGGAAGAAATAATTTACAGCGATTGTAAACAAACAATAGACTAGACTAGACTAGACAAATAACTGATCTAAAAATTCTTATATGCAATTTGCGCTTATTGATGTATTAAGGGGTTATATACAAAGTTGGGGCTCAAAAAATCGAAAATTGCATATTCTGAAAGTACATACTTTCGAAAATATCTGTGTGAAATTTCATCCAGATCGGAGCACTAGATTTCAAATGACAGCCGTTCGCAGCGCGCTAGTTCCATCCTAAGCACTTGGCGAGCGGCGCCCAAAAACTTTAAACGCGATGATCTCGGAATAGAGTTTTTTGAAAAATACCTTTGCGGTGAACGTGATATCTCAAAAACTTTTCAACCGATTTTCATATTTTTTTTTAAATTGTTCATATTTACAATCTCGTGTACTTGAACGGTTCCTTTTTCACCTAAAAATTTTCTATTGTTTGCAATGAATTATTGTTTAGAATTTTGAACACCTCAAAAATCGAATTTTTTGTCAACATGGTTTTTTTATTGGAGAAAAAAAATTATTTCGGAAACCGAACCGTTTAAGTACACCACAATACATTTCTCTTCAATAATGTTTTTATCTTTTGATTCAGTTAATCGGTTCGCCTTGTAGAGTGTTCACCAAGCCTCTGCAAAAATAACGCGCTTCGGGGGAGGGGCCATAACTCCGACAATTTTTAATATTTTTTTATAATTCAACTAGTTTTTTTTTCGATAGTACTACCAACAAATTGTCTTTCGCTTTTTCTAATAAAATTTGCATTAAACCTTAAAAAAAATCACCAACTTAGCTCATTTTTTCCCCTCAACTTTGTATATAACCCATTAAACACGATTTTGTGTGCGCAAAAAATGTGTTTATTACATGGTACCATGTGTTTATGGTACCACAATAATTAGAACCGGGGATAAATGACGTAAAATATAATGTACAACTTCTATATTAATTATTTTGAAAATGTGAAAGTGCATTGAAAGACAATTAACACTTAAGGGTTATACGCAGTCAGGAATTAAAATAAAAACATTTATTTCATTTTCATAATGTACATAATATTTATGTTTATACCGAGATAATTTCATATCAATTCGACAAATATTCTCGCAGTTACACACACATTAAAAAAAATGTAATATCTGTAAAGGGCTTTTGAAACTTTGAACGCATTTTGCTCAAAACCATGTTTTTAAAGTCGGTGTACACGATATCCCGAGAACGGCTGAACCGGTCGGTCTCAAATTTTAACTTAATCTTTTTGAATATATTTATTTAGAAACTAGTTAAAAGATTTGTGAATCCAATTAATGTTTTTCATTTTATAAACAATTTAAAGCCAACATTTTCCTTAAAAACCGAAATTTTTTGAAGAGCCACCATTTTGTAAAAAGTCAATATTTAGCTTATTCTTTCGATTGATTTCTAGATAATTTCATAAGGAAACGAAATCTTTTTTGTTATTTGACTTCAAATGACCCAGTCACGAGACATCGCGTACATCTCAAAGCACCTTATTTTCAAGGAGGTTTCGGAGATCGTCTACTGTGACCTTAAAAATCATTGTTTTTACAAATAAAAACATGACAATATTGTATAAAGTGCCTCTTATAAGCAATCAAAATTTAAAGTTAATAAACTAAGATGCCTCTCCAAAAAAATTCTGGAAAAATCGCTTTTTTTCGGTCTCCTGATATAATAATATACTATATATAAAGGAAATCACAACACAATTTATTTTATATTCCTTACCGCATCTCTTTATAACAAAAACTGTCCGGGAAAATATAGTATTTTCAGTATTAAATAAAGATACAAACTCAGAAGTTAAGAAACAACTAAATGACTTAAAAATGAACAATAATCCAATATATCCAAAAACTAAATTAATTTGGATATTAATCCTCACGTTTCTTTCAACTCAAGTTTTATTTTGTATTTATTTATTTAAATCGGTAGTTTATGCCAACAACAACACTAAATAATTTAAAGACCAACATTTATTGTCCTATCGCTGACAGAAGTGGCGATTTATGCGAAAAAATGGCTTAAATTTCATGTTCACGAATGCATTTAATAAAAAGGTGCAGAGGCAAATTATATGAATTTATATGAATGCTTTGCTTTTATTTCAATTTTTTATTAAATAAAAACCATAAAGGGAACTACAATGGAGATCTTACGTTTTCATGAAACTCCTGCATAGTTTGTTACTGGCACACCCAATCTTAAAGGCTGACAATGTTTCTTTCTGATTCAATTAGCTTACAAATTAATAAGGTGGAGTATATATTTTTCTTGAATTTATTTCCTTTCCGGAAAATCTTCTCTTCAACAAGACGGAGTTGGATCAATGCGTTGAGCGACAAGACCAACATGCCATGGGTCCCGGGTTCGAGACCAGATGACCGTGAGCTTTTATTAAGAAATAAAAATGATCCACTCCGTCTCCGGGCTGTAGTCTAGCTCACAGCAATGCAAACAAGACTCAAGTTTCCTCACTTCCCTTACCCTAAATTCCCTTCCGGCCAAAACCATGCTAACGCATCAAAGGGTTGTCCCCTAGGATTTGGCCACATCGTATAAAAAAAAATCGTATTACGACAACTTCCGGCTTATAGTTTCGCAGTGGAGAAAAATTCACGCTTCCCCATAATGGCACCGCCATCAAACTATTTCTCCTGATAATTATGCTAATTATTTGTAACAATTAACTTAAAAAACATAGTATTAAAAGAGTTTCTTGCTTATGATGGAAATGGGAGAGAAGAAGGAGAAGGAAAAGGCGTTATTTCGAGTAAGTTTTCATTATCATATAATTCATTATTTGTATATTAGGTAGGCCGCACACCAACTAGTCAAAATCCCAATGCATGCAGTGTGACTGAATAACGCATGACTGAAACATGTTGTACACGGTGTTTTGAATTATAAGCTGCACACTGACAGGCCAATTGCTTTTCTTCCGAAAGTCATGCGCTAGTCATGCATTTCGATGAGTTAATAGTTTCCGTCCGCACAACATTTGACTAAAGTCATCTCATATCATTTGTAATTGAGCGATTCAGTGAAGTGGTTGTTTGATTATTTTGTGAAAGACGCGAGAAGATGAAAAATGACCCGGAGTTTAATATTCGCTTCGTGCAATTGGTGAAAAATTATCCCGTACTTTACAATTATACATTGGATTGTTACTCAAATAAAAGGGAAGTTGAAAAGGCATGGAGGGAAATATCGACAAAAATTAATGAAACAGGTAAGTTCAAGACTGTAATATTTTTATTGATCCTCAGTACCATTTTTTTTCCTCAAAAAGAAGTCTTTTAGTATTTCGCGAACATGTTTTCCTTGTTCAGAGTAGTGCCTGTCTCTTGTAGTGCTTTAAATAGAATATAGTCTTTGTTCTGGAGTTTCGTGATGACGAGCAAATTTTCCTCCTCTGAGTCGTATGACGTTGCGTAAAACGCATAAACATTTTACTATATGGTCCACTGGGTTAATATCACAGCAAATGGGAGTAGGTTAGGTTAGTTTAAAGTGGCTGCCTAAGAAGGCACACTTAGGCCTAAGAGGCCCTTTGTGCTACCACATTGAGGCTTGAAATTAACAACCCCATAGAATTACCTAAGGAATAGGAGCGTAAACATCCCTGTCCCCTGTACACCGAACCAGTTTCTTGCATCCAGTGGAACTAGTTCACGGGAAGTCAAAATTATTTTGACTGGGTTGTGAAGGGTGTTCATCCTTAATTCGTCGTCGGGAACCATCTTGAACTCCCGATAAATCGAGTCAGGTTTCTGACATCTGTGGAGCCCAGCTCGGTTAGCTCTTTGAAGTAGGGGGAGCCCAAAAACCGGTTCCTACGGGAGAATGTAGACAACGAAATTTAGAAGCAAGCATTCCGAAAGTCCTTTCTACTGTTGATCTCGCACCAGAAATAGTTGCATTGAATAATCGTTGACCTTCCGTAAGTCCTCGATTAGGATACGGCCTCATAAGATTTTGAGATAAAGGAAAAGCCTCATCACCAATAACATAAAATGGTATTAAGGTATTTTCATTGCTTCCTGGTAAAATCCTCGCTTCTGGAATATCAAGTTGTCCTTCCCGTAACGCTCTTCCAAAACTAGACTCATGAAATACTCGTCCGTCGCTATTCCGACATAGATCACCTACATCAACGCTGACAAACATACAATCTGCATCTACACAAGCCATTAGAACAACCGAAAAAAAATCTTTATAATTGTAGTACGCTGATCCGGTACGCCCAGGTTTTTGTAAACGGATGTGCTTCCCATCGATACTGTCACTGCAGTTTGGGACTCCGTATAATTCATAAAATCTATCAGCAATTTCAACCCACTTCTTTCTATCCGGTATTTTCAAGCATGATAGACTTAGTACATCCCATATTGCTTGTGTTACTTCCTTCACGATTTTACCGATAGTATTTTCTGCTCTGAAGAAATACGAAGACAGTGCTCTAAAATTACACCCTGTTGCAAATTATCTGAAATTAAAAATTAAAGGAGATTTTATTTTCAGTTCCCAACTGCATTTCAAAATGGACAACATTGAGGAACAATTTCAACAGCTCCCTTCGGGAAAAGCCCAGAAGCGGTTCAGGAAGTGATAGGAAGAAATGTTACTATTTATCTAAATATCATTTCTAGTACCATATCTGAAATCGAGGAAACAGAAAGGAAATTTTAACGAGCTTTTCCCGAAAACAGGAAATGACGTTGTTAATAAGGAAAAACCACCAAGTTGTGAAGAAAATAAACACAGAGGGAAATCTCAAATATCCCACAAGAAATGGACAACGAACCTGCAGCTGAGGTAGAGGACTATTTTTGTCATGATGAAAATGATACTTCGCAATCAGCAAAATCAAATCATTTTGGGCGAAAGCGAAAAACAAAACTGCAAAATGAGTTTGAGACCGCGATTGTCTCATATGTGGAGAATAAGAAAAAAAAAACCGGACAGAAATCCGGACTTGGAATTCTTCAGCAGCATACTTCCGCAGGTGGGCAAATTGCGCGCGTCTGAGAAAAAGTAAGTACTTCGAACGAACCTCTCTGAATTCTCTCTTCAAACTCAGGATTTATCCAAAACCGTCTCTTTGCTTTTAATCGCTTGTATGCTGCAGCTATTATTATTACACTATCGTCTGAATCTGATGAAGACATTCTCAATAATTTTGAACGTATTCTTCTCTAAGTAAAGTTAGGAAACACTTAGTCGAAAGACAAACAGATATCGACTGAACGATCAAATGATGAATGAATAAGCAATGTGCGGCCGCTTTTTCCATGACTTTACAATTCATGAATTCTGCATTTCTGAGCAGTCATGCATTAAGCATTTGACTAGTTGGTGTGCGGCCTGCCTAATGAGTAATTATTCATATTATTTATATGTATATTTAAAACAAAAGTATCTTTAGGGAAGTAAACATTAAATTAATAATAAATAGGTCATATGCTGCAGTCTGTCTCATTTAAAACTCTTTAAAGCTTAAGCGTTTAAGCTTTTAACTGATGACAATCTTAGGTAAAGGGCAGTAAGTAAGTGAATATTAAATCGATAATGGTTAAAAAAAAATAAAGTATGTTACAACTTGACAATTTTAAAAGCTTTTACGAAACGTAAAAAAGTTGATAACTGCGAAATTTGGATGACATTTTTTAATCATAATAGTGACAACGAGATTTATTAGTTCCAAAAGAAGACACAAAATTAAAAGACGTTGCACTTATTAGTTGCATTCTCGACTTTGTCACCTATTTCCCGAAATCAGAGAAATAAAAATAAATGTTGGTTATTCTCTTTTTTACGTTTCTTTAAAATACGTAAATAACCTAATTTTGTCAATTTTCTTACTGGTAAGAGAAAATTTGTTTGCTGTCATTATAAAACTATTTTCTTAAGGGGCTTTTTTAATAAAACCCGATAATGTCAAACAAGAAAGATCAACAAAAACAAGATGACGAATTAAAATTTTAGCTTTGTTGAGTTGTATAATAATAAGAGTACCTCCAGTGAAGAAATATTGTAATTGCTCTAAATCTCTCTGTATCCTTAAAATCAGAATGGAACTTAAATTTGTTGGCGAAACATGCGCTCAGTGTTTCTAGATAATTAACGACCAACATGTTGTGCGCCAGCCAGAACAGCTCTGCTCAAACAGAATCGTGGCCGTTTTCATAAACGAAGGATTAAAAACATACATTTATGTAAATGGCCTATCAATGCGCTATTAAGAGCAATTTCAGTAAGGTTCTGGATGCCTTAAGGAGATTGGGTGCTTGTTAATTGCCGCTCTGAAAAAAACCTGCATTGCAAATGTTAGTCCTAAAACTATGTTTTAAAAATTTTCCAAAAGCACAATATATACATATACCCCAGAGGGAATAAAAATAAAACAGTTGTCTTAATTAATTATTCCATCACTTTTCAATCTCCACCAAAGCTAAAAGCAGCTCTAATGTGATAAATATTATATATAATGAAAAGAATATTAGTTTCACAAAAAATTTTCCGTCTTCTGTTACTTTACTTAACATGTTAAGCGCCATGAGCATCCGTATGGATGCACCATGAGGTTTCCAGCGGGGCCACGTGCCATCCTATCGGATACATATACAAGGTAATACTTATGTATTCATTTGGCTTGCGGGCCAGTGAATCTAATTTGATGCACGGTTTTAAAAATGCTATGTTGATGTATAATTTAAAAATTTTGTTCCAAACATTTTGTATGTTATACACATATTAATTATTGGTGTAAATATTTGGTGGTGGCCCAAGGAAAGCTATTTTTTTCTATTATGGCGCTTAACGTGTTATAATTTTTTTATAGTTGCAGCAGCATATTAAAATCACCTCTAGTATTATTCGATTTTGACGAAGGATTACAACTCCGCCGCAAATAGTATAGGTACAACACGCGGCCGACCACTTGTAATAAAAAAACTTTAAAATTAAAAACGGTTAAACTACGTGTGTACAAAGTTCATTTTCCTATTTCATACTAGAATTCAACATTTTTGGGTGCGACATCACGCTCGACTCTACTACAGTGAGTACACGACTGTGCGTGAGATCATTTTAAAGCTCTCGATAAGATCCATTAAACTATTTAGCGATGCATCTTTAAAAGCAGCTTTCACCATTATTAAAATAAGTTAAATTTTACGCATTTTCGAATAGATTTTTCACGCAAACAGTTATCGTATACATTTAGCAATATTAAAAATGTTCTTGTTCGCGTATAACAAATGCATATGTTGGGGATGTGATACTCCTGAGACAAATTCTCTGGCTAAGCTAATGCACAACATAAATTTTGATGTCTCAAGTACTACAAGGTCTGATAGTATTGACCAACAGTGGCGAATGACCAATTGAGCAACTCATGTTACACTTATTGCATGACTCATTTAAAAATGCCAATCCTGGCCATACTGGCTTAAATATCTGTGACAAAGAAAAATGGTAGATGGCAGTGTGAAAATTAAAATGTTTATATTTATCGCGTAAAAGTGTTGCAAATTAAGAAATTGCGTTGGACTTAATTTGCGGGGCAAATCATTATATATTAGAGAGAAAATATACACCCCGTGCAACAAAAAGAGCCGCACGTGGTTTGCTTTTTCATATCTTCCCGGCCCAATTCGTGCTAAATTGATGTCCAAATTGCTTTTAACGGTTGTTGATGTGCAATAGCACTCTTCTGCTAAAAATATTCACTATGTACAGTTGCATACATGCATAGGGTTCAAGACGTTATTAAGGCAAAGGGCGGTACTACAAAGTACTATTTTTTTTTTAAACTCAATTTTAAAACTTTTAAGTTTTGAAAATACATTTTTAAGTTTAATAAAAATAAAGAGATATTGTTGGCTTACTGTATTTTTAATTTTTTATGAAATAACATTGCATTAAAAATTTGAACAAAATGAAGCATTTTTTGATTTCGAACGAAAAACTAAATTTTTTTTTTTTAAAACAAATTACATATTGCATAAAACATACTTTTTAATTGGGTTATATGTGAATAATGTAAAATACAGAAAAATTACATTATAAATTGTTGTTATTTCACTTTAAACGTGCGGCTCTTTTTGTTGCACGGGGTGTAGTATATCCTGAGTGCTGCTCTGAGGTGCCCAAATATATTTAGCGTTCCGCAAAAAAAAAAAACACAAAAGTATTGGTTCAAAAGTTTTTGGAAGCAAGAGTTGACTACTCCCTACTTTTGCGAGGGACGTTTAGAGGATCCTTTGCTGGAAGCCACGCTAGTTCAGAAAGTTAGGAATTTAGCAAACATTAGCCCGCTTATTACGTTTTTGAAGGGAAATAGTTCCATAGAAGATCACCCAGTTGAAGGTAAAAATGCAAAGACACCATCTAAACATTTGGCAACTCAATTAATATATAGCCTAAGTTCACCTGGTACAACATTCGTGGAGGACTCAGTGAGGGTTTAACCAAAAGCAACCAGTTGTTAGACTCAGTAATGCTATCAGGTTTATAGGAGCTTTTCTTGTGTTCGAGTTTTGTTTCCCCTTTATGCGCGAAAGACATGATTTTTCTTAGCATCAACTCTAGTTAAATCTATTTGGGAAAATTTCTAGTGTTCGTGATTGTACACAATTAGCAACATTGCCGTTTACTATAATACTAAATTTTCTGTACATAAGTATGTTCGTTTGCTTCTGTACAACAATTGAATGTTGTCAGGTTCACAAAGACTTATTTTCGCAGGTCCACACGGTTTGCTTGCGTTGTCATTATTTTGACCTCGACGGAAGTTAACGACCATAAAGTTAACTGCAAATTTTATTGTCGGATTGACCTTACCGAAACAGTCACGATGTGAAAGATACTCTTTGAACGCTCGATTGACAAGAAGATCCACCATTATGTTATGGTTTAGTTAAACCAATATTAGCTTTTTATGATAAATTGAGCATTGGTGGAAGATACTCCTTGACATTATCTTTGGTTTCACATATATTCATCGAGTTATCGATACATGGCTCATTTTTATTGAGGTTATAGTACAGTCAATCTGTCAAGGGCTGCTGATTTAAACCCAATAGTCGGAAATGTTCTTTTATTCGTTGAAGAATAATGTACTTAAGCTACCTTCGCGATGCGCACGTGGTATTTTAGTGCGTCTTTTTGAAAACTCAAAAAAACTTCCAAAAAATTTTTGGATTGCATTTTTCTCGAAACGTGTGCATTTTAGGGGAAAATTTTTCAGACAAAAAATGTAAAGGACGTTGAGATCTACAATTAATGTCATTGAAGCAATGCTGTACAGCAAGAAATGCGCACGGTAGGTGGCGCTGAAGTTTCCAAAAAAGGGTTTTTTCACTTTTTCGTCATGAAAATATTATTTTATCGCAAAAATGTAAATGCAAAACTTGTTCTTTACATTATTATCAACAACTTTTATTTGAAGATTTTTTTCGTACAACTTACCGTTTTCAAGTTACAGTGGAATATAGCGTTGCGTATTCAGCACCGTGCGGTAATTTTTATTAAAACTTACAAGATGTAAAGCCACCGTATTATTGGAATTTTCATACTTTTGCCAGCTCCAACTTGAAAACGGTAAGTTGTACGAAAAAAATGTACACACCCTACATTTCATGTACTTACAAAATATGAGCCAAAAGGTGTGCGAAGGGTACTCATGCGGACTTCAACAAGGGAAGCAAATTTGGGATGGCACTATGAATTTAATCATTCGAATGATACTTTCAGTATTGATAGTTTTTAAAGTGAAACTTTTTATGGAACACTATAGAAGTTTTGGCTCGAGAGTAATCTCGTAGAGCTAACAAAATCTGTTAAACACCTTGTCCTTTACGAAGATCCGCACAAAGAGAAGACGACGAGAATAGTCGCCGGACAATTTTTATTGCACATTCATTGACAGTTTTTGCATAACATAAAACGTTTCACTTCTGACGCCATTAGTTTTTGACTGACGCATTTATTTTTTTTTTCAATTTATTCTCGTCGAATTTTCTGATGCATTGCATTACTCAGTATCGAGATTCTTGCTTTCGATTCCCATCCCTAATAGTTCTGTAAATTTTTTAACTTTCCGCATTAAAGAAAAGCTATAAACCTCGAAACAAAAAAAATTGGGTTTTTATACAGCTCTACTTTTGGGGTCTGCAGATACTCCTTTGGGATTCATCAGAACTATTTGTGTATTTGACGATTTAACGAAACAAATTAATTATTAGTAGAACTAAACGGAAGAACTTTGTAAAAACTGAAATTTAAAAAATGGTTTTTCTTTCCTGACCATTTTGAATCCAAAATATTGCAAATAACACGTATTTTAAGAAAACCGATATCCATAATCCATTAAATCGACTTTTTGATTTTCAAATGTATAAATCCGTAAAAGCCAAACTACCCAAGAATGCGGGAAAACCGGATAATCCACAAAATCTGGATAATCCGTAAATTCACTCAATCACGATTTTGCAAATTATTTCGACTTACCTTAACTGACGCTTAATTCAGTACTAGAGATTTGCACAATATTTTATCCCTTTCTTAAACTCAACTGTAGTTAACTATTTAGATATATATATTTTAAAAGTAGAGAGTTTACATCACCCATATCTGAAACAGTACTGCTGTAACACTTTAAACAGTACATATGAACTGACCACTTATCTACAAATTTACGACGACGACCAGTGTCCCTCTGGTATTCAGAACATTGGATGATATTTCTTGTGTGGTTTTAACTGTAAAAGCGCCTATTCACCACAATACTAAGTGTAGCTCAGCTTTACCAGATTTTAATGATTTGCGGCGTATTATAAGAATAATCAAGAGTGAAGTTCAAGGAGTACTCTTAAAAATTCTGAACTACTAAATTAGGTGCCATTGCGAGTCTAGTAGTTGGACTTAGTCTGGGACTTCATCTGTTGGTCAATATAATTTGAACAAAAGTTCGTCAGTTCAATCGTCTGCAGTCCAACGATATGATTTCCGAAGCCACCAGCATGAAAGTTGAAAACTCACCATATATTTCCGCTCTGAGCAGGGCCGCGGACAGGGGGGGGGGGGGCGAAGGGGGTAAACCCCCCGGGCCCGGGCTTTGAAAGGGGCCCCGTCATCTAAGTCATCAACAGAAATTTTTTTCCATTTTAATTATTTATATAAAAAAATGCTTCACGATCGAAAAAGTGTACTATACTAGACAGATTTTAAACTGAAAGTCAATCATTCGATTGTATAAGGGCCCGTAAACACTAAGTGCCGGGCCAGCAATTCGTTTCGCGGGGGGCCCGTATGTGGTACCCTCCGGGCCCGAATTTTGTCTCTACGGGCCTGGCTCTGAGATCCGCAAAGTTCCCTAAATGTTTTTTATTTCAAGGATATATCCGAAAACATCTGATGTTGTTACTCACATTTCATCAAGCGTTCATCAGGTGCAGAAAATTTAATCGTCGCCGATAGAGATGCTCCTACAAGGCCTCTTTTAGAGTTGTTCCTATGAATGTTTGCTGCTGTGACTTCTCCAGAAATATGCCCAACTTATTTTAATCAAGCTGTGTTTGATTCTATTATGCCCGCTGATTCCAGCTTAATTTGAAAAGAGCTGAGTTTTCAAAAATGAACGATTGGTTTTTGAATTATAACTGGCTTTAAGTGAACGAGATTTTATTGAGCCGTTTCATATTTCTTCGACGCTCTTTATCTTTAATTTACTCATTGTATCTATTCTCACCTAAAGAAACCTGAAGAACTTAAATTATAAGAGATTTTGTCCCTGAAGGAACAATGGCAACTATTTAGGTCATTGTAATTTTCGTAATCAGTTTACAATTGGCTTAAAATAATTACCTTGAATACCAGTGAATCTTTTGGAATGAAAAAATCCGAAATACTTTTGGTGCTTTGTAAACTCAAAGCGTACTCCTAACGGATACATGTCAGCCAAGTAACACCTAGGTAATGCTCTCAGCAGGGACAACTTAACTATTGTTAACTATCTTTGGTGACTTCTTTAAGACTACTTTCTGTAGAGAATAAAGACCAAATATTGCTGATACTTTTACCAGTGATCCGTTGGCTTACCTTCTTGTTTTCTGAAGTATTGTTAACTGTCTGAGTTACTGTAATTTATTTTTTATTTTCAACAATTGTGCCGTTATTCCTAAACCCTAGGAACCTTTATTTATTATACCTCTACGTAAAAAGGTAATAAATGTGTGATTCCAAATTTCAGGCCCATCGCTAATCTTAGCTGCATTGCTAAGATATTTAAAGTGTTTGTATTTGGTGCTCTAAATCTCTTCATTGCAAATGATTTCTTATAAGTTTTCAGTATTTTTCCTTGAAAGATAAATTGACGGTGAGTTAGTTGTATGCAGGTATTTTTGCCCTACAAAAGGTGATGTAGAAAATGTTTTAATTTGTATTGCTTAAGTATATTCTAGTCATGAAAAATGTAAGTTTTAGACCTCGAGGGGTCACAGCGTTATCCGCCATCTTGAATTGAAGGGGCAAGTTGACTTTATGACAAAAATATCTATGAGAAGTATAAAGACAATAAAATTTCAAAAATTTTTTGTATTTGTATTTATTCTGTACGTCTTATAGATACAAAGTTACAAGAGGGAGAAAATTTTATATTTACAAAAAATCATCTATATTGTTAAGATTGAATTTGAGCCCGAGCGGATGAGGGGAGTAAAACTGCTCAAATTGCCAGGCAAGGACCAGGTTGATAAATCCGGTCTGAAGAAGCCACCGAGGAAAACTTCGGAAGGACTGAGGAAGAGAAGGCGGTACCAAAAGGGACGCCTTGTCCTGACGAAGTTGGAGAGGATGGACCCGGCGTCCATCAACGAAAGGGACAGGAAGGAAATGATGCGGGCGAGAAATCTTCTGGCATCAGATCCATACCATGTTCCCTATACATATAAAAAACCTGCGACGACGACAAACCTCAGGGAAGTGCCTCTATTACGGAAAAGGCGTGTAAAAGGGCGCGTTCCTTAGATGAGGTGGAAAACGTAGCCAAGAAAACCAAGTCCGACAGAACCCTGTTCATGGTAATACCAGTAGGACTTCCAGGATACCTGCCAAGGGCGCTGCGAGCTGTTCAGCAGCTACAAAGAGCTCTGTCGCTAACCGTCTGCAGAATGCGGTAGCACCTAAGGACGGGGGAGTCGAGAAATCGGCGGCGGTGGGAATCAAAGGACCACCAAGGTCATCAACCTCAGGTATGAGAAGGGAAGTACGGCTTTGACGATGGCGGTGGCCGCTTGTTGCTACTTGAAAGTTGCAGTGATAGACACTGGCAACAAAGATTGGAAGCTCACGGCGGATCTAATGCTCCTGGTGGAAAGAAAGCTTATGGCGGTCCTAATTGAACACCTATCGTTGAAGCCGGGAGAACCTGTCCCAGAATATGACACGGCTGGCTAGCTGAGGGGAGTGAAACTGTTCTGCTGCAAGGATCAGTTTTCACCGGACTTCCTGAGAAGCAGCGTGTCGAAGCTGGAAAGTCCTTCAGATGGACGAGCCGATGACAGATAATTCCCTGCCCCTGCTGAAGCGTGTAGAATTTAAGCTGCGCTGTGACGGGGGACGCAACAGCAGGGTCCTGGGAAACCCGAGCCTATGGAGGTGGCAGCAACCGGAGCGAAGCCTGGGAAACCAGCTGTCCAGGAGGTAGCCGGCCAAAAGGTAGGCACTGCGGGCGATTAAGAGATGGAGGTTGAACCTCAGGTGCAGGAACTAGGGGGAATGACCTGGAGGAAACGAGCACTAAGGATGCAGGAGGTCCAAATCAACCTCCATCACAGTAAGCTAACATCTGAGAGCTTACTCATCCTATTAGCGGGGGACAACATAGATGTTGCTTTAATCCAAGAGCCGTGGGTCAAGGAAGACGCCATACTGGGATTAAAGCACAAATCATTTACCCTTTTCCATAAAAAGGGTGCAAGTAAGCCGAGGACTTGTATTCTGGCCAAGAAGGGCATTAATTCATTTTTATTGTCCCAAGAAGTCTTACCCTGCTTGGTGGAGCAGGAGTCTGAGCGCGCTAAGACGGGAGGCGCGGAGGCTTTTCAATAGGGCTAAGTCAACAAAAACAGCTGAGGATTGGACCGCCTACAAAAGGGGTCTTTAAGAGTATAAAAACTCCATTAAAAAGGCCAAACGCACTTCATGGAGGGCTTTCTGTGAATCCATTGAGAGTGCAAGCGAGACTGCTAGGCTCAGGAAGGCCCTCACAAGCAGCCCCAGTGTTCCCTCTTTCTTGATGCGGGGCGATGGTTTCTTTACAGAATCAGTACAGGAGACAATGGAAGTGCTTATGAACACGCATTTTCCCGGTAACTCGGATGCAAATAGGGCGCCAAGCTGTGCTGGAAGACCGGCTAGATCGGAGCTACCAAGCCTGGATTTCGCCTGCTAAGATAGGTGTTGCAGCGCCATCGCTAATCTAAAAATATATATTTATTAAAGATTTATGATAAATAAAAACCTTTCCAAAAAACACAACTCCAACCTCCAAAGAAACAAAACAATTTTGCCTTCTGTCACATTTTTCAGCGATTGACAAAAAATTGTGACTCATACTTAATTATTGACGGCGAAATAAATTTGTTATTGAAGTGACAACTAGAGGTCGGTAATAGTCTTTTCCGGGTAGAACTTTTATCGTCATTTTCGAGCAGAATTCTATCGCTTTCTCCATCGCACTTATGAATACTGGATTAACTCCATTTAAGTACACATTGAAGAAATTAAATAAAGCGGCGCTTTCACTCTGGGTTCTTTCACCGAGTGGATAATTGTTGGGCTTAACCACAATTCAAATTTGTTGAAATTTGCTCGCTAATGGATTTTGCCAGAGGAAAGCAAATTTCAACTTAGATTAGAAATAAAAACAATTAAATTCAATTTAGGATTGCTGGATAGGTTGCTGTCAGATATATTTATAACATAAAAGTCAAAAGTCAGCCATTAAATACAAAATTCAGTCATTCAATTCAAAGTTCAGTCCAGTCAATTCAATTCTTGCATTAGTGTCTACTAACACATTAAACAAAATGAAATTAACAATAAAAGAGCAAAGGGGGCTCAAACAACAATTAGATCAAGCGATTAATAACCATAAGAAAACGAGTGAGCATCGACGTACCAAGTCCTACTTTCAAAGACGCGCAGAAAATATTCAAAACCTTTGGACTGCCTTTCAAAGTAATCATCTGAAAATTTATGGGGCAGACAAAGATTCTCAATACAAAGATTCTATTGAAGAGTACCTAAAAGGTGATATTTATGAAAGATTCGAATCAACGTATTTGAATTCTTCGGTGAACTCCAGGACGAAATAGAATCAAAGACCATCAATGATTCCTCAAGTCAGAAATTCAACCAAGCGATAGATCAAAAGGTTGAAATAAAATTACCGAGAATTGATTAAAATAAGTTTAACGGAGATTATACATCTTGGAGGGCGGCTGCCAATCATATTTCAGGGGCCTTAGTGCGTAACTGGCTTTATGATTGGAAGTGTATCTGTGGCCTCCCCGTGGCGCCGCTGGTAATTGCATATTTATGCAAGCTAACACAGAGCACGGGAGGAGTAAACCTCTTGAAAAAAAAAATCTCCTAACTCTAAGGTTGTGGGAGCCATGCTGAGGGAGTCTGAGGGAGGAGTCATCTGAGGACGGGATTTCCCAAATCGGATTGGTTCCTCTCGCAGGATCCGGGGTCAAAGGATCACTAGTGGTACCTCCTCAGGGGCAGCTCAATCCCCTGTTGTAACCTTTAGTTGAGTAGGGTGGTATGGGGGGATCTCTGCCTTCCCGGTCCGTATATTTCTCCCCCAATTCGTGGGTCCAAAAATGGAATTTCAAACTTACAAAAATGATGTTGTAGAGGAGAGCGGTTGTGAAGGTAAGGTGGTGCAGGTGGAGGCAGACCGTTACAGGTCAGCTGAAACAAGCGCACCTAGGCTGGAGCAACCAGCAGAGATGATGGAGCATTCCAAAGGATTGGTAGAAACGGGAGAGGCCGGTCATAGATTGGTTGACAACGTGGATGGCAATCCGGAGGAAGGCAACGCTACGTCATTCTCGGAAGCGGAGATGCGCAAGCATCTGAAGCGGAAGAGAAAGAGGGAGCGAAAGAAGCAGCAGATAGCGTCAGCTAAGGCTGCTAAGAGGGCAGGTGTGGACCAGGAGGTCAGGCAGTTGGCTGACCAACTGGAAACATCTGCTCTTACTGATTCGACACCGGATGAGGGGGGTCCGGCTAAACGAAGCCGTGGTGAAAGCCAAGGTGAAGGGTGGCCAGGTAACCCCACGGATGGTGGTGAATCTTTGGCTGCCTCTGGAATAAAGGTAGTTGAGAGGTCGGCAACGGCTAATCCTACCCCCAGGGGACAGTCAGAAGAGGGAAACTCGCAAGAGCCCAGCAAGGAGAAGCAGAAGCGGATCCGAGCAAAGGCGAAAAGGCGGGCCCGGAAGATGATGGAAGGTACCCATCAGGAACTTGCCTCCAAGCCTGGTACGAGTTCGGATCCCAGCAAGGGAAGGTGTGAGCCGACCCGAGCAAAGGAGAGAGCGCCTATCCAGGGTGAGAGGAAGAAGGTGCATCAGGACGGAGGCAGGGCCAAACCGGGAGGGGGTATAAAAACCTATTCCGGAGTGGCAGCGAATGATCTTCGTCTCGGTGTCGCTGACGTTGGCAGGGAGGGAGGTCTTGAGGACAAGCATCTGCAAGTCTTTAGGGCAGCCCTGTTGAAGGCCATTGACTCCCGTTCTGGCAGGGTGGGTGACATCGGTGTGTACAAGGTGGCCTTGGAGGACGGGTTAATCACACTAAGGTGTACAAACCAGAACTCCAAGGCATGGCTATGTGAAACCGTCAGGGAAATGTCCAACTTATGGGAGGGAATGAACCTGAAGGTGGAACGGGTGGATGTTTTGAAAAACATCAAGAGGGTGATGATCTTTGTTCCGGGGCAACCTGAGGACAAGGACATAATCATACAGAGGCTGTGGAAACAGAACCCCTGCATCGGAGATACCTCCAAATGGAAAGTGTCCCGAGTAGAGAGGTATGGGGAAGCGGCCAAAGGCGGAACCGCCTTGACGGTATGGTGTCCGGCTGAAGACGTAGAGCTGATGAGGAAAGCAGGAGGGAAACTCAACTGCGGACTGGAGTCGGCCTTCGTCAAATTTCAGTCGGCCAACAGAGGTCAGACGGAAAAACCGTCAGTCGGTAGGGCGACTGGCAGTCAACCCAAATAATTAGGGGAGACGCCAGTAGGGTGGGAGGTGGGCCCGTACCGAGGGAGGAGGGTGGGAACACCCTAAAAGTTTGGCAACTCAACCTGCATCACAGTAAGGCGGCATCAAGTATGCTGGGTCGGTGTTTTGTGGAAGAGAAGCTGGACATAGCGCTGCTGCAAGAGCCCTGGTTATTTAGGAAAAGTATAAAAGGGCTCCCAGAAAGAATTGCTAATCTGTTTTGCGTAAATTCAGATAGCAGAACAAGATCCTGCATTCTAGTCAGGCGGGGAGTTCAGGCGGTTTTACTACCGCAACTCAGTACGCCGGACCTTGCTGTGGTTCGTATGGGGTCCGGGGCAGGTGCGTGGGTCGTAGCCTCGGGCTATCTACCATATGATTCGCCGACTTCACCTCCGGGTAGGGAGGTGGAGGCTCTGGTGGAACATTGCAAGGATAGAAATGTGGGACTACTGTTAGGTTGCGATGCGAACGCCCACAATACAGTGTGGGGCAGTACAGACGACAACCAAAGAGGCGAAGATTTGCTAGAATTCGTGGTAAGTAACAACTTGGCAATTCTAAACAGGGGGACAGAACCAACCTTCGTGGATGGAAGGCGTAAGGAGGTTATTGACGTCACCTTTAGCAATACTAAGTTGTTGGATAGGGTGCTCAACTGGAGAGTGGCAGATGTGATGACGCTGTCAGATCATAGAGCCATAACCTTTGACATTCGATACGGGGTACACAAGAGGCAGAGTAAGAGGCTGATCAGGTTACCTAAAAACACCAATAGCCAGAAATATATGGAGGTGTTAAGGGAAAAACTGATAGCGTGGACGCCCAGAGTACCCAAAAACACATTGCATGTAGAGAGACATTTGTACACTCTACAAAAGGCTGTAATGGAGGCGTATCGCAAATCCTGTACTCCAACTGAAGTAGTGGACCAGGACCCAACCCCTTGGTGGGACAGGGAACTGGAAGCACGGAAGAAGGAGTGCAGGAAGGCTTTCAATCGAGCCATAAGGACTCAGGATGGGGAAGCCTGGGGCAGATACAAATCCTTGAAGAAAGAGTTGAAGAAAGCTCTGCGTAGGAAGAAGAGAGAATCGTGGAGAGACTTCTGCTCGAGCACGAGAAACATATCTGAAGTCTGCCGACTTCAGAATATGGTCTCAGCTGACCCGGTCTCCAGGCTCGGACTGGTTCGGGACAGAACGGGTAAGATGTCAGAGACCGGGGACGAAACGAACGAAATTCTGCTGACAACTCACTTTCCGGGAAGCTACAAATCGGATAGGCCGTGGCATATGAGGAAGCAGGGAGCCAATGCCTCGGATCGCTCTGTGGCGGAAAGGATCGTGACGCTTGAAGCGGTAAGACGATCTATTAGATCGTTTGAACCATTCAAGGCAGCAGGCTTAGATGGTATATTCCCAGCCCTGCTTCAGTGGGGCAGTGAGATTGTAGCACCAATACTTAAGGGCATATACACAACATGCCTTGCAATAGGATATGTCCCGGTTTCGTGGAGAGAGGCTAAGGTCATATTTCTACCAAAACCGGGAAGAAAAGACTATACTGAGCCGAAGTCCTTCAGACCCGTGAGCCTGACGTCTTTTCTATTGAAAGCAATGGAGAGGACCGTGGCTTACCACATCGAGGGGACGTCACTCACTAGTTATCCGCTAAGTAGGAACCAGCACGCCTATTGTCCTGGGAGATCTACTGAAACGGCACTCCACCAGCTGGTGCGAGTAGCAGAAGAAGAAATTAATAGTAAAGGCATTGCAATGGCCGCAATAATGGACATTGAAGGAGCCTTTGACAATATAGACTTCGGAAGACTGGAGGATGCTCTCGCTGAACGTGGAACCAATTCTACTGTTAGGAGATGGATTGGAAACATGTTAAAGACAAGAGCAGTAAACATCCAGAGAGGTGAATCGAGACTGCGAGGAAGGGTGGACAGAGGTTGTCCACAGGGGGGAGTACTATCCCCCATTCTGTGGAACATTACCGTTGACTCATTACTTCGCAGACTTGAGGAGGAAGGCATACATAACGTTGGGTATGCTGACGACATAGCGATTATGGCAAGGGGCAAGTTCATACGCGCCGTAGCAGACACAATAAGAAGAGGCACGAGGGTGGTGGAGCAATGGTGTGTGGAACAGGGACTCTTCATAAATGCAAAGAAGTCTGATCTAATCGTTTTCACTAGGAAAGGGAAGAATCTAGACTTTAGACCAATTGAACTCTTTGGGGAAGAACTCACGGTCTCGGGCTCGATCAAGTATCTGGGGGTATTCCTAGATTCAAGACTCACCTGGCAAAGACATGTTGAGGAGAAAATCCAAAGAGCGAACAGGGCTCTACATCAATGTGGGAGGGTGTGTGGACGGAGGTGGGGTATCTCGCCAAAGGCCGCATACTGGATCTACACTATGATGGTGAGACCAATTATATCCTATGCCTCTGTGGTATGGTGGCCAAGCGCTTCTAAGCCCACAGTAAAGAGGAAATTGAGCAAGGTCCAGAGGTTAGCGTGTGTGACGATAACAGGGGCCTTTCGAACAACGCCGACAATGGCATTAGAGATGATACTGGGTTTGCTACCTTTAGATATATATGTGAAGAGAACTGCTGCTTCAGCGGCTCTTCGCATGGAGCGGGGAGCAAACTGGTGCAGATCTCGTGATAACCGAGTGCATAGGAAAATACTGGAACTTGTCAAAGATGAGATACCGGAATTACAAATGCCTGTTGATGGTATAAGCAAAGTAAGGTTAATTGATAGACACCACGAAACGCTTATACGGGATGGGTCCCTCCCTGAAAGCCGTATAACCGACATTACAATATTCACGGATGGATCCAGAATTGATGGGCGAGCGGGCGCAGGTATCTTCAGTGATGACCTGAACCTGAACACCCATCTTTGCCTGGGGATATACACCTCAGTATTTCAGGCAGAGATGCTGGCTCTGATCTATGCACTTGATCGTATACTAGAGAGTCGAGTGAGAGATAAGCAGATAGTGGTGGCACTCGATAATCAGGCGGTGATCGGGTGTATGGATGGTACAGAGTTTAACACAGCTCTGTCACTGGAGTGTGTCCGCAAACTAAACGCGTGTGCCTCAGCAAATAAACTGACACTGGCGTGGGTCCGAGGACACGTCGGGATCGAAGGTAATGAAAAGGCAGACGTACTGGCTAAGCTAGGGGCTGCTTCGAGTTTCCAAGGTCCGGAGCCGTTCACTGCGCTTGGCAGGGGTACGGCGGAGGGCCTGTTAGGGAAGTGGGCCACGAGGAAGCACTGGGAACGGTGGAATGTCGTGGACTCGCTCAGACAGGCTAAGATGGCAATTGTGGCGACCAGAAGTGCTGAACAGAGGGAGGTCCTGGATATGGACCGTAGGACCCTGAGATGGCTGACGGCACTACTAACAGGACATGGTAACTTCAGGTGTCATCTAAAGAGGATGAACATTCTCGAGGATGATATCTGCAGACTGTGCCTGGAGGAGCAGGAGACGGCGGCACACATAGTGTGCCAGTGCCCTGCACTGGCAAGTAGAAGAAGGAAGCTGATGGGACACCACTGGATGGAGGAAGGAAGAATGGCAGAGGTGTCCTATAAGCAAATGCTTGCGCTGACCCGAGGAATCGAGGTGAGGGAAGAAAACTGGATTAGCCCAGATCTCTCTCGCTGAGATCACAGGGGGTAGGGACGAAAAGGGACCCGGATAAAGTGGTCTGTTTCGGCTAATCCCTAGAGGGGTGTTTTTAGTGAGTAAAAATCTCACACTACCAGAGACAATCGGGTCTCCTGGTGTCTTTGGAAGATTTTCACCCCTCACGCAAAAAAAAAAAAAAAAAAAAAAAAAAAAAAAAAAAAAAAAATACATCTTGGAGACCATTTCATGATATGTTTGTATCACTTATTCACAATGATTCAAGAATTCCATTGGTTCAAAAATTGCATTATCTAAAATCCAGCTTAACAGGAGAAGCTGAACAAATTGTGAAACAGTTTGACGTCGTAGGTACTAATTACATTGCGGCTTGGGAATTATTGGTCAAGCGTTATAACAACAAACGTATCTTAATTTCTACTCAATAAAAGGCTCTATTTAATCAACCTAACATCAAGATAGAATCAAAAAAGGACATTAAGGAGCTATTAGATAAAACCAAAGAATGTCTCCATGAAATAAACTCGCTTTGAAACCCATAACTTTTGGGAACAAACAATTTCGAAGGATCAAGAATTTCCCGCCCTCAATGAAATGTTTGAATTTTTAGAATCTCGGTTTCGAACGCTTGAAGCTATGGCAAACACACACTCAATAGATCAACCCAACAATTCCCTAAAACGACACACGAACACTTATCACATAAACGAAGTAAGAAGCTGCATTATGTGTAACAGAAACCACTCACCCAAAGCTGCAATCGTTTCCAACAGCAAACAATAAATGCTAGGCGGGACATAATTGCTAAAAACAAGATATGCTTCAATTGTCTACAACAACACAAAAACGGAATTTGTCGTTCAACAAGCCAATGAATAATGTGCAAACAGGCCCACTTATTATCGAAATGCAACAATTTTTAGCAACTAAACATCGAAAAAAACGCAAATTTGTATTAAAGAATAATCTATGTTTTAATTGTCTAAACCCTCACTTAAGGCAAGCATGTCCCAGCAATCATACATGTTTCAAATGTGGTAAACGACACCACACTTTATTGCACGACGCAAATCATGACGTAAATATATCAACAGGATACAGAAATGACATTAACAAGGGCCGTGACTCTGCAAGTGGTGGTTCCAGCACAGAGGTAACAACTAATTGCCATTGCAAAAAGAATTCTACACAAGCATTGTTAGCTACCGCCATGGTGAAGGTAGAAACGAACGAGGAAACGTCCTCTCATTAAGAGCATTAATCGATTTGGGATCTCAAAGTTCGTTTATTACAGAATCCGCCTACCAAGCCTTACAAGTCAAAGCAAGCCCTACATAATTGCGAATAGCTGGCCTAGGATCAACAAGCATAGCCAAGGCCACTAAGGAAGTCACATTCATACTAAAGTCAAACGTAATTCCCTAATTTAAGCTACCAGTAGATGCTTATGTGATTAAAAGAATAATTAACATCACTCCACCGGAGCAAGCAAATTACAAGACTGGACATATCTCGGTGAAATTTAATTGGCGGATCCACAATTCCTAGAACCAGGGAACATAGACCTTTTACTGGGTGTTAATGTTTATTCTAAGATCTTATGTGAAGGCTTGAAGGAAGGAATGAAAGGAAACCCTCTAGCTCAAAACAAACTTGGATGGATTCTTTTTGGAGAACTAAGCACTACGGAAACAAAGGACTTCAAATCAAGCTTTTCGGCATTTACATGTAATGAGGAGACTTCAATAGAAACACTAAATAAGTAAATTCAAATGTTTTGGGAATCGGAGGAATTGCCATTTCGACGCCTGCTAACAAAGGAAGAACAAGAATGTGAAGAAATTTTTGAGGAAACTCATTTACGTTTACCAAATGGACAATATCAAGTGCGGCTGCCATTTAAAAACAAAACGGCTCCAACTTTAGGTGAATCGAGAAAACAAGCTCATGTCATTTATTATCATCTAGAGAAGAAACTTAGTAAAAACACAGAATTATATGCAAACTATGCAAACTGTTTGAACGAATACATAGAACTGGGCCACATGGTTTTACGAAAACAAGAAAAATTTTCTGAAGAAAACGAAGTGACTCGTCAGCGTTATTACATGCCGCACCATGCTGTCATCAAAGATAGCACAACTACAACACTAAGAGTGGTATTTGACGCATCAGCTAAAACATCAAATGGAAAGAGTTTAAATGAGCAAATGATAAATGGCCCAACACTTCAAAATAAATTGTTTTCAACATTTCTTAGATGGCGTAAACACAAGTATGCAATAACAGGTGACGTAGAAAAATGTACAGAATGATTCAAATAGACCCCAAAGATAAAAAATATCAAACGATATTATGGAGATCCAGTCCAGAGGATCCAATACAAGAGTATGAATCAACAACGGTAACATTCGGAACTACTGCTGCACCATATCTTGCAATAAAAACACTGCACCAATTAGCACAAGAAGGAAAACATCTTTACCTTAAAGATTCAGAGGTAGCCATCAGAGATTTTTATGTTGATGATGTTTTGACGGGTGCAGACACGATTGAACAAACACTTGAAATACAAAGAGAACTATCAGCATTACTCAAGGGAGGAGGTTTTCACTTAAGAAAATGGGCAGCTTATCATAATGATTTATTAAATGCAATACCAAAACAAGAACGTGAAATTCAGTTTCCATTGGAATTCCATGAAGATAATCAAATAAAAGCCCTCGGTATACATTGGCATCCAGCAGCAGATTATTTCACTTTTTCGATAAACATAGCAGAATTCAATAAACCTCCTACATCAAAACGAAATATTCTTTCAGAAGTAAGCAAGCTTCTTGATCCTTTAGGCTGGATCGCTCCATGTGTTATAATAGCAAAAATTTTAATTTAGAAATTGTGGATGTCCGGATGTGCTTGGGATGAGACAGTTCCGCGAGAATTAACCGAAAAATGGGAACAATTCAAAAAACAAATAAATTACTTGCATGATGTTAAAATACCTCGTTGGGTCCACACACATTGTACACAACAAGAATCACAAATACACGGATTTCGTGAGGCATCTACTCGAGCATATGCATCAGTAGTCTATTTACGAGTAATCAAAGTAATCAAAGTAATCAAAGGAAAATATATGTACAAATATTAATGGCCAGTGGCTCCTATTAAACCAATATCTTTGCCACGATTGGAGTTATGTGGCGCAGTATTATTAAGCAGACTGATTAAACAAGTCAAAGAGGATATGTTCTTTCAAAATATTCGCAGTTATACCTGGACAGATTCTTAAATTGTATTAGCTTGGCTAAAAGGTCATCCGAGTAAGTGGCAAACCTTTGTGGCCAATCGTGTTGGAGAAATTCAAGAATCCAATCAAACCAACTCCTGGAAATATGTACCATCAAAAGAAAATCCAGCTGACTTGGCAACCAGAGGAATATCACCAAAGGACATTGCTGATTGTACATTCTGGCTGAACGGACCTTCTTGGTTAAAGGAAGAAGAGTACAAATGGCCCACAGAAACTCCTAGTGAAGACAACACAACACTAGAATTAAAGACAGCTAAACGAATAAAAAAATCTTTATTAGTTACAAATAATAACAACACATGCGTATTAACTAAATTTTCCTCTTTCGAGAAACTGGTACGCGTCACAGCATATGTTCTTCGATTCATTCATAACACGAAAAATAAGAGTAGGTGTGCACATAAGTACTTAACAGCAGATGAACTTAAACGGTCGAAACGTAAAATTATTCAAATGCTGCAAGAAATTGAATTTAGAAATGAGCTTACAATATTATTATCGAAGAAACAAGTTCCTAAACAAAATCAATTAAATAAGTTATTTCCGATGTTAGATGAACATAAAATCATAAGAATCGGTGGAAGATTGGAAAATTCATCATTGGCCTTTGAAATTAAGCATCCTATAATCTTGCCCAAAAATAACCATGTCACAAATATTATTATTGACTACTACCACAGAATTACATTACATGGAGGAGCTGAGCTCGTTCTAAACACAATCCGAAACAACGGATATTGGATAATAAACGGCATAAATACAGTCAAAGGAAGAATTTTTAAGTGCGTTAAATGCACAAGATTTAGAGCACAACACCAAACACAACTTATGGGTAATTTACCTCATCCTACAGTTAATGAAGCAAGACCTTTCCAAAACGTAGGAATCGATTATGCTGGACCTATCAATTTACGAATGTCAAACCATAGAGGATCAAAAACTTATAAAGGATAGATATGTATTTTCGTATGTATGGCGGTTAAAGCTATCCACATTGAGGTAGTATCAGATCTCACATCAGATGCATTTTTGGCTGCCTTTCGTAGATTTATCGGCAGACGAGGTATGTGTTCCAATGTATACTCAGACAATGGAACAAATTTTGTGGGGGCAGACAAGATTATACAAACTAACATAAGAAATGCAATTAAACTTGGTACAAGTTATGCAACGGAAAAAACAGCAGTTCAAGGAATACATTGGAATTTTAATCCTCCTATCGCTCCATATGGGAAGCTGGGGTAAAAAGTATTAAGCATCATCTAAAAAGAACAACTAAAGAAATTACGCCGACATCTGAAGAGTTAAACACCATATTAATACAAATTGAAGCTGCTTTAATTCAAGGCCTTTATGTGTCCTATCAACAGATCCAACTACACTGGAAGCACTAAAACCTGGCCATTTTTTAATTGGGACAGCGCTGCTGTCCCCTCCAGATCCAGATTACAGGAACGACAACAGTCATACCATAAGTCGATGGAAAAACTTACAAAAACTGCGGCAACACTTTTGGAAACGCTGGTCTAGCGAATATTTAACTCAACTCCAACAAAGACAAAAATGGGGGTCACAAAAACCAAAAATCGCGGTAGGAAACGTTATTATCATAAAAGATGAGAAAACGCCACCTTTACAGTGGCCACTTGGAATAATAAAAGAAGTTCACCCTGGCAATGATGGTCAAGTCAGAGTCGTAACAATTCAAACAGCTACATCTGTCAAGCAAAGAGCAATAAACAAAGTATGCCCTTTGCCCATTTAACCTTGAAGTAAGATGCACCTCAATTGTGTCGTTTACGTCGTCATATATGTATGCCGTAAAAATATTATGTTGTATGTTGGCCAAGGGATATTGAAACAATTTATTATTATGTTAATTTATTTCTTTGGTCTACTTCTGTTTAACAGAAAAAGAAATGGATGATCTTCTTGACATTAACCTTAGTCCAGAGGAGTGGATGTGGATGTGTAGATCACCCCCTCCATCGCCACAAGAATTCGATTTTTTACAAATCGATGCAAATAATAATGAATTAGTCTGGCTACTCCATCTCGGTCTCCGAAAACACCAAATGAAATTGTTCAAGAGTTATTTGCACCAGAACGGCATATAGGCTTTAGCTAAACACTTGAAACTTCATCACCGACTACTTCAAACATTAGCGAAGTGGAAAATCTTGGGAATTTGCCCACGCCACCAGAAGAACCACTTGTTGAGGTAAAAACACGGCCAACACCCGGAGAAAGGGATATATTGCCACTTGAAGGTGATTCAAGTGTACCAATTAGGGCTGAAGAGCAGAAAAACGTGGCCCAAAAAACTTAGAAGAAAAAACGTATGATGTGACGACGGTAGTGGAATATACGTTTAAAATTTCATTTAAAGAAATGAACAGTATACCCTTTCAAAAAATAAGAAACATGAAGCGTAAGCGATATACTGTTTTCCTGAAAAACAATATGCGAGTTCGTCTCACTATTAAAAAACAAAAATTAATATGGAGTCACTATAAACTTGAATTAAATTAAAACAAATTGAATTGACCACCTTTATTAAATTTCCCTACAAAATTCCCAATTTCCTAAATAAAAATCCTATTATAGATTTGATGTTAACACATCAACGGGCGGGAGAATGTTGCAGCACCATCGCTAATCTAAAAATATATATTTATTAAAGATTTATGATAAATAAAAACCTTTCCAAAAAACACAACTCCAACCTCCAAAGAAAGAAAACAATTTTGCCTTCTGTCACATTTTTCAGGGATTGACAAAAAATTTTGACTCATACTTAATTATTGACGGCGAAATAAATTTGTTATTGAAGTGACAACTAGAGGTCGGTAATAGTCTTTCCCGGGCAGAAATTTTATCGTCATTTTCGAGCAGAATTCTATCGCTTTCTCCATCGCACTTATAGAGACTGGATTAACTCCATTTAAGTACACAGTGAAGAAATTAGATAAAGCGGCGCTGCACTAGTGAAAACTTTCACTCTGGGTTCTTTCACCGAGTGGATAGGTAGTTAATTGTTGGGCTTAACCATAATTCAAATTTGTTGAAATTTGCTCGCTAATGCAAATAAAAACAATTAAATTCAATTTAGGAATTTCTTCAAATAATAAATTTTTTAAGCAAGAATTGGATTGCAAATTTTGAAATAGATATTTTTATATTTTCTTTGAATATTTGATGAATTCATTTAATTTAATCTAACGTGAATCTTTCTTTTTTATTTTCAGACTGAATTTTGTTATTTTGGTAATTTTAAGAACATTTTGTATTAATTTGAATTTTTAGTTTTTTTTATATATTTTTATTGGCTTAGGGTGATATTTAAAATTTGCCTCTTCCACTCCTATGTCCCTCTAGCTTGGAGACAGGTCAAAGTGATCTTCATCCCCAAGGCAGGAAAAAGTGGACACATAATCGCTAAGGACTTCAGACCAATTAGCCTTTCCTCGTTTCTACTTAAAACACTAGAAAGACTTCTCGACGTATACGAACGGTTGAGCAGTCACTTAGTAACAGGGAATACACGTTGGGTGTGTTTCTTGATATTGAAGAGGCTTTCATTAACGTTAAGACTGAAGCAATACATGATGCCCTTATGTCTAACGGTACAGACCACTCCATCTGCCAGTGGATTGGCGCAATGTTGTCAAGCCGCCAGATCCACACAAAACTGGGCAAACACGAGAGAGTCAGATTCGTAGACAGAGGAACACCACAAGCCACCATTATTGTGGCTCCTAGCGGTCAACGATATCCTGATCTCACTTGAAATAGATGGGATAAAGGTGGTGGCTTATGCAGACGACCTGGTCTTACTGGTATCAGGAAAGTTCCTAAGCACCATGAGCGAGTTGATGGAAAGAGCACTAGGTAAAGTCCACAGGTGGGTTAAGAACTGTGGTTTATCGGTCAATCCTCAGAAGACGGAGGCAATCCTATTCACAAAGAGGAGAGTGATCGAAGCCTTCGAACCATCCAAACTAGCGGGACATACCCTAGCACTAAAAACCCACACTAGGTATCTAGGGGTTGCACTCGACTCCGAACTAAGCTGGGGCATGAACATAGATGAACGCGTGAAGAAGGCGTCAATAGTGTTCTACGAATGCAAGAGGATGTTTGGCAAGAAATAGGGTATAAGCCCTCGTATTGTCCACTGGATGTATACCTCTAAAGAAAACAAACAGGATTCAAAGAGCTGCCTGCTTGGGCATCTCCTGTCCTAAAAGCATGATATGATGCAGCGTCTTTTGTTGGTGGCAAAGAAGCAAGATTAAATTTACATTTTAATGACGATTTTGCGAATCGTGGATATCGGATTTATTCTAAGGATTCCTTTTCTATATCGCCACCATACAAAGTAACCAGAAAGCGTGCTCCAGCATCTGCGATTGGTTCTGGTTATGCAGTTTCATTTTTGAAAATGCTAATGATCTCATTAAATTGTCTGGACAAGAGAAATAAATTTGATTTTCCCTTGATTGAACAGAGATGATATGGTATCGCAGCCACTAAACGCATGGAGAAAGAGGATGTTGGCTGTAGCTTCTTGGTATTTAAAACTATTAGCTGAATAACGTCTTTCAGCCGTTTTGCCTTTACCTGGTTTTCGCAGGAATATATTGCTTTGGGGTGGAGACAGCGCAGTCAGCAAAACTAGAAGATCCACGTCTTCACCAACAACAAAAACATTTTTAAAAGTTGTACACAACCAAATTGCTGTATTGACAATTAACATGTCAGCATCTTCTTCAGCTTGTTTAACTTCAATTGCAGCTTGTTCCATTTTTTGTTTCAGTACGCTCTCACTGATTCCACTACAAGTGTAAGGCCCCCAGAGCTGTGCATCATCCGCATCAAAGTTTGTTCGATGGTAATGTCAATCCAGATCCCTGACCAAAATTTATCCGAACACCTGATCGTGAAATAGCCAAGCGTTGTGAATTTGTGGTATTCAACCGGATCCATTTCATTTTCCAAGTCTTGCATGCTTTGCAAATATAGATGAGCAGATTTTGGTATTTCTTCAGTACACAAAAAACATTGTGTTTCAAAATTGAACCGTGGTATATTAGACCGACCTGACGTCGACGCCACAACTGGAGGTGCATTAGCTTTTTTTTTACAATATGCGACAGTTAGTTTCTCATTATTATAATTCTTCGGACATGCGGGGTGCACATTTACTGACGATAATCTTTTTAAAAACTGCACATGTTCAAGGTGGCCACTTTTTTTACTTGATTTAATAAGAGCCTGCACGCCTCTCTCTTTCACAGTCACTTTCATTTAGAGCTTTTTGATAAATAAAGCATAAATTCACTTCGGTATTCGCCATACCGAAAACAGCGAGATTTAACATGCAACCGATAGCGAGCTATATCCTCCTGAGGCCGACCATACTAAAAACAGGGAGATTTTTGCAAGTGGGAATTTGAATCTACTTGCATGGAAATAAAGCTCAATTACTTTTGTTCTAAAATGCCATTTTCAAATTTGTTACAAATAAAAATGAACCTAATCCCCGTTACAATATAGTTTAAATTAAATTGCATTGATTAGGTACTTCCTATAGCACACTGGCGAGTGCGCGTTATGTTTTCGTCCCGCTATCTTTTCAAGTCGAAGACTGCGGAACGGCAACATCTCACTTCCCGGCGTGATATTAGCGAGGTCAAATTGGAGTTGTATATTTTTTTATAAATTTAATTTTTCCACTTGTAACTTTTTATCTATACGACGTACAGAATAAATACAAATACAAAAATTAATTGAAATTTTGTTATCTTTATACTTCTAATAGAAATTTTTGTCATAAAGTCAACTGTTGAAGCATTATGTAAAAAAAAAAACAAATTTTGGCACCTTAAATTCAAGATGACGGCTTACACTGTGACCCCTCGAGGTCTAAAACTTACATTTTTCATGAGTAGCCTATACTTAAGCAATACAAATTAAAACATTTTCTATACCACCTTTTGTAGGGCAAAGCCTATTTTTTGTCCCCACTGATTGGATTATATAGCAAAACGATTAAAAGCGGAGAAGACGTTATTGTTTTTATTAGCCTTACAGTCGGCATTTCGTCATGCAGTTATTTTAATAAAGTAACAAACTAGTGATAACAATTAAAAGTTTTTAAAGAAGGTTACTTAATATTGTATTGTAGTTTTTCAATCTTAGGTCAATTAGACGACTTGTAACTTCAAGGCAATGTAATTTCGAACGTATTAAGTATCACCTTTGGAAATTAGTTATAAATTTATATGTTTATGTTTTATGAAAACTTTTATATGCACTTAAAGTTGCCTTAGAAAAAAAGGACGTATTATAATTAAGGAATGGAAAGAAATAGGTAAAATTTTGATAATTTATAACTTATATTGGAAAAAAGATCCTAAAAAACACTAAACAAAGATCGTTCATGGTTGCAAATATCTCAAATAAATCTCTAAATATTGCCGATAAATACGCAGATATTTTACGAAATTACTTCTAAATTTATGCTTCTATTTAAATTCAGGACAGAAAAACTGAATGTGTCAAAGTGCAATTAAACCTTATGCTATAGCCCATAACCAGCAAGTTTATATAATCTTCGTTTGAATTAACCAAAAAGTGAAAATTAATTAATAACAATAAAGACACACTAAGAACAATTATATTATTACTATTTGAGACCACACACCACAGATATCATAAGTGAATGTAATATGTTTGGCCGCTTTATGAATAGTGTTTAGTTACACTGATAGTTATATAGTTACATTATACTATATATTTTGTGCTCTTTTTTTGAACAGTGCAGATTGATGTAACAAAAATTGAAAAACTTGCCAGTTTTCCAGCAATTTAATACTTGCATTTTAAGGAAAGAATAAAAATGAATACAATAACGGAATAAGTGCAATTAAAAGAACAATTCAAGCATTTTCATGAAGTAATCAAATAGTAACAAGACAATAAAAATTTAAAAAAATCAAAACTAAATTGTTTGCAGAATATACCGATGACGGAAGGTACTGAAATGTAGCGAATCAGTATTGATTAGAGAAAGACTTTAAAACCTATTGATTATTTCAAAAAATTGTTTAAATATAAAGTAACCTCTATTTCTGCAATAACAAATTGCATTGCAAATATAATCTATTCCAAAAAGATTGGCAGTACACCCTCTTATTGCTGTCTGCTTTATTTTCGCATTATTTTCCTATGTATCCATCCCTCTCCCTCAGCACGCTGTTGCCACGATTTCAACTAAGAACATTTTCTGATTTTTCCTCGTGGACGCGGGTTGCCATATTAAAAGCATGTAAATATAAAAAGTTTCTTCACCATTCATTAGGGTCTTGTTTTATTTAAAACTTGTATCGAAAATATATACATATTTCAAAATAAATAATTCAAAACAATTTATAATAAGTAAAATCAAGCATTTCTACAAACCTGCTACTGAAAGATATAATCTCGCTACACTAAATGTTCTTTCCGACCATTCCAGTCACTCGAATTCGTATTGCATCGGAGAAAAACACCCACCACCCACCACTGAGGGCTGATCATTGTCGATCGTCCACAATCATCTGGCTGCTGAATGTTCTTATCACAATCAGTGCCTCTTGGTTCCTCGACCAAGAAAAATCGAAAGGATGGCTGTACACGGTTTTTGGCGAGTTTTAAAAATTTGCCGTCAAAACTTGCCATTAACCGTGTACTGCCAATCTTTTTGGAACAGGGTATATATTTTCGTTACTTTTTCCTTCAGCATTTCAGAAAGATGTGCTTTAAAATTAAAGATTTCAATATGTAAAACGAATTCCATCATTACTGGCAGCAATAACAATTTTGGATTGTAATTATAAGTATCTTTTAACAATTACAGGGCTGAAATTTCGTAATAAGCAATTATATAAGGCAAACATAATGACTTTTGTTGATTATTCATTCTTATAGTCATTTTGAATATGATTTATGTAAATGTACTAACTCATTAGATGAGACGTCAAATTTGAATTTAATAGGACATGAAAGAACCAATATTGTTTAGCTTTTAACTTCTACATAGTCAGTCAAAACGTGATCAAAAGTTCACCTCTTTAAAATATTTATCTCAATTTACTATTTATTGACTGATTAACTCTATATAAATTGCAGACAATGTAATATCTAATTTTCCTACTTGATATTAGTGGCCATTCCTGATTAAAACCAGCTTGTGTGGAACAAGCTTTGAATACCCTAAAAAATGTGCCGTCGGGATAATGGACAGAATAGAACGTATTACGATTAGAACTAATCAGCCATATTTTGTATTATGTATGTATGTTAATCTCTTTATTGAATACTCTCATTTGAGAAAATTATTAATGTGAAAAGTCTGCTCTATAGGAGAATAAATACCATTTTTCAAAATACTGGTTTTAAATTGATATTAAAACTATTAAGGACTGATGAGAATAGTTAACGGCAATAGATAGAAAAAATTGCGTCCAAGTGCAAGTCAGACTGGGGTTCCGTACCTTGAAAAGTTGCTGATTTCTAAAATGTGTGCTCGTTAGAGACATAGCTTTCTTATAATATTTACATAAACCTCTATCAACTCTCTATTTCACTTTGCAAACTTCACAGATAAGGGGCGGAATGGTATTTTTTAAGACATTTTTCAACAAAAGTCGAAAACTCTGCGGCTAAGAGGAAATGCAAATATATTTTATAATCTGCAAATGAAGCCCTTTTATATAATACACAACTTGACATAGTAACCCCACTTTATAACTTTGACCCGCCCCCATTTCGGGCGGATTTAAAAAAATTTTTCATTTCCAATAAAGGCGAGCAAGCATTATTTAAAAATATTCAAAATTTCAAATCGATAGCATTTGTAATTGCTGAAATAAGCACAGCTTATTTACAGATAAACAAACGAAGGTGCACCATATTTCAGTTTCAATTTGCTGCCAGCCCTTTTTTACCATTTTGGAAACGGAATCGATACTAGTAATTCTTACAAGCTATATTTTACATAACTACGTACTGCAAAACTGCATATGTATCGGCGGTTGGTTAAAGTTAGCAAGCCTGCGCACTTGGTAAAAGCTGTAGACCAGTTAGTCTATTCCTTATCCTAAAAAATCTGGAGCGAATTTTGTACACGTACCTAACTAAGCCAAACATGCTTACTACAAGATTCCTGGGGATAGCTATTCAAAATGTAGTGCGCGCTATTGAGCAGTTTATATACGGTCATTTAACAACGTCTGTTAAAAATATGTACGTAGTGCTGTTAAAAATATGTACATAGTACAGATTTTTCCATGAAAAAAAATCCTGCTGACGCTCAAGCAGAACAGAGTATTTACGCTTACACGGTAATTCTAATGGCACTAACTAAGGAGGTTATATGGATTTCCTGTGAGTTCTAAAAAGCTCGCCCGCTCAAGCTGAGCGGGTATGCTCTAAACAAGTTAGAATTGTATTTATAGCTAAGTTTCCGCTTAGCTCTAGTGTCTTTCAAAAGGAAGATCTTTTGATTCTGAAGGCTTATACCATACTTAGACGCAATACTGCACTAAAATAAAACGTCGTTTTATAACGTAGCAAAAAATAAGATGAGTTGTATAAGCTGGGCCGGCTTGGCGGCTACCCAGAGTGGTTAAATATTGTTTTGTTCAGTAAAATGGCATGTTTTTTTGAAATTTTTTTTTAATTAGTCTCAAACTATGCGGCATAAAAGGAAATGAAAATATATTTTAACGGCACCACTTTAAAATCGAAATAAGAGTAGACTTTCAGTTTACTTATCCCGATTTTGCTCGATGACAACGTGTAGAGTCAGTTTTATCTTTGAAAATTACCTACTGAATACGACAAGTGCTCTTCAATGGCTTGTTCCTTAATGACTTGCTCACCTGTAAAGGACCCTATATTACCATTTATGGTACGGAGCCCTAAAAATGTAGTCAACGTAATTTCCAAAAGCCAACTCAAATGATTGATGATAAAGTCAATGTTCTATTAAGCTACTCCGAAAATAGGTTGGCTTTCGGAATAATTTTCAATATTCGGGTTGGACAAATATTATAATGTCGTAGCAACCCTGTTTATTAGCATCATTAGAAATGTATTATTTTTAAAAACATATTCCATTTTGGAAGATTAAGAAAGTATTTCAGTTAAGTTATTCATTGGAAACGGGAAAATTGAAAACTGATGATATTACACTTAATTTATATTTACTTTAATATGCGTAAAATTTTCTTTAACCAATTAGTCGCCCTTTAAAGGATTAACAGATTTGACATATTTTCTGTTGGCGGTATCCGGTAGTCTATTTTTGTTAGTCATTTGCAAATTTCATAACTATTATAAGCTAAATACCAAACCGTTTTTTATTATTGTAGCTTTAAAATCTTCCACCAATCATAGAGTGAATATAGAAATATATCAAAATATTTCAGGTGTGTGTGTAATTTTTTTTATTAAAAGAAAAAAGAAAGCTAAAGTAAAAATACATCTACAAAAAAAATAAAGTGCTGCTGTTATTTCATATATATATATATAGGGTGGTTCTAAGGTCGTGTGCAATGATGATGAATCTAAATTGTATGGGAAGGTGGGGGGGGGGGGGCGTTCTATCTCACCCTCCTACAAACTACAGGAGTTTGAAAATTCAGAAAATTATATCAAAATATTACGTTTGAAATGAAAAAATTGATTTGTTTTTGAAAATTTAAGTTTGAAAATATATATTTTTTAAATCATCAACAGTAACAACAAAAATTACATTGTTTTTAACACCGTTCTCTTGCTTATTAATAGAGAAATTAATAACGCCTATAACGCTAAAACTAGAAAATATACCATAAAATGTAAGACTGGTTAATTTCATCGTAAAAAAATTTCAAATTCCTATAGCTCGGAGGAGGGGAGGTAGATAAACCAACCCCCTTCCCCAAAAATTTATATATATATATATATATATATATATATATATATATATATATATATTCTCACTTCTCTGTTCCAAACTGAAAAAACCATGCCTTCAATTTTAACAAACTTTGATTATGTTTATTATTATATAATTGTTTTAGTCCTTAAATATTCATATATTAAAAGCAGAAAAAAAAGATATACGTTAATAAATGTCCTCTAATGAGTCAATAATTTCTCATACCCTGGCATAATAACACTTGTTCTCTGTAAAAATATTTATTACTCTTACATTATTTAAAATATAAAAAAATAAGATATTTATCAGTACTTCTCAGAGTAATATACATTATCGAGCTTGCTTTTTTAAGTTTTTGTTTTATATAAAAAAATATATGTATATAAATTTATTAATAATTACTAATGTACCAAAGAATATTACAGCCATATATTTAGTGAACCAAAAAATAAAATAACATTTAATCAAAAATTGAACAAAATTGTTCAGAGCAACAATCATTCTTATCGTATTTATGCCCTTGGTTATGACTAAATTCATTATCCAAAATAAAGCTATATTTCTTCCAATAAAGGGTGAACATTCACTTTTACGTTCAAACTTAAGACTGACGAAAACAACAATAAACTTCGTTCCATTACTAAAGTAAAATTAAGAAATTCTTTAAAATATAATAACACAAAGCAAAAATAAACGCAAAAATTCCCTGTCCGATTTTAAGTGCAAAAGGTGCCGTCAACAACACACAAAACATGACTTCTGGGATTCCTTAGACTATATAATTAAATATTTTTTTTTGTATCTCAAGTACCAGTAGGATATTTTAACCATATTTAGTTTAACTACGTAACTTTCCAAATAACTCGAACAGTTTAACAGTTAAAAAGGAGAATAATCAATATTTTTAGGAACAAGAATTCAGGTGAAACATGCTATAAAAAATGAAATACAATAAAATAAAAATTTTCTACTCAATTAGTATTTGTAACTTCTAGCGTAGAAATACTTATTTAAATTTATTTGTTTTGATAGTTAGATTGGGTTTTTTACCACTAAAGAAATAATATTAATTATAAAAAAATTAAAACTTTCGCAGAGGAAAATATTCTACTTTATTTCGGAAATATGTATAAGTAAAATGTCGAAACCCAACGGCGTCTACAACACTGGTTTGAACTTCCGTTTCTAGCTAGACATTGAGTTCGGCATCGGCATCAAAAGCGTGCATAACCCAATAAAGACAACCTAAATTTTCGGAAAATGTTTTATTGTTGCTTTTGTGTAATCCCGATTCATTTCCAAACAATAAGCATTTACTTACATTATCATAATTAAATTAATTACATTGGACGGTACAACAATTTCAATTTATTTTCTAGTCATTCGAAGTTGGGGTAAGAAGTCACATTAACTGCGAACCCTTGGATCACCGAAACTTAAAATTCATAAGTATTTTGAATTTTTCTATCCAAAATATCTTTTAATGAAATAGTAAGACCTTGAGATGATTATTTACTTATCGGTCAGAAAGAAAAGGAGTCGAGTTGTCGTAATGAAATTATTACTAAAAAATATAGTATTTCCTATAATATATTGTACAGCCAGCCACATCCTTATCATATTTCACATTATTCTTTGGCAAGGTCATTGGATTGGAGATATATTCCTTAATCAAATTAAAATCAAAAATCGTTAATCGCCCTTATCATGGGATGGTAACTAAATTCCAGATTTGAAAAACCCGGAATACAATAAGCTGTAGTCTTAAAGTTATAAAATCCCGGAGTGCAAATGAAAATTCCTAAAACGCAAAATCCTGAAACACAAAATCTCGGAATACAAAATCCAGGAGATTAAGCTTCCCAGGAAGACAGAGCGATATTCCGTAAAAACTAACTTAAATATTCTGTTTTAATATGTACGTATCATTAATAGAACGGCAGTTTAATGATAATAAAAGAAATACCAAACTTTGTTACGTAATATTTTCGAGAAAAGAACTCCAAAAGATGATGGCATTTTTCTTTGACCTCTGCGCATACCTAATTAACGTATTTATGGATTTAACCTTTGTTATTGCTAGGGTTGCGGAGAAAAAAGCCGAAAGTCGAATTAAAGTAAAAACTTAAAGTTCTTGATAATTATGACTTACTTTTAGGAATGTTACATAATATTTTAAAATTGTTTCATTACATACATTTAATTATTTAAAATTATTATTTTATTATCACACAGTATTTACGTTACAAGTCCGTAAATTATTCCTCGGTGATAGGATATAACAAATGCTGAGCGGGAGAAATGAATGGCTTGTTTCTTCCCAAACCTAGGTACCATAGTACAGAAGCGATGCGAGCACATCTTCAAACTGTTCGTTTGTATGTCAAAACTTTAGGTTCCCCCCTTAAAGCCAGCCAAAAACGCAACTTCCCAGGAAGATCGAGAGGAACTTTCGGAAATAAGGACACATTTTAACTCCAAATAAATGTTAATAATGTTTTGTTTAAAACTATGTTTTGTCTACATATATTTAGCGGACTGAAAATTGAAATATTACAGCAAAATCTGAGTTAATCCAAACATTAAAGGTTCCGCAATTTAAAACTGTTGGTTTTGTGATATAATATATCTATTTTAGACCTCAAATGGCGAAGTTATCACATAGGTTGTGTCTTTTGGCTTATTTTAAGGGGGTGACCTAAAATTTTGACGGGGAGTGTATGATGTGGCTAATTTAATGTTATAAAAGTATACAATCCTCAATTAAACGAAGGAAATCTCTTAGGAGTTTAAGATTAGCTTTCATGCTTAAGTTGGCTGTACAGATTTTTTCAATTCGACTTATTTCTGCTGAAGACTGAGATTGTTTATATGTATATTCAATAATTAAACTCATATCCACCGCTAGAATATTGTTTTCAAAAACCAGCATTTAATGTTTTTGCCGGTTATAAAATTGGTACTAGCTAATTAAATATAATTGTCGTAATTATTAAACAAATATTAAAATAAAAAAAAAAAAATTTATATAACACGTTTTTAAAACGGACTAAAAGTATAAAATAATTTCACCTGGCACCATACAAATTCCTAACCCAATACAGGTAGTCCTGAAAATTTTTGATAGTGAATTTGTAACAGCTATGGAAATACTTGTAAGATTTAAAATGAAAAATGTGCATGCAATAGTAATTATATTGCACTGCAAATGATACGAACTGTTATGTAAGTTTTCTCATTGAGAGCTACTCTCTACACTACTTACTATTATCTATTGCTTGCGCACCACGTTTTTAATTTTAAATATTTCAAGTATTTACATAGGTTTTAAAAATTCACAATCACAAATTTTCAGGACTATCTGTATAGGGAATAGAAGAAATTATTTTATACTTTTTAGTCCGTATTAAAAATGTGATATATTCAAATTGTTTTTTATTTAAATAATTGTTTTTGAATAGGTCTTAATAAATATGAGTAGTTCAACATTATTTTAAATCAAAAACCATCTCTAGGAGAACGAAGTAATCATCCACGGATAGTCCTTGGTATATGTATATCTGACCAATCTTCGAAAAGACTAAAGCAATAAGAGATTGGGAACATTATTGAATTTTGTCTCGTCGCACTCTGGAGTAAAAATTTTACGCTTGCGAGGAAATATTAGTTTATACAAATACCAGAATTTACTCAGACCTTTTCTGATTATGTGTGCTGAGGATTTAATCATCGATGTTATTGAGCGTTAAACCATTTGGGACGATTTGTCGCTAGGTGGGTAGAGGGTATATAACATTTTCTTTTACTTAAATAATTATTTTCTACTTTTTTGTCTTGTTGCGTCGTCTTCACTTAAAAATCTAAAACCATACGCCATCTTGAAGCGTACGTCATATTAGATGTATTTAACTTGTCAAACCCTTTCATTTGATACTTATATCAAGGGGGTTGAGAAGAAAAGGATAATTCGCCATCTTAGGGCGTCCGCCATATTGGGTTTAGAATAACGTCACGCACCTCATCGTATTCTACTCATACAACCTCTTATTTGATACCCATGGCAAGGGGGTTGTTAAGAAAACGGTAATCCATCGTGATATATGTAGTTTATCGTATTTTACTCGTCGATACCTTTTATTTCATTCCCATATCAAGGGGGTTGCGAAGAAAAAGGTAATGCGCCATCTCGGAGCATCCGCCATATTGGATTTAGAACAATATTAGATATATTATATTGCATTGTCATCGGATTTCCATACGTATGCAAAATTTCAGCTTAATCGGATATCGGGAAGTTAGTTTAAAATCGATTGCAAAATTTGTACCGAACAGCCAACATTATACTATATCATTGTATAGTTGCGTCATTTGTCGAAGTCAAAACCTTTTAAGTTAAGGTTCATGTCATTGTTTGGTATTCCGGAATTTATGTTTTCTGATTTACTTAGTAAAAATGTATCGCCACACGGATTATATGGGAATTAATTAATTATCCAAAAAACGACAATGTTCAAGTGCGTGTATCAAGGATAACATAATTGGAGAGCATACGAGTACTTCTGCTGATATCATTTGTAATCTAACGCGCTCTTACTTGCGTTTAAGTAATTTTTTAAGCTAAAATTAAATTTTTTTAGAAATGTGAGTGATATCAGATCTAAAGTCAATGACATTTTTGTTAGTTCAACATAATGTCCGTACGACATTATTGCTATTGTGGAAACTTATTGTTTGGAAATGTTCAACCATTCATATATGTTTTCCATAAGAATCGTTCCCTTGAATTTGAAATGTATCGTGGTGGAGGTGTTTTGCTGGCAATAAGGTCAACATTGCAAGTGCGTAATATTTCCTTACTATATGCTGATCAGATATGTGTTCCTAGAGATTTCAATGCTGGTATATAATATCAAATAAACTTGGAATGATGATGTCCAAACCTATGCCCGCGGGCAAGTGAGCTTTTGAGCTTTTAAATTCGTATATGCACTTGTTTGGCTGTATTCGGTTTCTTGTTTTTGCGTTTTTTAATCCTTAAAGCATACTAAAGTTAAAAAAAATAGTCATATTTAAGTAATTTTGTAATCAATTACACAATATCTTAAAATATACAACCTTTTGTAAACATTTTAAGGTTCTAAATTAAACAAACAGTATGAAATGCTTCTAAAGCTTTTAAGCATTCCTCACATTAAGTAGTGTGAGTTTGGTCATCACTAAATCATACTTTGTTGTGTGAGCTGCTAAGTAGCCTGAAGTGCAGAAGACAACTTTTGTCAGTACACTAGCGTCAGCGCTGAGGTCTGAAAAGATGAATGTGCAGTTTTCCTTATCGGCCAACAGATGTCGCAGTAATATTTAGCGAAACTTTACTTTAAATATTGCAAGCCACGTCACGGAAAAGTGCAAGCGCGGCAACTCGGGTCAACATACACGCGAAAAGAAGAAGAGAAAGTTAGTAATGTCAAGAAGTTTTTACTTTTTCATAACCACTCACTTTTAGATTTGTTTTTTACTGCTGATAAAAGTAGCGTTCTCTTTTATAATCAAATTAGTTCCCCAAGTACTTTTGATCACGATTTCATTTACATGTCGTACAACATTCCATTTTCTCCATCTCCTGCCAAGGTGATCTTCCGCTCTTATGATAAATTAGATATCCACAACTTCATGCATCGGTCGATAAGCAATTGATATTGTTCTACGGTTTAGTTTCGCGTTTACATGACAAATTTGCGCCCTTGCGTGTGAAACGAATACCCTCAGATCGAATACCTTGGCATTTTCCAAAAATTGAATGTTTTATTGCTGAGAGAGAATATCTTTTCCGCAAGTACAAGGAATCAAAATCAGAGCAATATCTAAGGCGATATAAGGTAGTTAGAAATAGGGTTAATCTCGAAATTAGAAAAGCTAAAAGAAAATACTTTAGTAGTTTATTAGATCCATCTCTTCCTCCGAGAAAACTATGGTCTAATTTGAGGAATAGTGGAGATTGCAGTAGGGACTCGCCAACATGCGATTTGGATCCCGAAGAATTAAATACCTATTTCACAGCACCACTTTCCCATACCACGTCAGAGCTGTTCAGTGACACGGTTTAACGTAATGAGTATCAGGATGGTTTCAGTTTTCGATGCGTCTCTCCTGATGAAATTATTGAAGCGTTTGCATCTATTAGATCGGTAGACAGTTTACTTTATATATTTAATTCTTGCCTCACTTATTCACAGTTTCCAAAAATTTGGAAGAATGCTGTTGTCTTACCCTTGGCTAAGTGCTCAGCTCCTGTGGATCCTTGTGATTATCGACCAATAAGTTTGCTGTGCTTTCTCGGAAAAGTTCTGGAAAAGCTATTATACCGACAAATCCTTCACTACATTAAGTCAGACAACCTTTTATCTAAGTGGCAATCTGCCTTCCGTGCTGGTCATAGCTGTGAAACTGCTCTGTTGAAATTGTCCTCTGATATCCGCCAGTCGCTTGACAATGACCTAATGACAGCTTTGGTTCTCCTCGATTTCACAAAATCTTTTGATTCTCTGGACCATAGTTTGGTTAAATCGAAACTCCAGAAAATTTTTAATTTTTCAGCTTCTGCCACTAAAATTATTGGTGATTTCTTGTCTGGCCGTACTCAGCAGGTGTTGGTTGAGGGAAAGAGGTCAGGGATGGCCAATCTTGTTAGTGGAGTGCCTCAGGGTTCGATTCTCGGACCTCTTCTATTTTGGTTATTCATTAATGATCTCCTTGATGTTATTGAAGATGTAAACATTTATCTGTATGCTGATGATGTTCAAATATATTTGTCCAGGCCTATTGGCCTAGTCGAGGATTGTATTTTTCGAGTCAACAATGACTTGAGAAATATTTCTTCGTGGGCGAGAAGTAATCGTCTCATATTAAACCCCCTTAAGTCACAATGCTTGTTTTTCTATAGAAATGATCTCGATTTGATGTGTGTTCCTGGTGTTCATCTCAATGGTCTAAGTGTACCTTATGTGAGCAAGGTGAAAAGTCTTGGAGTGTACTTTAGCAGTAAGATGGAGTGCTGTGATCTTGTAAGTTATACCTTTTAGAAAATTTATGGTTGGCTACAGCAGCTTCGGATGCCTGGAGGCTTACTTTCTATTGATCTTAAATTAAAACTTGTTAGGTTGTTGTTGATTCCCCATTTACCCAGAACTTGATGCTGAATGCAACCATAGAATTAATGTCGCATTTAATGACTGTATCCGATTTGTTTATAGTTTGAGGCGGCACGACCACGTTTCTCACTATATAAGTTCTCTAATTGGGTTTCCAATAAAGACTTATATAGACGTTAGAGCATTGCTATTTTTGCACAACTTACTTGTTTCGAAGTCACCTTCTTATCTCTATGAACACTTGCACTTTCTGTATTCATCCCGTCACGTTGGTCTCCGTATTCGTCCCATGCACTTTATCGTCGGGCAGCGTTCTTTTTTTGTTGTCATTTCTCGCCTATGGAATTCTCTTCCTATTAATGTAAGGGGGACGAGCAGGACATCTGAGTTTAAAGGCATGTTGAAGCGGTATTTTTTTCGTGACTTTGGATTGGCTTTGCTGTGGCCGCAGTTTGCTATTCTCTCGTTGTACAGGGTTTTTAGTTTTTTTTTCTTTTTGCTTTTGTTCTCTTTTCTTTTCTTTTTAATTTGATCTGCTTTTGTGAATTTTGCGTCAGGATACCTTGATCATACATACAGATATTTGGATTTTTCTTTTATAATTTTGTTATAACTACTGATAAGGTGTTTTTTTTATGTAGAACTTTTCCTAGCTTTGTAGTATACTATAAAAAGATATTAATCTTGTGTAAACTTGCCTAAATAAATTATTATTATTATGTGCCAAGGTGTCGGACGTGCCATTCAATTCGGAAATTAAAAAAAGTTAAAAAAGCTAATTTTGCGCGCGAAAAAAATATTATAATTCAGTGTTCTAATTTTTATGCCTGTTATTGTTGTGTTATATGTGTTCATTATTTAAAAAAAACTTTTATACATTTTGTGAATTTTGACATTTTTGAGGCAGTTTTGCAATTTTTGAATTAATTTAATTTTGAACTGTCAAAATAAAATCAAGTGGTCTACTACTTTATAAAAAGTAAAAACAGACTACTGCACTTAAATGAGTGCAAGTAGTAGCGAGAGTGGTTCAGGGGGAAAGAAAAAACCCACAAATACAAGGAAGAAAAAAGACCGAGGCCAGAAGATAAACCTTGGGTCATTCCTCAAGAACAAAGAGCCCACCGAAGAGGCTGGTAAGGAAAGAAGGGACCAACATTTTGAAAGCAGTGACGAGAGCAAAAATATCTAGTGACTCTACAACAGTAGCTGCAGCATTCGTGGTGACAGACAGCGTAGACAACGGAGCAGCGATGCCCACTGCTCAGAGGAATTCTCCAACGACATCGATGGTGAAAAAGTCCGCAGCAGCTGCTGCAAAAGCGCCAGCGACATCTGCTGAATCGAACATCGCTGGAGCACCAAAGCTGTTAGATGTGGTGAAAGCAGCTTCCAAAGCGGCACCTCCACCGAATACTGTTATTATGCGCACTAAACTTATTGGAGCGAAGAAATCAACGGGAAGTCCACCAGTACCAGTAATACCAGCAAGAGAACAACTTAGTGCTGGGGCAGAAGTAGGGACTAGCTACGCCCAGCAGGTGAGTGGTAGCTCTAGTAAAACATCCAATATAGTAATTCAGAGTAGTTATGTGACTCCACGAAAGCCTCCGGCTGACTTAGGAAAGTCTCGGCCTAAGACAGTCGCGGGGCTTCAAGGTCTTTTTGACTGTCAGTGGCAGGACGAACGGTATGGTATGCACTTTGAACACCTTCGAGGATGCACACAAAGTGCATACCTTAAGGCCTTGTCACTGGTGGTCCCGTTGGAGAATATATTCTCCTTCGGACTGGTTGGCCGCGGTATGGTGGAGGTCTATACTACCACTATCGACGCAGCCACTAAGCTGATGCTTGAGGGCATCGACGTGGGTGGTAGACACCTCCAGCCTTACCCGGTTTCAGTGTAGCCGACGAGAGTCTGCTTTTCTCGGGTCCCCCTCCGGTCTGAGGATCTTGAGGCCTTCTTAGCAAGGTTTGCTAAGATGCACGGCAAGGTCCGGGCAGTGCCACTAAGAATAGGGGACGAGGGCCTCGGTCGCGGCATCTTAAGTTTAAGCCGTGAAGCACACATCACTCTTAATCAGGGATGCGTACTTCCAGACGGCTTTTACTGGAGTGCTGCTGGATCGATGACCTAGATTGAAGTGAGCACCGAAGCGAAATGCCATGCTTGCCATCAGGAAAGTGGCTGAGGCCACTGTGGAGGAAACGCCTGTTCTAGCAGAAGTTTCTAAAACAGTGACCTCGCCCGGTGCTGCGCCTGTTGTCTTGGAGCAACCTGCCACTAAGGTGTCTGAGGAAACACTCCCTGAGGCAAATCCGACGCCGGCTATAAACGGTGCCACTCCAACACGGGAAAAATTTGACTCTTCGGACGAAGAGATTACTAGTGGTAGCCAAAAAAAGAAAAAGAAGAGGATGAAGAGGAAAACGAAAGGAAAGCCTCACCAGGAGGTGATGGCGCCACCGAAGAAGGCAGTAAGCTCTGGAGCGTCTCGGGGGAAGAGGCTACACCTTGCGCTCCGAGTGTACCTTAAGTAACTCCAATGGATGTCACTGAAGTTCTCTCGGACGTAGAGGTTGTTTCTGCTCTCGAGACGGCCGGTCCAACCCAAAGCGGCTATGAATCGTGTGGAAGTTCCATATCGATTAATAGCCGCTTTGAATTGGATCCTGCTTTGGTGGAGGTTCCGAGGGAGAAGCTGCGGTCGCTCCTCGACAGCCTTTACTGAAAGAAGAGTTCGGACAGGATCTTGACCATTCTCCGGCGTGAGCTTGGAGATCCAGCCAGGATCCTGCCCCAACTGAAAGTCCTGGTGGCAGAGGCCAAAAAGAAGGCCAAGTACAATGAGGTGTCGAGGTACGAGCGCCTCTTCAATAAAGTCTCGGGAATCCTTGAGGATCTCCAACTGGACGGGGCTCTTCATCATTAGAGTCGTACAGTCATTGTCTGAGTTCTTGCGGTTTCTTGAATGTGTAGGATAACACGATCAATGCAGGGGGCTTGAGTGCACCCACTAGATTACACAGTATTTTCGAAGACATAAAACAATGGAACACGGACATTGCATTTATACAGGAGACAAATTTTACACAAGCCACATTTACACGTCTAGAACAAAATTCAAATCTACACAAGGGTTACACAGTTTTTGCCACGGAAACACCCCGTAGAGATTCCGGTGTGGCAATTGCTGTGTCCCACAGCTTTACACTGATGTCTCCTGTATACACAGACATCTTCCCAGGTTTCGCGTCTTCCTTGGATTTCGTCTTAGGGGACAAAACGCTAAGAGTAGTAAACGTGTACCTGCCGCATGACCAGGATACTGCAAGACAGGTGCTGGACTCAATCCTGTCGCATATAACGAACTTCGGTGGTGAGGTTATCCTTGGTGGCGACTTCAACTGCACACTAGATTCTTCAATCGATCGTCATTCTAGAGTTGAATTCAACGCGGTGAACGCCGCGCGATTATCGAGCCTAGTCAGACATAGCAACCTTGTGGATGTCTTCCGTTGCCTTAATCCAACGACTAGGTCATACACAAGGGTTTCCCGAAATGTCCAGGGTAGCTTTTCGGGTTCCAGGATAGACAGACTTTACGTCTCGTCTAGCCTTCTTAACTTTTTCGTTAGTGTCACTCATGAAGTGTGTTCATTAAGTGATCACCTTCATGTTTTGGCGACTAGCACTTTGGTCGAAAAGCGAACTGCTTACTGGATTTTCAACAATAACTTGTTGAACTCGGCGCAGTTCATCGAAGAATTCATTCAGTTTTGGCACCAATGGCGTGATAACAAGAATATTTATTCAAACCTTAGCCATTGGTGGGATGTTGGAAAGCTTCAGATTCGCTCATTTATCGAGACGAGATTCAATCGGAGCAGATATCGTCATCGAGTTTGACGGCCGAAGTCACTCGGATTGGTACGCTTCTGCCCGCGCAACCAGAATTATTCGCACAATACGAGAGACTCAAGGAACGACTGACAGCACAAAACTACAAGCATAGCTTGGCGTTTGTGCTCCCAAAACCAGTCACGCTGGTTGCGAGAGGGCGAGTCTCCGACCGAGTACTTCTTCCAGACTCGACGTCGTACCGCTTCTTTTGAAGTAGACTCGATTCTTGCCGAATCGGGCCAGATCTAATACGGAGAGGATCTTGCGAATTATATTCGCAACTACTACACGCGGCTTTATGCTGCATCGATGTTGCCAACATTCTCGTCCAACGATGAATTCTTTCATCATGTTTCTACTTTCTCTGATGAAAGTAGAGAACTCCTGGACAGAACGCTTACTCTCGATGATATGCTTCCCCCAACGAAGGATCTTCGACGTCATACTTCTCCTGGTTATGATGTTCTAACCCCAGAATTCTTTGTTCGTTTTAGGAATCTTTTGATTGGGGACCTTTTGGATGTCTCTAATTCTGCAGTGGTTGGACATACCGAATTTCCCTCAAGTTGGCGGAGATCCGTTATGCGTCTAATACCTAAGAAGGGGGATCTTCAGAGGATGGGAAACTGGAGGCCAGTTACTCTGTTTAATGTCGACTACAAAATAGTTTGCAAAACACTGGGAACTCAACTTTGCTCAGTGATTGCTTCAGTAATACACCCGTCACAGTCCTACTGCATTCCAGGTCGTAGTATCTACGACTACTTCGCCGTAGCAAAGCATCTTTTCGCCTACCATGAAAAACTGGTTCGCAAATGGCCATGATCTCTTTGGATCAAGAAAAGGCGTTTGATAGCGTCTCGCATGAGTATCTACTGAGAGTGCTCGATAAATTTGGGCTTCCGTCCAGATGGATTGAGATCATCAGTGGTCTGTATAGAGATTCAGTGATTCTCATAAAGAATATATTGCCTCCTATTCCGTTTCGTCGGGGTATCAGGCAGGGATGCCCGTTGTCAGGAATGCTTTATGACTTTAAACTGAAGCCGCTGTTAGTAAATCTTCGTCAATCGTTGAGACAATATTCAACTCACTTACCATACACTACTATAAAGCCACTTATTCTATCGTATACGGACGACCTGTCTATATTTGTAACGAAAGATGATGCATTTCCAGTCGCTCGTAGGGTTTTCGAACAATATGAGCGATTAGCGGGCGCTAGGGTTAACCTAAGCAAAAGCCAAGGCCTATGGTGTGGGAGGTGGCGGAATCGTTCAGATTCTAATCTCGACATGCAATGGACGAATACTTGCCTGAAATATTCAGGTCTATATGTGGGGCTCGATGGTGAAACATCTAATAGCCGCTTGGCTCTGAAGAAACTCTCTGGAGCTGTGAATTCGTGGCGGACTAGACTGCACCCACTTTCGCTGAAAGGTCGTGCAGTCGTTGTCAATTATTTGATTACCTCGTCCATCGTGCACCTGTTTACATCGGAGTGCTTCGAAGAAGCCTTCGTGAAACTTTTACAGGCGAAGGTCGTTGACGCCTTCTGGGGGGAAGACGATGGGTCGCTGAAAGCACGCTCTGCCGACCAGTAGCGGAGGGTGGTTTGGGTCTTACAGACATGGTCGTGAAATTTCGTTGTCTTCAGGTACGGGCATTCCAACGAGTGTTCTGTCAAAGAGATAACTTAATTTCGCAGCTGTGGGTAAGTTCAATGGGGGGCAGCGGCGCAGGGAAGCACTACTATCTGCTCTCCACGATTACAACCTGTGGCAGAATAAGACCAACATTTCATTTGCGATGGAATGAACTTGGGTACGGGGATTTCTCAGCAATTCCGATCAGGTTGATCCCTGAGTTAGTAGTCGTGTTCAGTAATGCTCGTGGTGTAACGGCCGATACAGGACAACTCACAATTCTTGGAGACATCATTGATGCTTCTGGGAACACACTTATATACCCCCACACAACACAATTAAACGAATTGGTGGATACAGCACGAGAGCGTTTTAGTCGTCTCTCTACTAGGGAACCTAGCACTGAGGTGATAAACGCTTTTGTTATTAATCGACCGCCGCACACGACATTCAATACACTCACTTCACGTAGGCTGCGCGAGCTCTTCGTAGGAGTAAATCCTACGGATACCTTAGGGGTTAATAGATGGCGCGCACATCTTGGGGTAGACTTCGGAGTTATGGGGACTATAACTGGTGGAGTCATCTATAGTTATCCGTCCAATTACAGAGACTCTGATGTGGCATTCAAACTGCTCCATCACAGCCTCGTGCATCCAAACCAGCTGTCGCATATCGATCGGCGAATTCAAAGAGCCTGCACGGTTTGTGGTGGTGAAGGAACCCTGTTCCACAGATACTTCACACGCCCGACCTTGTGCGACATTAATAATCTTGTTCGCGATTTGTGCCAGCATACCTGCCCGACATTCAATATTACAAGAACGTCGTTTTTACTGGGGTCAAGGACATGTAACCAGGTAAATTGCTTGATAAGCTTTATCTTAACACTTGCTAAATCGACAATTCATCTGTACTGCATGCGGATCGAGCCTGGGCAACAGCCCACTAACCCACAGTTTCACACACATGCACCTAAGAACCACTTCATTGCCAGATTGAAGAGGCGATTACGTCTAGAGTTCATGGTAACGAAGGCCGACACATTCAACTGCACCTGGCAACCTTTATCGTCGGTGCGGAACGGAAGCCTCGTCTTTCACTGGGAATAACAGGACACAGACTTGCAGCAGCTTGTCCACGAAGCTTCTCTTCGCTTTGGTATTGCTGCAAGTGCTGCGGGAAGGACGAGTCTCACGTTGGAATCGTAGAACTGGGAGGATGATGGGAGCAGTCTGCAGACGTCAATGATTCTGCAGACTGGTCCCGCGGGACTCTAATCGGTTCGAAATTTTTGTGCGTTCGTTTAAAACATGTTTGGATGAGTGCTCCCAGAGGACTAGAAAAGTGGCGAACGGCTCTACGGAGAGGGCATTTGCTTGGGAGCAGAGGTTCCCGAAGTAGGAACTTCGCCGGTGCTGCATCTACCCTCTGGAAACACTTAAACAATCATGTTCTTGTTTAAGTTTCTTCACGGTTTCGGATATTTTTGTTTAGTGCTAGGATTTTGGAAGTTTTTCAAAATTCTTGAGAACGTTTCTTAGAGCTGGCACTCGCTTGGAGGCATTTTAAAATTTCTTGTATTTTCTTTTTTACAGGTTTTTTACTATTTTTTTTGCCTTCAGGTTTTAGAGTCGTTTTTACGAAACATTTTTAGAGTAACGTAGCGTGTCACTTCATATGTTCTTTTTGATCGTTAATTATTGTGTCTATTGTTTTGAATATTGTACATTTTTTAGGGTAGCTTTAGGTTTGTAGTATTTTTTGTTTATAACGATTGTACCGAATAAAGTGCCATTATATACATAAAAAAATCATTATAGTCTACCCAACAGAAAAAGAACTATCCACATCGGTCGAAGCGTTACGAACGCGGTACCCCTCCTCCCTCCCCCCACCCTAGGATAAATTTTTTTCTCTTATAAGCAATGGGGAATCATATTCTGTACAACAAAAAAAGAACCATCCAAATCGGTCCATATGTTACAAAGTTAGGTTCGACCCCCACCACCACCCCAACCCCCACTTAGCCAACATGTTATTCTCAACCAGGGAACATACTTTACTCCACAGAAAAAGAATTATCCAAATCGGTAAACGCGTTACAAAGTTAGATTCCACCCCCAACCTATTCTCTACCAAAAATACTTTTCTCGTTGTATCAACTAGGGAACATACTCTACCCAACAGAAAAAGAGCTATCCACATCGGTTGACACGTTACGAACGCGTTACCCGTCCTCCCACCCTAGACCATATTTTTTCTCCTATTAGCAATAGGGGATCATACTCTGTACAAAAAAAAAATAACCATCCAAATAGATCCACGTATTACAAAGTTAGGTTATCTTATGAGAAATAGTTATATAATACAGAACCAGAATCTCCCTTTTCGAGGGGCTGAAGAATGATTTTACAGATTTCTTAATTTTTTCGTTGTTTGTGTGCAAATCCTAATATGCATATCAAATTTCATCTTTCTAGAACATTTTGAAGTAAGAAATAAGAAATTATTTATACAGACCTAAACCCCCCTTTATGGCGGGTGGAGGGTAAAAGTTACAGATTTAATCATAATATTTTCGTTGTTTGGGTGCTTATACTAGCCAGCATACCGAATTTCAGCTTTCTAAGACTTCAGGAAGTACCCTAGAGATTTTGTTTACGGAGGATTTGATGATCATGAGTGGCGAAATCGATGTACTACAGGTACAAATAAAATCTAAAGTATAAACACTGGACAAATAATACATAGTGTATTTCATAAGTGTGGTAACTACATCTTATTCTAAGAATTTGTGCTCTCTGGTATTATCCAGACCGAAGCTATGAGGGTTCGAAAATACGACGAAACGCTTCGAGAAAAGGTAGGTAGTAAAATGTAATTAATTTATTGTAAATTTTTAAATTAATTGTAAATTTTTGAATTTTAGCTCCGTTAAGCTAAAAAGAAAAGAAAAACCCACGTGGTGGATTTTTGTATATTTCTTCTTTAATTAAGTGAATTCAAACGAATTTATCACTCATAGGAAATAATTAACGATCATGGTAACCAATGTGCAATGTAATTATGATCAAATAATGACGCAAATGTGGAATTGTTAAAGTTATAGGTTAACCTCCAGGAAATGCTGCGTGCTTCTTAAAGCATATCGGAAATCCCCTATGAGGCTAAACAATGAATATGAAAGCGTAAAAAGGACAAGAAAAGAAAATTCAAATGTCCTAAAACTTTTGAATATTTTGGAAATGTGGCGCTTGAAGATAAAATCTAGCTTTGCGCCGTTTCTCGTGTAATTTTACGTAAAATAAAAAACATCCCATATATATATATATATATATATATATATATATATATATATATATATATATATATATATATATCAGAAGTAGATCAAAAGATAAAAATAAAAGATTAATGTGCATACCATGAAAAACTGAAATTTATGAATCACCCTGTAACTCCCACACGGTTCAGATTGCCCCCCCCCTCCCTGCCGTTTCGTCGGGGTATCAGGCAGGGATGCCCGTTGTCAGGAATGCTTTATGACTTTAAACTGAAGCCGCTGTTAGTAAATCTTCGTCAATCGTTGAGACAATATTCAACTCACTTACCATACACTACTATAAAGCCACTTATTCTATCGTATACGGACGACCTGTCTATATTTGTAACGAAAGATGATGCATTTCCAGTCGCTCGTAGGGTTTTCGAACAATATGAGCGATTAGCGGGCGCTAGGGTTAACCTAAGCAAAAGCCAAGGCCTATGGTGTGGGAGGTGGCGGAATCGTTCAGATTCTAATCTCGACATGCAATGGACGAATACTTGCCTGAAATATTCAGGTCTATATGTGGGGCTCGATGGTGAAACATCTAATAGCCGCTTGGCTCTGAAGAAACTCTCTGGAGCTGTGAATTCGTGGCGGACTAGACTGCACCCACTTTCGCTGAAAGGTCGTGCAGTCGTTGTCAATTATTTGATTACCTCGTCCATCGTGCACCTGTTTACATCGGAGTGCTTCGAAGAAGCCTTCGTGAAACTTTTACAGGCGAAGGTCGTTGACGCCTTCTGGGGGGAAGACGATGGGTCGCTGAAAGCACGCTCTGCCGACCAGTAGCGGAGGGTGGTTTGGGTCTTACAGACATGGTCGTGAAATTTCGTTGTCTTCAGGTACGGGCATTCCAACGAGTGTTCTGTCAAAGAGATAACTTAATTTCGCAGCTGTGGGTAAGTTCAATGGGGGGCAGCGGCGCAGGGAAGCACTACTATCTGCTCTCCACGATTACAACCTGTGGCAGAATAAGACCAACATTTCATTTGCGATGGAATGAACTTGGGTACGGGGATTTCTCAGCAATTCCGATCAGGTTGATCCCTGAGTTAGTAGTCGTGTTCAGTAATGCTCGTGGTGTAACGGCCGATACAGGACAACTCACAATTCTTGGAGACATCATTGATGCTTCTGGGAACACACTTATATACCCCCACACAACACAATTAAACGAATTGGTGGATACAGCACGAGAGCGTTTTAGTCGTCTCTCTACTAGGGAACCTAGCACTGAGGTGATAAACGCTTTTGTTATTAATCGACCGCCGCACACGACATTCAATACACTCACTTCACGTAGGCTGCGCGAGCTCTTCGTAGGAGTAAATCCTACGGATACCTTAGGGGTTAATAGATGGCGCGCACATCTTGGGGTAGACTTCGGAGTTATGGGGACTATAACTGGCGGAGTCATCTATAGTTATCCGTCCAATTACAGAGACTCTGATGTGGCATTCAAACTGCTCCATCACAGCCTCGTGCATCCAAACCAGCTGTCGCATATCGATCGGCGAATTCAAAGAGCCTGCACGGTTTGTGGTGGTGAAGGAACCCTGTTCCACAGATACTTCACACGCCCGACCTTGTGCGACATTAATAATCTTGTTCGCGATTTGTGCCAGCATACCTGCCCGACATTCAATATTACAAGAACGTCGTTTTTACTGGGGTCAAGGACATGTAACCAGGTAAATTGCTTGATAAGCTTTATCTTAACACTTGCTAAATCGACAATTCATCTGTACTGCATGCGGATCGAGCCTGGGCAACAGCCCACTAACCCACAGTTTCACACACATGCACCTAAGAACCACTTCATTGCCAGATTGAAGAGGCGATTACGTCTAGAGTTCATGGTAACGAAGGCCGACACATTCAACTGCACCTGGCAACCTTTATCGTCGGTGCGGAACGGAAGCCTCGTCTTTCACTGGGAATAACAGGACACAGACTTGCAGCAGCTTGTCCACGAAGCTTCTCTTCGCTTTGGTATTGCTGCAAGTGCTGCGGGAAGGACGAGTCTCACGTTGGAATCGTAGAACTGGGAGGATGATGGGAGCAGTCTGCAGACGTCAATGATTCTGCAGACTGGTCCCGCGGGACTCTAATCGGTTCGAAATTTTTGTGCGTTCGTTTAAAACATGTTTGGATGAGTGCTCCCAGAGGACTAGAAAAGTGGCGAACGGCTCTACGGAGAGGGCATTTGCTTGGGAGCAGAGGTTCCCGAAGTAGGAACTTCGCCGGTGCTGCATCTACCCTCTGGAAACACTTAAACAATCATGTTCTTGTTTAAGTTTCTTCACGGTTTCGGATATTTTTGTTTAGTGCTAGGATTTTGGAAGTTTTTCAAAATTCTTGAGAACGTTTCTTAGAGCTGGCACTCGCTTGGAGGCATTTTAAAATTTCTTGTATTTTCTTTTTTACAGGTTTTTTACTATTTTTTTTGCCTTCAGGTTTTAGAGTCGTTTTTACGAAACATTTTTAGAGTAACGTAGCGTGTCACTTCATATGTTCTTTTTGATCGTTAATTATTGTGTCTATTGTTTTGAATATTGTACATTTTTTAGGGTAGCTTTAGGTTTGTAGTATTTTTTGTTTATAACGATTGTGCCGAATAAAGTGCCATTATATACATAAAAAAATCATTATAGTCTACCCAACAGAAAAAGAACTATCCACATCGGTCGAAGCGTTACGAACGCGGTACCCCTCCTCCCTCCCCCCACCCTAGGATAAATTTTTTTCTCTTATAAGCAATGGGGAATCATATTCTGTACAACAAAAAAAGAACCATCCAAATCGGTCCATATGTTACAAAGTTAGGTTCGACCCCCACCACCACCCCAACCCCCACTTAGCCAACATGTTATTCTCAACCAGGGAACATACTTTACTCCACAGAAAAAGAATTATCCAAATCGGTAAACGCGTTACAAAGTTAGATTCCACCCCCAACCTATTCTCTACCAAAAATACTTTTCTCGTTGTATCAACTAGGGAACATACTCTACCCAACAGAAAAAGAGCTATCCACATCGGTTGACACGTTACGAACGCGTTACCCGTCCTCCCACCCTAGACCATATTTTTTCTCCTATTAGCAATAGGGGATCATACTCTGTACAAAAAAAAAATAACCATCCAAATAGATCCACGTATTACAAAGTTAGGTTATCTTATGAGAAATAGTTATATAATACAGAACCAGAATCTCCCTTTTCGAGGGGCTGAAGAATGATTTTACAGATTTCTTAATTTTTTCGTTGTTTGTGTGCAAATCCTAATATGCATATCAAATTTCATCTTTCTAGAACATTTTGAAGTAAGAAATAAGAAATTATTTATACAGACCTAAACCCCCCTTTATGGCGGGTGGAGGGTAAAAGTTACAGATTTAATCATAATATTTTCGTTGTTTGGGTGCTTATACTAGCCAGCATACCGAATTTCAGCTTTCTAAGACTTCAGGAAGTACCCTAGAGATTTTGTTTACGGAGGATTTGATGATCATGAGTGGCGAAATCGATGTACTACAGGTACAAATAAAATCTAAAGTATAAACACTGGACAAATAATACATAGTGTATTTCATAAGTGTGGTAACTACATCTTATTCTAAGAATTTGTGCTCTCTGGTATTATCCAGACCGAAGCTATGAAGGTTCGAAAATACGACGAAACGCTTCGAGAAAAGGTAGGTAGTAAAATGTAATTAATTTATTGTAAATTTTTAAATTAATTGTAAATTTTTGAATTTTAGCTCCGTTAAGCTAAAAAGAAAAGAAAAACCCACGTGGTGGATTTTTGTATATTTCTTCTTTAATTAAGTGAATTCAAACGAATTTATCACTCATAGGAAATAATTAACGATCATGGTAACCAATGTGCAATGTAATTATGATCAAATAATGACGCAAATGTGGAATTGTTAAAGTTATAGGTTAACCTCCAGGAAATGCTGCGTGCTTCTTAAAGCATATCGGAAATCCCCTATGAGGCTAAACAATGAATATGAAAGCGTAAAAAGGACAAGAAAAGAAAATTCAAATGTCCTAAAACTTTTGAATATTTTGGAAATGTGGCGCTTGAAGATAAAATCTAGCTTTGCGCCGTTTCTCGTGTAATTTTACGTAAAATAAAAAACATCCCATATATATATATATATATATATATATATATATATATATATATATATATATATATATATATATATATCAGAAGTAGATCAAAAGATAAAAATAAAAGATTAATGTGCATACCATGAAAAACTGAAATTTATGAATCACCCTGTAACTCCCACACGGTTCAGATTGCCCCCCCCCCCCTCCCTGCCGTAAAATTTCTTGTTTGCCTAGGTGAGAGCTATCATTTGTATTCGTATTGGGTGGTAGATCTTAAGTAGACAAACAAAAAATTGTATGGGAGGGGGGGGGGAAGAACTCTCAACCGTTTGGGAGTTACAGGGTGATTCATAAATTTCAGTTTTTCATGGTTTGCACATTAATCTTTTATTTTTATCTTTTGATCTACTTCTGATATATATATATATATATATATATATATATATATATATATATATATATATATATATATATATATATATATATATATATATATATATATATATATATATATATATATATTTATATATATATATATTTATATATATATATATATATATATATATATATATATATATATATATATATATATATATGGGATGTTTTTTATTTTACGTAAAATTACACGAGAAACGGCGCAAAGCTAGATTTTTTCTTCAGGCGCCACAACAAACGCTAAGAAACAACTATCCTAATTACCTTTCCAAAAATGTCAACAATGTTGATCTCACTACTACCACTGCAGGTACAGTCACGGCCAAAATTGGAAAAAATGTTTTGAAATTACCAAAATCTCAGCATTTTCCCAAATTTTCTCCGAAATTTATGTAATTAGTATACACCTTTTTTATTTTTATTGAAAAAAGAATTAGAAAAATCTCTGACTACCTAATTATTTTATTGCACTTTAGGTAGCAAATTCTTTAATTAACAAAATTTTTATGATAAAGGGTCGAAAATGTTTCTATTGAGTTAACAAGTAATCAATTTTAATTATTGCTGCAAACAAGTTTTAAAAATGTTAGTGTAATTTTGTTTTACTGCCGATATTAGCATGTGTTAGCCAGAATTCACATCCTTGTATCCTGGCATTTTGTTACTCATACCTGATGGAAATTTGGCTATAAAAAAGGGTCAGTAAACAAGAAATATCATTCGTACATCAAAAGTTTATATGGAAAAAGTGTTACATTTTGATGGGTGCTTATATATATATATATATATATATATATATATACATATTATTTTATTTTTGAAGTTTCATAAAATTGTCTATTTAATTACAAGTTGAAAGAAAACAAAAGTAATTTGTCACTGAAGGAGCAGCAGCGTGACTATTGACTTTATATTGAATGAAGATACCACACTGGGAATCCAAGATAATGCTCGAGTTAGACGTCCTTCGAACAAGGCTGACTGTAAGGATGGGATGGGATGGGATTGCCAGTTCAAGGAGAGGGATCCAGGGACAGATGGATCATGAAGAAATAGTAAAGTTACATAAAAGAGCTCATCGAAAGGCACGCGAAAATAAAATCCAACTTTTAGAAAAATTTTACTTCCCAAAAATGAATTTTAAAATAAATGATCTTGTTAAACAGTGTGTAACATGCAAAGAACAAAAATACGATCGACACCCAAACAAGCCCGGACTGAAAGAAACACCAATCCCTCAGTAACCTGGCAAACTTTTACACATAGACATTTACTCCACCGAGAAAAAGCTATTGTTAACAGCAATAGATAAATTTTCGAAATATGCACAGGTAAAAAGGTTAAAATCGAAAGCGATAGAGGATGAAAAAGAGCCACTGCGAAAACTTCTCTTTAAATTCGATGTTCCTAAATTTATCGTTATTGATAACGAAAAATCGTTGAACTCTTCCTCAATCAGTTTCATGGTCGAAGATCAACTTGGAATCCAAATTTTTAAGACACCTCCCTACAAAAGTTCAGTCAATGGACAGATAGAAAGGTTCCACTCTACTCTCACAGAAATAATGAGATGCCTAAAAGCAGATGGTACGCAACGGAATTTCCCCCAACTCTTAGACAGGGCCGTTTACGAATATAATTTTTCCCATACATTCAACTAAAGGTAAAAGACCACTCGAAGTATTCTTTGGTAGAAATGTTAGCACAAACCCAAAAGATTTTGAAAAAGCCAGGCAAGACAATATAAATAGATTAAAGGAAAAACAGAAAACCGATCTAAATAACCATAATAAAAAGAAGTACCCAATTAAAGACTACACCCCCGGTGAAAAAATTTACATTAAACAAAATAAACGAGTGGGCTCCAAATTAGCTTCCAGGTACAAAAATGGAACGGTTAAAGAAAACAATTCAAATACCGTATTAACAACTTCAGGCAAGATTGTCCACAAAAGCAATATTAAATGCTAATATTTCCCTTACAGATTACTCTTAGCATTCTGCCATGCAGAAATACAAATTTTGGACTACTCCAAATCTAAAGCCATTACACTGTCTACCAGAATAGCGAAACTACAGACTGGCACATTCAAATTGACCTGGAATCTTACGAGAAAACTCCCAAGATCTAGATTTTAGGATCAGGAATGTTGTAGATGTAAAACATCCTATGCATCCATTCCTTTCACACGAAATTACAAGATGTAAAGCTTTACTTAACCGATTAAAGCCTAAAACAAGAGCAAAAAGATCATTAGACTTTATCGGAAGCGCTTGGAAATGGTTAGCCAGAAGCCCGGACCACGAAGATTTCTTAATCCTAAAAGCAAACGATGTTTTAGGAAATAATAACAAACAAATAATTATTAATAAATCAATTATGGAAAGAATCAATAATATTATTGTCATTACGAACAAAATACTTGACACATACAAGACAAATGAAGAAAGTAAGAATGTACTTATTACAAATATAAAATATAAATTAGATTTGATTAAAGAGGAAATAATTAATGTAGAATACGCATTACATTGGGCAAAAGCCGGTATCATAAATTCCTTTATATTATAAAATAACGAAATAAAATTAATCAAAGAATTATTTGAAAAAAATAAGGTACCTTATTTAATCCTAGAAGAAGCTCTTGATTTTGCAGAAATAAAGATTGCTTCTAGTAACAGTACTTTGCCTTATATTGTAAGTATACCAAATACCAAAGTAGAATCATGTAATAATATTCTTATGAAACCTGTTAAAAGAGGAAAGTTTATAGTTAGGATACCTTTTGAAATTTATTTACAATGTGAAGATAAAATTTACGGTATAAAAGATAAATGTTTGACTAATAATAAGGTAACTATTTGTAATAATAATCAAATTGTAGATTTAAGTAACTCAAACTGTATACCTAATTTGCTCGGAGAGCAGACCATCGAATTGCACGGAAATAGACAACCAGCACATTCCAACAGTCGAGGACATTTCTCCTGGAACATTGCTACTCAACCAATATAATGGGACCATCCTAATTGATAATGAAACTATGGACCTTACCGGCACATTCATCATCCAATATCATAACGTAACGTTAACCATCGCTAAACAATCCTACATCTCCAAAGAAGTTTCAAATACCAAACCACTACCTGCAGTTGTGCAACCAGATTCCAGCCTCAGGACTTTTGAAGAGATACTTACACTCGAAGCGATGAAGCACCTACATATAAAAAACACCGAACACATCGGACGCATAAAAGATGAAAGCAGAATTGGATATCTAACCAACTTTGGCCTAACATGCATCATCATCATCTTCCTAATAACAATAACACTCACAAAATTGATTCCGAAATGCAAACGTGAAAACATAAATTCTACAATTGAGATAAAGGAGATTCCATTAACAATCATATCAGAAGCAGGAAGTAATATCCAAGAACAACGAGGAGCAGAAATATCATTGGCCGAAACCACGAGGATTAATCAAATACGCAACAAAAATTGCTACTTAAATTCTCACGCCAAAACCACATGAAAGCTTTCCAGTCTCACGCTAAAACTCCATACGATGCAGTTTGCATCCCACAAGGCCAGCGATCATCTTGCATCAAGCGACACCTGCTACCGAGATCTCCAGACATCATGACTCCCACGGTTCATCCAGCCGAGCAATAGTTATAAATGTAATGTAATTAGATTTTAAGTTCAAGTTTATATTCGACGGTCTTTGAATAAAGTACGAATGTTCAGTCAATGACTGCTCATTCAATTAAATTTTAATTAAAATAAATTTTAACTTATAGCTATAATTTCTTAAATGACGATCAAGCTCCAATTTTCTGGTAGTAACATGGATATCTTAAACGAAATTGTTATTCAAAAGGATAGGAGAAACCTTCATTGGATCGAAAATCTCCCGTTCGTAAAGCTGATGTCGAATATGATTATCTTAAACCAGTACACTTTGATAATAACTTCTTACGCTCAAATAGAGGGACTTGCCCTACCGCAAAGCCTTCAGATATTTCAGACCACTGCGCAAGTATGCCATCTGGAAATACATTAAAGCTTGGTTTAAACGTTAAATGTGTTAATTCTCTCTTGTCAACACTTGGTTCTCATGATTCTGTTGAAATGTCAAAGAAGTTTCTGGAGATATCCCAATTTACTGAAACGTGTGCTACATTGCAACGGTCTGGATGTATTTCTGTCGTTGTTCAAATGATGCATTCCAAGAATGATGAATTATTTCAATAGAAACCAGCCATTGCACTTCATAATATTGTTTATTCTAATCCTGATGATAAAATAGGCAGAAAGGAAGCTACAGTTCTGAGGATGGGTGAGCAAATAAGGGAATACTACAGTTCTTCTTTAAAGACGTTATTAATTAGTGGTGGTGAAACTATTGTAGACGACGCCGACACATGGATCAATTAAGTTCTCCCAGAGATAAAGTCGAATTTCTCATGTGTGAAGCAGAAAAAATTGCAATCTTTTAAAAATCGCCTAACAAAAATCAGCCACAATAATCGCAACTAAGATGGACTCCATTTGCGAAAAGCTTCAAACGAATCGTTTAGTCCAAACGGATGTAGATGAGATAAAGGCAATTAACAACGTGTTTGATTTAAGAACATGACACGAAATCTAAGAGGAAACTTGATTCCCGCAATTATTCTAAGTATCAAGAAACTGATTTAGATCAACTGACAGATTTTAGTTTACGCATTTCTGAGAACCAAATAGAATCTGATTCTAAAAAGGAAGTTTTACGCAGTAATTAGTAATTAGATAAGTCTTTCTTTATAAACTTTTTCCTCTATTCATTAGCTTGCAATGCGGTAGATAAGGTATCTAATAAGATAATGTGTCGATCTCGTAGTCAAACATCTATAGACTAATAAATTCTATGACTGTTATTTAAGCTAAAGAATAGGTACGCTGTAACTTAGCTAATCTATAGCTGTAGCTGACTACATAGTTAAGATCACATTAGCAGATGCTTGGACTAGATGTACAAACTGTTATGTAATAAAATAGTTTTTAAAAAAAAAGTTGAACCGACTTCACAAAAAGCGCTAAAAAGCATAAAATAATTTTTAATTTTATATCTATTACGACATTTTGAAGTCGGTGCAAATCAAACAAACCAAACAACTACAACAAAAGTATTAAATCGTCCTTTCTTATGATCCCGTAAGCTGAAACGTTCAATTTTGGTTATGTAGTTGTTTTATTTGTTTAATTTGCACCGACTTCAAAATGTCGTAATAGATATAAAATTAAAAATTATTTTATGCTTTTTAGCGCTTTTTGTGAAGTCGGTTCAACTTTTTTTTTAAAAACTATTTTATTTTTCACTTTTTAGTGTCTTCTACTCTATATAACGAAGAAAGAACCATCCAAATCGGTCCACGCGTTAACAGTTAATTTTAACCCCCTACCTCACCTCCATTCCACTAAAATTTTTTTCTCATGGTATCAATCAAGGAACATACTCTACCGAACATAAAAGGAATCATCGAAATCGGTCCACGCGTTACGAAGTTACTACCCCTCCCCCTCCCCCACCATCACCATAGGACCAAATTATTCCCCTATTAGCAATGGGGGATCACACTCTATACAACAGCAAAAGAACCATCTAAATCGAACCACGCGTTACAAAGTTAGGTTCCACCCACCTTCTCCCACCCCAGCAACATTTGTTTTCTTGTAGTATCAACCAAAAATCGTATCCTACCCAATAGAAAAGGAATTATCCAAATCGGACCACGCGTTACGAAGTTAGACTACCCCTCCCCCCCCCCCACCCACACCTTTCACCATAGGACCAAATTATTCTGCTATTAGCAATGGGGGATCATACTCTATACAACAGAAGAAGAACCATCGAAATCGGACCACGCGTTACAAAGTTAGCTTCCACCCCCACCCCCACCCCCATCCCCTCAAAATTTTTTTCACCTGGTATCAACCACGGAACATACTCTACCCAACAGAAAAAGAATTATCCAAATCGGTCCACGCGTTACAAAGTTAGACTACCCCTCCCCCCACCCCCCCACCCAAGGCCAAATTTTTTTCTCCTATTAGCAATGGGGGATCATACTCTGTACAACAAAAAAAGAATCCAAATCGGACCACGCGTTACAAAGTTAGGTTTCACCCCCACCCCCCACCCCCACCCTACCAAAAATTTTTCTGACATGGTACCAATCGGTGAACATACTCTACCCAACAAAAAAAGAATCATCAAAATCGGTTGACGCGTTACGAAGTTATGACCGGTCAGACATAAAAAAAAAAAAAAAAAAAAAAAAAAAATACGCGTCGAACTTAGAACCTCTTTGTTTTTGGGAAGTCGGTTAAAAAGACGAATTAACTTTTTCTTGAATATAACATTAGACAGCAAATGAATGGTGAGGAATTATCGTGTAAAGCAAGTTCGTAGTATAGGTATTTCCAAACATATAGTGAAACTATATTAAGCTTAATCAAGGAGTAGATTCAATTGTCATTTAGTGCATTTTTTAAAACCTTGGAAAGACTCCTAGATATCTACATTAAAGAGACAATCAATCATTCCAGGTTGTCTTTCTCGCAACATGCTTATACTAAAGGTAAGTCCGTAGAGACAGCCCTACACGAACTTACCACAATCATAGAGCATTCGCTACTACAGAAGGAATATTCACTTGTAGCCTTCCTTGATATTGAGGGTGCTTTTAACAATATAAGATCAGAGGCGATAACGGCATCCTTGAGGAGGCTTGAAATCGACGACCCTCTCATCAAACTTATTGACCTCATGTTAAAAAGCAGGGTCATTATCTCCAGCTTAGGAGGATCCAATATCCAAAGAGTGGTGACTAGAGGCACCCCTCAGGGAGGAATCCTTTCACCACTCTTATGGAACTTAACTATAAATGAGTTGCTCATAGACCTGGAGTTATCCGGTCACAAGGTTATTGCCAACGCCGATGATATTGCCCTGGTATGTTCAGGAAAGCACCCCAATACACTGGCTGAGGTTTTACAACATGCCCTCTCCAAGACTTCATCATGGAGTGATAGGTGTGGTCTAGGTATATACCCTAACAAAACAGAGTTAATACTCTTCTCTCGGAGGCATAAAACACCTCCTATTAATTGCCCTACACTAGACGGGGTTAGGCTGAAACTGTGTAACCAGGTTAAGTATCTAGGTTTAGTCCTAGATAGAAAACTTACCTGGAAGCCTAACATCCAAGAAAGAGTACGGAAAGCCACAGTAGCGCTGTACTCGTGTAAGAAGGCTATAGGGAAAAGATGGGGTATGGAACCACGCTCCACCGCACCACGCAATTGGCTCTATACAAGTGTAATACGGCCTATACTCATGTATGGGGTGATTGTCTGGTGGCCGGCACTAAATATAGCAACCCATCTCAAAGCAATGGACGAAGTTCAGAGGATGGCAGCACTGCTGATAACAGGTGCCCTGAGAACCACACCTTCCAAAGCCCTGAACACTATTCTCCACCTTCTACCGTTGGATCTCTTAGGTAAGCAAACCGCATCGTCAGCCGCCATTAGGCTTAACTCAATCCAGACCTGGAAGCGAACTGATTTCGGTCACTCCAAAATATTGCACAATAGAACTGCCAGCAATATCGACTACACCTCGCCCAAGCCTTTCTTTGGAGCAAAATTTGATTCCTTCTTTCCCACAAGATCGGAGTGGGAGAAAGGTCCTCCCCAATGGGAGAACTCAGTGCATCTCTACACTGACGGCTCCAAATTGGATGGCAAAGTGGGTGGTGGAATATTCTCGGAACACTTAGACCTCGATGTCTCCTTTCGCTTACCTGACTACTGCAGCGTGTTTCAAGCAGAAATCATGGCTATAAAAGTAGCTGTGGACCGCCTGAATCAACTAGCGCTACCTACAGGAAATGTATGTATTTTCACAGATAGTCAGGCAGCTATTAAATCCCTTTCGGGAGTATACACAACCTCTAAAACGGTCATAATATGTCGCTCAACACTAAATGACATAGCTGAGCACCTGAACGTACGGCTCATCTGGGTGCCTGGACATAGTGATATTCCGGGCAATTGCAGAGCCGACGAATTAGCAAGAATCGGCACCACACGCCCTGATTCGGACATTAACCACCAGCCGGGTAAACCGCTAGCTACATGCAAAATTGAGCTCTCACAGGAGGCTCTCAAGATTGCTAATAATAACTGGCAAGAAGAACACACCTGCCTGATTACCCGACAGTTATGGCCAAAGCTCGACCTTAAGCGGTCAAGAGGGCTTATCCTACTCGGACGCAAACAAATTAGCACCACAGTAGTCGTAATCACGGGTCACTGCCTCATAGCTAGACACGCCGATAGACTGGGCGTGCCCTCAAACGACTTCTGTAGGAGTTGCCACGACGAGGAGGAAGAGGAAACCATACTTCACCTCCTCGGTAGCTGCCCCGCCCTAGCCAACCGTAGGAACCGGCTTTTGGGCTCCCCCTAATTCAAAGAGCTAACTGAGCTAGGCTCCATAGATGTCAAAAACCTGACTCGATTTATCGAGAGTTCAAAATGGTTCCCGACGACGAACTAAGGATGAACATCCTTCACAATCCAGTCAAAATAATTTTGACTTCCCGTGAACTAGTTCCACTAGATACAGGAACTGATTCGGTGCACAAGGGGACAGAACCCTCCTATTCCTTAGGTAATTTTATGGGGTTGTAAATTTTCAGGCCTCAACGTGGTAGCACAAAGGGCCTCTTAGGCCTAAGTGTGCCTTCTAAGGCAGCCACTTTAACCTAACCTAGTGTATTTATAAATGAAGTGTCAGGTATTTTTCCTTCTCCAATCAGTATCTTCAGTGGTTTCACACGCATCCATCGCATACAACTGCATTGAATTCCCAGAAGTTTTGGATGACAAAAGAATAATTGAAATGTTAAATGGATCTTACCCTGAACTAACTGATTTCCCAAGGCAGGTAGGCAAATGAAGAATAAAAACAAAATTCAATTAAGATTTTTTTTAAATTTCAACTTTTAGCACCCCTTTTTCGGAGCCTACTCCGAAATATGGCGCGAGAGAAGTCGGTCAGTAGATAGTGAGTGATAGTGGTGTGACAAAAGAACTAAAAAACAGAAAACCTGCTTTTTTAAAGGAAAAATTCGAAGTCAGCAAGCCAGAAGCGTACCGAATTGGGAATAAAGGATAAGGATGAGTAACATTTTCTGATTTCATATACATTTTTGGATTTTATGATTTGGATGGTTCTTTTGCTGTTGTATAGATCACCCATTGCTCGCTGGTTGATACCACGAGAAAAAAAAATTGTTGGTGCGGTTGGGGTGGGAGAAGGGGGGGTGGATTCTAACTAACTGTTGTATAGTGTGATCCCCCATTGTAATAGGAGAATAATTTGGTCCTATGGTGGGGGTGGGGGAGGGGGAGGGGTAGTAACTTCGTAATGCGTGGACCGATTTCGATGATTCCTTTTCTGTTCAGTAGAGTATGTTCCTTGATTGATACCATGAGAAAAAAAGTTTAGTGGAATGGGGGTGGGGTAGGGGGTTATAACTAACTTTTAACGCGTGGACCGATTTGGATGGTTCTTTTCATTGTATAGAGTCGAAGACACTAAAAAGTGAAAAATAAAACCGACTTCACAAAACCGTTGAACCGACTTCACAAAAAGCGCTAAAAAGCATAAAATAATTTTTAATTTTATATCTATTACGACATTTTGAAGTCGGTGCAAATTTAACAAATAAAACAATTACAGAACCACAATTGAAAATTTACGTAATTCTACCTGAACGTTTCAGCTCACGGGATCAAAAGGAAGGACGATTAAATACTTTTGTTATAGTTGTTTGGTTTGTTGGATTTGCACCGACTTCAAAATGTCGTAATAAATATAAAATTAAAAATTATTTTATGCTTTTTAGCGCTTTTTGTGAAGTCGGTTCAACTTTTTTTTAAAAACTATTTTATATTTGGTTATTGATTTCTTGAGAAGGCGTCCCAGTAGCTTACGAAAAACTAACCCTATGGTGATGCTGTTGAGGTAGAGCCAAAGGGATTTATCTTTTTTAAACAGAACAGCCGAATGTATTAAGGGATCAGTCTGCTCAAAAAAATTTTGAATAACTTGATTTTTTTTATTTATTGAAAAGTATACACTTTCAATATTATGCTTAAAGGTTATATATTCGTATAGTTCTCTGAATGAAAGTGTATATTTGCTCGGTGAATCAATGCATCAACTTTGAAAGTATTTTCATCAAAACTACTTTTTTTCGGCTGGCGTTGCTGATAAAAAGAGTACCATTGAACTCAAATTTTGAAAAAGTTTATTCCATACCATTAGCTTCGAATCAAAGTAATTTTTTTATTGTAAAAATTCAATATTTTTCATTTAAAAAGCCGCTCTAGAAAGACTTAAAAGCCATATTTGTGGAAAATTTGGCGCCATTTTGTCAATATTTTAAAAAGTCGTATCAAAGTGCTACTTTACAATATTCACATTGATTTTTTTGTTTAGATTATTTATACTAAAGATAGTTCAAACGCCAGAGCTGATAAGTTTATGGAATGAAATTTAGTATTTTTTGTACATAAAAGCTGAAGATAAGACAGATAAAACAATTAATTATTTTCGAATTTATTTTTCATGCGAAAAAAACACAAAAATGTACCAGTTTTTGTCCAATTAACTACTCCACACCAGGGTGAAAATCTTCTTTATATTTAAGAATAGGCTCTCAATTTGGGAGGAAAATATAAATTACTGAACGCATTTCAACTTTCAACATTTCAACTACATTTGGAAAAAAAAATTATTGAAAAAAATTCATATTTAACGATGTGGCATCAGTGAATGTCTAGGCTCTCCAGGAAATAGTCCAAGATGGCGGAACACACAGCTCGTGAGCATGCAATTTGAACATTTTTTCTATAAATATACTTATGTTCAGTATGATTGCGACTACATTGCGTTACGCGTAGTGGTTTTTTTCAATTTTTCATGTAATGGCGACTACCCGCAGAAAAAGTTATATTTTTCATCACTTTTTAATGTTGTAAAAAATTGAAATTTGTGGAATAAAAAAAATTCGTTTATCGATAGCCGTTACGGTTACAATATTTTTGTTGAAAGAATTTTTCAAATAAGATGATCAGTCTCAAAACCGCCAGTTAAAGAAAAGTGGTTTCAACGAAAAAACGCGATTGAAGTTCGCTCTACCGGCATCGACACATGCTATAGGGTCCACTGTTTACACTATGACTACGTCATTTCTGTGAATTTTGAAATAAAACTTTGATAGTTTACTTAAAGAAAATTAAGAAAAACGATTTTTTGACAATTTTACCCAGGAAATTTAATATTTATTCCCCTCGAGTTTTGAAGGTTTATGATTTAAATTTGTTTAGGGAAATTTACTTTTAAACAGAGGCATATGCTTCAATATTAGCTTGTGCAATTTTGTTTACGACCATAACAAAATCATCGCAGATATAAACCGAAAACAAGGTTCTACAACCACTGTGAAAGAATCAAGTGGATGTTTTATAACTAATATATATATATATATATATATATATATATATATATATATATATATATATATATCTTTGTCGATGTTTGATTATTACTTAGGGATTTTGCTTGATACCTTTGAGCGAAAAAATCGCAGCATTTTAATGTAAATGCGATGCCAGATAATGAAAGATCTTGAAAACTACAAGAATTGTGACTTTACATAGGTATAGCAAATGAAAACAAAAACTTTAATACTGACGGCGACTTTAATACACAAATACCTGTCAAGCGTAGACTATAGCATGATGGTCTATCTATTAAGTCTAAAGGCTCGGTCTGAAATATTTACAAAGACCTTTGACAAATTTTGCAGGACAATAAGGTTTGTTCATCTTTTTTATTGGTCTGAACAAGAGAAATGCTGTAATCCACTTTTGAAGAATGCGACGTTACTTTCGACGTAAAGTATAGCTCTCTTCTTGCATATATAAACACGTATGATTTTGATAATTTTCCGATTTAAGAAATAGAATTGTTTCAATAAATGATGCTAAGTCAATATGGATCTCCTTGAAATTGAAGCAGGTTCCGTTCAGCTCTCTCTGCTTTTATTTTATTGACTAAGAATTCAATACATAATCTTTGGTTATATGTATAAAAAAGATTTTCTGTAGATTTCAACTCCATCGGTTAAAAATTGTAAAAGTTCATACATCAAATTACAAAAATTTAACTTTTTAGCTTGTGAAGCTATCGCTTTCTACTGTTTAAAGCATACCTGACGCGCGCTTACTATAATAAATTATATATATATATATATATAAATTGCTTTCCAAGCGCACATTTCAAGTACTTGCAAGGTGTTGAAGGTGTTAATGGGAAAGAAAAATGAATTGACAGTTAAAAAACCCCACGGTATACAGAATACACGAATGCCGAATAAGTTTTTAACATAATTCAGCTGATCGATTGCGCCGTAACAAAATCCCAATGCATGGGATAAAACCAATATTTATTTTTCGATTATTTACTTGAAGCATTTTAGTTATATTATTATTTTAATTTTAATTTTTCTTTAATGTAAACAAAACTTAACTTTTAACAATTCTTACCTCAATTTGCTAAAAGCCATCTGTTGGAAAGAGTTGAACATCATAGGCACTCTCTGAATAAAAAGTTTGCATAACTACTCGCAAGTAAAGGCTGGAGCACAATGAATGCAAAGCAACTGAACTAAAAGGCAAAACGGTTTTCTTAGCATGCATTTTCTATATAATTGAGCACAGTGGACGTACGCAGTCGTTTGTGAACGCAATAAGTTTACAAAATTTTTAAATTGATGGATTCAGCCCCATGACATAACCTAACACTTGTTTCTTCACAGTTTGTTCGCTATTGCATAAGTATATTTATGCTAAATTGGAGTGCAATAAAATCTAAGAATGGAAAATTTCAAGGAGAAGTTAATTGAGGGCTTATAGAACAATTCTTTTTACAAATTTCAATGCTGAACGCAAGATATGCGTCCATTGTAAGCATAGCACGTTTACCAACTGTTCACAGCAGTTGATTTAGCGTAGGCAACTACCTTAATTACTTGAAAGCACTTAAGGGGGTCTTCTACTCTCGCGGTTTCAAAAAATCGATATTTGTTTTTTTTTTAATTTCAATCTATATGTATCTGAGAATACGCCACAGAAAGGGTTCCGTGAAAATCACATTCCTTTGCATGTTTCTGGGAACAAAAAGGTACCCGCTTCCGGCCGTTTCCGAGAAACTAAGCGCGGCGCGCCACGACGGCGCTTGTCCAGTTAAAAATCATTGTCTAAAGAATTTACCGGTCCGTTCATGAGAAGAATGTGGACAACCAATAACATCAACGTGATGAGGAAGGAGAGCTCTACGGCCCCGGTATAGCAGATTAACTCGTAAGTTACTACAATCAAGTTATACACCGTAATTTATCATTAAACGCGTTTTCCCGAAAGTAGTGTTTTTTTAGCTGCCGAGTAAGACTTCTCATAAAAGTATTGGTCCGATTTCAATAATTTTTTTTTCAATTGTTGAGAAAACATACCGCTATGTTTTTCCGTGTACGATTTTCAAAATTTTATTTTGTTCCATTTTTACAGCCTCTAATAGGTCAAAAATGACGTAAAAATTGGAAATTTTTACAAATTGTTGCATAACTTTTACAAATTGCAAAATAAAAAAAATCTGTCACGGGAAAACATAGCCCACGTACCTATGATTATAAATAATATAAATTTTCAGATTACAGATTACCCAATTGGCCACAACTTTGCTTAAGCGGGACCCCTGCAGTTTCAACATCAATGTCATCAATGACGTTTCAAGGTCGGGAGAGTTATTTTTTTCGTCTTAAGAAAAAAATTCAAAAGTCAATACATATATCTTCGAAATAAAAAAAAAATTTTAAATATAATCAGTAGATCCTTCGCAATTTATTCCCAAAAAAACCGCTCCATTTCAGGCCTGGAGAGTAGAGGACCCCCTTAAATTGTGCGCTGGAAAGTAGCTAATATTAATTTTAATAACTCTACTACTTACAAGTCTACTCTTACAAGGATGAATTAAATATAAACGAGACTTTTGTTTCTAGGCGAATAAATTTGAAGAGAGCGAGCGGCCGCTTGTAGCGGGCATAGGTAGGGATGTCAGGAGAGGAGAGAGTAGGTGGTCGGCCGGTTCAAACCGGTTTACCAGTAGTTGTCACGATATCGGAACAACAGGTGTATCCTTCCGTTGTGCAATTGACTACACAGATTCGTGATCAAACGCTGTCAAACGCTCTCGTCTTTATTTTGACATAAGAATTTTAAAGGCAGACGTGAATGAGTTGCAAATGAGAAACGAGCTCGCCAAGCCTCAGCTGTTAGCAGGCGTGGTGTTCGCTACTGATTTTTTTCGACTGGCGCGAAGTTTTGTATATTGATTTTTTGCATGAGCGTCGCACAATAAGTGGTGCTTATTACTGTGATCTTTTATGTAAGGTGAAGAACGCTTCTCATTTGAAACGACGTGACCAACCGATTCAAAACGTAGTTCTCCTCCAAAACAGCGCTCGGTCCCATACTGCACATTTAGGTTGCCAAAAATTAGCGAAAATAAAACGGAATTAACTCGACTTATTGCCCTACGATTTCCATCTGTTTGGGCCGCTGACACAAGCACTAAGGGAAAAATGCATTTCCAAACCAGGAGATTATATTGAAAAATTATGCGTGCTTGGCTATTGTGTTAAACCAAAATAAATTATAATTATAAATAAAGTAAAAAAAAAATCATTTAAAAAAAATCCGAATGTTTTAAAATTTTATAGTTTAATTACAACTTAATATATATTTAAAACATCTATAATAACGAATTTAAAATATATCGTAATACAAAATACTACTTTCTGCGATAAACTTGGTTATAAGGAACAAACTTATGAGAAACTTAACATTTCCGGAATCTCTGGAGTTAGTTTAAACGAGATTTTACTGTAGAATTTGTCTAATACAAAATCAAATGTTCCATAAATTTTAATCAAATTAACTAGTATGAATTTTTATATCATAAATTTGAGACAAAGTGTGAATTTTTCCGTGTGCAAACCACATAAAAACACAACGTAAGAAAAACAATAAACAAGGTAAGAAAAACAATAGACAATGAATTACGAGGGATAGGTATGGGATTTGTATCATTATAACTTGAGAATAGAAATAAGCCATACAAAAGTACAGCACGTAAGGTCCAGTCCAGTAACAAATAAGTTCAGATTGTGCACTTTGCGAGGAAATTCTACAAATTACTATGGGATGTGGAGATAGCATTCCTGGAATTGAAAATGTTAAGTTCGAAAAGTTTACACATGGAATTTATAAAAGAAGCTAGGAAAACAGAGGAGATGCCCTTAGGGAATCAAAACACTGAGCAAGACCAAAAAGAAACACTTGGGTATCTATAAAATTTAAGGAAAACGAAAATGTGAGCTTTACATATGGGCAGAAAAGAAAAATACAATATGCAAAAATATTTTCCCATAGTTGCCATTGGATTGGATATACCCTTATTTTATCCGCGAAATTTTTCGCGATTATAGCTAAAATAGGTATTTTTATATTATTTAATTTTTCTGTGGTGATGTGTCGCAATACAGTTATAATCTTTCGCCATGTGTTTTTGTCAAAAGAAAACAGAATCAATGTGGTTTGCTTTTACTCTATAAAAAGGTAGATTTTTAACCAACTTCCCAAAAACAAAGAGGTTCTAATTTCGACGTGTATTTGGTGGGTGGAACCCAACTTTGTAACCCGTGGAGAATTAATAAGGTTTTTTACTGTTTTTGTTGGAATTGGTTTCACTTTGTTTTTAAAGGCTTCCTGCCATCTGATTCCGATCTGCTTACTTATTGAGGTATATGACTTCATTTAACGCCAGATATTATTCGTTATTATATTTAAATCATGACTTCAGATTGTTATGATAATGCGTGCCGTTCTGCCTAAAGTAAATACCTCTAGATCACGTTGCCCATGTTCATAAAAGGCCTGTATTAATTCTAAGCATGCAACTATGCAGAGCAAACTCAGTCTCTAACAACCTTGCTTAATTTGTCCCTTTACTTTAATTATTGGACCTAAATATAAAATACACAAAAAAATCAAAAATAAAATTAACATCCGATATAAATAGAACTGTTAAATTGACGAGTTAAAAACATAACTCGGAATAAAATACATACTAGAAAAAATAGAGGAATAGCTCAGAAAATTTCCTGTTATCTCAGGTAGTCAGAATATACTCCCGGAAAAAGAACTGGTTAGGTTCAACACCATTACTCGGAATTTGATTTTTGCTTTTCTTCTTTAGAATAATAAAAACCATCATTGAGGGTACGTTTTTATGTTTACTTCTTGGACTTTATTTGATACTACGTATCGGCATCTTTTATTCTATTGCTACCCAGGGTGTTTCAAATCTTACGTTCCAAAATGAGTGGGGTGATAGATCTAACCTAGCCAAACAAAATATTGTATTGCAGGGGGTTAGGCAATCTCAACCATTTGGGAGTTACAGGGTGATTCATAAATTTAAGTTTTTATGGTATGCACATTACTCTCTCATTTTTTTCTTTTGATCTACCCAACACAGCGACATCAAACAAACGCTAAGAAACTACTATCTAATGACCTTTTCAAAATTGGCAACAATGTTGATCGAAACTCATTGCAGGTACAGTCACTTCCAAAAGTGAAAAAATTTCCTAAATTCAGCATGTCCCCAAATTTCATACAAAATTCATGTAACTAGTACACCCTTTTCTACTTTTATTGGATTTGCCATATTATTACCTTTCCAGAAAGGCACAACATGCCTAGGCAGAGAAAGAGTGTAGAAATTTATAAGTAGAAAACTTGTCGGGAAATATTTGAAAATCTGCAATTTAAAGAAATTAAACTCATATTAACTCTTAAGTCCTTTATATTGAATTCAAAGCGTATTACAAATTAATCTTAGTATATTACAAATGCTGTCCAAAGTGTCCGCCGCTACTTTGGATGTATGCCAACAATTTTCTTCTAAGTCCCCGTTTAAAGTGTATTGCAGCCAGCTTCTCCCGTATTTTCGTCCTTGCATTCTCAATTCTGCTAACTAAATCTTCCCTAATAATAGGGTTTGAATAAACTTTTCGTTGTTCTTCATAAGAAAAAGTTGGGGAAAGGTCTGGAGATTAAGCAGGCCAAGGAATCGGTGCATCTCGTCCAATGCAGCGGTTAGGATATTTTTCACTTAGTATTGTCTTCGCAATGTTAGCAGTATGCGCTGTGTTGGTGAAACAAGTCCGTTCATTTATGCATAGGGATCTCCTCTATTAGATCTGGCATGTATTTTCAAAAAACTCAGCATTAATTTCACTATAAAGCACTTCAGACAAAATTAATGGTCCTACCAAATGGTTGCCGATGATACCAGCCCCAACATTGACACTGAATATCTGATAGAATTAGTTCACCTCTGTCCTGTGGGTTAGTTTCCGACCAGGTATGGAGGTAATGGAAGTTCGTGATACCATCCCTGGTGAATTGAGATTCATCCGTCCACAGAATTCGGTCCAGAAACGCCCTGTTGTCAATGTCGCGTTCCAGAAGCCAAGTGGCGGTGGACATTTTGAACGGCTTTTGTTACTTATCAAGTTTAATTGTGATTATTTTTAAATTCAATAGAAAGCATTTTAGAATTAATTTGAGTTTAATTTCTTTAATTTGTTGACTTTTATAATATTCTCCGATAGGATTTCTACGTATAAATGTCTACATATTTTCTCTACGTAGATATGTTGTACCTTTTTTGAAAAGTTAATAAGATGGGCAATTGGGAAAATGCTGAACTTAAGGTAATCGCAAACAATTTTTTTCACTTTTGGAAGTGACTGTACGTACAATGGTAGGAGTTAGATCAGTTGACATTTTTGGAAAGGTCATTAGAATAGTTGTTTTTTAGCGTTTGTTTGATGTGAAGATAAAAATAAAAGCGTAATGTGCATACCATGAAAAACTGAAAGGTATGAATAACCCTCTAACTCCCAAACGGTTGAGATTTCCCCCCCCCCCCCCCCCCCCCCCCCCGCCATACAATTTTTTGTTTGTCTAGTTGAGATCTATCATCCCACTCATTTTGGAACAGCAGACCTGAAACACCCTGTATATTAAGTTTAAGACATACTGAAGTGCTGCTTTGCAATTAAAGCCGGAGCCGGAGTCAGGGGCACTAATCCATTGAGTGTCAATCCTTATATCCGTACCTCAGAGCAAAAGGGCATTAAGTCACAAAATGTAAATTTTACAGTAGATAAAATAAATACAATTATTTGTGTTGTACAGGCTACAAAGTAAAAAGAAATAATTATTATTTCTACTTGCTTTCGTAGCCTGTATAAATCAGTAATTTAAACTTGATTTAGATTACTTATTTATATGAATATTGATACACAAAACAACAAACCGGAAAATTTAAATTTTGGGCTTAATATCCTTTTGCTCTGAGGTACGGATATAAAGTATTAAATTCATTGTTTTACCAGCATCCAAAACTAAAAACGACTCTTTCTTCGAATTTTAATACACTTAAGTTACAAGAGCTGTCAGCAATATGTTTTCTTTATACAGAGAGGATGAAGGAAAAAGGAATATCCAACAGCGTTCAAAAAACTTGACATCATTGTGTAATGCATATAAGGCGCAGCAAGGTCTGTAAAATGTAATGCATTTCGGAAGGTATACGTAATGTATTTCAATAAATTATACTGTAATGTGAGTCCGTTTTATTTCGACATTTGTCCGCGCCAAATAGTAATTGGTGACGCAGCACACTTACTTCACCTTGTTGCGAACGCACCCGTGCTTTCTGCCACTGAGCGAATGTGCTAATACTTTTCAGAGAAACCAAGTTAATGAAATTTGCGCATTTTTGCAGTGCGAAGGGAGGGAATTCGCTTTCCTGCCCCAATTTTGCTGCAGTTCACGACCAGCTATATATTCTGGAGTTACTATTTTTCGAGCCGCATATATGCAGCAGCACATTTTCAAGCAGCTAATCTACGTGCAGCAGCACGTTTTCAAGCTGCAAATTTACCATCAGCTGCACATTTTCGAGCTGCAAATTTCAGGTTGAAAATTTCCATCCATTCGTTCTTCAGCAGCCTATATTCCAGTAGGATATTCGTCAGTATCATGTTCCCTGAGGTTTATAGAGTGAAAACCCGTAAGAATTACAAAAAAATGTAAACTTTGACAAAAAAATCTATTAAATTCCATCACTTTTAGCCTTCGCTTTGTTGTTAGAGGGCCTTAACAAGATATAGGAAGATATACGCCTTCAGAAAACTACCCTGCTTGTTCTCACCAGCATCTTATCTTTTTGCCGCAATTAGTGGGTGAGTCTGATACAAAGAATTTGTCGCTCATGAACGAGAGTCCAATGAGATATCTAAATGTCCAGTCCGTGACTGCTATTGTGTTGCCGTAAGGATAAATTTATAGTGTTCATTTCGCTGGTCCAAGGTTAGTAAGAACTTAAATCATTCATCCGGCAATTACTTCTATAATTTTTGATTTATGTATTTTTTTTTACGTGATGGTATTGTTTAGTCATAAATATTTAATTAGTTAAGTATGCAGGATAACATAGCAGATAATCTAAAGAAAAGAAAAGAACATTTTTCCTTGAACTGTTTAGACTTAGCCATTTTGTTTAACAAGTTTCAGAGAGATCAAATCCATCCAATTGATTTGAGACTATTTTTTTTTTAAAAGCAAGTATATACGTCATTAATTATCACACATAAGACTTCAAAGCCTTTGTACAACAACTCTTGTTTTTGATTTCATAATAGGGTCATTAAGTAAACAAGTTGCAATATTATATACATTTTCGTAGATTCTCCTTAGGAAATACTGTCAGATTAAGGCTCGCTCTGCTAACGTTCTACTATATTAACGGGAAGTTGATCAATTATGGTTTAACAATTTCGCACATCAGCTCATACCTGTATGCACATACATCTCCGATAATACAGGTCTTTAAATCTTATTGCTCTTAAATTATATTGCCTTTGTAATATATTCACTTTAAATTACATTGATTTCAAAATATATTTACTTTAGATTACATTAACTTTAACTTTTATTGACTCAGTTATTGAATCGAATGTGATTTGTGTGTAGGATTTTGTGCATATCGAATCTTTGCTCGCAAGCTATCAAAGTATTTAACTGGATCTTTTGGAATTTAATTTAATGTAATATAAAGAAAATACTTAGGTAACGTAAAGACAAGCACTACGGTGTAGTTATTGACTAGTGTAGGCATTCGAATAACAATGAAATGTAAATTTAAACATTGCATGTTAAACCCAATGAATGTTTTCTTTTCTTTTTGAATATATGTATCTAATATGCATTATATGGATTAAATTAATCTTATATTTTCAGGAATCCACTAGGAAGTTTCATCTCCGTGTTGATTTCCTTATCCCTTTGCCTTTTCTTTCAGCATCTTTATAGGTTCGGCCTGCATCCTAGCCAGATGCAGGGATGGAGTGGATCAGTGACTGCACCATCTTCTAGGGGGTAGCTTTTCTGTTTGATCATTCATGATCGGCTGGGAGTAACAGGTGACACCAGACCTGTTGTTCTCTCTTCTGTCTGTTTCTCTAGATTTTTTTTATCCTTTGTGGCAGACCTGAAAGAGGGAGAGAAAGATAGGGGAGAGAATACATTTCTGATTTGCTGGGGCCGACGTTGCTCATCACAGGTTACGGATAACCTTTTTAATAAAACAATGAAATCGGTCCAGCATGATGATTGTTCATCCGATTTTTTAAAACATTAAGGATACTTAAGGAAAATTTAAACGAAGAATGAGTGGCATGGCTGTTGTATAGCTCACAGTAGTGAAAGAAAAACAATTTATTTAATTTCCCTCATTCCCCATACCTTATCTAGCTAGCACATTATACGTTTGTCTCCAGTACTTTGGCAATATCATAAAAATATTAGACTTTAGGTAACAGAAAGTTCATTCTGTTACAATTATGGGTATAGCTTTGAGCAAAAATGCTTAAAATGAAGATATTAGTAAATGCTTGGCTTCATTAGTAATCAAGTCGAAAACAGATAGTTATTAGAAGACCCCTGAAGTGCCGACTTCTTTCATTACTCGCTGGCTTCTGCTGGATGCACAAGTAAATACCTGTACATAGAATTATTAACTCAAAACCGAAATATCACAAAGTGATTGTACCTTATGACGTGTTCAGTGTGCATTAGGTTCTAGACCTACATTTACATGTGATTGATTTCTCAGTAATGATGGACTTACTATTTGAAGCTTTGGAATATCCTTTTGAGAAAAAGTTAACGAATTTATTTTGTAGAAATACAGTTTTTATCAGAAGCTTTTATAAGCAATTCTTAGCTTTTCAAAATGAAAATTTGAAAAAAAATTTCTTTTACGAATTTTTTCTTGCTAAAATAAAAAAAAATTCGAAAATATAGCAGTACCTACTAGTATTTGCGAAAATATAGCATACCTGCGCAACACAACCTAGCTGTCAAATTTCGTATGCTTCGATCTAATCATTTAAGAGTTAGAATCCTCTGACAGGGGACTTTTTTGACTTTTTTTTCGTTGCCGTCATAGGCTTCTTTCTCAAAAAACAGTAAGAACGTGAAATTTAATAATAATTTCTATAAATAATTACAAAATAAACCTTCCTTAGGAAATGGTGGGAAAATACATTATTAATAATAATTAGTAGTATATATTAATGAAATTAAGATATGTATATCGTTGGTAAAATTACAGTTTCTAATTTCAGCACAAATTTTTCTAAACCATTACAACTTATCAACTATTGGAAGCTCAAATTTAATTTAAACAACACTCAACTCTTATGTAGATACTTTAACTAACAAATGGCAATATAAAGTTATTTACATTTGCAGCTATTCAAATTATTGTCAAAAATTTTTATTTAGTTGTTTTTTTACTTCATATTGGAGATACCCATGGAAATTGTTATATATAAACTAATTACAGGGAGTACGAAGTCACAGAAAATGTCATCGTTATCGAAATAATTAGTAAAGATGACGAATATATGTGCATACAACAAATAACTGCTAACACTCATACTCAAGTATAAAATTTTCTCTATCACTCGGGAATTGCAGTTCGTAGGGGTTTTGCTTCTGATGATGATAATTATTTTGGTTTTGGAATTGATGTGTTTGCAGCAGATACGTACGTTTTGTCGCTTTTGCTAAATTACTCTGAGCTTTAACAGATTGTAATGCTTCCGTCGTTATACTCTTGTCATTTTCGTTGGGTAACACTAGAGTTAGGACCGTTGCCTTTGTTTGCTGGGCCTGTAAGTGAAGGTTGTGTTCTGGTGGTGGTGGTGGTGGTGGTGACAGCGATGCCGTTGATACGAGGCCACAACCTTTTGACTTAATAGACTCCTGAGAATGTTCCTGATAAAATGTATGTAAATTGTCAATCAGATTTTCATGGCGATTATTACAACTGGGGGTGGTTGACTCAATTGTCGCTATTGCCGATATCGTTGACTGTTGAGGAAGCTGTTGGAAGTGTGTCGGTGGTACTTTCGGTGTTATGATGGACGATATAACCTGCGGTGATTTACCCTGTGCGGGCATGTTATCAAACCGTTTTCCGCTTACGGTTTCTGCCCCACCTAAAGAATTTTTTGGCTTTTGGGATAATGGCAATGATGAACTTGGTGATGTTTGCTGTTGTGGATGTGGGTGTGATGGAGGTTGGATAGATGAAGATAATTTCATGGTACCTCGTGCGTTGGCAGAATCTGACTCAAATCCACAAAAACTAAGTCCATAAAGATCTGTTCTTTGAGATATTTCTAATGCTTTTGATGGAGATGTCTTCGAAACCACCTCAAGCTTTTTTGCTGGTTTAATCACATTTTGCAACATGTTGCGTTTTTCGCTTTCTTGTATTTCGTTAGCTTTCTGGGGCTGATACTTTACGATGTACTCATTTATAGAGTAGTGCGGTACATTATCTGAATACTCAATAACTGTGGACTTTTTTGTATTGTTGTGGTAGTGTTCAAGATAGTCTTCATATTTACCATAATTATCGTCATAGCTATCTTTATGGATTGTGTTACAAGAATCATAACGTAAGATATTTTTTTCATCGTTTTGATAGTACCAGCCAGGATTGAATGAACTATTGATGAAGTTCATACTGTCAGCATTCCCGTCAGTATCATAATCTAAATCATCGCAATAATTCTTTAAATTGTTCCCCTGAAAATTAATTTTTTTATTTTCTTCAATTGTTGATGTCATGTCAGTTTTGTGGGATGTTGATGTACCATAGGTCGACAAATAGTTATAAATTTTATCTTTCAGTTTATCTGTTCTCATGGAAGGATACGTTAAATTATTATAAAAGTGCTCTGACATTTTTGGGTGGTCGTACCTCAACATTTTATGGGACCTTTCAATGCTTGTCGGTGGTCCACTGTAAGCAGACGCGTAATCATTACTACTTATAGAACTTGTTGTTGTGGTGTTCTTTGTACTTTTATCATTATTAATAATCCCAGATTGAGGGGTTTCTATTGATTCACGACATTCAATTTTAGAAGTCCCATATGTTATGGTCTTTGAATAGGATTTGCTTCTGTTATGTTGGGCAGCTTTCAACTTTATAGATTTAGAAATGTCATTGGCATTTACATTAATCTTCGTCAAATCACTTCTAATGTCTTTAATGTAAGCTAGTTTTTGTTTACGAAATTTTAATGATGAAATTCTTCCAACCGAATTTGATGTTTTCTTGTAATTCTTTAAACTTTGATCGAAATTTTCTTGCAGATAGACGTCAAGATAATGCAAATTCTTAGTAAGATCTATTTCAGATTTATAGCTTTTATACAATATTTGATTTGTGTCGCTTTTAATCTCATTCACTCTTATACTGTTAATCTCATTGCAATCTTCCGACGATGTTCGAATATTACTACATTTTTCGCGTATCTTTAAGAATCCTTGTTTTGTTTTTATTTGCAACCTCTCAAGGTAATTACCTTTAAATTCATCCGTTTTTACGCTAATATTATTGTTTAGTTTGTTATGTGTGCGATTGGGATAACTTATTTTTAATTTCTTTAAATGAGGAACTTTTGGATTAACCGACACCGGAGCAATCGTTGTAATAACAGCACACTTTGTCATATTATTACCCTTTGTGTGACCTTTTATTTTAGGCTGACCTTGTGATTTCAATGGCAGTGTATCTGTGGGATCACCATTTTTTAAAAAATCTTGTCGCTTAAAACGGCTGACAGGAACACCATACAAATAATGGCTACAGTTTTCCAATGTTTTCTGCTCATCATCTTCAATATATTTTCGTATAGATTTTTCAGACCTGTGCTTTTTCATCGTTCTTATTTTGCTGCTAAATTTTGGACTCAATTTCGTGCAAGATTTACTAAAACTCGATATAGCATCTCTATTTCCTGATAAAGCACTAACCTCATTTTCATGAAATATCGAAAATGGATTTGTAATAACCGTGGTGTCATCATCAGTTTCACTTTCCGGCCTTGTTTTAATAAATAATTCGTTTGGTTTGTCACCAGAGCTATCTATTTTATAATGATTATTATTTCGAACGATATATTGATTTTTCAGAAGAGTGTCGTGGTTATCATTCTTACGGTCAACAAGAGTACTTAAATTAGCTCTAATAGCAGTTTCCGTAAACTTATTAATCTTACTAGTGTTATAACTTCTTGCATTTTCATCTCCCAGACTCCCGCTACTTTTACAAATCTTGTAGAGAACGTCATCTGATTTGCTCTTGCGGTGTAATTTGATTCTATCTAAATGATAATTGTAGCTTAACTGTGTTAATGAACAAGAATGTTTGTTGAATTGGCAATATTTAAATAAATGATCTCGATCATAAATATCAGTACCGCCATCATCATCGAACCGATAAATTTTTTTTTGATTATTACTACTTTTACTACAAATACTATAACGGTGATATTTTCCTAAACTATCAACATTGTTATTGTCATGGGACTTCGTATTTATTAAAAAATTGTTACAATTATCACTAATATTAATTTTATCAATCTTTGTGTTATCTTCCTCGGAATGATTAGTCCCAGTTAAATTGTTATCGTTATTATTGTTTTTAGTCATACTATAATTATCATTATTAATTGCCTGCTAGACCCTAGTTGGGGGTTGTAATATCATAGCTGCCATTCGTACCTTCATTGCTTCCGGTGATCCATGTCCAGTGTGGTGATGATGGTGAAAACCTGCTGGGGTTGTATATATTGAATCACTCTGTGGTCCACTTGCATTATCTGAACGAGATTTTAGGTCGACTTTCTCACTGCAATCCACGCATTTATTGGTTGTTTCCATTGTGGATATGAAAATAAATGTAATGTTTTTATTTGGAATTTTATAAAATAATTCTATTCATTTGTGTTCACTATCAATTAAAATAAATCTATATAACACCTTTGAACTTCCCTAAAGGAGGCTAGTATTTTAGCAATTTTTTTTTCATAACTCGTATTTCGAAAATTTTGCTTAAAAACTTTTATTTCGTGTTTCCCTGTTAACAAGCATACAGGGTGTTTCAGATCTGACTAGCCAAAATGAGTAGGGTGATAGATCTCAACTAGACAAAAAAAAAGTGTATGGTAGCGCGGGGGGCAATCTCAACCGTTTGGGAGTTACATGGTGATTCATAAATTTCAGTTTTTCGTGGCATGCACATTAATCTTTTATTTTTGTATGTTTTGCTCTACCCAACGTAGCGACATCAAAAAACCGCTAAAAAACAGCTATACTACTGACCTTTTCAAGAATGTCAACATTACTGACCTAACTCCTAGCATTGCATGTACAGTCACTTCCAAAAGTGAAAAAAATGGTTTGCGATTACCTAAAATTCAGCATTTTCCTAAATTTTCTCCGAAAATCATGTACATAGTACACCTCTGTTTTATTTCTATTGAATTGCCCATTTTATTACCTTTCCAAAAAGGTGCAACATGCCCAGGTAGAGAAAATATGGAGAAATTGATACTTAGAAATCCTATCGGAGAATATTATAAAAATCAAGAAATTAAAGAAATTAAACTCAAATTAATTCTAAAATGCTTTTTATTGAATTTAAAAATAATTACAATTAATCTTGATAAGTAACAAAAGCCGTTCAAAACGTACACAGCCACTTTGGATGCATTTCAACAAATCTCCTTCTAAGTCCCTGTTTAAGGCGTATTACAGCCAGCCTCTCCCGTATTTTCGTCGCTGCTTTCCCGATTCTGCTAACTAAATCCTCCCTATTTTTAACTGGGCTTGAATAAACTTCATTCTTCCTTGTTCCCCATAAGAAAAAGTTCAATAAGGTAAGGTCTGGAGATCTAGCAGGCCAAGAAATCGGTGCACCTCGTCCAATCCAGCGGTTAGGAAATTTTTCACTTAGTATTTTCTTCACAATGTTAGCCATATGCGCTGATACTCAATCGTGTTGGTGAAACATTCCCCTAAGATTATCCATAGGTTTCTCCTCTATTAGATCTGCCAGTGTATTGTCCAAAAAGTCCGTATAAAATTCACTAGTAACCACCAAATGAATAGTTCTACCAAATTGTTGCCGATGATACCAGCCCAAACATTGACACTGAATCTCTGCTGGAATGAGGTCACTGTTGCCCTGTGTGGGTTAGTATTCAACCAGAAATGGAGGTTATGGAAGTTCGTGATATTATTTCTGGTGAACTGACATTCATCTGTCCACAGAATTCGGTCCAGAAACGTTCTGTCGTCAATGTTGCGTTCCAGAAGCCAAATGCTAAATTTCAGTCTTCTCTCGGAATCTCCTTCCAGTAGTCCTTTCATTGGGTCATGGTGATATGAACGTTATCCCCCTCGATGAATAACACTCCAAACCTTAGACGACGACACTCCTTATCGCCTTCCGACTCGTTTCGTGCTCGTCTCAGGGTCCTGCCTTACGATGGTGATTATTTGGTACTCGACGTTGGCAGAAGTTCCCGAAGTTTCCGGTTGTGTCTCCATGTCGTGTGTTTCTTTGGAGTGCTCGCTGGTTAGGGAATCTACTTTTATATTCCAGTACAGCCGCCCTCTCGTTTCCGTCTACTACACCATAAATGTAAATAATATTCGCGTATTCCTCAAATGTAAATTTTACCATTTTTAATAATTTTTGCTTAAAGCCACACGTAGTTATTGATTTGTTTTTCAACTATGATAGGTATTCTTGCTGACTGACCCTTTTTATAGCAAAATTTTAATCAGGTACGAGTAACAGAACGCCAGGATACAAGGGTGTGAATTCTGGCTAACACAAGCTAATATCGGCAATAAAGCAAAATTACACTTTAATTTTTTTTAATTTTTTGCAGCAATATTTAAAATTAATTACCTGTTAACTTAGAACAAACATTTTCGACCCTTTATCTTAAAAATTTTGTTTATTTAAAGAATTTCCTACCGAAAGTGCAATAAAATAATTAGGTAGTCAGGGATTTCTAAGGATGCGGTTTTTCTAATCCTTCGTCTACCTTACCATGTTGCACCTTTTTAGAAAGGTAATAAGATGGGAAATCTAATAAAAATAAAAACGAGGTGTACTAATTACATGAATTTCGGAGAAAATTCGGGAAAATTCAGAATTTTAGGTAATCGGAAACCATTTTTTTCACTTGTGGAAGTGACTGTACTTGCAATGGTAGGAGTTAGATCAGTACTGTTGACATTTTTGGAATGGTAATTAGTATACAACCCCGACCCAAAATAGTTCGTCCAGTCGAACATTTCTTTAAAAAAGTGTCATTAAATTTAATTATTATTTTTACCCAATTCTTTTCAGGAAGAATTTTTTTTCTAGTACCTTATTCTACGAAAGGTTGATTATTAATTTATCGTTGTTTGAACGCCGAAGCTCTAAGTATATTAGAACAACAGTCGAGGAAATAAAATTTGGATGTAAAAATTGACTTTTAATTAAAATTGTGCTTAAAATTATTAAACCCTAAAAAGAAAAAAAGTGACATGTTTTCTTAATTAGTAGTTAATGTAGATGAAGAATATTTAGTTTACGAACTTAAGAAAATTAAAATATTAAAATTATAAGCGACTGAACTTAAAAAATCGAATTTATGAAATTAGCAAAAAACTTTTTTTTCACCATGACAATTCTTCTGTGCCAATAGAAGTAATTATGTGCAAAATAATTGAGGACGAACATTCTGCATTGTTTCTATAAGTTATCTTTGCTATTGGCAAAGAAGAATTGTCATGGTGAAAAAAAAATGTGCAAAATAATTGAGGACGAACATTCTGCATTGTTTCTATAAGTTATCTTTGCTATTGGCAAAGAAGAATTGTCATGGTGAAAAAAAAGTTTTTTGCTAATTTCATAAATTCGATTTTTTAAGTTCAGTCGCTTATAATTTTAATATTTTAATTTTCTTAAGTTCGTAAACTAAATATTCTTCATCTACATTAACTACTAATTAAGAAAACATGTCACTTTTTTTCTTTTTAGGGTTTAATAATTTTAAGCACAATTTTAATTAAAAGTCAATTTTTACATCCAAATTTTATTTCCTCGACTGTTGTTCTAATATACTTAGAGCTTCGGCGTTCAAACAACGATAAATTAATAATCAACCTTTCGTAGAATAAGGTACTAGAAAAAAAATTCTTCCTGAAAAGAATTGGGTAAAAATAATAATTAAATTTAATGACACTTTTTTAAAGAAATGTTCGACTGGACGAACTATTTTGAAACGGGGTAGTAGTTATTTTTTTTTTCGTTTAGTTGATGTGGCTTGGTTGGGCAGATCAAAAGATAAAAATAAAAGAGTAATGTGCATACCATGAAAAACTGAAACTTATGAATCACCCTGTAACTCCCAAACGGTTGAGATTACGCCCCCCCCTGCAATACAATTTTTTGTTTGTCTAATTGAGAGCTATAACCCCACTCTTTTAGGCATGTCAGATCTGAAACACCCTGTATATCTTAACGGTGTGTTAAAAAAGCTATTATTGAAATAATAACAGAATAATTTTCAAGTTATTGATGATATATTACACCCACATCACAAAAAAGTATACTAAATATTTTACGACGTTATTAACTTTTCGCTTGACCCTGAAAAATTGCAAATATGTTACAATAGCGAAAGTTTAAAAATAACCAGTTCAATGAAAGATCTGAAGGCAAGCTAATCCTACTCCACACTTAAATTTATGTTCTTGAAACTGGGTCAAATGTTGGTTACCACTATTTTCCTCAATCCTCCAATTATACATTTTAGAACAAGTAATATAACAATTTTAAAAAGAAGGACGCTCTCTCATAACAAGAATAGTTTTACATACATATTGTATTAACTATTTAAAAGCCAAAAATTATTTTTATATGAGACACTTACTGCAACTGATTCACTAACACGATTCCTAGAAAAATTTATTAAAAACCTTAGCTCGTTTTTTAATGTAAACTTCTTTTCACTTTCAATCAAAAATATATAAAAATATGTTTAAATCAAAATGTTTCAAATTGACCAGGGCCGGTTCTAACTCATGCTACCTATTGGAAAACTTATGTATTGGAAACCGCTATTTCATTCTATTATAACATTCTTTAATATTTTAACTCCTTTTCAGCATATGAAATTCTATGCGCTGAATTTTAATTTAGAAAAATAATCGTTACTCATTTGTTCATCAAGTCACTTGCTGTGCACACGTTGCTCCTCTATTTTAGAAGATATCTGATATTTTTCCCATCTTTTCTCACCAAAACCTCGCCAGATTTTCAGAATATTTTTTTTAAACTTCGCAGTTGCAGCGCTACGTCTGCGCTAAGCCGATTTTCAAAATATTAAAAACAAAATACTGACGAAACCAACACTAATAGCATAAACATAAGAAGAAGTCTTATAAATTTGTTTTATTTTTGTCTGTATTATTTAAATAAACCATTCAACTCGCACAGCAATAGCTACATTCATATAGATATTTAAAAAAATAAATAAGACTACAATAATATAAATGTTGGAAAAATTGTGACCATTGCCATAGCAGTATACTAAGGATATATCCTGGAGGCTGTCTGCAGGGGAACACCGACTACACTACTCCTAGACTTAGGTTTGAACAAATCTTCTCTACTAGAATCCCAGACAGAGAGGTGTGGAGGGAGGATGGTGGCGTCACCATGGCAGATATAGTGGTCTTCGCTGATGGGTCTTAAGTGGAGGACGGGGCGCGAGCTGGTCTGTACTCTGCTGTACTACTGGGGTGTGTTTCAAGTAGAGATCTTGGTCATAGAAAGGTCGGCATGGTTATTACTAGCACGCCTAACACCTAATGGTATCGATATAAGATTTCATATCGATTTTAATTAAGCAGCTACGTAGTTGTCAGAATAGTCTCCAGAACTTGGGTGCAGTAACTCTCTGCTGGATCCCTGGTCTTACTGGGATACAGAGGAATGAAATGGCTGAGACGCTACCAAAAGAAGGTTCTCAAATGAATACTTTCTGTATAGACAGGTCGATCGGCCGGCCTCTAGAGTCAGCAATAAAAGTCTCAAGGCTACCGCATCTATCTCCGAAATATTGTGGCCATTATTACTCGCTACTATTTCCTCAGAAGGCACGCAGAACATTTACGTATTCCCGCCAAAGACTATTGCATAAGTTGTCTGGACGAGGCTGGTTTTAAGTAAACCCTATACTCACACTCAGGTGCGGTTCTGGTGCGGGACATGGTAACACATAGGACCATTCTTAGGTGTATGTGAGGCTGATCGGCTTTCCTATAGCCACTACCCTAACCTAACCCAAACTTGTGATTTTGAATAATTTTAATTTTTAGGGTAGCTTGAGTTTTGTAGCATTTTAACATTTATAACGATGAACCAAATAATTAAGAGCAAAATTTAAATAAAAAATATATTATTATTATAAAAGAAATTTTTTCTCATAATATCGGAGTCATGCCCTCTTACCGAAATTGACGAACATTGATATAAAATAAAACTATAAAACTTCTATAGATTATAATAGTGTTTTGTTATCTGAATTCTTTGCAATATTCTTTGAACCTGACATATTATTCATCAATGCCGTTTATTAACTCCTCAGCTGAAGAAACAGTTAAATAAAAACGAATTTTATGGAAGCCTTACAAACTTATCCTTTATAACATATTTCGATCGAAAGAAACCCGACATATAATAATACAAAATAATCAATTGCCTCAAAAGAAAAAGGAAGAAGTGGTAGAAGTAAAAACCCGATAGAAAAAAAATTAATTAGAAAGTGACTCTGTTAAGACTATAGTGACAACTGTTAAGACTATAAACACAAACAAATATTTTGAATAATAATGAGGAAATAAAATAAAATTAAATCAATGTATTTTATTAATAAAACCTGTTACCTGTCTTTATCCGATGATTTATAGCCGGAACGGCCTGCAAGATATTGAATAAAAATGAAATGAATGATAAAAAGATGGATACTTTAATTTATTTAGGGTGTAAGCTTATAACTTTAGCACCTAATTTTTAAAATTAAATCAATATATTTTATCGTACTATCGAACCAACTTAATTACATAACTGAGTACATTTAATATTATTATATTAAAAATTTTTATTCCATTCTCCCTTCTTCCTCCCTGGAAATAGCTTCAAGATGTTGATTTAAATAAATACAGTTGGCAGGGATGTAATCTTTAGGTATTTCGTCCTCTACCTTCACTTAATGTTTCATGAATTTATTAATATTAATAGTTTTTAAATTAAAATTTTAAATTTTAGTCTCACGAGAATGTTTTCTCATTTAAAAAAATCTAGGATCCAAATCATGTGAAGAAAACGGCCACCCTTCAAATAAAATAGAATTGGACAAACTTTCACAAGACCACCTTTGAACATATCGAGCCTTATGTACAGATACAGAATTCTTCACAATGCTCTAGATTTTTGTACATAGGGATACATACTTGAGAAACCAGGCAATTCAAAATATGCCGACATTAATATATTTAAGCAACTTTAGTTAAAGCATGGTATAAAATACCAAAAAATGTCATCCGTGCCAGCTGCACCGTTTTGAAAATGTGTCGTAAGTTCGTTGTTGGGATGAAAGCTTTTGATTTATTTTTAAAAATTGGGTGCAACAGTTAATATTTTACAACCCGTATATTATTCACTTTGGAAGGAAGAGCAATCCAAAAAAATAGGTAAAAAAATGGAAACGAAAGCTATGAGACAGTTATAAAGTTCTAAATGAGGAAAGTAAGTTACATAAAATGATTGGAAAAATAATGCTTTGCTCTGGGAAAAGATTAAATTGTAACTTAATTTCTTAATTTGACCATAACGTACTAGCAATGTACAAATTCGTATTAAAATTGACTTCTTTCTTAGAAGAATTTATACGTATTTCTTCGAAATGTTATGTACATGTTTCTATGATACCATTTGTATCGAAAGCAAACAATAATTGTTGAAAAATTATAAAGTTTGTTTTGATCCTTATTTCCAAGTACAAGAATTGTCATTACTAGTACGTTTTGGGTAATTTTTCAAGATATTTCCCTTTGAAAAGAAAAAAAATGATTTTTTCCTCCGAAAATTTAAGTTTAAAAACTGTTTGCAGTAAAAAAAGAAATTACACAGTCTTTAGCACCATTGTGTTACATGTCAACTGATATAACCGGAAAAATAGGTTCATAATTCAAACACCTTAAAATTTTGTTAAACTAAAACTTTTTATTTAGTATGGGACGACGCGTTCCAAGTTGGCACTGTTCATCATTAGGCTTAACTAGAGACTAAATTTGAAACTGTTCACAAACGATATTATAAACAAATTGCTTAGTCAAACATTGAGATAAAAAATGGTTCACAGAATGTCAAGAAATAAAAAGCTTTCAGTAAAAAAACCTGAAATATAGTTTAAATTAAACAAAATTCCGAAAAGAGCTGAATCCACTAGTCCTAAATTATAATTTAAAATTACGTAATTTTTTTTTCTGATGAAAATTGACTCCTAAATGATTAATCTCGTGTACCCAATTACGCTTTTCAAGAGCTGGAAATTGTTTAAGCTGATACATATCGTGTTTCCACTAAGGATAAAATAAAGAATATAGAGAAGTCAGTAATTTATAAGATCAGTTGTGAAGGCTCTGACGCTACTTATATTGGCATGACTTCACGTAAATTAATTCAACGATATAAGGATCATGTAAGGGTTATTTATAATAAGACAGAAAAGACCACATTATCCAAACATATTAAATTTGAAAATGAATCTCTGGGAAGAGGAAGAAGACATCAGCGAAAACACGATATCAGTTTGAACAATTTCCAGCTCTTGAAAAGCGTAATTGGGTACACGAGATTAATCATTTGGGAGTCAATTTTCATCAGAAAAAATAGCCACGTAATTTTAAATGATAATTTAGGACTAGTGTATTCAACTCTTTTAAGAATTTTTAGTAATAATAATGTTTAATTGAAACTATATGTCAGGTTTTTTTTACTGAAAGCTTTTTATTTCTTGACATTCTGTATCTCAATGTGTGACTAAAAAGCAATTTGTTTATAAAAGTGTTTGTGCACAGTTTCAAATTTAGTCTCTAATTAAATGCCAACTGTTCGAAACGCGTCGTCCCATACTAAATAAAAAGTTTTATTTTAACAAGATTTTAAGGTGTTTGATTTATGAACCTATTCTTCCAGTTATTACTGATCTTGTTGGTGTTCTTATTTAGAAATATGTGTCAACTGATATATTAATAACGTCTCTAGCAGTGAAACTTTAGAAAATATACGTTAAAATTTAAGACTGGTTGTTTTCCTCGTAAAAAAATTTCCAACCCTGGGAGGGGAGAGGGGATAAACCTCTCCCCCCACCCATTTAATTTTTTTCGTTCCTCAACTTGATCTATCAGAGCCTTCATTTTTGCACCCTCTATATATATATATATATATATATATATATATATATATATATATATATATTTATTTATTATTTATTTTTTATACTACGAAATATAGCTTACTTACCTTTAAAACAACACTTTTTTGCTCTGATCGCATATATACACAAACATAATACAATCAGTAGTGCGGTCAAACAGCATCCTGCTATCCCCAATAAGTAACTCATTTCCAATGGCTCTGCAGGATAATTAATGGAATAAAAAATGTTGTTTTGATTGAAATATCAATACATTAAATGAATCGGTGAGTGGAATAATGGTTTAAGTTCAAATTCAAATTTATAATTACTCAAAGTTAATATACTTACATATGTGATGTAAAATTATAAAACCTGTCCATTAAAAAAAATTACAGTGTGTAGTATTACATCTCTAATACTACACACACCAACTTTTTTCTTTGCTTAATGGACAGGTCTACTAATTTTACTTGATATAGGGATATTAACTTACACATTTCTTCCACTCACCGATTCAATTACATTGTGAATAATGTGCTAAACGAAAGCAAAAATTTTATACATTAAGAACTTAAAAAGGTGGCAAATCGAGCAACATAACATGCAGTGGTACAGTTCATTTGTACGCCAAGCTGCGTATAAAAAACATTGACTTTTTCACTTCAATGTCTTCTTGAAATATATACTTTTCAGGGCAGCCATAACAGAACCCAAGTTTATGTTTTGGCCTTAAAATAGCATTACGGCTAAGATTACTTTGGTTAAAAAAAAATAGAAGTCATCATATGATTTTTTGGACACAACAACCCTTATGAATTTACTATGCATATGTTTATTCTATAGATCTATTAATATCAATTGGTTAACCGATGTTCGATGTTAATTATAAGCTATGTTGATGTGAGTGAGAAACGAGTAGTTGTTTTTATATTTTCCAGGCAGTTTACGCCCTGGATCTCATATGAGCCAAGCCCCTAACTCTACAAGGCCTAACTCTACAACCCCTAACTCTAGAAACCCTACATCTTGGTCAAAAAGTATGGCTTGGCAGTTTCGCATCCGTCACTCATATGAACTTATGGTAAGCAATTAACTCACTGGCCTTTAATATTGTGTCATGCATTAGATCCATGAAACGGCTAAGCCATACTTTTTGACCAATTGAAATGTTTTTGGTGGGATTTAATTTCTTTTCGTAAGATGCTCTAGTTCTTTTTATTTTGTCGGGCTGTATTTCTTGTGCGTCAGCTATTCTTTTTTTCATAGCCCACTCTCTATCGTTGCTTCTTTTCCATGTTGGCTTATTATTTGCAATAAGCGATAAATCAGAGCGGTACTTAGCTATTTACCGACTATATTCAACTATAGCTGACTGTTGTGCTTTATTTATATTAACTTAAAGCAGACTAAATTATCTTTCCAACAAAGTAAAAAATGTACACTTTATTAACCAAAATAACAAGAAATGTCTGGTTAAACCTGAAATTTTAGTCGGAAACCAAATTTTTATCCAAAACGCAAGCAGTAAATCATGGTCTAACCATAGTCTCGTGCTTGTATTTTTATATCCTTCTGTACAATTCCGTGCTTTTAGGCTTAAAATTGTTTGTTAGTTTCTTAAATACGGTATGACTATTTTTACTTCTTTCGAAATACTGTTTTGTTAACCTCAAGTAGAACAAAACAATCTTTTCATAGAAGCAATAGATTAGGCACTAGGGCCAGTTTAAAGAAAAATCACCCCCCCCCCCCCCCCCCCCCCCCCCCGACGACTCTTCCTTCTGGCGTAGTCGGGTAAAGAAGGTATTTCTTGCATGAGTTACGATACATAATTAACAGACATAATAACCTAAGCATATTTTCCAATTCCCACATAAGTTAATAACCTTTACAGGAAATGCAATAGCTACACATGCTCCATAAAATTCTTCAAATCATAAAATAACCCAGACGCTAGTCAGCATAATTTAATTCTAGATAAGTAAAAACTGTAACTTAAGAAATCAGAGGTAAAAGCTTGTGAATTTATTTTTAAGCACGGATCTTCAGAGGAATAAAACGTTTGACATTTTTAAGCAGTTCGTTTTATTTTTTTTAAGTCACGGTGTGAAATATCCTTTAACTCACGCCACAGTTCCCGGCCCGCTTTTCCTATCGTAAAGGTACTCAACCTTTACTGTCGGTTTACGTGCGTAAAGGTACTAAACCTTGATATCAAACAAAGACTATTCCCATAGGAGCTTAAAATTGCTTACCCAAATGAAATCATCCAACATGTTTTTAATGGTGTCACACTGCACTTCGCAGACGCAAACTGATACCAGCCCGACTTGTGATGGGAAAAGAATGTTGTTTACCATTTGCGAAGTGCAATGTTTTGATGAGAGCATAATTTGACACCTTTATGCTATTGAAGCAAATTATTTTGTTGGATGATGATCATTTGTTTAATAAGCAATTTCAGGTGATTATACATGAATATATTTATTTCTTATTTCTAGGTACTTACATACATAATTAATTCTTATCACTAAACATCCTACCCGCGTTGAGGCTTGCTCAAAGTTCCGATTCTACCCCCCTAGTCTGGGTTGTTGTAACAGTGTTGTCCTTGGCACAGGTGTAGGAATTGAAGGCTGAGTTGTTCTTTTTCGCTGTCCTTTAATTAGCTAATTTTAGTTATTAGTCGTTGTATTTCATGCTGAAGATTTCCGGGTAGGTTACAAGCTCTGACACATTTCTTAGAGTTGTATAGCCGATGTGCATGTTTCTGGTGAAAATGTTTTGAGCTCTAATTGTCGTGTATTTATCGTTTAAGACACAATTTGGTTGGTAGTCGGAGACTGTCCTTATTTTTACGTATGTGTCATTTTTGAAATTTGGCACCGGAATAATGCGAAGCATTTCAAATTGTTCACTTGAGAACAGCGGTAATCTGATGCGAAACATCATTTGGTTTGCCATTATACGTCCTTCGACTGTCATGGTGTTGTATAGTTATGATAAGTTGTCCGGTCTTGCTGGCAGCCTCAGAGAAGCTGGTATATGATTTTGTATCACTTGTAGTTCTGAGTAAAGTTTATTTGGGGCAAACAGTTGCGGACTTATTTTTCCGTGACGGTAATCGAGTAAGACGTCTATGAGGGTTGCCTGTATGCGTTGATAATTGCTGATCATCAATACGACTCGGAGGGCTGATGAGGTGAAAATCTGGCCTAAATTCTGTTGGTAGAGTTCTCCTCTCAAACTTTTAAGCTGTTTGATGGTCACATTGACGTACGTTTCCACTGCCTTGAATCGTTTTTCCATTTCTTCTTGTAAACATTTCATGATGTTGAGCGTTGAATCTATTATGGAATTTTGGTTCTTTATCAACGCCAAGAGGTGGTTATCATTCCTTTGAAGATTTTCAATGATGCCAGCCATTTTTTCGGCATATTCTGAATCTAATGTTCCGAAGATGCAATATTTCCAATGAAATTGAAGGGCGCTCGTTTGATTCTTGAATGTGACCCATGCCGTTGGGTCTTTAATAATTCGTTGTTTCTTCTGGTTTCGTTGAGTGTTTCCTCGAATTGAACTAGTGGAGTTGGCGATTAGATGTTTGAAAATACCATTCAATTTATGGATTCCCATATTGAGAGCCTTGTATTCTTGCCAATACATGGTTAAGTTATAATATACAACTAGGTTCCACTCATTTTAGATGAGATGCGCCTGACCCAATTTCTGGAAATATAGTCCTGGATCGGATTGGAACGGACTTGTTTCTATTTTGCCAAGAACAGGTAAAATAGGAAAAATGAAGCAGGTTAGTAATAATAGATTTAAAACTGTATTTCCTTGCCGTGATCTTTTTGTAGAAGCAGCTGTTTCTGCAAACGATGCAGAGGTTGATTCCAGAGGTAGGTTGTCTTCGATTAGCTTGTGCTTTGAACCCCCGTCGAGACTGAGTTGGGTCCTCTCCGTGGTGGGCTTGGTCTTCTTGTTGCATAGGTAGTGGTGCTAGCTTATGAACTAGTCTTCGAAGTATTCCTGATGTCTTTTTCACATCTACAACTCGGATAAATCCATCTTCTCCTGGGATTGATTTTAAGATTCGGCCTAGTTGTCAATTGGCTGGTGGTAGATTTTCGTTTTTCACCAAGACCATCATTCCTACTTCAACGTTCTTGCACGGACGCTTCCATTTGTGCCTATGTTGTAATTCACTGAGATATTCCGCTGACCACCTTTGCCAGAATGAATTTTTGTGGTGTGCGACAGTTAACAGGCCTGGATTGTCGCATTGACTAGTTGGATCCCTGATTGTGGTCAATGGCTCTCCAATCAAGAAGTGACCAGGTGTAAGGGCCCCCAGATCGTTGGGATCTGAGGACAATGGAGTTAGAGTGCGAGAATTTAGTATTGCCTCTATCTCGATCATCAGTGTCATAAGTGAAATTGGCAGAGACCACGTTGCGCTGGAGAAAATGTTTTGCCAATCTAACGGCTGCTTCCCAGAGTCCTCCAAAATGTGGTGCTCTGGGAGGTATGAAGTTGAATTTCATGCCTTTAGAGTTGCTGAACTTGGCAATAATAAAAAATAAATAAACTAGTGGGGTGGGTCCAGATTCTGGGTGTCGCATCATTGGTGCGACCCTTGAGGTCCACACGAACAACTTCCCAGTTAATAACAATTTTCAATTGTTATTAACAATATTCAATTATTATTAACAAAAACTCAATAAAATTCATACTATACATTAATATCAACTATTTATGGCTACAAAAAACTATAAAAGTTCTGGATTTTTCTTTAAAGTATGGAGTTGTACTAGAACCAATTAGATAAGATAAGATATAATATAATATAAGATAAATATATATAATATAAGATAAGAATCTTTTTCAAAAAAAAACTTTCGCCAACTTTTATCTCATTCAAAAATACTTAAAATATTGATATTTTAAATTTATAAATAAATAAATTAATGAATGTAATTTATCATGATAATTTCGTTGTAATTAGATGCGAAAATTTTTTTAAAAAATTATTCCGTTATAGCACTATTTTTTAATGAAACCCAAATAAATGCACTCTGTTTGGAATTCATTTGTTATTAATAATTTTAAATGGTTATAAACAATTTATAATTGATATAAACAATTCTTAATTGTTATAGACCATTTTAAATTGATATAAATAAACTTTATTCATAAAAGAAATTTTTTGTGGTAACAAAAATTTCAATTGTTTATAAGAATTTTCAATTGCTATGAACAATCTTCAATTTTGTATTCAATTTCCAATTTTCAAAATCAATTTTCAACCAGGTAAAACCATTTTTTATGATTATAAATTTATTATTGTTATAAACAATTATTTATTTTTATAAACAATTTTTCATCATTATAAACAATTTCTGTTCATAATAAATTGTTTATCCGATTTTTTGATGTCCCGATCGTCATCAGAACAAATTATATCGAAGAAATCCTTTTCAAGAAAGTCTAAAATCAACTTTTTTTTCAGTTTTTTTGTTTAAACAAAAAAACGGCTGAACCGAAATTGATTAAATTTCTTTCAGCTCTTATTGACAATAATACGCTTCGAATGGCACCATAGCGAAGTCCTTATCATTTTTCGTTCGCGAGATTTCGTTGTCGAAAAAAGTGGGTCCGAACGTACGTACGTACGTACACACACACACACACACACACACACACACACACACACACACACACACACACACACACACACACACACACATACATGTGTTCAAAAACATGCGTAAAACACTATGGTGACTTTGAAATGTAAAAAAATATTAAAACTAAAAATTTTGAAAATCGGGCCAATTACAATAACTTCCTATATGTGGGAAGTTAATAAATAAAATGTTTGCCTTATTTCAGATAGTTGATTTCTCGCACAAACGAAGTTTGTTGCGTTGTCGTAATGAAGGTTTTGGCCATTTCCTCTTCTGCCTACAAATCGCTTCAAGGCTCCGCTGAACGCTGCAGTACTCAGATCACTAACCACTTCGAAATGCGTCGCCTTTGTGGAGAAGCAGCAGAATACAGCTAAATCGGCCTTCCGTGGTCGTTGGCCTCTGCCATTGTAATGTACCTGAAAGAGACCAAATAAGTCTACACCTGCATTGTTAAATGGTCTAGCTTGCTGAATGCGATTTGGTGAAAGATTTCCCATTATTTGATTAAATACCTTTAGTTTGGGCTTGGCACACCGGAGGCAGTTTCCAACGACGGATCGGGCTAAGGTTTTTCCCTTTATTGGCCAGTAATTCTGTCGTGTGATTGCGGGAAGGGTTTGTGATCCAGCATGTAGGTGTCTGACATGAATGTCCGTCATTAGAAGTTTTGTAAAGCAGTGTCCATAGGGAAATAGTATGGAATGCGTGGCGTCATATGACAGATCAGATGCTTGCAGTCGCTCACCTACACGGATGATGCCACGGCTGTCTACAAATGGTGCAAGACTACTCAAAGTACTATTGTTAGCCACGAGTCCTTCTCGACGTAAGTTAATAAAGTCTTCTCGAAATTCTTGCTTAATGACTGTTATCATCGTGTGGAATGCGTCATTTAATTCCTGTACGGTAAGTTGATCCTTCTGTTTCGCTGAATTCATGGATTTGCAGTTTTTAATGAATCGTAAAATGTAGGCTGTTATTCGTTGCCAACGTGGTAAGGAGTTGTAGTGATCCATAGAGTAGATGAATCCGGGAGTGGTTTCTCGTGCGATTAGTGTTACTCTTAGGGGTTTTTTCTCTAACTCGATATTCCGCTTAGTGTAACTGTAGGAGGCCATGTTTGCTGTGGCCCATACAAAAGCAGTGGCCCGTAAAACCAAATGCTGCAAGATTCCAGTCGCTTTGGTGGTACTCCCCGCGATAAAACACCGGCCGGGTTATGTTTGGATTCTACGTGACGCTATTGCTCCGAAAGTGTAAGATTTTGAATGTCAGCTGTACGATTTGCGGTAAGTGTATGATAATGCTGCTTTCCCTTTCAGATGCATCAGCGAATGCATGAACTTGAAGTGATGCTGAATTGTCATCCTTTACATGTCGCGGTATTTTCAATTTCTCAAGTGTGCTTGTAGATTTTGTCGAAAGTCAACCCATGATGAGTGTAAGTCCATGGGAAGTGCTGCGTCCCAATCTAATTGTAAGCTCCAAAAATGCTGAAGAAATATCTTTGCGTTGATAATTACTGGACTAAGGAATCTTAAAGGGTCGAATAAACGAGAGATATCAGATAGAATTACTCGTTTTGTTAATTTGGTTCGTTTGCTAGCAGCAATTTTTATTCGAAATTCATCTGATGTGGGATACCAGATTAGTCCCAGCGTTTTTATTGTATCTTCTGAGTCAGTGATGTCCATTTGTAGGGCTCTGTCACTTCACTGAATACTCTGAAGGAGTTGAGGAGTTCGTTCTTTACTATGTCCGAAGCTTGCGGATATTTTGTTGAAGACACTTAGCGGCGAGATATGGTGCCGACGTAGTGCCATACGTGACGGTCTGTAGCTCGTAACATTTCAATGGGTATTCCGGTTCATCTCTCCACCATATTCGTGTCTTCGGGATGCACTGAAATCTGACGGTACATCTTTTCGATGTCCGCGGTGAGCACGAAACGTGGGAGTCTAAAACGAAGCAGAATAGCGAAAAGATCATCTTGTAGTGTGGGGCCTGTGGCGAGGACATCGTTCAGTGATACATTTGTTGATGTTTCTGCTGCACCAAATACCACTCTCAACTTCGTCGTGGTACTGTCCGGCTTCAATATACAGTGATGTGGGAGGAAGTAGTAGGGTAACTACAAAGTGGCCTGTTTTGTCCCTTCTTCTCGTTTGAGCGAAGAGTGTTTCTCACTTCCTTCCTTCGGCTTTGAGTTTTGGTGGGGTTGGGCGATCCTTTTCCAATTTCCAAAATCGTTCAACTTGTTGTTCCAAATGTCTTGCTTCTGCTGTAGAAATGTTACATTGGAACTGAGGTGGTGATCAATTTGGTGTTTGTCCTGCCACAATCCAGCCGAATACGGTGTTCTGCAGTGTTGGAAGATTGGGACCTAGCCTGATTTGTCTAACCGCCAACAGTTGGGAATAAAGTTCAGCTCCTATGAGAAGGTCGATGGGCCCAGGTTGATGGAAAGTTGGATCGGCCAATGTTATATTCTTGGGCAGTTGCCATTTATCAACTTTTAATGTATGATCTGCTTGTACGCCAGTTATTTCTGGAAGAGTAAAGGCTTCGATTCGAGAAGTGTTCCCATTTGTACGTGAGTAAAGTGTTATTTTAATAGGATGGATAGAACTTTGTTTGGTTCCACCGATTCCATAAATGTGAACGTTTTCATTTATTTCCTTGAGCCCTAGCTGATTTGCTAGCCTTTTCGAAATGAAATTAAGTTGTGATCCTGAATCCAGTAGAGCTCGGCATTCTACCATCGAGTGCTTGGATGTCGAAATCTTGATCAAGTAATACATAGTGTCTAGAATTTGTTGTTGCCCTTTCAGCAATATGTGCTACTGCTCTTTCTTCGAAATTGCAGGTAGCTGGTATTCGTGAATGCCGATGTTTCTGGCACCTTTGGAGAGTACTTCTGTTGACTGAGGCTTATGAAGCAATGTGTTATGCCTTTGTTGGCATCTGAGACATTCTCTTGCTTTACAATTGATAGAACGATGCTCTTCCTTCAGGCAGTTGACACACAACCGTAATCTTTGTATCGGCTTAAGACGCTCTGATGAAGAAAGTTGAAGAAAATCTGGACAGGCAAATATACCATGATTCTTGCCACACAACTTGCAATTTGTTGATTTTTCTTTTTTGGCTGATATGGTGAGAGCAGCAACCTTTGTAGGTGACGACCTTATGTCTGCCTTGTATTTGCCTAAGGCTTATAAAGATTGAAACCGTTGTTCTAAAAACTCAAGAAATTGGCTGATGTTCGGTAGATCCCGAGGAGATTGCAGTCCTTGTTCATAGACGTTATGTGTTGTCTTATCTAGCTTCTTGAGAAGAAGGTGTATGAGTATGGGATCCCACGTAGCTGTTGAGTGCCAACGTTGTTTATAGCCATAATTCATTTCTTTGTATTATCATGAAGTCGTCTGATTGAGTATGCTGATTCCGCTTGGATGCTTTGTGGACCTAGGAGTTTCTCTAAACAGGCGGCTACTTGCAAGCATTTGTTGCTGTAGCGACGATTAAGGACCTCCCATGCGGAGTCGTAGTAAGCTTCAGAAATTTGAAACTGTCTTATTAGACGTTCAGCTTCACCAGAAAGATTTGTTTTAGAAACCATATTTTTTGTGCCTTGCTGATGGGTTCAGCATAAATCATCTGCAGAAACAAGCAATGAAATTGCTGCCATCTCCAAATTGAGGGATTGAGATTTTTGGCAGCTTCATTTGTGGCGTGGATATTGGGCTTCCACTTCTGAGACTTGCTTTTCTGATAAGTCTAACATCTGGTCATTAAGTGTTCTGATGCGTGACCAATGTTCGTTAATCGCACTAATCTTCTGCTCAAAATAAGCCTTCGGTTGCTGCATCCGTTGCTGTTTGATGCCTGCCAGTAGCCTTTGTAAGGATATTATAGCGGAATTTTGTTTGCGAATGAGCCCGCTGAGTGTGTTATCGGGAGCTGTGTCTCGACTAATAGCCCTTTCACCGCTATATAAGTGGGATTGAGGTGTTGATTTGATGTCCTTGGTGTTCCCCGTACTCTTAGGCATAATTGCTGAGGCAGCTTGTGGCTCATCGATCGGTTGGTGAATGTTCCCAAGTGTACCTGGTTGCTTGAGAGGACCTTCCTTAGGTTGAGGTGCCTGGAGCTTGGTTGATATTTTCTCGGAGTATGACTCGTACAGATTTTTGATCGATTCATATTACTCCTTTGCGAAGTATTCATGGTTTATTTGATCGCCTTAAGTCGTCTTAATTTCTGAATCGATTTTACAAAGCGATTGTAGCCTTTGAAACCGCTCTTCCAAAAATGATGAAGTTCTTCTTTCTAGTGGTTGTTTCCGGTACCGTGTAATCGTCTTCTGGACTTCATCGCCGATCTGCGCTTGTTGTGCCAATTTATCCATCCTGAGATGCTGAACGATTGAACGATGATTTTAACTTTAACAATTGTACTGAGATTTGCAAACGTGATCTAAAAATCACGTCGGAGTCACCAAATTATGTTTATTGTGCGGTCAAGCTCCTTTGCTGGCCCGTTTTTCCTATCGTAAACCTACTCAACCTTTACTGACGCTAATAACGGAAAACGAGTTCTGAAGTGAAACACACCAAGTTCTCTGCAAAAGTGACTTACTTTATTTAAGGGGGTAGCCAGGTTTGAAATTTTCAAAAAATTGAACTTTTTTTCTCAATATTTAGTCACTCTATAACCTCAGAAATAAGATAAAAACGACTTTTGATCTCATAGCGTATCAGAAGTGGCCGAAAAATGAATCACGCCGCCAAGTCTCGAGCGCTCGCATCTTACAATCGGCAGTTGCGCTCGCATCTTACAAACCGCAGTTGCGAGGCCTCAAAAGAACATCGTACACAGCTGAGAGCAGATAGATCCCGCGAGAACGAGCATTTTGAGGACGAAGAAGGAATATTGTACGGAGCAGGCATTGCTGATTAAAAGTGAGATAATTTGATTCCCATATTTCGACGATGAGACGTGTTTTTCGCACTTTATCTTTTAAACGCGTTTATCCCAAAACACATTTTTTTTGGGTTGTCGCCACGATTCCAGTCGATCTACTAGGACAATTTCATTCAATTTTTTTTTTAAATATTCAGAAAAAGCTTAACAATCGCATAAACATCGGTCTTGATTTTCAAATAATATTTAATAACATGAAATGAAACAGTTCTTGCTTAAAAAATGTAGAAAAAAAAGAAAAAATGACAAAAACTTGCACTATTTGTTTATTTATGAATTTTTTTCCATAACTGAGGTTCAGGATATAGCTATTTATGTGCTCTTTTATAATCAATTTTTGTTTTGTGTTTTAGATAACCCAAAGTTGAGAAATCATGGCAACCGTTTCTTAACATGGCGTCATCAGATCGGCCATAAATTAACCGGATGTTAATGAAAAATGAAAATAAAATTTTTTTTGGAAGTTATTAACATGTTAGAAAACATACTAAAAATTTTTAAATGTCAAATAAAGATTAATGTTAAAAAAATTTAGTTGAAAAAAGAGGTCATTGAAACCTGGCTACCCCCTTAACTGACTGTCTTTTTTATTTAAAATAAATTCGCTTAAAATTGCTTACCCAAATGAAATCATCCAACATGTTTTCAATGGTGTCACACTGCACTTCGCAGATGCAAACTGATACCAGCACGACTTTTGATGGGAAAAGAATGTTGTTTACCATTTGCGAAGTGCAATGTTATGATGAGAGCATAATATGACACCTTATTCTGTTGGATGATGATCATTTCTTTAATAAGCAATTTTAGGTGAAAAGGTGTAAACACTCACTTTTTAGTTGCATAACATCTAGCTTTGATATAAAATTTCAGGTTTCTTGAACTTTTGGAAGTACTTCCCCAGAAGAAATTTTATATATATACAGACCTGTACCCCCTTTATGGGGGGCTGGATTTTGAAAGTTATAGATTTTTTAATATTTTCTTTGTTTGGAAATTATCTTATGAGAAATTGTTATATAATACAGAACCAGGCCACCTTTTCGAGGGATTGGAGGATGAAAATTACAGATTTCTTAATTTTTTCGTTATTTGTGTGCTAATCCTAGCCTGCATATCAAATTTTAGCTTTCCAATACTTCAGGTAATACCCTAGAGGTTTTGATGACGGAGGTTTTGATGATCATGAGTGGGGAAATCGACGTATTTCAGATATTAATAAAATCTAAAGTATAAAAACTGGAAAAATGAAACTTAGTGTGTTTCATCAGTCTGGTAACTACATCTTATTCTAAGAATTTGAGTTCTCTGGTAATTTCCAGACCGGAGCCATGACGGTTCGAAAATACGACGAAACGCTTCGAGAAAAGATACGTAGTGCACAGTCAGATATCTTTCCCGGCTTGAAAGATGAATCTATGTACTAGAGGCACTGGTTGGTCATTTCACCTGAACTGGATAACCAAAAATTTCGGAAGAGTTAGGTATGACCTATTTTGAAGGAAACTTATATAACAATAAGAGAAATAGTAGTTCTTATAGGAAATTGCATTTTGGTTCTCTTGTATAAAAAATTCGATACCACTACTGTAAAAGTGGTATCGAATTTTTTATACAAGAGAACCAAAATAATATTTATACTTAAAAGTTTAAAAATTTTGAGCATTTTAATTTTTTATAAATAGCTCAAAAAATTACTTTAAATGTATAGTAAAAGCTCTCCAATTTTCATAAAGGGATCAGCATTCGCATAAAACGCAACGCATAGTTGGCGGCTGGCCAGTACGATGTATGGGAACATTAATCAATTTAAGTTTAAATTCTCTATCTCCGAGATGAATGCAGATCTCATTATGAAACTTAACAAACATTTACTACACAGTTGTAGTTATTTTGTTTTAGCTATTTCAAAAAATTAAAAATTTAAATTAAATGGTGGAAGTTTGTAAAAATTTAATTTTGTTTTTTTTTGCATGAAAAAAATCTAATTTTGAATTCCATACCAAGCCTATGAAGAGCATTCGATTTCCTATAAGCATCACTAATTCACTTATTTTTATATAAGTTTCATAATCTGATTAATTGCCTTCGAAACTGGTCATACCTAGCTCTTAAGCTTTTAAAAGGCCGTAAGTCGGTAACACAGGATAAACATTGTGTATACCGATTAGGGACGGGTATCGAACGAATTGTAAATACTGTCCACTTCACGTGAAATGCCCTAGGTCATTTTCTAGATTGAACGGTCCTACTGCTCCATACTCGAATTGTTCTGTTTAAGAAATATTTCTGCAATTTGATGGTATGGCCAAATTTTCAGGTGGAAGTGACAATAACTTGTATTCTGTGTGATGGTATGTGTACAAGAAATCAAACATAATTTCGTTAGAATAATGGCCATGGAAATAACGGTAAAAGTGTGACATACAACAAACACCAATGGTAGAGTCACGAATAAGTTTAATAACGTTTCTTTGACTTTGTTGCCCACTTATAAGAATTATATATCTGGGACTTGTAGATCTTCACCAAGTCAAATCAAGGTAGAATACAATATTTCTCACATCTTTTCAGAAAATCCAAGCATTTCATCGGATTATAATACCCAAGATGTTAAGAGAGGTCGAGGATATATTCACTTTACCGATGGAAATATGTTTGAGGTGTGCTACGTGCGTTTTAAGGAATATCAAATATTAGCTCTGTTCCAAGCGATGATCGTACAAATGTTGTTACTAAGCATCCGAACATGCGTTCCCTGTTCACCTTTGTAGAGTTCCGTACAGAATTTAAAAAGCATGCGAAATCAGTAGTATGGGAAACTAGAAATAGGATAATTCCCAATAATAAAATAAATAAAAAGTTGGTGAAAGAACTAAAACTCGAGATCCGTCTAATATTGCAAGGATTAAACATCCTTTAATCTTTGTAAGTTGTGGATGCGACAGGCAGTAGTATTCCAGGTTCAAGGGAGACAAAATTTTGGACTAACTAAAGATATTGGAGGCAATGATTCTAATGCTCCTTCAGAATATTTAGGAAGTCTCGGTTTATCTTTCAGCCCGTTTTCCAGATATTTTATCAACTGAGAGTTGATGAGTGATAAAAGAATTTTTAATAGAACCAAAGAATTGACAAGTGGTCTATAGTTAGAGGGATCGCTTGCCTCTCCTATTTTAAGTATCGGTTGGACGTGGGCAACTTTTCACGTACAAATATGTACTCCTTTTGAGCGTGCCAAGAGAAAAGTTTTACGTATAGGTTTGGCCGAAAAAAAGTCGCAAAATTTAGCACCAAGGGTGAAAAGCCATCAGGCCCAGCGGTTTTTGACACGTCGAGTCTTGAAAATTTCACTTGAAAACTTCCCCCATGCAGAAGTGTAGTGGCTTTTGTCGGCTAGTGTAAATCGGTGTAGATTGAAAAGCTTGCAATGAAGTTTTTTACAATTCCCCATTTGGAATGAAGGCTGGTATAGTTGAACTGGTAAAAATGTTTTTTACTGTTTTAAGGAGAGACCAGAGACCGCCTTTGCCTCCCTTTTGGTCAGCAAATAAGTTAGTTGATGCGAACATATACATCAGCTGCAGCTTTGTTGTTTGCAGCTGCTGTGCTTCCGATCTAACAAATTTATCTAAACGCTCTATTAGCTGCTTATCAAGATACATTTTATTCTATCCCCTAGAGTTATTTTTTAGCATGGAGTTTGAACTTAAGCCATGCTTAAGCCCAATATACTTGATAAAATACATCCATCGTCAGCATAGTTTAGGTGAGTGAAACGTGAAACAATTTTTATCAAAGTCAGTCAGACAAAAGGATCTCAACGGAAACAGAAGTGAGATGCGGGTGGATTTTAAAGGAGAAATTTAGGGGCCCTATTTACGTCCACGTACATACCCACTATTCAAATTCTGTGTTCGATTGGGGGGATTCATTAAAAGATGGGAGATGGAAAACCCAAAATATTAAGTTTGAAAATAAACAAAATCTGATGAATTCGATCAAAGGCCTTACTGAAATAGGTATAAACGTAGTCAACTTGTTTCCCAGCTTTGATGGCACAAATACAATAGTTCAGAGAATTCCACAAGATTACTAGTGGTTGATTTGAAAAAATCATGCTGGAAGGACTCCAAGAACAAATTACAATGAACAGTAGGAACTCCACTTACAATTTCTTCGAAGCGCTTCGCGATGGCAGACAGATTAGCAATGGGTCTATAATTGGCGATATTGTTCATCTTACCTTTTTTGAGAAGTGGCGAAATGGTAGAAGATTCCAACAATGCAACAATGTACATGGATGAGATAAATATATAAGCAAGGCCAGGAGCAAGAGATTGGACGCAATTCTTTAAGGCAAACAAAGGAATACATTCGGAACAGGGCGAAAAACTATTGGACAATTTCATAAAATAATAAATCCTTAACCGATAAGGAAGCTGGAGAATATTTCGTTAACATTTAAACTCACCTAAACTAATATCGCAGTTATTTGTCGAGAAGGTAGCTCCGAAGAAACTGGCAAAGAAGTTAGTAGTAGTCGAAAGATCGCCGGTATTCCTGTCATCGCATTATAGAGCGGTAGCCATCACTCCAACGCTTACGATTAATGAAACTCCAGAACTTTCTGGAATTAACACAGATGGACCGTTGCCTACAACACAAGTTTGCCGGAGACCAGATAAAGAAACAGACTCCAGAAAAGCACTCTGATGCTGGGAACCACCGAGATATGAGGCAGCAAACTATCATTGGCCACGGAGGATTCTCATATTGAAATCACCCGTTAGCAGGGCACCCTTAACGTAAACGGTAACGTAAAGGATTGTGGTGTTAAGTGCATTTAATAGGAATTTATGACAGCAGGTGATAAGATTGATGCTCATCTAACAAAGGGAAAATTATAGTATTATTTTAATATATACAAGTCATAGGAAAATATCATATTATCGTTTTCTCTGTCAAACAATTTTTACGCTCCTTTTGTATGAACACTTGGAAACGCTGCTACTCCTACGCTTAAATGAAGACTGACTTCCAATTATTTTCTCTCTAATTGATCTTAGTCGCCAGATGTGTATCTTTCGCTTTACGAACGGTTTCTGTTTGTCTTAATACGTTTATCCTAAACACGTCTATTCGGAACCCGATTTGATGTTATCGTACAGGCTTAATACCATTTCCATCAATAAAACAATATTTTGTAATAATCTTCGTTTGCCTTTTAATTTTTTATTCGCAAAGGTGATGCTTTTTTGTCAAACCACTTTTCTTCCCCTCTCTGCAGTTTCCGTAACCACTTGTTGGGCATGGGCCAGGAGAAGAACTTCACTCGATTCGAGGTAAAGATTGCAAGTGTACCTAGTAGTAGTTGCTGAGTCAAAACAAGGTACTGACCTTTCTCCTAGATTGATGTAGCGGAATCTGCAAAAAACTGGGAATTTGTGGTAAAGACTCACCTCAGTGTCCTCTCGACCCTGAGCAGCTAAATAGTTTCTTTACCGCTGGGCAAAATAACTCTACGCAACAGCCATTAGTGTCAGATCTGAAAAATCGTACTGTTGATGATGATCAATTTTCATTCAGGTGTGCTGAGGCTAGTGAGGTAGTATCCGCAATCCATGGCGTCAGGTCCGCAGATGTTGTCCCAGATAACATTTGTCCTCGATTTATTAAAATCATATTGCCGTGCATTGTGGATATTATTATGAATGTGTTTAATACATCTTTGATTAAATCACTAAAACATCCTTTCCGTCATTGTGGAAAACTCCCATTGTTTTGCTATTCCTAATACTCGTACTTCTTCTGAATTGCAGGATTTCCGACCTATTTATTTTTATTTTTCCTTGGGAAGGTGTTGGAAAAGTTAATGCACGCGCAAGTGGCCTCATATATAAGGCAAAAAGATCTTTTGTCTAGCTGGCAGTCCGGGTTCAGGGCACGTCATAGCAGTGAAAGTGCCTAGTTAAAGGTAGTAGCCGACATCACCCATTCTATTGATAATGATAACATGGCTGTCCTTGTACTGATGGATTTTAGTAAGGCTTTCGACTCAGTTAATCACAAAAGGTTAATTGAAAAGCTTCGAGGATACTTTCATTTCTCATCTTCAGCTCTCAACCTAGTCAGTAGTATTCTATCGTGTCGTAGTCAGTATATCTGGGTCGGTAGAGACGTTTCTACGCATCTTCCTCTTGCATATTGGGTACCTCAGGGATCAATACTGGGTCCTCTTCTTTTCTCCCTCTACGTAAACTAACTGCCAACAGTTTTGGTTGACTCTCAGGTTCACATGTACCTTGACAGACCAGTGGGGCTTCGTGAGGATTGTATTTGCCGACTTAATGATGATCTAAGGAGAACTACTAACTGGGCTAAACGTAACCAGTTCATACTACACCCTATGAAATCGACCAGTAAGTTAGTGCATAGGTCAAGCTTGGATATGCCTGACATTTCGCCAATTGTGCTAAACAATACTGTCTTACCCTTTGTCAGCTTGGTTGGGAATTTATATGCTTGTCTGCGACAATTGAGAATGAGTGCCAAATGTGTAGCTAGTGACTTACGTCTAAGACTCGTAAAGGCTCTTGTGTTATTAAATTTCAACTTCGAAAGTCTAGTTTATTCTAAGCTTGATGCTGAATGCAATAGGAGACTAAACGTTGCGTTTAATGACACCATTCGTTACATCAACGGACTTCGTAGGTTCTTCCACATCTCACCATTTATTAGATCGTTTGTTGGATGCTCACTTGAAACTTATCTCACGCGAAGAAGGTTAAGGTTTTTGCACTCTCTCATTACCTTCGGAGAGCCATCCTATTTATTAGATCATATCCAATTTCTGACATCAGATCGTAATCGCAATATTTTACTGCCACGTTTCAGGACTCAAATTGGTGAACGTTTTTACTTTGTGCAGACAATACGCAACTGGAATTTTTTACCAGTCACTGTACAACGCAAAAGTTCTCCTGTAACGTTCGACAGGCTCCTATCTTGTGCTTACAGCTTGAAATTAGTTTACAGGGATTTGCGGGCTGCACACTGGCGTATCTCATAACATATATCTATATTAAAATTTACATTTTTAGGATAACTTGTCTTTTATATAATTTCTTATTTTCTCTTCTTTTTTTTCTTTATAGTTTATTTCTTATGCTTTTGTTGCTTTAAATCGGTTCTCTATTTATTTTTTTAGGATATTTAGTTTCCTTTTTTTCATAATTCTTATTTCTCTTGTTTTTCTCTCTGTTGTTTTTTTTTTGGCTTTTTTTACTTTGTATAGATTTTAAATTTGTTGTTTTTTATTCTCTCTCTCTCTCTTTCGAAATTAGCTCTTTACGTACACAAACTCATTAAATATTATATCCGCAATTATTTTGTACTATTATAAGATTGATGATCTTTTGTAGTAAAACCAGTCATAAATAAATAATAATAATAATATTAAGACAGGAGTGGGTGTACGCCATTAACACTAAGACGGTCAAGCAAACTAGTCCGGTATGAAAAGTTTCTACAGTAGGTAAAAGTGAGCGAGAAGTAGTGAAAAAGATGGTTACTGGGCTACCCTCACCAAAACAGGAGAGAACCAAGAAGCGGCAGGCGGGGCAACCTACGAAAAAAGCACCGGCGAGGACTAAGGTGGAAGAATTCGGTATGTACAAAAGCGGCTGTGTCAGCTGAAACCTAACTCACAGAAGAAGGATTCAAAAGGCTGGACAACTGCGAAGAAAAAACAAACGAACAAGAAAAGAGGGCCGCGTTTTCAAAAAATTAACAAACAATAACTCGTTAGAAATATTTCGTGACAGGTTTCAGCTGTCAAGTTGTGAAGGGATCGGATGTCATCGCATTCACATATCCAGCAAAGCATAGCTTAGTTACAGCGAAACCTAAAGCTGGAATTATAGGAAGTTGCATGCCGTCTCTTTTCAGCCAACCTCATTGATGTCATGTAGGAGAAATTTATGTGGACTTATATACCAGGTCCAGCCTGAAGATTTATTCAGTCTTGAAGTGCCAAGTGGTAAAGTAAAAATTTCAAAAAGCGTGCAGAATTTTGGGAAAGTTTTTAATTTTTTTGAGTGAGTATATATTTGAATAGTGAAAAATTATTGGAGTAGGGCTTATTACCAAGCCAATAATTTTATATAATTTGTGAATTTTACGGATTGGGTGCAAGAAATTAATTACTCTGGGTTTATTACCAGGAAATTAATTTTATGTAAAGATAGTGAGAAATTATTGGAATTGGGCTCATTACCAAACCAATAATTTTGAACGTGGTTGTTTGTGTGGGATTTCAAGGTTAGGTCAACACTCTGTGTTTATTACCAGGTAATTACTTTTTACATAAAAATTAATCCAACATTTGGAGGGACTACGTCAAGTAAGGAATTATTTGTAGTGGGCACATCACCAAACAAATAATTTTCGAAGTATTACTAACAAATAAGCAATAAAATTATTGGAGTTGGGTTTATTACCAAGCCAATAAATTTGAACCTTGTTCTGTGTGGGTTTTATGAATTGCATGTAGGAGATTAATTACTCTGGGTTTATTACCACCTAATTAATTTTCATATATAATTTAAAATCAACGTTTTGGAAGGAATAAGTAGAGTAGAGAATTATTGTGTATTGGGCAGATCACCAAGCAGATAATTCTCAAACGTCTTAATATTCGTTTTGGATCACTAAAAATTTTAATTTCGGGAATAACACGTAACAGTTATAAAATATAGATAATAATTTATCAACAAATAATTATCTAATATTTTTGTGTCGTTTGTATATGCATATCGTGAAGAATACTTGTACTGCAAATAACAAAAATATTTTTTTCTCTCTTCTTTCAAAGAGTTGGAGTAGTAGTATTAAAATTAGAATAAATTAATTGAAACTCCTTGTTAATGAAATATAGTTTAATTAGTAATATTTTAGTCATAGTGTACAGTTGTAGCAATAGGTAAATACACGTATTGTAAGCTGACTTTCCTTGACCTAGGTCAAGGGCCTGGATACCGATGGAAGCTTCGGATCCCTTAGAGATCCTAAAGTTCATTCAAGTAGCCCACCCTGGGTTACCTACCCATGACTGAAAAGCAGCCCAGGTAGGGGAAGTCAAGGGAAAATCAAGGCAGGTCATTGTGATCCCAAGTGAGCAGTCCCTTGCCCTACTTGCTGAACGCAATGGCATTATTTCCTATGGCTTCAGCTCAATTAGCCTGAAGGTCTATGAAAAGAACCTACAGGCGCTCAACACTGCTAGTAATCAAAAGGAGGATTCAGCAACCTCCACAAGCGCTACCGGGGAGAACGAAGGAGAACAGAGTGTAACGAGAGTTTCAGCCGTTGTAACTCCCTCACCAGAAGATGGTGATGCGGCTATCGACTCCATCATGGAAGTTGACACTCTTCCTGATCCTGGACCAGAGCTGAAGAACCTACTTCTTGGTTCCTCCACTGACGAAGATGCCAGCAATGAAGGGGAGACTGCTGACATCACTGTGATAGAGGTATACTCACCTAGACACAGTGATGTCAAGAGTGGTCCAAGTTAACCTTCATCAATCTAAGGCAGCGTCCGCTTCCATTCTCCTTCGTCTTACACTAAAAGGAGAAGAGCTCATCCTTGTCCAAGACTGGGTCATCAAAGACAAGGTTTGTGGACTCAACATGAAGGGGTATAAGCTCCTCTTCTTACAAGGTACAGGTAAACCAAGGTCACTAAGAATAATATTAATGCCCTTATTCTTCCTCAGTGATAAGGAAACTACAACAGCCCTACTGGAGCTCAAAAACAATAATATCTGGATAACCTCCAGTTATATGGTATACGAAGTGGCGGACATTCCTGGTTCAACACTCAGGAATGCGGTCAAGGAAGACACTGAGCAGAAGAAGACGCTGGTGATCGGAGCAGACGCCAACGCACATCATATAGTCTGGGGCAGCTAGAACGTCAACAAAAGAGGTGAGTTACTTTCTGATCTCATTCTCGGAACTAACCTCCAGATTAATTAGGCGGAAAGTTTAAGACATTACGTTAGTCTCGGAACAATCCGCCCACTTAATAACACAGTGGAAGGTATTCAAAGAACCATCATTTTCCGACCACGCCTATATTGAATTTGGGATAACACTTCATAAGCAGATATGTTCGCCTTATGAAAACAGGCTCAGGACAAACTGGGACCTCTACAGGATGGCCCTCAGAAATAGCCTGCCTATCACAGGTCCACCTGTAATTGAAAACAAACAAACCCTTGACAAGGTGGTGGACACTCTGACGCTTGCGTGTAATGAGGCGACACAAATTTCTTTCCCCGACAGGGTCCCTAGAGGTAAGTCCAAACCTCCTTGGTGGTCGAGTGAGATAACGACCCTAAGAAAGGAGTGTCGTAAGCTCTTTAACCAAGCGAAAAGAACTAATGTCTGGACTTCTTATAAAGAATGCCTCAAAAAAGGTACTTGTCAAAATGCACTTTCCGGGGTGCTCAGCAACCAGTGGTGTTGAGTTGCCGAATACTCCGAGTGGCCATGAACTGGTCCACAAGATGCTTAATGAGAGAAACTGAAATGGGCGTTAAGAAGCTTCAAGCCCTATAAATCACCGGGATTAGATGGCATCATCCCAGCTGAACTACAATTAGCTTCCGAAATACTGATTCCGTGGCTAATGGTTATTTAAGAGGCTTGCTTTAACCTCACATATATTCCATCCTCATGGACGAAGGTGAAGGTGGTCTTTATCCCTAAAGGAGGAGAAGCCCCACACTATAAGCCCAATGCTTTTAGGCCCATTAGTCTCTCCTCCTTCGTGCTCAAAACCTTGGCGAGACTCTTAGATATATATATATATATATATATATATATATATATATATATATATATATATATATATATATATATATATATATATACATATATATATTTATATATTAAAGAGACAATCAATCCTTCCAGGTTGTCTCTTTCTCAACATTCATACACTAAAGGTAAGTCCGTCGAGACAGCCCTGCACGAACTTAACACAATCATAGAGCTTTCGCTACTACAAACAGAATACTCACTTGCAGCCTTCCTTGATATTAAGGGTGCCTTTAACAATATCAGGTCAGAGGCGATAATGGCATCCTTGAGTAGGCTTAAAATTTACGATCATCTCATTAAACTTATTGACCTCATGCTTAAAAGCAGCTTCATTGTCTCACGTTTAGGGTGATCTAATATCCAAAGAGTGGTAACTAGAGGTACCCCTCAGGGAGGAATCCGTGCACCACTATTATGGAACCTAACTCTCGATGAGTTACTTACAGACCTGCAGCTGTTCGGTCGCACGGTTATCGCCTACGCCGACGATATTGCCCTGATATGTTAAGGTAAGCACCCCAACACACTGGCTGAAGTGTTACAAGACGCCCTCTCAAACATTTTATCATGGAGTGATGGGTGTGGTCTGGGTATAAAACCGTACAAAACAGAGTTAATACTCTTCTCTCGGAGGCATAAAACACCTCCTATTAACTGCCCTACACTAAACGGGGCTAGGATGAAACTGTGTTATCAGGTTAAGTAACTAGGTCTAGTCCTAGACAGAAAACTTACCTGGAAGTCTAACATCCAGGAAAGAGTACGGAAGGCCACAGTAGCGCTGTACTCGCGTAAGAAGGCTTTAGGGAAAAGATGGGGTATGGAGCCACGCATTGTGCATTGACTCTATACAAGTGTCACACGACCTATACTTTTGTATGAGATTATTGCCTGATGGCCGGCACTAAATATATCAACCCATCACAAAGCAATGGATAAAGTTCAGAGGATGGGAACATTGCTGATAACAGGTGCCCTTAGAACCACAAATTCTAAAGCCCTGAACACTATTCTCCACCTTCTTTCGTTGGATCTCTTTGGTAAGCAAATCGCATCCTCAGCCTCCATTAGGCTCAACTCAATCCAGACCTGGAAGCGAACTGACTTTCGTCACTCCAAATTATTGGACACAGGAATTGCCAACAATATCGACTTTACCTGGCCCAAGCCTTTCTTTGGAACAAAATTTGACTCCTTCTTTCCCAACAGATCGGAATGAGAGGAAGGTACTCCCCAATGGGGAGAGTCGGTGCATCTCTACACTGACGGCTCCACATTGGACGACAAAGTGGGCGGAGGTATCTTCGCGGAACATTTGGACCTCGATGTCTCATTCCGCTTGCCTGACTATTGCAACGTGTTTCAGGCAGAAATTATGGCTATAAAGGTAGCTGTGGACCGCCTGAATCATCTAATGTTACCTACAGACAATATATGTATTTTCACGGATAGTCAGGCCGCTATTAAATCCCTCTCGGGAGTATACACCACCTCCAAAACGGTTATTACATGTCGCTCGGCACTAAATGACATAGCTCAGCATCTGAAAGTACGGCTCATCTGGGCGCCTGGACATAGTGATATTCCGGGCAATCGCATCTAGCGAGAATCGGTACCACTCGTCCTGATTCGGACATTAACCACCAGCTGGGTAAACCGCTGGCCACATGCAAACTGGAACTCTCACAGGAGTCTCTCAGGATTGCAAACACTAATTGGCAGGAGGAACACACCTGCCTGATTACCCGACAGATATGGCCAAAGCTGTCGACCTGTAGGGTCGCCTAAACGGTCAAGGGAGCTCATCATCCTCGGACGCAAAACAATTAGCAGTACCGTGGCCGTTATCACGGGTCACTGCCTCATAGGCAGACACGTTGATAGACTGGGCGCGCTTTCAAACGACTTCTGTAGCAGTTGCCATGACGAAGAGGAAGCGGAAACCATACTCCACCTCCTCGGCAACTGGCCGGCCCTAGCCAACAGTAGGAACCCGTTTATGGGCTCCTCTTTCTTTGAAGAGTTAACCGAGCTAGGCTCCACAGATGTCAAGGACCTGGCTCAATTTATCAGAAGTTCAAAATGGTTCCGGATGACGAGTTAGGGCCGTACACTCTTCACAACCTAGGCAAATCTATTTTGGTTTCCCTAGATCTGGCTCGGTGCACAGGGGGGAACATGTCCACCCTCCTATTACTTAGGTTATTTTTATGGGGGTTGCTAAAATTTTTGTAGCCTCAACGTGGTATCACAATGGGCCTTTTTGGCCTAAGCGTGCCTTTCTTAGGCAGCCACTTTAACCTAACCTAACATGCTCTGCAATTTGAACATATCACATGTGACATGTGATGATATCTGAGGAAGGATTCATTACAGTTAAAATAGGAGGCTCTTTATTCATAGCTGTGTGCGCTGTTAGAAGCCTTTTCCCCACTAGATACCGCGGTGGTGAATGTCGGTCATACACCTACCTTTCGTGTGGCAAGGGCAGGGTGAGTGGTATATATTACCTGCGATCTGATGAAAGAATCGACTAGAAAGATTAGCAAAAACTACATGTACAGCGCCCACCAGGCAGGCATTAATTTATAATGTGATGGAAGGTGAAAGGAGGTGTTCAAAGTAGAGCTGAAGGAAAGCTTTATGCCAACAGTGACCTCAGTGGAAAAGTCTGCGCATATAGCCGAAAACATCAGCAAGGCCTGCGATACCTCAATGCCAAGATGTAATGGTGGTATTCATGAATAGCCAAACTACTGGTGAAACGATAAAATCAGACACAAAGGGAAAACCGCTTTAGAGAATCATATACCGCAGACTGATCCCGATCGTGGAAAAAGCAGCAGGTCTGTCGGAACATCAACATGGATTTCGAGTGGGTCGGTCCACCGTTGATGCAACTGACACCATTATTAACCTGGCTGTAAGCAGAACTGCGCTCTTCCCGATGCAAAAGAACTCTTTAAACTCTACTAACTAGGATCATATATTGACATCCTTACATGAATGTCCTAATATACAGGGTGTTTCAGATCTGACGCGCCAAAATGAGTGGGTTGATAGATCTCAACTAGAAAAATAAAAAATTGTTCGCAGGGTGGAGGGCAGTCTCAACCATTTGGGAGTTACAGGGTGATTCATAAATGTTAGTTTTTCAAGGTATGCACATTAATCTTTTATTTTTATCTCTTGATCTACCCAACAAAGTTACATCAAACAAACGGTTACAAAGCAACTATCCTAATGACCTTTCCAAAAATGTCAACACTACTGATATGACTCCTACCATTGAAGGTACAGTCACTTCCAAATGTTAAAAAAAATGGTTTGCAATTGCCTAAAGTTCAGAATTTTCCCAAATTTTCTCCCAAATTCATGTAATTAGTTCACCCCTTTTTTATTTTATTGGATTGCCCTGCCCATCTTTGAACCTTTCCAAAGAGGCGCAACATGGCAAGGTATACGAAGGATTAGAAAAACCGCATCCTTAGGTATCCCTGACTACCTTATTATTTTATTGCACTTTAGGTAGGAAATTCTTTAAATCAACAAAAAACAATGGTTGTTTTGTGTTAATAGCTAATTAATTTTAATTATTGCTGCGAAAAAGTTGTTAAAATGTTAAAAGTTAAAAATGTTATGTTGGGAATTTTGTTTTATTGCCGATATTAGCCAGATTGTGTTAGCCAGAATTCACACCTTTGTATCCTGGCGTTCTGTAACTCGTACCTGATGAAAATTTTGCTATAAAAAAGGGCCAGTCAGCGGTATTCAATTATTGAATAATTTTATATCTTTGCTATTTATATTCTTTTTGACTTTTATTTTTATTCTAATGTTACTATTATTTGCCTACACTTCGAAAAGATTTGTATCTTAATTGTGTAAGGTCTGAAATGTAATAAATGAAATGAATTGCTCCGAATCGATTCAATATCGATCCAAGAGCACTTCGGAGCTATTGAAATTACAAATAATATTGTAAAGCTCCGGATCGTTATCAGATTTGAAAATAACGATCCGCTCCGGAAAGGTTCGAGATCAGGTTTGGAAAACAACAATCCGCTATGGAGCGGTTCGATATTTTTATAATGCTGGACGTCTAATCGATACGTGAAGCAGAGCGATATTTTGTATTAAATCGGATACCTGGGTTTAAGGTCAAAGTCGATAAAGAGTATATCTGCATCTTGGAAAATTATGAATACAAATATTATTCGCATAAATATCCGGAATTATGGGTAAGCATACCCTAACGAAGTAAATTGGGTATCAGCCAAAGTCAACGCAATTGTACTTGACCTAAAAAATACTCTTTGCCCGAAATCTACGTTTATCAACATTAAGTCAATTAAGCAGAGTATAATAAAGCACCCATTCTGTTGGAGTAGCCGGGCCCAACCACCCTGTAAAATTTCAGCATAATTTTGCTTCGCTAGTTTCACTAGCACTATTTTATAATATCAATATCTAATGAGCGCCCAAGCTTTTATTTATAGTCATACGAATACAGAAATTCCGGGAAGAAATACTTTAAAGGTATATTATAGTTGAAATATATTTTTGGTCAAAATGTATGTGCTTATATGCTTTGTAAACCCAAAATTATCAAAGCTAAGTTACTATTTCAATCAAAATATTAATGTAAGTCAAAATTTATTTTACCCAAAATATTAAAAATGAGGTACTATTTTATTAATTATTTTATGAAAAAATTATTTTCAGCCTAAATTTAATAAGCAAAAACTTATTTTTTCCTTTTTAGTACATTTTTATATTTAATTGTTAAATAAAAGCTTTTTTCGAAAAATATTTTTTTATTGTGTAATTTTATTTTTCACTTTTTAGTCTTTTGAAATCTTGCAATCAATATTAGATCTATTATTTGTCAACATTTTTAAGTTGTTTAAAATTTGTTATGGCCATTTTCACAGAAATTTTACTATTTATTAGAAATTACATCCATAAATCAGGTATTGATTAGGCAGTGTCTTATACTTTCTTGAGACTTTTGCAACCTTATCTGATTTTGTAAATTTTGTGACATCTGTTAGGTTTACTATCCATCTGCGTTGGTGTCCTTGCCAATGAATGTTTCGGATTAATAGGTTCCACCACATGAAGGTGAAGATTTGCTCCATGTCAAAATAATATTACATTGTCATATTAGACGTCTGCCATATTGGATATAGAATGACGTCACTTTACTTCTTGTGTTTCGCTCATCAAGTCCTTTCATTTGATACCCATATAAGAGGGATTACTATGGAAATTATAAATTTCCATTTTGTGACGTCCGCCATATTGGATTAAAAATGGCGCCATTTAAGTAATCGTGCATTGTCACGAGAACCAAACGTGTGTGCCAAACTTCAGACCGATAGCTTCAGTGGAAGTGGGTGAAATAATGATTACAAACTTCCAGGACATACAAGTGCTTTTGATTTTAATAATAATAAATAATAAAGGTCTCAACTTATTACTATAGATGTGAAACGCGTGAACTTTATAAGAAAGCTTCTTTTTTGCGTTAATATGGTAAAATTTCATTGGAACAAATACAAGCTTTGTAATAAAAAATAGAAAACCGGAAAAGCACAATAAAATTAAAATAAAAGAAAACTTTAGACCGCTTCAAAAATTAAATACAAAAGCAAACAAAAACGTTCTGCTTAAAATATTAAATACCAATCACTTTTGTTAGTTTGCATTATGTTTATGTGACTAAATAAATTTATAACCAAATGAGATGAGAATGAAATGCACCTGTAAACGTACCCTCCACACTCAAATGAATTGCATGTCTGTCAGTGCCACGCTCATTTTCCACCACCAAGTAGTACGGCCTGGCATCGTGCTCGTCAGCCCTAGTTATATGTAACGTTGCCAAGTAGCAATCTTCACGGGATTCCTGTGTCACTTCATCCGCTTTGTATCGGTCTACGCACAATTTCGATCCAAAAAGCATGGAAAATCAGAAAATACAGTTTCGGTAAGATTATGAGTATCTAATGTGAAAATTCAGTGGGTTTTGGTGGAAATACTCTAGAGAATATTATAGGGAAGGAATATTAGTGTATGGAAGACAATTTCGGTTAAGGACTATTCGTAAATTTTGAAAGTTATTACTTGATGGCAACTTACCGACTCCTGCACCGGCTTCCAACCGTAACGACCCCCATTCCCAGGCAACATGATGCGGTCTTGGATCAGCACATACTACAAGAGATAGGCTTGCTGATTCTCCTTTTTTTACTGAGACAGAATGCATGGCCGGATTAAGGCGCAAGACTTGCGGAGCTCCTGGAATTTATTGTTCGGAACGGTTAACGTTAAATACTTTAACTTATGTGAATTTTTGGTATAAAACAAATGTGAACGTATCAGAAGTTATAAGTCGTGTTTACTTCAAAGCCTCATGACAGATGGCTATTGTTGATGAGATTTTACCTACGACTTGCAGGGAAATTGGCTCCGACGCTACGGTGCGTTCCTGCCCATTAATAAAGTTAGTTGCCCTGCATGCATATTCCCCTTGGAAGTCATAGGTTACGTTGTCTATCACTAATCGAGATTCATGACCCCGGTCGAGATACTTAGATCCTCCTGATATTCTGTAAAATTAGAAAACTTTACTGTATTATATAAAAATAATACAAACCTGAAAATGGTCAATTCTTTTGATATCATCAGTCAAGGAAATGATTTAGAACGATATTATTTAAAAATTATCTGCCACTGCATAAGCATAATGCTATCGGAAATCGACGATGGGCCCGTCCCGCTTAATGCCATTTCCCCCCAGTAAGCTTGAGTTGTCAATGCTGAACGTATTGTATGCCCATCATAATCTAGTACTTATTACATAATCTTTCATTATTGTTACTATCATTCACATATTGTTCCAGTTTGTTGTAAATAAAATAGTTTAAAAAAAAAAAGTTGAACCGACTTCACAAAAGGTGCTAAAAGCATAAAATAATTTTTAATTTTATATCTATTACGAGATTTGAAGTCGGTGCAAATTAAACAACTACAACAAAAGTATTTAATCGTCCTTATGATTCCGTGAGCTTAAACGTTCAGGTAGTTTTATATATTATCTTTAATTGTGGTTGGGTAGTTGTTTTGATTAAAATCCAAAAAAATCAAAATACGTGTCTTACTTAGAACCTTTTAGTTTTCGGGAAGTCGGTTAACAATGAGCCTCAGCTGATTTGGAATACTTTATTATGACACTAGCGATTGTAATGGATTTATAATACAATCATAGTAGGCTATGTCAATTTATTACTCAATTGTTCTTTCAAAAATGTTGTTAATGAAAACCATATTGCTGTGATAAAGTTCAAGTTTAGTGAACAAATTGTTTTAGTAGTTTAGTTTTATTAAGATATAACATGGTGTTCGATTTCAAAGGATATTCCGGACATAGAAATAAAAAAATTAACATATTTACTTCATCATTAGCAACAAAATGAAACAAAAAAATGTCACAGGATTCGAACCCAAGCCAACCGGCAGGACGATCCAATGTCTTCACCACAAAGCCAAAGGATGAGGGCCAATAAAGGACGATTTTGGCCCTAAAAATATGGTTAATTTTAGGTTGATCATGCCTCTGTACTTTCTTCATATTTTTATTTAATAAGTTATGTACTTCAATGATTGTTTGTCTTTAAGGGGTCATAAAGTCATCATTTTAGCATTTTTGCCTAAATTTAGCCCATTTTTGCATAAAGATCGCCCATTTTTCAGTATTCAAACTAATTCGATAATATGAGCGCTACTGCGCAACACGCAGGGCCGGAGCTATGATAGGTGCAAATGGAGCAGCTGCTCCGGGCGTAAAATTTGCGACAAAATACCGAGCGCACAAATTGGGACAAAATAAGACTTGGAGCAACTGCATGTTTAGGTCTTCAAATAATTCAATAAATAATAGTTATTTCCATATTTCCCAATATTCAAAAAGGGCGATCCTAATAATTTTGAGAATTATCGGGGCCTTTCCTTTATGGACAGTGCAGTAAAAATTTTTCCAGGAATAATTTAAAAGCGACTAAGTAATTGGGAAAGAGCGCATAAGATCCTCTCAGAGAACCAGGCTGGATTCCGCACTGATTACTTAGCAATTGACAATGTGTATAACCTTATTAGCCTAGTAAAGCTGGCTCATTGTTATAATATAAAAAAAGTGTATGCATTTTTCATTGACTTTAGGTCAGCCTTTGACACAATTGTACGTACCTCTTTATTTTATAAGTTGTATAACTGCGGTATTTCTTCTAAAATTATTCGTATTTTGCAAGAGCTTTATAAAAACACTACGGCGCAAGTATGGGATGGCGTGGGACTATCCGAAAGCTTCTGAACGAACTGCGGGGTTAAGCAGGGATGTGTACTAAGCCCATTATTGTTTGCGCTTTATATCAACGATTTAGAAGATTACTTAGGACCAGGCTTTCTAATAGGTAATATGGAGGTTAAGCTTTTGCTTTATGCGGATGACATCGTTGTATTATCATATGATCCAGCCAAACTACAGAGAAAAGTAAACAAATTGCAAAAATATTGTCAGCTCTGGAGCCTTATAGTTAATTTAGAAAAATCCAAAATAATGATCTTTCAAAGAGGGGCTGGCCCAAGAAAAACATCTGAAAATTGGGTTTTTAATGGTGAAAGCATTGAAGTAGTCAACAGATATACGTACCTTGGGGTCACTGTTTCTACAAAGTTGTCTATGACCGAACACCTAAAACATCGCTTGTCTCTGGCTAAAGTTAGTCTTAACTCAACGTTGCAAAATTTCATTAGGAAATCTAATATAGCACACTCTCAAAAAGTCAAACTATTTAACGCGGTCAGCAAGTCCATACTATGTTATGCTTCACAGGTATGGGGCTACAAGCAGTATGATGACGTTGAAAGGTTGCAGAGATCCTTCCTGAAAAAATTACTCCTACTGCCTCTCCAAACCCCAAACTATGCACTCATACTTGAGACAGGCCTATCGAATCTATACATCGACACGTTAAAATGTCATTTTAAATACGTGCTTAGGACGTTATTCCATTACGATCCTGATAGGCTCCCTCACAAGATAAGTTGGAAAATTTTGGAAAAAAATATCTTTTGGCGTCAAATATGGCAAGACTTAGCAGAAAAGCACAATGTTGAGTTGAATGCGGTACGAGCCTCGTTTTTCGGACTGAAAGAGAAACTCTCACGAATTGTCGAGCTCGAGGAGATATGGTTAAGAAACAGGGCTTTAAGCAGAGCAACGACTACAGTTAGGCACGGCTTATACGATCAACTTAACTATTCTGCTGAGCAAAACTACTTTAGAAATGATTTTGCGATTAAGAAGATAAGCCTAGTTTTCAGATATAGATGCGGTCTTTTAAATTTAAATGCTAGTCCATGGAGAAGGGACGGTAGTAGTCTTTGTTCTCTCTGCAATCTTTTGGAGGATGAGGATTTGTTTCACTTCCTTGGTGTATGTCCTATCCTATCAGAATTCCGATTAAAATCCTTTGGGAAAAAGAAATTATCTGAAACTGAAGTTATTGAGATTTTGAATGGTAAGAACATGTACTCGGACCTTTATCAGTTTGCTACCACAGCCTGGAAATTTAGGGAATTCCTCGTATCTGAGTATAATAATTAATTTCTTTTATTGCACTTCAGCTTCTGTTTTTTCTTGCGTGATTTAAAAGAATTTCATTATAAATGTAATATACAGTCGCTCAATGAAATTTTAGTATCGCCCTATGCGAGTTCTAGATACAAATATATATACTTTGTATTATATTATCTTATATACTGTATTGTACTATATGATATTGGATATTGTTGTCAATCTCGGCAGACGGCTCTAAGCTATTGTCGTAGTTTATTAGACTTACTTCTTAAATTAGGTACAAAGTAAATGAAATAATGAAATTTAGTATACAGACAAATTAGCAGCGAATGAATAACCCTAATTGTATTTTATTTTTCACGAATTTAAGAATAAACATTATTATTATTTATTATTATTAGTTATTTCCATAATTTAATTTCTTTAAGAAATAAATGTATATACAATAGTATTACAGATTGCTCTTTATGTGCAGCATGCAGGCCTACTTACCGGCCACTGTCAGCTAAGGAAGCACCTGGTGAGGATAGGCAGAGCCATCGACCCCACCTGCAGACTCTGTCTGGAGGAGGATGAGACCCCATTACATGTGCTATGTGAATGCCCTGCAGTAGCCAGGAGCAGATTTAGCCTATTCGGGAAACCAACCCTGGTACCGAGCGGGCTGAATGACTGCCAACTGCGGGAGCTGTTGAACTTCTTCGGAGGGACCGGCTTACTATAAGGAGTTGAGAGGGTTAGCACAATAGGCCCCAGTGGCCGCGGCACTTGAGAACCTCACACCTCCAAATCTAATCAATCAATCAATGTGCAGCAAGATTTTTCAATATTTCCTCTTTTAAAAAAAAAAATTTAAATGTCTACAGAACACTGCTTTCCTTAATGATTATTTTGTATAATCGTTCATTCGCCTCATAATCATAACAAAATTGGTTTCTTTTTCACTTTGCATGATTCCCCTATTCCAGTCTTCCCCTACTCAGTCTCACCCTCATCGTCTTCTTACTTCTGAATTCATGTCTCGGGAGCAATATTTTTATTTGCACCAGCGGCGCCGTCGCAAACCATTATTAATGCACACAAATGAATATTTTAGTTTGTACATGTATTTAGCGAATGGAGCAAGAAAATATTTTGCACCATAGAACATGAACAAGTGGCACTGGGATTGAGTATGTTGCTTCGCTGGACTGATGACAAAGGGAAAATGAAGTGATGTAGCGTGATTGAAAATTTTCTTGTTTTGGGAACTTCTTCCCGAATGCTTTTACTTTCTGGAGAAAAAGGAAAAGACGATAATTTAAACTGAACTTCCTGGATTATCTATTTTTATTTACAAGAGATTTTTAAAGGCAAAAATTGAAAAGAGAAATTTGAACTTTTCAGCCTCACATCTCTGGCTGTAATATAGTATACCGAAGTTGTACTGAACATGCACCAAAGGCATTTACTTTTTATTTTCGCATGTGCATGAGCCAGTGTATTTTAAAAGTATTTCGGTGATTTGTGCAATGTGTATTTAGTACTTTTTATATCATTTATAAAAGTATTTTGTGTTATTTTTTGTGTAAACTATTTTTTTTAATTATTTAGTGATATTGGGTAGTTGTAGTTGATAAGAATATATTCTGCTTTTTGTTTTTTTTATTCAGTGCCATAAAATGTATGCTCCAGTCGCAAAGAGAAAATTATTGGGAAGCGAATATAGAAAAATAACGTAAGCGGTTAGAAGAACAAAATTTAAAACAATCAAAATCGTTAGAGAACTATGTCGTTAATGTTGCAAGTGCTTCTGTAGCATCGGTTGAAATCAAAGAGGTAAATATTATAAATTTAAATTCAAATATAAGTGTGAATATTCAGTTAGCTCATACACCTGAAGATTTTAGTGCAGGTATAAGTATTGCTGAAAATCAAAGTAATATGAATAAATTTGATTTCAAGCATAACTTGGAGGACTTGAATAGTTGTGCAATTAATTGTAGAAAAAGGCCCAATCCAAATTAAAGACTATGATTTTCCGGTAACTAAAAAAAGGAAGTTTAGTGCTAAGTTTTATCAGAGGCTGATAAAAAACTGTGAGATAGTTTCTAGACCATGGTAAATATACTCTAAATCAAAGGATGCTATTTTGTGTTTTTGTTGTGAACTTTTTAAAAAAAAAGCAGAGAAAGTCATTCACTATCTAGCGCAGGATACAGGGATTGGGCTCATTTAGGCAGGTTAGTGAAGGAACACGATAACAGTATATTTCATATGGTAAATTTTAAATCTTGGAAAGACTTAGAGTTAGGTTTAAAAACAAGAAAAACTGTGGATTCTGAGTTACAGAAAACATTATCAAAAGAAGTAGAGCATTGGAGAAATGTTTTTAAAGCGCCTTATAATTTTTGTTCAGTTTCTCGGATCACAGTCTTTAGCATTTAGCGAAAATTCTGATGCGTTATACGATAGTAGCAATGGAAATTTCCTGAAGTTAGTAGAGGCTATTGCCAAATTTGATTTAGTGTTAGCGGAGCATCTACGAAGAATTCAAAATCAGGAAACTCAAAATAAATACCTTAGTAAAGATATTCAGAACGAGCTAATAGAGCTATTATCAAATGCAGTTAGAAGAAAGATATTAGAATAAATGACGAAAAACGAATATTACTCCATTATAGTATATTGCACACCAGATGTTAGCAGGAAAGAACAGTTATCCTTGTTATAAGAATTGTTGAGCGGGATATTGTAAAAAAATACTTCTTAGGTTTCTTAGTAGTAGAAGAAACCACTGGAGCAGGATTGACTGAGCTTGTATTAAAAGAGCTTGAAAAGTTAGATATACCTTTGAAAAACTGCAGGGGGCAGGGCTATGATAACGATACCAATATGAAAGACAAGCATTCTGGTATGCTGACGGAAGTAAAATCCTTGAAGTCTAGAGCCTTTGATGTATCGTGTTCTTCCCATTCAATTAATTTGGTCATTGCAGATGCTGCACATTGCTCTTCTGCTGCAGTAGCGTTTTTTGACACAGTTGAAAGTCTTTATGTGTACTTTTCCAGTTCCGTCAGGAGGTGGCAAATTAAAAAAAAAGTTTAACGGCTCTATGTGAAACTAGATGGGAGAGTAGAATAAATGCCATATAACCTTTAGGTTATCATCTAGAAGATATTAACGAAGCTTTGGTCGAATTATCTCAAAGTTTTGACCGAAAATCAAAGATGAACAAAATTATACGAACGGCTACAGTACTTGGACGCACAACGCCAATCCAGGCCATACAAATTGAGACGAGAGTGGAAGTATTAGAAGAAAGAATTACCACAACAAAAAGTATTTACAACAAAAATGGATCACATTGGAACAATATTCTAAATTTAAAGTTATTGCAAGACAATGGAAGACCGATAAATTCAGGATTAGAAAACAGCATGGAAAACAAATAAAAATTTAGGTATACCAACTATAAACACCCAACGCCATCCCCTGCAAATTGCTCCTTGATACGACGTATATATATATATATATATATATATATATATATATATATATATATATATATATATATATATACGAACGTACATAGGAACAAACTGCAACATCCAAATGAAGGGCACAGAAAAATCCATATAAAAATTATAAGTGAACATAAAGATTCCTTTCGATATTACACCGACGGTTCAAAATTATTTAATCAAGTAACAGCAGCAGTTATCAAATTTAAAATAAATCAAGAAATTGAAAGTGAACAGTTAAGATTCGTCCTACAACAAAATTCTTCAGTTTTTGAAGCTGAACTTGAAGCAATAATTCAAGCACTGAAAATGATTAGAACAAACAAAGAGCGTGCAATCATATTCAGTGACTCAAAAAGCTGTGTAGAAGCTATTAAATGTAACAAAAACCAAGAACCCATAGTTGGCTGAGCAAGAAATTATATCATTATGGAACAAGGAAATATTAAATTAATGTGGATACCAGCGCACGTGGGTATCTTAGGTAATGAACTGGCTGATCGGACAGCGAAAGAATAAGTTAATGAATTCGAGGAAATTCACGTTCCCCAAACCAAGGCACTTGTTAACAGGACAGCAAAAACCAAATTTTACGTTGAAAAGCTAGAAGAATGGAATAGGAACTCAACATTTTTAGCATCACATTGGCCAAACATATTTCCTCCAAGTTATCCAAAATTATGAGTTTAAGAACTGGACACACTTTTTTCGCTAAAAATCACATGTTCACAAGAACGCCAGCTCCTGGATGCATTACGTGCCAGAAGACATTGACTGTACAACACATACTGACGGAATGCGTGAATTCCCACCACTACAGACACTACTTAATCCACCTAATTTTAAATTATTAAAAGCAATCTTCAAAAAATACAACATCTATCATCTCATTTAACACACACACAACAACACAAACATCAAAAACATCTAAATTTAAGTTAAGTAAAACTGTTAGATTGTAAGGATTTATAATTAGTAAGACAAAATTGAAAACATAAGTTTTATAAAAGCGCACTATATGGGTACGTTCCCGAATGTGCTTAAATATTATTTATATAAATAAATAAATAGAATTAATCCTTCTAACTCAGAAGGCGCACTTCATAGGCAGAAGCCTAGAATCATTTGACCTATTCGCCAAAATATAACTAAATATTAAGGCGAATGAGGCTCCCAAACCCATGCAAATAATATTAGTAATTAACACACTAAAATACGCCCACACACAACAATCAGGGGTGCAAAGACAACAGAGATCGTTAAAGCAAATCAATAATAAGAGTCAGGTCAAAAGACAGACTATATAAAAATAGTGTTTCCAACAAAAAGAAAAATTAAAACCAAAACCAGTGCAAGCAAAAGAACGAATCACAAATTATAGATCCTCCTTTTAAGTGTCACTTTGTCCACATTAATATCAAAAACGTCTCCAATATTATTAGCAGACCTACACATGCGGTTAATAGGCTCGAACATGCCGTAATTAGTGCGCGAAAAAGCAATCTGTAAAGGTGCTCGATTACGTAGGGAATAGGACAGTTCTCTAGGCAATATTTTGGAAGCTAGTTCAGCGCTGTCCAACTTTCCCTGCAGAAGCTGATGCAAAAATGTTAAATCAGCAACCCAACGTCGCTTCTCGAGTGTAGCAAGTTGCAGCAAACCCAAGCGCTCCTCATAAGGTGGCAGAATAAGAGGGTCATTCCAAGGCAAAGAACGTAGGGTCGATCGCACAAATCTGCGCTGGACGGACTCGATACGTTTAATGTGTGTTCCGTAAAATGGAGACCATACCTGACTGGCATATGCAAGCAGGGGCCTAACAAGGGATGTATAAAGATGGAGTCTTATATGAGGTACTGGAAATTCCTTGGACCAACGAAGAATAAATCCCAGCATAGAGTTTGCCCTAGCTACCACGTTATTTATATGGGAGATGAAGTTCAACTTACCATCAAGATACACTCCCAAATCCCTCACCATTTCCACCCGTTTTATACCAGTACCCCCAAACATGTACTGAAAAGTACGGAAGCTGCGAGACATCGAGAAGGACATAACCTGACATTTCTCAATGTTCAGCTTAAGATTGTTGTTGCAGCACCACTCATAGAAAATGTGCAACTCTGATTGTAAAATCTCAAAATCAGCGTTAGATTTTATTGGAAGAAAAAACTTAATATCGTCAGCATATATAAGAATTTTACATCTTTGCAGCAAATATGAAATATCATCAAAAGATAAGATGAATAACAATGGACCCAGATGACTGCCATGGGGAACGCCAGAATTAGTCACAAAATCATCAGAGAGTGCGCTACGAAAACGCACTCTATAAATCCTTTCAGACAAATATGACTTAATCCAGACAATAAGGGAGGGAGGGCGGGAAACCCAACTTAGCCAATTTAAAAGTAATGATAGAGTGAGACAGCTTGTCAAAGGCCTTACTAAAATCAGTGTAAATACAGTCAGTTTGGCATCCTTCCATGAATCCGCCCACAGTGCAAGAAACAAACTCAACCAAGTTTGAAACCGTGGACCTACCCTGAAGAAAACCATGCTGCCGAGTGGAGATTAAGCCTTTACACACTTCGGATAATTGGCATTGAATCAATAGTTCGAAGAGCTTAGGAATACAGGACAATTTAGCAATTGGCCTGTAGTTGGAAATGTTTCTTCTATTGCCACTCTTGAAAATAGGAATTAAATAGGATATCTTCCAGAGCGCTGGGAAATGGCCCCGTGAAAGAGACTTCCTGAATAGTAGTAGCAAAGGCCACAATAACACCGAAGAACATTTCTTTATGACTGCAGGAGGAATCCCGTCAGGACCACTAGAGAATTCAGTTGGAAGTGCAGTAATATGCCTCAACAGGATCTCCTCCGTGATAGATGGAACTGAAACCATGGGTAAAATTCGGCTATTAATGTGCGAAAAGTTTCCATTGTCCGGGATGAAATCAGATGATTCAAATGCACCCTTAAAAGATTCAGCAAATAAGTTGCAAATAATATTAGAATCATTGCTGGATATCTTCTTGAATGTAAATTGTTTTGTTATATCCAATAAAATTTTATTCTATTCAAAGAATGCAGCAGAATCTCTAGGTAACAAAATAACTGATTTCAAGTTCAGTTGTTGCATTGTTATTTGGCATGAAATACTAGAAAAAATTAATATTGCCAGCAAGTACTTACAGCAGCCCGACATCTGCTTGGAGACAGCGGTTGAAATACTTAATTCCACGAAAATTTTCCTAATAGAATTAAGAACTGACGAGAAGTTCATGTACTATTTAGAAAGGGCTAAATTAATTGCAGATACTCTAGAAGTTTCTTGCAATTTTCCTGCTCCTTCAGAATTACGATCTAGAAGAAAAAAAACTAATTTTTCCTACGAGGTAACAGATGAACCAATCTGCTCAAAAAAAGATTTAAAGTAAAATTTTACTATAAGGGGTTAGATCAGGCAATACTATCAGTATCAGAACGATTGGAGCAAATTAAGGAACATAATGGTATTTTCAATTTTTGTATAACATTGGGAAATATAAAAATGATAAAGCTCGAATATCGGTTGAAGACTGTCTGAAGTTAGAAGAGAAATTAACTCATAGTAATAATTGTGATATAAGCGGTTTAATATTGTTTGAAGAGTTTAGAATGTTAGCAACCTTAGAAACTGTTCACCAAAATATATGTATATTAGATTTTATTTTTGAGAGGAAACTAGAAACTCTTTTCTATAATATCGTAGTTGCTTTAAAAGTTATTCTGACACTACCTGTAACAGTAGTTTCCGGTGAACGTAGCTTTTCTAAACTGAAGCAAATAAAAAATTATTTGAGATCTACGATGAGCCAAGAGAGATTAGTAGGTTTGTAGGTTTAGCAACCATATCTATAGAAAAAGAGCTAATGAAAATTTAGACTATAATGAATTGATCAGTGATTTCGCAAAAATTAAGGCGCGTCGCGTGAATTTTATGGCACATTGAGAATTGCTCGGGATGAATTCCAGGATATCTTGTTTTTTTGTTGTAATTTTTAAGAGCTCTTAATCTTATTATATTTTATTTTATTTATATATTTCACTTATAAACTAGAAAATTTTATTATTGATAATGATCTTTTTTAGTGAAAGAAATTTACGTTGTTATTTGTTTTTCTTTTCTTGTTTATTAATGCGTTATTGTTGATTTCTTATTTTTATCGTAGTATCGTATTGTTTTCTTTTTGTAATTTTTAAGAGCTTTTAATCTAATTATATTCTATTTTATTTATATATTTTACTTGTTTATAAACTAGACAATTTTATTTTTTATAATAGTGTTTTTTACTGAAAGATATTAACGTTGTTATTTGTTTTTCTTTTTTGATTTATTAATGTGTTATTGTTGATTTCTTATTTTTATCGTAGTATCGTAGTAGATAGCAAGGATTAGGTCTACTGGAGAAACCTCGTCAAAAAACGCATAACCTCTTTGGGTAATGTGGAAACGAACATAATATTGAAATTTATTAAACAAAATAATAATAAATTTTTTTTCACGTATGATAAGAATTATGAGTACTAAATAAAATGTTTTATTCATATTTAAGGCATATACATATACTTAAAATCGCAATTTCTATTAAACTGAGGTAATTTAAAACGATGAGATGAAATTCAAATAAAAACTATTTTTCTCTCTTTTAATTGTATGTTGTTAATTGGGGAAAAATAAATAATTTGATACTTTTTTACTGCATAAATTGGACGCAGGGCCGCCGAGAGGGAGGGGGCGAAGGGGTTAAACCCCCCGGGCCCGCGCTTTCAAAAGGGCCCTGTCATCTAAGTCATCAACAGAAAAAATTTTCTATTTTAATTATATATAAAAAAAAAATTTTCAGGATCGAAAAAGTGTAATATACTCGACAGATTTTAAATTGAAAGTCACTCATTCGATTGTATAGGGACCCGTAAACGGTTAGTCCCGGGACCGAAATTCCTTTCGCGGGGGCCCGTATGTGGTACCCCCCGGGCCCGAATTTTGTCTCTACGGGCCTGATTGGGCGCCAATAAAAGTCAGCTCCGGCAGCCAAATTGTCTAGCACCGGCCCTGGCAACACGGAGTTTAGTTATATTGTGAAGGACACAATGACTAAAACATACGTAAAGATAAAAATGTTGCGGCACTGCGCTTATATTAATTAGATTCTTTGTCTTAATTTATTACAATAATTCTTACATAATTTCGAGAGCACACGTCTTGAGAAAGTTATTATTCACTTTCTCTGTCGTAATATTATCTTCCAATATGCAAACGGTGTAATTATGATCTTGTTTCATAACAAATGAATTGTATACAGCTGGTAAAAAGGTATTTGCCCAATGGGTTACATATCCATGTCACTTAATGCTTCATTTAGAACTTTGTTTAGGTTCTATTTTTAGCATAAAAATACTTTTGTACATTGGATTTAATAGTAGATACTGTGGGAATTTGAGACTTTTTGTTTGATGGTCACTTTTTCATGACTTATTACATAATTGTGCCGTTTATTGTTTTGCTTTGTATATTATGGGTACGTTCAATAAGTCAGTCAAATGTGCACTTAGTTGCAACCCTCATGCAAAGGCAGCCATTATAAATATGCGAATGCATACAAAATGCAGTCAAAACTGACTACTCGGATGAACGATTAAATGCAAAAGGAAGAAGGTTGTTTGACAGTCTTAAAACATTTGTAGAAATATTGAATTTGGTATTATAACCCTAGTGATTCTCTTAACAGCAATTTGAACAATAATAACATCTTTTTTAAAAACCGAAGCTTAAAAATTAGAAACATTTTCTGATTTTTCATCCAATTCTGTACCGTTTTCGAATAAATCATCATTTAAAGCAGAAAGTTCACTGTAGAGTACAAAATTAATTGCAACATAAACTAAAAAATATTAGTTTACATTTTGACTCGTAGTCCGAATCCATTTTAGGCCGTTTTTAAGATAACACCACAAACAAATTATTCAGCAGCTAAAAATTTCCAAATGCAAGAATTGCGCAGCTAATTTGCAGCAATTGTCAAATTGATCGCGCGAATCCAATGCACTGACATCGGCATTACACTTGTTGAACGACTGCATGCTGCGAATGCGCATTTAACTGACTTCTTGAACGCACCCTATGTCTGCATATTAATTCATGATGCAATTTATTTGTATGTTAATTGATTTAGACGTTGTTATAATATTGATATATTACAGCCTTATTGTTGTGAACGACGTGAAATCAGTTATGATGTTCACTTGCTTTCACGAACGGCATTTTGTTGTCTGTCACCTTTGATGACTATTATCAAACATTAACCTTTTACATTTTAGATCTTATTGATGATTAGTCGAATGAGTTAGAGATGGCACTCCCAACAGCAGAAGAGAAAGAAATATTACTTATTAAAAAAAAACAGGAACTAGTCCAGAATTCTAGAAAAGCAGCAGAAACACAGACAACGATAAGGCAGCACCCGAAGAAATCAGGCAACAATGTAGAGCCGACAGAAGACCACGACCAGTATTCAAAATCTTTATTAAAAAGTACCCTTTTTAATTTAAATACTATTATTAAACAACTTGTTAATAAAATATGCTACTATACTATAGTAAGGGATGTAAATAATTAAAATAGCACCTACTAAAGCAAAAATTTTCAGGATTGAATTTTAAGTAGTTGATTTTAAGTACATTTTCCAAAAGAAATGAACTTTGGAAACTTAACTTTGATTATCGAACGCATTGAAAGAAAAGCAGATATTAAAATAAAATACCATTAGTTTACTAAGGAATTATATCAAAATTATTTTAATTTGTTACAGGACGAAAACGATTTATGATTGTCACACAGCGTTTTGTCCCCCTGTGCCGCAATATGAATTTTATTTTTACTTTTTTTTGTTTTTTGAAATAAAATGTTATTTTTTACTCTTAGATTTGTTTTTATCATTTAATATATTTTATATTAAAATGTAAAAATAATGTAAAGAATGGTTTATTTTGGAATTTTTTCAATAATTTACATTCTTAAAGTGCAACATTATTAGAATGTTTTTTTCGTTCGGTTACACATATCGCTTGCGTCACGTCCTTCTCTAATGTTAAACCGAGCAACTAACATCGTAGCTCGTGGGCTGATTTGGATGATTCTTTTTTTGTTATAAAGAGTGTGTTCCTCTAGGGTTCCGAATCAATACAACATTTCGCTCCAAATATCGCTTCAAACAGCTCCAGATCGTTCTGTCCGTTCTGAAGCGGTTCGATATAATTCTTAATCTAAAACGATCGAAGCCTCTCCTGTAGGGTTATTGAATCGATTCGGAGCGATTAAAATATCGCTTCATTGAATCAAAGGAATATGTCTGGTAATTATAAGAAGGTGCCCGTCACTTGTAACTTAATTACAATTCTATCCGGTATTGGTTACTTGATTTTTCTGTTTAATTACTTTGGAGGCCTACACACATTCGAAACAAGCCAATATTGTGCAACTTCTGTAGGCAGCTCCCTTATTTAGCGAAATATTCTAAAGAAAATACAAGCAGCAAAAATTTGTTATTTGATTGGATTTAATTGAAAAATTAAAAAGAAAAGACTTTGAGTTAAAAATCTTAGAATAATAATAAGCCGTGAATGGTTCTTTGATGTTCTTATCTTAGATAGGAAAAAAACTTTTGTATTCTTGTTGGCAGCAATTCGTACTGCGACGGTAATGCCATGGTTAGGATTGCGTTTTAAGTTTTGCCTTTGCGATATGGTTTCACTATAAAAATGGTATGTTGTTAACATAATAACAGTAATACCTATTGCTTTCACACTGTGTATAGCTCCATTGCATCAAAAAATATGCCCGGTATTTTTTAAAAAGTTCACATTAACTGCAACTGTCTTAAAAGGCTTAGGATTCGGGTGGCTAATGGTTGAGAGTGAGTGCTGAGTCAGCCTGAATGATGGGTTGAGGTTGGAGAAGGGGTGGTTATGGAGATGAAGAAGCAGTTCTAAGTACAAGACAGATTGTAGTGCTGTTGCAGTTAGGGTACACGTTCCAAAAATTACTAGTCATATTCCAAAGTATGAACCTTAATTACTCTCATCACAAAATATTGGACGGGCACTCAGCGATAACTCAATGTTCTTATTAATAATATTTTAAATAAAATGGACGAAAACATTAAATTTACAGTGGAATTCGGTGGGGAGAAATTAAATTTTTTAGTGTAAAAAATAGTTTTTAAAAAAAAGTTGAACGGACTTCACAAAAAGCGATAAAAAGCATAAAATAATTTTTAATTTTATATCTATTACGACATTTTGAAGTCGGTGCAAATCAAACAAACCAAACAACTACAACAAAAGTATTTAATCGTCCTTCCTTTTGATCCCGTGAGCTGAAATGTTCAGGTAGAATTACGTAAATTTTCAATTGTGGTTCTGCAGTTGTTTTATTTGTTAAATTTGCACCGACTTCAAAATGTCGTAATAGATATAAAATTAAAAATTATTTTATGCTTTTTAGCGCTTTTTGTGAAGTCGGTTCAACTTTTTTTTTAAAAACTATTTTATTTTTCACTTTTTAGTGTCTTCGACTCTATACAACGAAAAGAACCATCCAAATCGGTCCACGCGTTAAAAGTTAGTTATAACCCCCTATCCCACCCCCATTCCACTAAACTTTTTTTCTCATGGTATCAATCAAGGAACATACTCTACCGAACAGAAAAGGAATCATCGAAATCGGTCCACGCATTACGAAGTTACTACCCCTCCTCCTCCCCCACCACCACCATAGGACCAAATTATTCTCCTATTAGCAATGGGGGATCACACTCTATACAACAGCAAGAGAACCATCCAAATCGGTCCACGCGTTATAAAGTTAGGTTCCACCCCCCTTCTCCCACCCAAACCAAACCAACATTTTTTTTTTCTCGTGGTATCAACCAGGGAGCATACTCTACCCAAAAGAAAAAGAAATATCCACGCGTTACGAAGTTAGACTACTCCTCCCCTCACCTAACCCCCCACCATGGGCCAAATTATTCTTCTATTAGCAACGGGTGATCACACTCTATACAACAGCAAAAGAACCATCCAAATCGGTCCACGCGTTACGAAGTTACTACCCCTCCCCTCCCCCTCCCCCACCAACACCTTAGAACCGAATTATTTTCCTATTAGCAATGGGGGGGGGGGGCACACTCTATGCAACAGCAAAAGAACCATCCAAATCGGTAAACGCGTTACAAAGTTAGGTTCCACCCCCCCTTCCCCCACCAACATTTTTTTTCTCGTGGTATCAACCAGGGAGCATACTCTACCCAAAAGAAAAAGAATTATCCAGATCAGTCCACGCGTTACGAAGTTAGACTACCCCCACCCAACCCCCCACCTTGGAACAAATTATTCTTCTATTAGCAATGGGGGAGGATAATCTATACAACAGCAAAAGAACCATCCAAATAGGCCCACGCGTTACAAAGTTAGGTTCCACTCTCCACAAAAAAAAATCATCAAAATCGATCGACGCGTTACGAAGTTATTCCCGGTCAGACATAAAAAAAATAAAATTAAATAAAAAAAAATACGCATCGAACTTAGAACCTCTTTGTTTTTAGGAAGTCGGTTAAAAATAGTCGACAACTCAGCACCGAGAAAGCATTCATGGATTAACAGGATCAAATCATCTCCAATACTTATAAAAACAGCAAAGCAGACCATACCCTGCAGTTATGGAGCCTATATGGACACGGAGTCAACAATTAAAAATGAGCGTGGGCGTAGACAGTACGCTTCAACGGAAACAGGCTAAATTGTGACAAAGCGGGGGCATAGACAGTACGCTTCAAATATCATCCCTTGGACAGAGCGGGGGCGTAGACAGTAGCTTAAAATACCATTGATTAGACAGAGTGGGGATGACACAATGATACAAAAGAAGCATACACTTCTTTTGTGTCATTGTGTCATAGCGGGGCATAGTCAGTACGCTTCCCCGCCTTACCGGCACTGAGTGAATTAAGAGAACGAGAGCGTAATGATTGCATTACACTTTCTGTTTGATCATGTTTGTGCCACACCAAATAGATCCAGCTATAACTGAGGCGAAACCACCGTAAACTACAAGCCATGAACTGACAAATGTTACGCACACACATAAGGCCAAAGCGGTCTGACATTTTTATCAATTTACATTGTTTCTTATGGCAGCCGGTGGGTGATTTTTCTTTAAACTTCACCTAGTGCCTAAACTATTGCTTCTATGAAAAACTTGTTTCGTTCTACCTGAAGTAGACAAAACAAGCTTTCGAATAAATTACCATTTTTTCACTTTTGAAAGTGACTGTACCTGTAATGGTAGGAGTTAGATCAACGTTGTTGAAAGTTTTTTATCGTTTGTTTGATGTCGCTATGTTGGGTAGATCAAAAGATAAAAATAAAAGAGTAATGTGCATACCATGAAAAACGGAAATTTATGAATCACCCTGTAACTCCCAAACGCTTGAGATTGCCCCCCACCCTGCCATACGATTTTTTAGCATGTACTGGGAGTTATAAAATCAGTATTTTGCTAAACGCCAAACTTTCACTTTCAAATTCCCCCCACCAGCGCCGGTAAGGGTTTTAGCGACATTAACAAACTCAATCTAAGTTTGAGATTATACAGAATTCCCCTGATCGATGGTAAAGGTTCTCTCATAGATCAAACAGGAATTATAAAGAATGTACAAGCGTCAGACCATCGTTAGAGCATCACTTACCTACTGCTTGCGTTTTGGACGAAAATTTGGCTGGAGACTAAAATTCCCCTTTTAATTACAGATTTATTGCTTTTTTGGTTAATAATAATACGTGTTTTACTTTGTCGGAAAGATAATTTAGTCTGCTTTAAGTTAATAAATCATTTTTATAGAACTAACAGTTTTGGCGGAAGGGCACGTTTAAGGAAAAATCAACACCCTGGCTCCCATAAGAAAAAATTTAAATAAATTTGTCGAGTAGGCCCATTTACAAACAATAACAGTGCGCTTTTAAGGAACTCAATTACAGTGAAACATTTTTATAGAGTCCAAGTGCATTTCCAAACTGTTGGAACGAAAAGTGTCTCATCCAGGTTTGTTAATTATTATTTTTTGTATATTCAAACCTCCTAGTTTCTGAACCCTTTGCGCTGGAGAAAAATTCCATACTATTCGACAACACCAATTACAAGTGAATCTCCATTTTAAAGTAGGTCCGAACCACCGACATTGCTCTGCAAAAGCGTAATATTTCGTGAGATGCCGGTGGGTTTCGAACCTGGGACCCTTAAGATGGAAGCTAACACTTAATTACTTATTCCATCGACTACGATATATTAATACATTAATATGTGAAAGGTTCGTGTGACGGAATTTAGTTCAGTTGGATTATTATCACGTTTTCGTTTTGTTGCGAGCGCATCCAGCAGCTAAAAAATAGGCTAACGCTTTGATGCAATACCGTGGCCTGCCGTCGCTTTCTAATTGGGCGGTCTGTGCCTTCTCGCTAAAACAGTTGTGTTCGATCTGTAACTGGGCAACCCTAAATATCAAGGAAGATAGCTGTAATTTTTTCGAGGTGCAGTCATCGGCAAAGGTGTAAGGTCGTACGTATAAAAATATTGTGGTTCCGATTATGAAAAAGATAGCTGGGGTTCTAAGAATAGTATGCATGCTGACGTAGATGGTATGTGTTCCACCATCGATGGCCGCATATTCTCTTTCTCAGCATGTGATATCGTTGGTATGGCTACTTCAGAATGTTAAGGTTACGCTCTGTCTGCAACATTGCTTGGCAAAGTCACTTTCATTAAATAGATTTTTATTTAAAGAAAATATACCGAATCTTTCAAATTCCTTTATAATGTTTATGGGAGTCAGAGCTAAAGGCAAAGATTTGCGAAAGATAAAACTTATGTCATGAACTGTCATAGTTGTTCAAGAATATAAAATAAAAAATTAAAACAATAGCATGCAATTTCACTACTCGCATTTTATTTTAAGCGCGCACCTCAGCTGCTATCTTTTGGAACTCGGCATAGTGGAATTAATTTCTATGAAATACCAGTGATGAGTTTGGCACTGCTTTTTCCGGAAAAAGACGTCACTGAATAACAAGGGCACATGTAGCAGCAGTTTGTATAAAATTAAGTTCGGTATTCAAGTTATGTTTTAGTATAGTAAATTATAATATTCAAGTATGGAATTAAAGTCAAGAATTCGAAAAGGCTCGTTTTCGTATAAACATTTTGGTCCTTCAAAGTCGGATTGTACATCTGCCCACGCCTGGATTAGCAGCATAACCTCATCATTCAACTCTAAAATTGAGAAGGCAAAATTAATCAGCGGAGTCTACATCGGGCTTATCACAAAGCCAGATGGACTGCTGACATTTAATTTCACATAGTAACACCAGTATTTAACAGAAACGTGCACCCGTTTTTGAATCAAGACTGACATCAAGACTCCATCCACTTCCATCATAGCGAAGTGCATCAGAGAACTCTACGACATCAGCTTTCATAAGCACCAACAACAAGCGTGCTGCATAGCTTTTTTTCTTACAAGGAAAAATCATCCACAGCATCTCCATCGACAACTTTGAGAACTCTTCCCCATCACTTCCATCGCAAAGAAGTGCATCGAAGAGGTTGTCATGCCAGTCAATGTACACCAGCTCAAATATGGTGGTGGAACCCTTTTGTACCAAACAAGAATCCAAGCCATCACCAGTGAGTTCATTAACAGTGACTACTTCCATTAACCCGTAGTCCATCTTACCGCATCTATTGCAGATTAATAACTTTCATTTACAAGCGCATTTACCGTCAACGAAATTCTCGCCCACTGAATAGCACACACGGAAGATAATCATAAAAGTCACCAGTTGAAATCATCGGTTCAGCTATCCTTACCCAGATGAATTAGAACTTCCCATAGCGCATCATTAGATCAATACAACGTCATATAATTGCCGCAATTCGGAACCAGAGTGAATAATTAATTAATTAATACAATTTGCAGCGTTCTTCTAAAATAATACAGTGACAACGGTGCCGATGAAGCAGTATCAGCGATAAAGTTATTATTATTAGGAATGGATCTAAGGACTTAATCACCCTTAATTCACTTCGACCAGGATGATCTTTTGTGACATGATTCTAATTCAGACTTAAGCTACCCAATCAAGCTTTAGTTCCTTAATTAGAACTAAAATTTCTTTGGGAGCTGCCTTAGCTATACCTATGTATAGGGGCGATGTGAAAGCCCCACCAAGATGTCTGAGCCTGGTAGTGACAGAGGATGTGTTCCGCTATCTCCTCCTCTTCCAAACAGAAGCGACAGGTATCTTCTTCAGACCAGATCTTCGGTGACCAGTTAGATGTCCTGTTATGAGCCTTAAATCTGGTCAGCTGAGTGAGAGCAGCGCTTCAGTTTTCTGTTTTGAGTAGGTTATAAATCTCATTTCTTGTCTTAACCCTGGAGTATTTGTCCAGTGTGAGTGCTTGCGTTTGTCCTCCCATGATCTGATGCGCATTGCCAGTCTTTTCGAGCAGCGACAGAATGGCTCTGGTTCGATAAACTTTTTTTAGCCAGGTGATCCGCCTTCTCATTCCCTTCAATGCCCTTGTGCCACGGCATCCAAACGTGTAAGACCACAGAGCCCTGAGTGCCGTCTGACTATCAGAAATTATGTATATTTTAGCACCGCGTATACCTCTATGTGTAATTTAATGTGCGCAGAGTTCGATGGCGTGTATCTCTGCTTGACAGATGGTTGGTGCAAGACCAAGCGACTTGTACAGCTTTATTCTGGGTCCATAGACCCCGACGCCTGTTCTGTCTTCCATCTTGGATCCATCCGTGGACCAAACTAGAGATCCATTTTCAAAGATATGTCCGCTGTTAAGCCAATAATCTCTGCTCTGAAGGATCAGCTCGAATGGTATGGCATATATATATATATATATATATATATATATATATATATATATATATATATATATATATATATATATATATTTATATATCTATATATATATATATATATATATATATATATATATATATATATATATATATATATATATATATATATATATATATATATATATATATATAAGTTGTGCCTTTCCGGCATGGCATCTGAGTTGATAACAGGATCATCCTTGAATTCTTCAAGAATTTTGCTGTGACCAGTCAGATTACTTGCTGAGAGGAGATTGGTATAATGCAACTTTATTGCGCTCGAGGCAGCCTCCTTCTTTAGGTTTAGGTGTAAAGGGAAGAGGTCTAGTAGAGCCTCCATAGCTGCCGTGGCGCATGTGCGCATGGCACTCGTGACTCCCAGACATGCTGTCCTCTGCAGGTTTTATAATGGGGACTGCGCTGTCTTTTGTTCATCATACGAGAGCTGAATAGGTGACCACGGATCTTATAATTGCTTCGTATGCCCATAGGGCCATTTTAGGCCTGAGACCTCAAGTTTTACTAAAGAGTCTTCGACAGGACATTAGGGCATTCATAGCCTTCCCTGTAACTCCATTGAGGTGAGGATTCCATGTGAATCTTTGATCTAGAATCACTCCTACATATTTGACCTCACTTGTGAATTCTATCCATGTTCCTTCAAGAGTAGGATCCTCCAGCATCAGCTTCCTTTTTCTTGTAATGGATACAATGGTTGTTTTACAAAGGTTGACTTTGAGTCGTTCCCTAGTACACCAAGACTGTACCATATTGAGAGAGTTTTGCAGTCTTACAGATAAGGTTACCCGCTTACCCACGATGGGAATAACCATCATAGCCCTGGCATTCGTAGCCAGCAAAAGTCAGCTTAGACAGGAGATCATTGATTACAAGTGACCACAGGGGAGAGGGGAAAGGACTGGTTACCCTTACTGTAACCGATTTGTCCCACATTCAAGGCTGTCGCAACAAAGTGCATTGCTCACAATTGCAAACAATATCCAAGGCAGCAAACGACATTTTTACTTCAACTGCACCCACTGTGCCGACGGAGCTGCAGAAATGCAAGGCAAGACAACTAAGAGATTGTAAGTAAACATTCTGCACCAGTTATATGCATATAATAAAATACTTGATACTACATAGTTGAAATTGAATGTACTATATTCTCTTTTATACTTTTAACCTTTATATGCAACATATGAAAGACTGTTTTATTCCGTACACAATTATATGCAAATTTATGCTCCTCCACAATGATAAAATGACAGAATAACATAAAATAGTTTTTAAAAAAAAGTTGAATCGACTTCATAAAAAGCGCTTCAAAGCAGAAAACAATTTTCAATTTTATATCTATTACGACTTTTTGAAGTCGGTGAAAATTAAACAAAGAAAACAACTACCCAACCACAAATGAAGATAATACATAAAACTACCTGAACGTTTCAGCTCACGGGATCATAAGGAAGGATGATTTAATACTTTTGTTGTAGTAGTTTGGTTTGTTTGATTTGCACCGACTTCAAAATGTCGTAATAGACATAAAATTAAAAATTATTTTATGCTTTTTACCGCTTTTTGTGAAGTCGGTTAAAATTTTTTTTAAGACTATTTTATTTTTCACTTTGTAGTGTCCTCTACTCTATACAACAAAAAAAAAGAACCATCTAAATTGGTACATGCGTTAAAAAGTTAGGTCAACCCCCTATTCCCACCCCATCCCAAGAACACGTTTTATCTCGTAGTATCAATCACCATACACTACTCAACAGAAAAAGAATCATCGAAATAGGTCCACGCGTTACGAAGTTGGACTACAGAAATCCAGGAGAATATGGAACAAATTGATGACAATGAACTTACTCGTGCGGCTTACGAAGAAGTCTATTTCTCACAACAGCCAGCAATATCTATTCTTATTAAAGATCGTAAGTAAGCTCAAGGAGAATCTCAAATGAAAGGCAATTCTACATGCCCCAAATCTAATGTACGGTTGCCAAATATAAATCTGCCAACTTGGAATATAACGCAATGGACCAATTATTTTGAAACATTTAAGGCATTAATCCACGATCAGTAGTCTCTGAGTAGTCTTGAAAAATACTAGTACCTCAAATCAACTCTTACAGCGTCAGCAGCATCGCAAATTGCTGCGCTTGAGCTTAATGAAGATAACTATGAGGTAGCTGTAAATATTTTAAAAGCACATATTTGTCAAGCACACATGAAAAGTCTTTGCACTTCAAACATATAAGCTCAAACAAGTCGGGCTTTGTAGATAACGTTAATCTTCAATTGCGGGCTTTAGAAGCCTTCGTTCTTTAGAAGCCTTCGGGCTTCCTGCGGCGCATTGGGATGTCGTGCTACTACAGCTTATTTTACATAAATGAGGAGGAATCCTACGATCAGCATGGGAAGATAAGGCTCCAGAATCACGACTCCGCACTCTTTAAGAATTGTTAACATTCTTAACCAAAAAGTCGGACAAAATTGAAGTAATAAAAAAATCTTAAGGCAGCGGCATCACAACTACCTTGAGATCACACAAACCTGCAAATGTTACTCTTATGACGTGAAAATATCGTCACTGTCCATTGTACAACAAGAATAGACATTTAGCAAATAAATCCCGAACTTTCCTTAACATGTCTCTAGCTGATAGGCTGAAAAGAGTTAAAGAAATAAAGTTATATATTAATTGTTTACGAGCATATAACGGTGAAGTGTGTAAATCAGGTTGCACTTGTCAAATTTATTACAACAAAAGATAATGTATCGTTCGATCCTTTACAGCATTCTACTTCGATAGAATTAAGTCGAACCTCGCTCCACTCCAACCAATTTTCCATAAATTAGACGGCATATGTGTTCAGGCCTACAGCTATAGTTAACATCAGGGACAATCGTTGTAATCTCACTCCTTGTAGAACAATTCTAGATAGTGTTCCACAGTTAAATTTTGTGTCTAAACAGCCTGTACAGACTGTTAGAAAACACAGAACATCGGCAGTACTCAATGGCATTGGCGACAACTCATCTGTAACATCTAACCACAAAACACATCTCAATAGCTTTTCTAGGCACTGCAACTTGTCAACGCTGCTCGAACTACTGCTCTTTCCTAACATCACAGCACTCCAGCCGCCAACAGCAGTTAACATTTCTACTTGGAACATTGGAACATTGGAAATTGGAATAAACTCGGACCAGCACTATGCAGAATTATTAATAAATCATTAGAAGAAGGAACTTTCCCTGAGGAATGGAGAGAATCTGAATTATACCAATTAAGAAAGTAAAAAATACAATTAAATGAGAAGAGTTGAGACCAATAAACATATTTCCAACATGTGAAAAAATCCTCAAAAAGGTAATACTTAAGCAGCTTGAAGCTTATTTTGAGAAAAATAAAATATTTGGAGAAAAACAATCAAGATTTATAAAGGGACACTCGTCCGATACTGCGTTGAATTGGCTTTTAATACAATGGAAAGAAGTAATGGAAACTAAGAAAAAAATAATAGCGGTTTTTCTGGACTTCAAGAGGGCGTTCGAAACAGTGGATAGGTCAATTTTGTTGAAAAAACTGTACATGTATGGAATAAGAGGAAAAGAGTACAAATGGATTGAATCATACTTAAGTTAATGGTATCAAAGATCAAAAGTGAATGAATATACATCAAAAAAACTGGAGATAAACGTCCGTGTACCTCAAGGATCAGTTTTAGGAACACTTCTATTTTTGATTTATATTAACGACATAACGTCTGTGGTGCTAAAGACGAAAATTCTACTGTTTGCGGATGATGCATTGGTGTATCTAGCGTGTGATGATATTGAATTTGAAATAGAATTATTAGAACATGACCTGTCGGCTTTAAGTGAGTGGTTGTTCATAAACAGATTGAAATTAAATGTGTGTAAAACGAAATGTACGTCTATAAATGGAGAATATAGTGATGGGATTAAAATTGTAAATGATACTATAGAATGTGTGGATAAAATTAAATACTTAGGGGTCATTGTAGATAAAAAGTTGAGTTTCAAGGAGCATGTAGATTATATTTGTAAAAAGATAGGTAAAAAATAGGTTACTTAAAAAGAATCAGGAACAAAATAAGTCTTATGACAGCAATCCGAATATACAATTCTATAGTTAGACCTCATTTTGAATATTGTTCATCCATATTATTTTTAAGTAACCAAGAAATTATGGATAGAATGCAGAAGCTCCAAAACATATCCATGAGAGTGATATTAAAGTGCAATAGATATACACGGATAGGAGATATGTTGAGTGTACTTAGATGGATGAGTGTAAAAGAAAGACTGATTTTGAATGTATTGTTGTTTACACCCCGTGCAACAAAAAGAGCCGCACGTGGTTTCCTTTTTCATATCTTCCCGGCTCAATTCGTGCTAAATAGTCTCCAAGATGTCCAAATTGCTTTTAGCGGTTGTTGATGTGCAATAGCACTCTTCTGCTAAAAATATTCACTATGTACAGTTGCATACATGCATAGGGTTCGAGACGTTATTAAGGCAAAGGGCGGTACTACAAAGTACTAATTTTTTTAAACTCAATTTTAAAACTTTTAAATTTTGAAAATACATTTTTAAGTTTAATAAAAATAAAGAGATATTGTTGGCTTACTGTATTTTTAATTTTTTATGAAATAACATTGCATTAAAAATTTGAACAAAATGAACCTTTTTCTGATTTCGAACGAAAAAGAATTTTTTTTTTTAAAACAAATTACATATTGCATAAAACATACTTTTTAATTGGGTTATATGTGAATAATGTAAAATACAGAAAAATTACTTAATAAATTGTTGTTATTTAACTTTAAACGTGCGGCTCTTTTTGTTGCACGGGGTGTATATTTAAAATAAGGAATAATGTGTTTCGGAATATTTGTGTAGACATTTAATCTAATGTGAATTTGAGAAATGTAAATGAATTTAGATTAATACATTGCAACACAGCTAGAGCCCAGAATTCACTATTGTATAAAGGTGTCAAAATATTTAATAAGATAAAACGCGATAGAAATGAGAGAAATATTTTCAGATTTAAAAAGAAATGTATTGAATTGATTAAAACAAAGCTTGTTGAATTATTAGAATAGATAAGGCATAAATATTGTATGAATTTTATATAATGCTTATTATAAGCTAATACATGTATTTATTATTATTATTATTTTATATATTATTGTAGATCCCAAGGTGTACGGAAGTGACTTTTGAGCCGAATAATAGAAAAAGTTTAAAAAATTAGATTTCGCGCGATTTCGCGTCTTTTTGTTAGTTATATTGTGTTCCATCGTTGTTTTGTTTATGTTCATGTGAAAATACGTTTGTTTATAGATTTGTGCCATATATAGAGCACTTTGTACCATTTTTGACATTTTTGCGATTTTTGCATTTTTTAAATTAATTTAATCGCAAGTGTCAAACCGAAAAATTAAGTTTTCTGGGAAAATCTCACTACCTACTTGATTTGCTACTGAACTCAGTATGAATAGCAGTAGTGAAGGTGGATCGGGGGGAAAGAAAAGAAACCCCAATACAAGAAAAAGGAGGAAAAAAGGACATAAGGTAGACCTGGTCTACTTCCTAAACGTTAAAGAGCCCACTGAAGAGGCTATTAGGGGCCCAAATGAAAGGGCCAGAATTGACGAGAATGCAACAGCAGCAGCAAACTCAAGTGGAGAAGCGTCTGTTGGGACTTCTTCGGTGGCATCCGCCACATATGCGTCATCAGCGATCTGTACCACAGCGTCCACGATATTAACCGTACAACCTGCAGTGGTGCAAACAAAGAAATCCGGCACCAGCTGCGGTATCCGCCGCAAATAATAAAACGGTTGCAGCCCTTAAATTGAAGGATGTTGTAGAAGCTGCGTCTAAGGCAGCCCCCCCCCTTTCCCAATCCAGTCATCATGCGTCCAAGCCTCACAGCGGCTAAGAAGTTTGGACAAACCAAAGATGTGCCAAAATGACAAGCATCTGTTAATGAAGAGGCAGTAGTAGGGACTTGTTTCGCCCAACAGGTGAGTGGTAGCTCTAAAAAAAGTTCTGCAAATATTGTAATTCAGGGAAGCTACGTGACTCCACGTCAGCCGCCGGCCGACTTGGAAAAGTCTCGCCCTAAGACAGTAGCGGCGCTTCAAGGTCTCTGTGACTGGCAGTAGCAGGATGAACGCTATGGTATGCACTTTGACCGCCTTCCAGGGTGCACCCAAGGTGCATACCTTAAGGCTTTGTCACTGGTGGTCCCGTTGGAGAATATTTTCTCCTTTGGACTGGTTGGCCGCGGTATGGTGGAGGTCTATACCACTACCATCGACGCAGCCACTAAGCTGATGTTTGAGGGCATCGATGTGGGTGGTAGGCACCTCCAGCCTTACCCAGTTTCAGTGAAGCCGACGAGAGTCTGCTTTTCTCGGACCCCCTCCGGGCCAGGTCTGAGGATCTTGAGGCCTTCTCGGAAAGATCCACGGCAAGGTCCGGCCACTTAGAATCGGGGACAAGAGACTCGGCCGCGGAATCTTAAGTTTAAGCCGAGAAGTACACTTTGAACCAGGGTTGTTTGCTTCCAGACAGCTTTTACTTGAGTGTTGCTGGATCGATGATTTGGATTGAGATAAGCACCGAAGCCATCTTGCCATCAGGCAGGGAACTTTATTGCGGAGTGCCCTAAGAGGCTCAGGAAAGTTGCTGAAGCTACTGTGGAGGAAACGCCTGTTCCAGAAGTTCCCAAAACAGTGACTTTGCCTAGTGGAGCAACCTGCCACTAAGGTGTCGCAGGAACCACTCCCTGAGGCAAATTCGACGCCGACTATAAAGGGTGCTATCCCAACACGGGAAAAGGCAGACACTTCGGACGAAAAGGTTACAAGTGGTAGCCAGAAAAAGAAAAAGAGGATGAAGAGGGTCTCGGGGGAAGAGGCTACACCTTGTGCTTCGATTGTATAATCAGTGACTACAATGGATCTCACTGAAATTCTCTCGAACGTAGAGGTTGTCTCTGCTCTCGAGACGGCCGGTCCAACTCAAAGCGGCTATGAATCGTGTGGAAGTTCCATATCGAAACTCTTTGAAGTGGATCCTGCTTTGGAGGAGGTTCCGAGGGAGAAGCTTCGCTCGCTCCTCGATAGCCTTCACTGCAAGAAGAATTCGGACAGGATCCTGACCATTCTCAGGCGTGAGCTTGGAGATCCAGCCAGGATTCTACCCCAACTGAAACTGCTTATGGCAGAGGCCAGAAAGAAAGCCAAGTATCATTATACTGTTGTATCATTATCATTATACTGTGTGGAGTTGCGAGCGCCTCTTCAACAAGGTCTCGGGAATCCTTGAGGAACTCCAACTGGACAGGGCTCTTCATCATTAGAGTCGTACAGTCATTGTCTGAGTTCTTGCGATTTCTTGAATGATGGAAATGAGAGAGGCTTGAGGCAGGAGCTTGAGTGCACCCACTAGACTACACAGTATTTTCGAAGACATAAGACAACAAAACACGGACATTGCACTTAAACAGGAGACAAATTTTACACAAGCCACATTTACACGTCTAGAACAAAATTCAAATCTAGACAAGGGTTACACATTTTTTGCCACAGAAACACCCCGTAGGGGTTCCGGTGTGGCAATTGCTTTACACTGATGTCTCCTGTATACACAGACATCTTCCCAGGTTTCGCGTCTTCCTTGGATTTCGTCTTAGGGGACAAAACGCTAAGGGTAGTAATCGTGTACCTGCCGCATGACCAGGACAGGTGTTGGACTCAATCCTGTCGCATATTACGAACTGCGGTGGTGAGATTATCCTTGATGGTGACTTTAACTACACACTAGATTCTTCAATCGATCGTCATTCTAGAGTTGAATTCAACTCGGTGAACGCCGCGCGTTTGTCGAGCCTAGTCAGACAAAGCAACCTCGTGGATGTCTACCGTTGGTTTAATCCAACGACTAGGTCATCCACAAGGGTTTCCCGAAATGTCCAGGCTAGCTTTTCGGGTTCGAGGATAGACAGACTTTACGTCTCGTCTAGCCTTCTTAACTTTTTCGTTAGTGTGTTCATTAAGTGATCACCTTCATGTTGTGGCGACTACCACTTTGGTCGAAAAGCGAACTGCTTACTGGATTTTAACAATAACTTGTTGAACTCGGCGCAGTTCATCGAAGAATTCATTCAGTTTTGGCACCAATGGCGTGATAACAAGAATATTTATTCAAACCTTAGCCATTGGTGGGATGTTGGAAAGCTTCAGATTCGCTCATTTATCGAGACGAGATTCAATCGGAGCAGATATCATGTATCGAGTTTGACGGCCGAAGTCACCGGATTGATACGCTTCTGCCCGCGCAACGAGAGTTACTCGCACAATACGAGAGACTTAAAGAACGATTGACAGCACAAAACTACAAGCATAGCTTGGAGTTTGTGCTCCGAAACCAGTCGTGCCGGTTGCGAGAGGGCGAGTCTCCGACCGAGTACTTCTTCCAGACAACTTGACGTCGTACCCCTTCTTGTGAAGTAGACTCGATTCTTGCCGAATCGGGCCAGATCCTATATGCATCGACGTTGCCAAAATTCTCGTTCAACGATGAATTCTTTCGTCATGTTCCTACTTTCTCTGATTAAAGTAGAGAATTCCTGGACAGATCGCTTACTCTCTATGATATGCTTACCGCAACGAGGGATCTTCGACGTCATACTTCTCCTGGTTATGATGGTCTAACTCCAGAATTCTTTGTTCATTTTAGGAATCTTTTGATTCCGGACCTTTTGGATGTCTCTAATTCTGCAGTGGTTGGACATACCGAATTTCCGTCAAGTTGGCGGAGATCCGTTATGCGTCTAATACCTAAGAAGGGGGATCTTCAGAGGATGGGAAACTGGAGGCCAGTTACTCTGTGTAATGTCGAATACAAAATAGTTTGCAAAACACTAGCAAACTCACCTTCTCTCAGTGATTGTCTCAGTAATACACCCGCCACAGTCCTACTGCGTTCCAGGTCGTAGTATCTACGACAACATCGCCGAAGCAAAGCATCTTTTTGCCTACCATGAAAAAACGTTTGATAGCGTCTCGCATGAGTATTTACTGAGAGTGCTCGATATATTTAGGCTTCCCTCCAGATGGATTGAGATCATCAGTGGTCTGTATAGAGATTCAGTGATTCTCATAAAGGATAATGGGCATATATTGTCTCCTATTCCGTTTCGTCGGGGTATCAGGCAGGGATGCCCGTTGTCAGGAATGCTTTATGACTTTTCACTGGAGCCGCTGTTAGCAAATCTTCGTCAATCGTTGAGACAATATTGAATTCACTTACCATACACTACTATAAGGCCACTTATTCTAGCATATGCTGACGACCTGTCTATATTTGTAATGAAAGATGATGCATTTCCAATTTCTTGTAGAGTTTTCAAACATAGCGAGCGACTGGCTCGACGCTAGGGTTAACCTTAGCAAAATCCAAGGCCTATGGTGTGGGAGGTGGCGGAATCGTTCAGATTCTCCCCTCGGCATACAATGGACGAATACTTGCCTGATATATTTAGGTGTATATGTGGGGCTCGATGGTAAAACATCTAATAGCCGCATGGCTCTGAAGAAACTCTCTGGAGCTGTGAATTCGTGGCGGACTAGACTGCACCCACTTTCGCTGAAAGGACGTGCAGTCGTTGTCAATTATTTGATTACCTCTTCCATCGTGCACCTGTTAAAATCGCAGTGCTTCGAAGAAGTCTTCGTCAAACTTTTACAGGCGAAGGTCGTTGACGTCTTCTGGGGGGGGGGGACGATGGGCCACTGAAAGCACGCTCTGCCGACCAGTAGCTGAGGGTGGTTTGGGTCTTGCAGACATGGTCGTGAAATTTCGTTGTCTTCAGGTACGGGCATTCCAACGAGTGTTCTGTCAAAGAGATAACTTAATTTGTGGTGGGTAGCGGCGCAGGGGAGCACTAATATCTGCTCTCGGTCCGACCACCATATCCGCATGACTGGTTCCAGGATCTAATATCTACGATTACAACCTAGTGCAGAATAAGACCAACATTTCATTTGCGATGGAATGAAGGGTACGGGGAATTCTCAGCAATTCCGATCAGGTTGAACCCTGTGTTAGTAGATTCGGTGTTCAGTAATGCTCGAGGTGTAAAGGCCGATACAGGACAACTCACAGTTCTTGGAGACATCATCGATGCTTATGGGAACACACTTATATACCCCCACACAACACAATTAAACGAATTGGTGGGTACAGCACGAGAGCGTTTTAGTCGTCTCTCTACTAGGGAACCTAGCACTGAGGTGATAAACGTTTTCGTAATTAATCGTCCGCCGCACAAGACATTCAGTACACTCACTTCACGTAGGCTGCGCGAGCTCTTCGTAGGAGTAAATCCTACGGATACCTTAGGGGTTAATAGATGGCGCGCACATCTTGGTGTAGACTTGGAAGAAATGGGGACCATAACTAGCAGAGTCATCTATAGTTATCCGTCCAATTACAGAGACTCTGATGTGGCATTCAAACTGCTCCAACACAGCCTCGTGCATCCAAACCAGCTGTCGCATATCGATCGACGAATCCAAAGAGCCTGCAGGGTTTGCGGTGGTGAAGGAACCCTGTTCCACAGATACTTCACATGCCCGACCTTGTGCGACATTAATAATCTTGTTCGCGATATGTGCCAGCATATCTGCCCGACACTCAGCATTACAAGAACGTCGTTTTTACATGTGAATTGCTTGATAAGCTTTATTCTAACACTTGCTAAATCGACAAATCATCTGTACTGCATGCGGATCGAGCCTGAGCAGCAGCCCACTAACCCACAGTTTCACGCACATGCACTAAAGAACCACTTCATTGCCATATTGAAAAGGCGATTACGTCTAGAGTTCATGGCAGCGAAAGCCGACACATTCAACTGCACCTGGCAACTTTATCGTCGGTGCGGAATGTAAGCCTCGTCTTTCACTGGGAATAACAGGCATCTGGGAGGATGATGGGAGCATTTTGCAGACGTCAATGACTCTGCAGACTGGTCCCGCGGGATTCTAATCGGTTAAAGTTTTTGTGCATTCGTTTAGAACATGCTTGGATGAGTGCTCCCGGAGGACTAGAAAAGTGACGAACGGCTCTACGGAGAGGGCATTTGCTGGGGAGCAGTGGTTCCCGAAGTAGGAACATCTACCCTCTGGGAACACTCAGACAATCATGTTCTAGTTTGATTTTTCGGTTTCGGTTCATTTTGTTCGTTCGTTTTAGGTTGAGCTCTAGGTTTTGTTTCGGATTCTTTTCAAAATTTGTCTGAACTTTTCTTAGAGCTTGCACTCGCTTGGGGGCATTTCAAAATTTCTTTGTATTTTCTTTTTTACAGGTTTTTGCCTTCAAGTTTTAGAGTTCTTTTATTTAACCTACTTACTGTAACGTAGTATATTGAGTCATTTTTGTTATGTTCTTTTTGATCCTTATTACTGTGTCTTTTAATGTTTGTGTGATTTTTAGGGTAGCTAGTTTTTGTGGGATTTTTTACGCTTTATAACGATGTGCCAAATAAAGAGCCATATATACATAAAAAAAAATTATTATTCCTAAAAATATCCAGCTCTCGGATCCAGAAGAAGAATAAGCCGAACGGTGTAAACCTTTGGTTGGTGCTGAACTGCATTTTCAACTTTGTTAGATTGGGGAGATAACTCTAGAAAAAATCTACCCATAATACAGAAAACTACACTAGGTTGGGTAATAGCAGGCAATGCATCAACGAATTCCCCGTAACAATACAGCTGTAATCTTGCTTCCACCACACTTATGCCACCTCACTGTGTCGTAAAACCAGAGAGTTCAAGTACGAAATTAAGAGTGGCGTTTGATGCGTCCGCCAAATCCATGACAAACTATTCACTAAATGACGTCATGCTATCGAGTCCACTTGTGCAACCAGACTTATTTACTATTATTCTTGGATTTCGGAGGCATTCCATAGCCATAAAGGCTGACATATGTAAGATGTATAGGCAGATACTGGTCGATCCCAAAGATTGCACATATCAAAATATAGTTTGGCGAGATCACCCTAGCCACAAAATGCAATTTTACTAATACCTTATGGAACAGCGGCTGATCGTTGTTATAGTAGTTGTTAAAGATGTCATCCCATTGATTCTGGTGTAATAAAATCGAATTTCTACGTCGATGATTTGATCACAAGATCCCAGACCTTGCAGGAAGCGAAGGAGATAAGTCAAAAAAATTCTTCAAAGTGGAGGACTTGAGCTCAGAAAATGATGCTCGAATGATACAGAGTTTCTTGACGGAATAGTAGCTGAATATAGAGAGGCCTTACTTGGCTACCGAAATTAGATCAATTCAATTTCAGAATTAACTTGAGAAGCAAGGGTAACCGTAATTTTACTAAAAGAACTTACTCTAGCTTACATTGGAAGCTTGTTCGACCCTTTAGAATTCATAAATCCCGTAGTTGTGCTAGGCAAACTATGGAAGCTAAGGCTGAGTTGGGATCCTGTTGAAATTAATATTAGCGGTTGAAATATAGGAGTCAACTTCATCTTCTCGAATCTTTCCAAATTCTAAGGCGAATGTATTATTCAAATAACTTGTCCAACGTGCAACTATATGCCTTCGCAAATGTAAGCTAAAAGGCCTGATATTGCCTGTATATAAGATGTTCGGATGCTTTTCAAATTATTGGAGTAAATTTAGTCTGCGCTAAATCGAGGGTCGCTCCCATAAATCATACATTCACTCCTCGACTCGAGTTATGTGCGGCAAAATTAATGGCACAACTTGTAGCTCGAGTTGGGATAATATTAAACATTCCTGCGAAGCATATATTTTATTGCACAGACTCTAAAATCGCGTGTCAGCATGGTTAGTAGAGCTGTCATCACACTGGTCAACGTTTGTAGCCAACAGGGTAGCGAGCATACAAGAGCTGTCCATTTAGATTCATGTTCATGTAGGAAACTAACATGAACATGAATCAAAATGGAGAAATACTCATAGTCACCTAAACGGCGAAGAAGTCACTCAACTTGAGAGACGAAAATTTAAGTTAGCATTCGCTACCAGTGAAGAAGAGGACATCGTTGAAACCTGAAAATACGTCAACTCATTCGTAAAACTACAAGATACATTTGTTTACATTATGCGCTTGATAAAAAATTCGAAACTTCCAGCACAATTACGATATTTTTAATTTTTTATTATTTTTTACCGACTATCTTTAATGTTATTCAAGGGGAGGCATTTGTAGCTGATTACAAATCGTTGGAGAGGCATTGCCAAGTTGCAAAATGCAGCCGTCTGAAGACATTATATCCCTTATTGGGTCCGACGGTGTCATAATGGTGAGGGGACGCTTAGGAAATTCGAACTTACCATAAGACGCAAAGCTCCCTATGCTAATTCTATCTACTCATCCCTTCACGAAAACTTTAATGATATATCAAACTTTAATGATATATCAAGCATTATTATTAATAACACATCAAAGATTTTGGCCTATCGAAGAGGGAATTTAGCAAAGCACATTGTACACTCTTGGATACGATGCTTCCGTAGTAAGCCCAAAGATATTCAACAAATGGTGGGCAGCTTGCCACCGGACCCTTCGTTAATTCGAGTATCGACTTTTGCGGCCCGGTTTATACTCATTTTAAGGGTCGAGAAAGACAACCAACTTAAACATATATTGCAATCTTTATTTGTTTTGTATCGAAAACAGTGTATCTGGAGCTCGCGACCGATTTAACTTCAGCTTATTTCCTTGCGGCCTTGAAGCATTTCATTGGACAAAAGGACTCTACTCGGATTCGTACTGTGACAATGCTACCAATTTCATCGGACCCAATTTAAGTCTTAAGGAGCTACGGGATCTCTTCTTGAACGGGGAAAGAAGAAAAGAAATTATCGAATTGTGCAGCGATGACTATATATCCGCAAATGGAATACACCTACAGCAAACATCACATCTTACAGTTAAGGCTTGGTTAAGGAAGACAATATCCCAGTCATTAAATGGATTCTTCGCCGTGCTTCTAGCGTTCATGCGGGCAATGATAGAAAGGTACGGGTCGTGTCGGTTAAAACTGCGAACGGAATCATAAAAATAAGTGTAACAAAATTGTGTTCTTTTCCACTGAATATTGGCTCTCAGAAAATTGAAACCCTTAAGGTATATCAAGGCAGGCGGTATGTTCAAGAATATAAAATAGAAATTAAAACAATAGCATGTAATTTCACCACTCGTATTTTATTTTAAACTTAGCGCGCACCGCAGGTGCCATCTCTTGCCACTCGCCATAGTGGGATTAATTTCTACGCCATGTTTGGGGCCGATGATGAGTCGGTATTCAAGTTTTGTTTTAGCATAGTGAATTGTAATATTCAATATTCTAATCTAGTGTGTTCACTGATAGATGTGACAGGACAGGAGAATAATTGGTTGTTTGATTGTGTTGAATTATGGTACATATGTATGTCTTACATAAAGTGGTAGAACTCTACATCAGTCATCCGGCCGCTGGAGTTCCCCACGTCAATACAATCTGCAGAACGAACCAGTAGCAGAAACATCAACTATCAAAGTAACGTTAATTCCTCGTTCTGCAAATGCAACTGAGCCTATATTCTATATTATTGGATGGTTTGGTCTACATGGTCACCGTGGGAGCTTCAGTTTCATCTGCGTTCCATATAGACGACTACGTAAAATGATGTTTGTCAGGTAATCAATTTTTCAAAAAATATTGCAACGTTGTGTTCAATTCAATTCAATTTCAATTCAATTTATTCAAGAGAAATTGTACAAAAAAGTTATATCTACTTTATAATATGTACATAGTAATAAAATTTAAGATAATTCAAAGTTAATAATAATTTTAACAAACAAATATTTCTAGGAGAAATTAAAGTTATCTAATTTAAGGTAATTCAAAGTTAATAATAATTTTAAAAGCAAATATTTCTAGAAGAAATTAAAGGAGAAAGTATGAAAGAAGGGAAAAGAGGAATGAAAAGATAAGACCATGTCGGACCGCCACAACTCATATATTAAAGCCTTCTAACCGTTTAAATTAAAGAAGTTTGCAACATCATCTCTGAATCTGCCAACCGAGACAGTACGCTTAGTCACTACCGGGAGTTGATTCCAAAGTCTGATGGCCTGAACGAAGAATGACCTTTCAGACTGTTTGCAGGAGTGCCTAGGAATTAGCAAGTTACTTGTCCTGGAGGAAGGTAGAAATTGTAATTTGGAGTAGAGATACATTAGATTGCCAGAGTATATCAGTCTATGAAGAAAGACACACAATCTTACTTTGAGGTAGACCTCAAGAGTACAGCCGAGAATAGCTGTAGAGTGCTCAGATACATGATCATAACGGCGTAGTCCGTATACATATCTTACTGCGGAGTTAAAGGCTACTTTCAGTTTACGTTCAGATTGTGAGTCCAATTTACTAAAGATTAGGTCAGCATAGGTCAATATAGGTACTATTAAAGCTTTTACAAGAGCGAGTCGCGTTGATGTAGGTGTAAAATAGGCTGAGGCTCGGAGTCTTCGCAACACACCGTATACCTTGCCTACCGTAGCATTAATGTGGTCGGTCCATGTCAGTGTTCGATTTACGATGACTCCCAGATCTCTCACACTTTCAAAGAAAGGGACAATTGAGCCATTCACCAGAACAGGAGGAAAATCAGATGTATCGATGGAATTTTTATATATCACAATATTTTGGGTTTTATGCGCGTTCAACTGGAGGCTATTAGATATGGCCCATGCAGAAATAACTTCGATATCCTCATTTTAGCGACAAATGAAATCCTCTATTAGACCCATCGGTCTAGAGATATAAAGTTGAATATCATCAGCATACACATGAAAGTTAGATGAGTTAATTACTCTTCCAATGTCATTTATGTATATTGCGAATAGTAAAGAGCAAGCACAGATCCCTGTGGAACTCCCCTAGATAAAGGGCGCAGTTCAGATACACACTGTCCCACAACAACTCTTTGATGACGACAACCCAGAAAGTTTGTGATTAAATTTGCAGCTCTTTCACTTAAGTAAAAAAGTTTATTGAGTTTTTCCCGAAGAATTGAATGGTTAACGGAATCAAAAGCCTTTGAGAAGTCCAAGAGAGTCAGAATTGAGATTTGGCCACTATTGATAGATTCCCTGATATCATCAGTAATTTTTAATAATGCTTTAATACAACTATGTTTAGGTCTAAAGCCCGACTGCCATGGAATGAACAGACTAAGGCTTTCAATATGTTTAAGCATTTGGTCACTCATAATCTTCTCCAAACCCTTAGAAAGACAAGGCAGTACACTGATTGGACGGTACTCATCAACACTAGCAGCTTTATGTGATTTAGGTATAGGAATGACATTAGCTACCTTCCACAAGGAAGGAAAATAAGAAGACATGAGGCAAGAGTTGTAAATATTTGTAATCAAGGGAAGAATAATCGGGGCGATAATATTAATGAATTTTAAAGAGAGTCCATCTACACCGATCGCACTGGATCTGATAGATTTAAGCGATAGATAAACTTCAAATTCACTAACGCACTGGAAATCAAATAACTTGTTTTCACTGTCAGTTGAAGACGAGCAAATGTTATGTGATTGAGTTGAGAAGTTGCTAGGGGCAGAGTGAGCCATAAAAAAATTATTGAATTGATCAGGGCTGAAATTAGAGTTAGTTATATTATTACTAGGTCTGTAGACACCATAGTTCCGTAGGATTCTCCAAAGAACGGAAGATGGTAAAGAGGGATCCAGCTTTGAAGGAAAGAATTGTGATTTCGCCCTTATTACTGCGCAATTCACCTTATTACGCAAGGTTCGGTAACGATTCAAATGTATCTCACTTTTCGTAGTTTTCCACCTAAAATGAGCTTTGTTACGGGATGACATCAATCTTTTGATCTCCAACGAGAACCAAGGACAACTTCTCTTGCATCTTCGTGTCTTAATTAATACATACTTATCAAACAAGTGTAAAAGAACCTCCTGAAAACATTTCACTCACTCATCAACTGATATAATGTTTGAAAGGCTGCCCCAATCGACCGAACTTGCTTCCGTTCGTAAAGCAACCTCATCGACATTTTTGAAATCCCTGAAAGAATAAGTGAAGGAAGCATTGTGTCGTGGACCTAATGGAACGTCAAGTGTAAGGAAAATGAGATCATCATCGGAAATTCCAGGAAGGGACATTTGGTTTTGAAACTTTACGAGATCGGGGTCACTAACAATGAAAAGATCTAGAAGTAACGAGGATGACGACGTAAAACGCGTCGGCATATTGTTTACAATTTTGAGGTTTAATGAATTAATCATGTTGAGGAAGTTACTTACATAAGAATTTGAACTTAACAAGTTAACGTTGAAATCACCTCCCATCACTGCAAGAGGATAAGAAGGCATTACACTCTCTACAATACTTTTGAAACTTGCAAAAGATGAGGCGTCTGGTGGTTTATAAACACATCCTAACAGGCATCTACTCGTTCCACCTAATATGTCAACAAAGATATATTCAACGCCGTCCGCAGATTGTCCCAAATCAACCATCTCAGCGCGGATACCCTTACGGAGAAAAATGGCAACACCACCACCCTTTCTGCCAATCCCATCACGCCTAAACACGCGAAAATCGCCCACATCAACCATGTCATCAGCAATATCAGGGCACAACCAGGTCTCAGATACAAGTATGGCATCAATATTCATCCCACAGAAAATCATGCGCAGCTCATCAACTTTATTGACCAAACTTCGCGCGTTAAAGTGGCAGACTTTAAGTCCATCTACTCGAGAACAAAACGCATTAAATACAGCCCGTGTACAGTAATTCAAATCCATACCATCAGACATATTAACATAGGTCATTAAAGATTACGTTACGTCACGGTCGACAGAACAGAGACAAAGTTGCAATAATCTTACGAGTGTAAACAATAACAAAATTGTAACAGCTGAGGCAGCGCGACACAGCGTTAAAAGGAGTTGGGAATAGGAAAAGGGGCCAAGAGGAGAGGAAGGAAGGGTATTTACAAACATATTACACATAAAAATTTCATACATATTCAGTAATTCATAAGAAAAGAATAAATAAAAATAATAAAACAATAAAATCATTAATTACTTATTGGTTAATTGAGATAACATTACCGCTGTTTCCTGCAGTTGCTGTAGGCTACGTATTCTGATTGCAGACTCAGCATCAGTATGCTGTACAAAAACAAATCCATTCCGAGTGAAAACGGACGACAACCTTTTCTCTACCATTAGTCGGCGCGCTTCCAGAAATATTTTTCGATCACCATGTGTTAAAGAGTGGTTAATATATATACGTTGTTGCAATTGCAGTCCAATGTCGGAAAGTGACAGTGTTTTAGTTCTTCTGTAATGTGCAAAAAAGGTTGTTTTTTCTGCAACAGTACCAAAGTTTACAACAATAGGTGATGCGTTGTTTTGTTTTCTAGTTGGCAGGCGAAAAATGTCAAAATAGGGTGAGGTGTCGTGGTTCAAGTGTCTTGAAATTGCCTTAAAAAGTGCTGATAGATCTTCCCCTTTAGATTTCGGGATGTTACTGATAATAATTTGTGAATTTCTCTGTCTTCTCTCAGAGTCAGTGAATCTTTCAGATAACTGACTGATTGAGTTCTCGTTAGTGGTGATTTTACGAGATAATTCACTGACTGAACTCTCGATACTGGCGATTTTTTCCAATAGTACGTTTTGCAGATCATTGACCTTTGAGGTTATGTTGTTTAGTGAGGATTTCACAGCTGCTGATTCCTTCTTTAATTTATTTAAGCCAGATTTTACCTCGTCGATAGATGTATTCACAGATTTTTGAAAGTTTTCCAGAATAGTGGTGATTGCAGCAGTGGAGTCGTCAAATCTTGGAGATTTTGGGCTTACGCGGCTTTCCTCTGTTGATGTCATGTCGGAAGATTTTCTCTCTTGAATACAAAGACCTTTTACTGAACGAATCCACCGACTGTCTTCTTTTAAATTCTGACTTGGACAACTTCTGCAGCTAGTGTTTCGTCAACCACCTTCCACTAACCATCGGTAAGTGCACAACTATTTCCTTTTCTCAAAAAAGAAATCCAGTGAAGTGTAATTTATCCATCAATGCCTGCCGCCTAACGTCGCTCGAAAAAACTATGGATCTAGGTGTCCGGTTGAATTACCGTTTTTCATTCGAGGAACACCTTGATGCCACAATTAATAAGGTCAACGCGACCTTGGACTTTGTCAGGAGTTTCGAAAGAGTTTGATGACCCCCACATCACTGAGCTGCTATATTGTACTACATTGTACTATTTTGACAACATGCCTCTCCCGTTTGGCACCCATACTACTCGACACACATCAATCATATTATGTCGGTTTAGCGGAACTTTGTTCGTTTCGTCCTGCGCGGCATTACGTATACTGCCACTTTACCGCGATCGACTCGGGTTGCTTCATCACGAAGGAATTCCCCGCAATTCCCGCCAAAGCCATGATAACGCATCAAAGGCTTGTCCCCTAGGCTTTGGCTTCTGGTTTATAATTTGATTTTACCTTGTATTGTATTCTTTTCACTTTTTTTGCTTTGTTAATTTATTCCAAGAAGAAATGTACGATCCTCTACTATCATGTAAGCTGGACTTTGTATGTAGTAGTCAGTCATTGACGAAATTTGTAAATAAATATATAAACAAACATCGTACGTCTTTGGTAAAGCCGTGGAAAATTTGAGTAACCTTAGAAAATATTCTGTAAGTTCATTTTCTTGTTCTGAGGAAAAGAGGAGTCTTGGTGCTCAATATTCAAAACTAGCAGAAATTAGATTCTCTATGTATCGACACATGAATCTAGCTAAACTGACTAACTGACATTTCGCTGTCAATTCCTAATTCGGCCGCGTGTTTCATTACTTCTAAAATTTCGTAGGCCAATAAGTTTTTCGTTTATAATTCGCATGCTAAAAACAGAAAATAATAATATGTTAAACGGGGTGAAAATAAATCTACGGTTTAAAATGAGGCACCATGGCACGTTTTAACGGTACATGAATATGTTTTTAGATAGTAACAGAATGACACACTAAAAAAAACGACGTTTGACACAAAAGAATTCTTAGAGAAATGAATTTTCATTTGCTGCAAATGCTGAAAATGATGTTATATTTCATTTGTGGTAAATGCTATAAAGTTACAAGAAAAACATTTTTTGCAAACGGAAAAGCAAATGTAGTACATTTACAAGAAAACTAACTCATTTATAGGCAATGAAAAGTAACAGTAAATGTAAAACAACATTTTCCTATAAGCGTGAACTTTTGTTAAGAAAGAAACTTGTGTAGTATTCACTCAACTTGCTCTTTAGCTCTTTTCAAGTTTTAGATATATTAATTGCTTTCTATATTGCTGTTGTGTCACAAAACTGAACTATCATAGTAATACTAGATATTAAAAATTGTTCTCGGAAATGAAAATTCATTTCCTTTGAATGTAATTCGATTCTGCACAACTAAACTTCTTTTACCATAAGAATTAAGACTATATGATCATCCGATAATTTATGGTAACATTATGCGAAAGCCGCAATTGCCTTAGTTATTTATATGTTGCATTTGTACATAATATAGATAATAATGAAAAAACTACATTTTTTATTAACTCTTTTACTTCTAGGTGCTCAGAAAAATAATTCGGTTTATTTGACATAAACGATTTCAATAGTACTGCTCATTTTTGGCAAATAAAGTCTGTTTGCTATCATTCTTTGCAAATGATTTCAGCCAAGCTCATTTAAAAAAATTATATTTCTTCATTAACATAATACTTCATTGCAACAAGGTTTATTAACTTCCCATATATAGGAAAGTTATTATAATGGGCCCGATTTTCAAAATTTGTAATTTTAAAATTTTTTTATATTTCAAAGTCACCATAGTGTTTTCCGCATGTTTTTGAACACATGTATGTGTGTGTGTGTGTGTGAGTGGGTGTGTGTGTGTGTGTGTGTGCGTTCGGACCAACTTTTTTCGACAACGAAATCTCACGAACAAAAAAAGATAACGACTTCGCTATGATGCCAATCGAAGTGTATTATTGCAATAAGAGCTGAAAGAAATTTAATCAATTTCGGTTCAGCCGTTTTTTTGTTTAAACAAAAAAACTGGAAAAAAAGTTGATTTTAGTCGGATAATAACAATTTATTATGAACAGAAATTGTTTATAATGATGAAAAATTGTTTATAACCATAAATAATTGTTTATAACAATAATAAATTTATAATCAAATAATATACTTATAAATTTAAAATATCAATTTTTAAAGTATTTTTAAATGACACAAAAGTGGGCGAAAGTTTTTTTTTGAAAAGGATTCATCTGATCTAATTGGTTCTGATACAACTCGACACTTAAAAAAAACAGATATTTTTGTAACATTAAAATAATGGTAAAAAAAACCATAAATAGTTGATATTAATGATAAATAAAACGATAAATCGAATAGTATGAATTTTCTTGAGTTTTCACTTACTCGCTTGTACTATGATCATGAAATTTATCACCATTAACAATTAAATATTGTTAATAATAATTGTTAATAACAATTGAAAATTGTTATTAACTGGGAAGTTGTTCGTGTGGACCTCAAGGCTCGCACCAATGATGCGACACCCAGAATCTTGACCCACCCCACTAGTTTCGATTTTGCATTTGCTAGAAATAAAGGCTTAATTTACCAAAAATTAAATCTTTTTCAATCATTTGAAACAATTATACAGTTTGTGGTAAATGAACACTCCTCTTGTTGCTGCAAATGAATTTTTTTCTGAGTGCAACAAGTTTGTAGTTTTAAGTGTTATTAACGCCCTCACTAAGCCGAATAGATATAGCTACAATGTCCGCCACGAAATTTTCTTACTTTTTGCCAAATGAATAGCACTATACACTTGCGCTTTTACCTAACTCTTGGCAGCGACTGGCGATATGGCGAATATAACTCCACTTTCTTTTTCCGCACAAAACTAAACACCTCTGACAGTACGAAATATATTTATCTAATTTTTTGTGGATTGCTGTTATCTCAGCTGATCTGAAGTTTCTGTATTCGCTTCATTTACGGATAGGAATTTTATACAGGACAGTGATTCTATTTGTATATTTTGTATTTTCTTTAACATTCCACTTCCGCACATTTCTGTGCTTTTTGGCTTACAAATGTCTGTTGTTTTCTTAAGCGGCCGCGTCGTGTTCTTTATTTTAAAATATTTAGAGTTTTGATGATCGGTCAGTCAGTGAGTGACAAAATTAAGAAACTTTGATTAGTTATAATTCTTAAACTATGTACTGGTTCATATTCAATGAAATTTGAAATATTCCGTGTTTATACAATGCCTGCTTGGTTACTGAAAATTCAGGCTTCTAGTTTTATCCGCGACGAAGTTATAGAGGGGTCGAAAATGGCCTGAACTGCTTCGAGAAAAGGATGGTACGACGGTGCCGCTTGTTTTTGCTCGACTTGGCGGGGGCACTGCTGTGCACCCAGATTGCTAAAAGATTAAAATGTGCTTAATAAAGAGTTGGAAGCAGCTTGGAATTATTTAAAAGTTAATTGAGGGTATTTTTATGTTTTACCCGACTCCTCTACCAAAATTCTAAAATTGTGTTATCCCATGGTGTACAAGAAATAGCTTTCTTTGTCGAGAAACCAAGAGGCACTGATTGTGATAAGAACATTCAGCAAATCAGCAGCCAGATGCTAGTGGACGACCGACATTATTGGTTCATTCCACACGAGTATTCTTGCAGCTGTTGTCGAACCGGTTTTCTAGTGAAGAGGTAACAGAAGCAAAGAGGTATTTCTACAAATGTGCTGCACTTTGGAGAGAAATGTGCATCAAAAACCAAAGCTATTTTACCTGTTGTCACGCACTAATCCAACCAGAGCACAATTTTTCTGGTTTGGAGGGGTCAGAAATGTTTAGCAAAAAGGCATTCATTCTTGTTTTGGCTGTTGAATGAGCGCGACAAAGAAAAGATTTCGATAATTTTGAATCATAATTCGATTTGAATCAAGACGATACAATTTTCGCATGTTGCTAAAATAATAGAGTAATATTAGGGCTAATTTCTCTTCAGGCGGAATAGTTTTTCTCTTAATGGTAATTTTGTAAATCAGTGCCAATTATTGAGAAAAATTTTATAATCTGTTGTACCTAATTGAAGCCCCTCATTAAATGTTGTGAGTTTTTTCATCGCTTTTTAGCCCTTCGCCATTATTTTTTATCCAACAGGTTCGCTTTTTGCGGTGATATTCTTCCTGGTTTAGAATACCCGTGTGGAATTGTTTGGAAAACGCTGACTGTTGTCGAACTGGTTTGACAACAGCTGCAAGAATAGGGCACATTCATAAACGCAGGTTTGCTCTGCAGCTGCATAATTCAGCAATCTCTGTTCAGCTGAATTGTGCAAATGATGCGCAAACCTGCGTTTATGGATGGTCCCATACTCGTGGGGAATGGCCCAATTATCAGTGCTCAGTGGTGAGTGTTTTTGTATGCAAAGTTCACCGATGCAATACGAATTCGAGTGACTGGAATAGTCGGAAAGAACATTTAGTGTAGCCAGCTTATATCTTTTAGTAGTAGGTTTGTAGAAATGCTTGAATTTACTTATTATAAATTGTTTTGAAATATATATATATATATATATATATATAAATATATATATATATATATACATATATATATTTGGGGCAATGTTGCACAGCTTTTAATAAAAAAATGCTCTAATGAATAGTTATGGGTACATCAAGAAACTTTTTATATTTATATGCTTTTGATATGGCAACCCGAGTCCAAGAGGAAAAATCAGAAAATGTTCTGAGTTGAAATCGTGGCAACAGTGTGCTGAGGAAAAGGGATGGATGCATAGGAAAATGAAGGGAAAATCAAGCACACAGCAATAGTCCATAAGAGCGTGTACTGCCAATCTTTCTGAAAGAAATTATTTTATTAACTGCACTTTTGTTCATGACAGTGCTTCTTATGCCAAGCAGAAGGTGTTTTTTCGTAATACTCGTTGTATCGCCAAAACTATTAGTTCTATGTAAAAACAAAAATTTACGGTTTAAGACTAAATTATCTTTCGAACAATGAAAAGGCATGGACACTTTCTTAACTGAAATAACAAGAAATCTTTAATTAAATCTGAAATTTTAGTCGCACAGCAAATTTTCAACCAAAACGCAACCAGTACTTCGACCATTGTCTGGTGCTCGTATTTTCTTTAACATTCCACTTCCGCACATTTCCCTGCTTTTTGGCTTCCAAACGTCTGTTGTTTTCTTAAATATGGTGTGAATATATTTACTTCAATCAAAAGATGATTTTGTTTACTTCAAGTAGAACAAAACAATTTTTTCAATAAACTAATAGTATTTTGTTAAGGCATTTCCGTTTTATCGACTCAACAATTTACCCCCAAATGAGTGGTTCCAAATGCCGAAAAGGTGGCCAAAAGTTTTTTCATAAGTTTCAGTTTCAAAGTTTAATGTAACATTACATAAGTCGAAAGTTTCACGAGATCCCATTCTCTAACAAGTTTTCCCTTATTATTTAACTATCTTTAAATTGTTAAAAACAGAAGCCTATACAAGTTAGCTCATTTTTGTTTAATTCAATTTTTAATATTTCCATATTTTCAATATAAGGTATAAAATACCCTACATATGAAATTTATAAAAATATGACCATTTCTTAAACGTTTGTCCGCCGCCATATTGGATCCGCCATTTTGTTACTTTAATTTTGAGTAAAGATTCTTAATCAGCGACCTCAAAATACCCTTTATACGAAATTTCACACAATTTGAATAACGTCTTCATATTTTGGCCACCTTTTCGGCATTTGGAACCACTGTGCACCGGCACCACATAAGAAGTTTCAGTTGAAAAATTACTAAATTAGTTGAAGAATGTATACCTACCTACTTCACGGAGCACGGATGTGCGCTTGATAAAGACTGTGGTTTAAAATGTTCTCATTTTATCCCACACTTAATATTTCTTATTTTTAGTAAAACGATTTTGATTAAACGGAATGGAGAAAATCAACCAGAAGTAATAAGAGCAGCCTAATGGCTCGGGTATGAGTTACATAAATTTAAATCACTGTTTACCCTTCTCTAAAAAACTCAAACTGCTTCAGTGAATATTTATTCTAGCAGTACGGATTTTCAAAACTAGATGTTATACGTATGTAAGTATATCGCTCACAATTATTTTAAAGCTAAGAAAAAGCTTGAAGGACGCCCTAACATGAGTTTGAAATTATTGTGTTTAATGGGTACATTCAAGCTCACTAAGATGGAATTGGCGATACAAAAAAGTAAAGGAAGAAAAGGACGCGGCTATGCAGTCTGGTTGAAAATTCTGCAAAAACTTCTTCCCCTTTCAACTTTTTCATGTCGATTTACATTTTTAAAGGACTATGTCTATGAATTGGGGGCATTTTCTAAGAGTTTGCGACAAAATTTAGGTTGAAGTACCTCATCTCATATCGCCTTGCTTACCATATGCTTTTAAATACCCATAAAATTGTTTTTCGAAAAGTAGTTTTGCATACAATACCTTTGGACCCATTTATACGTTGGCGGAGGATTGCCCTCAGCAACACATTCAAATGCCGCTGGACTAAAGAGAGGTGCTGTCGTAAGACGGTCTGGACCAGCTGATAAAATTCGTGGTGGATCTAAAAACAAAATAAAACAAGCTCTTAAAAGAAAACATAAAGTAATTTAAAAGAAGGCAACAAAATAGGAGAAAGTTTCCAGAGTATTCAAATATGTTTTAACTATAGTCTTCAGAATACAATAATAATAACCTGTCATTCACTTCACTTACATTTTACGTCTAACTGGATAGAAAGCTGTTCGGAACTTCCTACGGAGTTCTGTGCCTGACAGGTGTAGAGACCTGCATCGCGGCGACCAACAGGTCGAAGTTGAAAAGAGTCCTGAAAAAAGAGAAAAATCATTGCTGGTTTTATGTAGTACCAGAAAATTTATGATTTACTTAAATATAAAGTTACATTTGTTTAATATTAAGTACAGTTGCAGTCAAATTATAATTAAACTACAAGTCAAAATGTGAAATACCGAAAAATTGATTAATGTAGCCTTAATTCGTCCGAAACTTAAAGCTGCAAAATGTCTCAAACTAGAAATTACTTGTTATGAGTTTATTAGATTAAATTTGTTCATGTAGCAGTATGTTAAGAGGTATTTGTTAAATTTAATTATTACATATATACATAATTTCAAATCGGACTTAATTCTAATGAACACAGCAGTTGTATCGGACTTCTAAGCTGTTTTCAAAAAAATATTGAAGACGATGGATCTTCTATCAATTCAACTTCATTAGGCAATGAAAATGAAACGATTAGTGGACCGATAACTCGCTGGGATCAACCGAACTATGGGTAAGAGGTCGAGATTTAATTAGGTTCCCGATTTTTCCAGCAGTGTCTCCATTCCCAAGTAAAAATAAGACTTGCCTATTCCTAGCCTGCAACAGGCACGCACAGCGTGAAAACACCTGAATGGCACTCAAATTTGGCACGGTACGCCTGAGTAAAAATTATACTTTTCAAATGTTAGCATGTAAAAACGCACGAAATAGTCCAAACCGAACACAGTACGCTCACACTTTTTCTAGACTTAATTTAAAATGAAAACAATAAAATTGTTTTAGCAGAATAACTCATTCGAGACCGACGTTTGAAATAAAAAAACCATCTCCATAGTAACTGGCAAAGTTTACGCAATTGAGTTTTATTTTCGATTAAATAAAAATTAAGCTGAAACTGGAAATATATAATGTTATTGTCATGACTCACCTTGGAATAATTTTAATATCAGGTGGTCGATGACCAACATGGGGAACACGCGTCTACACGGGTAAGATTTTACATAACCCGCGTGGTGAGCCATAAGCCTCGACTGTGTTAAAGCCAGAACGGAGTAACAGAAGCATGCATTTATGGCAGGCGTATTTCTAGACTTGTGTGCCTGTAGCGGTAGCGTGCATACCGGTGTGGCGGGCGTATTTTTAAATTCCTGGGCCTGTAAGGGAAATGCGCACTTGCAACGGCCACGTATATACTTTTAAAAATATTAACGTCTATACTTGCTTTTGGGCGTGACTATAATAACATAATTATTTTTACTCGGGTTTCCTCAATACTTAGTGGAGATCTTCAAATAACTACTTTCAAGACTTTAGTTATACTGCGAACGAATCTTAGCCAAAATCCCGACACCAGGGGCTCAATCAACACCGCACCTTTTTTTTATATACGATGTGGCCAAATACTAGGGGACAACCCTTTGAATTAGGGTAAGGGGAGTGAGAAAGCTTGAGTCTTGTTTTTGCATTACTGCGAGCTATACAACAGCCCATAGACAGAGTGGATTATTTTAATTTCTTAATAAAAGCTCACGGGGTCGTGCGGCTCAACGCATTGATCCAACCAAGTCTTATAACCTGACAGATCTGGCCGACCCTTGATCTAAAGCGAGCAAGAGAGCTAAATATTATAGTCGTTGTCGTGGTTGTCATTTTGGGTAATTGCTTTATAGGCAAATACGCTGGGAGTTGACGGGAAGAAAATGAAACCACCTCTCATATCCTCATTATAAAGAACTATGAGATATAATTTGATTCACAGTAGAGCAAATTAGATCTGATAAATCAACTAAATTCTACTAATCCACTTTAAAAAAAAATTAAGTAAAACGATTTTATTATCTCTAAACAGTATAAAATAATTGTATAACCATTTTGTAATATCTATTAGCATATACCTCCTCTACTCGTGTTCCCCGTAGGCAAGCACGCGGATCGGTCGATCCTGAGACCCCTGCAATAGGTGGTATACAGGAAATTATCCTTGCTTCTGCCTAATTTCCTGGAGACAGCCAGCGCGGGCAGCGGTAGCATCAATGAAAGAGATGAGTGCCGACTTAATTATCTAATAAAAAATACAATTTACATAATTAATAGAGGATGCAAATCTACTTCCATTACTGCAACCAGAGCAAAGGTGCTAGATCTGACTCTGGCTAGCAGGGTCCTGCGATTGTTCAAAAGGAACTGGCAAGTCTCCTCAGATGAAGCTTCGTTGTAGGAACATCAACATATCCCATTCGAAAAATGGAGTATGGCTTTTCAAGAAATAAGATGGTGCCAACACTGAAACCCAAAGGGAAATAATGGAATATAAGCTGCAGATAAACTTTGCTGGAATATCTTTAGAACCAGAGTCAGTTCACCGCGTGGCCGGTGATGAATGGTACCCTTTGAGTCGTAGGGTTTCCAACTTATATGGCCTCATTTTTGACAATGACAACACTTTAAGTCCCCTGGGGCGATGTCATCTTCCCAGCCCTCTTCCAAAACTGCTAAGATACCATCCTTATTACTTTGGTAAATTTTTAATAACTTGGAATTGCAAATTCCGAACTAAGCCGTTCAAACTTGAGCGAAGTAAGAAATATTAAAATATTTCTTAACGCGATCGACGACGAGCCCAAGAAATTTAGCTTTTCTTTATTAGAAACGCCGATCGCGTTAAGAAATATCTTAATATTTCTTACTTCGCTCGCGTTTGAACGGTTTAGTTCGGAATTTGCAATTCCAAGTTATTAAAATTTTTTTGAAAATTTGCTCGGTCATGTGTTTATTTAGTACATTGTGTACATGCGATAAATAGTTTACAGAAATATCGGTGTGACAGTGTAGTGATCATAATCTGATAAAGCTGTCTAGGTCGGTTATTGTTCTGATTTTGTGCAGATCACCATCTAGTTTTCGGTTTCTTTCGAAGGCGTCCACCAGCTAAAGAAAAGCTAACCCTTTGGTGCTGGTGTTGAAGACGAGCCAAAGGAATTTAGCTTTTCTTTATTAGAAACGCCGATCGCGTTAAGAAATATTTTAATATTTCTTACTTCGCTCGAGTTTGAACGGTTTAGTTCGGAATTTGCAATTCCAAGTTATTAAATTTTTTTGAAAATTTGCTCGGGTCATGTGTTTATTTCGTACATTGTGTACGTTTGGTCAATTTGTTGAGAACCAGCTTTCACTGGGCTACATACCATTCTCATGGAGGAAAGTAGGAAACAGGCCTCAATCTTTTAGACCAATCAGTCTCACATCCAATAATGCCAGTCCATCTCTTATTCCCGCAAGCGTCTTACCACCACCCCGAGAGTCTAGATGCTAACCGACGTACCAGTCCCTATCGTTACCTCTTTGTGTGACCTAGGAATAATCTGTGATAGTGAACTCAATTTCCGTTCCCACATTGACAGCATAATTAACACGTTAGACCTCTCCTTGAATATGCCAGCCAGGTATGGTCACCTACACAAACAACCCACATTAATAGGATTGAATCCGTCCAGCGTAGGTTCATTCCCTTTGCTCTACGTGATCTTCCGTGGGTAGACAGATTCAACCTTCCACCTTATGAAAACCGTCTGATATTTCCGACATTCTCTTCATTCATCAGCTATTAAGTGGTGCCGTAGAGGTTTAGCCAAAGCAGAGGCGCCAGTAGGCCCAGTAGCTTTGAACACGTCGAGTTTCGAAAGTACTCTAAAAACTTCCCGAGTGCGAAAGTGTAACGGCTTTTGCCTACTAGTACACTGTGATTGATGGAGATGGAAGTGGCTGCGATGAAGGTGGTAAGTACGAATTAGCAGCAAAATTAGCAGCAAACAGGTTGGCCTTGTCCAATGCGTCAGTAAAAACATTCCCATTATAAATGAGTGAGCCCTTACTACCCTTTTGGGTAGAAAATACCTTCCGTCTGATGTTCTTGTCGAAATTGAACCTTGTCCGACTAATTGCTGAATTGCAAGTATTCCGCGCATCTCTATAGATACGTCTCAGTTCCTCTGAAGGGCAGAATTTATATGCCTGGAAGGCTGCTTCCTTATTTTTAATGGCTGCGAAACAGTCATTATTGAACCATTGATATTGACGGTTTGCCCTCTGCTGTATGTCAGATGTCGTACGTCAAACATTGTACCTGGAATTATCTTGTATTACACAAGTTATCCCCTTTTACATTAATACTACTGAGCTTTACAGAGGTACCTAATTTATTTAATTCGGGTTATATTTTGTAATTAAGTTTTACAATAAATTACTTTTAATTTTTACAGAAATTTAAAAGTTGGCAAGGTTACAAAATATCTTCCCTTTAATTGTGTGCAAAATCTACCAGCGTCAGGGATGACACCATTGTTAGACGTTCAAAAAGGCTCTTTAAACTTATATAATCTGAAACAAGAAATTAATCTACGCCATCTATGTACTGGAAGCGCAGTGCATTTATGTCTTCTCTGCTTCCTTGGGTGAATGCACCCTTGTATTTTTGTGCTCCAATTTATTACAAGTTTAATTCTGTTCTAGATTGCAACAGTAAGTTGTAATAATCGTCACATTCCGTGAAATTCCCTGACAATTGGCTCAGCACTTACTACAAAATAGTAAGAACTAAAAGACGGAACTTTGGAAGAGAACTAGAACATCTTTCTTGTTTTATGGGCTTATGCAACTTTAATTCTCTAAATCAACTCCCCCGCTCCGTGCAGAAGAAATTAGGGTTATAGGTATTTGAGTGCTATTCTCCGGAGCTTTTGTGGCCAAGTATGACTCTTGCCTTTGCTTATCCATAAACACATAAATTGTTTTATCACCGTGTGGAGGTCGCTATACCTCAGGAGCCTGCACCGGTTGCCAGCCAAGCCTCTCCCACGCCCCGTCAGGTCTTAACGAAAAAAAAATTAAAGCAGGACCACAATTCTATCACATGCCCCCACAGGAATAATATTCGTGCTGCATAAACATAGACAGTATCGTGAGTAAAAATTTAAGGTTCTCATTAAAGCCTATTCCTAAGATCTAATAAGGACATCGCTAAAAATGCCAAATTAGGGCGCAATAACGCAACCGAGGTCGTCTATTTTTATTAAATTATGCAATATAAATTGAAGTAGGCTATAGATCATAATTGACTCGAACTTTTCTAGAATTTAAAAGTTGTACCAGTTTGTACATTTCCCAGTCTTGGAGTAAGATTAAAAGCTTTAGAATTAATTCGCAAAAAAAGCAGAGGCAAGACCTTTAATTTGTCTAAACATATCTAATTAAGCTACTTATCATTTATTTCATAACACGACAATATGAATTAGTTACAAATTAATTAAGAAATTTCATAAGCCGGTCATACAGTTGATATCTCGTATATCCCTTGTAATGTCAAGTTTATCATTCAGTATATTGATTTAGTAAAGAGTGTTGATTCAGTAAAGAATTATAAATAGTAAGTTCAAATTCATAAATAGCTCTCTGATAGAGCAGGAAAGTAGAGGACTACAAAGTTCAGATAAAGTGTCAGTTGTTTTAGAGTGGATTATTAATAGAGTAGGTCCTATAATTTAGGCTATATATGTATATTTCTCTTTTTATACCGGGATTAAGTTAAATAGGACATTGTCATTTCGATGAAAAAGGTGGAAAGATAACCCTGTTTTGCATAGCAAAAAACGTTAACGAAAAATTTGATTGGTAAATGATAGCTATATTAGTTGTATTTTGATATAAATGTTCCTAATTTTACTTTTTTTAATTTTTGCTTGAGAATGAAATTTAAAGATGAATTTCTTGTCTATGAGTGTGAGGGTTCTTGTTGTGACATGCGATAAACATTAGACGGTGAAAGTAATCCAATAGGGTAATTAATTATATAAATTACATTCAACAAGCGTAGAGTTCCTAGTTTAACAAAAGAGCTCGTGTAATTGAGTTAATAATTGTAAGGTCGCTAAAGGAAGTACATAATATTAGTTCTTTTTGAGTACGTTAATCATGCTAGTTCACTGAGGAGTAATTAACTTCTTTTTAACCGACTTCCCAAAAACAAAGAGGTTCTAAGTTCGACGCGTATTTTTTTATTTTTTTTGTCTGACCGGGCATAACTTCGTAATGCGTCGACCGATTTTGATGATTCTTTTTTTGTTGGGTAGAGTATGTTCACCGATTGGTACCATGTCAAAAAAATTTTTGGTAGGGCGGGGGTGGGGGGTGGGGGTGAAACCTAACTTTGTAACGCGTGGTCCGATTTGGATGGTTCGTTTTTTGTTGTACAGAGTATGATACCCCATTGCTAACAGGAGAAAAAAAGTTTGGGCTAGGGTGTGGGGAGGGGGGTGGGGTAGTCTAACTTTGTAAAGTGTGGACCGATTTGGATAATTCTTTTTCTGTTGGGTAGAGTATATTCTGTGGTTGATACCAGGTGAAAAAAATTTTGGGGGGATGGGGTGGGGGTAGGGGGTGGAACCTAACTTTGTAACGCGTGGTCCCATTTTGATGGTTCTTTTTCTGTTGTATAGAGTATGATCCCCCATTGCTAATAGGAGAATAATATGGTCCTATGTTGAAAGGTGTGGGTGAGGGGGAGGGGTAGTCTAACTTCGTAACGCGTGGAGCGATTTAGATAATTATTTTTCTATTGGGTAGAATATGATCCTTGGTTGATACTACGAGAAAAAAATGTTGTTGGGGTGGGGGTTGGAGAAGGGGGGTGGAACCTAACTTTGTACCGCCTGGATCGATTTGGATGCTTCTTTTGCTGTTGTATAGAGTGTGCTCCCCCATTGCTAATAGGAGAATAATTTGGTCCAAGGGTGGTGGTGGGGGAGGGAGAGGGGTAGTAATATTGTAACGCGTGAACCGATTTCGATGATTCCTTTTCTGTTCGGTGGAGTATGTTCCTTGATTGATACCATGAGAAAAAAAGTTTAGTGGAATGGGGGTGGGGTAGGGGGTTAAAACAAACGTGTAACTTGTGGACCGATTTGGATGGTTCTTTCTTCGTTGTATAGAGTAGAAGACACTAAAAAGTGTAAAATAAAATAGTTTTTTAAAAAAAAAGTTGAACCGACTAAAAAGCATAAAATAATTTTTAATTTTATACCTATTACGACATTTTGAAGTCGGTGCAAATTAAACTAATAAAACAACTACATAACCACAATTTAAAATAATACATAATACTACCTGAACGTTTCAGCTTACGGGATCATATGAAATGACGATTAAATATTTTTGTTGCAGTTGTTTGGTTTGTTTAATTTGCACCGACTTCAAAATGTCGTAATAGAAATAAAATTAAAAATTATTTTATGCTTTTTAGCGCTTTTTGTGAAGTCGGTTCAAATTTTTTTTTAAAAACTATTTTATTATTATTTATTTATATCAGATATAAAAGTTTAAGAAAGTAATTTTGTCTTACTGACAATTTTCTCCATAACATAAAATTTGCACATTATGAAACGAAATTTTGTAAGCTCAGTAAAGTGAATTTATTTACAAAAAAAATTTACGAACAAGTGAATTTACGGAAAAATTTTTACGAAAAAGTGAATTAACGAAAAAGTGATTTTACGAAGAAATGTTAACGAAAAAATGAGTAAAACCCATGGAAAGCTCCTCGATCCAGGAACGAAAACGTGACCTCTGATCTTAATTCAAATATTCGTTACTTTAGCTTATTCTCATGGCTTTTTGTTTTCTTAGATATTCTTCGAGGATTTAGGTTTCTCTTATTTCATGGTAATTAAATCTTAGAAGCAGGGTTCCGAATCGATACAAAATATCCAAATCTGATATCGAACCACTCCGGAGCGGATCGTTATTTTCCAAGTCTGATATCGAACCGCTCCGGAGCGGATCGTTATTTTCCAAGTCTGATATCGAACCGCTCTGGAGCGGATCGTTATTTTCCAAGTCTGTTATCGAACCGCTCCGGAGCGGATCGTTATTATTTTTGAATTCAAACGATCCGAACCGCTCCTGGAGCGATATTGAATCGATTCGGAGCGATTAGAATATCGCTCCACTGAATCAAAGGAATATATCTTGGAACTTTTATAAAGTGCACCACATCTACACCTTAATTACAAGGTGCCTTGTACTGAGAGGGCTTTTAGAGTTTGGCTAAATGGGTGCTGGGTAGGAGTGAGTAGTAGGGTGTGTGGTGTGTTTGGTTGATTGGTGGACTGTGGCAGATGATGGGTAAGGCGTTTATTCTGGAATATGACTGGTAATTTTCAAAAAGTGTACCTCACCTGACATTTAATTACAAGTTGTATTGTACTGACCTATATATATAGGGTTTATAGAGTTGTGGTGAATAGGTGCTGGGTAGGAGCGAGTGGCGGGGTGTGGGGCTATTAGTAGCAAGGGGGGCAGCGGGCGTTAGGGTAATTAGATGTTGGAGAAGAGTAAAGGGAAGGCAATGAGAAGGCAGTGATGAGAAAAAGGAGGAAAGGCTGCATTAAACTTAAAGTAATATAATCAAATAACCAAGATTTGATATATATATATAAATACCTTAAAAACTTTCGAATTAGATAAATTGCTGTATTTAACCTGAATTATGAGAGAACAGCGGAATAAATAAGAAAAGAGGCTTATATTAAGTGCGCATCACACGATAAAATTATCGTGTCTATCAGTATGGTATGATAATCATTATAATGTGGAAAACACCAAGTGCATGGGACCATGTATGCCGCGCCTTTGGCCGACTTAAAGAAGTCGAACAAATTTCGCTCGCGTTTTTTTCCGAGTATTAAGGTTTTTTATTCATACAAAAGCATGTTCAAAAATTATATTACTCTGAAAAACACAAAGGCCTACTTTACCCTCATAAAATTGTATTCTCTGAAATTGGGAATCAACCTACATTTGATTTTTCTGTTTTATTACTTTGGATTCCTATGCACATTTGAAGTCAGCTCCCTGGTTTGGCTAAATAATTCAAAAAGTTTAGCATCAGACAGACTCCATTGGGTTCATCAATTAAAAATTAAAAAGAAAAAGGAAACCCTTCACTTAAAATTCTTAGCATAATGAAAAGCCGTGAAGTGTTAGTTGAAATTTTTAACACGCAGATTAGAATGAAAAACGACCAAATAAATAATAATAAATTCTTAAAGCTCTCTCAGAGCAAGATACCTTGTAATTAAGTTGCAGGTGCGAAGCACTTTTTAAAAATTACCATACTATTTTCTTTGGTTCAGTGGAGCGACATTCTTATCGCTCCAAATCGATTCAATAACGCTCCAGGAGTGAATATGGGTAGCACACCAACCAGAACCAACCCAACCACACACCTACCACTCACTCTTCAGCCCATCACCAACCACCTACCCTCCAGCCCATCACCCACAGTCTACCCACATTCACTTCAAAACCGTCTCATTAACTCACAAAACCCTCAAAGTTCAAGACCCCTTGTAATTAAATTACAGGTGAAGTCCACGTTTATAATTACTAGAGTTCTTCCTTTCATTCACCCACTCACCATCCACATCCCAACACCCAACCACACACCAACCATCCACTAACCTACCCATCACCCCTAGTATAAAACACCTAGTAATTAAGTTGCAGATGAGGATTATTTTCTTATAATTACCAAACATATTCCTTTGATTCAGTGGAGCGATATTCGAATCGCTCCGAATCGATTCAATATCGCTCCAGGAGCGGTTCGATAACAGACTTGGAAAATAACGATCCGCTCCGGAGCGGTTCGATATCAGATTTAAAAAATAACGATCCGCTCTGGAGCGGTTCGATAACAGATTTGGAAAATAACGATCCGCTCCAGAGCGGTTCGATATTTTTATAACGCTCCAGGCTGAATCGATCCAGATATCGCACCGATCCGATCCGGAGCGATTTGGAGCGAAACTTCGTATCGATTCGGAACCCTGCTAAGAAGTTCTTCATTACTCTAGATTGTTCTGATGGATCTTCGTTTTCTTAGATATTTGTCGGGAATTTAGTTTTGAGCTTCACATTTTCACTCCCTGGTTTTGGACTGGGTGATAATGTAACTCGCACAAAGCCTGTTTTAATTTTAAGCCATTATAATAACGTAGACTATAGTAATTAAAATATCATTAAGTTTTTATTGAAAAACTAAGTCGTTTTATTTATATTGGATTAAATATACTGATGATTAGCTCACTTTCCAGAGAAAACTGGCAAATAGGCCGGTCCACTTGTTTATGATAATGCCAAGATTATGGGACACCCTGAAAATGCCATAGCCCAGCTTTGTCAGAATAGGAGATATGGTTTGGAAAGTGTGATAAAGGGGTTGACTGGAGGAAATGGCTATATACATACGTTCCGCTTGACTCCCTTGGGCTCGTAAGAGGGGACAAAGAAAATATGATAAACTGTTTTACGTTCGTAGTGTTAAAGAGTTTTTTTTTCAAATTTCACAATAAATTTACTGAAGAAGGATGGACCCTACATAGAGTTAGACTAGGCATTTTTTAGGACAATTACCTTGAAATTAGCAATAGAAGATGTCGTACACAAAACCGATCGCAGCGAATAAGACTGCAGGCTTTTTCTTTGGGAGGGGAAAAGAGATACTGAATGATATCCAAGGATGCGATACTTCTCAATGTCAGTACCGCAAACTAAGTTTCATTACTTTAACTGCCATCTGTTGATTTCGCTGCTAATTCGTACTTGCTACCAGCTTCGTAGCGTTGGCCATTTCGAGTGTCAAGTAATCGCTCACAAGACAGCTTAAATTTTCCACACTACAAGGTCAAAAGGAACTCCCGAAGTCTTAAAAGGATATTAGGACTTGGTCTGGCCTCGTCCAAAACTAACTGAAGTCCAACAAATACTTAAAAAACGAGAGACAACCGACTTCTCAAACTACAACCAATCGCAGTTACTTCTTCCAATTTACTACCACGTATCAGTGGGTGCAATATTTGGTAAAAAATCTTCACTTTAAATAGTTCAACTGGCCGCTAAATTCGTCAATAACGGGGTTACCTCAGATTGCTATTAAATCAATGCCAGTGTACTATAATTTCCAATTTTTCCATAATCTTTTTTCTCCATGTTGTTAGTGACGCTACATTTTTTCATTTGACTGTGCATATTTTTTTATTGTGTAAGGGATTCTTATCGGTACTCTACACAAATCAATCATGAAAGCATGTTTATATTATTAAACAACGAGTTTCTACGATTCTCGCTTGTGACAATGTGTCATGTTTAACGCTTCAAAAAGTAATTCTATCAATTGACCACACCTAACCTATTTCCGTTACTGGAGTCAATACCTACATTCAATTCACCCTGCCCTAACATCTTGGGTATTGCTATTATTCAGCAATCTTAGCGGGACCGGTCTTATATTTTTAGTCGCTAAAACGATGAAATGACTAGATTTTTGCAAAAGTATAAAAGTATTTTATTCCATCTACTATATCAGGCGGATTTGGCATATAATTCATATTTGGGTGGAAGGCAGACGTAACTTATTGTCTGCAATAGGTAAACTTAAAAAAAAGGATAATTAACGATATTAGCGATTCCACGATTTCTGAAAACATCGTGTTAATGAAATTCCTTTTAGACATATAATTACACGCAATACAATGGGTCTAATTTGAACGTGTCGTAACATTTCAGGAATTCTTTTTAAGCGTTTTCTCTTTCTCAAATTCTTATGAACTTAAGGAGAAGAAAGAAGACGAAACGTATAGCGCCATCCCTGCACTTATTATTTTAACACACTTTGAGTACTCTTAATTACTTTTCGTCCAAGGTAGTGTTATAGGCTCCCAGAGCATTCCCGGATGTTCAATCCGTCATCTTCCTTGGCTACTGTGCGAAGTTCAATCTAGAACCTGTTGGGCGATGCTGTTTGGCTCCTTTATATAAATATGGCCACCCACGTCGGAAACGGTACTGCTATATTGGAAAAATTTTTAATGTAAGGTCTAAACACGGTGCTTATATTGATCCCGATTACCAAATAATGACAATTAAATTTTGCTTCTGTGTGATAGCAGTCCCATTAAATGCAACACCTTATGCGCCACGGTTCAATCTGCAGAGGCTTAAAACACCAAACATTCCCGACGCACATCCCACCGCATTGAACAGAAAAGCTGATTAATATTATTTATTTATATAAAGTTGGTCATTTATTTATATAAAGTTGGTTATTTATTTATATAAAGTTAGGTCACATTTGAAATAAGAATTAAAAATACTGACTCTTACCTGCAAACTGGCAATTTCAGATCGACCGGCTCTTCTCCAAACAATGCTTGCGGGTGGATTTGCATCAGCTTCGCATCGCAATATTAAAACATCTTTACCTTCCTCTAAATCAATTTCAGGTGCTCCGAGTAGTCTTATTGTTGGAGCATCTGCAAAATGAAATTTTTAAATACAAATATTATTTAAACTATAAAATCTACCTACACTTGACATCCATTCTGGCTTCTACAGCAACATATTTTGCTGCATAGGATTCGTGAAAAGATAAACATTTGAGCACCTCGCCGTGTCGTTCTCGTGTTGCTGGCACTTGTACAACTGAGGCGGCTGACCATGTTCGAGGATTATCCTGTTCAGTTGAATTTATTTGCGGTCCCAACGGGGATATCTCTTGATCACCTGCCACAAATGCAATGGAAAGTTATTAGTATTGGCTGCAACCTGGTGAGCAATCGTCAAGTGCATGATTTACCTAAAAACCATTTGAGCTGGGCGGATGGATTACCATAATGTGAAATACATTTGACTGTGGCCACAGCCCCTGAATCAACAGTTACATTGTGTCCAGGTGGGACATGAACTCCTTCGTGTTCCAAGCGAGGACGTTGGGGCGCCACTGCAAGCGTCGACAAGAACAGCCAAACAAGAGAAAAGTGGGGAAATGAGTTTTTCGACAAACTTAATAGCCACATCTTTGAGGCTTTATTAACAGACACTCTTGTGTGCGAGCAGATGTAGTTGCCCCCGTCTTGCCACCTGTCTCTGAAGATGACAGGAGTGCAGGAACAGGGGAATAGGACAAATTTATCTAACATACCTCGTACTACCAACCTTACTGGTTGGCTTGTAAGTGCATCCTGTGTAGTAAAATCGCTTGCTGTCACCTGACATTCCCAAAGGCCATCATCAAAGTCTAATGTTGCTGAGCGTACCAAAAGTGAACAGTCTCCACCAATATTAGGAGGCTGCATGCTCTGATGTATTATCATAGAACTACCAGACCATTCGTACTTCTTGGGGTAAATGCCCACTGGCTGAAATGGAAATATATTACCATAAGAGTAAAGTTAATTAACTTGTCCAAAATCTGTGACGAAGCATTCTTTTGCAGTAGCATCTCCTTGTCAGGCTCGATAAAGATTTTTACAGAAGTCCATAAGACCCGCGAGAGGCCGGATGAACCGTGTGCTCCAAAGAATGTATAACTCCCTATAATTACCTTGTTATCTTTCTGCCATGAGCACGTCCCCATTTTATCGATTACTTTGCATGTTAGGAGTGCGTCCTGACCTGGATTCACTTCTGTGTATTTCGGCTGTTCAGCAAACCTTTGGAAGCAATTTATGTCTGAAAGAGATAAGATGGGACGTCATGAGATGGCAGAATGTTATTTATGACTTGTACCTGCCAGGGTTTGAACGGGAATGTGAAGGTGTTAGTTAGAAACCGGGAATTATTGGCTTCTCAGAGAAATTGGACTTGTTGTGCCATAGGCAAGAACTATTAGGAAAATACAACAGAGATTATGGGAGCGATAATGGGAACATCAAAGCTTCTCGCACTTGCATTTTTTCCTTAAAGTGAAATTGGTTTTCAGTTATGTTTAATTACACTTAGGAATACACTCTGGCTTGATTGTCAATTATGTGGGATTTCATTGGCAAATTATTTTCCTATTTAATCTTATTAGGTGTACTTTCATACTTGTACAGTATAATTATTGTTTGTTCCGGAACATTTTTCTTTTCATGTTCATGTTCTAAACAATTGAGCGTGGAACGTTCATAAAGAATCGTTCAAGTGGTTTAGGTAATTTAGCCAGAATATTCGATAGTTGATGTCATATAAATAGTTGGTCATTAAGATAATGTTTTATTTTTATTTATTAGTTTTATTGGTCTATATTTAATAATCTATTTTAAAACAAAGTTATTAAGATAAATCATCTCACAGCTGTTTAAAACGTCCAGATTCAATAACTTATTGTTGTCGAATCTAATTGTCAGTGGAGGTGTACATTTCCCGAAATTCTTAGTACAATTGATAGGTAGGCATTTGTGTACCCAAAATAGCATACCATACCAAACTAATTTCTGCCTTCAATTTTCTCCCGATAATGTTTTTGCTTCAATTCTGATTTGCATTTGATAAAAAAATGCTCTTTGTTTACAGAAGTTGATAAAAGTTATACTCCACAATTGTTAGCAGGTTTTAAACTTAAAAACAAGCCAAAATAAACTTAAAAACAAGCCAAATATGTAAGTGAAAAAGAAGTACGAGTGTTGCTATGTAAGTTTTGAGATAGACAAGTAAAAATAAATATTTATAATCGAAAATGACTTTTATGTTTTTCAAAATATTCTGCATGCAGATCAAACACTTGCATGCGATTGAAGTACCTCCAAAACATGTGATTTGAACGCATCAACCGCTTCTTCATTTCTTAATTTTTGATCTGCGGGAATAAGAAGAAAACATTGGCTGCTAAGACAGGACTGTACGGCTTATGACGCATCAATTCGATGTTTTAAATGCTCAAAAATTCACTTGTTTGACCCGATGTGTGAGAGCTTGCTTTGTCGGGTTGGAGAATGATTCTTCTTCTACGATTGGTTTTCCTTATTTTTCCGAACACTTCTTGCATCAAATAGTACCATTCAGAAGTGGTCGTTCTACTTTGCTGTAATGGTACGGTAGGGACATGTCCAATTATTTCGAAAAAACAGGAGACCGAAGTGCTTCGTGCGCGAACAACTTTTTTTGGATTTGGCTCGTTTTGAAAGACCCGTATGTTCGATTGTTGCTTATTTTCGGGTTCATATGCATAGATCCATTATTCCTCGCCTGTAACGATCTTATAGACGTTTTTTCAAGTACCCCGATTGAATTTTTCCAACATATCCTTGCACCAATCGACACGAGAGTTTTTTGAGCGATTGTCAAATTATGCGGTATTTTTGACTAACAAATGTTCATGCAATATTGAATGTATGCAAGTGGAACTAATACCCAAGCATGCCCCAATCTCACGGTATGTCACGTGACTATCCAGCAATATCAGTTCACGAACAGCATTGATTTTTTCTGGCGCGACAACCGATTTAGGACGACCTTCACAAAATTCGTCCTGTAGCGAAGTGCGACAACGACTGAATTCGGAAAACCACAGAAACACGGTGCCCAAAAGTCGAACCGAGTTGCTCGGCACACTATTGTTAGTTTCATCCACGTCGAAAATCATAGAAAATCATCACACGAAAATGTTCACGATTTAATTCCATTTTTTGACCAAGATGAATGTTTCAAGTACCTGTAAAGAACACAAATAGCACTCGTATGACAAAACTTTCTGAGTAAGTTTACCATTAAAAATATCATACTTCGCGGTGATAATGTCAGATTTGACAAATTCACGCTGGTGTTGACATATCTCAAAACTTAAGTTGCAACCTACGTAGTATAGACAATGTGATTTATTGCAGAAAATCAACTATTTCAAGTAAACAAAGATACCTAAACCAATTTCAAATAAATTCGTGGAGTTAGTGATTTTGGGAAGATGGGTAAACAAAAATACCTTAACCAACTGCAAGAAAAATCCAAACAATTATTGATTTTAGAAAGATGGAAAGCGGAAAATACTGCTGTCCCGAATGAAAGAAACATATTATGAAATCGAAGAACCACCACTAGAACGTTAGTAGTTCAGTGAATGCACAATAGTTCAGTGAATGTACAACTACAACAAAAGGATGGGAATGCCCATCGAAATGCATTCTTTTTGAAAAAAGCGTTTTTCGAAAATTTGACGGTACCGGTAAAGGTAATTTTGAATGTGTAGTGTTGTTTTGCGGTTAAAATATTTACAACAAAAGTATTTAAAGTATTAAAGTATTATCTTATGATAATGTGAGCTGAAATGTTTAGGTAGTTTTATACAGTTTCGTCGATTGTGGTTGCGTCGTTGTTTTGTTTGTTTAATTTGCACCGACTTTAAAATGTAATAGATATAAAGCGAAAAATTATTTTACGCTTTTTGTGAATTCGGTTCAACTGTTTTTTAAAAACAATTTTATTTTTCAGTTTTTAGTGTCTTCATATACAGGGTGTTTCAGATCTGACGAGCCAAAATGAGTGGGGTGATAGATCTCACTCAGGCAAACAAAAAATGGAAGGAAGGAGGGGAACTCTCAACCGTTTGGGAGTTACAGGGTGATTCAAAAATTTCAGTTTTTCATGGTATGCGCATTACTCTTATATTTTTATCTCTTCATCTACCCAACACAGCCACATGAAAGAAACGCTAAAAAAGAACTATCCTAATTACCTTTCCAAAAATGTCAACAATGTTGATCCCACTACTACCACTGCAGGTACAGTCACGGCCAAAATTGAAAAAAATGTTTGGAAATTACCAAAATTTCAGCATTTTCTGAAATTGTCTCCGAAATTTATGTTTTAGTATACCTCTTTTTTATTTTTCTTGGATTGTCTTATTACCTTTCCAAAACGGTGCAATATACCAGGGTAGAAAAAGAATTAGAAAAACGGCATTTTTAGAAATCTCTGACTACCTAATTATTTTATTGCACTTTAGGTAGCAAATTCTTTAAGTAAACAAAATTTTTATTAAAAATGGTCGAAAATGTTTCTTTTGGGTTAACAGGTAATTAATTTTAATTATTGCTGCAAAAAAGTTTTAAAAGTGTTAGTGTATTAGCATGTGTTAGCCAGAATTCACATCCGTGTATCCTGGCGTTTTGTTACTCGTACCTGATAGACATTTTGTTATAAAAAAGGGTCAGTAAACAAGAATACCTATCATAGTCGAAAAGCAAATCAATGAGTGCGGGTGTGTTTTGGCAAAAATTAGTAAAAAATGGTAAAATTTACATTTGAGGAATTCGCGGACATTATTTACATTTATGGTGTAGTAGACGGAAAAGAGGGAGCGGCTGTATGGGAATATCAAAGGAGATTCCCCAACCGGAAAGCACCCCAAAGTGGAGTATTTACACGGACTTTCCGAAGGTTAAGAGAAACAGGAAGTGTGACTCCACACGACATCGAGACACGACCCGAAACTTCGGGAACTTCTGCCGACGTCGAGCAGCAAATAATCACCATCGTGAGGCAGGACCCTGAGATGAGCACGAAACGAGTCGTAAGGCGATTAGGATTGTTTTCATCTAAGGCTTGGAGGGTTATTCATCGAGGAGGATTACGTCCATACCATCATCACCCTGCCCAAGGACTACTGGAAGGAGAAAACTGAAATTTAGCACTTGCCTTCTGGAACGCGACATTGACGATAGCGCGTTTCTGGACCGAATTCTGTGGACAGATGAATGTTAATTCACCAGGAATGATATCAGGAACTTCCATAACCTCCATAGCTGGTCGAAAACTAACCCACAGAGGGCACAGGTTACCTTATTCCAGCAGAGATTTAGTGTCAATGTTTGGACTGGTATCATCGGCAACCATTTGGTAAAACCACTCGTTTTGCCGCAAGTGCTTAATAGTGAATTTTATGCGGACTTTTTGGACTGCCAGATCTAATAGAGGAGAACCCTATGGATAATGTAAGGTGAATGTTTCACTAACACGATGGAGTACCAGCGCATATGGCTAACATTGTGAAGGTAATACTAAGTGAAAAGTTTCCTAACCGCTGGATTGGACGAGGTGCACGATGGAGTACCAGCGCATATGGCTAACATTGTGAAGGTAATACTAAGTGAAAAGTTTCCTAACCGCTGGATTGGACGAGGTGCATCGGTTCCTTGTCCTGCTGGATCTTTATACCTTACCCCATTGGACTTTTTCTTATGGGGAACAATGAAGTATGAAGTTTATTCAAGCCCAGTTAACAACAGGGAGGATTTAGTTGGCCGAATTGGGAATGCACCGACGAAAATACGGAAGAGGCTGGCTGCAATACGCCTTAGACAGGGACTTAGAAGGAGGTTGTTGAATGTATCGAAAGTTGCGGTGGACAGGTAATAAGACGGGCAAATCCAATTAAAATAAAAAAGAGGTATACTAATTACATAAATTTCGGAAAAAATTTGAGAAAATGCTGAAATTTTGGTAATTTCAAAGCATTTTTTTCAATTTTGGCCGTGACTGTACCTGCAGTGGTAGTAGTGTGATCAAGATTTTTGACATTTGGTGAAAGGTAATTTGGATAGTTGTTTTTTAGCGTTTCTTTCATGCGGCTGTGTTGGTGATAAAAATAAAAGAATAATGTGCATAACATGAAAAACCTAAATTTATGTAACGGTTGACAGTTACCCCCCTCCCCCAACACATCATAGGTTTGTCTATATTTTTATGCGTGGTATAATTAGTATTGTCATTTTATATTAGATTAAAATTCTAATGTACGATTTTAAATTACAACTGAGTTTGTATGCAGAATATTACAATATTGAAACTAAGGAAAAATTCTAAACATGCAGTTTATAGAAAGGAAATCCGCCATCTGAAATGAAAATCCGGGAACTGAAATCGAAATCCGGCAACATATTACGAAATTAGTCACGGTCACGCTTTTATACCCTTTCCTTAGATACAAAATTTTTACCATCGCCAATTTTTTACCATTTACCAATCAGGAAGCGTTTTTATGTACAACAGAATCAAAATCATCGAAATCTGTCTACGCCTTATGAAGCTAGACGCCACCCCTCCTTCAACTCTCACGCTAAGAATAATTTCTTGTCATGGACACAAATATATACTCAATGAGTTCAGAATCATCTAAATCAGTCAATGCGTTACAAAGTTAGACTTCCCGCACCGTTCAAAATTTTGTACCGGTATCAATGGGGAAACTAACTCTATAAATCAGAAAAAGAAACAACCAAATCGGTCTACGAGTTACGAAATTGGACTACCATCTCCCCCTTCTCCGCGCCACCACAAAAGACTTTTTTTCATTATTAACAACATATCGTAGAGCGTATGCAATACAACAAAAGAAGAACCATCCAAATCGGTCCACGCATTAAGAAGTTAGGTTCCACCCGACCCGATGGGGGGATGCATCGGTCCACGCGTTACCAAATTATGCCCGGTCGGTCATACATAAAAAAAACTAGTGGGGTGGGTCCAGATTCTGGGTGTCGCATCATTGGTGCGACCCTTGAGGTCCACACGAAGAACTTCCCAGTTAATAAAAATCTTCAATTGTTATTAACAATATTCAATTATATTACGAGTAAGTGAAAACTCAATAAAATTCATACTATTCGATTTATCGTTTCATTTATCATTAATATCAACTATTTATGATTTTTTAAAACATTTTTTTAATGTTACAAAAAACTATAAAAGTTCTGGATTTTTTTTTAAGTATCGAGTTGTATCAGAACCAATTAGATCAGATGAATCTTTTTCAAAAAAACACTTTCGCCCACTTGTATCTCATTCAAAAATACTTAAAAAATTTATATTTTAAATTTGTAAATAAATAAATTAATGAATTTAATTTATCATGATAATTTCGTTATAATTAGATGCAAAAAAATTTTTAAAAAATTATTCCGTTATAGCAAAATTTTTTAATGAAAACCAAATAAATGCACTCTGTTAGGAATTCATTTGTTATTAATAATTTTGAATGGTTATAAACAATTTATAATTGATATAAACAATTCTTAATTGTTATAGACCATTTTTAATTGATATAAACAAACACACACACACACGCACACACACACACATACATGTGTTCAAAAACATGCGTAAAACACTATGGTGACTTTGAAATGTAAAAAAAAATTAAAACTAAAAATTTTGAAAATCGGGCCCATTACAATAACTTCCTATATGTGGGAAGTTAATAAAAATATTCTATGTTTTTGGGAAGTCGGTGAAAAAGTAAGAAAAAAGCTAAACATTCCTTAGGCGTTTCCTCAACAGCTGCATCAGAGGGTCAGCTCGTCTTAAGGAATATTTACAGTTCTTACGTCGCTCGAGTTTTAAATTAATTGTTCTGACAATTCGCGCGGGACAAGAGCGTATAATTCATATTATTTTGTACATTAAAAAAATACGATATCAATAAGTTCAATAATTTATTTGGAAAATCATTTAATGTCACGATTACAATTTATCGAGGGCATTCTTCTGATCTAATTTTAAGTCACTATTTTACATAAATGTGATCCAGTTTCTGCAATAACACGATTAATAATACTTTTTAATGATTCAATTGTTGTTGATTTAGCAACATAAAAAGTCACATTATACATATGTCCCCACAAAGAAAAATCCAACAGTGTGATATCACGAAAGATCTAGGCGAAAAATTGACAGATCCAAATCTGGAATAATTAAATCGTTATTTGCTGTTTTCAATTAATGGAAGGTTACAGTAGGAGTACATGGCTCTATCCTGTTGAAAACTTATTTCACAAAAGGGTTTTAATAAAAAGAATTTAACGAACCAGACAACATGCAGGATAGAGACTTTTCCATTAAAAAAATTTTGGATCAGAAAATCAAAACAGCGCTGGTACACAGCGGGGTTTTATAATGAGCTTATCATTGGGCAATGAATGGGTGCCAGGCGTCGTCCATCGGCCGTTGACTGGTAACATTTCTAGCCCGACCATGGTTGACTGCTGAATGATAAAGCCAAACGATTCATTACCTAACCTGTTAACTGGGTATGAAGACATATTCCGTCATACCTGGAAGACTACAGCAATGAGCATGACGAAATTTTCCGTCATGGAATTTAACCGTAATATGTTGAACGCATTACGTTTTATGCAGAACTTATCTATTAAATTCTAGCGTGGTTATATGGCCTCATATTGTTAATGGGTCATGTACATTCTTGTTTTTGTAATCTGTCATTCGAGTGCATTTCAGTGTTTTACATATTAGTAATAATTTTGTGATTATAGTAACTGTTATTTTCTTCAAAATATGGCTAAAAGAAAGAAAATAGTTTTCAATTGCTCTAGAGTGAAGATGAAATATTGCCTGGGAGGTCAGGTAAGCTACGTGGATGCATCAGTTCAGTGGATCAGCAGTTCAGAAGAAAGCGATAACGACTTTTTTGCGGACCGGATGATGAGGAATCAGAAGACGATATTATAGACGCAAGCATTCAATCGGCACCAGGTGAATGGAAAAGAGAGGGAATAATACGATCCGTTTACCGTTTTTGTCTCAATCTGGACTTATATGTATTAGAAGGACCCGAACAAAAAGATTAACTTTTTTATTTTGAGAAATTTGTAGATGATAATTTTGTAGGACTTATTTTGGGACAAAGAAACAAGTACGCCAAATTTTTATATATATTATTGTAAAGCGCCAAGGTGACCGACGTCTCTTTAAACCGGGAGAATTAATAATAAAAAGTAAGAGTCTTGCGATATATTGTGTTGTATCGTGTTCCGTTACGTTTGCGTGTGACTGTTATTTTAGTTTTTACAAAAAAACATTTCGTTTTTGTACCTTATGTGTTAAATTTATACAAACTCTTTTGAGGAACATTTTGTTCTTTTGAAATTTTTAATAATTCAACTAACTAAAGCGGCACCTCCATCTAATCCTGTAATAATGCGCCCTAATCTCTCTGGGGCAAAGAGATCAACGGGAAGTCTACCAGTACCAGTATTACCAGCAAAAGAACAGCTTAGCGCATGGGCAGTAGTAAGGACTAGCTACGCCCAGCAGGTGAGTGGTAGTTCCAGGAAAAGTTCCAACATAGTGATTCAGCCTTCGGCTGACTTGGGAAAGTCTTCGCTTAAGACAGTCGCGGGGCTTCAAGGTATTTTTGACTGTCAGTGGCAGGACGAACGGTATGGAACGCACTTCGAGCACCTTCGAGGGTGCACACAAAGTGCATACCTTAAGGCCTTGCCACTGGTTATCCTTTTGGAGAATATTTTCTCCTTCGGACTAGTTGGCCGAGGTTGGTGGAGGTCTGTACCACCACAATCGACGCAGCCACCAAGCTGATGCTTGAAGGTATCCACGTGGGTGGTAGGCACCTCCAGCCTTACCCGGTCTCAGTGAAGCCGACGAGAGTCTGCTTTTCTCGGGTCCCCCTCCGAGCCAGGTCTGAGGATCTTGAGACCTTCTTAGGATGGTTCGGAAAGATCCACGGCAAGGTCCGGGCAGTGCCACTTTAAATTGGGGACGAAGGACTCGGCATCCTTAGAGACGTGGCATCCTTAGTCTAAGCCGTGAAGCACATATCAAATTGAACCAGACGGCTTTTACTGGAGTGTTGGTGGATCGATGACTGGGATTGAGGTAAGCACAGAAGTGAAATACCATGCTTGCCATTAGGCAGGACATTTTATTGCGGAGTGTCCCAAAAGGCTCAGGAAAGCGGCTGAAGCCACTGTGGAAGAAACACTTGCCACTGCAAAGATTCCCGAAACAGTGACATCGCCCGTTGCTGCGCCTATTCTCTTGGAGCAACCCGCCACTAAAGTGTCTGAGAAATTACTCCCTGATGCAAATCCGACGCCGACTATAAACGGTGCTACCCCGATACAGGAATAGGCAGACACTTCGGACGAGGAGATCACAAGTGGCAGTCAGAAGAAAAAAAGAATGAAGAGGAAGACGAAGGCAAAGCCTGACCAGGAGATGATGCCACCACCGAAGAAGGCGGTGAGTATTGTGAGCACCAGTTACCCAAATTGATGTCACTGAAGTTCTCTCGGCTCTCGAGACGGCCTTTAAGGCGGCCTCGAGTAGGCGCTTTAAAGTGAATCCTGCTTTGGTGGAGGTCCCGAGGGAGAAGTTACGCTCTCTCCTGACCATTCTCAGGCCTGATCTAGGAGAACCAGCCAGGATCCTTCCCTAACTGAAGCTGCTCATTGCAGAGGCCAAAAAGAAGGCCAAATATAATGAGGTGTCGAGGTGCGAGCACCTCTTCAACAAGGTCTCGGGAATCCTTTAAAATCTCGAACTAAATAGGAGTCGTACAGTCATTATCTGAGTTCGTGCGATTTCTTGAATGTGTAGGATAACATGGGTCAATGCAGGGGGGCTTGAGTGCACCTACTAGACTACATATTATTTTTGAAGACATAACACAATGGAACACGGACATTGCATTTATACAGGAGACGAATTTTACACATTTACACTCCACAGAAACACCCACAACACTACACTAACGCCTCCTGTATACACAGATATCTGCCAAGGTTTCGCGTCTTCCCTATTGGATTGGTATGCTTCTGCCCGCACAACCAGAGTTGCTCGCACAATAAGAGAGACTTAAAGAACGACTGACAGCACAAAATTACAAGCATAGCTTGAAGTTTGTGCTCCGCAACCAGCCGCGCTGGTTTTGAGAGGGCGAGTCTCCGACCGAGTACTTTCTCTAGACAACTCGACGCCGTACCGCTTCTTGTAAAGTAAACTCGATTCTTGCCGAATCGGGCCAGATCCCATACGGACAGGAACTTGGGAATTATATTCGCAACTACTACACGAGGCTTGATGCTGCATCGACGTTGCCAGCATTCTCGTCCAACGATGAATTCTTTTATAATGTACCTACTTTCTCTGATAAAAGTAGAGAATTCCTGGACAGAACGCTTACTTTCCATGAGATGCTTGTCGCGACGAAGGATCTTCGACGTCATACTTCTCCTGATTATAATGGTCTAACTCCAGAATTCTTTTGTTCGTTTTAGCAATCTTTTGATTCCTGACCTTTTGGATGTTTCTAATTCTGCACTGGTTGCACATACCCAATTTCCCTCAAGTTGGCGGAGATCCGTTATGCGTTTAATACCTTAGAGGGGAGATCATCAGAAGATGGGGAAATGAAGGCCAGTTACTGTATGTAATGTAGACTACAATATAGTTTGCAAAACATTGGGAACTCAACGTTGCTCAGTAATACACCCTTCACAGTCCTACTGCATTCCAGGTCGTTGCCGTAGCAAAGCATCTTTTCGCCTACCATGAAAAAACTGGTTTGCGAATGGCCATAATCTCCTTAGATCAAGAAAGAAGAGGCGTTTGATAGCGTATCGCACGAGTATCTGCTGAGCGTTCTTAATGTATTTGGGCTTCCGTCCAAGTGGATTGAGATCATCAGTGGGCTATATAGAGATTCAGTGATTCTCATAAAGTATCATGGGCAATATTGTCCCTTATTAGGCATGCTTTATAACCGCTGTTGGTAAATCTTCGTCGATCGTTGAGGGAATATTCAGTTCACTAAACATACACTAAGATACCTTAGCATATACTGACGACCTGTCCATTTCACGAAAGAGGGTGCATTTCCAGTTTCTTGTAGAGTTTTCAAGCAGTACGAGCAATACAAGGGTGCCAGAGTTAACCTTAGCAAAAGGCAAGGCCTATTGTGTGGGAGGTGGCGGAATCGAACAGATTCTCCTCTCGGCATACAACGGACGAATGCTTGCCTGAAATATTTAGGTGTATATGTGGGGCTCGATGATAAAACACATTAAGAGTTGTTGTTTTAGGCACTTGTTGGAACTTCTTCATCATAATAATTACACTTAAGAAGTAAATAAAAAACACTTGTTTAGTTCCAAAATTTTTTTTATATAATTAATTTTAACGATTTTAACAAATTTCGACGCGTTAAAGATTTTTACGTCTACAACATGATGACCGGTGCTGATTCAATTTCTGATTTGTCAATCATAAAGAAAGAAACTGTCCCCTTTGTAAATGGTGTTCAAATTACCCACAAGTTTTGAAAGATTTAACGATAAACCACAAAAAAGCTTATGTTCGCATTGATGAGAATGATGTAGTCAAGGCCTTGGGTCTGTTTTGGGATCCTGCTGATGACAATTTTCGTTTTAACTACATATTCAGTCAGAGCAATCGTTCAGTCACTAAGAGGACAGTCTTATCGCAAATAGCACAACTTTTCGACCCTCTAGGGTTTTTGAGTCCAATTATGTCAAGAGTCACCACCGTTAGAGATGAAAACCCAATGAGTTCATTCCAGAAGGAGCTTCTTCACATAAACAAAGTTCGAGTTCCAAGATATTCCTTTAGATTCAACGTCCCAACTCCACGGGTTTCCTTATGCTAGCACAAGGGTAGCTTGCGTCTACATCAGGTGTGAGGATAGTTTCGATAACGTAACAACTAAACTCCTTTGTTCGAAGTCTAAAGTAGCAACCTTAAAGGTAACATCGTTGCTTAGGTTGGAATTATGTGCAACCGTACTCTTAGCTGAGTTAATTCACCGAGTAAATTCATCGCTTACAGTCGAGATACAAAACATATTTTGTTGGACTGATTCCATAATTGCACTTTAGTGGATTTCGTCGCCTTCCTATCAGTGGACTACAAGGTACAAGGTACAAGGCCTAACCAAGTATATTCTCTGGAATCATGTGCCCTCTGAAGTAAGCCCGCTAACCTACTCTCTCGTGGAATGTCACCAACGGAACTCGCAAACTCTAAATTTTGGTTTCACGGTCCTCAATTTCTGGCACATACAAGTTCCTATTGAGCAGCTTTGAACACCTCATCTCTAGGATTGAAATTACCTGAAGCTAAAACCCAAACATTCTCGTTTGCAATTACAAAAATTATGGATATAACACTGGACTGCATGTTTGGTAACTCTTTTCGTCGTATAGTATCAGTCTTTGGATAAATTTTTCGTTTTGTAATAACTGCAGAGCCCCACCATAACATCGTCAAACGGTATTGTTTACAGCAACTGAACTAGATCGAGCGTTAAAGGCAATCATAAAAATCATTCAAAAATGTGGCTTTTTTGAAGATTACACCAATTTGGAAACATGTAAAGAAATTTCACGAAAAAGTCAACTACGAAATCTCACTCCATTCATAGACAAAGGAAGGAAGGGTCGTAGGACGCTTAACAGAACTACTAAACTACTGACTACCTTTCGACTGCAAGCATCAATTCCTGCTTCCAGACAGTTATCCCTTTACACAAGCTTTAATTCGTCATTACCATTGTACATATTTACACGATGGGAGCCAATGCGACACCGATTCTGGATAATGAATGGAAGAAATGTTGTGAAAAGAATAGTTCATCAATGTATTCCTTGCTTTCGGACCAAACCAAAACCAATTGAACAATTAATAGGAAACATCCGAGAAGATCGTGTCATACCACTTCGTCCTTTCACAACAACTGGGGTTTACTTCATGCTCATTATCGAATAAGAGGCAAAACTCTAGCCAAGACATATCTAGCGATCAAAGGCAGTTCACGTGGAATTGGTTCACGATCTCTCTACACAAGCCTTTCTTGCCGCTTTGAAACGCTTTATTGCACGAAGAGGAAAATGCTAAACCATATATTCTGACAGTGCTACTAACTTCACAGGAGCAAATTCAGAACTTCAGGAATTACGTCAGCTCTTTAATTCCCAACAGGATCAAAGCAGCGTGTTTAATAGTTGCGCCAGCGAAGGAATAACATGGAAATTCATTCCACCCCGTTCACCACATTTCGGAGGGCTGTGGGAGGCTGCAGTGAAGGTCGCCAAAAACCTTATCCGTCGTACAGTTGGAAATGCTTCTCTCACTCACGATGAGCTTCATATCATCATTTGTCAAGTGGAAGCCGTGATAAACTCCCGACCTCTCACACTTATTTCATCCGACCCCAATGATTATGAGGCCCTTACTCCAGGGCATTTTCTGGTGGGTACCCGACTATCTGCCATAGTAGAACCAGACTGCAAGGACTATAAAATCAATCTGGCCCGCTACCATCGTCTTCGTTTCATTCATCAACAATTTTGGCATCGTTGGAGTAAAGACTACCTCAACATCCTCCACGAACGCAAGAAGTGGACATCAACTAGTAACAATGTTCAAAGGGATTAACTTGTTTTAGTGAAGGATGAAAACAATCCCTCAATTAAGTGGCCATTAGCACACATTATCGACGTTTACCCTGGCGAAGATGGGAGAAACCGGGTTGTCACCATCCGGACCACAAACGGGATCTTCAAAAGAGCTATCAAGAAAATCTGTCTTCTACCTATCTAATAAGTCCTTGAAGGTAAACTCTTCCAGGCCGGTAGTATGTTGGATATTCTTAAGCTAATTTATAAATTGATAATTAAGCATCAGTATGCACAATTTTTCTAATCATTTATTTGTAAAAATTATTGTCAATTTTGCTATGAAATTAGTAAACAATCGCAGGTCCTCCGACCCGCCAGGCTGCCTAAATGCGTCTTTGTTTCCAGTGTCCATCCCGATACCTCTGAGCAGGATATAATTTACCTTATTTACTACAATTCGGGCATTCCCAGTTGCATGATTGCTTGTAGGAAGATAAGTGCATCACTCGGCCCTGGCGAACGCGCCTTCTCCGCCTCTTTTAAAGTCATTATCCCTAAAGATTCTTTCTCGGCAACTGTCTTCCTGGCTCGGTTCTTCATTCAAAAAACTTGTCTCCTGCTATTATTCCAACGTAACTGGATTGCGCTCCAAAGCCTCGCAGTTATTTTCCGTCTCTATCTCTGCTGACTTCGACATTATCGGTCTGACCGAAACCTGGTTATGCGGCGGCATATCCGACGCTGAGCTCTTTATGTCCAGATTCCAGGTTTTTTGGCGTGACCGCCACTCTGATTTATGTGCTCCAGGACTGGCATTCCTTGTTAGTTCATGCAGGTCCTCGGCTCCGACGACCTGGAGTTTTTATGCATCGCCTTAAATTTTCCTTATTTTCCTCCCCCGGCTCACCTTCAGGTGTATTTGACCACCTTTCTGCGTCCTTTGACACTTTGAGCGATCCCATGATGCCATGCGATGAGGCTGTAGTTTTTGGCGACTTTCACCTTCCCATCGTTGACTAAATTTGGTCCTCCGAGACTGAGGAACTGTTTCCTTCCTATTTGTATGCTCCCCAGCACGTGCTGTCCTTCCGCGACACATGCGCCTCTGTCGGTCTTTCTCAGTGCAGCGACGTCACAAACGATTCGGGAAGATCATTGGACCCTGTTTTCTCGACTGACCTGGGTGGATTGCCAGTGAGTAGGTGCCTTACTCCCCTGATCCCGGGGTCCAGTCACTATCCTGCACTCCAAGTTCTCTTGCATTTTGAGGCCACTGACAGTTCCTCTTCCTTTATTTTGGGCTGCTCCTTTAATTTTAGAGCGGCTGATTTATCTGTAGTTAATAATTGGCTATTGCGTTATGATTGAGCTGGATTTGCCGAACCCGACATTGACCTAGCCGTTTGCTCTTTCTACGACGTTCTATATACCTGTTTTGCTCAATGTGTTCCGGCCTCTTTGTCCCGCTCTGCTCGCTTGTCTCAGCCCTGGATGGACGGCTCCATCAGAAGCCTCAAAAACTTCAAAAACAAGGCCTGGAAAAGGTTTTGCTTCTTTAGGAGTGATACGGACTATCAGGCATACTTCGACATCTACAATCAGTTCTCGTCGATCTTCAGACTTCCTACATTCTATCTAACTCGAGATCCATTATGTTTTCCGACCCTAAAAAATTCTGGAGGTTTATAAATTCTAAACGACGCTGCGATGATTACCCCTCCTCTCTTAGGCTTGGTGACTGCGAGAACAATGACCCCGCTGAGGTGGCCAATTTTTTCGCTGACTTCTTTCTCGCTTCTCTCTGTGATCCCGACTATGATACTATCTCTACAGAATTTTCCCACTTGGCTAGGCTTCCACCTACTTCCCCTGATCTTAAAGACTTAGTTTTTGACAACGTTACTGTAACTGAATATTTGTCGAGCTTGTCTGATGGATTTTCGTGCGGTCCTGATGGCACCCCTTCATCGTTCTTGAAGAGGTGCTGCACGTCGGTTGCCCATGTTCTCTGTTTCCTGTTCAATCGATCTGTGTACTGCGGCCGGTTCCCTAGGCTTTGAAAGGATTCTGTTATTATTCCGAAGAAGGGTGATAAATCGGAAATCTTTAATTATACACCTATTGCCAACTTCTGCCATGTAGCGAAAGCTTTCGAGGCGCTAATTAGTGACGTGCTCCGCTTTCATTGCAGACCTTTCATAGCTTCTTTCCAGCACGGCTTTATTAAGGGTAAGTCCACCACCATCAACCTACTCGAGTTCGTACATCATTGCCTGCCTCCGATTCAGGCAGGCCTCCAGGGCGACTGCATATTCACGGATTTCAGTAAGGCCTTTGACAGAATTCATAATAGGATTCCCATTCACAAGCTTCGTCTGCTCGGGTTTCCGCCGCTTTTTATTGTTTGGCTGTCCTTCTACCTATTTAGTCGCACTCTTGACGACGACTGTGCTTTGTTAAACTGTGACATTCACATTTTTCATGACTCATGCTCCAGTAATCGTCACCCCATTAATTCTAACAAATGCACGATTATGACTTTTACTCGCAGAAGAAGTTCCATTCTCTATGATTACTCTCTGGGTGGAAGTATGTTGAGAAGGGTTGATCGGGTCAAGGACCTGGAGGTGATTCTCAATTCCCGTCTATCTTTTGGGGACCACGTGGACTTCGTGGTGCGTAGAGCTAATTCCATGCTAGGCATCGTAAAAAGGTGGTCCAGAGAGCTCGACGGTTCCTACTTAACTAGGATCCTCTACTGCACTTTCGTTAGACCCATTCTGGAATATGCTTGCCCAGTATGGGATCCCTATTTCCCCATTCACATCAACCGGATCGAGGCGCAATCCCTTCTTCCCTCCTTCCTACCCTGCCAGGCTTGCTCTTATCTCTCTCTCTCTCTCTGTAAGACTGTTTTTTTGTACGAATTACTGCAAGGAACGATGAACTCCTCTGAATTCCTGAGCGACGTGGGTATTTCCTTCTCGGGCAGGTCCTTGAGAACTACGTATTTTCTGCATATTCCATACCATCGAAAGCTATATGGAATGTATGAGCCTATTACTTCTATATTCCGCTTCTACAACGACTACGCTGCCCGCATAGAGCTTGGGTGTTCCAGACGGCAGCTGAAGAGCCAATTGAAGCTAATTATTTAATTAAGTTTAGCTATAATATAAATTTCGTATTCTGTATTTTCATTTTGAGTAGCCAGTTTTAGCAAATATGTTTTTCAAATAAATAAAGAAATAAATGAAAATAATAGTGATTAATCAGAAGAGTTTATTTAAATAATAAGGAAAGAATCTAGAAACTGTAAAACTCTTTTTTAAGAAACAATACAGATATTGTATTATCAGCAGTTTTTGTTTTGTTGTAGGTAAAATGAAAATAAAAAAAGACTTAAAAATTTCTCTCAACTAAAAAAATATATATAAAAGTTTTCATTGTAAACAGAAATAGTAACAACGACAAAAATGGATATAATACAGTTCAAATTTATATCAGACGTAAAGTACAATTTTGTCCGTGTAACAATATAGTTTAGACTGATATGTACTTAATTTTTGTGCACAGCGACTTGATCAAAATTTGACCAAATTTTCGCTTCGATTATTTTTTAACGTCAACTTTAGTAACGCGAATAAAACTGTTAACGACACCACCGGTACTAGCCCTGGCTTAAGAAGGCATTCTCGGAAACAAATTTAAATGAAACCGAATTTTTTTTTGCTTGATCGTCTTCTTAAGGGCCTTGAGAATCCATCTCTCGATGCTTATTTCGATTTGCAAACTGGAAGCGCCTTTATAGCTTTGCTTTTTCCGGAATTTTCACTTATTTAATACTAATTGCAAAACTTTGAGAGTGTTCTTCTCGTAAAGTCATTTTTCGAAATGATGGGCGTGATTAAGCCAGGATTATTGAACCAATTTGATTTTTTTTGTTTCACTTTGTTTGTTTTATAATCCTCTATCGAATGACGTGGAAGTTTTTTGATTGAACAATTTTACCTACTTTACATGCGTCTTCCTCGTGCAATTTCGGTGGATTTATGAACGTCTAACTGTAATCACCGCCATTTTGTAAAACAAAATTTCAAAAACCGGCCAGTTTTTCGATTTCTGTATGTATTTAAATTAAGAAAAAAAAAATAATTTTTTTCAGATGTATTATATTTTCGCAATCACACCCGCCGCGTTGGATGATACTTAAGAGGTGGTAAACGACGTCGTCTACGTTCCGAAAAAGAAAAATTAAACCGACTGTAGGAAATTTAAAATATATTAAAATCCCAAAAAAAAGAAAGCTCATTCAATTATCTCCTATAATCATCAAATAAATGTAATTTTAAAATCGCCTGGTTGGTTTGGTTGAAGTGGTTGAAGTGGCCAGCTTGAGGGAACCCGTTTGTCAGTCACCTGCCTGCCAGGGTAGTAGATCCAACAGGGCACGAGACCACTGTGTTAGAGCCAACCTCAGGAGTGGAGAAATTGAGTTAACTCCCTAATCTTTGCTCCTGAAATTGCCTGAAGATTCTCCAGAAAGTAGTCTCCCAGTGTCCGCCTTCTTGCACCTACCAGAGCTGGGTACTTACCTACTTGTTTCTTTTTCGCTAACATCGCCGCAACGTGACAGTGTGTATTATAAGGAGCGTCAATAAATGATCAATTTGCTGACAAATAATTCAGAATTTACTTCATCCAGATCCAGCGATCCAGCAAGTTACTCCCCAAGAATTTAAAAAAGTAGTTTAACGTTTTCAAATCATTAAAAAAATTAAATAGAAACTATCATATGAGTGTACGAAACTAAAAATACATAGGAATTTGTTTTTTATGATATAAAATAATATTTTTTTTTCAAAACAAAAAATTAAACTTAAAGTTAAAAACACAGAATATATTATTAATTAATAATATAAATTCAATTATAATTGAATATTAATATTTTATTAATTATTCCATTTAATAAACCCGCCAATTTGTCCACTTACATTTAATTTTTATATACGCAGATTATTGTCATAATGCATCAGAAATTTACTGGCAATCTGTGGGAACCGTATGGTGTTAAGGTTAGATTATACTGTCTAGTTGTCGACAATTTGCCCGAATACGGATCGCCACTATATGCCGATATATTGACCTATTATTGATAGAAATAAATTCGGGCATTTCTTTGATATTTCTGAACATTTGTCAGAATATTATAGAAGCTTTACATTCTATAACTTTAACGTCAAAATCGACTATTTTTCCGATTTATTCTGGTATTTTGACGTTAAATTGTCAGACATTTTATGTCTGGGTACCAATGTTTGTTATTGGAGATTCACTGAGTCCGTGCGGAGAACATACCTTTAGAATCGCAAGCGCTTCCTCTTGGAATTAGATTGCGTTGTTCGCAGCCTATTGGACTTCGATACGTTCTAAGCAGGACGGTGTCGTCGCAATTAAAGGGTTCGGTGTTCCTCCATTACTTGCTGGTTGGAATTCTATCACTGAAATTCCTTGTAAAGTTAAGATCTGGTACCATGTAATCAGGTCTAAGGCGGAGGACGGAGTGGGAGCGGGGGTCTTCTCGGACAGCCTAGGCATATGCAGTAGGTACCGGCTACCGGACTATTGCAGTGTATTCCAAGCAGAGATCTTGGCCATAGAAAGGGCGGCAGAAATAATACACGGACGCCCAAACCTACCAATGGGTAGCGAGATATGCTTGTACATCGATAGCCAAGCAGCTATCAAGGCGCTGGACTCAAACTTAGTCAGGTCACGGCTGGTCGGCAGGTGTCTGGCTGGTCTCCGGACTTTAGGGGCAAGGCATAAGGTAACTCTATGCTGGGTCCCTGGTCACAGTGGTGTTCAAGGGAATGAGGCAACTGATGAGCTGGCAAAGGAGGGATCACATTTGGATGATTCCTCTATTGACAGATCGATCGGCTGGCCGCTAGAATCAGTAAAGAGAGAAATTGACCTTAAGGCTGTTCAGCTCGCTAAGCAGAGATGGAGTAATCTAGCCACATGCAGCCTATCAAGGCAGCTGTGGCCTGAATGGGATTTGAGGAAAACCGCGTTCCTATTAAGCGGAAGCCGGATAAACCTCCGAAACATTGTGGCAGTTATCACTGGCCACTGTCTTTTCGGTAGACACGCAGAACGTCTGCGCGTTCCCACGAATGACTTCTGCCGGAGCTGTATGGACGAGGAAGAGGTGGAATGCATTCAGCACTTACTCTGCGAATGCCCGGGCCTAACAAAAAGAAGGTGCAATGCAATGGGCACGTACTTCTTAGGTGGCATGGGCGATATAGCCGGCATCGGGCTGAAGCAGCTCCTAAGGTTTATTAACAGCTGCGGCTGGTTTTAGTTAAACCCGGCAATCAGGCACGGTTCCACGGATGTGGTATCACAACGGACCATTTATAGGTCTATGTGAGGCTGATCGGCTGTAGGGGTGATAGCCGCTACCCTAACCTAACCTAACCTAACCATGTAATCAGTCTGCGCAGTAGATAGTCCTATCGGTGCTGAGTTGAAGATGTTTCCATGGAATTGCGTTTGCTGACGCAGCAATCATACTCGTTTAGTCTGATGGTACTACACGATGCATGCTGAATGATGTAAAGGTCAAGGGGGAGAAGGTGCAGCAGAGCATTGAGAGTAGCACTCCAGTAGCACTAATTCAAGCAGTTCTTTGTACCTTGCCCAATTTGGCCAAATTAAAACCTTTCCCCAACTATGGAGCCATAAGTGACCTTACCACCGCTGTGTACAACCATAATGTTATTTTAGGCTGCAGCCTTTATCTTTTACCCGAACCTGGGCCGCAAACATAAAGAGCCAATTTGCCGTTTTGTGTGGTCGACATTTCACTGCCTCCTTTAAGGCGTGCGTTCCCGAAGACACATTTCAGGCCTTTTTCCTGATATTCGGCCTAGATCTGCGACTGATCCAAAAACGTGTCAACGAGATCTCATTTTACTCTGCGAACGTGACTGTACTTCGCTCTAAAACGACAATCCTCTTCACAAACTCCGCTGGTTCCGGTTTTGACCTGATTTGCTTGACTGACACCTAAATGTGTAGGAAAATTGAAAATGCCGCGATTTTCAATTCCGAGTCTCTGGTATTCCGTCGTGACTAACAATCTTATATGGATGCGCCTTTTGCATTCAGTCTTTGTGATAGGAGTAGCAGCAATACTCTTACGATTGCTAACCTCTTTGACTGCTTCTTCAAAACTGAGTTCTGGGTTGATAATTGTAAAATTAGTTTTAAGGATTTTACTGAATTGACGAGGTTACCACCGACATCTTTTGAGCCAAAAGATATGATTATCGACGAGGCTACGGTGTTGGCGAAGATCTTCCACCTAGCTAACAGTTTCTCGGTTGGTTCTGATAGCATCCCTGGCTTGTTCCTGAAGAGCTGAAGTTCGTCTCTCGTACCTGTTTTTTGTCATTTATTTAATTTTTCCATCCGTCTATAATTACTCCACTGCATAAAAAGGGTAACAAGTGTGACATTTCCAATTACAGGCTTAATGCCAACCTGCGCCGCATTTCTAAGTTATTAGAAGCCTTAATTGTTGATGTCCCTTATTTTCACTACAAACCGCTTTTGCACTATTTTCAACTACAATGAACTTACTTGAGTTCTCGAATTTATGTATCTTTGTCATCGCGTCTACGGGGCAGGCATTTTTACTGATTTCAGTAAGGCCTTTGACAGAATTAACCACTTCATCTCATTGAGTTTCTCTCTCCTTTTGTTGACTGGTTGTTCTCCTACTTATCTCATCATTCGGAGTGCTCTCTCGGACATTAGGCATCAAGAGTGGACGCAAGCGATGACGAATCCCTCACGGCCGCAGACTGCGAGTAAAAGGTGGAGAGATCGACGACAGCCGCAGATCCTTCAGGCACTGAGACGATCCTACGGCCGTCATGGCAACGGGCCGAGAACAAGAAGGTGAGAAATCAGTTGCGAAATCAATATCAGCCTTTACAGATGCGTCGGAACAAAAGACCGTTCTTAGGGCATTACCCTTCCAATGCTCAATGCACAAGAGAGTTTAGTTTACAGGATTACCTCGATATCCGTGGACTTAGATAAGCCGTCCGCGGTCCTTGCAACGTTCCTCTCAAGACGACTTAGCTGCTCAGGATTAAGAAAAATATGATCAGATGGAGGAACGAGTTTATGCTGCTCATCATAAGCGTCGCGAAATAGCCTCTAGTGTGGGAGTGGGACTTAACGCCAAAACACACATATTCACAGCCCTGTGTGAAAACGTTCAAATTATCGAATATTGCGTAAACAGATAATCCACAATACTTGCACCATCTTCTGACCTCGTTCAGCGCACTTTCTATAATATTACTAATTACTGGAAGGAATTTACCCGGTACCATATTCGCAACAACTCTGATCCCGTCCTGGTGGAGTTTCAGCAGTATTTTCTTCATTACCATCCACCACAGCAGATGAGGCCAGGGTTCTCAGGTTGGCTAGAGCGAAAGATAGTATCGTTGTGGTGAAATTATAGTACCACCCTGAGAATTATAGTATGCTTGGTAACAACGACAACACCAATGCAAAAATGTAAAAATCTCCATTACATGTACTCGTATATTGTGGTGGTGATGATGATCTACAATATGGCTGTGTGCGCTGTTGCACTGACGCTATTACATGTAGTTGTTATTATACTTCATACAATATACATGTAGGAATCGGAGAATCTGCGTTAAAAAAACCATTTGGCTAGCTGGGTTTGAACCGAGACCATGCGCATGATACTCCATTTCCCTAACCACTGGGCCACCAGCGCCGTTGCCGATTCTCCGTTCCAAAGTTCTTTTCATGGAGAAGCCTCGATGCCACAACTCGGCCGTCCTGAAATGACATCTGCCCCCAGATGTCCGTCTTTTACGTCTTTTAATTACCGATTGTGAGGCTACGTCGTATGAGGTCTTCTCCATCCCACTTCTGACACCAATTTGCAGGAATCGGAGAATCTGCGTTAAAAAAACCATTTGGCTAGTTGGGTTTGAACCGAGACCATGCGCATGATACTCCATTTCCCTAACCACTGGGCCACCAGCGCCGTTGCCGATTCTCCGTTCCAAAGTTCCTTTCATGGAGAAGCCTCGATGCCACATACATGTACATAATTATGCATATGTCAAGGCAGCTTCAAAACGCGAATTTGCGATCAGCTGTAAAAGTTACTTGATGAAGAATCGAACGATTGAGTGAGTAGTTAGTTAATTAATTAAGTGAAACTAAAAGCGAATTTCGACTAAGTGAAATTATAGTACACTTGCGTACTATAATGGAATCAGGATTGCGGATAGTACAGCTGGTTAAATTATAGTATACGTACTATAATTATAGGATGGTTGAGCACCCTGGATGAGGCAGAACTCGGCTTTGAGGGGTTCCCCTGTAGACGTGTCTTCCAACACGACTCGTTGCCAGTTTAGAATACGCTACTAGAGAGTTTTTTTTTGGTTTTATTGTGTTCGATTGCACGTGCAACTTCGTGGAGAGCCGTCTATGTGGATCTTCCTTTACATTCGTTTTCCAACTAGTGTCTGCTGAAGGTGAGCGTAAAGCACGTGCTCCAGGGCCTTTAACAAAAAGGACGAGAGACTGATTAGTTGGAAGTCCTTGGCGAGATCTTGACTTCTCACCAGGACTGAGGAACGTAATTGAAAGTAATGCAGCCCTGAAGATACCATGCAATCACTTCGCCACCAAGTCTAGTAGTGCCTAAAGCATAATTGGGACAATTCCATCTGGCTCAGGGATTTGTAGGAGTCGAAACTGTTTCTGGTCTAGATAATGAGAATCCCCTTTTTTCCCCTTGGTTTTCCGGGAATGCCCTCTAAGTCTTAATCATGAGCAAGCGCTGTAAAAAAACTCAGACTTAATATTTTATTTTATTACATTTGTTATTTATTTATGTTTTAATTTTTTATCTATAAAAATAAAAAGTTAATTAATATTACAAAATAATAAAATAACAAAAGTCTAATTAAAAACAAAGCGACTTGGATATTTCGCAAATTTTCCCAAAATATCAGTATCGTTCAGTATGTTTTCAGTCTTTGTAGACCACAGCCGCGTTTTACGCGCCGTAACGTAGAAAATGACATATATATAAGAATAGTTATATTGTATCCGGAAGATATAAGAATAGTTTTATTGCAGCCGGAAAGAATGTGCAGCCTACTTCTGTACTTCTACAAAATTCAGTTCATTTAACGTTTCCTTTTAAATTTTTTTTCATGCCAAACGTTATACCATTTTTTTAACGTGTTGATCTACCAACCCGGAGGTCCCACTTTCGGATCAAATCGGCGACGGTCCATTATTGTTATCTGCTGAAAACAGATTACGATAAAAAGGTCATGGGGGTTGCAGAGAAAATGTCAGTGGTCTGGAATCCACTTTAAATTGTAGATCTACTTGCCACCGCTATCTCGTACCGGGTGAAATTCTGTTCCGCCTTATGCCCAACAATTGGATAAGGGAACTAGAAAGAGAGAACCGTTATACCATATTCCAGCTTCATCAATAATATTTTCAAGGCAGCGTCTATTCGCATTACCCGTTTCCGTGTAAAAGAGCTTTACACGGAGTGCACGGATCCGTGTACTCCGTGTACAGAACACGTTCAGTCAAATTTTAATTAGACTTTCTAGTAGGAAGAGCTATATTAATCAGACTCTTAGTTGCTTTATTAATTGTGTAACACGAATCCGTGTTCTCCGTGTAAAAGCTCTTTTACACAGAAATGGGTGATGCGAATAGACACTGCCTATTTTCAATATTGTAATACTCAAAGGATCTTTGTATTTGTAAATTCATTAAATAAAAAATAAGCCTTTAGATTGGCATCCGATATATTACTTGTTACAACAGATGTCGCTAAATTAAAAATCTAGAAAATTAACATGCCTGGCAAAAGTTCTAATATTTTACATTAAAAGAGTAAATAAGAAAATTATTAACTTTTCACAAGAAATCATGGAGGTGCTTGGATTTATTTTCTTAACAGAGACGTGGGAATTCCAACGTATTATATTTTCCTTATTTATATAAATAGCGAAATTGTAAGGAGACCGTGTCATAGTTAAAGAGATATCCATTTTCCACAGTTTTTTACCAAAATAGCTAAGAGAAGCAGTTAATGGCAGTTGTTTGTAATTATATATTTTAAGAAATTTATTCTAACGATTCTATAAGCCATTTAAGAATCAAGATCGTCCGGCAAACGCAGGATTATTGCGAGAGACGGGAATAGCGGTGGTACAGCGGTGTCGTCCAACACGTACCATGCGACCAATTCGTTGCCTATGGAGAGTCACAAAAGAAGTCGACTATCGACCAGCCGTGGAGACAATTACTATGATCCAGGCTTTGATGACATGTCGTGAGTTTTGCAATTATTTTTATACTATAAAAAACTTGGTTTTATTTCGACCATTACAGTGTTGTTCCCCTTAATTGCTTTTCTGCTAAAGAAATGACATCGTAACAAAACCCACCTAAAGTCCAAGTGATAAAATATACGCATGAGTAAATTTAATGGTCGCCCCACTGATTTCAAAAGAAATCAACAAGTAATACCTGCTGCAATTTACATATCATTCCTTTTACTCAAGTCCACTGTGAAATTTATTCAGAATTGCACAGTTCCCTGGACATCTGATGCCATTTAGACTTCCGACAAGCCAGCTCTAAAGCACCTAAGGAACTTCACTTCCTTTTGTACGCCTCATTATTTGTGATTAATTTACGATGGCAATATAATGCCTTTACTAATGGGTGCAGCTGTTATAACCTTATGGAAAAATACAAGGAGCGGCGACATAGTTGAGTAGTCTCAAAAGCAACATAAGTCTACAAAACCGCTTTGGGATGACAATATTTATTACTCAATTTAAATCAATAAATGGATCCGTTTCTACCCTTGTCAAATCAGTCAACGAATTTAAAGATGTTATAAAGACACTTTTTTCGTTCTCTGGGCATTCTAAGTATACACTAATATTTTTTTCAACGGTTATGGCTCAGTACGAGAAAATAGGAAAGCCGAAATATATAAAACTAACATATATTCAAGTATTGATATAGCATGGGGACAGTTTGCAAATTTTTCGTACTAGAGTTTCCAATTTTTTGTGGTATTAGTGTCTCATCTTTGAAAGGATCCGGATCATCTATTTTAAGTCTGTAAAAAGTTTGCAACGGGGATTCTTGGAGATTGAAACTAAAATTCATATTCATTGCATTACGTCATTTTACATATTTTTCTCTCCTCTTTTTAGCTCCTATAAGCACATTGTTCATTTGGATGCTACTTTTCATGCCTAATCACCTTCAGCAGTTATAAACAACATAGTGTCGTTAAGAAAGATTGAGAATAATGATCACCTACATTAAGGTTATATAGTAGATATATTAGCACTTCAAAAAGAGGCTGATAATTTTTATTGTGCCAAAATCGTTTAACAACTCTTGGATCAATATTTTGACAGGAAGTGGCCGCTACAGCTCTAGCATTACCGCATACTGAATCAACTAATTCAGGATTAAACTTGATCGGTATAGCTTAAAACTTCCCGTACCCAATTTCAACCCATTGCAAATGGAATACCGGTCTTATTCTGCCCCAACTCGTGATCGTAGAGATCAGATCTTGAGACCAGTCATGCGAGTAGATTGGGCGGAGTGAAAGGAGATAGTAATACTCTTCTATGCTGGCACCCCCCAAGGAACTTACCCACAGCTGAGGAATCAAGCTGTTTTTACACCAGAATACTCGTTAGAATGCTCTGAACTGAAGGCAACGAGATTTAACGGTCTTTTTCTTAAGTTCACTCGCTAATAGTACCTTAAAACTGTCAGACGTTTTAACATATTCTGTAACTTATTACTATTTGCAACGCAATGCTTTGCGATAAAGTGATCTAGTAGTATCTAATTTTATTATTAATTTACATTATCAAATATTTATTATTATTATTATTAATAAAATAGTTTTAAGAAAAATGTCGAACCGATTTCACGTAAAGCGCTAAAAAGCATTAAATAATATTTAATGTTATATCTATTACAACATTTCGAAGTCGGTGCAAATAAAACAAATAAAACAACGACAACTAAAGCAAGTCCTTATGATCTCGTGAGCTGAAATGTTTAGGTGTAGTTCTATACCTAGTATCTTCGATTGTGGTTAGGCAGTTATAAGATCAAATGTTATTTTCTGTTATAAGTTTTTCCTCGCTCTTTGTGAAGTCGGGTACACTTTACTTTTAAAAACAATTTCATTTTTCACTTTTCACTTTTTAGTATCTTTAGATACTCTCGTAGCAACTCGTATAAACACAGAAACAACACTTGGAAATGAAGTGCCCTCTATAGAAAGGAAGCAGAGTCATCAAAATCCGACAAGACGTTAAGAAATTAGTCACGTTAAGAATTAGTCAAGGGATCGCTCCCTGATATTCCCGTAGTCCCTCTAGGTGCACCATATGTTATCATTTACTACTGTCTACGCCTTACGAATCTACTTGCCACCCCTTCTCTCACTCTCACCTTAAGCCACAAGTTTTGTCCTGATACAAATAGAACAAGATACTCTATTCATCAAGATAAGATATTAGACTGCCCCTTCCCCAGCCCACCCAAGCATAAAATTTTACAGATCGATCCCTACTGAATCGACTTTCTAAGTTCGATCTCCATCCCTAACCCAAGCCATCACTGAACCTTAGAGTATAAAACTATAAGGAGAGGCCCTAAAGCCAAAAAACCTCGGCACTTTTCTTGATGTAGTTGAATCGTTGAGTTGTGTTTGTTTTTGTCATGGCAGTAGTAAAACAGCGACATTTCTAGAGGAGGGCGAAAATAAATTGGAAATTAGAGCGTAATCGCATTTTACAATAGCCTCAAGGTATTGCGAATGATTTTTTTTTCTTTTTAGCGAATCTATATCACAAAATGTATATAAAAAATGTAAACAAACTAAGAACGCCAAGAAAACTTCACTTTTCTTTACGATCCGTTTCTGTTCTTAGCGTGTCAATGCAATTATATCAAGCTTAAGAACTAACAAAACATTATTTTAATCAAAAACTTCCCTGAAAAACGATATGCCACGTGTACAACGCCGATTGTTTGCACAACACAAAACCGCGCACTTCATTTCAACAATTTCACTATTAAAGTACACTGTCTACACTTCAAAAAGTTAAAAGCTATTAGCTTTAAAGCAGTGATGGCCAAACTCACAGTACTTAATGTGAGGAGTGCTTAAAAGCTTTAGAAGCATTTCATACTGTATCTTTAATTTAGAACCTTAAAATGTTTGCGAAAGGTTGTATATATTAAGATATTGTATAATTGCTTATAAAACTATTTAAATATGAAGATTTTTTTTAACTTGGGCATGCTTTAACGATTAAAAAACGCAAAAACAGTAAACCGAATACAGCCAAACAAGTACATATACGAATTTAAAAGCTCAAAATCTCACTTGCATGCGGGCATAGGTTTGGACATCACTGCTTTACAGTTTTCTAATATATTGCACTAAAATAAAGAGTAAAAAACACTCGGAACTTTATATGGAATTACAAAACAAAATTTTTAAACCATCGGACAATTTACGGTAATAACTTTGACAGTTCGCAAACTAAGGAGAAGAGCTCTCCGTCCTCACCTCGCCTTAAAGCCAAATGCCGATCAAACGTACACGGTTTCATGTTACTTACTTGCTTACTGAAATATTCTTCTTCAAAATTATTGCCAACACAGGATAATTTTTTGTGTTATGAGATGGTTGTAATTGAAACAACTTTTATCCCGGAAAAAATCACAATTAGCGTGCCGTGGCTACAACTCTTTGCATTTTGTCTTCTTAGAATTCCTTCGTTTTTCGATTAGCAGGCGGATTTAGCTCTTTTTGAAAGGGTTTAAGCCTAAATTATGACGTCAAATTCTACGAATCATTTCGTCCCTTATATCTAGACTTATTCCAACTTTTCGTAGGGATAACAATGGATTTCGTTGAATACACTCTTTCACGGTTTTACCAATCTCTTTGTTCTTACTGTCCTCTGAGTCTTCTTTTTATTGTTAGTATAACAGTACCGGTTTCACTATATGGGTTTATTGTAGAAGTTAACGGACCATTTTATGTTACGAACCCTGTGAAATAAATAACTGCAAAAACGCTGACACTATGTCTACAGACAACATGCGCTTCCAGGCATCGTAGGAATCGGCGACATCATTAGGATAAGTTAGCTTAATTTTAGTTTAAGAATTTTATTGTAGTCAGTCTTAAGAAGTCATTAATAAAGATTGGACAAGTTCCAATGAGAAAAAATTTTTTTTAAGATTCATAGAAAATAATATTTTAACTGGCGTCCGAGCAGGGACAGGGGAGTTTTGTAGTTCATTATTTTCACTTTTTCGCTAAGAAATTTTAAAGTCGTAAAAGGACCTAAAGCAGTGTCGGGAAGTTTAGTTATCTTTATTATAAAAGTGCAAACATTTATTTAAAGCTAAAGTGTAATAGTGCAGAAATTTATCTAAAGCATAAATTTATTCAAAGCAATAATTTATTTAAAGCAAAATTTCATTTAAAGCAAAAATTTATTCAAAGCAAACATTTATTTAAATCTACATATTAAAGGATTAAAGGACATTTTTAAGAAAAGAAATCCTACACATAAAAATAGTTTTTAAAAAAAAAGTTGAACCGACTTCACAAAAGGCGCTAAAAAGCATAAAATAATTCTTAATTTTATATCTATTACGACATTTTGAAGTCGGTGCAAATCAAACAAACCAAAAAACTACAACAAAAATATTTAATCGTCATTTCTTATGATCCCGTAAGCTGAAACGTTCAGGTAGTATCATGTATTATTTTCAATTGTGGTTCTGTAGTTGTTTTATTTGTTTAATTTGCACCGACTTCAAAATGTCATAATAGATATCAAATTAAAAAATAATTTATGCTTTTAAGCGCCTTTTATGAAGTCGGTTCAACTTTTTTTTAAAAACTGTTTTATTTTTCACTTTTTAGTGTCTCCGACTCTATACAACGAAGAAAGAACCATCCAAATCTGTCCACGCGTTAAAATTTAGTTTTAACAACCTAACACACCCCCATTCCACTAAACTTTTTTTCCCATGGTATCAATCAAGGAACATACTCTACCGAACAGAAAAGGAATCATCGAAATGGGTCCACGCGTTACGAAGTTACTACCCCTCCCCCTCCCCAACCACCAGCATAGGACCAAATTATTCCCCTATTAGCAATGGGGGATCACACTCTATACAACAGCAAAAGAAGCATCCAAATCGGTCCACGCGTTACAAAGTTAGGTTCCACCCCCCCCCCACCCTAGCAACATTTGTTTTATCATAGTATCAACCAAGGATCATATTCTACCCAATAGAAAAAGAATTATCCAAATCGGTCCACGCATTAAGAAGTTAGACTACCCCCCCCCCCACCCACACCTTCCACCATAGGACCAAATTATTCTCCTATTAGCAATGGGGGATCATACTCTATACAACAGAAAAAGAACTATCGAAATCGGACCACGCGTTACAAAGTTAGGTTCCACCCCCATCCCCTCAAAATTTTTTTTCTTCTGGTATCAACCACGGAACATACTCTACCCAACAGAAAAAGAATTATCCAAATCGGTCCACGCGTTACAAAGTTAGACTACCCTTCCCCCCACCCCCCACCCAAGGCCAAATTTTTTTCTCCTATTAGCAATGGGGGATCATACTCTGTACAACAAAAAAAGAATCCAAATCGGACCACGCGTTACAAAGTTAGGTTTCACCCCCACCCCCCACCCCCACCCTACCAAAAATTTTTCTGACATGGTACCAATCGGTGAACATACTCTACCCAACAGAAAAAGAATTATCCAAATCGGTCCACGCGTTACAAAGTTAGACTGCCCCTCCCCCCTCCCCCCACCCTAGGCCAAATTTTTTTCTCCTATTAGCAATGGGGGATCATACTATGTACAACAAAAACAGAACCATCCAAATCGGATCACGCCTTACAAAGTTAGGTTTCACCCCCAACCCCCACCCTACCAAAAATTTTTTTTGACATGGTACCAATCGGTGAACATACTCTACCCAACAAAAAAAAGAATCATCAAACTCGGTCGACGCGTTACGAAGTTATGCCCGGTCAGACATAAAAAAAAAATTTAAAAAAACATACGCGTCGAACTTATAACCTCTTTGTTTTTGGGAAGTCGGTTAGAAAGGGAATAAATTCAGAAAAGGTGATCATTTATTTACAGTGAGAAAATTATAAGATTTTCGAAAAAAACCCTAATTAATCAATTTGAATTAGAATTTTTGAATTTTTATTATTGAACATATTTTTATTATTGATTTTTTTTTATTTATTATTGAATCCCAAACAAAAAAAAACCAATTAAAAAGTTGAGCTAGCGAGCTTTACTAGTTGAAATATTTATCAGAAAATTCTCAAAACTTATTTACACATAAATATTCCAGTTTCTGATTTTATTTGTTTTTGTTTCCAATATAGTAAAATGACGACTCCAACCAACTTAGTTAGACCACCGGTATTACCCCAACCACAAGCAGATCCAAGTACCTCAAATGCAAATCAATTGTCTAACACCACTCCTTAATTACAGTCTCTAATTTCATCCATTGTCTCCCAAATTCTTTTTTCACAAGGTGCAGCCTTAGTACTAAGCTTTATGAACCCCAATGCCGAATTAACAACGGCCACCGATCAGATCATAGACCCACAATATCGTGACAGCCTAACCGATTTAGATAAAGTCCCAGACGTCGTTCGGTGCCTTAGAGAATTCTCAGGAAGCTCCGGCGACTTCTCTACCTGGAAGAAGAGTGTCGAAAGAGTTTAACGGATTTACGAACACACAAAAGGAACCCCTAAATATTACGGAATCCTCAGGTAGTGCAGACATAGCGCTTGAATCTTATAATACCCCCTTAGACTGGAAGTCAATTTCACGTTGTCTGACTACCCAATACGCAGACAAACGCGACCTAGGTACGTTAGAGTATCAGATGACTTCTCTCATCCAAGGGAAATCTTCGACTCAAGAATTTTACCAAAGGGTTTTTGCTCATCTGTCCCTAATACTAAACAAAATCGCTTGTATAGAAATTAGTACAGAATCAATGCGAATGTTAACTGAAACATACAGGGATAAAGCACTCGATACTTTCGTACGTGGATTGAATGGCGGTCTACAGAGACTCCTGGGAATTAAGGAGACAATAGACCTTCCAAAAGCAGTACATTTTTGTCTTAAACTCGCGAATCAAAATTTCAGCGCCAACCATGAAAACGACTATCATGCCAACCATAGAAAAGCACCAAATAATCCTCCACCAATACCACCCTTTAGAAACCACCACAATCCACGTCGACAAGAACCATTTTACCCAGAACTAGCGTATATTCCGAGGTTTGGACATAGACCGTTCCAAAACCGACAACAATTCTCTACCCCAAAAAGACCTCAGTATCAAGGCCAACAATATCCATTCGCTCCTCAGAGGCCTAATGCCCCAAAACCATTACCCAAACCTGAACCAATGAATGTTGATCGAAGCATACGGACAAACATGGTCAATTATGTGATTCAAGTATGCAGGGAAAAGAGGACCATTTGATTAATCCAATATCAGGCCACCTCAACCTCAAAAAATGCAATGGAACTCTCATCTGACAACAGATGTTCCTGAATACCAGACAGTTCAAGAGGAACACGTAGATTTTGCAAACTACCAGCAAGCGTAATAAGACGCTGAAGTTGAGAATACCTATGACCAAACCCTGATCGAGTATAGCAACCAATATCCCAATGACATACAAATTTCAGAAAAAAAAAACAGACAATCTAGCTGACATTCATTTTTTAGGATGAGGAACGCTTTGCTTCCATATTTCGTATGTAAGACACAAACAAAATAAAAATTACATTCTACCTAGATTCGTAAAAAATCCAATCCCCAATAAACAAGGCTTTTTCGCAAATTCAGTAGGAGGTCGAGTACAAATCACCCACCATACTTTTGTTAATCTATTCAATTTAAAAGACCACAAAATTAAGTTTCTCCTTTTACCCTCGCTAATATCATTACACGCAATATTAGGAAATGACAGTCTCAAAAAATTATCCGCTACATGGTTATTAAGGACTCCTCAAAAATCACCGTTAAACAACTTACTGCACAGGCAGTTAATTCAATCAATATATAATACATAAATGAGCTGGTAAGGAAATTATTTCTTGATCCCAAAGAGAAACTCACGTACACCACCAATGTCGTAGGTGAGATCCGAACAACGTCAGACAATCCAGTATATACAAAATCTTACCCATATCCCATATCCTTAAAAGGCGAGATAGAAAAGGAAATAGAAAAGGTATTGGCGACGGAATCATAAGAGCATCAAGATCCCCGTACAATTCACCCGTTTGGATTGTGCCAAAAAAACAAGACGCTTCAGGCGAAAGGAAATATACACTGAAGAGCAAAAGTGTAACAGAGATTTGATCTTTTTCATCTTTCATTTTTTGCTAAAATGATTTATATTACATTTGTAAATCTTTACAAAATATTTTTTAATGTATTTTTATTTTGGCGAAAAATCGCCACATCTGGCGATCCTGAGTCTCTGTGTCGGGGTGCTGGAGTACTGGTTGCTTGCAGATCAAACTTTAGCTGCAGCTTAGTTGATGTTCCTGCCTTCTCTGCGTCACACTCACTATTGAACTCTTGGTTCTTAACCTAACGCTACCTAATAGACTAAGAGCCAGGTCAAAAAAATGCTCTGAATTTACTACAGCTGATCATTTGACAATTGGTTATAGTAGTTGTGTACGCACACATACTGCGGTCAGTCAAGCGAACGGTAGAACAGGCGTCACATATATGATATCAAAACGGTTATGATTGCCGTGGTATTTAAATGAATTTACTAAAGCTGAAAATTGTTATACAGATTGTATATTGCATATAAATAACAGTTATGTGAGTCAGTCAGTTAAATGTGAGAACGGAGCTGGTCAGTCAGTCCTAATGTATGTACAATAAATAAATAAGATGCAATTCATTTATTAAAGTTGAAATTTTTTTTAGAGGTACTTAATTGTATATTAACCATAAATAAAATGGTCAGCCAACCATATTGTGGAACAACTCCCGTCAGTCAGCCAAAAAATATTAAAGTATGTACTTCCGACAATATTGGATATTCAATACAAGGAAAGTAAAATTCATGCGAATAATACTGAATGCTTACAGCGAGCAGGTATACTGTTAGGTAAGAACCCGAATGTTTGTTTACAATACGTATATACAGTGCTGTGAATAGCTATAAACTCACCCAACAAATATAGAAATACTAGAAAACCAAACAAATAGTTATTGCTATCAACAAGCACCGTAAAAACAAAGTACCACCAATAGCCGAAACGATTCTCTCGATAACGATATTACAAATAAGAGCAATTAATCGAAATATCTGCAATACAACATGGGAAGAGTTATAAACTCACTCTTTTATTTTGTAAATTTTATTCAATTTATTAAAGTGGATTCAGTAAGAAAATAAATTAAATCAGTTCAGTATTTAGTTTTACAACCGCTATTCTTAATAACCGATAACAACCGTCTGGGCATAATATCTATTAAATTTGTTAAAACTTTTTTGGGTATGTTTTTTCACGCTGACAAGATCTTAATTTTGGTTCTTGAATATTTGTGATTTCCGGCTTTTCTTTATCATAAGCTTGCCTTGAGGTAATGCCCCACAAATTCTCTATCGGATTTAAATCCGGACTTAAGGCTGGCCACTGCAGCAGGAGTATCCCATAGTCTTCTAACCATGCTTTTGTAGTTCTGGCGTTATGGATTGGGGCATTATCCTGTTGAAAGATAAATTTGTCATCCTCAGCGAGTGTAATAAATGGTAATAAATATTCTTCGAGTAGATTTTGGTAGCTAGTCGCGTTCATTCTTCTATTTACAAATGTTATTTCAGACTGCATATTACCTTACCCATATCATTACTGATCCGCCACCATATGTTCTTCTCGATAAAACCTTCTGGTCCTTGCGTAAGTCATGCCAATAATATTTAAAGCCATTTGGACCATCCAGATTAAACTTTTTTTCGTCACTAAATATTACATAGCTCCAAATTTTACTTTTACCTTAATAACTCTGCTCTGTATTTTTTACTTAAGGCTGTAAATTTCCTGTAGCACACTACATGATAACATTCAATATCTCCGGGATCACATGGCAAATTGTCATCTTAGTATGTCAGTTTGTATTTTGAATAAATTTTTAAAATCGTATGACATGTTCTTAAAGTCTCCTCGGTAAATAATGTTAACGGCTGTTGTTTCTTAAAACAGAATACACAAATTTTATTCATTTTGATAATACTACTCCCACTAGCAATGTCAGAACTTTACTGATGCTGTCAGCAGAAAAGTCGTTATATTTTGGAGTGAAAGACCTCGGAGGGACAACGGGTATCGATTCCTCTCTCTCTCTCTCTCTCTCTCTCTATCTATCTATCTTACATAGGAAAAGACAAACGCCTGGTCCCGACGTATTGTAAACAAACATTCGGGTTCTTACCTAACAGTATACCTGCTCGCTGTAAGCATTCAGTATTATTCGCATGAATTTTACTTTCCTTGTATTGAATATCTAATATTGTCGGAAGTACATATTTAAAGGGTGGACCTCATAACGCCAACGATTCCTGGGCCCACAGTTTTTTTTCCCGCAATTTTGGATTCACCCCCGTTAGCTGCCTGAAGTTACTCTCGTCAGACGAAGGGAAATCCAGCAACTTCAAGATCTTCATCCCAAACAAATATGTCTGGCTCATCAGTAACCCCTCCAGCAAATTCTTCACTCTCGGGAACATCACAATTTCTAAGTGGACTACGAAGTACGTTAAGTTTAACCCTAAGCCCTCTGCACCTAACCCTAAATTAAATACTAAAAAACCTAACCTTACTAACTACCCCAAACGACCTTCTCCCATACCTAAATTTAGTATTCACCCTAACCATAAGAATCTTAGAACTAGTAGCAACATAAGTACTCCTCACTCTTCCGCACATCTCACCATTAATCCTAAATCTAGTAATCCTAACTCCAATTGGCAGTTCAAAATGGGACTATTTCCAAATTTTAATCTAAGTACTCCAGTCAAGTATCCCAACTTTATATATTCTCACACCCTTAACCCCCCTGTTCCAGTTACACCGAATCCCTCGAACACGTCCATTCCAACCGTCAACCCAACCAATACTGTTTTGAGTTCCGTATGTCCAGCGCACCCACCTAACCATGCACTCCCAACTTCTTCCGCTTGCCCTTCTAACCTCAAGCCAACTTCTTCCGACCACTCCACCACCTCTGCTCCGATTTCCGTCTGTCCCACCTCTCCTCTATATACGCAAAACGTTGCACCCGCTACTTCCTCCGCATGCCCACCTAATTCCACGCCGTCATCCTCCTACACTGTCGCCCCGTCTCAAACAAATTCTACCTCCGTTAACCCGCCCATTCCGCTAGCCAAAACTCCTATATCCGAACATCATTCATTTATCGATCCCCTTCTCCCACCTACAGTTAAATTGACTTTGCGCTCTGCTGATTCTGGCGATGGACGATACCTCTTGTCCCGTTTACGGGACCGTCGCATTTATGACAACGTACGTCTATTTCTAGCCTATCTCCACGACAAACCGAACTCCGTCTGTGTTGAAGGTAAAACCAGCACCAACGTCATGTTAAGTATACAACAAGAAGGCCTGCCCACAGACCCATCAGTCTTACTCCAACTTTTCACAAAATACCATGAATCATTCAATATACCTTCCCATAAAGTTTCAGAAGATCTATCCACCTATGCTGCGTACGTCAGTTCTCGCCGTATTTCCCATCTTCAAAAAAGTCGTAACGACTCCTTAAACTACTTTCGTTCCTAACCCCCTTGATTTCCCTATTTCTGACTTCCCCTCTATTTCACCCGCGGTTTCCGATCAAGATCCTCTCCCCAACAGCTTGTCGGTCTATTACCAGAACGTAAGAGGACTTCGTACAAAAACATCCAATATTTTTCTTAACTCCCACAAATTCCCGCACGATATCTTTGCCTTAACTGAAACCAATCTAACACCAGGAATTCTCGACAACGAACTATTCCCTCCAAACTATACCATTTTCCGTGTCGACGGTTGTATAGGCACCAATGATCCACCAGGTCGCGGGGTTCTCATAGCTGCTCACAACCGTTATGACGCCACCCTGCTAAAGACCTCCGACTCTACAATATCAGAATTTGTGTGTATAAAAATAGCACTAAATAAGTGTCTTCTGTACATCCTCTGTTGTTACATTCGCCCCTCTCAACCTTTAGACGCCTACGAGCCTATAATTGAAGCGATCGATACCCTGCTTGAGAACGCTAACGCGTCCGATGAATTTATTTTATTGGGTGACTTTAACCTCCCCCGTATCCAATGGTCATTGTCCGAGGACTGTTCTCACTTTGTCCCCCTTAACGCATCTTCGGCCAAAGAAGCCTTCTTTACCGATCAGCTCTCCGTTTCAGGTCTCTTTCAAGTAAGCGGAGTCAGGAACTTCCTGGACAGACAATTAGACTTAATCTTTTCTTCAGACCCAGTTAACTCGGCTGTCGCAGAAAGCAACCATCTTCTCTCCTCCCTCGACCGTCACCATCCTCCTTTGCTCCTCGTTTTCTCCTACGAACACCTTCATGCCGTTTCAGGCTCCGAGTCTTCTTTATCCTTCAATTTTCGTAAAGGTGACTTTGACAAATTAAATCACTTGCTCCTCAACTCTAATATTGGGGATATCCCTCAACATCTCCCAGTTGACGTCGCTTTAGAGGCGTTCTATTCGGAAATACACGCTTGTCTTACACAATCTATCCCTCTTCTTCCTCGTAAAAACTACTCCTCATCCCCCGTATGGTACGACAAAGAATTACGCTCTCTTCGCAACAGGAGAAACAAACGTTGGCAAACTTTTCTTCTAACCCAGACCGAGTCTGACTATTCTTCCTATCTATCTGCTTATACCTCTTTTTCTGAACGTTGTGATACCCTCTACCATGAGTACCTCCAACGGATGGAAACTAGCCTCATATCCGACCCCAAGCGTTTTATAGCTTTATTAATTCTAAGAAGAAATCCAATGGTTACCCTTCCACCCTAAAGCTCGAGAGTACCTCTTCATCTGATCCTAAGGTTATCGCTAACCTCTTTGCACACTTCTTCAGTAAATCTTTCAGCGACAATTCTCTACAACCCGACCTTAACTATTTTGCATTCATGGACAAATGCACTCAAACATCGTTTTCATCTTTTGACCCTGATCCTGAACTAGTCGCCGCCAGTATTAATAGGCTTGAGGACGACTTTCACCCAGGTCCAGATGGCATTCCGGCCATTGTTCTGAAAAAGTGTGCCATACATCTAGTCCAACCCCTTACTTTGCTTTTTCGTCTCTCGGTCACTCAAGGGGCAAGAACGATGTGTCCAACTACAGACCCATTGCTAAATTATCATCCATACCTAAACTATTCGAAAAATTGGTCTATGATTCCATGTTCTTCCACTGTAAGTCTATCTTCTCACTCTCACAGCATGGCTTCCTCAAAGGTAGATCTACAACCACCAACCTTACTGACTTCGTCTCTAAAACCCTATGTGCCCTGGAAAACGGTAAAGATGTTGATGTTATCGCCACCGATTTTAGTAAAGCCTTCGACAAGATCTCCCATAACGTTATCTTGTTCAAACTTGATCGCCTAGGCTTCCCCCCCAGATTCATCTCCTGGATCCGATCCTACCTCAACAACCGTCAGTACAATATTCTTTTCAGTTCATCCATTTCTAACCCTATTGTCGCTCGTTCCGGCGTCCCTCAGGGAAGCCACCTAGGTCCATTGCTTTTTATCCTCACAATAAATGATGTTGAATGTGTCATCAAACACTCAGAGTTGTCCATTTATGCCGATGACATGAAAATAATCAAACATATCTCCTCCACTACCGACTCTCTTCTCCTGCAAGAAGACCTCGATTCATTCATCACATGGTGCATGAAAAACTTTCTTGAGCTCAATGTCTCCAAATGCCAGTCCATCTCTTATTCCCGCAAGCGTCTTACCGCCACCCCGAGAGTCTATATGTTAACCGACGTACCAGTCCCTATCGTTACCTCTTTGTGTGACTTAGGAATAATCTGTGATAGTGAACTCAATTTCCGTTCCCACATTGACAGCATAATTAACAGAGCTAACTCCGCGCTAGGGTTTGTGAAGCGCTGGTCTAGAGAGTTCTCCAATCCTTATGTTTCCAAATCTCTCTACGTCTCCTTCGTTAGACCTCTCCTTGAATATGCCAGCCAGGTATGGTCCCCTACACAAACAACTCACATTAATAGGATTGAATCTGTCCAGCGTAGGTTTATTCGCTTTGCTCTACGTGATCTTCCGTGGGTTGACAGATTCAACCTTCCTCCCTATGAAAACCGTCTGAAACTGATCGACTTACAACCTCTAAGCAAACGTCGTGATGTTTCCGACATTCTCTTCATTTATCAATTATTAACTGGTGCCATAGACTGCCCCTCAATCCTGCAATCTTTACGCATCTATACCAATCCCCGTAACCTTAGGTCCACTCCCCTTTTCCGACTCGATCGCCATCGCACAAACTACGGTCAAAGCGAGCCAATTACCAGGATGTTACGAAAAGTCAACGACCTTTCCTCTTTTGACTTCCATCTGAGTAAATCATCACTCCACAAAGCCTTATATCTTGACCCCGCCCATCTTGATCCTGATCGCCTACTTTAATTCTTCTTCCTTTCGCCTTCTGCCAGTTACCAATATATATAGCTCATATTGTAGCTTATACTTTTTATTTATTTATTCCTAATTATTCATTTATTATATTCTGTAGAATTAGTATTAAGTTATAGTTTGTATTTAATTTTTTATTTTTGTATTTTTTATGCAATAGCTTGTATTAAGCTTAAATAAATAAATAATATTTTTTGGCTGACTGACGGGAGTTGTTCCACAATATGGTTGGCTGACCATTTTATTTATGGTTAATATACAATTAAGTACCTCTAAAAAAATTTCAACTTTAATAAATGAATTGCATCTTATTTATTTATTGTACATACATTAGGACTGACTGACCAGCTCCGTTCTCACATTTAACTGACTGACTGACATAACTGTTATTTATATGCAATATACAATCTGTATAACAATTTTCAGCTTTAGTAAATTCATTTAAATACCACGGCAATCATAACCGTTTTGATATCATATATGTGACGCCTGTTCTACCGTTCGCTTGACTGACCGCAGTATGTGTGCGTACACAACTACTATAACCAATTGTCAAATGATCAGCTGTAGTAAATTCAGAGCATTTTTTTGACCTGGCTCTCCCTCTATAAGCTCAATATCTTTTTGCTCTGTTGCTATATTCTCCCTAACTTCGTTGATACTGAAGGGCGCAGTATTTATGATATTCTAACCCTTAGTTATCCGTAATATGACGAACCCTAAGAATAACATTCTTCTTCTTGGTGACTTTAATTTTCCCAATGTTCTATGGGCACCTAACTGTAATGACGATGACTTCTTTTCCTCATCTTTTCTCACATCTATGGTTTCTTAATTTCTTGACACCATTGCTTCCTCTGGTTTTTGCACCAAATGAGTAATGTACAGAACTCTATGGGAATGCAGTTGGATCTTGTGTTTTCTTCTGAGTCGACTAACACTATAGTTAAATTAGCCCCTGATCAGTTATCTGCTATTGCTTCTTTCTGTTACGATGGTACCCTGCTAATGACTATAGAAGATCGAACTACTCTGAGATAACGTCTAATCTTCTTTCAGTCGGTTTTTCGGCATTACTGGACAATAATGATATTTTATAACAAGTTATATGATTTGTTTAACTCCTTTGTTCTATTAAAACGGATTAGGTCTACTTGATCCTCTCCCCCGTGGTACAATGCAATATAACCCTCGCAATTTCTTTAAATTCGTCAATACGAAATCGAGCAACTATACATCTACGATGTGGTATGAGGGGTCTTCTCGTAATAACGTGTGCGACATAGCAAACAATTTTGTTTCATATTTAGAGTGCCTTTTCTTCGGATAACTTTGAGCCATGTGCGAATAATTTTGATCATATTCTGGATCGTCCCGCTTCATCCGATTTTTTGCCGTTTATATCACGGGATCTTATTTTGGAAAAAATCAATGAACTTAAATCGGACTTTTCCTCTGCTCCTGACGGTATCAGTCCAGCCTTCGTCAAGTCCTGTTCCGCTGCCCTTCTTACTCCATTAGCGATTCTCTTCAATAGGTTCCTTTAAGCTGGTAAATTTCCTACATTGTGGAAGTGCTCTTTTATAGTCACTGTTCATAAAAAGGGCCATAAGGATATTATAACTAATTATAGACCAATCGCAAAGTTATCTTGCATACTTAATTATTTGAATTAATAGTGTATTCGCAGCTTATAGAGCGTTGTATTGGTCTAATCTCTCCCAATCAGCATGGGTTTTTGCCCGGAAGATCAACGACTACTAGCTTACTTGAATTTACTTCCCACGTTATTTCTGGCTTCCAGAGAGGCATGCAAACTGACTGCATAATTATATTTAAACTCGGGTAACTATATTTAAACTCGGGAGGCTGGGTTTCCTTCTGTTCTCCTCGAATACATTTCTTCATATCTAACAGACAGGTCTTATCGTATGTCGCTCCGTGCCTCTACATCTAGAATCTTCAGGCCTTCATCTGGTGTATTCTAATGTTCTAATCTACGCTGATGACATGAACATTTTCTCTTATTGAAAAGGACTTAGATACGTTTCTGGAGTGGTGCGAGCATAATGGCTTACACCTCAATTTTGAGAAATTTGAGGCTGTGACCTTTTCTAGGAGCCCTAATCCACAAGTTTCTGCTTACAACTTTGCGAGAAATGGTCTCCTTCGCGTGCTGTCCCTTACTGACCTTGGGGTAAAACTGGATAGGCGTTGGTCGAGAGAGTTCTCGGATATACTAACATTGATTCATTTGTACTGCTTCTTAGTTAGACCTCTACTAGAGTATGCATCTGAGGTCTGGTCGCCCCACTACGCTGTTCATTCTAAGCGTATCGAATCGGTGCAGCGTAATTTTCTTAGATTTGCGCTTAGAGGGCTCCCAAGGGACGATCCGCTTAGACTCCCACCAAACACCTGCTACCGGTTACTCGGTTTGCTCTCGCTTGAGAAAAAGCGCAATTCTCTGACATGGTCTTTATTCACCAGCACTTGAAGTCTAATATAGACTCAGGTTCGCTTGTTAGCAAGGTTTCCTTCAGACAGTCCCAAACATAACCTTCGAAGACTGCCTTTATTGCATGTTAAACCATCCAGATCAAATTATGGCATGCATGAACCAAGTAATCGATTATGTAGGGCTGTTAATGCATGTCCTAATTTTGTTTTAACTTTGAGTTTGAGTTGAACTACTGACGGGGACGGACGTGCCGCCGTGTCTTGCCCCCTAAAAAACTATAAATTCGGTTGCGAAAGCGGGATTTTTAGTTAAATATATCTAAAGTGCTGGTGCCATCTTCGCCGGGGTGAGGTGCTTTTATGCTCTATTTTCAAGCACAGTCTGGTGAGTCCGTTCCTTTTTAATATATTTTATTTCCATCCAACATTCAATGTAGTACAATCGTGCTGCATTGAATGCGTTTATCGATTCTCCACTGCTGAGCATTTGGCTGCCTTTGGCATAACACTGCTGCTGGCATTGTTCTCTCAGAGGCGGCTTTGCTTCGCATTTGTGGATCCCGTTCGTCAGTCCTTGTGTTTGTGTATGTTTTTGCTTTGTTTTGTTTTGTTTTGGGCAAATCAAGACCGGGAGTATGCAAAAATTTTTATTTAATTTTTGCACCATTCGTGGCTTGAAAAGTAACCATTTTTCGGTTTACTGCCACTTGATCGCGGAAAATCCGGCTGTTTTTGCACTAAGCGAAACCAAGGTTGTTTCCGATTCTGATATTAATCAGTATCACATCCCTGGTTATCACTTAGTGCCACTCTTCTCTCCTCAGAGGAGAATCGCGGTTTATCTTAGAAAAGATGTGCCATTCTCCCATCTCCCTCAATTCTCTTCTACTAATCCAGAATTTAATTATGTCTGGATTAGATTTAAACTCTATCGGCACATCATTCATTTTTGTTTTTTATACCGCAGCCCGAATATGTCTGACACTGACACTGTGTGTTCCTTCGATAAGTTGTCCTCCGATATTGATAAGATTTTGGAAATATCCCTCTCTTCTGAAATCGTTCTTCTTGGCGATTTCAACGTCCACAACACACAGTGGCTCAGGCATTCTTCTACCACAAGCCCGTCTGGAAGACACGTCGAAATATTAAGTGAGTCTTTTAATTTACAGCAACTGGTTGAGTGTCCGACTCGTGTTCGTGTTCCTGATACTTTGGGGCATAACGCGCATCTTTTAGATCTATTTCTAACATCGCATCCTGAAAAATACTCGGTTTCGGTGACGTCTCCATTGGGTAATTCAGACCATTGTCTAATCTCCGCCCAATTCTCCATCTCCTCTCTGACAACCACTAATCTAAATTCCAACAAAAGATTAGTGTGGCATTATAAAAATGCTGATTGGGCGGGACTTAATAAGTATCTCACAGAGCTGGATTGGTCCGATTGCTTTTCTGTGAGAGACGTTAACAAATGCACCGATTATATCTCAAACATCCTTTGGTTTGGAATGCATCGCTTTATTCCTCATAGCTTCAAGAACATTAAACCAACTAACACCAACTGGTTCCATAATGACTGTTTCGCAGCCATTAAAAATAAGGAAGCAGCCTTCCAGGCATATAAATTGTGCCCAGCAGAGGAATTGAGACGTATCTATAGAGATGCGCGGAATATTTGCAACTCAGCAATTAGTCGGGCAAAGTTCAATTTCGAACAGAACATCAGACGGAAGGTATTTTCTACCCAAAAGGGTAGTAAGGGCTTCTGGTCTCTAGTAAAAACCGTAAAGAACAATTTCACCTGTTCGTCAACACCGCTACTCAAATGTTTTCACTGACTCATTGGACAAGGCCAACCTGTTTGCTGCTAATTTTGCTGCTAATTCATACTTACCACCTTCATCGCAGCCACTTCCATCTCCACCACAGTGTACTAGTAGGCAAAAGACGCTACACTTTCGCACTCGCGAAGTTTCTAGAGTACTTTCAAAACTCGACGTGTCCAAAAGCTACTGGGCCTGATGGTTTCTCGCCCCTTGTTTTAAAATGCTACGCCTCTGCTTTGGCTAAACCTCTGCGCAAACTTTTTCACCTGTCATATTCAACAGGAATGTTTCCAAGTGTATGGAAACTTGCTCATGTCCAGCCGATACTTAAAAAAGGAGAGGCATGCGACCCCTCTAACTACAGACCAATTGCACTAACCTCGATCATATCTAAGGTTTTTGAATCACTCATCAACTCTCAGTTGTTGAAATATCTAGAAAACAACCATCTTATCAACGATTGCCAGTACGGTTTCCGCACTGGCCGCTCAACCGGAGACTTACTAACGGCTCTAACGGAACGTTGGAATCATTGTCTTCACAATTTTGGTGAGTCTGAAATCGTCGCTCTTGATATTTCAAAGGCTTTTGATAGAGTCTGGCATGCTGCCCTTTTAGCCAAACTTCAAACATTTGGTCTGCACCCTACCCTCGTTAAATGGATAGAGAGTTTTTTGTCAGGCCGTTCAATTCGTGTAGTAATTGACGGAGTTACATCTGATTCCTACGAAATAAATGCCGGTGTACCTCAAGGTTCAGTTCTTTCACCAACCTTATTTTTTCTTTTTATTAATGATCTCTTATCCCTTACTCTCAATCCTATTCATAGTTTCGCCGACGACATCTCCCTTGATTTCACGTACTCATTTGAATCTGTAATTAATTCACGTGAAAATGCTACAGAAGCCAATCGGGAACGCATGTTTAGATCATTAAACAACGACATTTCTATGGTCCTTGCTTGGAGCAGAGCAAATCGTCTTACGTTTAATGCATCCAAAACTCAATGCTGTTTAATGTCCCTTTAAAAATGCCCGGTTCTCCCCCAACCCATTAAAGTCGACGGAGTGAATATACCAAATTCGCCCTCCCTATATATCTTGGGTATCGAGATATCCAGCAATCTTAGCTGGACTGATCATATATTTGCAATCGCTGAAAGTGCGATGAAATGTTTGGGTTTTCTACAGAGATATAAGAAATATTTCACCCCACCTGACTTAGCGCTGATCTACAAGTCCCACATTAGGCCAAGACTTGAATATAATTCCCATATTTGGGTAGGGGCTGGACACACCGCACTGTCCGCGTTAGACAAAGTCCAGCATAAAGCTATTAAACTTATGGGCGATCCCTCAATCTCTGAGGGCCTTGACTCTCTGGAGCATCGACGGAATTTCGGTTGTCTCTCACTCTTCTATCGTTATTTCCATGGACGTTTTTCTAACGAAATTGCTAGCCTGATTCCTTGTAGACACATGGCTACGCGTGATACAAGATCTACAAATTGCTCCCACCCCTATACTCTCCGGGTCAAATTTGGACGTACCGTCAAATTTCGGGAATCTTTTCTAAGCAGAACAACACGAATGTGGAACAGTTTACCATCTTCTGTTTTTCCCTCGTCTTATCAGCCTGAAACTTTCAAACGGGGCGTACATCGACACCTCCTTTACCCAACATCCTAACACATTTCCCTCATCCTTAATTCCTTTCCTGCCAAGGCTGTGCTTAAGCATCATATGGCATCCCCTGAGCTTTGGCATCATCATATATATATAAAAAAAAACTCTGAGTAAGGTGTTGTTTAAGACCTATCTATTTTCTGTGTTCCCGTGACTCTCTGTTTGCATGGTGTGTGCTGGGTTTCCTTAATTGTTTTCGTCCTGTTTTGTTTGTTTGTTATTTTTTACTCTGCATGCTGGTGTGGGAGCCTCATTTGGAATAGGTGTAGTGATTCTTGGCTCCTGCCAAAGAAGTGCGCCTTCTGTGTAAGAAGGGTTAATTCAGTCTGAAAATGTGCATCAACGGATCAGAAGTTCAACATCTACCCCGCGTCTTAAAGTAAACGCCAGTATTTCAATTTGATAATAGAACAGAATGAAAATAAAGTTACCTTCACTTAGTCTCAAAAACTTAGTTTACGAAATATTGTTAATAAAAATATAAAATACGTCTATATCTCCACATAAACGCGTAGAGTTCAACACCTACCGAACGCATAGCTACACCTTCTTAATAGTTCTAAAATAAAAAATAATTCCCCATTCAGTTGGAGGGGACTGGGATGTACACATGTCAACGTACCGTAGCCATTACTTTAAACCCGGTTAATAATCACCGATCTGAAAAGCCAAGCCTACGTAATATCCTCAATAGAAATACAAAGCCAAGTCGGTCATATTTTCTTTAGAAAATTTCTAGAGTTGAACACCTACTGGCAGGGGGAAATCCTCCACCTACCCCTCCACGTGGGTGCCCGCTGGTAATGATGCAACAGATGCTCCCCTATGGACGCAAATAAGCTTAGGTTAGGAAGCACCCTGCTTTCAGTCGTCTGTAACTATAGCCGCTGGGCGTAAATGCTTCCTCACCATCGGTAGAGATACCTAACTTCAGTGGTGGTGGGAGCGTACTTGTTGTACATTAGACCGTGCCGAAGAATGAAAGGCTGGGGGTTAAACTAGTCGCTAACGAGTTCCCTCCGACGCCCAGGCAAGGTCGGTTGTATTAGGTGCCTTACCCCAGTTTGTTGGCTCTGCTGGGGTGCACCGTATTTTCCGGACATACTGAAACCCAAAATGGAGTCTTAAATAAACAGAAAAAGACTAAATACCTCTTCGATCTCCTCGGAGATCACACGCTCGTATGAGGACGAACTCTTGGCCTCAAGTCAGGAGACTATCTCCAACAATTGCAGCACGGCGAGTACCAGTCATAGTGCACCCGTACCGCAGAATATGACCTCCTCGGGGATCACGCCCTCGTCTGAGGACGAAATTGTTGTCTCTGGTCAGGAGACCAGAATCAGCAAAAACAAATCCGTGCCGCAGAACAGTAACAAGACAACCGCTGAGTCTCTGGCCAAGGCAGCTAAAGCGACAAGCCGAAACCAGACAAAAATACCAAAGCCAAGGTGACGCAAAGGAAGCAACACCAAAAAGCCTTATTTATTATGAACAAGATTGCTCAGAATTAGGCCAATGGGGTTGTTAACGTGCGCGACCAGGCGGATAAGTCAATAGCAATAGTGGCCGATAAGTAAATAGCAATAGTGGCGGAGTATAATGCTCTGCTAGCCACCAGAAAGTGACCAGAAGCAACAGAAAGCGAAACGCAACAGGTCTCAGGACGAGACCTCGGCCGCTGGTCCGACAAAGAAGGGTCGGGTTACTCATGTTACTCATTCAACACCCAAACCGTCAGCCAGATCAGCAGAACCAGCCAGGCTGCTGAGCAAAGTGGTTCGCGATTATTTAAAGGTAGCGCCATTGGCAGAAATGTTTCTGCCGCTTTATGGGGACTCGTTGTGGCTAGGCTGTCTGAGATGGTCATGGGCTATCTGTTAGCCAACCAGGGGGTCAGCTTCCCTGTTAGCCAACCAGGGAGGTCAGCTTCCCTCTTATGTTATGGTCAGAGGTTACCGTGTGTTCAAGTGCGAAGACCGGTTCTTTAAGGATGCGTGGGAAGGCTCCACGCTTAGAGTAATCCCGAGGAGAACAAGGGCTCGTATTTGGTTACCAAACATGAAGCTGGAGGGCAACAAGTTGTCATAATGCCTAAAGCTTCACAATCCCGCAATTCCGATGGATGACTGGATGGTCATTAAAGCGGAGGAACCACAGACAAACAACATGTTTTTTCTGCACAATATTAATAAGGAGTGTCTAGGGGTACTGGAAAAGACAGACTTCAAAGTTCGGTTTGGAATTAGGCAGGCTAAGGTGAAGGTTTTCGGTGCCAATAACCCAACCGCCAACGACGTTGATACAGTCGATGAGGCCAACGAGTTGTTAGATGAAATGAGGATTGGAGGCACCGAAGATGAAATTCATGCAGATTAATCTGGAGCACACGAAATCTGCTGCAAAAAATCTCATGGTCTTTCTGAAAGAGGGAGACATGGAGTTCGCCCTTATCCAGGAACCTTGGATTCAACCGTTAGGGACCTGTGCGATGCCAACTATAATCTTTTCTACAACCATAAGCACAGAAGTTTTATTCTCGCCAAAAAGAGTATAAAAACGCTTTTCTGTCCTCTTTTTAGCTCAAGTGACTTGGCAGCAGTCAAGTTGGAGAATCCTGACAGAGGGGATATATGTATACATTGCATCGGTATATATGGCCCATGACAGATCTGCACCACCAGCAGGATCAATTAACGTCACACACTTAAACGGTAGGAACCAGTCTGCTGCTGGGTTGTAATGCCAATGCAATGCATTTTCTTTAGGACAGCTCCAAAAATAAAGATCGAGGTGAGTCTCTGTGTGATTTAATTAAGTATCTATTAGTTTGTAATAAGGGCAACCACCCAACTTTTACTTTTGGAAGCACGGATGACTTTGATGGTTGGGAGGAGGTGCTAAAAAAGTTACTCTAGGGTAGAAAAATGGAGAGTGTCTGATTTAAGATCTTTCACTGATCATAATTGGATACTTTCAAATTTAAACCTGGAGATTGATTCTCCTAGGCCTTTCAGGAACCCTAAAAGTACCGCCTGAAAGAAGTTCAGTAGTGTTATCACATCTAAATTAACAGCCATACCAAATCTAAATATTGAGACTATTAAAAATTTGGAAAAAAGAGTATCTGCTTTTGAGAAATCTATGAATATGGCACCGGCGTACAAGCTGTCCAATTTGAGAAAGAGTAGTAGCGACATTTTCAACATCTGCTATAAACAGAAATACTGGCAGGCTTATAAAGATAGTCTAAGAATCTATACAAAAAATCCATCAAAGAAGCTAAGAGAGTGGCTTGACCCATGTCAGGGTATTTTCACTCGATATAAAGTACCACGGAATCAACCAGACTCGGCAGATACTATCCAAAGAGCAACAAATTGATCCAACTCCGTCTCTTGGACGTACTGTTCCGCTGAAACTTCGGAGCTCCTAACCCAACAATTCTAAGTACATCGTGGAGTGAGGTTGAAACTATTTCCTCTGCGGAAAAAATCACTTGGCGATAGATAGTTTTGTTCCCTACAAGTCACAAAGTCCGGAAGGCATATACCCAATAAGCTCACAGAAGGCGTCAGACATTGTTGTGCAATGGCTGGTAGCGTTATTCAGAACCCGTATCATACATAATCACGTGCCCCTAATATGGAGACGAAGTCTGGTGAATTTCATCCCAAAGGCTGGAAATCAAGGCCACGAACTAACAAACCGTAGGCTAATCAGTCTGACCTCCTTTGCATTAAAAACACTAGAGCGGGTCCTTGATATGCATCTGAGGCAAACTCTTTGTGGTGCAACGATGTCTATCCCAACACATGTACTGCAATGGAAGATCCGTGAAGGCAGCCCTCCAAGAGGTAGTACGCACAGTTGAATATATATAGGAGCCTTTAAGAATGTGCGTAATCTTTTGCCGAGCTCGGTGTAGAGCAATTTCTTGGTCAATGGATAACTGCTCTCTGTTATCCTAAAGATGGTGACCAGTTGGTTCGAGAACTGTGGACTGGCTGTGAGGGGAAAACTAAGCTTATGCTCTTTACAACAGAAAGCGAGGTACTATACCTTCCTTTACCTAAATTAAACAGGCAACAACTCTAACTATCCTCCAGTGCCAGATATTTGGGTTTAATCCTGGATCCCAAACTGAACTAGAAGTTAAACAGAAAGGAGCGGGTAAAGTAGGCATGTATAGCCCTCTATGCCTCCAGACGTAATATTAGTAAAACATGGGGACTGCAACCTAAGCTGACGCTGTGTTTATACACTACTGTGGTGCGTCTCATTCTCACCTACGGTTCACTGGTTTGATGGCCTACGATAAGTAAGACTTATAACCAAACCAAGCTCAGTAGAGTGCAAAGAACCACTTGCATCGGCACTACCGGTGCCCTGCGTTGCACCCCATAAATTTGAAAAAAAGAATTCAGTGTCAGGATCCCAACTAGAAGGGATTGTAGAATGACGGAACATGCCAGTAACTATGATACCGTAATATTCACGGATGGTTCTAACGTGGAACAAGGTGTTAATGCAGGAGTGTTCTCTAAGACACTAAATATATCGAAGTCTTATCGTCTACCGAACACATCGAGCGTCTTCCAGGTGGAGGTGCTTGCAATTATGAAGGCCTGTTCGCTGCTTCTGTGTATCCATTCACCGAAACAGAACATTGCCATTTTTAGAGATAGTCAGGTGGCCAATGGGGCGCTTGACTCAGTTGCCATGTTTTTTAGAGTGGCACAAGACTGTCGGGAGTTACTTAGCTTCTTGGGCAGTCTGATTAACGAAACCTTGCACTGGGTTCTCGGATATTGTAGGGAACGAGATGGGCGACAAACTTGCCAGAGAGGACGCAGCTCTACGACGTGGCCATGTTGAAGATTTTCGTATCCCACTAAATTCCCTTAAGAGAGAACCCTTTCTGCATTCCTTGGCGCTTGCAGATGCCAGATGGAGGGCAGTGAAAGAATGTAGCGTATCCAGGGTAACCTGCCCAAGTTATAATAAAACTAGGACATCCGATCTGCTCAACAGACCGAGAGCTGTTATCGCAAAATTCACTGTGGTCTGTACAGGCCACTGTCTTTTAGGCAAGCATGCAGCTAGGCTAGCCGCCCCTTCAAATACACAATGTTGCAGTTCTGCCGACGAGAACGAAAAAGAAACAATTATTCATTTTCTCTGTAAATGTCCCGCTCTTGCCAGAGTTGGAATGAGGGCTATGGGGGAGTACTTCTTTGAAAACTTAAAGACAATCTCGAAGGTAAAGATTAAGAAAATAGTCAGTTACTTAAATTCTTCCGGTTGGCTTCAGTTACTTTTTTCCCATAATACCCTCAGCCGACTGTAACCATGGTTTCAGATAAGAATCAGGGTTGTGAGTGAACTGCGAGGTTTTCGAGAGCGCACGACTGCTTACTCATCACACAAACTGCAGCTTTTATGACCTGATCTCGTCAATATTTTTAATACATGGACGTTAGACTGGTCCTGAGTGAGAGTTCGACTTTGTTAATTCTGGTTTGTACTTTGTCATATTTACTAATAATCTGCATTACGTATCAGTCTGGGAGCCTCATTCCATTTTTTCTGATGGAAAATGTAGCAAACAGAAAAATCACAGAAAGATCTTTGATGCATACTTAGTACAGCAGTTGTTGACTAACAGTTCATTCTCAGATTTCCAAACTAGATATGTACCTTTAAATACTCCTATTTACAGCAAATGTTATACTAAGTTGCAACATCACATGGAAGTAGTACAACTGTTAATATTTCAAATTGCACATACTAAAAAGCAAAAGGAAATTTTATAAGTTTTGTCGGCGGGCACTAAAAATTTTGTTACGGACATTGTGGTAAAATTTTTTCGAGCCAAAACCAAGTGTGCAGAAGGTTGATGATCTAGTTGTGAATTTGTCAGTTGAGAATCTCAATGTCGATGAAATTGAATTGTTGAATCGTGGTTTGAATTTTGCTGTCAAACCCCTGGCGGTACCTTACATTGATTTAATAGCTGACATCGAATCAGCTATACAATATAAGCCGACGGACATTCAAGGTCAAATTAGAGTAAAAGCTTTTAAGGCTGTTATAGAAAATAAACACAACAGCGGCAAACGGTTGGATTCTGATACCCGAAAATGGAATGACGCACACAAATCACTCAAACAACGGGACGCATATTATATGAGGTCGGATAAAGGAAACAAAGTTGTTATTATGAGCAAATCTGACTACGATGAACGCATGCTTTCGTCCATAGAGGAAGATAATTTCTTCATTTGTAAAAAGTCTCCACTGAATAAAATGATAAAAGATGCTAAACTGATTGCTACAAATTTAGTGGAAACGTTTGCTGTGAACAAGTTCAGTTTCAGAGAGTCTAATCCACGGGTTCCATTGATGTATGGGCTACCAAAAATCCACAAACCTGCAAACAAGATGCGGAAAATTGTCTCATGTGTCAATTCTCCTTTTGCTAAGATAGCCAAGTGGCTTGTCACGGATTTAAAAAGGTTTGGTAGTTTTGAAGGTTTTGCTGTTAAAAACTCCTTTGATTTTGTGGACAGAGTAAAGGACGTAGAAGTTGAGGAGAATGAAATTATGATCTCTTTTGATGTCACTGCTCTTTTTCCAAGTGTTCTTGTTCATGTAGCTATCGTATCGTTAAAGGATCATCTTCAAAAATGTAATTTACCGGAAAAACATATTGACTCCTACATTTCGGCGGTTGAAACATGTATGAAGTATAATTGTTTTCAGTTTAGAGACAAGTTCTATTCCAAAAGTTTCGGCTGTAGCATGGGCAATAGTTATCTCCTCTTGTTGCTGAAGCATTTATGTGTAAGCTGGAAAGGGAGTTACGGGAAGAGAATTTGCTACCTCGCATATGGTGGCGTTATGTAGACGACATTTTCGCTATTGTTAAGGTAGCTGAAATCGAACAGATTTTATATACAATTAAAAACCGATATGCCAGCATAAAATTCACGTATGAAAGGGAACATGAGATCGAACATACGCTTCCTTTTTTGGATTTATTGATCAAGCCGAATTGACCGAATAATTGAGTTCGCTATATACAGAAAGCCAACAACAACAGACAGATATATTACAAGCGACTCTTTTTGCTCATACCAACACAAGGTGGCATCCTTTAACTCCATGATTTATCGCATGTGCCGATTGCCTTTGAGTGCAGCCGATTTTCTGTGCGAAAGGGATCATATTTTACATGTAGCCCATGTGAATGGCTTTGCAGAGTCGCTCATCACAAGGCTGATAAAGAAACACAGCGATAGAATAAGAAGAGAAACATCAACAACTCTGTTTACTCAAAACATCGTACGAACCCAGTCAAACTCACGACGAGTTTCGTTGACCTATGTACCCAGTGTTACGAACCAACTCATTCACACCTTTAATCAGGCTGGTTTACAGGTGGTACATACTAACTCCAACAAACTCTGCTTGGCCTTCTGTTCCAGGAAGGATAGACTTTCTGTGCAGGAAAAGAGTGGCATATATTGCATCACTTGTCCAATTTGTAAGCACAAATATATATATACGAATAAATATTTAAATTGTATCGTTTACGTTTTATTTTATTTTATTTCGTGATTCGTTGAGTTTTGTCTATGTGTTGTTGCGGTCAATAAGGAGATTGAGCACTCTTTCTTTTGAAAATTTTTTATGTTTCGGCATTTTCTGAATCTGGATTATGTTACTCAGAAATTAAAGGATTCAGTGTGGAAGGGATTGGAATTATAAGTTCGGCATTTTAATATTCGGGATTTGGTGCACAATCCGGAATACTTCCTTTGGGGTTATTTAAAAACATAAGTGTTACTAATAGTTTTTGAACATTTTATCACATAAAATCATTGGAAGTACGATATAATCCATTGCGAAATGCCTTTGTAAACGTTATCTACATTTTTTATTTCCGATGATTGCCTGTGCACAAAGTCGGAATGATCATAAAATGAGACGGGTTCCACGTACGCGAAAAATCAACCTTTTACAAGCAATAAAGATTTCCTATATTCGCTTATAAAATCCGTATTACAATCTAAAATCTGTGTGGCTTCATAGTGCAGTCGGTAAAGAAAGATCATTGGTAAAACCAAAAGTCCGCACTACTAAGTACTTTTTCACTCGGTTATATCGAAAACTAAATCCCTTAAACTAAGGAAATACTATTGTTTTGGACAGTTTTCATTATAAGTCGAAAACTATATGGCAGAAAAGGAAATGAAAATATATTCCATAATTTGCAAACGAACCCTTTTCATATAATACCACCTAGTATAATCAACTAGTAACTCCACTTTAAAATATTGACCCCATATTTCGGTCGCTTTTGCAATTAAAAAGAAAAATATTTTTAATATTTTTCATTTGCAATAAAAGTTGGCAAGCATTATTTAAAACTACTCCAAATTTCAGGTTGCAGAGACAGACAGAAGTCGCACCATAAGGTGCTGTGAAAATGCTAGTAGACATATTAGCCAAAGCCATAGAAGGTGAGCGGTGGCGATGGGGAATGAAAAACTATTGTGCGATAGTTACGCTTGACGTTAAGAAGGGTTTTACTCGGCGAAGTGGGTACATATCACGTATCACGCATATCACATGCACGTATGTACAACAGAAGTGTCAGTAATAACAAATGGCGACTATTAAGAAACAGGAACGACAAAAATAAATCTACATATGGCAAGTCGAAGAAACACTAGCGCAAAAGGGAGATGGATCTATAAAAATACTGCAGATATCGAGATTTGGACTAAATTACCACCTCACGCAGGGTAGGTGACCAATGTTTTAGTTGAGTTAAGAAGAATAGAACGTCTGAAGAGGCTCAACGATGAAGATATAAAGATGATGTGAATATAACACACATTGCTAACCAACAATTGACTATAAATGCTTGGAAATTCGTTTTATTTTCCTATAGGGATATATATATATATATATATATATATATATATATATATATATATATATATATATACATATACATTAGAGCTTCTATTAAAACGAATAATTTCAAACTGAAGAATTGCAGACTTCGGTCATATGAACCGGATAATGTTATTGTTTTGCACATAAGTCAAAAACCAATCCAGCTTAAAATAAAAAAATTTGTTTCGAATCCCTTCAAATGAATTACGATATATGTATTAACTAAATAATTCTAGTTCACCCTACTCCACCTATTTAGGTTAAAAATAGATGCGGGCAAATGACTTTAATAACTGAGTCAAAGTTGATGTCAGTAGTTACTGAGAAAAACGGCCGTGATATACGGATATACATGGCTTGCCATAAGGATTCTTTTAAGATTTTAGGTACGGAACCCTAAAAAGTAAAAAATTGTTTCATCTTTGAGAGAAGCATTTTCTCTTTCCAAAAAGCTATATTAAAAGTAGATTTATTTTAAAATTACTTGACTTATTATAACTTATATCGTCAAAATTCTAGGAGCGCCAGTTGCACACACGCGGGGTGTGTAATATTAAAAAGGCAGAAACCCAGCAAGCAACCATCAATCTTATCAGCTTTAACACAGCCTACTCTAGATACAAACTGGGAATCTGACGTTAACAGCTGAGCATTGGTGGTGTAAACAAACCAAAACTTGCCACAGTAGTCATAAGGAAAAGTTTGGGGATTTTTACTTTCTCGTAGTATTTCGCGCAATATATTTGAAGTTTTAAATTAGATTTTACTTGAGTTTAACCTACAAATGTTCTGAATATGTAAAGGAAAAACTCTCTTGTGCTCGCTTTGTTGAAGTATTGAGCTTTTGGTTACGAGAATTTGCGGTTTTATTTGTGTATGCAAGAATTGGTTAATCTTGGAACTGTTTTCCGGGCTTGTATCTAGAGTAGGCTGTGGTTCTAAATGAGAGATATATAGAAAAATGTGAAACATTTGTCTCTTTGAACTGACAAAAGAATTAACCATTACCAGCAGTAATGTTCTCTTGTGCTGTTTCCAGTTTAAAAACATGTATTCGCAATTAACCGATTTGTTCAAATGTGAACAGCGTACTACAGAGAAAGGGGTGGGTAGTACGAATTATGGGTGCTAACAGCAAGGCGCAAGCTTGAATCGAAGATATCACTCTATTATTAGCTCGTTGCATTCCAAATAATGTGAACGCTTAAAAAGCTCTTCGATTTTCCAGCCATAAAGTGCGGAGTGCATACCGAGTCGGAAGGAGTAGACCTGTTTATTCAAAAGAACGCAACATTCTATGCCAAGTTCGGATAGTCATAGCCCATAGCAATGGAACAGGACAGAGAACTGCCAAACAAACACAAATACTTCTACAAGCATTCGCAAGGAAAAAATTATTTTGCCTCAAAGTGTCTTTTGCAATACTTTTTTAATCGTTGGATATCAAAATGAGGACATTCTAGAGTTCGCAATTTTAAATGAGTTATTTAATGTTTTCAAATTAAGTTAGTCGGGAATTACGTGTAAGTCTCCTATAATTTTTACAAACTCTGTAGTTTTCGGGGCACACCAGGAGTATTGTGTACCCTCAAAAGAGGGTCGAAAGTGTTTTAACTTATAGCTTTCTTCGCTGTTAGAATTTCTGATATCTAGTGCATTTCACTATGAATTGCTACGGGAATTCAGCAAAAATCTGTAAAATTATATGTCTCTAAAGGGGTGCTGCAGTGCTGCTAGTTTTGCACTCTTCGGAAAGTTCCGCAGCGCTTACACTCTTGTGGCATTTACTCCGTTTTCAATTTCCAATAAAGATATCGATTTATGCATACCCCCAGATAGGGAAACAGGAATACGGTTGAAGATGGAATGCACTACAACAATAGCACGAGGATAACGAAATCTAAATTTTCCACATTTTCGAATCTTACAGATGGAAATCGTTCAATAACATACCGCGCTGGCTTCTCTGCTGCCACATTACATAGATTTTTCATCGGAATTGGTGGTTTGTGGGCTGCAGCTTTGTTCCATTGTTTAAATATGCATATTATGGAGGAGAAATTAGATTAAATCGGATTGCGTTGCTCCCTGTTAGTTCGACATAAATTCCTGTGCATGTAAATTTTATTTTAGGATAATTTTTATGTATTCTTGAATCCGCATGACTGTGAAATGTGGGAGCACTGAGAGTAGGGTTCGCGAAAAATTAAAAATTTGCTTCAGAACTAAGTACAGCAACTGAGCCCTCAAGCCCGAGTAAGTCATTATGAACTTAACAATAATTTTTATTAATGGTATATACTCTTTCGTGAGTGTAAGATCGAAGATGAGTAATAGGCGTGTTGAGTAAACCGTGAAATTGAATGCCTTATTTTCCTTGATCCACTTAATCAGATAATGTCATAGCCACTCCTTAGCCATTTGACTTCCGCAGGGGTGATTAATTTTCGAACCATGAATCACAAGATATTATATAGGTCAGATTACAAAGTATTGCTTTTATGTGATTTAAGGGGTTATACACAGTCAAAAGACCGAAAAAAGCGATTTTTCAAGAATTTGTTTTGGAGACGTATTTTAATTTATTAACTTGAAAGTTTGTATGCATGTAACAGGCACTTTATACAATATTGTCATATTTTTTATTTGTAAAAAAATGATTTTAAAGATCACAGCAGACGATCTCCGAAACCTCCTTGAAAAAAGGTGTTTCGCGGTGTACACGATATCCCGTGACTGTCATCTAAAATCAAAAAGCAAACAAGTTTTCGTTAACTTATGAAATTATCCAAAAATTAATCAAAGGAATAAGCAAAACATTGATTTTCAAAAAACCGCGGCTCCTCAAAAAAAAAAATTTCGATTTTTCAGACATTATTTGGCCTTAACTGTTAATAAAATAAGGAATATTTATTGAATTCGTATATCCTTCGATTAATTTCTAAAATATTTGAATTGATTGAATATTTGAATTTATTCAAAAAGATTGTGTTAAAATTTGAGATCGATCGGTTCAGCCGTTCTCGAGATATCGGGTACACCGACCTTAAAAACATGGTTTTGAGAAAAATGTGTTTCAAAACCATTTAACATATAAATTTTTTTTTTAACTTACACAGAATCATCTATTCCAGGACCATATAATACACAAGAGAAATAAAACAGAACGTATAAACGAGCGCACGGCCTTGCTGCTTAGCAATACAATAAGTTAATGAAAGAGGGGGCGCTCCAGGTGGTAGCTGCCGTTCTGGTCTCTGCTCCGCACACTTTCGCTCGCGCCGAGGCGTCTTTACAAATATGACTATAACTCCGAAAATACATGTCCGATCGACCTGAAATTTTGTGTGTACGATTTTTTGAAAATCCTAACTGCGTATAGCCGACAATAAACTAAGATCATTTGATGACAGACGCTTTTGCAATTAACGGATTGCTTCAATTTTTAAATTTCACCTTATTTTTGATCGAAGAAACACACCTTTAGAATTTTACTAAAGCTTAATTGCACTAAATTTAGAATTATTATGGTCTTATTCAATTTTTTATTATATTATTAAAAAAAGTATTAACTTATATTCTATGTATATTTTTTTAATCATAATGAAAAAATTTTAAGTAGTGCTCGGGCTCATTACACGGGAGGAAAGCAGAAGATAGTAATCTATTCCATATGCGTGATGTTCTGCTTAGGAAAAATACCCAAATTTTGACAAAATTTGTAGTGGGTGTGGGGTGAGAGTAACTACAAGTTCTTCTATCGCGCGTTGTAATGTGCCTTTAAGGAACTCAAATCGATGTGGAAGTAGCGATAGAAGAATGGAAAATACGATGAAAAAGTTAAAGATGTACCCTTTTCACATTTCTATTCATTTCTACTAATTCAGAATTTAATTATGTCTCGATTAGATTTAAACGTCATGGACACGTCATTCATTTCTGCTTTTTATAAGCCCGATTGTGTCACATGCTGACACTCTGTGTTCCTTTGATAAGCTGTCTTCAGATATCGATAATATTTTTTTAAAAATCGGCGTCCTCTGAAATCATTCTAGCTGGCGATTTCAATGCCACAACACACAGTGGCTCAGGCATTCTGCTACCACAAGCCCGTCTGGAAGGCACGCCGAGTTATTTGGTGAGTCTCTGTAATTTGCAACAATTGGTTGAGCGTTGGACTCGTATTCTTGATATGATGTGGCACAACGCGCATCTTTAGGATTTTTTAAACATCGAATCCAGACAAATACTCTGTTTCGGTCACGGCTTCCTTGGGCAATTCAGAGCACTGTTTGGTCTTTGTCCAATTATTCACTCCACTCGGATAACCACTAATCAAAATACTACCAAAAGATAAGTGTGGTATTGTAAAAATGCCGATTGGACTGGACTTAAAACATACCTCAGAGAGATGGACTGGTCTGACTTCTTCTTCACAAGAAACGTTAATAATGGACATTAAAAACAAGGAAGGCATATCAGGCATATCAGTTGCGCCTTTCAAAGGAATTGAGACATATCTAAGGAGATGCGCAAAATAGTTGTAAATCAGTGATTATTCGGGCTAAGTTCAACTGCGACCAAAGCGTTAGATGGATATTAATTGTTACCGAAAAGGATGGTAAGGGCTTCTGGTTTGTTGTCAAAACCGTGAATAGCAATTGTACCAGTTGTTCAATACCACCACTCATCCATAATGAGAATGTTTGCACTGGTTATTTGGACAAAACCAAGCTGTTTGCTGCTAATACTTACTTACTATCTCCGTCGCAGTGCACCAGCAGGCAAAAGCCTGGAGTTACATCTGATCCTAACAAAATCAATGCCACAAGGAGCAGTTCTTTCACCAAACTTATTTCTTCTTTTTATCAATTATAATTGATAGTTCCAACTAGAATTTTTTACAAATTCAAAAGTGTACACGAAGGGTGCTGTGATCGGTGAGACTATGAATAAGATTTTAAGTGAGAGACAAAAGGTAATTATCTTCTATCGAAACATGCGTTCTCGGTTGATTACTGTAGAGTTCCCACTAAAATCCCTTACAGAATCAAAAATGTACGTGAAATCAAGTGTGCTGTGATCGGCGAGACTATGAATAACATTTTAAGGGAGAGACAAAAGATATATTTTGTCTCTCACTTAAAATCTTATTCATAGTCCTTTTGTCTCTCACGCATGTTTGGAACATTAAACAATGACATTCCTAGGATACGAACCGTGTTATGTTTAATGCATACAAAACTCAATGCAATATAATGTCCCTGAAAAAATACTCATCGCACCCTCAACACATTTCTGTCGACGGAGTGAATATACCTAATTGGCCCTCTTTCAACATCTTGGATATTAAAATACCCAGTAACCACAGCTAGACTGACCATATATTTCCTATCGCCAAAAATGCGATGAAATGCTTGTGTTTCTTCAGAGATGTAAGAAATGCTTCATCCCGTCTGACTTGGCGCTCTTCTAAAAGTCCCACATCAGACCTTAACTCGAATATAATTCTCATGTTTGGATAGGGGCTGGACAAGGGACAACAACGTGTAGTCTTTCCATCCCGGAGGTCTTAGGTTTGAACCCTACCGGCGGAGGTTGGTTGTTTCCTGCTGTACACTAGGGTGCTTGAAAACAAATCGATTTTTCTTTCTTAATTCCCGTTGCGGAAAAATTCTTTTATAAAATAAAAATTCTCGCAAAATTGGAGTCTCATAGCTTAATTTTAAAACGTCGCTTTAGCGTTCTGAAAAATTTAAACACACCCCCTGCTGAAATGGCGCAAGCAAACATTTTCCTACCACGTCCACGTAGTTGTGTCTGGGTAAAGCTGAGAGTACGTCTTCGCCCTTTCTGGATTTTGTCGACTGCGATTTTGGATCTCAAAGTCTAGGTCAAGTTCTCATGTCGATGGAATATTTCTTATTCTCTCCTTTTTTCTCTTGAGATATTTGGCTGGGGAAATTAAGATGACAATCTTTGACATTGAACTTCAAATTTAGGATAAGAGTCAAGGTCTTATCTTAACGTAAAAATGTCCGCTCTTTTCATTTCCGAGTTCAAAAGTAAGCGTTGCCATTTAAGAAATAGATTTGACCTCGAAATGAACATGACCATTGATCTCAAGGTCAAAATCGAGGTCACCACTAGTTGTCCCCCTCCGTACTCTACAAATTTTGTCTGAAACCTTTTTTGCCAGGGTGCATCGCCTTCGAGATATTTGCCTGGGGAAGTTAACGTTATAGCGCCCTCTAGCGAAAGAACAAAGCATTTTCAAGAAAATATTTCTCAAAAAATATACGTATTTTTTCCCGCAGAATACGAATATGTAATAACAAAAGATTTTTTCATTTAACAAACCAAATGTGACCTTGATTTGACCTTGAAAATTGGGTTTAAGGTCAACGGCAAGGTTACTATTATTTGACCCCCTCGAATCCTTACAACTTTTATCTGAAACATTTTATTTCAGGGTGCACATTATATATATATATATATATATATATATATATATATATATATTTATTTATATCTGGGGCAAATAATTTTTTTGGACTGCGTTCTCGAGATATCCATGATTCAATATAGCGAAATCCGGGTTTCTGTCCATTTTGCCCCAACTTTCAGCTGAAAATAACTTTGAATAAACGCATTTTCATGGAAAATTTATTAGGACCAAAATTGATTGATTGATTGAGGCACACAATTGATTATTTAGTTCAATATTTTAAAATACGTGTCAAAACCCTCGAATATAAAATACTTTTTTAATCGCCTGCCTTTCGCTTGTGAGATTGTATGCATGGGAATCTCACACAAGCTTAAAATTGCCACGATTTCCTGAGCTTCTTTCTTCTTCTTCCTCATAGTTTAATTCTTTCATTCGGTTTGGCATAGACTGATATAATTTTAATACATATTCATTCGAAATGCTCTGCCATACTGACTGAACACGTTCCCATGCTGATGGATGCCATTAGGTGGTTCAGCATAATTTGCCAATTGTTTTTTTCAAATAAGCCCAAAGATTTTCAATCGGATTTATGTCCGGACTTTGGGCTGGCCAGCTCATAACCTCAAATTCCTGTGAATTGAGCCACTCCTTAACAACTTTCGCAGTCGGTTTAGGGCCATTGTCATGTTGAAGTATCACTTTTCCAGGTGATATTTTCATCTGACCCACTGCTGTTGGCAAATTCTCCTGTAAAATACGAAGATATTGTTCTTTTCGCATTATGCCTTCAATTCTGACAAGAGGTCCGACACCGTTGGGAGTAATGCAACCCAAAACCACCAACGAACCGCTTCCATGTCTCACTGTTTCGCTAGCATGAGATGGGTTTGAAGAATCAGGGCACCTGGCGCAATACCAGCTTCGTCCATCAGATTGGAACCGATTTATTTTGGTCTCATCTGACGAAATAATCTGTAAATATTTAAAAATAAATAAATTATATATAGGTAATTCATAATTTCAGGCAAACCATTTTTTTACTTTTGGAAGTGACTGTATCTGCAGTGGTACGAGTGTCATCAACATTCTTGAGAATTTTGGAAAGGTCATTGTGAAAGTAGTTTAAGCGTTTGTTTGATGTCGTTATGGTCGGTAGAACAAAAGATATAAATAAAAGATTAATGTGCATACCATGAAAAACTAAAATGTATGAATCACCCTGTAACTCGCAAACGGTTGAGATTGCCCCCCGCCCTGCCATAAAATTTTTTGTTGGGCTAGGTGAGAGCTATCAGTTATACTCGTATTGACCTCTTGAAATGGTACACCCTGCATATATATGCATATATATATATATATATATATATATGTAAAATAAGAGTATTAGGATGCCCGGGTAACTAATTGAGACTATCGATTATAGTAATTCAAAAGCTTTATTTTTAATGATTACAGCAATGTTCGTGGCTTTTATATCTAACGCGAGTCCATGCCTAGCTGCTGATTCTGTTAATGCCGGAAGAGAGTGAGATGAACAGTCTTGTCGTTGACGTTTTACGGTCGTTCGCTGAAGTTGTTTGTAGTTGAATGGCGACTGGGGTTACCACACGTAGGGGCTTCGTCTTCAGAAATTGTACTCGTTACAGCTCGGCCTTCCTGATCTTCAGAATCGTCCTCGAATTCTTCTTCACCACTGTCTGATAAGTCGTCGTCTGGAGCGCTACACCATGGCTTCATGTTGTCGGAAGCGTAGACAGATTCAAAGCGACGTTGAGTTCTAGGAGCTCCAGGAATATCCTTGATGATGTACCTGTCATTTTGGAGAACCTTTGTTATGATGTAAGGACCTTTGTACTTGGGGTCCAACTTCCTTGAATCACCTGTTGCAATGGATGCTCGATCAATTAATACTAAATCTCCCTCGTGATAGGTTCGTGGTGGTTTACGTCTTTTATCAAAATGTATCTTCTGTATTCGCTGAGAAGCATTGATGTTATCCAGTGCCTTCGCTCTGAGCTCGCTTATGTTTATGTCACCTGCAGAGAAGTCGTTGTCATGAAGTGCCAATAGAACCTAAGGGGATCTCTTGGACGAAAACCAAATAGAATTTCCTGCGGAGATAATTTTGTTGACTCACTCGTGCTAGAGTTAATACCACATTGGATACATCGGAGTAATTTATCCCAATCCTTAGATCCGTCTGCTGTAGTAGCTAAAGCATTAAGTACCGTTCTATTACACCTCTCTATCTGCCCATTCGCGCGGGGAGTACGTGCAGCCGTAAGAATGTGTTGAATATTGTTATCATCGCAAAATACTTTAAATAATTTAGAGGAGAACGCAGTACCACGATCTGTTACGATTCGTCTAGGCATTCCAAAATGTGCAGAAACATTGTTGAGCATACGGAGAACAGGGATTTGTGTTTTTAATCGGCTCCAATATACAATATTTTGAGAATCCATCCATTAATCCGAGAATATGTGTGTTGCCACTAGTACTTTTTGGAAATGGTCCCAAGTGGTCTATGTGAACTGTATCGAAAGGTATGGGCACTCTCTCTATACTGTGAAGTTCTCATTCCAATTTTCCTGGCGGTCGTTTATAATACGCGCAATTGATGCATGCAGAAATATAACGCTTGACTCTTCTTTTCATCTTTTGAAACCAATAATCTTGTTTTAAGCGTTGTAGAGTACGTTCGATACCGGGATGTCCAACATCATCATGACATGTCTTTATGATCCGCCAAATCGCATCCTTCGGCACAACCCACTTGCACTGTCCGTCGACCCTTCGACAGAGTCGAGCATTATCGATAACAAAGTCGCGATGAACCTGTCTTTCTGCGTTGTTTACAGGTTTGTTCTTCAGAATTCGAACGAGATTTTCTAACTTTTCATCTTGCAGTTGAATTGTCAGTAGCCAATCCGTGTTATCAACCTTTAATGCAAAAACGTCCTTTTCTTTATCGTTATCATCACTATTAGGTACTTCATAAGGTTGTATGCTCAGCGCGTCAACGTGTTGTATAAGTCGGCCTTTCCTATACTCTACAGTGAAATGAAAGTCTGATAGGGTTAACCACCAACGAGCAATTCTAGGTATTAAGTGCATCTTCTTAGAAGTAGCCTTGATAGCTTCACAATCTGTTATAACCTTGAACTGTTTCCCGAGTAGGAAGCTCCTAAAGCGCGTTATTGTTTCTACTACAGCCAACACCTCGAGCTCGTAGCTATGATAGATTCGCTCTTGCAATGTCGTCTGTCTGCTAAAGTAAGCCACTGGTCGCAGTTCATTATCTTTGTCACGTTGTAATAAAATTCCTGCAAGTCCTGCCGCGCAAGCGTCTGTGTGGACTTCATGTTCAAGATGGGGATCATACAAGGTCAATAAAGGTCGCGTCGTCAGAATTTTCTTTAATGAGCTGAAAGCTTCTTCCTGTTCGTCTTTCCAGGTAAATTCCACATCTTTTCTAAGCAATTTTGTTAACGGAGAAGCTAAGATTGCATGTTCACGGACAAATTTCCTGAAATAACTGGCGAGCCCTAAAAACTGTCTTAGCTCATGTACGTTATTTGGCCGCTTAAATTCCTGAACAGCTAATATCTTACGAATACCAGGCCTGATTCCCTCGCCGGACACTTCATATCCCAGAAACTCTACATTCGTTTTGAAAAAATATGGCTTCTTTAATTTCAAGGTGAGCCCTTCGTCTGATAATATCTTAAAAAATTCTTCTAACACCTCCATACCGTGTTCAAATGACCTAGCTGGTATTAAGATGTCGTCCATATAGACGACCAGTCCACCAATGCGCATCTTACGTTGCAAGCTATTCATTAGGCGTTGGAATTCGGATGGACCATTACAAAGGCCAAAAGGCATTCGGAGAAATTCATATACGCCATCGGGGGTAATAAAGGCAGTATACTTGCGCGAATCTATCGCTATCGGGATCTGGTAATACCCAGAGGCAAAATCTAAGACAATAAAATATTTGCCACCATTTAATTGTTGCAAAAGGTCCTCTATAATTGGCAAAGGGTATCTATCTTTAACCGTAATCTCATTAATTCGGCGGTAATCAATTACCATTCGATCATCACCGTCAGCCTTTTTAACTAATATAGCAGGGGAAGAATATGTCGATTTCGAATCCTGAATAATTCCCGCACTTAATAATTCCGAAACAATATCTTTAATCTTGTTCCTTTGCACTACTGCTAAACGATAAGGACGACTGCTAACACAACAAAGTTCAATGTCAGCTGTCGCACGATCTAAAAAAACTGTTCCTGCGTCTTGATCACTTTTTGTTATACTCGACGACTGTTTTTGTTCCGTATGAAGACGTGCGATTTCCTCGAAGTGTTTATATTGCCGCAATAAATTTTCTGGTGTACCAAAATGTTGAAGTGATAAAATCGTTCGCAGCTCCCGATCAGATATCCCGTTAATAATATATTTAATTTTGGCTTCATTGCTCATAGAAACTCTATTCGCTACGGCTATCATTTCGAAGAAATACTGTTCGAATGGTTCGCTGACCAATTTGCGCCGTCTGCTCAATATATGGCGCACATCTGACTCATCGTGAGCAGTGGGAAATGCTGAAAGTAATCCTACCTTTAAATCCTGCCATGAAATAATCCTTGTCTGATAACTATGCATCCAGTATTTCGCTGGTCCAATTAATTTGGAACCGGCTAACAAGAGAGTAGCCCTATCGCTAACCCCATAAATGTCACGGAGCTCCTCGATGGCTTTGATCCACTGGGAACTTGAGAGAGCTGTCTTGTCACTTGGATTGAAATTGGGCGCAATATCAATTAGTTCGCGCAAATTAAACATTTCATTGACTGTAGAGTTATTACTCCCTTGCCTCCCTGCAATGTTATCTGGGGATGGGTAACTTTTATCTGGAATTCCTATACCTGTGTTTGCCCGTCTATCATTAAGTTCTGAACTTAGTCCTACGGGTTGGGTGCTGCAGGTTCTTGCAGAGTTGAAACTTGGGTTCGCAGAGTTAAAACTTGTGTTGGCAGAAATAAAACTTGTGTTTCCGAATGGAATTTGGTTGCTCACTTTTCCATCCAAGTTTACATTTTGAAGTGAAGAACTGCCATCTCTAAATGCATCGGAATTTATATTGTCCCCGATTGTAGCTGCGGCGCCTTGAAGTTGAAATACTGACTGAGACTGAAACAAAAGGAACTTAATTTTAGCTAATTCCACAACTGAAGCTCTTGTTGCAAGGTTGGATTTTTCCTGACGTTGTTTGATTCCCTGGCGTGGATATGATCGGTCCCACGGCCCACGTTGTCGTTGTGTGCCGTGTCGTTGGTTCCTTCCTTTCCATCGTCTGGGTCTAGCGTAGAATTTGCATTGATCGTCCCCAAGAATCCGCTGTCGTTGACTTCTAACGTCAAGTCCCTTAGCAGATTCTTTCCATCGCCGATACAAATTTTGTTGCCATTCGTTGACATCTCACTGGCTTTTTCCTAAGACGTGAATTATACGAAGATCCCACTTCTGATTGTAAAATAAGAGTACCAGGAGGCCCGGGTAACTAATTGAGACTATCGATTATAGTAATTCAAAAGCTTTATTTTTAATGATTACAGCAATGTGCGTGGCTTTTATATCTAACGCGAGTCCATGCCTAGCTGCTGATTCTGTTAATGCCGGAAGAGAGTGAGATGAACAGTCTTGTCGTTGACGTTTTACGGTCGTTCGCTGAAGTTGTTTGCAGTTGAATGGCGACTGGGGTTACCACACGTAGGGGCTTCGTCTTCAGAAATTGTACTCGTTACATATATATATATATATATATATATATATATATATATATATATATATATATATATATATATATATATATATAATCAATCGTTGTAAAAGTGAATTATCCCCTTGTAATTAAATTGTAAAAAAACGAGTTTTTTGCAAATTAATTTATAGTTAAAAAATACAAACATTCATTCAGTATTTTTAATTGTTTATTACAAATCCAAGGTACAATAAATTGTTGTAACTTACAAAATAAAAGTAAAACTAATTTAATTAATAAAGTTAAACTTGTTTATCTGGAGTTACTTCACTGTTATAGTAATATGATGTGTTTTAATCATATGTAATTTTGGCATCAGATGAACGCTCATCAGTATTACGTGTGCTTGAATGAGTTGGAATATCTATGGGAAGATATTTGTAGTAATGTTGGTAAATTGGCGATATGTATGGTAGGAGATGAAGCATATCTTTCTTCTTTGCATTAGTGACTGGTCTTCTTGACCGATAGAGTGGGTTTTGTCGAATATTGTACAAGTGGACCTGTCGTCCTTGTCATTTTTTAGACAAATCTACTTCATAAAAGCATTTAGTGTTTCTTTACATTGAAATTGTAAAGGATGATTTCTCTGAAATCTCAGCCATCTAATATTTAACCAGTTAAAGTCATAACCGCAAGATGTGTTTTTTTCTCTTTGTAATAGAATTTTCTAATGCAGCGGTACTTAAAAAGTCTGGGCGACTAGCACTCTCTATTATTCCATATTCCCCATCGTTATGAAGATAAGAACTTGTAGTCTATGGTGCCAATACTAATATGAGGGTCTTGTACATGCTTTAAAATAGAAAGGGTGATTTTGATATTTTGATTTTGTCCAGTGCAAGAATCGGAATACATATTGACGTGCTTTTGTAATACCGCATGAATAAGTGCTTAACAAAACATGGTGCTATATCTTGGGAACCTCTTCCACCTTTAACTTCGTTCCGGACGTTCATGTATCCTGTATTATTATTAAAGCACTGTATTCCCAGATTGTATAAATAAAGATTTATTTTATAGTATGTCACAATTTTGGGTAGGCCAAAGCTTTCTGTAGATCAAAAGTTAGTATGAATGCTTCATCAACCTTTTTCGAATCGTTCTGAAGTTTTTCTTTTGCTGAATTTGCTTGATGAAGTTCTCTTAGGACCTCAAACTCCTTTTTGACGTTTTCATCGTCCGTGCCTTGTATTTTAAAATTTAAGTCATCACAAGTCTTGCATGTGTCTTGCCGCGGTGTTTTAAAATGAAGATTAAACTTAGTATTAAATATTTTAATATAATACTTTAATTCTTGGGTTCAGACATTTCAATCTCACATTTTTCTTTAGAAAGGTCGTACATCTTACGAATGGTTAGCCCAGGATTTGAATATTTTCTGTTTGGATTATACTTTCGTGTATAATGGCATTGATTTTTTTTTGCCATTTTTCCTTACTCCTTTGGCTAGTTATTATCTTCGTTAACATTTTCATCATTGCCTGTATCTGTATCTGGAACAATTGTACAACACAAAAGTTTAGGTCATGCAATTCAGTACGCATTAATAACTCAAAACAAAATATAAAACTAGAAAAACAAACCTAAAATGTAAATAACATTTTGATGTTAGAAAAAGATTGAATTGTTTATAAGCTTACCAGATTCAGAACAACTTCCTTCGGAAGTAGGCTGATATTCCGACCCGGAATCACTAAAGTCCTCCATAGCCAAGAAAATACTTATTGTGATATTTTTAATGAATCTTAACACACAACGTATCATCACTTATCAAACAGTGGTTACAATAAAAGTGAATCAACTCCGGACTGAATTCACTAATGAAATGACTTATGGCTTACTTCAGTTTTATAATGAATATTTTGCAGTTTTAGTTCCCTGCGTAAACAAGTAACGCCATTTATGGGATTTTAGTGCAATTATTGGAGTTGCTTCATTTTTATAATAAAAGATATGACTAACTGTGATACCATTAAGCAAAAAAATATGTATTTTCAAAATATACTTTTACAATAAACGACACATATTACAGCGCCAATCGGTTTTATTTTTGAGAAAAATACTCTGAACTGTTGCCTCTCTGTTTTTAGTTTTCGTGAGCGTAACACGTAGGAATAATTTATGCTAGTTATTCAGTGGTCTGTGCATATCTTCAGAATCGAAAAAGCGAGTACAATTTCCAAATGAACTGTTCAAGATGTAAGGATTTTTTTAATATATTTAATAAATAATAGTTTATAACAATTATAAGTTTTTAGCGATATACTGTAAAATTATTGTAATATTATTGTAATTTTGTGATGATTCTTACAAGTATTTCATATCAAGTATTTTCATATTTTATTTTATTTTTTAAATCAATTTTCTAGTATTGAATATTTTATTACAAAAAAATGCAGAACAACGACAGAAAAAGTCCAATTAAAAACATATTTATTTATATTAATATATATAATTCGATAATTTAAAAAAGAAATTTAAATCGATTTTTCTCGAGAACAAATATGAATGGGGTTTTGCCACCGCATGTTTGATACTTCCCCGGTCAATTGACGCTTATACAATTAAGACTGTAATTTTTGTTTGCTACTATATTTAGCAAAAATTGCTTCTCAAACATACATTTTGGGAAAACAAATTAATTTTATCATTTCAAACGGAGATATTTTGAAGATGTGCCCGATAATTTTATTTTAGCACACAAAAATCTCTTACTATTCTCAACTTGAATGACCAAACATACAGCTCATACCTGCCCTTATAAGAAAAAATTCTACTCGCCCCCAAATTTTTTTTTTTCTAGTAACACTAATCTAATTGTAGTAGTCGATGTGGGATAGTAAAACATTTACAGTAGGTCATAAAATAATTGTTTTGCAAGCAAGTGGTGATGAATAGCGTTAAACCAACTATTATATTTCTCCTGAAGTTCACTGTTAAATTCTTTAGCGCTGATGTATTTAGATATGAACCACGTCTACTGTCGATAACCGAGAATAAAATTGTTTGAGTTTGTCCCAAATAATACTGTTGGATTGATTTATTTTTGTGTTGAATAGTAGGTAATGCCTATTGGTTTGATATTTGTAGAAGACTTACGTTACGCTCTATCTCTTCTATGTCTCTACAGATTTCATCTTTGACTCCAAGTATACTGGTAAGGATCTTACCTAAGACACCTCCTTTAATTCTGTTCTTATATTGAATCATCTGCAATATTTCATCAATGCTCATTAGCAGCTCGTCTCTCTTTAATGACATATGCCGCAGTGTGTTATGTGAGGCAGTTTTTCAGTCTGTTTGCACATATTCTGTATTTGTTTCCATGTACTGTTGACAAGCTTTTGGTCTTCTAGAGCATCGTCTGTTGAAAATGATGTTTGTACTCGAAGGTTGCCTCGTTTAATCTGTGTGTGTCTCCCAGGTTTTCTATGTAACGTCCTGATTTCGGTTGCAATATTTGGTAGTCCTCAACAAAGGCCATCGTTAGCCAATATATGATTAGTATGATTGTACTAAATAGTCTTGATGACCAGGTGCTACCCTCAACTTTTTGCTACGTGATGTGCTAATGACTAATTTCTTTGCTGCTCAGATCTGGTTCGGGAGGTGCTAACAGCGGATGCCCAATCAGGAAATGTCAGGAGGGTTTCTCCCAAAATGCGTTTCAATTGCCGCTTGACTGACTTCACTCCAGTTTCCCATAATCCTCCCATGTGGGGACTGGCATTGAATTTTTTACTGCATCATTTAAGTTTTTATTCATGTGGTTTCATGCTCCAACGAAATTGGTTGCATTGTCACTGAAGATTTGATTGCGATTTCACCGGCGGGCAACGAATCTGTTGTATGCAGCTTAAAAGCCATCGGTTGTAAGATCATTGACGAGCTCTAGGTGGATTGCTTTGGTAACCATACAGATGAATAGGGATATACATCCGTTTAGTGTTTTAGAGCCTCTTCCTTTGGACATTTTTGTGAGCAAAGGTCCTGTATAATCGATTCCACAATGGAAGAAGGGTGGTGATGGTGTTATCCGCACTGCCGGAAAATTTCCCATTAACTGTTGCGAGCATTCTTGCTTGTGTCTGAGACATTTTATGCATCTTCGATTTCTAGACTGTACAATAATCTTTGCATTTAATATGCAGAACTGCGCTCTAATGTAATTTAAGGTGAGTTGTGTTCCTCCATGCAGAGTCTGACGATGTGCATTATCAATAATGAGGTTGGTGAGGTGATGCTTCTGTTTTAGGAGTGTTTCATGCTTAGCTTCCACTGGTAAATTTGACCTTTGAATCCATAAGACACATAGGATGCCCCTTGAGTACAAGAATTGATGCAATGCAAGAACCTTTCTGGATTTCTTTAATGCTTTTCCTTTCTTTAGGGTTTCTACTTCTTCCTCGAACTTTTCTTGCTGAACAAGCCTGATGATGAAATTTCTTGCCTCGAAGAATTCATCGGAAGTTAAGTAATCTGTTCTTCTTTTTACTTTTGGGAGCTTGCAGTTCTGAACGAACCTTCTACAATATGCAATTATTCTTACCTGCCGAGTGTAGTTGGAGCAGTTTAATATTTCCGCGGGTGCGGTTATTATGTTAAACTCATTTGTGGGTCATGTTTCAGCAGTATGAGATTACCATAACGGTCCGGTTTATTCCGCTGGATTTCCTTTCCGCTCTAGAGACATATATGCGTTCTCTTTGTGTCGAAGATGGATCTTAATGTTGACCTTATTAGATGATTTCGCGAACTCTGCCTCCCCAACTCCTAGAATCGTGGGTTTGATTCTCTACTTCTGAAGTTTTAGTACATATCTGAACGGCTTCTTCCGTTATCAGAGACAGATGTCAACCAGGGTCGATCAGGGCCCTAAATGATTCAATTTGCCCAATTTGTTTATTTTCACTAGAGCAGTTGGTAACAATACACACGGAATCTCTGTACTGTTCATATGACAATTGACAGTGCCCTTTTTGAGTCTTCGATAACGTAGCGATGCGTATTTTGTATCAAACGCAAGTGGTGTATTAGTTGAGACTTTTTCGTGGCTTCTATGGAGCAAGCTATTGTGTTGTTTTTTACAAAAAACGCAGGCTTTGTTTGATTTACACTTCTTTATTTTATTATGAGCGAGACATTTGTGGCACAGTTTGTTTCGACTGATAAATGCATGCCTATCATCGACACCCATTTGTTTGAATTCTCCGCAGTGATAAACTTTGTGCTTCTTATTACAATACAAATTATGCACGAAGAGTTCGAAGTTGTGTGAAAAGATGTCTGCATAAGTTTTATGTTGGGGATGATATTTGTGTTGGTTTGAGCTCTTGATGCAATCTAGAACTTGATAACTTCTTTCTAAAAATTTTAATAATTCTTCAACGGTTGGCATTTTTCTAGGGTTAGCGAGGCTCTTCTCAGAAAACCTTAGGCTCTCAGTGTCCGGTTTTCTCACCGCTATGCACACAATCATAGGTCCCATTCGTCAGTTTAACAGTTTAATGTTGTCAGCGCTTCCAAGCATTCTTTTATGAGGCTTATTATGTCCCTGTGCTCTGTCTATTATCGTGTTGACGTAGGTAGTTTATTATTTGTTGTTGAATCTACCTTGAATTAGCCTCAAGGCAGTGGTATAGTTAGAGTCCGCTAATTGTAGATGGTTGATGACTCTTTTGGCATCTCCATTTAGGTGATAAAGGAGGTGCTGCATTTTTTCGACAGTGCTAAGGCCGGGATTGCTATGGATAATATTACCAAAAATGCCCTTAAATGACTTCCACTCTTTATAGTCTTGGCATTTTTACTGGCGGTAGCTTTGCGAGGTTGTTGACTCCATTTTGATATGCATGTAGAAAATTTCCTGTGTTGGCCATCGTGGGCTGCAAGTATGAGCCGGCACCTGGGAAATCTCGATGATATAGTGGAGGTTAAGGTTATGATAAATATATTTGGGAGGAAGAATAATTAGGAAAGGCGATCAAGAGGGGCGGGATAAAGATATAAGGCTTTGTGAAGGGATGATTTACTCAGATGGAAGTCAAAGGAGGGAAGGTCGTTGACTTTTCGTAGCATCCTGGTAATTGGTTTGCGTTGACCGTAGTTCGTGCGATCGAGTCGGAAAAGGGGAGTGGACCTAAGGTTGCGAGGGTTGGTATAGTTGGGTAAAGATTGCAGGATTGAAGGGCAGTCTATGGCACTAGCTAATAGATGATGAATGAAGAGAACGTCGGAAACATCACGACGTTTACTTAGGGGTTGTAAGTCGATCAGTTTCAGACGGTCTTCATAAGGTGGAAGGTTGAATCTGTCTACCCACGGAAGATCACGTAGATCAAAGCGAATGAACCTACGCTGGACAGATTCAATTCTGTTAATGTGGGTTGTTTGCGGTGGTGACTCTGGCGTATTCAAGGAGAGGTCTAAGGAAGAAAATATAGAGAGATTTAGAAACATAAGGATTGGAGAACTCTCTAGACCAATGCTTCACAAACCCTAGCGCGGAGTTAGCTCTGTTAATTATGCTATTAATACGGGAACGGAAATTGAGTTCGCTATCACAGATTATTCCCAGGTCACACAAAGATGTAACGATAGGGGATGGTACGTAGGCTAACATGTAGGTTCTCGGGGTGGTGATAGGACCCTTGCGGAAACAAGAGATGGACTAGCATTTGGAGACATTGAGCTCAAGAAAGTTTTTCGTGCACCATGTGGTGAACGAATCGAGGTCATTTTGGAGAAGAAGAGAGTCGGTTGTGGAGGAGATATGTTTAATTATTTTGATGTCATCAGCATAAATGGATAGATCTGAGTGTTTGATGACACAATTAACATCATTTATTGTAAGGATGAAAATCAATGGACTGAAGTGGCTGCCCTGAGGGACGCCGGAACGAGCGACAATGGGATTAGAATTGGATGAGCTGAAAAGAACATTGTTGTTGTTGAGGTAGGATTGAATCCAGCATATGAATCTGGAGGGGGGAAGCCTAGGCGATCAAGTTCAAACAGGATAACGCTATGGGAGACCTTGTCAAAGGCTTTGCTAAAATCGGTGGCGATATAATCAACATCCTTACCGTTTTCCAGGGCACATAGTGTTTTGGAGACGAATTCGGTAAGGTTGATGGTTGTAGATCTTCCTTTGAGGAAGCCATGCTGGGAGAGGGAGAAAATAGACTTACAGTGGAAGAACATGGAATCATAGACGAATTTTTCGAATAGTTTAGGTATGGATGATAATTTAGCAATGGGTCTGTAGTTGGATATATCGTTCTTTTTTTTTTTTTTCTTTTTATATATCATGTTGCCAAAGCTCAGGGGATGCCCTATGATGCTAAAGCACAGCCTTGGCAGGAAAGGAATTAAGGATGAGGGAAATGGGTTGCAGCCTTTTTGGAATATGGGAATTGTAGCGGAGAAAACAGTAAACATAAATTCAAACACAAACACAACAAATTCATGCTTACAGAGAGTTACACAAAAAAGAGTAACAACTCCAAAAAGCACATCAGCAGCACGGTACACCGGCAGTTGCATTCGAGTGGACACAAGCGGCAGATCACTCTTCCAAAATCTATTTCTTTAATAAACATTTAAAGTAGACTTGAGACTTTTAAATTAGTTAACCTGTCACGGTACATAAATGGTGACCCCGAAAAGACCGATAAAAGTGTTGTTACAATAAAAGTGATTTAGTGCAAAATATTATCACTTAGAATGCCGCCACGAAATTACGGTACAATACGGTAAATGGTACATTACGGAACTCTACTTGCAGTAAAAGTGCAATTACATTAGGCTTCTTTTATTTTGTAAATTATTAAATAAAATCAAGCCTCAACTATAAATTGTGAGCTACTACACATATTGGCTTCTTTAATTTATCAAATTTTTAAACAAAACCAAGCCTTATGAGAAATAAATTTTTTTTCTTGTTCCAAAAATAAATTTAATATGAAATACGCCGTATTAACAATAATTACACATGCTCGGATGCACGACACGTGAAGCAACATAACCATAATTTTATTTCAAGAAGTATGAAATAATCACATGGCTTCATAAATCAAGGGAGGCAATTCTATCAGCTTTAAACTAATTTTTTTATGGGAACGCTTACCTGCAAGATATTATACATTATTAAAACGGATTTATTTCGACACGCTGACCAGCAACTTATGTGCAACAAACACAAGGACAGCCACGAAAAACACACATAGCTTAGTGATTAAGAAAAGATAAATTTATATTAAAAAGTTAAGCCTAAGATACTTAAATAAATTTTTTTTAGGTGCCATAAAAATGTTGCATATAATGAGGTTACAAAAGTAAAAATGTTTGATGTATACAACAATAAAGACATAACGGATAGATTAACACCCAATAAGAAACATATTTCACATTTTCTAGTAATGAGTATAGCTATGTGAGTAATTTTAACATCTTTTTCGAATAACTAACATACATATATTGAATTAAACCATTCAAACCAAATAATTCATTCAGACATCCTTGTTTAACGTAACAATATATAAATTTCTTTTCTATCCAATAAATTTAATATTACTAAATCCTTTAAAATAACATTCATATTCATAAATTTACAAAATTATGGCTACTGGTTCTGCAAAAACGGATGTGAATGAAGGCTCTGGGAGTACCTTAGGTTCTGAAAGTCAAAATAGACCAAATGAGGAAACTATAAACCTACAAGCATCTTTAAACTCCGAGTTACCGCATTATATTTCATCCTTAAAAATTCCTCCATTCTGGAATTCAAGGCCAGATCTATGGTTCATACAGGTTGAGACACAATTCCGTGTAAAAGGTATTACCTCGTCAAATACTAAGTACGATTATTTAGTATCCTCACTGTCTACGGAAACCATGGAGATGGTCGCTGATATATTGTTGCACCCTCCCGCACAACAAAAATACGAAAATTTAAAATCTGTTCTTTTGAATCGTAGTAGAGATTCAGAGGAGAAAAGACTTGACTCGCTTCTACATAAAATTGAATTGGGTGACTACAAACCCTCAGAATTATACAGGAATATGGAATCATTAGCAGGAGACAATAGTCTTATCAACCATTCTTTGTTAAAAAAGCTATGGGTTAATAAACTTCCACCATCCATACAGGCATGTCTTATTGCTATAGAGGGAACTCACACGTTAGAACAAATCTTATCAATAGCAGATAAAATATATGATTCCACGTCTACCTCAAAAGTAATGGCTATACGCCAAAGCGAGCAAACCACTTCACCGACTTCCCCATGTGAACTAACAAACGTTATTAAGAGCTTAACAGAACGTATAAAACGTCTTGAGAGTAGGCACCCAAGATCGATGCAGCGAACTTTTCCAGCAGCCGTTCACCTGCTAGACGCAAATCTTACTCGCCATCAAACCCGAAAATCTGCTGGTACCATAAGAAATACAACGTTAAAGCAAAGAAATGCCTACCCCCGTGTCATTATAACAACAGCGAAACAAAAAACTAAATATAGCTACTTCGCACGCGGCAGCGAAGTCTAGTACTATTTCACGCCGCCTTTTCGTTTGGGATAAAACTTTAAAACTTCGTTTTTTAATCGATACAGGGGCAAAACTTTCTATCTTGCCCAAAAATACGGTTATTAAGCATATACCTAAATCAGATTATAAACTGGTATCTGCAAACGGTACCCCAATCACTACATATGGTTCAAAACAACTATGTTTAGATTTAGGATTACGACGTTGTTTAACACATTCATTTATAATAGCGTCAATTGATTATGCAATTCTCGGTGCAGATTTTTTATACAAATTTAATTTATTAATCGATATACGTCAAAGAAAACTCATCGATCAAAATACTCAGCTCTCGATAGATTGCGTTTCCCGCTTATTCGAATCTTGTTCTCCAAGATTGTCTCCCCTTGAGGATGAATATGGATCGATCCTAAACAAATTTCCCAGTCTTAAAGCACCACCGGACTTTAACACAGAAGTCATCCACAATGTTGTCCATAGCATACACACAAATGGCCCACTGCCTTCAGCACGTGCAAGAAGATTGCACCCTGAAAAATACAAGGTAGCGAAACAGGAGTTCGATCTCATGGTCAAGCTAGGAATATGTCGACCCTCTTCTTCCTCTATCGCTTCCCCTTTGCATATGGTCCACAAAAAGGAATATACGGACTGGATACCGTGCGGGGATTATAGACTCCTTAATGCAGCAACAATTTTTGACAAGTACCCATTGCCCAACATCCACGATTTTACCATCAACCTGTACGGATGTAAAATATTTTCTAAAGTGGATCTAGTCAGGGCATACCACCAAATACCGGTGGCTACCGAGGATATTCATAAAACAGCCATCATAACACCTTTCGGCCTCTTTGAATTTCAGAGGATGCCCTTTGGAGTTAAAAATGGAGCACAGACGTTCCAACGATTCATTAACGAAGTGCTTGACGGCCTCGATTTTACTTTTGCTTATATCGACGATATTCTTATTGGCAGTAAATCACCGGATGAACATAAAGAACACCTTAGACTTCTTTTTACTATATTGCAAAGATATGGTCTAAATGTGAACCCAGCTAAATGCATTTTTGGGGTCGCGAAGCTAGACTTCCTGGGACACGAAATATCCTCCACAGGAATTTCTCCTTCACTTACCCGAGTAGAGACGATAACAAATTTTCCAACCCCTACTTCTTTTAAGCAAATACAGCGATTTCTCGGTATGATAAATTTTTATCATCGCTTCCTGCCAAACACAGCTAAACTTGCAGCACCTCTCTATGACCTACTGAAGCATACAGGTTCCAAAAAGTCGCCCAAACCAATCTTCTCCTGGTCAGAAAGACATCAAAACTTTTTCAATCAATTGAAAGAAGCATTAAAAAATTATACTATGCTTGCACATCCAAATCCTTCTGCAAAGATTAGCTTATGGGTATATGCTTCTGGCGACGCAGTAGGGGCCGTCCTTCAACAGTATAATTCTGGACACTGGCAACCCCTTAGTTTTTACTCAAAACGACTGCAGCCTAGGGAACAAAAGTATTCTACTTTTGATCGAGAGCTCCTAGCTGCATACTTGTCAGTAAAACATTTTCGGTACTTTCTAGAAGGGAAACATTTTGTACTTTATACCGATCATAAACCCCTTACACATGCTCTTAATTCACATTCAGAGAAATCTCCGCGTCAAACAAACCATCTGAGCTACATTTCACAATTTACGAATGATATCCGATATATAAAGGGTTGTAATAACATCGTTGCTGACACGCTTTCGAGAGCTCACATTGATACCGTAGATCACTTGGAAAAACTAGATTTTGAAACATTGCGACGGGAACAAGAAACAGATGAAGAGCTTAAAGAAATCATATCCAACTTTTCAAATAATCGTACGAAGAACTCTTTCAAATTGAATAAGGTAACCATCCCTCTTGAAAACCAAGGAATTTGGTGCGAAATTTCCACAGAAGTCAATAGACCGTATGTCCCAGAGAAACTTCGTCGACTGGTTTTCGATTCAATCCACAATTTATCGCACCCAAGTATCAGGTCGACCAGACACTTAATTACATCCAAGTACTTTTGGCCCAAAATGAACACAGAGATCAACAAATGGGCTAAGACATGCATTTCTTGTCAAAAGGCCAAAGTCCATAGAAATATTTACACTCCTCATGGGACCTTTAACATACCTTCGGGGCGATTCGAACACATACATTTGGATCTCGTAGGACCATTACCGCCCTCCAAAGGACATAGTTACATATTAACTATTAAAGATAGGTTTTCCCACTGGCCAGAGGCCATTCCCATCAAAAACATCCAAGCAGACACGGTCTGTAATGCCTTTTTACACCATTGGATATCACGATATGGAGTTCCAAGGTTCCTAACCACTGACCAAGGGACTCAGTTTGAATCCTTGCTTTTTAAGGAACTGACAACTATTTTGGGCAATCACCGCATAAGAACAACTACTTACCACCCACAATCCAATGGTGCCGTCGAAAGGTTTCACAGGCAATTGAAGACGGCAATCAGAGCAACAGAAAATCCTAAAAATTGGTACGACAATTTACCTTGGATTCTTTTAGGTATTCGCTCCGCTCTGATAGAAGACCTAAACATGGCTCCTGCACAACTCCTTTACGGACAAGCCCTTCGTCTGCCAGGAGAATTAGTTACAAAAAATGCATCTACTGAAGTAAATACCAAACTAGCGAGATAAATACAAGAAAATATAATTAAAATCAGACCTGACAACCCGAGAACTAGGAAACAAGCTAATATATTCGTACCACAGAGTGTTCATACATGTTCCCATGTTTTTGTTAAAGAACCAGTATATAAAGGAAATCTAAATCCACCTTATAGTGGCCCTTATAAAGTTTTGTTCAAGGACAACCATCATTTTAAGATACTCCTTAATGGAAAGGAAACAGTCGTTAACATTAACAGGTTAAAGCCAGCGTTTCTCTTGAGTCCAGACATTTTTACTTTTGGTCGAACAACTAGATCGAATATGCAAAACAAAGTTAGATTCAATATTTAGTTAACTTCAATATTTAAATATCAATTAAATATATTTATAAATTCATATCAGAAGATTAATTAAGATATACGTAATTTTATACTAAGACAAACTGGAAAATGTATACTAAAAATATCAGGAGTAGAGACTCAAATAGAAACTGTGTTAGGATATTAATAACTTACACTATAGAATTACTAAATTCAAAATTTCCTGATACAATTTAATTTTTGTAAAAATACCATGATAATTTTTTTATTTCTTATTAGTCAACGCATATGTAAAACATAAGCATAAGTAATACGTAATATTGTTAATAATATTAGAAATTTTTTTTTGTGATTATGTTAGAAAATAAAGATAAGAAAATAATGGAATATAGTTATATAAGTAAAACTCTATATTGTTAACGATACTGGAAATTGTTTTATGATTGCGAGTTAAAATAAAAATTATAATGGATATAGGTATATAAGTAAAACATTATATTGCTAATAGTTATAAGAAAACTTTTTGTTGTGGGGGAGTGATGTAGCGGAGAAAACAGTAAACATAAATTCAAACACAAACACAAAAAATTCATGCTTACAGAGAGTTCCACAAAAAAGAGTAACAACTCCAAAAAGCACATCAGCAGCACGGTACACCGGCAGTTGCATTCGAGTGGACACAAGCGGCAGATCACTCTTCCAAAATCTATTTCTTTAATAAACATTTAAAGTAGACTTGAGACTTTTAAATTAGTTAACCTGTCACGGTACAGGAATAATATAAGAGTTTTTCGATAATTGAGGGAAAACCCCTTGAGTGACCGAGAGATGGAAAAGCAAAGTAAGGAGTTGAACTAGATGCAAGCCACACTCTTTCAGAACGATGGCCGGAATGCCGTCAGGACCGGGGTGAAAGTCGTCCTCAAATGGCGGCGATTTGTTCGGAGTCAGGGTCGAAAGATGTAAACGAGGTTTGAGTGCATTTGTCCAAGAATGAAAAGTAGTTAAGGTCAGGTTGTAGGGAATTGTCGCTGAAAGATTTACTGAAGAAGTGTGCAAAGAGGTTGGCGATAACTTGAGGATCAGATGAAGAGCTATACTCGAGCTTTAGGGTGGAAGGGTAACCATTGGATTTCTTCTTAGAATTAATAAAGCTATTAAAACGCTTGGGGTCGGATATGAGGCTTGTTTCCATCTTTGGAGGTACTCATGGTAGAGGGTATCAGAAAAAGAGGTGTGAGCAGACAAGTAGGAAGAATAGTCAGACTCAGTCTGGGTCAGAAGAAAAGTTTGCCAACGTTTATTTCCCCTGTTCCGGAGAGAGCGTAATTCTTTGTCGTACGAGGAAGAAGAGGGATAGATTGTGTAAGACAAGCGTGTATTTCCGAATAAAACGCCTCAACAGCAACGTCAATTGGAAGATGTTGAAGGATAGTGACAATGTTGGAGTTGAGGAGCAAGTGATTTAATTTTTCAAAGTCGCCTTTACGAAAATTTAAGGAAAGAGAAGACTCGGAGCTTGAAAGGGCGTGAGGGTGTTCGTAGGAGAAAACGAGGAACAGGGGAGGATGGTGACGATCGAGGGAGGAGCGGAGATGGTTGCTTTCCGCGACGGCCGAGTTATCTGGGTCTGAGGAAAATATTAAGTCTAATTGTCTGTCCAGAAAATTCCTGACTCCACTAACTTGAAAGAGACCAGAAACAGAGAGCTGATCGGTAAAAAAGGTTTCTTTGGCAGAAGAGGCGTTGAGGGGGACAAAGTGTGAACAGTCCTCAGACAATGACCATTGAATACGGGGGAGGTTAAAGTCACACAGTACTGAACTCATCGGAGGCGTTAGCGTTCTCAAGCATGGTGTCTAACGTTTCAATTACGTGCTCGCTTCTGATATTGAAGAGTCGGAGGTCTTAAGCAGGGTGGCATCGTAACGGTTGTGAGCAGCTATAAGAACCCTTAGAACAGAAAACGAAAGGAAGTGCACCATGCTCAAAAAGTTTCCGAATTTTCCTTATGTGCTTGAAAGGTGTGAATGTGTTAGTTTTCACCATGGAAGTAGTAAATTTTTGACTCATTCGAAGTGGTCCTCGCAAACATTACTACCATCGGATGGTATATACTCAGTTATACCGATGGATTTTAACTACAGTTCTCTGAAGTCTTTATCTTTTGGAAACCTAAAATACCAAAAGGTAGAAAAGTATTTTAATACTTTTAAAGTTTTATTAGAGCCCCCAGGCAAAAACTTGTGTCAGCTATCGCTGAAACCAATAAGGCGAACCAAAACTCTGATGAATCTCAAATGTAAACAAACGAGCGCCATCAAGAGAAATGGTTATTTTTTTGGTAATTTAGGTTTTATTTATACAGCTTTTGCACATATTTCAAAGAAAATGCTGTGTAATTGCTTATTATATTATTTAGTTTCCCTGAAAAATGATTTTCCACACGCAATGCGTCGATTATTTTTACAACAAAATATCACACACTTCATCACGAAAAATGTCCAAATTAAGCACGTGAGATCCTTAGTAAACTAAACGAAAACAGTCTTTTAAATGTTAATTGTCTTTATTTGTAAAATTACACCACTTTTAACAACTAAACACTGAAAATTATTCAATAAACACTTGGATCCGCACTCTTCAGAAAGTCCACGTCAAATTGACATTACGTTATGGCGAAGTTGAGGCTCCCTTCCCACACCTTTCCAGCGAACAAAAAATCGGAAAACACGTACACGGTTTATACACGGTATTGCACTTCCTTTCGTTTTCTGTTCTAAGTAAGAACCCCACGGCCTGGTGGGTCATTGTTGCCAACACAACCGTCAACACGGAAAATGGTATAGTTTGGAGGGAATAGTTCGATGTCGTTGATTGAAGCGTTGCTGGAGTGTGGCTGGTTTTAAGGCCGTGATAAATCCGATGTATCACGATGACTGCTTTTGTCAGCAAAATACTGCCTCTGTTTCTAGCGATTTTTTAGATAGCGTATAGATTTAACAGTGTGTTAAATCTATTGTGACTTTTTAGGAATTTCGTTGACTGCTTCCGTCGGCTGGTTGTGTCAAGAAATTATTAAATTCAACAGTTTGTTAAATCTCTTAAAAATTCTTTTACCCTCGAAGAACCATATACGAGACTATATAGTGTGTGGATTCAAGTATAATTTAGGTAGACAATTCTAAAACCTTTTGTTTCCTTAACTCTGGTGGGGAGTGAATCAAAAGGTGGCTTTTGTTATTAAACACAGTTCAAACCTTGGATAGAATCTCAAAACATTATTGTCAAGCTCTTGCTATTATTACACAAAAATGTTTAACCTAATGAGTGCATTGCCCCACAATATCGATCGGTAAGAAAGTGTCGATTCACTTACCTTGTGACACAATGAAATTGCTGGCTAAGTAATCTAGAAAATCGTATTTTGAGTCAATGTATTTGCAAAATGTAAAACTTAATTATTATTGTTTTTGATTATTTGTTCGCTTGTGGACATTTAGCATTAACTAATGGAGACTAAAATAAAGAAAGCCACATAGATAGCCTTTCATATTTCGTTACAATTTACATTAACTAGAGATCCGTCACAGCTTTCTTACAATATAACGATGCAACAGATTGGTTTTTGGCCCTATATTCGTTCCAGGAATATAAAGCAAAGTCCCATGCAAATATTTCCTTGTACAAAAATTCTTCGTAATTGTCAATTTACAGAATGTTGAATAGAAAAACTGATTAGCAACAATTCTTATAAAAAGTAGGTAGTTCGGCTGAGGCTCAGAGGGGGGGGGGGGGCAATTGCACCCATTGTCCCCCACTTCCCCAGATCCGCCACTGATTGCATCACCCGTTTTCGCAAAGTATGCCAAGCGACAAATCTGAAATAGTTGGAGTTGATAGAGGTTATGTAAGTCTCTCTATCTCTCCAGTTCCCGTAACCCTATGTGGGGCATGCGGCGGGAGAAGGATTTTACCCGATTCAAGACAACGATTGCAAGTGGAAATACAATTTTAAGTGGTTTCCGAACCACTGACATTTTCTGCAACTTCAATTGTCTTTTTATAATCTGTCGGTGGGATTCCAATCTGGGACCTCCGGATTGGTAGACCAAGACCAACTCCACCGACGCCTAAATGTAAATACTACAGGACAAATAAAACGATGCTTTTAACTAGCACAGGTTTTTAGAAATCAGCAACCTTCCAAGGTAAGAAACCCTCGGTGCGCGAGTCTGACTTGCACTTGGCTCAAATTTTTTTTAAATGGAGTTAGCATTAGATCATGTGTCTTAAATGGTTATGTCATGATCTGTATAAAGGCTTAAATGTACGATGTGATGTGATTTAAATAACTCGATTGCTCGAAAGCACATATAATGAGTTCTTTCAGGAAACCATAGATGTATTTTCACACTATCATTTTGTTATAAATTTCCTTCTCACTTAACAAAAGTGTCCTTGAAATTAACTCCATAAATGAGACTTTTAATCTTGTCATTGGTGTAGGAAAACTCTTCAGCTTGAAGAATGTGCAGACTCGACGATGGTAACACTCCTTAGTGCTTATTGATTTAACATAATAGCAGAGCTCATCTTGATTGCACATTCTTCCTCTAATCGAAAAGTTGTAATTCTGGAGAAACTTTTCCTCCAGTTGTGGAGCCAGGCTGCACAGGAATAGATAGAATAGTAATTTACACCCAAATTTGAATTCTTGTTCCAGAAGTTCATCTCCATTTCTGTTTTGTTGGATAATTCGACTCTGCAGTTTCTTGACAGAATCTGTGCACCATTTTTCAATTAATTATCTTAACATTTTAGAAGTTATAATAAGTTTCTTTGAAATTCTTAGTTAATAAAACAGTACTTAAGCTTAAAATCAAAAAGTTGGAGAACTTTTGCTATATTATAAATTTAAATGCTGGGGGCCAAGGCAACTAAAGAGCAGAATTTTCGGACAAAAAAGGTTAAGTTAATTAAAAACTTATTCTAATGACGTTACAAGGTTAAAGACAATTTTAATCGAGAAAAATACTACTACGAATAAAAGCAGTAATGAATTTTGTTTCGTAAGACAAGTAGGATTGGTTTCCATCCTCCGGTTTGGGATTAGTCAGTATAAGAATACAAAACTCACTCGACGATGCTGAAATTCGATAACTGTCGAATTTCAATGTCTGCTCGCTGTCTCTCATTGGGCTTTTAATGCCTCGTTGATCTCCGAAATACAAAAAAAAATGAGGTGTGTTCTGATAGTGGGCTAATTGTCGAAAAATAAAAACTTAACTCGAGAACACGACAGTAGTCAATTTAATCCAAACAATACACAATGGAATTTGAATCCTTATTGACAAGCCAAGTAATATCAACAGATATAACCCTGCTGTGTGCTCTGAAGCATTGCAAAGCATAAAATTAATTCCGCTGGCTACTCGTTTAAGTGGTTAATTGCTCTGGGCTGATGCAATAGCGAAATAATCATTAACTTAGCCAAATGAACAGATTTTTCTGCTAAACAAGCACCTTGAGGCGAATTCTAAAATAATGATTCATTCCTCTCTTCTGAAATTTAAAAATCAAGAGATAATTTTGTGGAGCATAAAATAGATCGATGATAAATGTTGACATAAAAAGGATCTTTTAAGTTACTATAGCTGTGACACGTTCATTTAATACTTTGAAGAAATTATTAACTTACACTCGTGTGCTTAAACTGTGACGTGGTTCGAACACTATGCTTATACCTGAGTCAGTTAAGATATCTAACCTGTATAAATGTGATGTTGGTTATGATACGGAGAGCCATATATATGCATATATATATATATATATATATATATATATATATGTAAAGAAAATCATGTTAAATATTAGAGTCATCATAGTGTACAGAGATTATTTCCTATAAAATAATTATCAAGATCTGGAATAAAGGCTTTAAATGTTGTTTTTTTGGCTTTACAGGTAGGTTAAGTAGTCATTTGTTTATAAATGATAAAAGTAGAATAACGCTGTACATTGTTTGTTAATAAAATGTTTGGCTTTACAGAAAAACGCAATTTCGTCTTTATTTCACTCATCAGAGTGTGATATTATATATATATATATATATATATATATATATATATATATACATATATATATATATATATATATATATATATATATATATATACATATATATATATATATATATATATATATATATATATATATATATATATATATATATATATATATATATATATCAGAAAGTCTTATTCTTTTAGTGGTATTTTAAAGTACGGTCCAGTTTAATACTTGAATTTTAATTATCAAGCGTTAAATTAGATTTTTTTTTTAAATTTGTCTCAACCTATATCTCGCAAAAGAAAGAATATATTCTAAGCTGTTACAACTAAGACAATATTTCAGTATTTGCACTTGAACTATCATTTACCGTTTTGTAATCCGGCGATACTTTATTTCTCTATGGGCTCTCTAAACCCTTGTGGCGCATACATAGAGCGTCTAGTACACCGACCCCCAGCTGGTCTGCTTCTGCGCCAGCGCCTTTAACTACTGCCAGGATTTGTTGGCTTCAGTACCTTCCTTCTCTACGCATTTTCTCCATGTGATGCGCGGTCGTTCAATTCCGCGTCTTCCTTGGACCCCGTGCGGGTTCTAATCTAGAGCCTGTTGAGCAATGTTGTTTGTAACTTTTCTTAGTGCATTGTGGTCTATCCGTTACCATTTCGGCTACAGAATACTGGTGGCTATCCCATCTTGCAATGTAAGTTTGTTTTTGTAATGACTTTCGAACGATGAATTTTAAGGATGCGCCGAAGACTAACTTTCCATGTTAAACGACCGTACGATGGAACAGATTTTACGTTCTATTCAAGGATCCGAGTTTTGTGCGTCTGGAGATGTTATTGCGCCATATCGCAGGAAGAGTATTAAATGCAACTCTAGCTTTTTTAATGCTCTATGATACTGTATTTAGTAAAACGAATTCATGTATTCAGTTAGTCAAAATAAAGTTAGTCGACGTGATTCTGCCAACTATAATGGATACAGTTTATATATATATATATATATATATATATATATATATATATATATATATATATATATATATATATATATATATATATATATATACATATATTGAAATTTGTCGAATGAAAAACAAAAAATTGCTCAAAAGGTGGATTTATTAATCGTATTCTTACTCTCGGTACTATTTGTAACTTATCGTATGAAAAGATTACCACCGATTGCCTCTATGGCTGAACTTAAGCTTTTATCAAGCATTTTCTTCTTCGTTGAGAAAAACGTAATCTTCGTTAGGTGGACTGAGGGAACTTCTGTTCTGTTCTGATCTGATGCTTGTTAGTTTTCTGTTTAAGTAAGTAAAATTGTGGGCGAAAATCGTGAGAGAATTTCTGTACCTCAGCGACAGAGCGATAAAGAGTTTTGAATTTAAGAAAATGCAGATGGTTTTCCGTGTAAGGATGTAACTCCTTCTCCTTAGATATCGACTCCTGGTAAATATTCTTTAGTTGGATCTTTACGTTCGTCTGTCCCTTTTTGATAAGTATTGTGAATCCGAAGATAACGTTTTGGGCTAGGTTTACACGCCATGTCTGGGTGTTGCTGAATTTGACTTCTTCCAGACGACTCGTATTATTGATGTGATTGTATCAGAGTATCCACTTCGTAGATAGTTATGTTTCCTTCTACGTAGGGTAAGACACTGCTGCGATGCTCTGTCCGAGTGGTTTCTGGTTGAAAACTTCTGATTGAAATTGTGTAGTTAGTGAATTCGATTATGTTGTTTCCCTTTATTTTAATTCTCAGCTGTTCACCACAGTTCTTCAAGTTTTCTCACTCCCCTTTTCCTAATTGCCTTCCGTCCAAAGTCATGCTGACACATCAAAGGGTTGTCCCCTAGGCTTTGGCCACATCGTAAACAAAAAAGGTACTCCTTTTTATTTTTTCTCTATGTGGAAAAAGATACTCTATTTAGAGACAATTACTTTATATACGTTTGTACTTAACATTAGTGAATCATCTTTTTTAGAACTTTTCGGTATTGATAGCACAAAAGCAATCACATTCTCCTTAAAAAGTACACAATTCTTTATGTAGCATTTCTACTATAGATAAGATTTCTAATTTACTAGCTAAAATTATAGCCTTTATATCCGAAAATTGCTTTGACAAGATTTTAATATTCTCGTCTTTGAAATCGAATATTCAGCGAGTTTGGTGAATGAAATTTAAAAATATATTTTAAAAAATATTCAGAACCTGGCTGTTCGAATAATTTATTTGTTTGTGAAAATTATAAAAATATTATCAGAGCCTGGCTGCTCGATTATATTTTAATTTGTGTCAATTAACCTATTTGTAATAATTTATTCAGCTGCTGAAAGAGTACTGTCCGCCTAAGAGAAGTAACCGAACTAGAAGCTACCTGCTGTCGGGTCAATACATCGGAAAGACGTAGAAGATTTAAATGCTGGAACTGCAACAAAGAAGGCCACCTCCAAAGAGATTGCAGAAAGAGACGAAGATCAAACTCCCCACAAGACGACGAGAGGAAATACGTGTCTGGCTGTGAAAAATGCAGAGAAAGAGAGCGAGTGGAACAAAGAAGGAATGGAGCTGTAAGCCACATACCAACTCTACGCTCGCAACAGGGAAACGAGTAAAGACCAACCCTGTGGGGCAGCAGTTGGCCAATAGAATCGACGTCCCCGGAATTATCATCAACATTAAGAAATTGCAGCGAAACGATAGCAACTTAGTAATCAACGGGAGAGTTCAAGAACATAAATGTACGATTACAGTAGACTAAGGTGCTTCCAGGTCTATTCTTCGGTGCGATTATGCTAAAGACCACTGGCTTAGCAACAAAAATCGATACATTTTGATTACGGCTACGGGAGAATCCGTTGAAGTGTATGGGGAAATATTAATGACAATATCCCTCGGCGACAACCGATTTTCACACAGATTTCTTGTCGCAGATATAACGGATGAGTGCATACTTGGACTCGATTTCATGAGAGGACACAACATTCAAGTGGATATTGGAAGAGGAATCATGAAATACGACAACAGAGAGATTCCTGTTGCTTTGGGATCAAATTATTATTCGAAGCTGAACATCGTGGCATATGAAGACGTTGAGCTCCCTCCTTGTGCAGAAACCTTAGTACGAGCAAAAGTTCTTGGTGATCCCGGGAGCTATCGATTCTATCAAGTAGAACCAGATCGAACAGAACAAATTAGAAATGTCGCCGTTGGAAAATGTTTAGTAACTATCGATGAAAAGAAAGAAGTTTTGGTACGAGTCCTAAATTCCCGTGAAAAAGGCATGAAATTAAAGAAAGGTAAAGTCTTGGATCATGGCAAACCAGCTGAAGAGATTGTGTTAGCGGAATATTCAGACTTAGATGAAACTAAGCAGCCAAAGAAAGATGTCACAAAGCTAACCAAAATGATGCTTCCGTCTAATAGGCTCAGCCAAGGGGAATATCGTAAAGCAACAAAGTTGGTTGAAGAATTTGCCGATATTTTTGCACTGCGGGACGAAGACTATGGAAAAACTGATATAGTGCAACATGAAATTGACACCGGAGATGCCCGCCCTATCAATCAACCACCAAGAAGATTACCACTTGCAAAGCGAGAAGAAGTAGACGAAATGGTTGAAACAATGCGTAATCAAGGTCTAGTTGTTCTAGTAAAGAAGAAGGATGGCACTACAAGATTCTGTATCGACTATCGTCGTCTAAATGGTGTCACGAAGAAAGATAGTTATCCACTACCCCGCATAGACGACACCCTAAACACCTTATCAGGATCCAAGTGGTTTTCAACGTTGGACTTAAAAAGCGGCTACTGGCAAGTCGAGATCGATACAAATGACAGGGAAAAGACAGCATTCTCGGTGGGCAGTGGATTGTGGCAATTTAAAGTTATGCCTTTTGGACATTGCAATGCTCCAGCAACATTCGAGCTCTTAATGGAATGTGTCCTACGAGGTTTAACTTGGAAAACCTGCCTGGTATATTTAGATGGCATCATTGTAATTGGATGAAGTTTTGAAGAACATCTTAGGAATCGTTAGCACCGACCCTGAGAAGATAACTTCAGTGGAGAACTGGCCCACTCCGAAAGATAAACACGAGCTACGAAGCTGTCTTGGACTAGCCACTTATTACAGACGCTTTGTGAAGAATTTTGGTGATATAGCAAAGGAGTTGCATAAGCTAACGGACAAGGATAAAGTTTGGACAGGAAAAGCAGAAAACAGCTTTCAAGCACTGAAGTGGGCGCTTTGCAATGCACCTGGACTTACTTATCCAAAGGCGGGTGAGACATTTATATTGTATACCGATGCAAGTAATGTTGGGATTGGCGCTGTGCTGTCAAAAGAAGTAAACGGGCACGAAAACATGGTGGCATACTTTAACAGGGCACTATCAAAACAAGAAAGAAATTACTGCGTTACGAGGAAAGAACTGCTGGCTACTGTTGATGCAACGAAGCATTTCCATAAATTCCTCTATAGACAAAAATTCACTCTCCGAACTGATCATGCAGCTCTAAAGTGGTTGATGCAATTTAAAAACCCTGAAGGACAGATGGCAAGATAGCTAGAAAGACTGCAATCCTATGATTTCGAAATTATCCACAGGAAGGGTAGATCCCATGGAAATACAGATGCACTTTCACGACGACCATGTAAGCTGGATTGTAAATGCTGTTCCCGTCTAGAAGGAAAATGCGACCATGTGACTGTGCAAAGAACAACTGTCGTACCCTTGACAGGATGGAACAATGAAGAATTTCAAGCAGCACAACAAGAAGACGAGAATATTTCTCCAATTTTGACGTGGAAAGATAACGACGAAAGGCCCCAATGGAAAGATATTTCCGACAGAAGCACAACGTTGAAGAGCTACTGGGCGCAATGGAATTCGCTTTGCGTTCAAGATGGAATATTGAAAAGCAAATGGGACGAGTCATCATGCCGGATTCAGGTATTGGTTCCCAGGAACAAAATAAGCGAGGTGCTGGAGGAATTCCATAACCGTGCTTCGGCGGACATCTTGGTGTCAATAAGACTTTGGAGAAATTAAGAGAACAATTCTACTGGCTACATGTGCGGGAGGATGTGGAAGACTGGTGTCGAAGATGTACCGTTTGTGCCTGTAGCAAAGGATCTCACATCAAAACAACATTGCAACAATACAATGTAGGAGCACCTTTCGAGCGAATTGCGATTGACATTGCCGGACCATTTCCTGAGTCAGATCGAGGCAACCGATACATTCTAGTGGTAATGAATTACTTCAGTAAATGGCCAGAAGTATATGCAATACCAAATCAAGAAACAAAGATAGTGGCAGAGGAGTTAGTAACAAACTGGATATGCAGGTTCGGCGTCCCCAATGAGCTTTATTCTGACCAAGGATTCCAGAAGGTTTGCGATATTCTTGGAATAAGAAAGACGCGAACAACACCACTTCATCCACAGTCTGACGGGATGGTTGAGCGGTTTAATAGAACGGTGGTCGAACATCTCAGAAAAGTAGTAGATGAGCATCAACCACGGCGACAAAAAGGAAAATCACCGAAGATCCAACAGCAGTGGGAAGGACCATACAAGATCCTTACACGCATCAACGATGTAGTGTACAGGATACAACGGGGACCGAGAGACAAAAAGAAGATCGTGCACAGTACTTAAAGCCATACCAAGGAGATACATGCCCTCCTGCCGTACAATTTTTTGTTTGTCTAGTTGAGATCTATCACCCCACTCATTTTGGCACTTCAGATCTGAAACAGACAAAAAAAGTACCCCTTTCGAACTAGTTTTTGAAAGGAAAATAAATTTACTCAGCTAAATTGATAAAATAAACGTTGGAAAATCATACAATAGGTATGTAGACGAACTAAAAATTCAATTATCACAGTTAAATAAAATTGCAAGGAATAATTAAGACTAAGCCAAATTCTAGGGCTAGAAATATTGATGCTATAACTGAATATAAATATAAAATAGGTGACATGGTTTATATAAAATGCTACAATAGAAGGGGAAATCTAGATCCTACATGCAAAGGCCCATTTAGAGTAGAAAAATTTGATAATAATAACGGTTATGTAAAGGTTAAGGGTAAATAAATAAATTTTAAAATATAATTTAAACATTACTAAACCAGCCTAATTCACAAACGAAAAGTGACGATAACGCTGATTGGAAAATTACCTGGTTTGTACTTTGAAAATTTCGGGGATATGTATATGTATATATGTATAAAAGAAGGACAGTTCACCAGGGCCGCCGACAGGGGGGGGCGAAGGGGGTAAACCCCCCGGGCCTGGGCTTTCAAAAGGGGCCCCGTCATCTAAGTCATCAACAGAAAATTCAGAAAATTTTTTCCATTTTAATTATTTATATAAAAAAATCTTTCACGATCGAAAAAGTGTAATATACTAGACAGATTTTAAATTGAAAGTCAATCATTCGAATGTATATGGGCCCGTAAACGCTTAGTGCCGGACCAGAAATTCCTTTCGCGGGGGCCCGTATGTGGTACCCCCCCCCCCCCCCCCCCGGGGCCCGAATTTCGTCTCTACGGGCCTGCAGTTCACCATAGTAAGGTACATCGACATCGATTACATTGGCCAAAGTTATGAATTAATTGAAGCGTATTTAATAAATGAAACAGCATTTGTGAAGAAAACACCAGTAATTTTACCGTATGCATTAGAACTCCACGAATAATAAAAAATAAACTGCAGTTTACAATTTATTATCTATCATATAGATTTAAAGGAGGATGGATCAATTTTGTAGGAGCAGGGTTGAAAGAGGTGTTTGGAACATTAAAGGCAGCGAATATTATGATAAGATGATAAGTGACTTACGAGATAAATAGAAAAAACATTTAACATAATGCATGAGTATGTTTTAAAACAAAGAAAACTTTGGAAAACCTCAATCATTCAACCACCGAATTAGAAAATATAACTCAAAGTACACGAAATCATATTAAAATTTGAAAGTTATGAAAGGCAAAACAATAATCAATCGCTTTAGAACCGAAATTGGAAAATATGTTTTTATTTTATAAAATTTTGAATATATATAATTTTGAATTGCATATGAAGGGAGATAGGCTCATATTTTTTATTAAAGTACCACTGATATATCGCAGTAAGAATATTTTGTATCATATTATTCCATAACAAAGAAATTTGTTTTATGTTATAAATCCAAGAACGGAATATCTTATATTGAAAGATAATAAAGAAAATTATTTGTTAACTAATATTTTGGATTGTAAGGGTATAATCCAACGAGGACCTATAATTTGCAAAGACATAAACCTGCTTGATGTTTTTGATTCATGTGCAATAAATATTATTGTAACAAAGAGTATCAAAAGAGACGGAGTTGGAGACAATTTGAAACAAATTTAATAGGAACTATTAAATGTGTCAAGTTTGTGCGCATGATCTGTAATTCTCCCATGCCGTTCTCTGGAACTTGCATCTAAATCCTCAGTCGCCTGGTTGGAAGCTGGCGAGTGATTTTGACAGTTCATAGCGCTTGGAATTTAAACACATCCCCTACACATTTATATACTTTCGTGTATTTACATGGCAACCTGGTTGTCTAAAAGCAACCAATTTTGCGAGAATTCTTACACAGGTCTCCTCGAGAGTTTTTATTAAGAAATTAAAATAATCCACTTCGTCTATGGGTTGTTGTCTAGCTCGCAACAATGCAGAAAACAAGACATTAAAGTTTCCTCACTTCTCTTACCCTAATTCTTTTCCGGCCAAAACCATGCTAACCCATCAAAGGGTTGTCCCCTAGGCTTTGACCGCATCGTATAAAAAAAAGGTAAAATCAGAAAAGTTAAAATTATTGAAAATTGGCATAAATTAATTGAATGAATGGTTCTGTGTAACAAGTGCAGATACAAAACTAGATTGCACATGTGAATTTGAAATAGAGGAAAAACTCATTCCTATCGGAACAGAAATAATTAGATTAGAAAGACCATGTAAAGCAAGAACTGTTAGTTACACGATGACATAAGTAATGATTATTTCATAGAACTAGATAATAAAGTTATACCAAAAAATCTAATAGAAGAAGATTGATGTAATAAAGAACATGTAAAAGATATTGAGCGAGAACATGTAGCACCAATTAGCAGACTAGTTAATTTCAGAGAAGTAGCAGATTCGGCTCGATATATCCAACCAAATCAACAATCTATTTTGCCCAGTTGCTTGGAAGCAACAGTATGTTGTCGGTTATGTGGCAAATCCATGTTCACAGGCAACCACAAGATGGCTGCATGCGAACATGGATTGGATTGAGGGTTGTGAAAACCCCGACTAAATCTGGACTAACAACCAAAAAGGATAGGGAAGGGTTAGGGATTTACCAGGGTGAGCGTTATAGCAGCCGTGCAGGCTTGGTTGGTGACCGGAAAGGGTGAGGGGCCCGCCTAGCTAGCCGTGATTAGCTCGCCGGATCGGTGTGGGATCTTGCCTCACACTCCTCGGTAAACTCACCCGAACACTAATGCGGGCGCCCTTAAAGTCCTCAGGACTTTAGGCATGAAAATGAGAGAAGCACAATTATTAAAGGATTATATAAAAAAAGGGATGAAGGGAATCGACAAAATTATGCCCCTGACGAAAAGCAACCGCATCCTCTAGATGGCCCAAGGCTTGCCCTCCCCAACCTGTGACTGAACCTCGCCCAGTATTTGGTACAGTCCCTACATTCCCGGACAGTTGTCCGGAACTATATGTTAGAGAGAGAGAGAATTCGACGAGAGGAATCAGGATAACGACAACCACACCCACAACAACTAGCAGAAAAAAATTCTAAGCGAATATATCGAATTCAAAAATATCTAGTTCAAAATAAGAAAACCTCAAACAGTTATTCTGGTAAAATCGATTTAAATCCTTCATCTCAGAAGGCGCACGTCATTGGCTATGGCCACGAACAATTGACCTGTTGGACAGGTTCTGATGATACCAGAACAAAACAAAGAAATAATAACTAGGGAATAGGGTCACTAGTGATTGTCCTGTATGTTCAATGCGAAAGAAAAGAAAAAAAAACAACTTTAATAACGAGACTATTGAAATCATATTGCAACTTTTTTAGAATATACTACTATACAATGTAGTTAATTCATAAAAAAAAAAAAAACAAGCGATCATTTTATGCAATCCTGCAATTATAAGCTGCGAACTCTAGTTAAAATTAGTTAAACTAAAAAGAACTAAATAGAATACATATACTTCTTTTATTAACTTCTGCAACAAAAGCAACCTGATATATTATTGAATGATGTCAACCACTAATTTAAATGTAAATTACATTAAAAGTAAAAACACCTCGTTTCCCAACTTTATATTTTGCCATCTACTATAAAAATAAGTATGAGCAACTTAATGTACGTCTGGTGCTCCGGGTATTGGGATCATAATTAAAAACTTTAAGTAGCAATATTCGCCTTAATACACTTTTAATAAGTTTATTTATTTTTAATCTAAATACTTAAATATGCAACTAAATGTAAGGATCCCAACAAGCAGTATAAAGTGATACCGTGTGGCGTTCAAACAATTAAAGAGGAAATTAAATTTAGAATATCGCACTTTTTTAGTTATTGTCATCAATAAGGGATTTTAAGATCACCAGTGATTTACCAACTCTTATCATAATTCAAAAACAACAATGTTACGAATTAATACTTTTTAATATTGTTGCGTTATAAATTGAATGTTGCATCTTGACCGCATTAAGCACAAAACAAATGTCGTTCCAAAAATTAAATCGTATTTTAGATAATAATAAGAAAACTGGGCCCATAAAATCTAAATCCACTTATATCAACATTAATTATTTTGTATTTCTCTTATTATATTTCCTTATAACCTCGTAGTGAATAGGGTTTCAATTTGGTTTTAATAAATTCGATGTAAAGCTATATTTCGTCAGAACATTTACTCTAGAGCGTTGTAATTACCATTAACATTTCTTTTCTATAGGAACTCTGATTGAAAAGCACGTCTAACTACTACGGTTCTTTATTGCGGAATGGTAAATATCGACAACTGAATAGCTGAGGCGATAGACAAACGGTAACAGTTAAAATATTTGTTTAAATGAATACGTACATACGTACAGTCGCCTACAACTCGGCCATCCTACATTTAATCGACCCGATTAATACTATATATCGCATGTCGATCGCCTTTTACACAAAATGTACAACCAAATACATATTACAACTTTAATGAATCATACATAATTGAACTCTATATGTCGTAAAATAAAATTTGTTCGTTACAACAATCTATAACATATACAATTATAAAAAATATCGAAAGCAAACATAACTTGCCTTAGTTTAATATCTTTAAAATGTACATAATAACCTAGATTACATATAATATTTAAATTTTCGTTTACATAGTTTGTGTCACTTATTATAAATACAATAATTGAACTTATCAAAAGCGAACGCCCTATCAATTAGTCAGAAATATTTAAGAATGCATTGGATGGGTCAATTTATAGGTTTCTAAGTTTCTGGTCTTTTTTCTTTAACCGAATGCTACATAAATCAAGCAATAGCAATATCAATATCACATTAACATATTGTACAATATTATATATATATAAAGTATTATCTACAAGTTCCTAACAATTATTTTGAAATGCTCTAAGAAACAAATAGAAATATTACAACAATTGTTTGCATAAACGTATTCAAACCTCGCAAATACACATTATGTATTGTTTCATATTATTTGGAGAACATATACCCTTATAAGGTAAACGCGTTAATTGCAACCCTTCAACGTCTTTAATCAAATACCTATCGTTAGGTAATACTTTAAAAATTTTGTACGGACCCCGAAATTTTGGAACAAGTTTTTTATTTATCCCAGGCGTTGTCACTACATTTTTAATCATTACTAAGTCACCTATGGAATATTTTCTTGGCTTTTTATGAATTTCATCGTAATATTTTTTGTTATAATTTTGGCTTTTTCGGATCATCTCGGAAGGTTCATTTCTTATCACTGCTAAATCTCGAGTATAATTCTGATTTATTGTTTGAATGTATTCATACAACCTATCACAAACCTCGCCCCTCTGGTTTACTCCAAATAGAAGCATGCTTGGCGAGAATCCGGTGCTTCGATTAATGGTGTTATTAATCGCAAATTCAGCCCTAACCAAACCTTCGTACCAGTTACCTGTCGAGTCTTCTTTACAGTCCTTAGAAAGCATAGGTGTTAATACCCGGTTGACACGCTCAACTTGACCAATCGCCTGAGGTGTGTGAGTAGCCACCTTAACGTGAACAATATTATTCTCTAAAAGGAAATTATTAAATTCTTCCGATGTAAAAGAGCTTCCGCGGTCACTAATAATTTTATTAGGCCGGCTGTATATATTAAAATAAGATTTTAAGCACTTAATGACCTCATCCGTTTTTGTGCTATTTACAGCATACAGCTTTGTGAACTTGGTGAATCCATCCACAGCTAAGAAAATATATTTTTTCTTGTTTTTAGTAGTTGGTAACGGTCCGAAATGATCTATGTGCAGCATCTCGAATGGAACATTGCCTTTAGGTATATTATGTAAGGTACCCTCGGCCTTACCAGAAGATGGTTGAAAATAGGCACATTTTAAACAAGTGTCAATAAAGTTCTTTATCCTTGATTTCATGCCAGGGAACCAATAGGTTTTTTTAATATACTCATAACATTTATTGGCTCCAGCGTGACATAGATTTTCGTGATGCGTTTGGATGACTCGCTCGATCATTATTTCAGGATTTCTTTATTTTCCAAATCGGACAAGATCTTGCTAATTAATGGATCTTGCTTTTGAGCTGTTGCCAGTGCGAAATCAAATGTACCCTCCTCGACCATCAAAATCTGCACGCACCTACTCAAGGCATCCACGTGATTCATCCTATTCCCTGAACGATGCTCAATCACATAGTCATAATTTTGAAGCTCTAAATCCCAACGTGAAATACGCGGATTTAACATCTTTTTGCTCAATGTGAGCGTTAGGGACTGGCAATCTGTAATTATTTTGAACTTGATTCCAAATAAATAAATTCGAAATCGTCTTAGTGCATATATGATGGACAATGTCTCAAGCTCGTAGCTGTGATAATGCGATTCCACCTCAGTTGCTCTTTTCGAAAAGTAGAACACAGGGATTTATTATCACTTTGTTTTTGTAGCAATATTGCCCCGAATCCAACACTACTCGCATCGCAATGCAGTTCCGTCACGTTAGAGGGACTATAAATTGATAATACAGGTGAGCCTAACAACTTCTGTTTTAACATCTCGAACGTAGAAAGCTCCTCTGAACCGAAAACAAACATAGCATCCTTTTTTAAAAGATCATACAATGGTTTGGCCAGAATCGCAAAATTCATGATAAATTTCCTAAAATACGAACAAAGCCCCAGAAAACTATGAACTCCCTTAACATTTTTCGGGATTGGAAAGTCGCATATAGCGCGTAAATTATCTTTGTTGGGACGTATTCCTTCGATATTTACGGTATATCCCAGGTACACTATTTCTTCTTGAAGAAACCTGCACTTATCGAACCTCAGTTGTAAACAATGTTCTTTAATTCTGCCAATTACTATTTTAAGAGTTTTCAGATGATCTTCCAAGGATTCACTTGCTAACAAAATATCATCCAAGTAAATCAGCAATTTATCTGCTGTGACCAAATCTCCAAAAATACTATTTATGTACCTTTGGAAAACTGATGGAGCATTTTTAAGTCCAAATGGCATTTTTAGATATTCGTATTGCCCAATCGGTGTAATAAATGACGTGTACTTTACCGAATCAGGCGAGATGTCAACGTGGTGAAAACCACTGCGAAGGTCAAGGATAGAAAAGTATCTCTTGCCACGTAAGCGATCCAAGAGATCTTCAATGACAGGCAACGGATAATTATCTCTAACAGTGTGCTTGTTCAGCTCGCGATAGTCTACACACAAACGGAATTCGCTATTTTTCTTCTGCACCATTACAATAGGTGAGGCAAAGGGTGAGTTGCTTTCTCTTATTATTCCACTTTTTAACAAATCATCTATAATTTTTTGCAACTCTTGTCGATGAGAATAAGGCAATCTACGCGGAGTGCAGTAAAAGGGCTCATTCTTGACTAATTTAATTTCCATTTTAATTTTACTGTCAGTGCCAGAATTAAATGTAACATCATCAATTGAAGCTTCCGAAACAATCTCTTCTAGTTTTTTCTTATATTCGTACGGTATATTAAGATTAATATTTAGTTCAGGTATTTGACTTTCCTCAATTTCAATATTTAAAATTTGTTTTTCAAAATTTAGATCTAAATCATCGGTTTGAATACGTTTTTCAGGTACATTTTTATTCAACTCTTTCGAATTTTCGTTATTACAAAATCTTAATTCGCTCTTCTTAAGGAAATCTCTTCCTAATATAACAGGATGTAACATACTACCATTTTTTACAATTAAAAGCTCTAAATCTACTAAATTGTTTTCAAAATTTATACTAACAAATGCCTTACCTAGAACACACAAAACACTACCTTTGATTCCGCAAAAGCTGTACTGTCGATCCTCAATTTTCTTCACAAAGGCGTCTGGTAGATATTTCTGCTGTATAAACGATATCGGGCTTCCCGAGTCCAAGAGGGTCATCAGAGAGCAAGAAAACTCAAAATTTACGTCATCGGTCTTTCCAAACATGAACCTAATAAGAAATTCAAACTCATTATTTAACGGGAATACATACTTTCGATGGTCCGGATTTTCAATACTCATAACAGAAGTTGTCGGCACCTCGCATTGGTGAAATTTATGCCTTGTACTGCCGCACTTAAAACAGGATCCTTTTGCTCTTCTAGGCTTAGAACATTGAGAACTTATATGTCCAAGCTCATTGCAATTGAAGCACTTAATTTTAGATGATATCTTTGTTTGTTGGTTCGTACTCTCATTGTGACGTTTAAAAGAAGTACTTGCATATTTTGATGAGACTCGTTCAAATTTTTGCAAAAGCGACTTTAGTTCTTTGATGGAATCGGCACCATAGAGAAGAACTTTATTTTGTTCTGGTCCAGGAATTCCATCGATGATGTACTGAATCAAATCAGCTTCCTCAATGGTGGATAAAGAGGCAATTTCCTGCATGATCAGTACGTATCTTTGAAGAGTTTCGGATGGTAATTTCTTGCGCTTACGAAGTTTGTTATGGATTTCGGCGTTAGTTGCCCTTTGCGAAAATTCGCCAATTAACGCGCGTTTAAGTTCATTCCAGGTTCTCGGTGATATAGAACGGAGAAAAAGTTTAGCTGTACCGGCTAGTAATCGTTTCGCATATACAAAAGAAGTCTTATGGTCCCACTCTAGAACTGCAGCAGATTCTTCAAAATCAGTGATCCACTTTTGTACACTGTAATGGTCGTCTCCGCTAAATTCGGGAAGAGATTCTTCTACGTCGCGAAAATTAAATGCAGGACGAAATGTTGCAACGTCTCCGACGGAAATACCTAATTCCGCTATTTGCTTTCGCAATTCAACTATCTCCTTTCTTTTTCTCAGTTGTTCTCTGAGATCCTCCAGTTCAACATCAACGTTATCGCCGCCGTTAGTAGCTGATTCGTTAACGGAACTCAAATTTTCCGCTTGCTCAAGCATGTTCTCCGGGAAGTAAGTTTCCAGATTTTCCTCCGACAAATCTTCAATTCCATTTAAAAGCCTTACCTTTAAATTGGTTTTAACACCTGAAGTCGAAATATCTAATTCTGCCAATTTTTCTTTTAGCAGCACAACAGTCGCATTCTCCACAAACCGCCTTGCACGTGCCAGAGCCGCCATGTTCCTATGCAGAGCATAAAATTTTCTCAAAAATTCCCAATTAATCCGGCGTCACATAAACACCAATTAAGTAAATTATTCACAAAACGTATTTTATGCAATTATTGTTCGCACATGAAAACTTTGCATACCTATATGCTTTCACAGACGTACTTTAATTAATCACTTATGATTAGATATAAAGTTTTTCATCGCCTCACAAAATCGAAAATTTACTTTACCAGTTCTCACTTTTTCAGTGAAAATTTTTTTTTTTGATAAATTTACGGAAAATAAAATAATTACTCCGACACGAGGTTAATCCCACTTCTGATTTTGTTATAGGAACTCTGATTGAAAAGCACGTCTAACTACTACGGTTCTTTATTGCGGAATGGTAAATATCGACAACTGAATAGCTGAGGCGATAGACAAACGGTAACAGTTAAAATATTTGTTTAAATGAATACGTACATACGTACAGTCGCCTACATTTCTAACACAGTCGTTCAGATAAAGTGCACATAATTGGCAAGAGTTGCAGTTCAAGAAATTAAAAAAAAATATAAATTCATAATATTCTGTATTTCACACGTACTCGCCCACTCCACCAATTAATTCAATAATTCAGTACTATTTTCGTTTTTGCTGACCTGTATAATAAGTTATTGCCACTTAACTAGGTTCAGGTAATATATTATAATATATATATATATGTATATATATATATATATATATATATATATATATATATATATATATGTATATATATATACATATATATATATATATATATATATATATATATATATATTTAATTTTATAGTAATAAAGTATATATGTAAATTTAGAATATATAGAACTTATTTAGGAAAGTTTCTTTAAGTACTTATCCTCGTAGTGTAACTCCATTAAAACTCCAAAATTAATCTTCTGCTTTCCAGTCAATGATTAGACTCCGCAGTTGCATTCTTCTTTTAATTTTCCTCTTGAAGGGATAACATTAACACCAACCATAACTATCGTAGCAAAGATCACTGTAAACTTTTTTTTTAAACAAAAAATTTTTTCTTTTTCTGAATCTGCACACTTCGAAATCTCAAACCAAAAAAACAAAAAACCTCACCGCAACAGCCTCATGCCGGCCACATCACACCGGGGTGATGACGTTTCCCCACATATATGGCGTGGGTGTCTGCCATATTAAATAGGCCCTATAGGCGTATAGGTTTTTACCATTTAAATTAAAAAATTTAAAAAAAGTTTTGACGTTTGAATCTGTTCTGAATTAGTACCTTAAAATTGACATTCGGATAAGCCTTGATCAACAGGAAAACAAATTTTCGGAAATTTTATAATTAAAAATAAACTAAATATTAAGAAATTCACTGATAACTAGAGATTACATTTAACTATTATGCCATTCTATTTGAGTTAACAATAAAATCTCCAATTATGGTCAAAAATTAGAAATTATGCTCTATATCTTTATCAAAAATTTCAACAGCAGGTAGTTCATTATTAGTGTAATTCCTTACAAAAGAGTATAAATTCATAAGAAATTTCTGCAGTTCAAAAATATTATCAAATAATATCATTTCATTGTATGTATATCATTAAGAAATAGACAAGTTGGTAACGAAATATTTTCTCTTACTTTGTGCAAATTTTTTTTTCTTAATTATTTTTGAAGTGCGTCCGAACCATATGGAGATGCTTTGCTTAGTTTTGATCTACCGATTGATTTCTACATCAGAAGATAAAATGTGGTTAAAATACCAATCGCTAAAAAAAATAGAACAAGTTGCCGCTTACTAATAAAATAGTAAGATAGTATGATAGTATGTAGGTATTTATGTCACCGCAGCCAAAACCTCCGTAAACTACAAGCCATGAACTGACGAATTTCACGCACACACATTAGGGCCAAAATGGTCTGGTTTTTCGATAAGTTTACATTGCTTCTTATGGCAGCCGGGGGGTGATTTTTCTTTAAACTCATCTTAATGCCTAAACTATAACTTCTATGAAAAAATTGTTTTGTTCTACTTGAAGTAAACAGAACAATCTTTCGAATGAAGTAAAAATATTCATACCCTACTTAAGAAAATAATAAAGATTTTTAAGCCTAAAAGTGCGGAAGTGGAAATTTAAAGAAAATACAAGCGACAGAGCATGGTCGGACCATGACTTACTGCTTGCGTTTAGGATGAAAAATTGGTTTGCGACTAAAATTTCACGTTTAATCAAAGAGTTCTTGTTATTTTGCTTAATAAGGTGTACATGTTTTTACTTTATTAGAAAGATAATTTAGTCTGCTTTAAGTTAATATAAGACTAATTTTTTCATATAACTAATAGTTTTGGCGCTAGGGCCAGTTTAAAGAAAAATGTCCCCCTGGCTACCATAAGAAACAATGTAAATATGACCATTCAGTCAGACCATTTACGACCACATGTAAAAGTCCAGTTCATGGCTTGTAGTTTACGGTGGTTTTGCCGCAGCCCAACATATTAAATTGATTAGAGGAGCTAGGCGCCGCTTTTGCTCGAGACGTGCGACTTCTTTGAATCCAGACGAAGTGAAACAATTTCCATAAGTGTGGAAACTGTCTTGTATTCTATCCTTTTCTCTGAAAACATTTTGCAACCATTCTGCAGGTTCTTCTGCGAGGCGAGGTATTGCAATACTTTTTCTAGTTCTTCGGGCTTTTGCTTTCGCTGGCGGAATGCAATATTCATTTTGTAGGGAACGTAAGAAGACATTGTAATATTCTTCTAAGCCTGCCCACGTATTTTTCTCCATAAATCCTTTGACAACACTCCAAATGGTTTTTCTTTATTTTACTTGGGCGTGCACAGATAGCATTATATGATCATCAACCTATCATATCATCAATAGACAGTAATGTCTGCACACGCAATAGCTGTCTGCGTATGGAATACCTGCATTAACACTGCAAACATCAATAGAATGAAGTTCTCCAGGCTTCGAACAGTCGCGCATAACTTGCGTTTCTGTGCAGTTTTTAGGCCAACAGCTTGGCTGAGGGCAACTGTAACTTTTACAGTTCGCGTTTTAATTCCTTCTTCAGTAACAATCCAATCCCCATGTTCCATATCGGTTGAATTTCTGGCTGTATGAAAATCTACTAAGAATTTCGACTTTGAAAACGGCAATTTGAATAAATTAACGATGTTAATTGGAAGAATAGTGTGCACCATTTGTCCTCCTTCATGCATTTAACAATAAGAAGACTGGATCCGGAAAATCAAACACTTTCTTTATCTGCCTTGCTATGATTTCTCTATCCTTTTCATATGATCTTTCTAAGAAAATAAATTCAGCAAATTTCCAGCTATAGGTCTGTACTGGATAACTTTTTTTAGCATAGCTTTACAGTTTTCTAGCACGCCATTCTTATCACACCATGTCCAACCTATAAACCAATCAATTTCGTAATAATATTCATAAGAATAATATGTGCTTTGCCAACATACCTTTTCTGAACTTCCTCATCATCATATGATATGCACCTAAAGTTTGCAGTTAGCCCACCAATCAGAAGCCATTGAAAGAAATTAATAATAAGTCCTGATGTAAGGAATGAAATGCTATGCATAAGTGTATCAGTCTTATTTTTCTTTTCTTTTGAACTGCGCTAGTGATGTCGTTTTCAGCAATTATTTCTTCCAGTCATCTACTATCTCCAAAAACTTTTAAGTGACATAAGCAAACGCAAGTTACTATCACTTAATAATTTCAATCAATATTGTAAATTTTTAATAATCTTTTAGGTTATAAAAGCAATAAATTATCGGCTTTACAAAACTCGGACAAATGTCAACGTTAAAAAATATGGAACTGTGGACATATGCAGTGGTGTTGACATTTACCAGCCTGCCAGATTTACGTTTGGTTTGCTCAAACCGCATCTGCTCTCTATCGGTCGGTACTGTTAACCAGTACTTGAGGTATAGTCGGTACGGTCAAGCAGTACTTGAGCCATAATTTGAGGTAGATGCTCTGGCTAAAACTAGGAGTTCGTCTCGGGAACATCACTCTCGCAATCCAATAATGGCAATTACGGACGTGATATCTCCGCATGTTTTGATTTATTGTATTATTACTTTTCCGCATTTCCTTTTTAGATTGGACCTGAACAATAGCCAGGTGCAGGATAGGTCTGGGTAGATAGCTGAACCATCGAATAGGAGTTAGATTTTCTTGTTTTTGATTCATGATGGTTAAGTGACCGGGAGTAACAGATGTCAACAGACCTGTTGCTCTCCGTTTTGTCTGCCTTTCTTGTTTTTTTATCCTTTGTGGCAAACCAGAAGAAGGGATTCCACAACCCTTTTCGCCACAATTATGGTGTGTGTATAGGATATCCAAGAACCCGACCCCAAACGGACGAGCGAAGCACGTGCTGCCACCTGTGCATCCTGCGGTAACTTCACGTTGCACACACGCGCCCACACATTACACATGCTTACCTTCTCAAAGATTACTGATCTAATTTTCGAAATAAATATTGTACACAGGAAAATTAGATTTAATTTTACCGTCGCTTATTATTTGATATTACTCATAAAAAAATCAAAATGCAATTTTACGAATTTAGACAACGGCAATGAAGTTGGTTACGGTAGATTTAATTACAATTCCTAAGAAATAATGAAAAAAACTAAAATTGGCTTTAATATTGCTAAAATCGCAATCTAAATAAAATATAACATAAAGATATTAGAAGTTCCATATAAGATTAGTGGCATGTATATGTAACTGTGATATTCACGAAGAGCAGCCATTATACATTATTATTTCACAAAAGGTGTGTCAAAATATGTGGGATAATAGGTTTCACTCAGGCAAACAAAAACTTGAATGCAAGAGGAAGAGGGAGGGGGGCGGGCAATCTCAATTGTTTGTATGCACATCATTATTTAATTGTTGTCTTTTGATCTACTCAACGGAGCGACATGAAACAAACTGAAAAAATACTATCAATGAGCTTTACAAAATTTTCAACAATGCTGTCTAACTCCTTTGCCCCCAGGTACAGTCACATGGGAAAGTGAAAAAAAATGTTTTATGATTACTTAAAATTCTGAATTTTCCCAAATTTCCGAGAAATGTCTGAATTTAATACATACATTTTTTATTTAATACATAATTTATTATTTATTTTGTAGTAGACGGAAAGGATGGGTCGGTTATACTAAAATATCAAAGGAGATTCCCTAATCGACGTGCACCTCAAAGAGGGGTATTTTCACCAATTTTCGAAGGTTAAGAGAAACTGGAAGTGTAACTTCAAGCAGCACGGAATTGCGATTTTAAACATCGGAAGATTCTGCTGACGTCAAGCACCAAATAATCACCCTCGTCAAGCAAAAGTTATGAGGAGGGTTATTAATCGAAGAGAATTAGGTCCATTCCACCATATCTTATTCCAAGGACTTCTGGAAGGAGATTCCGAGTAAAAATTAGAATATTGCTTCTGGAATGGGACATGAAGTATAGGGCGCTTATGGACCGAATTCTGTGGACTGACGAACAGCAGTTTACTGGAGATGATATAACAAACTTTCAAAACCTCCATACATAGGACAATGCGACCTCATTCCAGCCCAATTATGTGCCAATGTTTGGGCTGGTATCATCGGCACCCATTTTCCCGCAAGTGATTGATAGCCAAATTTATGCGGACTTTTTGGAGAATACACTACTAGAGGATATCTCTCTGCATAATCTCAGGCCAACGTTTTCCCAACACGATGGAGCCCCGTGTATACTGCCAACATTGTAAAGGCAATATACAGAGCGATATACATAGGCCTGCAGATCTGCAGATCTTACTCCATTAAAGGTTTTTAGAACCGAATTAGTTAGCAGAATACAGTTTTGAAAGTAGGGGAGAGACTGGCTACAATATAAATTAAAAAGGGAATTGGAAGGAAGTCATTCGTATGCATCTAAAATGGCGAAAGACATTTTGATTGGCTTTTGTAACATATTAACATTAATTGTAATAAGTTTCCAATTCAATAAAAACCATATTTATGTTAGTATGAGTTTGATTTCTTTAAATTGCAGATTTTTATAATATTCTCCAAACGTTTCGTTTCTGGACCTGAACATTTCACGTCTTTTTGGAAAGATTATAAGACTGGTAATTTAACAAAAACAAAAAGCATGACTTAATTACATGAATTTCGTAGAAAATGTGGAAGTTTCTAAGCACCATCAGAGAACTGATGGAAAGAGCACTGAGTAAAATCCACAGGCGGGCAGTCACCTGCGGTTAGAGTGATTGAATCTTTCCAACTTCACACATTCGGTGACAGTACGCTGACACTTACTAATCCGGCCAGGTACACAGGTTTCATACTTTATTCTACGAAACTGAGGCAAGAACATAGAGGAGCGCGTGAAAAAGGCGGTAGTATTCTATGCCTGCAAGAAAATGTTTGGTTAAAAATTGTACATTGGATGTTCATTTCCATTGTGAGACCAATCCTTACTTATGAAATAATGTTCTGGTGGACTGCTATAGAGGCCCAGAAGAACCTTAAGAAAATAACTAAAATTCAAAGAGCTACCTGTCTGGTCATTAGCACAACGCCAACTGCGGCATTGGAGACCATGCTCCAATTTTCCCCACATTACGTCTACTGTAAAAGTACGCAGCGCCATAATTGTTGGAAAAGTTCTGACCAGGACCATAGCGTTATACTAAGGGTTTATCTTAAAGACTGTCTGCAAGTGAACACCGACTACAATACACCTATACCTAGCTTTGGGAAAGTCCGCTCTACCAAAATCCCAGGCAGAGCGGAGTGGGCGGAGGATGGTGGTGGCACCATGGCCTAAACATATGTAATCAGTATCAATTGCCGTACTACTGCAGTGCATTTCAAGCAAAGATCTTGGCTATAGAAAGAGCGGCAAGGATGTTATTATCACGCCCAAATCCACCTTATGGTTGCGATATAGGAATTTATATACACAATCAAGGGTAAATAAAGTCACTGGACTGAAATGTAGGAGCAAGGTAAAAGTTAACTCTGTGCTGGATCCCTGGCCTTATTGGGATACAGGGCAATGAGGCGACTGACACGGTTGCTACGGAAGATTCTCAACTGAACTCTAACTGTATAGACAGGTCGATGGGCTGGCCTCTAGAGTCAGTAAAAAGAGAAGTTGACCTTAGGGCTATTGAGCTTGTTAAGAAAAGATGGAGCCATTTTACAACATGCGGTATGTAAAGGCTAGTTGGAGCACGGCTTTCCTGCTAAAGAGAAGCCGTACCGATCTCTGAATCATCCGATCATCCACACCAACGAATTTTATAGAAGTTGTATGGACAAAGAAGAGGTGGAAAGTATTCACCAATTACCCTGCGATTGCCCGGTCCTGGTGAGGAGAAGGTACAAAGCGTTAGGCGTATACTTCTTCAATGGACTGGACGAGGTTGCTAACATAGGACTGAAGCAGCTTCTCCAATTTATTAATAGTTGTGGCTGGTTCTAAATGAACCCTATACTGACATTCAGGTGCGTTCTCGTGGATGTGGTAACACAACGAACCTGTCTTAAGTCTATGTGAGGCTGATCGGCATTCCAATTGCCGCCATCCTAACCTAACCTAGGTAATCGTAAAACACGTTTTTTTTACCTTTGTAAGTGATTGTAACTGAAATGGTAGGAGTTATGTCAACAGTGTTGACATTTTTGTAAAGGTAATTGGGATAGTATTTTTTGACATTTGTTTGATGTCGCTGCGTTAAGTAGATCAAAAATAAAAAATAAATTAATGATGTGTATACCGTGAAAGTTGCAAATTGATGAGCCACCTGTAACTTCCAAACGATTACTTCAGCAAAAAAGTCCAATAAAAGAATAAATGTAAGTGTAATATCCGAGCTAAGTAAAATACAATCCATATAGCAGATATATTTTGCCACCAAAACAATTTTTTACTTAAGGTGTTGATATCCACATAGTTTGCAGCACATTTAGCCAATAAAAGATTTCGTAAATTACATACTATTCACACTATCAATTGTTGTAAACCATCGGTTTACCTTTAATTTAATTTTCAATACTTTGTGCGAAGCCGTTTATCCAGTAAAGTAATCTTCGGTCAAGTGCTAAACATTGCTACGAAAAGTAAATTAAGGGCCAATTGTACTATCAGTTCTATCCTGAAATTTGGGTAACTGACATCACATCTCACTTTCACGACGGGAACGTGACTCACTTTTCTTATGCTTTCTTGATGGCTAATAAAATATTCGCTCCTATTTAAATTCGTCGTTAATTAGAGTGTGTACGTGCTTAACCAGGTAAACACGTCCCTTTCCTTGAGAAGGTTGAATTTTTAAATTATTCTTCGCTATCGTTCTGTTGTTATGAAGCCTTGCGTCTCATTTACAACGCATCGAGCTGGTGTAAATCACTTAAGCAACCCTTATTTCATCGTAGTTCTGTTGTAAGTAATTCAACGAAATGATATGCTACAGCCAAATGGGCAATTGAGAATAACGCCATCGTAGGATGCCAATGCATTACCATGAAGGATAATTAGGACGTGTTGTTATATTTTTCCCATCCGTCATAATCACCCTGAGAATGGGATTTTCTTTGATGTTAATATGTGCGAACCTCTGTTAGGTGCTGACGAAAAGAACTTGTAGCTCGCAGATGTATTTGATTGATCAATGTCTAGATTGTGTGATACATGGCTGAGATGTGCTAGAGATGTAAATAACACCTCTGGAAGGCAATTAATTAATCATTGAACGTTACTCAGCTGAGAATGTCACTCTCATGCTGAAGATAAAGCAAGGAAAAGGCATTCATTTGTTCATAGGACACTTTGATAAAGTGAATTGCTTTTTGCTGGAGTGATTGCTGACATTTTTCGTGATGTCACATGCTTATAGGTCATTTAATTTGAGCACTTTTCTAGTCTGAGGTATAGAAATATCAAAGGAAAAAGCCACTAATTCACAAAATTGTTTGGAATGCTGTTCAATTTGGGTTTGATAACGAATCTCGGAACAATTCATTCATAGTTTGCTCCCGCTTTAAATAACGTGATAAATTTTCAGAAAAATGAACTAATGTAAAACGAATGACCACTTAGTTTTGGGCACGTTATCGTCCTTTTTTTACATCTTTTTTGTAATTCTTTAGGTCTGTCTGTTTACTTTTGTGTGTAAAACGTGGGTAAAAATCAAGTAAAAATCGTTCTTCTGGTGGAGCGGATGAAAATGTGAAAGTTAACAGACGCTTTCTGGGTAAATTGATGGCAACTCAAGAACTGTCAAAAGTAAATTTCTGAATTACTGAAAAAGTTAATAGTTCCCCGTGTGATTTCTAAGCTGTAACTTGCCAAAAATCAATCAGCTGTTAGTTGTCAACCATAAAAGAAGAAGAAGAACTCTGCCGAAATTTAGCCCACACTCATCAGTGTGTGTAAAATTTGGACTGAAGGGGAAATTACTCGTTCAGTCAAATTTCTTCAAGTCCAAAAGTAAACAGACGCAGTATGGACGGAAACTTTCGGTTTTGTGTAAAAACTTTCGAGTAAGCAGACAGAACTTTTATGTACTATTTGATATTAAAATAATATGGTCTGATTTTTTTTAGTAACTATCTATAATTTCAAGCAAAACTTTGAAAGATTTTCCTTTTGAAATGAAATATGTTAATGAGCTTTCAGTTTGGAGATTTAGGATTTGAAACTTGGCGAGAATTTCAACAAAACGATAGTTTCAGAATTGTTTAAGTGAAGTTTTGTTATACAAAATCGAAACCGAAACTGCATATAATCTTGTGCCGCCGCAGCGTGGTAAATTAATGTACACTCGAACCTGTAATATGAGGTGAATAAAAAGCAACACCAATATATGAAAGATTATTATTGATTTTTTTAGAATAGGCTAGGTAGTTTATATAAATATTATAAATTGTTTTGTTAAAATTTTAAACTAACAAGTATTTCCAAATTTACATCATTATAAACTTAAGAAAGTAAACTGCTGTTTAATGTATCAATATTTATATATCTAAAGATTAAGAAAGATCTTATGAATCATTAAATGTAACGGTTCCTTCTCATCAAAATATTTCATAATACCGCGGCGTAAATCGGTAGCGAACAACAAAGAGCTTTCATAACTCAACTGCATCATACAGTTTAGTACTGCATGACATAGCATTTTCGGGGAAGAGCCATGTTAATTTTGTTGTTAAGAGACGTAGAAATTTTTTAACATAATTACACTCTGAAGAAAACCAACCCTACATTGGTATACATTTCTATCTTGTTGTGATTGTTATTATATGCTTAATTGTGATTTAAAATCAAACATGTACCCATTTAACAGTGGTACGACTCACACATGAGCAGATTTTGTGCCGCGGCTTGAAACATAAAGAAGGCAATGGTCCAGATTCTCCAAATGGGTGGAAGGTGGATTATGGCTATTCAAAATAATTCTCTTTGGAACTGAATGGAATGCTGCAGCTGACTTGCAAATCTTACCTATTATAATTGGACGACATAATTGAAATGGGGAATATTTTGAACAACGCATTGTAAAACTAAACATAAGTCAAAATAAAACTTTGGCCTTACAAATGTTGGATACCAGGTAAAATATCTATGAAATCTGGTTACGACAGAAGGACTTAGCACCCATTTAAAATATCTTCGGTACAGAACTCGATCACTTCGATAGGTAAACATGTGCTGGGACGTTTTCTAGGACTGGCCACTTACAATAGGCGTTTCGTGAAGAATTTTGCCAATATAGCAGGGGAACTGCATGCTGCTTGCTAGTGGCTGTTGTTAATTTAACGAAATATTTTCATAAATTCCTCTACCAAATGCATTTTACGATGACCATGTAAGCAAAATTACAAATACTTACTATGGTAACGAACTTTGCTTTAGAACTGGGAAAGTAGTGCAACAACAAAACATTGCCTTTTGAGAGAATTGCGATTAACAATGTGGTTCCCATCCTCAGTCAGATTGAGGAGAACAATACTTTTCAGTGGTAATGGACTACTTTATTAAATGGGCCAAAGTATATGCCATCCAAATCAACAAGGAAAGAAATTTAGTGACAAACTCGAATTGCAAATTTCTTTCTCTCTCTGTGCGCAAGACCAATTTCGACGACAACGATTTCAAAGGGACCTATAGTACAATGTAGTGCAGTCCGAACCACCGGTATTACTTTGCCACCCCCAATGGCCGTTTAGCGTAATCTGTTTTCAGCAGAAACCAACCATAGGTCACCGGCGGTAAAATTCGAAGTAGCTATCCTCATGTTATACCAATACGTTACCCTTTACTGCACCAATATTTTAACCTGCAGATTTAACGTTCCTTATTAGTTTTTTTAGGCCAAGCATGAAAATTTGAAGTATCCTGAAACGAGTGCGAGATCTTGGAATAAGGAAAAGACGGATAACACCGTTTCACCCGAAATTTGAAGACCTTGTTTAACCAATTAATTATAATTCTCTCTCTGATTTCCTTATCGAGTTATGTGTCACAGGACGTTAAATACACCGTTCGGTTCAGCACCCCCAACTTTTGCCACGGTTCTGGAATCTGAGTACCTTACTTCTCCACGGAGATATTTGCGTCATCCAGTTCAACGTGTTCGTTGGATCCATTGAGGGTTCCAATCTAAAGTATATTGGGCGATTTTGTTTGCCTCCTCTCTGAGTGTGTCCATTTCCACTTTCATCTTTGAAAACCGATACCTTTCTCACCTTGGTGAGTCCATGTAGATCTTCGTTGGTAATTGACCTCCGGCTAATCGTTGTCAAGAATGTGTGGAACCCACGAGCTGACAAAGAGTTGGAGCTTAAATGTTATTTGACAGGTCTTTTATCATATAGGCTGCAACACAGAACAGATTTTATGTTCGATCCAAAGATTCAGGAGCGAAGGTGTTGTTATTACTCCATATCTAAGGAAAATTAATAAATTCAACCGGTGGTTCCTCAGCCTCAAACGAAGAGGTATTCGACCGAATAAAGAAGTCGTTTATGGCTTTAAGAAAATATTCTCTTTCCGCTCGGTGTTATTCCATGAAAAATCCGTTGGCGTCTTCGAAATTGACATCAAGGACATTATAAACTGAACATCTTGCGAAAAACTTTCCGGGCAATTTCTTGGAGATCCAAAACATATTTCCACTGTCATCACGATAGGCCGCTCTTCGGTAACAGCTCATGCGGCTAACATTGTGAAGGAAATACTAGGTGAAAAATTTCTCAACCGCTGGATTGGACGAGGTGTACCGACTCCTTGGCTTGCTAGATCTCCAGACCTTACTCCATTGGACTTTTTCTTATGCGAAACAATGAAGGGTGAAGTTTATTTAAGCCCTGTTAAAATTAGGGAGGATTTTCGTTAGCAGAATGGGGAATGCGGCGCCGAAAATACTTGAGAGGCTGGTTGCAATAAGCCTTAAACAGGGACCTAGAAGGAGATTGTTGGCATACATCCAAAGTGGCGGTGGACATTTAAAACTGCTTTTGTTAGTTATCAAGATTAATTGTAATTATTTTTAAATTCAATAAAAAGCATTTTAGAATTAATTTTAGTTTGATTTCTTTAATTTGTTGATTTTTATATTACTCTCCGATAGAATTGCTACGTATAAATTTCTACATATTTTCTTTACGTGGACATGTTGCACCTTCTTGGAAAGGTAATAAGATAGGCAATCTAATTAAAATTCAAAATGGGTGTACTAATTACATAAATTACGGAGAAAGTTTGGGAAAATGCTGGACTTTAGGTAATTGCAAAACATTTTTTTTACATTTGGAAGTGACTGTACGTGCAATGGTTTTTGGAAAGGTCATAAGGATAGTAGTTTTTAAACGTTTATTTGATGTGGCTGTGTTGGGTAGATCAAAAGATAAAAATAATATGCATACCATGAAAAACTGAAATTAAGGAATCACCCTGTAACTCCCAAACGGTTGAGATTGCCCTCCCCCCTGCCATACAATTTTTGGTTTGCCTAGTTGAGATCAATCACCCTACTCATTTTGGCACGTCAGATCTGAAACACCCTGTATATATATATATATATATATATATATATATATATATATATATATATATATATATATATATGTAGGATAATGTTACGCGAATCGAAATCGAAAGCCAGGTTTACAATTAAAATACTTTATTCAACTAAATTAATATAATTTGCTATGGCTATGTTCTTACGATTATTTGTCGCGGAGCAGGCAATGTGTCGGCGTATCGTGAACTAACTAACTTCTAATCCCGTCAAGTTCGTCGGTTCGCTTCCGGTTTTCTGAACGGCGCTGAATTTGGCGTTCATCTAATGGCTTGTTTAGGGTTACCATATATATATATATATATATATATATATATATATATATATATATATATATATATGTATATGTAGAATAATAAGTTTTTTTTAATTGGCACAATCGTTATAAACAGCGAATCCTACAAAACTCTAGCTATCCTAAAATGTACAATATTCAAATCAAAAAGACGCAATAGTTAACGATTAAAAAGGACATACGTTATTCTAAAAGTGTTCCGTAAAAAGTAAAACTTGAAGGCAAACAAATAGTAAAAAAAACCTGTAAAAGAGAAAATAAAAGAAATTTTAAAATGCCTCCAAGCGAGTGCCAGCTCTAAGAAAATTTCCGAAACATTTTGAAAAAATTTCGAAACTAATCCTAGCATATAACCAAAATAGCCGAAACCGTGAAGAAACTTAAACTAGAATATGATTGTCTGAGTGTTCCCAGTGTTCTTGTTGTTGTTTGCTTCGTTCTTGCGTGTGGTTTGATTTGCCTATATTCTTGGGATTCTTGCTTGCTTTTATTGTTTGCTTTGTGCAAGGCTTAATTGTGTTGCTGAGTTGCTCGTTCTTGGATTTATTTATTTTTATAAATTTTTTGTTTTTTGTTTTTTTTGTTTTATATTTATATATTATTGCTTCCTTTTCTTGTTTTTTACTGCTCTTTTTATTGTCGATCGTTTTTGATATGGCCTACTGTGGCGCCTGTGCGAAGGTGATTTCCTGTGATGGGGTCGCCTGCGATGGCGTTTGTGGATCGCAGTTCCATCCGGGTTGTTTAGGGCGCGGGACAAGATCTTCCAGCTCCTCGACCTGTGGGGAATGCTCGGATATAAAGCCATGCCATGTTCTAAGGCTCGTGAGGAGCATGGTGGAGTCGCTTTCCGGCGATCTGACTCTGGTTGCGGATAGAGTCAGCTCTTTTTCTTCACGCTGGGCTGATTTTCAGCTTCTGTCCGAGGATACTGGAGCCCTTAATACCAAAATGGACAGATTGCTTGGCGTCGTTGACGCTATTGAGTCAGCCTCTTCAGTTCTAATAGAGAGGTCCCATGAGGTATCCACCCGTATTTCTGCATTGTCTGGTTCGCTGGATGAGGTTCATTCTGCGCTTGCTAGCCCCAACTTGTTTCCTTCCGCGGGCCCTTCTCCCATCATCCCCGTCGTTGATGATATTCGCCGCAACGTAAAACAGGTGAAGGGTGACCTTTGCTCTTGGTCTGCTGCTGTCTCAGCCAATTCCGAGCTCCTAGGCTCTATCGCTTTCGATTTGAGGATCCTGTCCTCTCGTCATGCAGCCTCTTCGGAGCTGCTTTCCGTCTCGTCCGGTACCGTTGCTCAGCCCACTCCTCCGCTCCCCGTTTCCCCTTGCTGCCCTGTCTCTCCTATTTTGGTTGTTCCCCCACCCCCTGCTGTCCCTGAGTCCCCTGCTCTGCGGGACATTGTGCCGATCTGTTCTCCCCCTGCGGACATTCCGCCGCCCGTTAATGACCGGCCCCCGCGCCGTTCTCGGGCTACGCGCTTGCGGAGGCGTCGTCGTGGCGCTCCTCACGATTCCTCTGCAGCCCCAGAGCCTCCTAATTCCAACATGGCTCCTCACCCTCCAGGCGTTTGTGCTAACGCCGAGCCTGCTGATGGCGATTTTGCACTCCAATCCACGGGAGCCGCCCCTTCTCCTCCTCATTCTAGCATATCTGCCGACGGACGCGTCTCCACTGCGCTTACACTGAGGATAGCGCAATTACCGAAATCTTTCTTCGTTTCTCGTCTCGATCCATCTACATCTGTTGATGACGTTATTAGTTACGTGAGGCAGAAGAGTGGGGCTGATGACTCTGCACTCCTCCGTTGTCAGCTTCTTGGTTCTCGTAATTCTCGGGGACTCATGTCATCTTTCAAGTTGATATCCTCCCCAGATCTTTTTGGGATAATGTCTGCCCCCGATTTCTGGCCTGAGAATATAATCGCACATGAGTTTGTGCCCCGTCGTAAGGTCGCAGGCGGCACTCACAATAGAGCCACTGTCGATAACCAAAAAAACTAAGCACGCTATCCCTTTACTATCAAAATGTAAGGGGATTAAGAACAAGAATAGGCCAGCTATTTCAGGCTTCTCAAGCTTGCAGTTACGATGTCATCGCTCTGACCGAAACTTGGCTTCACCACGGTTTTAATGATGCTGAAGTGCTTGACGATTCCTATCAGGTTTTTCGTAGGGATAGATATTCTGACTCTGTAGCTCTTGGTGGCGGTGTGTTGGTTGCATGTAAGTCCCACTTGGGTTGCAGCTTGATTAATGTTCCTTCTTTCTCCGACACGCTCATAATTGAGCTCATAGCTCTTAAACTCTCTCTTTATAAGAAGAACTTTTTCCTGCTCTGTTGCTATATTCCTCCAAATTTGGCAAACCGCGTTGATGAACACGGTCGTAGTCTCTTTGACATTTTAATTCTTAGCTTAGATTTTATTAATAATATGACGAACCCTGAGGACGAAATCATTCTTCTTGGTGACTTTAATTTACCCAATGTTCAATGGGTATTGAACACTGATGACGATGACTACCTTCCCTTAAATTGTCTTACTGTTAGAGACTCCCTTTTTCTTGACGCCATCTCCTCCTTTGGTTTACACCAAATGAGTGATGTAAAGAACTCTATGGGAAGACAGTTAGATCTTATCTTTATTTCTGACTCGAGTAACACTATAGTCGAATCGGCTTCTCGTAGCTTATCCGCTATCGACAGTTTGCATCCACCCATTTTCATCTCGTTTTGCTACGATGGTTCTTATACTGCCGACCCCAACGTGAATCAGTACGTTCTTGATTTTAAAAGAGCGGATTTCTCTGTTCTCTCAAACAGGATCCTCTCGATCGATTTTGCATCTCTTTTTGATGATAGCGATGTCGATGAGTGCGTTTCCGTGTTTTATGATAGAATTTATGATCTGTTTAATTCGTGTGTACCACTCAAACGGTCGAGACCATCCTGTCATTCTCCCCCGTGGTATACTAGTGAACTGCGGAGCCGTAAGAATAAAAAAAAATTACTATGGAAAACTTACTTACGCTGTAGAAGCACGTCAGCTTATTGTGATTTTGTTGATTGCTATGACAGATTTTTGGCATTATCTTCTTCATTATACAGAGAGTACCTTGATAATGTTCGCGTTAACTTACATAATGATCCTCGTACTTTTTTCAAATTTGTTAATATGAAGAAGAGATCTGATAATTACCCATCTACAATGTGGTATAATGGAACCTCTAAATGCAGTGCGCCCGACATAGCCGACAACTTTGCTTTATTTTTTGAGGGTGCCTTTTCATCTGACGACTTTGTGCCTTCCGTGGAAGAGTTTGGTCATATCCAAGACCGTCCCGCTGCCTCCATTGCCTTGCCCATTATATCTCGAGATATTGTCATGGATGGTATCAATGAGCTTAAACTTGACTTTTCTTTTGGTCCTGATGGTGTTCCACCTGCGTTCTTGAAATCCTGCTTTGACGCCTTACTCACTCCACTGGTTCTCATCTTCAACAAATCCCTTCAGGCCGGCAGATTTCCTACGTTATGGAAGAGCTCCTTTATAATTCCTGTTTATAAAAAGGGGCATAAAAACTTAATAACAAATTATAGGCCAATCGCGAAGCTTTCCTGCATACCCAAGTTGTTCGAATCTGTTATATATACGCAGCTTGTTGGGCAGTGAAAGGGGTTAAGCTCATGTAATCAGCATGGCTTTTTGCCTGGTAGATCGACGACAACTAACCTGCTTGAATTTACATCCCACATAATCTCTGCCTTCCAGCGTGGTCTCCAGACAGACTGCATCTACACCGACTTTAGCAAGGCGTTTGATAAGCTCCCTCACTCTGTGATTATGCTTAAATTGGAAAAGCTGCGTTTTCCGCCATTATTGCTCGACTGGATCCGCTCTTACTTAAAAGATAGGTCATACCGAGTATCTTTCCGTAGCACTTTATCTAGATTTATTTGAGCTTCATCTGGTGTACCGCAGGGTAGCCATCTGGGGCCGTTGCTGTTCATTCTTGCCATTGATGACATTGTCCCTCTGATTAAGCACTCCAAAGTCTTAATCTATGCAGATGATATGAAGATCTTCTCATGTGTTAGAAACAGTTATGATTCTTCTTGTATTCAGGCTAATTTGAATACCTTCAAGGTTTGGTGTGCCTCAAATGGCCTGCGGCTTAACCTGGATAAATATGAAGTTATGTCATTCTGTAGGAACCCCAATCAGCTCGTCTTTGATTATACCTTTGCTGAAACTACTATCCGTCGTGTTGAGTCCGTTACTGACCTCGGTGTGAAGCTTGACAAAAAACTGGATTTCACTCTGCACATAAACTATATCGTGTCTCGGAGTAATTCAGTTCTGGGTTTTGTTAAACGGTGGTCAAGGGAGTTTTCTGATCGACTGACACTTATTCACTTATATTTCTCCTTGGTTAGACCAGTTCTCGAGTATGCATCTCAGGTTTGGTCACCTTGCTATGCGGTTCATTCTAGACGCATCGAGTCAGTGCAGCGAAACTTTGTTAGATTCGCACTAAGGGACCTCCCGTGGAATGATCCATTAAGGCTTCCTCCATATGAGGATCGCCTCCGATTGCTTAATATGCACTCGTTGGAGGAACGACGTAGAATTGCTGACCTAGTATTTATTCACCAGCTTATGAACTCGAATATAGATTCTCGTACTCTCGCAGGTTTGGTTACTTATAGGCATACCCCGTATTGCTTAAGGAGAGTGCCTTTACTACATGTTGTCCATTCTCGGTCTAACTATGGTATGCATGAGCCTATTAATCGCATGTGTAGAGCCGTGAATATGTGTCCTATTTTTGACCTGGCTCTTACCAAGGATTTGCTTAAACGTTCACTGTTATCTGTGCACCCCTGACTGTAGTGTTTGGACGTGTTTCACTATTTTGTTTACTAATATTTTATTGCATGGGTTGTGGGAGCCTCATTCACCTCAATATATGTTATATTCTGGTGAATAGGTCAATTGATTCCAGGCTTCAGCTTGTGAAGTGCGCCTTCTGAGTTAGAAGGGTTAATTCGATAATTCGATAGTTTCGATAATTAGAGGGTAGATGCAGCACCGGGCGAAGTTTCTACTTCGGGAACCACTGCTCCCCAGCAAATGCCTTCTCTGTAGAGCCGTTCGCCACTTTTCTAGTCCTCCGGGAGCAGTCACCTAAACATATTCTAAACGAGCGCACAAAAATTTCGAACCGATTAGAGTCCCGCGGGACCAGTCATTGATGTCTGCAACTGCTCCCATCATCCTCCCAGTTCTATGATTCTAATGTGAGACTTGTCCTTCCCGCAGCACTTGCAGCAATACTAAAGCGAAGATAAGCTTCGTGGACAAGCTGCTGCAAGTCTGCGGCCTGTTATTCCCAGTGAAAGACGAGTCTTCCGTTCCGCACGACTACTGAAACGCTATCGTGCTGTATACACCAATTCGTTTAATTGTGTGGTGTGGGGGTATACCAGTGTGTTCCCAGAAGCATCAATGATATCTCCAAGAACTGTGAGTTGTCCTGAACACCGAATCTACTAACTAAGTGTTCAACCTGATTGAAATTGCTGAGAATTCCTCGTACCCAATTTCTTTCCATCGCAAATGGAATGTTGGTCTTATTCTGCCCCAGGTCATAATGGTGGAGATCAGATCCGACCAGTCATGCGGATATGGTGGATGGACCAAGAGCAGATAGTAGTGCTCCTCCACCGCTATTCCCCCCCCCCCCCCCCCCCCCATAGAACTTACCCACAGACAGAACACTCGTTCGAATGCCCGTATCTGAAGACAACGAAATTTCACGACCATGTCTGTAAGACCCAAACCACCCTCCGCTACTGGTCGGCAGAGCGTTCTTTCAGCGACCCATCGTCTTCCCCCCAGAAGAAGTCAACGACCTTCGCCTGTAAAAGTTTCACGAAGCCTTCTTCGGAGCACTCCGATTTTAACAGGTGCACGAGGTGGACGAGGTTATCAAATAATTGACAACGAGTGCACGTCCTTTCAGCGAAAGTGGGTGCACTCTAGTCCGCCACGAATTCACAGCTCCAAAGAATTTCTTTAGAGCCATGTCTAATATATGTTTTACCATCGAGCCCCACATATAGACCTAAATAGTTCCACTGTATGCCGAGGGGAGAATCCTAACGATTGCGCCACCTTCCACACTATAGGCCTTGGCTTTTGCTTAGGTTAACATTAGCTCACGCTAATCGATAATATTGTTCGAAAACCCTACTAGCGACTGGAAATGCATCCCCTTTGGTAACAAAAACGTTGACAGGTCGCCAGCATATGGCAGAATAAATGGCCTTATAGTAGTGTATGGTAAGTAAACTGAATATTGTCTCAATGATTGACGAACATTTACTAACATCGAGAATAAGCGTTCTGTCCAGCAATTCTCTACTTTCTTCAGAGGAAGTAGGAACATGATGAAAGAATTCATCGTTGGACGAGAATGTTGGCAACGTCGATGCAGCATAAAGCCGCGTGTAGTAGTTGCGAATATAATTCGCAAGTTCCTCTCCACATAGGATCTGGCCCGATTCGGCAAGAATCGAGTCTACTTCACAAGAAGCGGTACGGCGTCCAGTTGTCTGGAAAAAGTACTCAGTCAGACTCCCCATTTCGCAATCAGATTGGTTTCGGAGCACAAACTTCAAACTATGCTTGTAGTTTTGTGCAGTCAGTCGTTATTTAAGTCTCTCTTATTGTGCGAGTAACTCTGGTTGCGCGGGCAGGAGCGTACCAATCCGGGTGACTTCGGCCATTAAACTCGATGCATGATATCTGCTCCGATTGAATCCCGCCTCAATAAATCAGCGAATGTGAAGCTTTTCAACATCCCACCAATGGCTAAGGATTGAATAAATATTCTTGTTATCACGTCATTGGTGCCAAAAGTGAATGAATTCTTCGATGAACTGCTCCGAGTTCAAAAAGTTATTGTTGAAAATCCAGTAAGCAGTTCGCTTTTCGACCAAAGTGCTAGTCGCCACAACAAGAAGGTGATCACTTAATGAACACACTTCAAGAGTGACACTAACGAGTTAGTTAAGAAGGCTAGACGAGACGTAAAGTCTGTCTTTCCTCGAACCCGAAAAGCTGCCTTGGACATTTCGGGAAACCCTTGTGTATGACCTGGTCGTTAGATTAAGCAAACGGTAGACATACACAGGGTTGCTATGTCGCGCGGCGTTCACCGAGTTGAATTCAACTCTAGATTGACGATAGATTGAAGAATCTAGTATGCAGTTGAAGTCACCCCTAAGGATAACCTCACCACCGAAGTTCGTAATATGCGACAGCATTGAGTCCAACAGCTGTCTTGCAATATCCTGGTCATGCGGCAGGTACACGTTTACTACCCTTAGCGTTTTGTCGCCTAAGACGAAATCTAAGGAAGATGCGAATCCTGGGTATATGTCTGTGTATACAGGAGATATCAGTGTAAAGCTGTGGGACACAACGACTGCCACACGGGTTGTGTAGGTTTTAATTTCGTTCTAGATGTGTAAATGTGTCATGGGTAAAATTTGACTCCTGTATAAGTGCAATGTCCGTTTTCCATTGTCTTATGTCTTCAAAAATACTGTGTAGTCTAGTGGGTGGACTCAAGCCCCCTGCAGTGAGCGATGTTATCATACACATTCAAGAAATCGCAAGAACTCAGACAATGACTGTACGACTCTAATGAAGGAGTCTCCAGTTGGAGACACTCAAGGATTCCCGGTACCTTGTTGAAGAGGCGCTCGCACCTCGATACTTCATTATACTTGGCCTTCTTTCTGGCCTCTGCCATGAGCAGTTTCAGTTGGGGTAGGATCCTGGCGGGATCTCAAAGCTCACGCCTGAGAATGGTCAGGATCCTGTCCGAACTCTTCTTGTAGTGAAGTCTATCGAGGAGCGGGCACAGCTTCTCCCTCGGAACCTCAACCAAAGCAGGATCCACTTCAAAGCGGCTACTTATCGATATGGAACTTCCGTACGATTCATAGCCGCTTTGAGTTGGACCGGCCGTCTCCAGACTAGAGACAACCTCTACGTACGAGAGAACTTCAATGACATCCATTGGGGTCACTGATGGTACACTCGGAGCTCAAGGTGTAGCCTCTTCCCCCGAGACCCTCCCAGTGCCCACTGCCTTCTTCGGTGGTGGCATCAACTCCTGGTTAGGCTTTCCCTTCGTTTTCCTCTTCATCCTCCTTTTCTTTTTATTCGGACTACCTCTGGTAACCTCCTCGTTCGAAGTGTCTGATTTTTCCCACACCCTGTGGCAAATCCAACGCCGGCTGTAAACAGTGCCACTCCAACACCTTAGTGGCAGGTTGCTCCAAGAGTGCAGGCGCAGCACTGGGCGTAGTCACTGGTCTGCTGGGGCAGATGTTTCCTCCACAGTGACCTCAGCCATTTTCCTGATCCTCTTAGGACACTCCAAGTCATCGATCCTGCAACACTCCAGTAGAAGCCATCTCGAAGCACACACCGGCCGAGTCCCTCGTCCCCAATTCTGAGTGGTACCTTCCTAAGAAGGCCTCAAGATCCTCAGACCTGGCCCGGAGGGAGACCCGAGAAAATCAGACGATTCATTTATTTTCCATATCTTAATCTAACAATGTTAAAATTAAAAATAATGAAAATTCTGCATTGGTTTGCAATAACCGTCAGCAGAGTATTGCCATCATTTCTAGAAAACAGACTCAGAGGTTCCGAAAACTTAAAAAAAAACATCATAGAAAACGTGAATCGAAATCTTTATACATAGTCCGTTCTAAATTCATTTGCTTGGGAGCAGTAATTCACTAGTGACGTCCATCTATTTTTATTTAAAATGTCTAAAGTTTCATGTAGACTTAGGGATGATTTTCCAAAGTGTAGGAGTCTGATTTCTTATACTTTCCAATGAAGTGTAGTACGTCTTCCCCCACTCTCATGTCGCATAAATTACACTCTAGACTGTCATTTACTTTATATGGGCGATAATTTAAATTCAATAACTCTCCTCTTGCCCTGAATATGATTGAAATTGTTTTCCTAGGAAAACTGTCCTTAAAATAATTTCGTTCCTCCAGGTTGTCATTGAGAGCAGAGTAAATAAATCTGCTTTGGGAATTTCGCACTTGCTGTTTATACTCCTGTCGCATATCCAGATCTATCCTCTGTATAATGTCGTAGAGGTATGCTCTAATGTGGTGTTCTTCCTTTTCCAAATCAACTATCACGTGGTATTTATTTGCTAGCTCTTGAAGGCGACGAAAATATCCTACTTTTTTTGTCCGGAGAGCTGCCATCGATTTAGACGCTAGTACTGTCTCCAACATTACCATATAGTTAGGTGTGTTTACCGGGAGATGAGTACCTTTTGACGAAGAAACTGAGTAGTTTTTCCACCTGCTTATACTGTTTGTTTACCTAGACTTCTAAACCGTAGAGCATAATGGATCTTATAGCTGTGATAAAAATCTTATACTTTTCGCTATCTTTCACATGCTGGTCCTTGAGAATTCTAGCCCATGTTGCATTTATCGCATTAAGAGATGACTTAAGTTTTTCTTCGAGATGCTTTTTCATGTCCATTAGTGGCGTAACTACTATTCCCAAGTACTTATACTCCTTAACAACCTCCACTGGCTCCTCATTAAAGCGCCGTTTCTCGTTCCAGGCTCTTCTTCCTCTTGTCTTGTTAAAGATTATAACTTTTGTTTTAGCCAAATTTACCTCCAGACCCCATGTTTTACAATAAATTTTTGATTTGTTGATCATTTTTTGTAGCATTTCTGGTGATTCCGCGAACATAAAAATGTCATCTGCATACAGCAAAGTCTTTATAGAATCATTTGAATATCTTTGCCACCGAATTTAGAAAAAATATACCTCTGTTATTCTCGAGATTTGATACGTCTCCTTTTTGGAGTATTGGGAATAGAATCGGTTGTTTAAAGCACTCAGGTATTGCCTCCTTTCTCATTATATCAGTAAAAAATTCTAAAACTTTTAATTAAAATAGTCCTGGTGGCATTCTTAAAAAATTCGTTCGGAATTCTATCCCATCCCGCAGCAATAAAGCTTGTCTTTCGCCCTTTTCAACTCGCCGAGCAACTCCTCCATGGCAATGTCGGCATCCAGGAAGTAATCGCAAACATAATTCGGAGCGTTTATTATTGCACAGTTGTTTCAACTCTTTATTTGCTTCAAGATATAGTTTCCGTGTATTGTCAACCTTCGTCTGGCGAAAAAGTTTCAACCACATAAATGATCTGTCCCTTGCTTTTTTGCGGCTGTAATCAAACCAGTCTTTCTTTCTTTTCATAGGATGCTTGGATTTTTTAGAGGAACACGTAATAGCCTCGGTTATCATACTTGCAACTTCATCCACCTCTAGTTCTAGCGGCTTAATTTGTTGTGCTCTAAAGTCCAACCTACGTTGATACACACCAGCAAACCTTGGATTCCAGTGGAGTTTAGGAAGTAGATTCAATTTTTCTAATTGAGATTGTTTCGTTGCAATGTGTATGACCAACGGCAAATGGTCAGAAAAGTCCTTAAAATCTATGCTAAAGTTATCAAAGATGTCCAACCATTTCCCCGAAATTGCACAAAAATCGTTTACTGGCGCACCCTGTTCTCCAACAAATGTGAAGTTTCGCTCGGCAACTGATCTAGAACAGCCATTCATAATTGCTAACTAATATTTCCGACAAACCTCTATTATTCAGTTGTAGGTCTTTAAATATTCTTTTGAAATTCGTCTTTGAGTTCGGTAATAGTTCTTCAGACAGCTGGATTTGATTATCGCCAGGCCGCACATTCCAGTCTCCTATAAGCATTATATTTGTTTCATCTTGGATGGCTAACAAGTTACTTAAGTTTTCAAAGTCGTGCTCCCACTTATTACAATTAACGTATACTGGCACTATAATGTGGTTGCCAATGGAGGCATCCGAGATCTGCAGGTATATACCATACTCAGTGTATTTAAAATGACAGTTGACCTTATCTTTTTTAAAGCCAAAAACTGCTTCTCCACTACTACGCCCATAGCGCGACGACCGAACCGCTGGACACCAGCAAAGCTCGTGATTATAAAAATATTTTTTATGTCAAACGAATTTATATAGTTACAGAAATCTGGGAATAATGTTTTATTTTGTAGTCCACGAATATTATACGATAGAATTCTACATAGTGTTACATTTTTAATAGCATTATTACTATTATTGATTAGCATTTGCATAGGTGATGATACCCTGCCGGCCAGCTGTAAACAAATTTTTAAGCACATCAATCCCATCTCTTTCACCACAACGCAGTTCCTTTTCTTCTCTCCAGACAAACGTGTTTCCCAGAACGACTGGAAATTAGTTCCGGTTAGGGTCCGATTCGGATCAGGATTTCCTGACGATTGATTAGGGATAAATCAGGCTTCCTGATCCGGATGTGACTATAAAACGTCACGCCTTATATGATCCCCTCAAGATCCGTTCAAAGGATCCGATCTTGATCATAAATTATTTTCAGGAACGGATGAGGTCATCAGATCTACTGGGGATCAGGCTTTCTGATCAAATTCTGATCAGAAAAGTATACTAGTTACGAATTACTCTAATTTAACTTTTTCAAGATTAACTTTGCTTAAAAAAGTAAATGTAAATATTTATTGAACGTAAAATAATTAAATAAATATTATCATTTTATTTAAAGCTTATTAATGATTTAAAGGATTGCATGATATTACACTTTATAAGTATAAATTTAATAAAATTAATGTTAATAATTATTTGTTATTTTTATTTTCTTTGCCCCATGATTTCGCATTGTTTATGACTCTGCCAACAGCATCATGGAATTCCTTGTCTTTGAATGACTCTGACTCAAACAACGGTACTGGAACTGTAATAAGACTTTTAATATTCGATTCTGATAAGAAACTAATCAGGTGACTGGATCAAAGGATAGAATACTGTAATTTGATTAATTTCTGATCAGATGTCCGCATCAAAGGATAGAGTACTGCACTTTGATCAATTTCTGATCAGAAGACCGGATCAAGGGATGGAGTACTGTACTTTGATCAGAACATGATCAGATAGCCGGATCAATTGATGGAGTACTGTACTCGGATCCGTTCCTGATCAGATGGCCGTGTTAAGAAAAATCTGATTCGGATCTGATCATAATCCAGGTTCCCTGAACTAATTTCCAGTCGCGGAGAACGATTTTCTGATGATCGGAGTAGATGGGCTATTTCCCTTCGTGTTGCAAAGAGCTCCTGCCGCCCTTTTCTTTCTGCCGGAGTGTAATCTTTGTGCAGAAAATCACCAGTGCCTTTCAGTTTCCTAGCGTTTCTGAGAAGGCCGCCAGCTGTTTGTTTTGAGTTTACTTTCACCAAAAACTAACGAAATTTATCATTTGATCTAATCAGACTTACATTTACGATGTTGTTACTGCAGTAGCATTTTTGTCTTCTGATAGTGCCAGAATATTAGATTTAGCTGTCGTTATTGGGTTGTTAGGTGTTTGATTCAGATTTACTCGAGGTGTTTTTTTTTCTGTTCGGCATCTGGAAATTTTGGAACTTTGCTTTCAGAGATAAAAACTCCCGGAAGAATTAATAAAAAAACATATATAGGTAGCAATCTTGTTTTAAGATGGTTAAGGGGGTTGTGAAGAAAAGGTTAATCCGCCATATGGGGGCGTCCGCAATATTTGATTTAAAACAATATTAGATAGACTGTTTAGGAGTTTAACTAATTTATTTATTTTAAGGAGTCAAACTTGATCTTCCACGTCAGTAATTTATTTCACCAATCTTTCTTGAATTCACATATTACCCAAAAGTTTTCAAGATTTAAAACGAAAGTTCAACTATTCTAAATTTTCGCTTTTTGACGATACCGACTTCATACAAAACTTGTTCTTAAAAACTGATATCAGAGATTTCAACCGTGCGAATAGAATTCGAAACAAAAAGTGTCTTAGCATCTTATATTCTATAGTTCTTCTTTACCGTAAAATTTTCCCGAATATTTCAAAAATTCTAGATTCTTCTCAAATATGTGTAATTTCATGCCCTAATATGGTTGCAGACGCATTGAAGCGCGGCCTGGACTGCGGGGTATATCCTTTTCCGCTTCTTTTAAGGTCCTTGTTCCGGGCATTGTATTTCATGCAGTGATGGATCCCATGATCTGGCCGAGTAACTCTATAGTACGGGAGTTTCTTCCAAGATCTCGTCTGAGTTCGCCTACTTCTTTAAAAAACGTGTCGCAGAAATTTTTCTCTCCAACGTAACTGACTCAAAAGCGACTCACCTTCTGTTGGGGACGACTGAATCTTGTTTTGACGTTGTGTTCTTGACTGAGACTTGGCTCTGTGGGAGGATTGCTGTCGCTTAGCTTTTTGGTCCCGACTACCTGGTTTTCCAACGCGACTGTCACCTCTTCATTTTGGACGCTCCTATCGGCGGTGGTGTTTTGGGCGCTGTACGCCGTGACTTGCCCTGTGCGATTATTGATGTTGCTGATGGGGATTTGTTGGAAGTCATTTATGTGGTTTTGTGGCTCACTCATAAAAACGTTTATATCGCCACAGCTTATATTCCACCTGGCTAGCGCCCGGATAATTATGAGAAGTCGGCTGTTTGTGTCGACCAAGTTGCTGATCTCTTGCTTCCATCGGACAACTTGCTGCTTTTGGATGACTTCGACATGCCTGCTGTTGGTTGGAAGTGTTCCGAGGATGATGATTGTATGTTGCCATCTTTTACGGCTTTTCTGCAACACTTTCTTGCCTTCATTGATAGTATTGCCTCTTCTGGATTGTCGCACGTCAGCGGTGTGGTTAACGACTCTGGTAGGTTTTTGGACTTGGTGTTCTTTTCTGGCGCCTCGGGTACTCTTGTAAGACGGTGCCTAGCGCCCCTGGTTCCTGAATCCCATCATCACCTGGCGTTCCATATGATTTATTATTTAGATCCAGTAATATTAACTTCTTTTAATTCTAGTAACTTTTTATAATTTTAAAAAGGCCGATCTCCATTAACTTAACGAATGGCTTTCTGCCTGTGATTTGTCGAGCGTTTTGAGTGAGCGGGACATTGACAAGGCTGTGAAATCTTTCCACGATATTTTACTAACATGTTTTGCAGACTGTGTTCCAATTTCTAAATCCAATAATTCGCGTACCTTTCAGCTCTGGGTTAATAGGTGTACGAAACACTTGAAGTTAAAGCTTGGACAAGGATTTTGCTCCTCAAGGAGTGATTCTGACTACTTAGTTTACTCTACTCTGTGCGATAAGTTTCGGTCTTTTCCTGAGGCTTCTTATATTGATTTTTTAGATAGAACTAAGCAAACCCTACGAGCTGAGCCTAAGCAATTTTGAAAATTTGTATACTCTAGGTTCAACTGTGACTCTACAATGTGCCTTGATGATCGTGAAAGCAATGATCCACTAACAATTGTCAACTTCTTTGGTGATTTCTTTAAGACTGCGTTTTTGGATTACAAGTGTGATAGTAGCTAAGGATTTCACTTATTTGACGGGGCTTTCACCGACTTCCCTCCATTCCAAATACTTAGTATTTGACGAAGCTACCTTCTTGAAATATATAAAGAATTTGGTTAATAGTTTCGCATGTGGTCCAACAACCAACTCGTTGGAGTTTTTCAACGTCTGTATTTATGTAAATAAAGGTGGAAAGCAGGTTGACTGCATTTTTACTGATTTCAGTAAGGGCTTTGATAGAATTAATCAAAAGATTCTTATTTACAAAATTTCAGTGCTGGGCTTTCCTCCAGTCTTCGTCCAGTTGTAAAGTTCTTATTTGTCTAATCGCACACAATGGATTTTATTTCGTGGTACACTCTCTGATGAAATCAATAACTCATCTGTGGTGCCTTAGGGCAGTCATTTAGAACCTTTGCTTTTCATAATACATATACATGAACGATGTATCTTGATTCTTTCTCATTCGAAGATCCTCTGTTATGCTGAGGATGCCAAGATTTTCCGTGTTGTGTCAAATAATAATGACCGTGACCTATTAAACTCTGACTTAGAGACCTTAGAGGCTTAGATGTAGATCGTCTTCTGCTGCTTCCTTGGAGCCTCTTGAGGCTAGACGTAACAGGTTTAGAATAATTTTCGCTTTTGACGGTCTGCAAGGTGTGACTAATTCCCCTGAATTGTTGGCTGCTTTGAACTGGTCGGTTCAATGCTTTAACGATACCTTTTACATGACTTCACTTATTCTGAAAAAATGCAAAGATCTGCTCTACAGCCACTGATGAACTGTAACTCTAACTGACTATGATTTTTGCAGTGATACACATGTATACTCTAATCTATGATATTTTCTAAATTATTTACTCTAACTGTCCTGAACAATAAAATACTGTGATAACAGAATTAACGCAATTTTATGATGTTAAGTCTCAAAGCGTGAACAAAGCCTATAACTTCAATGCCTCGCTTATTTAATAGTCGTTTGATTATATTGACTTTCATTTGTGCAAGTCACAGATGAATATATAAAAAATATGAATCAAGGGGCAATTAGATTCATATTTTTCAATTCAATTAGGTTGTATCTCTTCATGCATCTCATGTTTCGTCAGGTTCTGCCTCAATTGGTATGACTGATTACGAAGCTCTCGAAAAGTTTAATTTCGATACGTTTTAGAGACCATTGTAAGCAGACATAAAGTATCAAATAAAGTTTTTGATGACAGATGAAATTATAAATTTTTGTGAAAATAACTTAAGTGTTTTTAATCGTTCCGACTATGTTTTGTCACCGTATTTGTATGCAGAACTGTGGTGAATTTCTCATATTTTACAATGTTGTTTCCCAGGACACCCTCTTTAAATAATATGTTGTAGATCGCACCCCGGATTCCCACAAACCGCCAGAATGGGGTGATGCAGGCGGAATGAAGTTGAACTTTATTGCTTCGAGTTCTAGTGATGATGCGATTTCATTATTTTAATCATTTGTCTCTGTTGTCTTGTGAGAATCTTATTACCGCCGATGAAATTCGTTTCGCAATCACAATACACTTCACAACATAGTCTGTGCCTTGAACAAAATCTTCTGCGCTTAGATCTGTGTCCAATTCTAAATGTACCGCCTTCAAAGTCATACACAGGAACAAAGCAATATAACCTTCGTCTTTTTTGGCGTTCCGTTCATTGTAAGCTTTAAAGTGGGCCACAATAGTCTATGCCAGCATGCACAAAGAGACTGGCTATTTGAACTCTAAGCCTAGAAAGATCTCCCATGTAGTACACACATTTTTATTGTATATCTACCGATCAGTGACCAATAATTATTTCTAATTGTATTGTTATGTGAGCACAGAGTTGTGTCGCTTAAACTCCTGCTAATCTCAAATACACTGTATAAATTACGAACACATCGATTGCGCCACCGTTCTAGTGTTTCGCGAACCCAGTTTCATTGAGGCCGCTGTAATCTTATACTAAACCATAAGGGAACAGCTGAACAAGGGGCCACGCAAAGGATCAAGTTTAATCCACCGACTTTTCTGGGCAAAGTGATTTTTAATTAAAAATGTCAAGAAAATTTTGTTGTCTGGAAAATTAATATAATTTAAAAACTTTCAGAACGTTAGAAATACATAAAGTTGTTTTATTAAGAATATTTAATCTATAATAATAAAGAGCTAAATTTTGAAGAATTTAAACGTTAGACCGTTGCTGGGCTGAATAGCATGAAGTTTTTAAACGACAACACAAACTCGTTTATTCACAAAGATGTTAAATAATTTTGCAAACCAAAATACAACGACCATTGGCGAAAAGTCTGGGAATAAATCAGGTCTTCCAGAACATGTTTCGCAATAGTACTATAAGCACGGTTTGTTTATATCTAGTTATCCAGTTTGCGCATTAAGAATAATCGTTTCTGTATTCATATCATGTATACCATTCATGAACATTCCTTTGCCGGGAACTATAGCGACAAAAGTTACTCTACCCTATGAAAGCACTGGAGACAATCAAGAAGGTGGAGTAAACTTCTCGTTAATTCAAGACTTTTTCAACATCAATAATATTTCATTTGATCCGCCGTCTCCTTGGGCACAAGCAAAGGCGTACTTCTATGCCCAACAAAGTATACTTCGAGCAAGAGTTTTTCCCTGGTCTCACGATCGTCATTTAACAGACACATTTTGGGCCCCCTATAAGAGATAAATAATTGCTATCCAAAAATAAGAAAATAGTTTGTTATATTTTTTTAAATGTAACATTTTAGCACCCATATTTCGGAGTTTTCCTAAATATGACGCAACTCCTTAAGCATGGCAGGCCTAAGTCATACTGCAAGAAAAAAGGGGAAATAATTTCTGGCAGAAATGAGGCGGGAAAGAAGCTCAAGAGAAGGAGCACGTTCTTTTAAGGGGGGGAAGTACATGAAGATGTTTTCAAAAATCGATTTTTTTTATTGTCTTAATCGATAAGTATATGCTCTAAGAATATAATTCCAAAATTCCAAAAGCCTATCTCGAAAGTTGTGAAAGATATGCCACTTGAAAGTGGTCGGCGCCGATCCGGCCCAGCGCGCCTGGGATCGAGGATCTCTGCTGCGCGCGTGATTCCGCTTACCGGATTTTTTTCTGCTCTGGAATTTAGAGTGATGAATGCGACTTTGTTAAAGAGCGTTCTCGACGTTTTCAGTCCAAATACCGATTTTTCTGAGAATACCCCTCCCCTCTTACTTTCTCCTTATCTGAATCTTTTTCGTCAGTTTTTCGGGACAAACTTTAAACGGCGTTTTCTCAAAACCATGTTTTTCAAATTGGCGTAAAAGATTACAAAAAAACTAGTGAACCGATTTTCTTCATCCAGCACTCATTTTAAAGGGCGTAAAAAACTACTCTAGATAGACTACGGATATAGCAAAAAAATCATTTTGAGACCATTTTTGACGCGAAAATAATCAAAATTTTTGCAAAAAATGCCAACTTTTTCTTTTCATGCCCGATTTTTATAGTTAATGTTCGAATTTCGAAAAGATCGTAGTCTATCTAGAATAAACAACCCCCTCGAGTATAAAAATGTTTGGTTTCTTGATTTCAGATGAAAATTGCGGCCAGGAGAATTTACGCCGATTTCGATGTCAGCCGCGACACGAGTTACGAAACCCACCAAAAGTTGATTAATTTTTTATTTTTCAAAATGTAAAAAATGTTTTTTCTCTTCTTAAAACATTGCCCTAAATACATATAATATTGATTTCATGTGGACCTTTTTCATTTTCCCAAAAATAAATCCCAAAAAAGTCCTTTTCTTTCGGCCTCTTCATGTACTTCCCCCCTTAACCGACTTCCCAAAAACAAAGAGGTTCTATCTACGTTCGACGCGTATTTTTTTTTAACTCAACTTTTTTTTCCTTTAACTTTGTAACGCGTGGTCCGATTTCGATGGTTCTTTTTCTGTTGTATAGAGTGTGATCCCCCCATTGCTAATAGGAGATTAATTTAGTCCTATGGTGAGGGGGGTGGAGGGGGGTAGTCGAACTTCGTAACGCGTGGACCGATTTGGATAATTCTTTTTCTGTTGGATAGAGTATGTTCCCTGGTTGATACCACAAGGAAAATAAATGTTGGTGGGGGGGAGTGGAACCTAACTTTGTAACGCGTGAACCGATTTGGATGGTTCTTTTGCTGTTGTATAGAGTAGAAGACACTAAAAAGTGTAAAATAAAATAGCTTTTTAAAAAAAAGTTGAACCGACTTCACAAAAAGCGCTAAAGAGCATAAAATAATTTTTAATTTTTTTATCTATTACGACATTTTGAAGTCGGTGCAAATTAAACAAATAAAACAACTTCAGTACCACAATTGAAAATAATACATAATACTACCTGAACGTTTAAGCTCACAGGATCATAAGAAATGACGATTAAATATTTTTGTTATAGTTGTTTGGTTTGTTTGATTTGCACCGACTTGAAAATGTCGTAATAGATATAAAAGTAAAAATTATTTTAAAAAATTAAATTAATTAATTTAATTAAAAGTAAAAATTATTTTAATTTTTAAAAATTATTTTATGCTTTTTAGCGCTTTTTGTAAAGTCGGTTCAACTTTTTTTTTTAAAAACTATTTTATTGGTTTCTGATTTTGACGAGTGCATATGTGAAAAAAAGAAAAGAAAAAGAATTATAAGAAGTCTTAAAAGTTTTATCTACAGCCAGTTAAATGTTTATAGCACACATGAGTGGGTGGCAAAGTGAATTTTTTGTCAGGTTTGCACAGTCAACTATCTTCACATATTTATATAGCATTACGAGCGAAATTGTTTGCACCCCATCATTCATAAAATCACATCATTGCATCAGAACATTCAATGATAGATAACTGATGATTAAGTCATCTGACCATAATATATTTTCCTTTCTAATGCTTCTTACAAATTCAGCAATGCAAATGCTTCACAACTAAATAGAAATAATTAGTGATTTCCAAATAAATGCGTAAAATGAAGTGGCAAAACCGATGATTATTAAAACTAGTTTCATAACCCAGAAAATTGAAATTATAAGCGACACGATTGGCGCTTGTTACCTTCTAGCGCTCATAACATTTTTATGGGAAAAATTTTAATTTCTTGCTGCTTAGAACAGACTTTTGAAGGTGAAAATATTTATTTAATTAATCCACTTTACTACAAAGTGTGTAAACATACACTGCTCTACCAAGGCTTCGTAATAATGTAAAGTATGATATTTTAAGAAAAGTATATTTTTTGAACAATTATGGCAGAGGTTATGTTAATTGCATCAAATTGAGGCCCTAAGACGGAAAGTGGTGAAAATAGAGTTTATTGTTGAGCCAAAAAAAAATTAAACTTGTATAAATAAATATAAAATAAAAAAATTTTATATTATACCAAACTGTGAACCTGAAAATATTGTTTGAAAGAACTACTTTTAGCTGCGCCATCCGAAGTTATTAATTTTACCTTTTGTTCAAACAATTTATTAATATTACATTGATTATATATGGGGCATTTCAAGCGAAGCGGACAACCAACAATTTTGAAAAAGTTATGTATGACCTGTTTCAAAGGTAATTAATCATATTAAGAAACTTATATAAAAATAAGTAAAATAGTGATTCTTATATAAAATTGCATGCTCTTCACAGTCGTGGTATCGAATTCGAAATTAGATTTTTTTTCATGAAAAAAATCCAAAATTAATATTTAAAATTAAATTTTGACAAACTTCGACATGTTTAATTTTTTTTTAAATAGCTCAAAAAATAACTTAAAATGTATAGTAAATGCCTGTTCAGTTACATAATGGGATCTGCATTTGAACACAGTGCAGCGCGTAGTCGGCGTTTGACCAGTGCGATTGTTTTGTATGGAAGCATTAAAAAATTTAAGTTTAAATTCTCTATCTCCGAAACGAATGCAGATCCCATTCTAAAATTTTACACACATTATTTATGAACTATAAGCTACATTTTGAGATAAAAACAAAAATTTTTAAAAATGTAGAAGTTAAGTAAAATCCGATTTGATATGTTTACTTCCGGTGTTATATACGAAAAAAAAATTTTTTCAACTCTGTAATAACAGCCAAGAAAAACATTTATTTGTCTTTAAAATAACACTATTTACTTTTTTTCTATCACTTTGAATAATAGCAAATTTTTTTTTCAAAAAACCCGCTCCTCAAATTTTGTCAATTCTTTAAAGGCTTAGAAAAGGGCAACTAGGCTTCATAGAAAAAAAATAAAAATGCACATTCATTCAGGACATATAGAAATACAATTAAACAAATATGAAAAAAATCCAGAACCTGAAATTGAATGTAAAATTTTCACTTAATTCTTTCTCACTCATTAAAATTTAAAAAAAAAATAGGCCTTAAGTTATAAAAGATAAAATTAAAATTAAATGAAGGAATATTCCATTCAGTGCTCGTTTCTAATATTTCCGGCATTTGGGTTAGACATTTAAAATGTTTTTAAACGGAAGCTGGTTCGGTTTAATCGATTCATCAACAGCATGTCTGGCAAGCCCTCTTAGCCAACACGCTATATAGTATGTTTTGCGTTTTGTAAATGATCATTGAACGTACATAGCCGATTGGTGAAATTGCAATATAGCAACTTTGGGGAATAAACGAATGAATAGGTTTAACTAAAAGAAATTCCAAAGCGACGAATTAGTATCAGCACATGTCTTGTTGAAAGTTCTTTACATACAATTTATTTTTATACACAAATCCACATAAAGAATTCTTACAGCCTGTAAGATTCAATAAAATTATCATTGATTCCAAATAATATGGTTTATATTAGCGTGACTTATTTGCTGTCCGTCAAACATACTAATATTCAGAATTGAAACTTTGTTGTTGTCACTTCCGCAATGATGGAGTGAAGCGACCGTTAATAGTCAGCCTCCCTCTCTTATCTCTGTACCAAATGATGGGCTAGGTGCAATCATAGGTTGGGGAGGGATAGCCCTACAATCTCCCCAACATCTAGAGGCTGAGGTTGTTTTTTTTTGCCTGAAGAAAGTGATAGGCATGATCGCATGATAGTGTCCATTCATTTTATCCTTTTAGTTTTTCTTTATCCCTTACTAGTTGTGCTTCCTTTTTTTTCGTACAGTCTTCGGTCCATCAGGACTTTAAGAGTGCCCGCATTTATGTTCGGGTGATTGTACCGAGGAGTGTGAGGCAAGATCCCACAGCGATCTTGCGAGCTAAGCACGGCTAGCTAGGCGAGCCCCTCACCTATTCGGTCACTGACCAAGCCTGCACGGCACTGTTACGCTCACCCTGGTATTCCCATTCATTATATTCATGTTGTAGCCTGTGTACATGGATTTTGCAACTTTCCCAATAACAATATTCATCATTAATTGTGGCCCAGCGTGTAGTTTATCTTTGTGAGTCTTTTCGATGATAGTTCTGTTACGAAACTTTTGTCAGGTAAGACAATTGAATGAATTTCATTGTGTGACAAATTAGAATGTCGCCATCGGCCTCTTACCCTAATTAAACCGTCTGAATCCGGAAATGGGTTCAGTTTTAGTAGTCGACTCTTACGACTGACGGGTTGATTGTGCTTTAACACAGCCCTTTCTTCCGAAAAATTTTGATTTTGAATCCTTTTTAACCACATGGGGGTGGGGGTGTGGGGTGGGGGTGGGTGTGAAACCTTACTTTGTAACACGTGGACCAATTTGGATGGTTTTTTTTTGTTGTACAGAGGATGATCCCCCATTGGAGAAAAAAATTTGGCCTACGGTGGGGGGAGGGAGGGATAGTATAGCTTCGTAACGCGCGGCCCGATTTGCTGAACATGAACCCAGATATTCTAACCAAGCAACTCATGTATGTGTGACACGCGATTAGCAACAAAAGTGGTCCATTTTTTTGGATGACCTTTAAACTAAGGAATCAAGATCTCAAAGTCAGTCCCCGCAGAGATAGGTATTGCTTTGTTGATATTCATCGCATGCATTTTATAACGTAAAAGTTTTGGTAACAGAGCAGCACCACATAATTCTAAGCGCAAAAGGGATACTGTTTTAAGCGGCGCAATCTTTGCCTTTGCAGTGACAAGTGTCACAACAACTGCGACGTAAGCTTTCATAGACGCGTCTGAGAAGCCATGCATCTCTATAGCAGTGTCGGTTTCGGTAAAATTAATCCATCTGCGAATATTTTTGATACCCATGATTCCTTCTCTAGAGCTTACCCATTCTCTTTCTAGTTCTGCAGACATCATCCCACCCTAATCCGGACAATCACAGTTTTTGAATGAAGATCTTTGCCGGGATAATTGATTGTGTTAGCCTACCTGGAGGGTCAAACAGTCTGATAAAATGGTCATTTTCGTCCAACTGAATTTTTACTTTTCTAAACTTTGGGTGTAGGTGTCAGATTTTGGATGCCAGTGTGTACCTAAGGTTCGAATACTCTCTTCGCCATTTATATTTAATGAAATAGTTGATTCGCAATGTTCTGTTCAACAACTCTAACAACTCATTATAATTTAAAGTTCACTTCGTAAGAGAGGAACCACCCCCCTAGCCTTCATGAGATCAATAGTCCTGGATTTTCAAAGCTCAATGTTGTCTGATCCAGAAAGGAGATCTTCCACGTATAAGTCCGATAAAGTCACCTTCGAGCCCAGAGGATATCCATCTTTGTTTTTTTATGACACAAGTTTACAAATAAGGAGCACTTTTCATTCCAAACGTAACTGTGAGAAGTTTGTAGTATTCCATTGGAAGCATTGCTGGTTCTCGCCTTATTATTCGCTGATATTCTGCGTGGTGACCTTTTACCCGAACATTTTTCAATGTTCGCAGGAAATGTGATTCAGTGTTTTCTCCATCTAATTAGAAGTGCCGCCAGTTCATCTTGTATGACAGGCCCTTTTAATAATCTATCATTTAAAGCTATTCCGCCTTGCGTAGTCTTAGACGGGTCGAGAACGACACGTAATTTAGTTATTTTACTGCCCTATTTGGCAACTCCATGATGCGGAAGATAACTGCATGAATATGATGTCATTCCATTTTGATTCTTGATGTGATCTTCTTCGACTGTGCTGACTTTCTCTATTTGTCCTAGTGTACTTTTCTAAACACCTGAAAGCGCTTTACTATCTGCTTTAACCGAGTGACAGCAATATATCTAGATTTTCCAAGGTAATTATATTTCATTTCTTCTTTGAAGGGCAGTTCGACTTCATATTGACCATCAACCAGACCATTATATTATTAAAAACAGTTCCTCGCGGAATTCTTCTTCGTCATTATAGTTTTTACTGAATTGAATTTCCTCTAGCTCCCAAGATCACTTGAGTTCATTGACGAGATCTGCGTATACATGAAAAGTGTTCATCTGAATGGGATCCTCTTCTGCCTGGTTAACTTTACCAGAAAATATCCAACAGAGGAGTGTTGTTTGTGCCACTGGTGTATTCTCTGAACCTTTCACAGGACCATCCATTATGATGTGGTCACCAGCTCCCAGCAACAAATCTATTTTTCCGGGACAGAAGAATTATGGGTATGCGAGGTCTAAACCTTCAATGTGGTTGAAAGTTCGATGTACAATCGTTCTCGTTGGTAGTAAATGTGTGAGCTTACATACAGCCATGGACATATAAATAGCACAAATTCGTAAGAAGATTACATTCGCAAATCTTTTAAAAAATAATTACAAATATTCCAACTTTTATGCACGCTACTGTTTACCATGAGGATGCAGTAAAATTCTAAGAAAAAAGTTTACCGTTATCATTCAAAGATTTGTATACGCGTTACTTTTAGTCAGTTTAGAGATTGTTTTTAGTGGACATTGAAATAGCACAAATTGCAGTAGACAGTATATTTGTTCACGAATTATTTTAGTAGTACAATTGTTGTGTTCTAATATTGTGTTGTATTTTCAAGTGAGTTTAGTGTAAAAATCGGTAGAGGAATGCATTGGAAAAAAGAAAAATAATGTATGAGATGCACAGTAGTGGTAAGAAGCCTGCTGAAATAGCCAAAATGATGAAATGTTCCAGGAAAATGGTCTACAACGCAATTAATTTAGACAAATTGTATTTATTTAACGGAAAATAAAAAACGAGAACCAAAAGCGCGGAAAACTACATGTTCCATAGATAAAGCGATAGTTCGAAAGTGCAAAAAAGATCCGTTTAAGTCATCAAGGCAGATTACGCGTGAAATAAATGAAGAATGTGACATAAACGTATCAGATATATTAGTGAGAAGGCGATTGAACGAAGCTAAACTCTTTGGACGCATAAGTAGGAAAAAACCTCTTCTGTCAAAAAAAAAAAACATTAAAAACGTTTGAGCTTAACTAAAGACCATAAGAATAGGGATTCCCAATTTTGGAAAAAAGTACTTTGGAGTGACGAAACAAAAATAAATAGGATTGGGCCAGATGGTAGAACAATTGTCCATCGTCCAAATGGTCAAGCATTAAATCCCAAATACACACCATAAAGCACGGCGGAGGTGTGGGGAGCTTTCTCATGGCATGAAGTAGGACCTCTTGTCAAAATAAACGGAATCATGGATAAATTTCAGTATCTGGACATTTTACAAAATACAATGGAACCATATGCGTTTGAGTCTATGCCAGTAAACTGGACATTTATGCATGATAATGATCCAAAATATTGAGCTCGCATTATAAAAGAGTGGTTTTCAAAAGAAAAAATTAGCGTTTTGGATTGGCCAGCTCAAAGTCCTGACCCTAATCGAATAGAAAATCTATGGAACGATGTTGAGGTCAGGATTGGACAAAAAAAATTTAAAAACTCTGATGAACTCTGGAATGGTTTAACGGAAGCTTCGTATTCTATTCCAAAGGATAGGTGCCAGAAGCTTGTCGAGAGTATGGGGCGTAGATGTGAGGCTGTAATTAAAAATTCTGGCTACAGTACTAAATACTAGGAAGGGTAAAAATAAAACTAAAAATTTATTGTTAAGATTCTAACGATTTTTTAATTTAATTTCAGAAAATATTTTATTGTGCTATTTATGTGTCCCACATATTTTTGAAGTTGGTATCATATTTAAGTTCTTATATTATTTCTATGAATTATTTTGTTAAGTTTCGAAATGAATTTAATTTGTTAAGATCCCTTTATTAGATGAAAGAAAGTATATTCTTGTTTTTATTGTTTTACTAAATTAAATTTCAAATTAACTTTTTTAACCGTATTTGTGCTATTTATATGTCGATGGCTGCAAAACTATCCCAGAAACTTCGATTGTCCTGTCATCTTTAAAGATTTGACGGTTAAATTGACTCGATAGTCGCTTGAGCTGAAATTTGGCATACGTATAGAGATCCGATGACAATGCAATATAATACATTTAATATTCTTCAAAATCGTATTTGGCGGACGCTCCAAGATGGCGGATTAGCCTATTCTTCACAACTCCTTAACCCCCGTAAAACAAGAGTGTGACCTAATAAATGTTGATTTTTTTTTTTAATTTTTGCGGGAATCTTTATCTCTCAAAGCAAACTTAGAAAATCGCCTGATGCCGAACAGATGAAAAAACCTCGAGTTAATCTGAATCAGACAATATATACAGGGTGGTGTTTCACAGCGAGTGTGCAAAAATTAAGGATCTGGTAGATATAGGTAATAAACGAAAAAAATTGTATGGGAGGGAGGGGTGCGGTTTGAATTTTTTTTACGATGAGCAAAACCAGTCTTACATTTTAACTTATATCTTCTAAAGTTTTAGTGCTAGAGCCGTCATTAATATCTCAGTTGACAGGTCATGCACAATGCTGCTAAAGACTGTGTATTTTTTACTGCTAATAGATTAAGGAAAAAATTGATTTTCAAACTTAAATTTTTTCATTTCAAAGAGAAATATCTTGAAAAAATGCCCCATTATTTTACTTTTGGGCTTAAAATAGTCGCTAATGTGTTGTATTTTAAAGGAAACTTAAATCGAACAAAAATCTTATACCGTTCTCAAGTTACATGACCAAACGTCAGGCTAATACCTGCCATTTTAAGCAGAAATTCAAACAAATTTTAGCAGAAAGAGTAAAAAGATCAATAATTTAAAAGGCAGGTTAAATATTTGATTATGTTCGGTCATGAAACTTGAGAACGGTAAAGATTTTTGTTCGCTTTAAGTTTCCTTTGAAAGAGAACACATTAGCGACTATTTTAAACCGAAAAATAAAAAAAATATAATAGGCAATTTTTCAATATATTTCCCTTTGAAATGAAAAAATTGATTGTTTTTTTTCGAAAAAATATGTTTGATAATCACTTTTTTTTAAAACTATTAACAGTCAAAAAATTACGCAGTCTTTAGCACCATTGAGTTACCTGTCAACTGATATATTAATAACATCTCTAGGTCTAAAACCTTAGAGGATATACGTTAAAATGTAAGACTGGTTCTTTCATTGTAAAAAAATGTCAAAAGCCTATAGCTGGGAGGGGATGGAGATAGGGGTTGGGCATGGAATCCTGGAATACAAAATCCCGAATGCAAAATCTCGGAATTTGAAATCCTGGAACCGAAAATCCTAGAATATAAAATCTCGGAATACAAAATCCCGGAAACAAAATCCCGGATCCCGGAAATGCTATATTTTGAATTTATGCATGTTTTTATGAAATCTAATGTGTCCGGCCGCATTTAATTTCATAAAAACATGCATAAATTCAAAATATAGCATTTCCGAGATCGAACAAAAGTATAGAAAAGTGCAACTACTGACTTGAAACTATATTATTTCTTTCTGAAAACTTTTTTTTTAGTTATTTAAATGTAGAATGGCCAAATTTTTATATATGTATGTTCTCTGCTATAATAAACTTGATTTGTTTGTTTTGAAACTTTGTTTTGAAGATACAAAATATCTCCGACTCCATAAAAGTCCCTTATTTCTGTCATGAATTATTAAAACATATTGTTTTGTTTTCTAATTGGACCTTTAATATTAATTAGTTAAAGTAGGTTACTTATTTGATTGAAAACCGCAATATTTTTTGTAAATCACCTTAAGTTTTTTACTGTGCATTCCGCGCGCGTTTAGTTCTTAGTTATTTATCTAAATGATGATAAAATGACCTAGAATTCAGCACGTTTGATAATTATATGTAATTAGTCTAGAAAGTTTGTACAGCTGCATAAGTATTTCGAAACGTGCCCTTTTCAGCGTAATAAAACACATCAACGAAAGAGATACACTAATGGGTTTCTGCATTAATCTCTAACAAAAACTACAGAGCGTTTCAGGTCTGATATAGATTTTGTGTGATAAGTTGATAAATTTCAACAAATTTGTTCTGGATAACAATCTCTGAGTGTTTAGTTTAGTTAGTGGTTTTGTAGATAATTTCTGCGTTTTGATATTTTAAGTGAGTATTTAGTTGTAGAGTATGTTAATAAAATCGTTAATTGCAGGAAGTAACGAAAGAGTTTTTCGCGAAATTTGAGTTGCTAAGTGAAGTGTTTGTTTGAAAATAAAAAGTAAAAACACTTGTTTTACTTCCACAAATAGGAGTGAACATTTTCTTTGGGATGGTGATCGCTGAAAAATATCAGGGCTCAAAGAAAAATTATGGATGTTTCGACCAAAAGTGCAAGCTGGTCACCATCAGCGTGGTACTTGCACTTTTCACATTTTTCTTTGAGCGCTGATATTTTTCAGCGATCACCATCCCAAAGAAAATTTTCACTCCTATTTGTGGAAGTAAAACAAGTGTTTTTACTTTGCATTTTTAAATAAATGACTTCCACCAAGTGTTGCTGAAAGGAAACTTTCTGATTGGAGTGTTTGTGCTTGCGAAGTCTTTCTGATGGAGCAAAGAGTGTTTGGGCTTATGAAGTCTTTGTAACGAAACAAGGAGAGTTTGTTTTACGACAACCTTAGAATATATAACTTATAAGGAAATGCTACAAGCTCACAAAACATACTTCTTTAAGTAATGGAATGACCATTTCTTGTTTAGTGCACCAATGCAAATTTAGAATTTGTTAAATTGGTCGAGAAAAATATAAAAATATCCTCAATTACCTATTTAATAATTCACCCAATTGCTTCCAACTATTTGTTACGCACATTTTAACCTTTTCGGAATTATTATTTATATCAAGGGAAACATAATTATTATCTATTGATTGATCTATTGAATATCTATTTTTTCTCTCGACTGTACCAGGGAAATACTCGAAATAAAAACGCAGGCAAAAAAGGTTTTTCACTATTGGTCACAAAAGTTGTCTCAAAACGAAATAGCATTCCATCCGTCCTTTGTTATAAGTCATTGTAATGAACTGACGAATTTTAGGCACAACAATTTTAAGTTATATCCCAGACACACGTCAGCGAAGAATTAAGTTCGTTGAATGATCATTTTGCTGAATGTTCATTCATTTTCGCGGATGACACATGGATAGTTTGACAGTTGCCAAATTAAGTTGTTGATTTAGTTATCTAATATATTACTTCAATTATTAAATACGTACAAAGTGACACAAAGGAAGAAATTACTGAAATTTCTGATTTTTAAGGAAAAAAAAAACGAATACTGGATAATATTGCTAAAATGGAATTTTCAACTTTTTTGATATTGTTCTTCTTTTTTACAGGCATTTTCAAAGCACAACCGACACTCGTTACGCTGTAAATAAGTTTCGAAATGGAAAACAACTGTTAAATCCAGTCTCTCAACTTTATTTTCTTAAGAATTAAGTTCTCGTAGCTCATTGAATTAAGTTCGGAATCAAGTTTGGAATGAAGTTCTGACCTACAGGAATGTTCATTAATGGTGATACATGGATTATGTATGATAAGCTCCCTCACTCTGTGATTATGCTTAAGCTTGAAAGGTTGGGTTATCCGCCTTTATTGCTCGACTGGATATGCTCTTACCTAAAATATAGGACTTACCGAGTATCTTTCCCTATTACTTTATCTAGAGTCGTTAGGGCTTCATCTGGTGCACCGCAAGGTAGCCATCTGGGGCCTGCTGCTGTTTATTCTTGCCATTGACGACATTGTCCCTCTGATTAGGCACTCCAAAGTCTTAATCTACGCAGACGATATGAAGATTTTCTCATGCGTTAGAAACAGTTATGATTCTTACTGCATTCAGAATGATTTGAATACCTTTAGGGTTTGGTGTTCCTCAAATGGACTGTAACTTAACCTGGATAAATGTAAAGTTATGTCATTTTCTAGGTACATAAATCAGCTCGTCTTTGATTATACCTTTGCGGAAACTACTATCCGTCGTGTGGAGTCCGTTACTGACCTTGGTGTAAAGCTAGACAAAAAAATCGATTTCACTCTGCACGTAAACTATATCGTATCTCGGAGTAATCCAGTCCTTTTGGTCTCCCTGCTATGCTGTTCATTCTAGACGCATTGAATCCGTGCAACGGAACTTTGTTAGGTTCGCACTAACGGACCTCCCGTGGAGATATCCATTCAGGCTCCCTCCTTATGCGGATCGCCTCCAGTTACTTAATATGCACTCGTTGGAAAAGCGACGTGGAGTTGCTGACCTAGTTATTATTATTCATCAGCTTTTGAGCTTGAACATAGATTCTCGCACTTTCGTAAGTTTGGTTTCTTATAGGCATACCCCGTATAGCTTAAGGAGATTGCCTTTACTACATGTTGTTCATTCTCGGTCTAACTATGGTATGCATATGCCTATAAATCGCACGTGTAAAGCCATGAATACGTGTCCTATTTTTGACCTGGCTCTCACTAAGGATTCGTTTAAACGTTCTCTGTTGTCTGTGCACCCCTGATTATAGTTTTTGGGCATGTTCTAGTTTTTTTTTTACTAATATTTTTTTTTGCATGATGGTGTGGGAGCCTCATTTACCTCAAAATATGTTATATTCTGGTGAATAGGTCAATTGATTCCAGGCTTCTGCCTGTGAAGTTAGAAGGGTTATTTCTATATATATTTAAATTTAAAATTCCTCTTTCTACGATATTTTTCCATCTTGTTTCACATTTCATTTTGTGTTGAGCTATTTCGCACGCTAGGTTAGGTTAGGGTGGCGGCCATCAGCCCCACAGCCGATCAGCCTCACATAGACCTATAAATGGTCCGTTGTGTTTCGCACGCTAAAAAATTGCAATTGTCATATTTTGATATTTGAGTGGTATACGAACTGCCTCCCCGAAATTATCGCAATTTTTGTAGTTAATTTTTACAATGTCAATGCATTGTGGAAGCATGTATTTTTCCATTTTCTTTAACTGTATAATTTTTGCTGAGATTGTCAGCAAATGTAGGCTGCAACTTTGACATATGAAAAATAACCCAACACAAAATGAATATTTTTAAAATTGAAATTAAATCGAATGTGAGACAATTTACTGAGTTTGCCGTGCTTAATAAAATAGACAGTCTAAGGTCGACGGAGGAACATGCGGAATATTCGTTGCGGAAATGTCTTGAATCGCTCGCAGTTTAAAAAGAAAACTCTGCTTCAAACACCTTTTTAATAATTTAAGTTGAAACCTCTTCTTGAAACACCCAAATTCCATGAAACAAGTTTCATTTTGATAGAATATCAGCGAAATTTCTAAGCTGTGGAAAATTTTGCTATGTGGAAATGGAATTGAATGTTTTGAATTTCAGGAAAATATTTTCGTTCGTACTAATCTTACTCAATTGTTTAAATTGTTTTAAAATTAAAGCCTTTACATATTACTGCGTCTCAGATAGAGGAAAACCGTTCATTACGATGCTTCTAAGTTTTGGTTTAAATTTCCTAACCTTTTACATTTAATATAAAATATTTCTATGCCTGTGCACATAATTCCAGTATGAGAAATACATTCAACTAAGGAAGAAAAAATTAAGGTGGTACCCGTAAAAACCAAAAACTTTCGCATATTAGTCAACAAATATAAAGGAATGATTCAACAAACGTTTAGAAAACCCTTGCCTGATCTGTCAGTGTCAGGTGGTAAGACCACTATCATAAAAGTATAAAAAGGTATCTCATGCACAGGCCGGCTCAAGGCCATTGGCGTATGCAGCAGTAGCTACAAATTTAATTTTTAATTTTTAATTAAAATTTCATAAGTTTGATTACATTATAAATAAAATATTTTTATTAAAATCCACTTTAATAATATCCAATCAGACTGTACTGTCAAATATATTTTCGTCAACCTGTACACTTCGATAAATTTTGAATAGTGTGAAACACAAACACTTTGAAATATACATATATTAATCATTTATTCATTGACAATAAAATACTGTACTCAATACAGAGAAAACATTGAACAAATCATCTATGTATTAAATGTAAAGTAGGATACAAAAAAATGTAAATAGAATTTTAATCTAACCAGATCAGCCGAAAATTTTAAAACTATAAAAATAAAATAGTCTTCTTTTTTAAATAAGAATAAAATGTATCTAAACAGTTTATAGGTACAAAGAGGTACTAGGATTTGGGACTGTACAACGATATGGACTACGCCCTCTTATATTTATTAATCAAGGAGCCCCATTCATCCTTCATACCCTCATTGGTGACCCCGACGCTCCGGTCGCAGCATTAGTGACTTCGCAATTTTAAAAACAGAAGTACCCCCTACTCAAGGTAAGGTACTTTCTGGTTTTTGATATAGAAAGCAGAAGACAGCAACGTAAAATTTAAAACAGAAATACCCCTACCCAAGGTAAGGTACTTTCTGGTTTTCAATTAAGAAGCAGAAGCCAAATTTTAAAACAGAGATACCCCCTTCCCAAGGTAAGGTATTCTCTGTTTTTACAAATCAAGCACCAACATTTTTAATAAGAGGTGCCCCAAACCCGTGGTAAGGCATCCTCGTTATTTAAAAAACAATCAACATTAACTCAACAATACACAAAAACAAAATATTGATTAAGAGGTGCCCCCCACCTAGGGTAAGGCATCCTTTTTATTAAAATATTCATCAAGCAACAATTTCAAGTCAACATTTCAAGAATACCCATCTTTAGAAAGAAAGAAAAATAAACAGAATAAAGAAGCAACAAAAAAGAAAAAAGGCAATACAGCAGTTTAATTTAATATGGGTATGTTCTTTTTTTAATTAAAATTAATGTTATTGTACAACAGAAACATACACAATTCTACAATACATCATATTTTTTTCTCACCTTTCAAAATTTGTATCTGTTTCAATAAATAATATATCTTTAACTTAAATTAAAATATATTTTATCATGGTATAATCATCTGAAAATTTTTACATAATAAGGGGTTGTACTTTCATTTTGTGATTCGCGAAGTTAAGTCTCGTTAAAATCAGTGTGTAAATAAACAAGTGAAATTTTACTTTCAAACAGTGAATAACTACAATCATGATGACTAGTGAAGATGAGTCAAATTTTTCACAACAAAATTTACATACAAATGCTACAAATTACAATGTAAACAATTATGTAGCCACAACTTCAATAAAACTACCAAGATTTGGACTCCATATCCAGAAGCTTGGTTCATTCAAGCCGAAGCCCAATTTGCTTCTAAACGAATAACGGTAGACGAGACAAAATACAGTCACGTCGTTCAGTCTTTACCAGTGGAAGTAATAACAAATGTTCTAGATTTTTTACAAAATCCTCCACTTTCAAATAAATATGAGAGTTTGAAAAATACTCTAATAAAAAGGTTTACAGAATCAGAAGAAAAAAAGTTAGAGCAACTTCTATCTACTACCGAAATCGGAGATAGAAGACCTTCAGAATTTTATCGCTCTATGGAAATTCTTGCAGGCAATTCATCCACATTTAGCAAATCTTTAATTAAAAAATTATGGATGAGAAAATTTCCGGCAAATATAAACATAGCCTTAATATCTTCCGGTTAAAAAGATATTGAAGAACTTTTAGATTTGGCAGATAATATATATGATATTTCCAAAATTCAATTTATATCGGAAATAAACAAAAATCTACCAAAACCAAATTACAATTTTATCGATAACAACTTCCTTTTAACAAAAATAAATAATTTAGAAAACAAATTAGAAAATCTCGAAAATTTGATAAAAGGATTATCATGTCAAAACCGACCTTCTTATTCACGTTCTCTAGAAACAATTCACATAGCAGACAAGTTTCAAATTCTAGAGATAATAATTCTTATTGTTGGTACCACAATAAATATGGTACCAAAGCGAATAAATGCATTTCGCCGTGTTCTAACAAAACTATTAATAATCAAAAAAACTAATTAATCCCTCAGTGAACAATATATTTAACAATAATATTTCTAAACGATTATTCATTTTTGGCAAAGAAAACCAATTCAAATTTCTAATAGATACAGGTGCTGATATTTCAGTAGTACCTAACGAATTCTTTAGAAAATTTAACAAAGACCCTAACTTATATTTATCCGCAGCAAACGGTTCCACCATTAACACTTATGGTACAATATTACTTAAAGTAGATTTCGGTCTGAGGAGAGAATTCATTTTCCCATTTATAATTGCTAATGTCAACAAGCCCATCATCGGAGCAGATTTTTTAACAAAATTTAATTTACTGGTCGATTTAAAAAACAAAAGATTACTCGACGGTATAACAACATTAAGTGTTAGTGGAATCACGGTAAACGCAAATACTCCAACTCCTCGTTACTACGCAATCAGTAATGAGTACGGTAAAATTTTGCAAAGATTTCCCACATTAACGCAACCACCTCGTTATGATATTCCAGTTAAACACATCGAATACAAACTAAAGGACTACTACCTTTTTCTCGTCCAAGACGTTTAGATGGACATAAATACAAAATTGCAAAATTAGAATTTGATCACATGGTTAAATTAAGTCTGTGCCAATTATCATCTTCTTCAGTATCTTCTCCACTACATATAGTAGCAAAGAAAAATTCTACAGATTGGCGACCATGTGGAGATTATCGCAGACTCAACGCAATTACGGTTCCGGATATCTATCTACCCATTACCACACATACAAAATTTTTCAATGAACTTAAACGGTTGCACCATTTTCTCAAAAATTGATTTGATAAGAGCTTACCACCAAATTGCAATGGCTAAAGAAGACATACACAAAACAGCCATTACAACTCCATTCGGATTATTTGAATTCACAAGGATGCCTTTTGGTCTAAGAAATGCTGCACAAACATTTCAACGATTCAGGGACCAAATCATTAAAAATTTAGATTTTGCTTTTAGACTATATTGACGATATTTTAGTTGCCAGCAAATCTGAATCCGAACATCAAAATCATTTAAACCGAATTTTTAAACAACCATCAGATTTCGGAATCAATATCAATCCATCCAAATGCATTTTCGGAGTTGGAACTTTGAACTTCCTCAGTCACAAAATAACAAAAGAAGGGATCTTACCTTCAGAAGACAGAGTCCAAATTATTAACAATTTTCCTTCTCCAAATTCTATTAAACAAATTCAACAATTTATAGGCATGGTTAATTATTACCATAGATTTATTCCAAATCTTGCCAAATTACTAAACCCAATTCACACTCATTTGGCTCTACTTCTCAAAAAGAAACCAAATAACGCTAAAAATTTCTCTTGGCCAGTAGAATGTGAAGAATAACTTAATAAAATTAAACAATCATTTTCAAAAGCAACTTTATTAATTCATCCTATTGAAAATGCAAAATTCAATGTAACCGTAGACGCTTCTGCTAGCGCCGTTGGTGCAGTTCAAGACAAACTAGACATCTGGACTACATAACTCAAGTTACCTCCGATATCAGACATATCAAAGGCAAATCAAATACAGTAGCAGATACTTTATCTAGAATTTCTATCGAAAATTTCGAACATTCAAAACATAACAATACCAAATTTGATTTAAAAAATGTTGCTGAGTACCAAAATAGTGACGAAGAACTTACACATCTTTTGATAACTCAACATAGCAGACCAGATAATTCAAAATATAAGCTTGTAAAAATTAAATTAAACACTTCTGAGTCTGACATTTGGTTCGAAGTTTCTACTAAAAATTCACAGTCTTATATACCCAAAGAACTTCGAAAAATTATTTTTAATACCATTCATAATTCATCTCATCCAGGAATTAGATCAACACGAAAATCTATTGTTTCTAAGTACTTTTGGCCTGGAATGAATGCAGATATTAACAATTGGACTAAAAATTGTGTCAATTGCCAAAAAGCCAAAATAACCAAACACACAAAATCAGAAATTGGTAAATTCGAACTACCCAAAACAAGATTCGAACATATCCATTTAGATTTGGTAGGTCCTTTACCGTCTTCAAATGGATATTCTTACATTCTAACAATAATAGATAGATTTACTCGTTGGCCAGAAGCTTATCCAATCAAAGATATACAGGCAAGCACAGTTATCAACACGTTATATGAACAATATTTTCCACGTTTTGGTATTCCACTAGAAATTTACCACAGATCAGTGTACTCAATTCGAATCCAAATTATTCGAAGAATTTACAAAAATTTTAGGATCAGATCGAATCCGCACTACTCCTTATCATCCACAATCAAACGGAATGATAGAACGATTTCATCGACAATTAACGCCATACGCGCTCGTGACGGCCAAAATAATTGGGTCACACAATTACCTGCAGTCCTCTTAGGTTTCCGAACCACGATTAAAGAAGACTTGCAATGTTCTCCAGCAGAACTTGTCTATGGACAACCTCTTCGCGTTCCAGGAGAATTTATTATTAACAACAATTCAACAATTCAAGATCCAGTAAATTTCTTAAGTAAAATCAGATCTTGCATAAATAACTTCAAACCCACACGTTCTCGAAAACAAAATTCTAAAATCTACGTACCTAAAGATTTAAAAGATACAGAATTTGTTTTTGTTAGAAACGACAGAAGCAAATCTTCTTTACAAAACCCATATGAAGGTCCTTTCAAAGTATTAAACAAACTTGATAAATATTATCAAATCGACTACCGTGGTAAAGCAACGAACATTTCAGTTGACAGACTAAAACCAGCATTTATCGAACACACAGAACATACAATTACACCAATCAAAAACAAGACAAAAAAGAAAGTAAAATTTCAATTATAACTTTATATTACTAACAATATTATTATTCATCATATTCTTAATTTTACGATTCACTTAAAATGGACGTTTTCACTGAGGGGGGAGTAATGTAGCAGTAGCTACAAATTTAATTTTAAATTAAAATTTCATAAGTTTGATTATATTAGAAATAAAATATTTTTATTAAAATCCACTGTAATAATATCCAATCAGACTGTACTATCAAATATAATTTAGTCAACCTGTACACTTCGATGAATTTTGAATAGTGTGAAACACAAACACTTTGAAAAATATCATAATCATTTATTCATTGACAATAAAATACTGTACTCAATACAGAGAAAATATTGAACAAACTATCTATGTATTAAATGTAAAGTAGGATACAAAAAAATGTAAATAGAAGTTTAGTCTAACCAGATCAGCCGATCTGAAAACATTAAAATAAATAAAAAATAAAAATTTTAAAACTATAAAAAGTAAAATAGTCTTCTTTTTTAAATAAGAATAAAATGTATCTAAACAGTTTATAGGTACAAAGAGGTACTAGGATTTGGGACTGTACAACGATATGGACTACGCCCTCTTATATTTATTAATCAAGGAGCCCCATTCATCCTAACAACCCTCAGCGTACTAGGCGAACGGAAATGTCCCCCCAGCCCTTCCTTTACATGAACTAAAACATGAAACAGTATTTTTTAATCAGCTAAAATTTTGTTAACATTTTACTTAATTAATTTCGTACAATTTTCATTTAAATAAAATTCAAGGGGCTTTTGAGCTTCCACCATCTCCGCAAAGCGAGTAAGTGTCATATGTTTGCTCTAAAGAGCACGTCAGATTTTCATTTGTTTGATCTTCAACAGCATTTAGCGAAACGAAGCGTTACAAACTAGCTCATTTAATAATAATGTAACATAAATGGGGCTCTTCGGGCTCGACGGATTAATTAAGACACTTATTTACAGTCAAAATTTTCAAAATTTTTATTCACTTCACTTCAATAATTCACTGGTTAAAATGCAACTAACTCACTAGGCTGCTACTCAGCCCTATTTATACTACTTAGCTTAATTCTAGAAAGTTCAGTAACTTAGTTCTAGTAATTTCCGTTATTCATTTTCACTACACTAAGTCACCATGGGTTCGAGTCAGCCTTGACTTCATACGGCATCTGACGCTTTTTTGGTTTCCGAAATTCGGGAGGTGCACATTGCACAACTTGATGTCGTTTACTGTTCGTTCGTTCTTAGAACTGTTCGTCCCGAACAGTTGTATCTCCTTGGTATGGTTTTAACCGGTCAATGTGCACGATCTTCTTGTTGTCTTTCGATCCCCGCTGTATCCTGTAGACTACATCGTTGATGCGCGTAAGGATCTTATAGGGTTCTTCCCACTGATGTTGAAGCTTTGGTGACTTTTCTTTTCGTCGCCGTGGGTTAAATAGCCAGACGCAGTCTCCTTCCCTGAATCCGCTAGAAGTAGCTCTGATGTCGTATCGTGTTTTCATTCTGTCGCTGGATATCTTGAGGTTCTATCTTGCCAGTTGAAGGATTTCTGCAAGACGCTTTCGAAGTATGGTTATGTATTCTTCAGTTGATTCAGTATCCTTTTCAAGCGTTCCGAACTTCAAATCACTGGGCTGTCGAATCTGTCTTCCAAACACAATTTTAGAGGGTGTCTGTCCCGTTTAGTCATGGACGGCTGTTCGATAAGCTAGTAGAAATATCGAAATGTAGCTATCATAATCCAGTTGGTGCTCATCTACTACTTTTCTGAGATGTTCGACCACTGTTCTATTAAACCGCTAGACCATCCCGCAGACTGTGGATGAAGTGGTGCTGTCCGCGTCTTTCTTGTTCCAAGAATATCGCAAACCTTCTGGAATATTTGAGATTCAAAGTTTCGTCCTTGGTCAGAATGAAGCTCATTTGGGACGCCAAATCTGCATATCCAGTTTGTTACTAACTCCTCTGCCACTAGCTTTGTTTCTTGATTTGGTATTGCATATACTTCTGGCCATTTACTGAAGTAATCCATTACCACTAAAATGTATCGGTTGCCTCGATCTGACTCAGGAAAAGGTCCAGCAACATCAATCGCGAGTCTCTCGAAAGGTGCTCCTACGTTATATTGTTTTAACATTCCATCTTCAACGCAAAGCGAATTCCATTGCGCCCAGTAGCTCTTCAACCTTGTACTTCTGTCGGAAATATCTTTCCATTGAGGCCTTTCGTTGTTATCTTAACACGTCAAAATTGGAGAAATATTCTCGTCTTCTCGTTGTACAGCTCGAAATTCTTCATTATTCCATCCTGTCAAGGGTACGACAGTTGTTCTTTGCACAGTCACATGGTCGTATTTTCCTTCCAGACGGGAAAAGTATTTACACTACGATTTACATGGTCGTCGTGAAAGTGCATCTGCATTTCCATGGGATCTACCCTTCCTATGAATAATTTCAAAATCATAGGATTGAAGTCTTTCCAGCCATCGTGCTACTTGTCCTTCAGCGCTGCATGATCTGTTCGGAGGGTGAATCTTTGTCCATAGAGGAATTTATGAAAGTGCTTCGTTGAATCAACAAAAGCGAACAGTTCTTTCCTTGCGGTGGAGTAATTTCTTTCTGCTTTTGATAAAGCTCTGCTATAGTATGCCACCACTTTTTCTTGTCCGTTTACTTTTTGTGATAAGACAGCGCCAATTCCAAAATTACTTGCATCGGTATCTAACATAAACGTATCTCCTGCCTTTGGACAAGTTAGCGCAGGTGCGTTGCAAAGCTCCCGTTTCGGTGCTCTAAAGCTGTATTCTGCCTTCTCTGTCCAGACAAATGCTTTATCCTTTTCTGTTAGCTTATGTAGTTCCCTTGCTAGAAAACTTCGCAGCTCGTGTTTATCTTGTGGAGTGGGCCAGTTTTCCACTAAAGCTATTTTGTCAGGATCGGTGCTAATTTCTTCTGATGATACCACATGCCCAAGATATTTTATCTGGTCTCTGAAGAGGGTACATATTTAGGGCTAAGTTTCAGTTTGGCTGACTTCAGTTTCTTCAACTTTTCCCGTAAATTTATTAGGTGTTCTTCAAAACTTCCGCCAATTACAATGATGTCATCCAAATATACCAGGCAGGTTTTCCAAGTTAAACCTCGTAAAACGCACTCCATTAAGCGTTCAAATGTTGCTGGGGCATTGCAAAGTCTAAAGAGCATTACCTTGAACTGCCATAATCCACTTCCCACCGAAAATGTGGTTTCCTCTTTGTCATCTGGATGAATCTCGACTTGCCAATATCCGCTTTTTAAGTCCAATGTCGAAAACTAATTAGATCCTGAAAGGGTATATAGCGTGTCATCTATTCGAGGTAGTGGATAACAATCTTTCTTTGTAACATCATTTAGTCGACGATAGTCTACGCAGAATCGCGTGCTCCAGTTCGCTGGTTCTCCTAGACTTTTCCTTTCTTTAATTTGATGCCTTTTTCCCTGGAATTTAGGATTCGAACCAAAACTTCTTTCTTTTCATCGATAGTTAATCAACTTTTTCCAAGGGCGACATTTCTTATTTGTTCTGTTCGATCTGGTTCTACTAGGTAGAATCGATAGCTCCCGGGATCACCAAGAACTTTTGCTCGTACTAAAGTTTTTGCACAAGGAGGGAGCTCAACGTCTTCATATGCCACGATGTTCAGCTTTGAATAATAATTTGATCCCAGAGCTAAAGGAATCTCTCTGTTGTCGTATTTTATGAATCCTCTTCCAATATCCAGTTGAATGTTGTGTGCTCTGATGAAATCATGGCCAAGTATGCACTCATCCGTTATATCTGCGACAAGAAATCTGTAAAAAATCGGTTGTCGCCGAGGGATATTTTCATTAATATTTCCCCATACACTTCAACGGATTCTCCTGTAGCCGTCCTCAAAATGTATCGATTTTTGTTGCTAAGCCAGTGGTCTTTAGCATAATCGGATCGAAGAATAGCGCGGAAGCACCTGTGTCTACTGTAATCGTACATTTTTGTTCTTGAACTCTCCCGTTGATAACTAAGCTGTTATCGTTTCGCTGCAATTTCTTAATGTTGATGATGATTCCGGGGGCGTCGATTCTATTGGCCAACTCCTGCCCCGCAGAGTTGGTCTTTACTCGTTTCCCTGTTTCGAGCGTAGAGTTGGTATGGGGCTTACAGCTCCATTCCTTCTTTGTTCCACTCGCTCTCTTTCCCTGCATTTTTTCACAGCCAGACTCGGATTTCCTCTTGTCATCTTGTAAGGAGTTTGATCTCCGTCTCTTTCTGCAATCTCTCTTAGGCGGACAGTACTCTTTGAGGCTTGTTTTGCTACCTCATATGCCAGAGCGTACGCCACAACCTCAGCGTTTGTTTTCTTTCCAGCCAGTTATACTGCTTGCTGCAGGTCACGATCTGCAAGTGAATTAATAAATGCTTCACTGGCTACCTCATTGACATAATCTTGGCTAAACGTGGGATAAGCCAAATGTGTCAGCCTTTCTATGTCCGCACATTACTGCTGTGACGTCTCTCCATGCTTCTGTATTCGGCTCCTGATTGCTTTTTCTTGACGCTCTCCAGCTCATTCTTTATTGCTTCTATATCGCCTTTAACTTGTTTAATAGTCCTTTGTCCAGAAATTTCTACTTCTTCCAATCCCTTTTCTATATCTGACTTTAGCTCTCCTATTTTGTTTTCCACTTCAGCTTTCACTTCTTCAAGGGAAACCTTAAGCTCAGATATTATTGACGATTTCAACCCTTTCATTGCAAATTTCTGCGCTTCTATTGATTCTTTTATCTCATTAACGGAACCTTCCATCGATGTTTTCTGTTCTTCCAACGCAGACTTTAGCTCATTTACGGAACCTTCCATCGTTGATTTCAACACGTCTGATGACGTCTTCTCTTCTTCCATTGCTGACTTTAACTCGGCTAATGACGTTTTCTGCTCTTCCATTGATGACTTAAGTTTCAACAGAGCATTGAAAAGATCTGTCATACTTGGAGTAATTTCTTCTTCTAGGTCGACGTCAAAAACAAAAGTCTCTGGATCCTTTCCCTCCTGTTCCATGGCTTCTTGTAATAGCGCTACCAGGGCATTTATATTTCCATTCGTAGGTAAAGAACGTTTACTTAATTCCCCCTTCAGGTCTTGAACACGTAAGTCCTTCAATTTGCGACCAATATTTAGATAATTCACTGCTCTATTTCACTTTAATTTCACAGTCACGCTTTTTTCACTCTTCAGTCTTCCTTAATTAATCCCACTTCTGACACCAATTGTAACATAAATGGGGCTCTTCGGGCTCGACGGATTAATTAAAGCACTTATTTACAGTCAAAATTTTCACAATTTTTATTCACTTCACTTCAATAATTCATTGCATGATTTTCTTGACAATATTTCGTTTCACTTTAATTATTAACACTTATTACTTCACTGGTTAAAATACAACTAACTCACTAGACTGCTACTCAGCCCATTTATACTACATAGCTTAATTCTAGAAAGTACACTAACTTAGTTCTAGCAATTTCCGTTATTCATTTTCACCACACTAAGTCACCATAGGTTCGAGTCAGCCTTGACTTCATACGGCATCTGACGTTTTTCTGGCTTCCGAAATTCGGGACGTGTGCATTGCACAACTTGATTTCGTTTTCATCACGTAGCCTATGCTACAGTGCACGTTACAATAAGTATGAAAAATTAAATTTATGAATGCAAAAAAGTGCCTTAGAACACGCTGAAGACCTCTGGTTAATATTGACAAGTGACGATTCTTTTGAAAAATTCTGTACAATAGAATTTATTTGTAAATTTCTTTTACAAGAAAAGTTAAAAAAAAAAAATTTTGCACAATTTTTTTGCATTTTTGTTTAGTGAAATGGTGCCCCCTAAAATGTGTCGCCCTAGGCAATCGCCTAGTTCGCCTATATGGTGGAACCTGCCCTGCTCATGCATTACTCAATTTAGACTTGTCAAATTTTAAACAAATATTCTTCGTATTTCGCTTGTAAATTTCTATTCCACTTAACTAGGAACTCCCGCTAATAATATCTCACCAGAGTAACCTTACTGCTCTGTTTGCTTCAATTATATTTGTTTTATTAGAAAAATATTTTCATAACAAGCGCCCACAATTTGTTAACCTTTGTCAACCCAACCGAATATCCGGATAGGATATAAAAATAGAGTCCTTCCGTCCCTGTCCAGATACAAAATATGTCGTCAACGTATCGGTACCAAGCAAATACGTATTTTGTCAAATTGTTGTGAGACTTGAACACACTATTTTCAATATGGTCCATATAAAATTCCACACAGAATGGCAAGAAAGCAGAACCCATAGCTAATCTATCCTTCTGTACCTTCATAAAAGTTTTCATTAAAAACAAAGTTGTTTTGTTTTAAACAAACACTAGTCAAATTTATCAATTGTGCAGACTTTTCGGGGTAAGGAATTTCAGATGTTATTCTTTCCTCAAGTAGGATATAAGATACAGAAGGATGGATTAGCTATGGGTTCCTCTTTTCTCATTTATTGTACTCTTTCTAATTTGAATACAAAGCATTGTCCTACTCCAATGTCCATTCTTGAATTGGGCGCTGTGTGCGAAAATAAATAAATCTGATGACTATACAGGAATCGGTTTTGACTTATTTAAAATCGTTTCTTTTGTCGATTTCTGATCGCAATTGCGGGAGCATTTTTTTAATCGGAAAAGTATAAAGACGTGTCGCGTTGTAGTTGTCGCCACGTGTAATTCGTCCTCCTCCTTAACACACTACCGGACGATTACGAAAGAGAGCAAGAGATGATTTACCTGAAGTACGTGTCTTAAAAGTCAAATTATTAGAAGAGCATGCAAGAAGGAATCAGCATTCAACAGAAGGCGAGAATAGAAACACACAAACCGCATTATTCTCGCAAGTGAAAAACCGTTCGAAAGTCAAAACATATGCGGCAAGTAGTAAAAATCGACAGCGGCCAAAGTCCAACAGGAAATGTTACAGTTGCGGAAAAGTAGGTCACAAAGTCAGTGAGTGCCGAGCAAAGAAAATGGCTAAAGCAACAATGTCTGTTTTAAGTGGATATGCCGATGACGTCATGGAAAGTAATTGGTGTCTTGACAGTGGAGCGAGTGCGCATATGTGCAATGATGCAAATGTATTCGTAAGCTGGAGCAGCAAAGGCCGATCATCCATAGTAACGGCTGGTGATAACACGTTAGAAGCGCTGAGAATGGGAAATGTGGAGATTAATGTTAAATCAACGAATGGTGAATATGTAAAGATTAAATATCGTGACGTTGTGTTTGTACCGAAACTAAGGCATAACCTCATATCAATTTTGAAAGCAACAGAAAACTAGTGGGGTAGGTCCAGATTCTGGGTGTCGCATCATTGGTGCGACCCTTGAGCTCCACACGAACAACTTCCCAGTTAATAACAATTTTCAATTATTATTAACAATATTCAATTATTTTTAACAATATTTAATTGTTAATAGCGATAAATTTCATGATCATAGTACAAACGAGTAAGTGAAAACTCAATAAAATTCATACTATTCGATTTATCGTTTTATTTATCATTGATATCAACTATTTATGGTTTTTCTTCCCATTTTTTTAATGTTACAAAAATATCTGTTTTTTTTTAAGTATCGAGTTGTATCAGAACCAATTAGATCAGATGAATCTTTTTCAAAAAAAAACTTTCGCCCACTTGTATCTCATTTAAAAATACTTAAAAAATTGATATTTTAAATTTATAAATAAATAAATTAATGAATTTAATTTATCATGATAATTTCGTTGTAATTAGATGCAAAATTTTTTTTTAAAAATTATTCCGTTATAGCACTAATTTTTAATGAAAACCAAATAAATGCACTCTGTTTGGAACTCATTTGTTATTAATAATTTTGAATGGTTATAAACAATTTATAATTGATATAAACAAAGTTTATTCATAAAAGAAATTTTTTGTGGTAACAAAAATTTCAATTGTTTATAAGAATTTTCAATTGCTATGAACAATCTGCAATTTTGTATTCAATTTCCAATTTTCATAATCAATTTTCAACCAGGTAAAACCATTTTTTATAATTATAAATTTATTATTGTTATAAACAATCATTTATTGTTATAAACAATTTTTCATCATTATAAACAATTTCTGTTCATAATAAATTGTTATTATCTCGAAAAAATCCTTTTCAAGAAAGTCTGAAATCAACTTTTTTTTTCAGTTTTTTTGTTAAATCAAAAAAACGGCTGAACCGAAATTGATTAAATTTCTTTCAGCTCTTATTGACAATAATACGCTTCGAATGGCACCATAGCGAAGTCGTTATCATTTTTTGTTCGCGAGATTTCGTTGTCGAAAAAAGTGGGTCCGAACGTACGTACGTACGTACGTACGCACACACACACAGACACGCACACACACACACATACAAAAACATGCGTAAAACACTATGGTGACTTTGAAATATAAAAAAAAAATTAAAACTAAAAATTTTGAAAATCGGGCCCATTACAATAACCTCCTATATGTGGGAAGTTAATAATTTCGAAGTGACATTCGAACAAAATTTTGCAATTGTGCTACGAAATAATGGTGCAATTTTTTTCTGAACACTAACAAGAGGAAAATTGTACCCCCTAAAGACGTATCAAAAGGAAGTGTTGATTAGTTCAACAGAAGGCGGCAATGTCGATTTACTTCGATGGCACCAGAGGTTATTGAATTTCAAGGACGACAAGGCATTGAAAAACAACAGCTTCGTAAAAGGAATGAATGCACAAATTAACGAAGCATATGTGAAGTGTGTAGTTTGTGAAAAGGGAAAGATGTGTCAAGCACCCTTCCACTCATCAAGCGAATTGGACAATGAAATGTTAAGTACAGTTCATTCAGACATCTGTGGCCCAATAAATGTAAGATCGTTGGGCGGAGCAAAATATTTTATATAAATGTTATAAAAACGACGATAAATCTCGTCAAGTTGAAGTAGTGTTCCTAAAGAATCGGAGTGGAGCTTTTGATGCATTTAAAAACTTTAATCAAATAGCGGAAAGTGAGACAGGAAAGAAAATCAAACATTTTCGAAGCGACAATGGCCCGGAATATCTTTCAATCGAGTTCAATACTCTTTTAGAGAAAGAAGACAACCGACAACAACTCACAGTTCCTATACACCACAACAAAATGGACCCGCTGAACGTTTTAATCGAACGCTATTGGAAATGGCAAGCTGCACGTTAATTTAAGAAGATCTCTCAAAGAATCTGTGGGCCGAAGCAGTAAATGCCGCAGCTTTCATTCGAAACAGATGCCCTACAAGTGCTTTGAAATGTAAAACACCTGTGAAAGCCTACACCGGAAAGAAGCCACACGTAGGATTTCTTCGATCATTTGGAAGCAAAGCAATCGAAGGGAGTTCTTTCTAGTAGGATATTCCCAAGAGTCAAAAGCGTATAGATTTTGGGATCGCAAGACCAAAACCGTCAAGAAAAGCAGAGACGTCAAGTTTTTTGAAAAAGTAGATCCAAAGAATTACTCATTAGTAAATAGTTATTTTTGTATGCTCTCACATGACACACGTATGGAACCGATGGAATTAGCAGTATCTGACGAGGTTGAGGATGAAGAACTTCAAGCAGTCAATAAGAAAAAGGGCGATGATACTCAACAGGCAGACATCCAGATAGAGCTGAACGACGAAATCGAACCTGAAGAACTTCACACTTCGATATCTGACAGGAGACAGGTTGAGAAAGAACGAGCCTTTTGGAAAATATTGCGATCCGGGAAAAATATTTTGTCGAATGAGGTAAATTTTGTAAATAACGACATATTAACTGACCCATTATCTTTTGAGGAAGCGATGAACAGAAGCGATCGCGAAAAATGGGTAAAAGCAATGAACTCTGAGCTACATTCCTTAAATAAAACAAAACGTGGGAACTTGTTGACCGCTCCAGAGGTAATACCATATTAACGAACCGCTGGGTATTACAAATTAAACAAGAAGAAAATAGCTCAATTGACCGATATAAGGCGAGACTAGTTGCGAGGGGCTGTGAATAAAAAGCAGGCACCGATTACGACGAAATTTTTGCTTCGGTGGCAAGGTACGAGCACATGTGTGCAAACGAAGCGTTACATTTACATCAGATGGATGTCATTACCGCTTACGTGCAAGGTGATCTACATGACGAAATCTACATGGAATAACCTAAATCTCCCGGAACTGATGGCAAAATCAGAAAAGTGTTCAAATTAATTCGCCCCATATACGGACTAAAGCAAGCGGGTAGACAATAGCACACGCAGTTAAGTGGCTTTCTAAAAAAGCTAGGACTGAGGCAGACTACATCCGATCCATGCTTGTACAGAAGCAAAACCGAACATGGAAAAATAATCGTTGTAGTTTACGTAGAAGACTTGTTGATTGCATCTAATAAAGAGGATTTACTGGAATCAACGAAAAAGGCATTAGCTAAGAAATTCGAAATTAAGGATGTAGGCATGGTAAGAAACATTCTCGGCATGAACGTAAACCAAGAAGGAAGCACCGGAAAGATCAAGATTAATCAACGAAGATATATTGAAAAGATACTGGAGAAATTTAAGATGACAGACGCGAAGTCAGTACCGATACCACTAGACAACAGCCACATCATCAACAAAGAAGATTATCCAACGTCTGAGAAAGAAGAGGAAATGAAGAAAAGGCCGTATAGAGAGCTTGTGGGATCATTAATATATCTCGCAAACGCAACGTGCCCTGACATTTCTTTTGCGAACAGTTACCTAAGCAGATTTTTAGCTAAGCCGACCAAGAATCATTGGGGATGCGGAAAGCGAGCATTAAGGTACCTGAAGGTGACTATAGACCTTCATGGTTCGTTGACTCCGGTTGGGCAAGTGATGTTAATGACCGAAGATCATGTTCTGGATACCTACTCATTCTGGCGGGAGGTGCTATATGCTGAAAGGACAAAAAGCAACGAATATATGGCACTGTCCGAAGTAACAAAGGCAGAGATACACCTGAGAAGACAACTCTTTGAAATGGGAATGCCTGAGATTCTTTGTAACAAGCAAAGCGCAATTCGGTTATCAAAGGGCAGCGTTCAACACGATAAATCAAAGCATAATGACATCCGCTATCACTTTTCTCGTGAAGCGCAGCAGAACGGGGAAATTTAAGCTAACTATACACCAACTACTGGTGATATGATTGCTGACATTTTAACAAACGCTTTAAAAAAAAAATATCGAATATATCTTCAAGTATTTGAATGAAGTATAGTTTTTTATGTATGTTTAAAATGTACGCTGATAGGAGAAGTGTTGAATTTTATTACGAAACGGATCATCGTGCACTTACATAAGTTAAGATACACACATCCACTTTTGTACTACACATGTATATGAATATATTTTCTCATTTATTGTATTGCACTCTTTCTAATTTGAATACAAAGCAAATACTGTAATGTCCATTCTTGAATTAAACGCTCATCAGTAAAGACGTGCTTTTTGTTTGTTTTTTTTATACGATGTGGCCAAATCCTAGGGGACAACCCTTTGATGCGTTAGCATCCATGGCATGTTGGTCTTGCCGCTCAACGCATTGATCCCACTCCGTCTCCTTTACTTACTTTTACAATTTTTTTTTACTTACTTTTACAATTAAAGAAAACAAGTATGATGCCCAATGATTGCAATGAACAAATTTTGGTCCTAGGGTGGGGTGGGAAGGGAAAGGGGTACCCTAACTAACTAACGCGTGGACCGATATAGATGATTTGTTTTTCAATAGAGTATATTCCCTGATTAGAAACATGTTAAAAATATTTTGTTAAGGTAGGGGCTGTGAATTTAAAAAATATTTTTATCGTTTTAATATAATCAAGCAACTGCTACAGAACCCAAAAAAGGAAATATATGACTAACTTAGGTGAAGGTAGGAAAAGAAACTGTAAAACGATTGGTTTTTGTAGCAGTATAAATAGTATACAGTTCACTGCATTTATAAATAGAAAATTCCTAATAAGTTAACAAAATATTAAAGTTGCCAATAAATTAATTGCAAGATGTGAAAGTATTTCATTCAAATTGAACTGGAAATCAAATGTGCTCATGATATAAAGTATCAAGAACTCAATTCCATATAAATAAAATTGCAGTGTCTGATTTCGAAGGAACTATCTTTTTCTAAGCTTATATCTATCTTTATTTACACGACAACAAAACCTAAACAAACGTTTTCAAAAATATTTTGCTGACTGTCTGTTTGCTTGTCTGGGCTAATCTCGGGAACGGTCTTTCACTGGAAAATGGAGTATTATTTTGGGCATGATATCTGTTCCACCTTCTTCGGCATGGGTCAGGAGAAGAACTTTAGCCGATTCGAGACAACGATTGCAAGTAGAACTACAATTTAAAGTGGATTCCGAACCACCGACGTTTTGTCTGCAAACCCCTATGGCCTTTTTATCTTAACCTGTTATCAGCAAAAACAACCATGGGTCGTCGCGAGTGGGATTTGGATTGGAAGGCCGAGACATTGTCACTTACTTCGCCGACGACTTGGCATAATTTAAGTTACCAAAAAAAGTGTATGGTCCCGTGAAGAAATCAGAACCCCGAACAACGCCGGGTGAATCACTACTTTTCTAACAGACGTACGATTGAGGTCATAGAGACGACAAAGCTTCATGCAGATTTATTAGGGCAATTAAAACTAATATCAATTTTGTCAATTTAAAGTTAAGGATGCAGCAATTATGCCTGTGACACTATTTAAAATAAATCAGAATCTAAAACAACATAATGGAGATAGCTACAAGAAAAAAGAGCATATTTTAGAATTAACCGCTTATATAAAGCAGCAAATTTTCCTTTTGTCAACAATAGGATAAAGAGATGAAAAATTCTGCTATTCCTTCAAAGACAACCAATTTAACATGAAAGCCAATATTTTCGCGAATAAAATAATTTGCATAAATATATACAAAAATTTAAACCGAATAAATAAAGGAAAACTTGGGTAAAATCGAAACATGATTAAATAGAGCTAGTTCGTGTGGTATGTTTCCTTCTGCTGAGGGATTCATCTATTACTAGAAAAAAAAACTAACATTTTGGAATAATTTACTTACCATTTACGAGGACGGAAATGGCTGATAAAAACCCAATGGCAGTCAATTTGCTGAACGTCATCCTTGCTGGAATGTGGTAACCTCATAAACACATATACACTGAAAATTCTGGCTTTGAACCTTTCGAGGCTAAACAACTCAAATTTCCTGCTTGTCCTTTTTTTATGGTGCTATTGCTCTTTTATAAATGGATGTCGATAACATATGGTCCCAGCATAGCTCTGTCAATCGACTTTTGGGTATCATTAGTGATATAACAGCGGGCAATGACTTCAGAAATATTTATTCACGTAACTTGTAAATTTCCACAGCTTATTTTTTTCGGTAGTGTCGACAACTTTATTTAGGTCTGAAAAAAATAATTATAAATTAATAAAATTTGTTTAAATTAATAGTAAAAAAGAGGTAATAGACCTCTTCCAATAATTTTAGAAAAAATCCACCAGTAAAGAGGCTACAAATTATTATGACTATGAAAACTACTTTGCTAAACAATTATATTCCACAAACTCAATGACAATTGATCAGTAAAAATTATTTTCTGCAGACTATTGAAACTTTAGACAGCTTAAATATAAAGGAACGATCTAAAAAATTCTTGTTTGGTTTTGGTTATCTTTATATATATGTTTTCTTTGTATGCACTAAAGCACCAACGAACCGTTTCAAAAGTAAGGTCTGATCAACGTTGGCTTAACTTTATTCAATCGTTTAACTTCATTGCCTTTGTGATCAAGTTTTACTTATTTAGCGAAACGAAATCAGCAAATTAGAGTTACCTAAACGTTGCAATAAACTAAAGGATAATTTGGTCTTGCAGTTGTTTCAACATTGAAATAACTTTACGTTCCTATTGTTTTGTGTAGAAATTTGTTTTAAAACGGTTGGTAAGTTTTCCATTTCAAACATTCAGTGCTATTCGGTATGAAAACATCTTAGCCATATGAGACCAATGTTGGATCAAAATTGCAACATTAAGGCAGTTCTGATTTAAGTAAGAGTTCTTAGCATTTTGGGATCTACATTTAAAGAGCTAGGTTAAGTAGGTTTGGTTGAAGTGGCTGCCAACCCGGGGGGAAAGGCGCACTTAGGTCAAAGCTGCCCATTATGATATCAGAATTGAAGCTTTGTTCTCAACCTAATTTTCACAACTAAAGGAAAAGTTCGGCAGATCTCAAAAACACTGATTTTTGCGGTTGGCTAAATACGGGCACTTAGGGATTAGACTTTCAACCATTTCACGTAAATAAGAACCATTCGGAGCTTCTGATAATCCGAAATAGGTTACTGATATTTGATATTTTTTTTGCGTGAGGGATGAAAATCTTCCAAAGACACCAGGAGACCCGATTGTCTCTGGTAGTGTGAGATTTTTTAAGGACACCCCTCTAGGGATTAGCCGAAACAGACCACTTTATCCGGGTCCCTTTTCGTCCCTACCCCCTGTGATCTCAGCGAGAGAGATCCGGACTAATCCAGTTTTCTTCCCTCACCTCGATTCCTCGGGTCAGCGCAAGCATTTCCTTACAGGACACCTCTGCCATTCTTCCTTCTTCCATCCAGTGGTGTCCCATCCGCTTCCTTCTTCTACTTGCCAGTGCAGGGTACTGGCACACTATGTGTGCCACCGTCTCCTGCTCCTCAAGGCACAGCCTGCAGATATCATCCTCGAGAATGTTCATCCTCTTTAGATGACATCTGAAGTTACCATGTCCTGACAGTAGGGCCGTCAGCCATCTCAAGGTCCTACGATCCATATCCAGGACCTCCCTCTGTTTCGCACATCTGGTCACTACAATTGCCATCTTAGATTGTCCGCCACGTTCCACCGTTCCCAGTGCTCCCTCGTGGCCCACTTTCCTAGCAGGCCCTTTGCCGTGCCCCTGCCTAGCGCAGTGAAAGGCTCCGGACCTTGGAAACTCGTAGCAGCCCCTAGTACGTCTGCTTTCTCATGTCCTTCGATCCCCGCGTGTCCTCGGACCCACGCCAGTGTCAACTCATTTGATGAGGAACACGCGTTTAGTTTGCGAACACAGTCTAATGACAGCGCTGTGTTGAACTCTGTACCATCCATACACCTGATCACCGCCTGATTATCGAGTGCCACCAGTATCTTCTTGTCCCTCACTCGACTCTCAAGTATACGATCAAGTGCATAGATCAGAGCCAGCATGTTTGCCTGAAATACTGAAGTGTATATCCCCAGGCAAAGATGGGTGTTCAGGTTCAGGTCATCACTGAAGATACCTGCGCCCGCTCTCCCATCAATTCTGGAGCCATCCGTGAGTACTGTAACGTCGCTTACACGGTTTTAAAGGAGTGACCCATCCCTTATAAGCGTTTCGAGGTGCCTTTCAATTACCCTTACTTTGCTTATACCATCAACAGGCATTTCCAATTCCGGTATCTCATCTTTGACAAGTTCCAGTATTTTCCTATGCCCTCGGTTATCACGAGATCTGCACCAGTTTGCACCCCGATCCATGCGAAGAGCCGCTGAGGCAGCAGTTATCTTCACATATGTATCCAAAGGCAGCAAACCCAGTATCATCTCTAACGCCATTGTCGGCGTGGTTCGAAAGGCCCCTGTTATCTTCACACACGCTAGCCTCTGAAACTTATTCAATTGTCTTTTTACTGTGGGCTTGGAAGCGCTTGGCCACTAGACCACAGAGGCATAGAATATAATCGGTCTCACCATCACAGTGTAGATCCAGTATTCGGCCTTTGGCGAGATGCCCCACCTCCACCCACACACCCTCCCACATTGATGTAGAGCCCTGTTCGCTCTTTGGATTTTCTCCTGAACATGTCTTTGCCAGGTAAGTCTTGAATCTAGGAATACCTCCAGATACTAGACCGAGCCCGAGACCGTAAGTTCTTTCCCAAAAAGTTCTATTGGTCTGAAGTCTAAATGCTTTCTTTTCCTAGTGAAAACGATTAGATCAGACTTCTTTGCATTTATGAAGAGCCCCTGTTCCACACACCATTGCTCCACCACTCTCATGGTGTCTGCTACTCAAGTCTACGAAGTAATAGTCAACAGTAATGTTCCACAGAATGGGGGATAGCACTCCTCCCTGTGGACAACCTCTGTCAACCCTCCCCCGCAGTCTCGATTCACCTCTCTGGATGTTTACTGCTCTTGTCTTTAACATATTGCTAATCCATCTCCTAACGGTAGAATTTGTTCCACGTTCAGCAAGAGCATCCTCCAGCCTTCCGAAGTCTATATTGTCAAAGGCTCCTTCAATGTCCATTATTGCGGCCATCGCTATGCCTTTCCATTAATCTCTTCTTCTGTCACTCGCACCACCTGATGGAGTGCCGTTTCGGTAGATCTCCCAGGACAATAGGCGTGCTGGTTCCTACTTAGTGGATAACTAGTGAGTGAAGTCCCCTCGATGTGGTAAGCCACGGTCCTCTCCATTGCCTTCAATAGAAAAGACGTCAGGCTCACGGGTCTAAAGGACTTCGGCTCCGTATAGTCTTTTCTTCCCGGTTTCGGTAGAAATATGACCTTAGCCTCTCTCCACGAAACCGGGACATATCCTGTTGCAAGGCATGTTGTGTATATTCCCCTAAGTATTGGTGCTGCAATCTCACTGACCCATTGAAGCAGGGCTGGGAATATACCATCTTAAGCTGCTGCCTTGAATGGTTCAAACGATCTAATAGATCGCCTTACCCCCTCAAGCGTCACAATCCTTTCCACCTCGAAACGATCCGTGGCATTCGCACCTTGCTTCCTCGTATGCCACGGCATGTCCGTTTTGTAGCTTCCCGGAAAGTGAGTTTCCAGCAGGATTTCAATTGTTTCGTCCCAGGTCTCCGACATCCTACCCGTTCTGTCCCGAACCAGTCCAAGTTTGGAGACCGGGTCAGTTGAGACCATATTCTGAAGTCGGCAGACCTCAGATATATTTCTCGTGTTCGAGCAGAAGTCTCTCCACGATTCTCTCTTGTTTCTACGTAGAGCTTTCTTCAACTCTTTCTTTAAGGATTTGTATCTGCGCCAGGCTTCCCAATCCTGAGTCCGTATGGCTCGGTTGAAAGCCTTCCTGCACATCTTCTTCCGTGCTTCCAGTTCCCTGTCCCACCAAGGGGTTGGGTGCTGCTCCACTACTTCAGTTGGAGTGTAGGATTTGCGATACGCCTCCATTACAGCCTTTTGTAGAGTGTACAGCCTCTTCTCTACATGCAGTGTGTTTTTGGGTACTCTTGGCGTCCACGCTATCAGTTTCTCCTTTAACACCTCCATATATTTTTGGCTATTGGTGTTCTTGGGTATCCTGATAAGCCTCCTACTCTGCCTCTTGTGTACACCATATCGAATGTTCAAAGTTATGGCTCAATGATCTGACAGCGTCATCACATCTGCCACTCTCCAGTTGAGCACTCTATCCAACAACTTAGTATTGCTAAAGGTGACGTCAATAACCTCCTTCCGCCTTCCATTTGCGAAGGTTGGTTCTGTCCCCCTGTTTAGAATTGCCAAGTTGTTACTTGCCGCGAATTCTAGCAAATCTTCGCTTCTCCGGTTGTCGTCTGTGCTGCCCCATACTGTATTGTGGGCGTTCGCATTGAAACCTAATAGTAGTCCCACATTTCTATCCCTGCAGTGTTCCAAAAGAGCCTCCACCTCCCTACCCGGGGGTGAGGTCGGCGAATCGTATGGTAGATAGCCCTAGGCTACGACCCACGCCCTTCCACAAAACATCGGCACAGCATACTTGATGCCGCCTTACTGTGATGCAGATTGAGTTGCCAAACTTTCAGGGTGTTCCCACCTACCTCCCTCGGTACAGGCCCACCTCCCTCCCTACTGGCGTCTCCACTAATTATTTGGGTTGACGTCTACGTCTTCAGCCCGACACCATACCGTCATGGCGGTTCCGCCTTTGGCCGCGTCGCCATACCTATCTACTCGGTACACCTTCCATTTGGAGGTATTTCCGATGCAGGGGTTCTGTTTCCACAGCCTCTGTATGATGATGTCCTTGCCCTCGGGTTGCCCCGGAACAAAGGTTATCACCCTTTTGATGTTTTTTAAGACATCCAATCGTTCCACCTTCAGGTTCATTCCATCCTATAAGTTGGACATTCCCCTGACGGTTTCACACAGCCAGGCCTTGGAGTTCTGGTTCACACACCTTAGTGTGATTAACCTGTCCTCCATGGCCACTTTGTTCACCCCGATGTCACCCACCCTGCCAGGACGGGAGTCAATGGCCTTCAAAAAGGCTGCCTTGAAAACCTGCAAATGTTTGCCCTCAAGACCCTCCTCCCTGCCAGCGTCAGTGACACCGAGACGGAGATTATTTGCCGCAGCCCCGGAGTAGGTTTTACGCCCCCTGCCGGTTTAGCCTATCTCCGTCCTGGTGAACCCTCTTCCTCTTGCCTTGGTTCGAAGCTCTCTCCTTTGCTCGGGTCGGCTCACACCTTCCCTTGCTGGGATCCGAACTCATACCTGGCTTGGAGGCAAGTTCCTGATGGGTACTTTCCATTATCTTCTAGGCCCGCCTTTTTGCCTTTGCTCGGATCCGCTTCAGCTTCTCCTTGCTGGGCTCCTGCGATTTTCCCTCTTCTGACTGTCCCCTGGAGGTAGGAGTAACCGTCGTCGACCGCTCAACTACCTTTATTCCAGAGGCAGCCAAAGATTCACCACCATCCATGGGATTACCTGGCCTCCCTGCACCTTGGCTTTCACCTCGGCTTCGTTTAGCCGGACCCCCCCCCCTCATCCGGTGTTGAATCTGTGAGGGCAGATGTTTGCAGTTTGTCAGCCAACTGCCTGTATTCCTGGTCCACACCTGCCTTCTAAGCAGCCTTAGCTGACGCTATATGCTGCTTCTTTCGCGCTAGTTAGCGTTGCCTTCCGCCGAATTGTTTTCCACGTTGTCAGCCGATCTGTGAACAGCCTCTCCCGTTTCCTCCAATCCTTTGGAATACTCCATCTCTTCAAGTTTCTCCAGCCTAGGAGCGCTGGTTTCACCTGACCTGTAGCGGTCTGCTTCCACCTGCGCCACCTTACCTTCGCAACCGCTCTCCTCTATAACATCTTTTATAAAATTTGCTTCCATTTGTGAACCCACGAATTGGGGGTGAAATAAACAGACCGAGAAGGTAGAGATCCCAACATACCAACCCTACTCAACTAGAATACAACAGGAGATTGAGCTGCCCCTGAGGTGGTACCACTAGCGATCCTTTAACCCCAGATCCTGCGAGAGGCACCAATCCGATTTGGAAAGTCCCATCCTCAGATGGCTCCTCTCTCAGACCCCCTAAGCGTGGCTCCGCAACCTTAGAGTTAGGGGATTTATTTAAGAGGTTTACTCCTCTCGTGCTCTGTGTTAACTTGTATAAATATATGCAATTACCAGCGGCGCCACGGGGAGGCCAGAGATACACTTCCAATCATAAAGCCAGTTACGCGCTAAGGCCCCTGAAATACGATTGGCAGCCGCCGGTTACTGATATCAGTAGAACCTAGTTTGGCTAACTCCTTAAGAAAGGGGCAGCCCAAATACCGACTCCTGCGGTTGGCTAGAGCCGGACAGATACAGAAGAACTAAAGAAGGATTTCTTCTTTTATTTATTTAATTTAATTTATCAACAGGCTACAGAACCATCTGACTTACAGAAAAAGACAAAACATTGAAAAGAATTATCAATATATACAATACGGTCAAAAAAATTTAACTTGATGTTTACTTAAATTAAAATCAATTTCTTGAAAATGTTGACTAAATGCTTTGCACATAGAAGTGATGCATTCAGAACGTGCGTAATTAATCCGATGATGTCTAGACGCAAAAACCAAGCCCGCTCTTAAATTACGGCCAGGTGCCGTAATATATATCTTACCATGCATATATGGCGAAGCAAATGTACTCTGCAATATTAAAAACAAGAACAGAATAGTAGCAATCTCACAACGCCTCAAGGGAAATTAGATTGTACCTGTGATTATATGGTGGGAGATAGACCGAATCTACCCAAGGCAGTGACCGCAGGACAAAGCGTAAGAACCTACCCTGAACCAATTCCAAGCGAGAAATATGGGAGGAATAACATGGGCTCCAAAGAGGGTTAGAATACTCCAAAATGAATCCAAAAAAAAAAAATACGCGTCGAACTTAGAACCTCTTTGTTTTTGGGAAGTCGGTTTTAAAACAGAAATAAAGGTTCTTCAGTGTAAAGATGTCAGCGAACTCCCAAGACCAACGTAAAACGAAACTGAGTAAACAATTTGCTCTATTGATAATTTCATCAAAATTTGCCCGGAAATTAATTCACTGTCAAATGTAACTCCCAAGTCCTTCGTTTGTGAAACTCTTGGTATAGAGGAATTATCAATGTCATATAAAAACGTGATAGTTTTTCAGTTTACATTATAATAAATAAATTACTTTTATTACACCACGGGTGAAGGCAACTTTAAGTTCAGAGCTAACTTTACATGTTGGAAATGCAACGAAAGATTTTAACATCATCAGAGGTAATTAATAATTCAAAATTACATATAACTGAAGTAAGATCATTAATATACAGGGTGTATCATTTCTAGAGGTCAGTACGAGTTTAAATGATAGCTCTCACCTAGGCAAACAGAAAATTAAATGGCAGGAGCGGAGGGGGCAATCGCAACCGTTTGGGAGTTACAGGGTGATTCATAAATTTCAGTTTTTAATGGTATGCACATTACTCTTTTATTTTTATCTTTTGATATACCCAACACAGCAACATCAAACAAACTCTAAAAAACTACTATCCCAATGACTTTTTCAAAATTATTAACAGTGTTGATCTAACTCCTATCATTGCAGGTACACTCACTTCCAAAAGTACAAAAAATGGTCTGGGATTACCTAAAATTCAGTATTTTCCCAAATTTTCTCCGAAATTCATGTAATTAGTACACTTCTTTCTTATTTTTATTACATTGCCCATCTTATTACCTTTCCAAAAAGGTACAACATGCCCAGGTGGAGAAAGGGTGTCGAAATTTATAAGTAGAAAACTTATCGGGAAATATTTGAAAATTTGCAATTTAAAGAAACTAAACTCATGTTATACGCCCAATATTTATCTGAAGTCCGCACCACGCTGCACTGAATTTAAATTCGCAAGGGTTGTCTTAACTCAACTTTAATGAATGAAAACACTTTCTCTGCAAGCTTACCTATTTTTTTATTCTTCAATTCAATTTCACCTTTTTTGGTTTAATTTTATTGTCACTAATTTTAATTTTCTATCCTAGCTCTATCGTTAAATATAATATAAACCTTATCTATATAATTAGTACACATCAAATTTTCTATTTCTTTAATTTAGGAGAACACTCTTCGATTTCACCTTTCGGTTTTATCGTACAGTCACTAATCTTTTAATTTTTCACTAAACTCTTATCTATATAATTAGTGCACATCAACTTTGCTATTTATTTTATTTAAAGGAACATTCTTCAGTTTTCACCTTTCGGTTTTATCTTACAATCACTAATTTTGATTTTTCACTAAACTCTATCAATATAATTCACTAAACTCTATCTATATAATATATAATTAGTGCACAGCAACTTTTCTATTTATTTTATTTCAGAGAACGTTCTTCAATTTTCACTTTTCGGTTTTATCTTACAATCACTAATTTTTTAATTTTTCACTAAACTCTTATCTATATAATTAGTGCACATCAACTTTGCTATTTATTTTATTTAAAGGAACATTCTTCAGTTTTCACCTTTCGGTTTTATCTTACAATCACTAATTTTGATTTTTTACTAAACTCTATCAATATAATTCACTAAACTCTATCTATATAATATATAATTGGTGCACATCAACTTTTCTATTTATTTTATTTCAGAGAACATTCTTCAATTTTCACTTTTCGGTTTTATCTTACAATCACTAATTTTTTAATTTTTCACTAAACTCTTATCTATATAATTAGTGCACATCAAATTTTTCTATTTATTTTATTTAAAAGAACACCGTAAAACTTCGATCCGCCCTTGTCAAGATTCAAACCAGAACTCCACGCGACTTACCGCGAACGTAATTAAAACAGAACTCTCTTTTTTTTAAAACGCGACTTGTCGCGATCACAATTAGAACCAGACTCGCTCATTCTTTCCTTTAGAAAATCTCACTAGCGATCTACATGAAGAAAAGCTTTCGTGCTTTTTCTTCGTTTTTTAGCTTTGCCCTTGATGTACTTAGTAGTCATTGGGCAAAGCCGCTGTAGATCGTTGTTTGTCGCGCTGATTAAGCAAATTTCTTTTGCTTATCGTGTACTGGGCTACCGTGTGAAAGGAATTTCGACGGTAACCCGAGCGCGTTGTTTGTCATGGGTTAGATTTGAGTACATTGCAACTTTGTTGCAATGCGCTCGGTTGTAGGAAATCCAACCCATCGAATATCCATTGGTTTATTTTTTATTTTTTGGTACTCATGAGTTAGATCTGAATATGTTGCAACTTTGTTGCAACCAAAATGTGATATTCGAAATCCAACTCATGAGACTTTTACGATTTGTTTTTATTAAATGTCAGATTGGATTCGTTAGAATTAGGCTTATCTTAAAATAAGCGAATCCAATCTGCAACATTTCCTTCCCCCCGTGAATAAGATGATTATTCTTTGGAGAGGAATAATCATCGCACAATTGCTGGGTAAGGGTTTTTATCTTAATAATTGAGCCATGATTGACTGTTTTTGTCACAGTCGATTTTTAGTCATGGCTCTGGTAGGTGCACACGCCGTGAATTTAGACAACCGCCGTTATAGAGCTCCCGGTCTTAATGTGTTTTACATTAGAATGATCCGGGTAGCTCACGTTGACCCAGACGGCGATGGCTGCGTTCGCATATGGTGGAACCGACGCGGAGAGCGTTCCATATGTATCTGGTCGACCCGGGGAGGCGTTGACAGCAGCCATCTGGTTGACCTGTCGTTAAGCTGCCACGAGGAATCCTTTAACACCTATGGTGAGGATACCTTTTTTATTTTTATATTTCGCCTTTCATTATTCTTTTGTAAACTTTCAGGTGGACGCTTGGTGTTATGGGGTTACACGGCCCCGTGTGCCCACTGTGTGCCTGAGGGGCCGCCCCCGCCTTACCGGTCCCCGTCCGCTGGGTCAGCTTCCGTAGCCGATGGTCCGCCCTCCCCAGGGCCCGACACTGCGATGCTAAATGTCCTCGCCACAGAGGAGCTTCTGGCCCCCCGATCATCGCGCTTGACTGTCTCGGACATCAGCTCGGAGCGCTGGAGCCTCAGCCAGTAGGTGGTCCCCACAGTTTAATGCCTCTCTTCAATTTTTTCTTGTAATTTTTTATAAAATTTTTTTTTTTTTTTTATTAAATTCAATTAATCTTTTATAAATAAATAATCATTAATACCCTTACAAATAAACAACAAAACAAAAATTCAAAAATTAAACAAGTTGTTTTTTTTTTCGTAGCTAGACCTTTCATACTTTCAGGTTGATTAGGGCTCCGCGCGTTTGGCCTGGCTGAGTTGTTCCTTCTCCTATTTTGTTTTTGGGTTTTTTCTCTGTCTTCTATTTGTTTTTTTGTTTACTTTTTCCCTTTGTTTGTTTAATGCTGTTTTGCGCTACGGTTTCGTGTTCACCGTAGATTGTGGTCGTACTCCACGGCGCGAAAATTTTTTACTTTATTTTTTAGGATGTCTCCTTTTTTTTTTTTTTCAATGTTTTTACCCCCGGTTAGTAAAGCGGTTAGTACTTGCCTTGCGCTTCGGTATTTTTTCGACCGAAGATTGTGGTAGTACTCCACGGCGCATAAAATTTTACCTTATTTTCGTGTGCATTGTTTAGGTTTCTTTGCTAATCTATGCGTCTATAATAAATTTCTCTTGACCTCCTTCAGATTTACTTGTGTCTTTTATTTAGACAAGCTGAATGGACCGAGCCCTGGGCAGTGTTTGTGGCCGTTGAGGCCGCTCTTTTGGTGCTGAGACTGCCTCTTCTAAAGGGATTTCGGGCATGGGCGTTTGATTACGCCGCGTGGTCCATGCCTTTAGTGGGGGTATGGCGTATTTGGCTGTCATGTAAATGACGATTGCCAGCAGCATTAGGCCCGTAAGTGACAACGAAGTGGTCGAGAGTAGGTGGGGTGTTTTCACCCGGGAGTGTAGATTTAACTCCTGTATTTTGGCCTCTATTTGGTCCAATGATTGCGTACTCTCGTGCAACATTTCGTTAGTGTTGTCGCCTAGTAGTAACTTTGTATACGTTACCTCCGTCACAGAATGCTGCTTGTATTTGGCCATGAAGGAATCTAATTCCTTTGCCGTTTCGTTTGTTTTAGGAAAGTATGCTGGTTGCGTGAAACGTAGTGGATGCGTATTTTCAGCCTCATAATATAGGGTATGCGGTCCTATTTGTAAGTGGCAGGGTTGGTTAATTACCAAGATTCCCTGTCCAGAGAGGCGATGCGTGAGCAATTGTTGGGTGCATGTAATATGCACAATGGCTGTTGTCTTCAATGCATACAGCCAGGAATTGGGCCTATTTAATTTAATTAAAATGTCCCTGAAAGGTATCTGCACTTTTAGCGAACACCTAGGGTTTTCGTTCAGGGGATTGAAGAGCAACTTGATCACGCATTCATCCGATTGTGTTGCCTTTGTTATCGGCGTATTTAGCAAGCCAGCGTAAGTATCCTCTTCGACATCTCGAGTGACTTTCCGATATGCTTTCATATTCTCCGGCTTAAGTAATAGAAATTCCTGAGTCGAAAGTTGACTCGCTATATGCGAATATTCTATTTCCGGGACTAATGAGTGGTTCGCTTCCGTGTGTATTGGGAAGCACCTGATTCGTTGCAACTTCATTTTTGGAAGACTGAAAATTGGTAATGTAATTTTGATTACCAGTTTTTGTTGCAATAGGTGGGTCCGTAATTCAGCCGTCTGATAGAGAATTGATAGACAATTCTGGGCCTTTGAACACGTGGCGTGAGATTTGTGATAAATCTCAAGGAGTGAATCAGGGGCGATCAGCAGGGGATGAATTTGGTTATTTCGGCTAGAGGTTATTATATCCAGTAGCGCCTGCTGTCGGAACTCAATTTCTACCATTTGTAGCAGCAGACTCGAGACTATTTCCTGTCTCATTTGTCTTGCTACGAGTTTGTCAGTAGAATTATATAAATCATTCATCTGGTAGGCTATTTGCCGTTGTCTTTCGACCAGTGAATTTAAAGGCTTTTGAATCGTATTAAGCGCAGTCTTGACTACACTGATTTGTTGTTTTTCCAAATCAGCGAGTACCTGATGGTTAGTTTCCAACTCATCCAGGCGACTATAGACTTCGCATTCATTGGCACTATCCATGGTACCGAAAAGGTAGTGCATGGCGTTTCCGATGCCGTCAAAAATAGATCTCGTTTTGCGAGATTTGGGAACAGCTTGTTTAATTACCTTAGTGCGTTGTTTGATATTTTCCATCAACGCGTGCATGTGTTTTTGCTGGAGTTCGCAGAGGTCTCCTACGGTGTTGTTTCCGCATAGTTGATGCACGTAGTGTTCGGCTCGTTCCGCAATTGTTGTCTGGTTGTCCAACTCGGTCAGGTCCAATTCCGTGAGGATATTCCATGTGGAGTGGTAAACCATGAGGCTTCCTAAATCCTCGGATAGCACTCCTGTATTGTTGAGTGGGTTCACCTAGTACGTCTCCGACGTGCTACCTCCCATAGCGGACATTATTAGTCCGAGGATGATAGCGTTTTGTATCATACCTGGGGAGAGGGATATTATTAATGGAGGTTTCTAAATTAAGTTTCTTATTTACTAAGCGTAGATTTTCCCTAAAGTGATGTCATGCTTGTCTTGCATTCTCACGGGTATACCTCAGGGCGAGGACTATTAGGAGAAATACCTGTTGTAGCCCTTGAGGCGAGGGTGATCAGAGTGGCTCTAACGCCAATTCCTTGTTGTTAGGAATGTAGTGGAGCCATATTTAGCAATATTTTTTAAATATGGCGTTTTTGTTTTTAATTAGTTGGGAGAGTTGTAATTTACTTTACGTGGACTTTATATTTATTTTCCAGTGTAGTGTTCTGAATTTGCTTTATTCGGATTTCCGCAGGCCGACTTCAGGACACGGGACTACCAGGAAGCATTTTCTGGTAAGTTACTGGAAGTGGGCATAATAGTTGGTTACCTTTGGGTAGTCGCTTTGATGTTTACTGTTGAATACAGTATTTCGAAGGTAGTTGAGGGGGACCTCAAGACAAGGGACTACCAGGAAGGAGTTTAGTGTTTTTGTGCTGTAGAAAATCGGGCAGTCTCTGACGGGATTGCCATTGCACAAAAGTTGGTTTGATTTATTAATTCTGGGAATCGAATCGGACAGCCGGCAACGTTTTATTTTCACAAGAGGTGTTTAGAGTGCTGTAGAAAATATGACTAAGTGGGAGTGAGACCTCAGGGCACGGAACTGTCAGTAAGAACTGCTAGATATAGCATTAAAGAGAGGGATTTTTGGTGGTTCATTCTCTGACGAAATTCCCCAATAGTTAGTTTGAGTTTGTAGTTTTAAATTTCGACTTTTAGTAGGAGTCGTTCTTTTAATTATGAGTTGTCGTGCAAAAAAAAAAAAAAATAGTGAAGTCCTGTTGCTGGGTACTTCGTTGTTTTAGGCACGTCTAATAGGCGGAATGTGGGGTTTTACATTAATTGATTTGAGTTTACTTAGAAAGATTATAAGAAATAAAAGGAATTTTAATTAGGGTTGGTTTGGACCCGATTGGACCGAGTTGTTAAGGGACTTTTCGTTTTGCCTTTCTTGGTTTTGTGCTGACTTTGCGTTACGATCTTCATCTCGACCGTAGATTGTGGTAGCACGCCACGACGCGTACAGATAATATTTACGATCTTCATTATCTATTCATAGAATGGCTTAAGACGGTTGTTGTGAACCGTAACTGTACGTTTGCCCATTTTTAGGGTTGTATTCACTGATGATGGTATACCGATTACCAGATAGGGTCCTACCCAGATTTGAGAGAGCTTATGCTTTCGACTTTCGCTCTTGAGTAGGACCTTGTCACCTATGTGAAACGATAAGGGTCGAACAGCTTTATCGTAGTATAATTTCGATCGTTGCTTGCTAGCGAGCAGATTTTTACGTGCCGTGGCATAAGACCTTTGGAGCTTGTATCTTAAGATTTGATAGTAGCTCTCGTGATTATACACGGGTTCAGGGTCTCGCTTCAAATTTGACGGAACATCCGCTGTGAAGCCGTAAAGGCAGTCCATGGGAGTTAATTTTGTCCCTTCGTGTACACTGTTGTTGTACACGAATGCAGCGGTTCGCAGATATTGATCCCATGATTTGGGATTCTCGTCCACTATGGTACGTAAGTATTCAATTAACGGCCTGTGTGCACGTTCAAGTGCGCCGTTTGACTGTGGGTGGTAGGCAGAGGTTTGTAACTTCTTCACCCGTAACAGTTTACATACCTTTTTAAACAGGTCACTAAGGAAGTTGCTTCCTTGATCAGTGACTATTCGTTTAGGGATGCGGTAGCGCGCGACGATTTCGTCGAAGAAGATTTGCGCTACCGTGACGGCTTCCCCGTTAGGTATGGCGTACCAATCGACAAATTTAGTGAGGTTATCCTGGAAAGTCAAGATATATTTGTTTCCGGAGTCAGTTTCCTCGAGTGGACCAACAATGTCGAGATAGACTTTGTCGAAGGGTTGTTCTGCGATGTCCGTGATGACCATCGGCATTTTATACTGAGGTGATGCCTTCATTTTTTGGCATTTTGAGCAACGCTTAACGTATTTCTTGATATCGCTAAGCATGTGCCTCCACCAGTACTTCCTTCGAATCCGCTTGTATGTTTTAATTACGCCCTGATGGCCGCCAAAAGGAGAGTCGTGATAATCATGTAAGATAGTTTGTATCTCCTTGGGGCTTGTGATTATCTCAGGGGGCTTAGGTTTATCGTCGATTAGCGGATTAGTATCTGGCAGGTTTTCTGTAGTGACCTCTTCTATGTTTGGAATTATTTCATTGTTCTGAGGCGTGTGATCCCGTATTTCGGGGCTTTTAGACTCTGTTTGAGCGTTTTTCGCTTGAGCCCGGGTCACCGCGTTACATTTTAGGCGATTTTCGCGAATGGAGGTTATTTCATCCTCCGAGTCCGAATCCATTTTATGGTGGACTTGCGCTTTGACTATTATGTTTTGGCCATTTGAGTCTTCGCTGACTTCCCGTGGAATGCGGCTTAACGCGTCGGCATTCGTATTGTACTTTCCTGGCTTGTATTCGATTTGATAATCGAATTCGGAAAGTTTGTGATGAAATCTCACCAGACGGGAAGTAGGGTCCTTAACATTAAAGACGCCTTTGAGAGGCTTATGGTCTGTATAGACCGTAAATTTTCGGCCTTGCAAGTAACATCTAAAGTTACGCGTAGCCCAGACTATAGCGAGCAACTCTTTTTCAATAGTTGAATAGTTGCGTTCCGCCTTGTTCAGTGTACGGCTGGCGTAGGCAATGGGCTGATCGTGTCCTACTGCTCCTTGTGAGAGGACGGCTCCTAATGCCTCGCTGCTGGCGTCCGTGGTTAAATTGAATGGTTTCGAGAAATCGGGATATATAAGTAAGGGAGGAGAGATTAATGAAGTTTTGATTTTCTCGAATGCCTCCTGACACTTCTCGGTCCATGTGAATTTGACATCCTTGCGGAGCAAATTCGTTATCGGACGCACAATTTTGGAGAAGTCGGGGATGAATTTTCGATAATAATTGGCAAGTCCAATAAAAGATTGAACTTGTCGTACAGTTCTGGGAACTGGGAAAGTTTGGACGCAAGCCGTTTTACTGGGGTTTGGAAGTGCTCCCTCACTAGAACACTTGTGGCCTAGGTAAACAACCTCTTTTCTCAGAAACTGGCACTTTTCCGGCTGCAGTTTGAGGTTGTTCTCTCTCAAACGATTGAAGACTTTGCGGAGCTTACTATTATGGTCCGCAAGGTTTTTACCGTAGATGACTATGTCGTCTAGGTAGACAAAACATTCCAAGCCTTGTAATCCTGTTAGGACGAAGTTCATTAAGCGTTGGAACGTGGCCGGGACTCCTTTGAGCCCAAATGGCATACGCCTAAATTCATAGTGACCATAATTGGTGCTAAACGCCGTTTTGGGTCGATCTTGAGGATCGACGAGCACCTGGTGATAGCCGTTGGCGAGATCGAGGGTGGTAAAATACCGAGAATGACCTAATTGGTCGAGAATATCCTCGATCCGAGGTAGCGGAAAGGCGTCTCCAATTGTCTTTTCGTTTAATTTACGAAAGTCGACAACGACGCGCCACCTTTTTTCACCGTCTGGTCCCGCCTTCTTAGGGACGACTAGGAGAGGTGAATTCCAAGGGCTTTTACTGGGCTGCACTATGTCGTTCTCTAGCATTTCGCGAAGCTGTTCGTTTATTACATTTCGCTGCGTCTCTGGCAAGCGATACATTTTCTGGTTGATTGGTGCTTGGTCCTGCACCAATGGTATATCATGAGTGATGGCGTTTGTGAAGGTTAGCCGATCACCTTTGAGGAAAAAGATATCATTGTACTCGTAGCAGAGTTGTGATATCGCTTGTTTTTCCTCCGCGCTCAGATTTACGTCTAGGCTGAGCTCCTGGTCTAACCTGACGAGACGCGGGTTATTGTTTGGGTTTTCTGGTTCTTCATACTCCTGGAATAAATATTTAATATGTTGTAAAGTGGCCATTTTTTCGGCGCTTGAAATATTTGTTTCTTTCTTTTTATTTTTTCTTTCGCTTATTTTACGGAAACCTGAAATATTTTTACTTTTATTTAAATTTTCACCCCACTTTATTTTATTTGAATCACTCTTAATACTAAATGACGATGGAGTTGGGGTTTCTGAACCGCCGTAAATTGCCATATTTGAGGCGAACTCGCTTTCGTCTTCTAATAGGCTCTTTCGCCGTTGTTTACTTACTGTGTATGTTGATTTTGGAGCTTTTGAAAATACCGTCCCTGTGGTGAGCTCGCTTCCAATGTCGACGTGTTCCGAAATTTTATTTTGTGTGGGCGTGGGAGCTGATGGAATTTGTCCATCGTAATTCCTTTTATCTAGGTGAGCTCCGTCGACATTTGTTTTGTTAGGTTTTCCTTTCCTTTGGTTCCGTTTTTTCTTAGTATTTGATTTGTGCGTGGGTGCTGGTGGTTTCGAGTCACCGTAATTCCTGATTTTCAGGTGAGCATCCTCAGCGCGTTCTCCGTTTTTCGGGGTTTCCTGATTGTTTCTTTCCTGGTAATCCTGTTTCAGTTGGACGACGGTGTAGTTGTGGGCAGGGACTAGATGCAGACTAATGTTAGTCAGAACTACTTGTGAATTGTGGGTGTTGAGAACTCCAACAGACACTGCTTTTAAACCAGCGGGGAGTAGGCCATTCGCTAGGAAGACTCCTTGATCTATTTCTCTTGATAGACAGAGCATCTCTTCCTGCAGCTGCAAGGGAACCTCGACTATGATTTGTGACCTAGCAGGTATGCATACAGGCTCTTTCAGCTGTATTTGTTGCTGCCTCATTTCGCAGGTCAAATCACTTTCAGTCGGTTTGTCCATCTCGCATTCCGGTGTTCGGTGGTCATCGTTCTCCTCTTGGGAAACTTTTTGATTACCACAGATTGTCAGATCGGCCTTTCTTGGCTCTGCTCTATCTGTTCGGGTATTCGTTTTGACCACTTTTTCGGAATACGGGTTATCCAATGCAGCTGTTAATGGAACAGCAAACTCCTCCGGGTTGTTTTCCGTTCGAGGAAATCGCAATGCCTTATTCGGGCCCTCAACGTTACAATTTTTTGCTAGAAAGTCATTTCCTAGCAAGCCGTCGTCGGAAAGGCCGGGTAGGTTTTTTATTACCTGAAAATTGCAGGGAATTTTATTCTTTAATGTAAAATTGCCCTGACACGTTCCCAGCGTCTTTCCGGTACCAAATGGTGTTTGTAAAGTATATGTTTCTCCGGTATTTATATCTTCGGGATTTTTAATTGCTTTCTTCTTTATTATGCTAACCTCAGCGCCAGTATCTACTACAAGTTTGGTATTGCCGTTCAGGCTAATATCCAACGGTAGGCTAACTGTAGAGATACAGGGTTCGGGCGGCTGAGGTGACCCTTTGTTAAAATTTTTGCTTCTTAGTGTCGATCCGGGGTCTTTTCGGTCGACTGCTCGTCGTTTCCCTGGCTCTTAGAGTCCCATTTTTGTTTTTGGCGGCATTCCTCTATGGAATGGCCGCGACGGTTGCAGAATTTGCATTTGAGCTTTATATTAAAAACTCGAGGACCAGCAGAAGGCTGCTGATCCTGAATCCGTCGTTCGGGGAGCCTTGCCTGGCTACTCGGGCCCGGAACCTGGCGATTGTTTCTACAATCGCGAACATCATGTCCATATATTTTGCAGTTTGAGCAGAAGGGTGTGTTTTTACGCTTCATGCAGTCGGCGTAAGTGTGACCTCTTCGCTGGCAAAAGTTGCATGTGATGTTTGACCTTAATTGGTCGAGGTTCTGGCGGCGGTAGTCGATTTGTGGGGGAGACGAGCGTTGAGGTGGAGTCGTATAAAGTGGAGTCTGTCGGCGAAAGTTTTGTGGTGGCGGCGGTCTGTATAACGTTTGTTGTGGAAAATTGCGAGCAGGTGTATATGGGGTTCTACGGAATGCCCGTATTCTGGCAGTTGGGTCCATAGCAACCGGCATGGTTGAGCCTTGTTCTACAACAACCGGAGCAGGGAAGCCTTGGGTTGTTGTGGTTTGCGTGAACTCGGCGCCCTGCTGTAGTTTCTCCATGTCGAGTGCTTTATTGATCAGCGCCTCGAGCGTGCCGTCGGTGACGGTGAGGAGATATTGGCAAAGGTGCGGATTCGTAACCCCGCTGCGGACTGCGTTTTTCGCGAAGTCCTCCAGCTGCGTTGTTACAGCTGGAGTGGCCGCAGCTCCGTATTTAGTTTGTGCGGCCTCTTTACAGAGGGCCAGCAATTGTTTTACTCTAGCCGTGAAGGCAGTGAGCGTTTCGCAGGGGTTTTGGTGAGCTGTTATGAGCCTATTTACCAGTTCCTGGTAAGTTTCTCTGGGAAGATATGCCGCGTTTAATCTTGCTTCGACTTCTTGAAATGTTGTCGGTACATCCGAGGCCAACAGTTGATATGCTCCTCCACGAAGTCTTGTGGGAAGGATCTTGAGGAAAGCCTCTTGCTCCCCTTCGGAGAGACACTGTTTGGCCTGGCGGCAGCAACCCAGGAATGTTTGCAACTCTGATCCGAGATGCGGGCCTGGCTCACCTGAAAAAATGGGCACCATTTGCGCAGTCAACTTAACAATTTTTCCGTAGTCGGTCGCCATAGTGGAGTTCTGATTCGAGTCGGTGTCGGGCGAGTCTTGTGCGAGAAATCGATTTAGACCCTGTTTCAGGTTAATTTCTCGCAGGGAGTCTTGTAGGGATTGAATGAGGTTTTCCTCAGTTGTGCTTTGTAAATTGTTTTCAATATTTTCTTCAGAGGGGAGTATGCGCGAGAATCCGTCTAGCTTGGCTTGAAAGAGTGCGGCTTCCTTTTGAAAGCGCTCTAAGTCTTCCAGTCTCTCTTCGCTGGACTTTGTATTTCTATTTTCGAGGAGGTTAGAATAGAGAGTTGCTAGGCGTTCGGATTCTCGCGCGGACTCGTACAAATTATTAAAATTATTGTATTTAAATCTTACTTGGTTTTGATTTATTCGTTGCAGGACGGTCCCGCTCCTGAGTGTGAGTCCTTCGGAACTGGGTCCTGGTTGTGCTGGGGTTATCTGGCGTTCACTGACCTGCGTTTGGTCGGTGAATACTGGTGACTGGGAACCCTGGCGTGGTTCTTCCGCGTCGATCTCCAGGTCCAGGGAGGTTATGAGGAGGTCCTCTGTCTTCTCCTCTGTTGGTGAGTGAGCGGGAGTAGAGTGGGTGTCCTTGGACATCAACTCCTGCTCTTCAGTGTTGCAAGGGGGGCTTTTGGCCTGCTTTTCCGTTCCCTTGATAACAGTACTAGAGTTGTGTTGGGGAAAAGGGGGGCTTGTGCCGTCTTCAACGATTCCCTTTTCCACTCTGATACTGGTGCTGCGTTGATTGCTGGTGTTGATTGGTGTCGTCTTCTTCGGGCTGGGACGAAGCCCACACAATTCCACCGGTGGTGCTGGCTTACACTTTGCGGAAACGTTGGGGGTGACTCCTCAGGGCGATTGACTACCCGGAAGTGCTTAGAGATACCCCTTTTGGTTTGGTCTTGGATCAAGGCTTTTCAAGCTGTTACGATAATTTTGTTTTACCACGCTTCCTTGATCCTACCGGCTGCGCCAATTTTTGTTATACGCCCAATATTTATCTGAAGTCCGCACCACGCTGCACTGAATTTAAATTCGCAAGGGTTGTCTTAACTCAACTTTAATGAATGAAAACACTTTCTCTGCAAGCTTACCTATTTTTTTATTCTTCAATTCAATTTCACCTTTTTTGGTTTAATTTTATTGTCACTAATTTTAATTTTCTATCCTAGCTCTATCGTTAAATATAATATAAACCTTATCTATATAATTAGTACACATCAAATTTTCTATTTCTTTAATTTAGGAGAACACTCTTCGATTTCACCTTTCGGTTTTATCGTACAGTCACTAATCTTTTAATTTTTCACTAAACTCTTATCTATATAATTAGTGCACATCAACTTTGCTATTTATTTTATTTAAAGGAACATTCTTCAGTTTTCACCTTTCGGTTTTATCTTACAATCACTAATTTTGATTTTTCACTAAACTCTATCAATATAATTCACTAAACTCTATCTATATAATATATAATTAGTGCACAGCAACTTTTCTATTTATTTTATTTCAGAGAACGTTCTTCAATTTTCACTTTTCGGTTTTATCTTACAATCACTAATTTTTTAATTTTTCACTAAACTCTTATCTATATAATTAGTGCACATCAACTTTGCTATTTATTTTATTTAAAGGAACATTCTTCAGTTTTCACCTTTCGGTTTTATCTTACAATCACTAATTTTGATTTTTTACTAAACTCTATCAATATAATTCACTAAACTCTATCTATATAATATATAATTGGTGCACATCAACTTTTCTATTTATTTTATTTCAGAGAACATTCTTCAATTTTCACTTTTCGGTTTTATCTTACAATCACTAATTTTTTAATTTTTCACTAAACTCTTATCTATATAATTAGTGCACATCAAATTTTTCTATTTATTTTATTTAAAAGAACACCGTAAAACTTCGATCCGCCCTTGTCAAGATTCAAACCAGAACTCCACGCGACTTACCGCGAACGTAATTAAAACAGAACTCTCTTTTTTTTAAAACGCGACTTGTCGCGATCACAATTAGAACCAGACTCGCTCATTCTTTCCTTTAGAAAATCTCACTAGCGATCTACATGAAGAAAAGCTTTCGTGCTTTTTCTTCGTTTTTTAGCTTTGCCCTTGATGTACTTAGTAGTCATTGGGCAAAGCCGCTGTAGATCGTTGTTTGTCGCGCTGATTAAGCAAATTTCTTTTGCTTATCGTGTACTGGGCTACCGTGTGAAAGGAATTTCGACGGTAACCCGAGCGCGTTGTTTGTCATGGGTTAGATTTGAGTACATTGCAACTTTGTTGCAATGCGCTCGGTTGTAGGAAATCCAACCCATCGAATATCCATTGGTTTATTTTTTATTTTTTGGTACTCATGAGTTAGATCTGAATATGTTGCAACTTTGTTGCAACCAAAATGTGATATTCGAAATCCAACTCATGAGACTTTTACGATTTGTTTTTATTAAATGTCAGATTGGATTCGTTAGAATTAGGCTTATCTTAAAATAAGCGAATCCAATCTGCAACACTCATATTAACTCTAAAATCCTTTTTGTTGAATTAAAAACATATTAAAATTAATCTTACTAATAAGGCAGCTAAAAATGTCCACCGCCTCTTTGAATGCATCCTTCTAAGTCCCTGTTTAAGGCGTATTGTAGCCAGCCTCTCCCGTATTTGCATCGCTGTATTCCCAATTCTGCTAACTAACTCCTCCGTAGTGTTAACATGGCCTGAATAAACTTCATCCCTCCGAAGTTTCGGGTCGTGTATCCCTATCGTGTGAAGTTATACTTCCTGTTTCTCTTAACCTTCGGAAAGTCCGTGTAAAAACCTCCCTTTGGAGTGCTCGCCGATTAGAGTATCTCCTTTGATATTCCAGTACAGCCGCTCTCTCGTTTCAGTCTACTACACCATAAATGTAAATATTATCTGCGTATTCCTCAAAAGTAAATTCTACCATTTTTTAATAATTTTTGTTTAAAAACACCCGTACCTATTGATTTGTTTTTCAAATAGCCTATCAAATACCTATCATCTTGCTGACTGCCCCTTTTTTATAGCAAAATTTCCATTAGGTGCAAGTAACAGAACGCCAGGATACAAGGGTGCGAATTCTGGCTAATACTAGCTAATATGGGCAATAAACAGACTTGCACTAACATTTTACCTGTTAAACCAAAAGAAACATTTTCGACTCTTTATCTTAAAAATTTTGTTTATTTAAAGAGTTTCCTACCTAAATTGCAATAAAATAATTAGGTCGTCAGGAATTTCTAAGGATGCGGTTTTTTTAATCCTTCGTCTACCTTGCCATATTGTACCTTTTTAAAAAGGCAATAAAATGGACAATCCAATAAAAATAAAAAAAGCTGTACCAGTTACATTAATTTCAGAGAAAATTTGGGCAAACCATGTTTTCCACTTTTGGAAGTGACTGTACCTGTAATGGTAGGAGTTTGATAAACAGTGCTGAAAATTTTGGAAAGGCCATTGGGATAGTAGTTTTTTAACGTTTGTTTGATGTCACTGTGTTGGGTAGATCAAAGATAAAAATAAAAGAGTAATGTGCATACCATGAAGAACTGAAATTTATGAATCACTCTGTAACTCCCAAACGGTTAAGATTGCCCAACCCCTGCCACACAATTTTTTGTTTGCCTAGATGAGAGCTATCATTTAAACTCGTATTGCCCTCTAGAAATTGCATACCCTGAATAAGACAAAGAGCAGAGGACCTAAGTGGCTGGTTTCATCCCTGAAGAAAACATTCTTGACTCTGCCAAATAAATAAGGCTTTAAATACACAAGAAACCCCAATATATTAAGCTTAAAGCGCAGAAGTCTATGAGAGACCTTGTCAAAGGCCTTATTAAATCAGTATAAATGCAATCCAACTGCAACAGGTCGGTGACTGGTAGATTTACCTAGAACAAACCCATATTGACTTGATATAACAACTCCACGAGAATGTAAACTCACAATATGGCCCCAAATAACTTAGGAATACTTACTTACTCTTACTTACATTGCCATAATTAGAAACGTCAGTACGACTGTCCTTCTTATGTAGACGTATTAAAAAGGAAATTTTCAAGCATCCGGACACATATTACATGATAAAGGTAAGTGAAATAAATAACAAAGGACTGGTGAAAAAATACTAGTACAACGATTAAGTATAATCTAAGGAACGCCATCAAGTCTAGCAGAATAACCATCGTGAAGTTCTAAAATGCCAGATATCACAGAATCCGTATATAATACTAAATCAGGTGCAGTAAAAGTAGAATCAGGATATTTTGTCAGGTAATCGAAATATTTAATATCAATCTGAAGAGTTTTCTGATCATATGCTTTCCGAAAAAGGGTCACCGCCAAATTTACATTTCGAGTTTAAAAATCGCCAAAAAATCTGTATTGATTCTTGTAATATAAGCATTATAAGTATTAGTGCACATATGCTGAAAGAACCTTCATAAACTTGAAAAAAATAAAAAGTCAGAAGAAAGAAAATAGTCATCAGTTTATGATGTTTATCGCAGTTTCACGATCGGTAATCTGCTGCGGTGCACAAGTCTGGGGTTTAAACATTCCGAAGAGGTTGAAAAATTACTCGTTTTTCATAAAAAAAAAAATATTTTTACTGCCGCACCGAATTACGTATTAGCTTTAGAAACGGGTCTGCCAAGTATGTTGTATCAAATGCTCATGACTCATTTCAGGTATCTATAAGCTGTTCCAAAAAGATTGGCAGTACACGGAGTCTGCTTTATTTTCCCATCGTTTTCCTATGCCTCCATCCCTCTTCCTCAGCACGCTGTCGCCACGATTTCATCCAGAACATTTTCTTATTTTTCCTCGTGGCCTACTGCTAAAAGATATAATCTGGCTACACTAAATGTGCTTTCAGACCATTCCAGTCTGCCTTATTCTTGATCCGTAGACCCCGATGCCCGTTCTGCCTTCCATCTTGGATCCATCCGTGTACCAAACCAGAGATCCCTTTTCAAAAATATGTCTATTGTTGATCCAATAATCTCTGCTCTCAAGGATCAGCTGGAATGGTATATCAAAGTTGTGCCTTTTCGGGATAATATATGAGATTGAGTTGATCACCGAACCGTCCTTGAATTCTTCAAGGATTTTCCTGTGACCAGTCAGATTGGTGCCAAGCAGCCTTATTCCGCTTGAGGCAGCCTTATTCCGCTTGAGGCAGCCCCCTTATTTAAAGGGAGGAGGTCTAGTAGAGCCCCCATAGCTACCGTGGGGTATGTGGGCATGGCACCCTTTACTCCTAGACATGCTAACCTCTAGAGTTTTTTCAGTGTGGACTGCGCTGTCTCTTGTTCTGCTTTTGGCTACCACACGACAGCTGCATATGTGACCACGGGTCTTATAATTGCTTCATATGCCCAAAGAGCCATTTTAGACTTTAGACCCCAAGTTTTGCCAAAGAGTCTTCGACAGGACCATAGGGCAGTCATAGCCTATTGAGTTGAGGATTCCATGTGAATCTTTAATCTAGAATCACTCCTAGATATTTGACCTCCTTTGTGAATTCTTTTGGTGTTCTTTCAAGAGTAGGATCCTCTTATCTTAGTTTCCTTTTTCTTGCGAAAGAAACAATGGTCGCCCCCGCCGTTGGGTAAATAGCTGAGCTGTTAGCTGGCCCTAAAAATTTTGATAAGTTTTGGCGACAGGTCATATAGGCCTCGTTGCAGGAGAGTGCATGCATTAAAATATAATATGGAACAGACTCACCAGATGATTTCTTTTTCTCAGTTTATGCAGTCAATAAATTTTCCTGTCCTTTTTGTTTAGGAAACGCCAAGTAGAGCACAATTTTATGCAAGTTTTAACAGTTCACAGATAGTCACTTAAGTCGGAGTTTAAGTTTCTTTTTGTTTTCGTTTGACACTGAATTTTTTATAGATTTTGATTTCAACACACCTTGCATTATCCGGTTCGAAGGACCACGTGCGATTTCTAAGGATAATACAGGATTCCAAAATAAAGCCTTTCATAATTCGAGAAAAGTCAACATAAAATTGGACAAAAAGAAAAAGAACTACAGTGCCAGGGTTCGAACCCACGACTTCCCGTACGCAGTCAAGAACTTTTTTTTTCACTTAATGTTTATTGAAATTTATTCTCAAAAAATATCTCATAAACAATTTGTTTAGTTCAATCTCACAATTCTTTTTAGAAATTCAAGAATTAAGGGGACTGTTCTTTTCATAATTGAAAGAAATACTTTTTTAGTTTTTGTTTTTTGTGAAAAGACTATTTTATTTATTCCTTTTGGGCAAATACATATTTAGAATATAAATATATTTTGTTTTGCAGTTTTAGTACATTTTGACCACTGCAAAGGGCGTCTTCCAAAAGAAACTTTTTGAACGGCTTCACAGTCTTTGGGTTTCCTGTAACAGATGGAATAAAAGACTAAATACTAGTTACTAAACCTAAAAAACATGTTATTAATAAAATTTTTATCATTTTATAAACATTATTCTGAAAAATAAAAAAAAATCCATATACCCCTGTATAAAAAATCGGGGTGTGAAACATAATATTTTTAAAGCTTTAGTTACTAGTATTTTTTATAACGGATGGTTTTTGGATTGTTAAAATCCGTTGAGTAGTTTTCGAGAAAAGTGTGGAGCCAATTCAAAAACCATGATTTCGAGAAAAGCGCGTTTAAAGTTTTTTTGTAACATAATTTTTGCTTATAAAACGCCCATAACTAATGTACGAATATAGGTATTACTTTTCTTCCAATACGAATTGCTTAAAACTGTTTTAGGGTAGTATTTCCGTGATGTTAAGGAACACTCTTATGTAAAAAACAAAATCGAATATTTTGAACTTTTTGAAAAGAAGTTAAGTTAAATTTTCACAGCTTAAATTCAAATTCACAATATTAATCTACAATTCACAAATTGAAATTTTCACTAGGTATAGTCCAAATTTCATTTTACAAACTAAAATATTCAAAATAATAATTTGAGCACGGATGACGAATATGACTTCAGCTATTTGTGCAGTATTTCAAAAAAAACCGCGATTCCAACTTATTTTTAGATTTCACAAATATGTGCGATTTCGAAAGCTTGCAATTTGATTTGCGATTTTGAAAGCTTCAAAACTGACCGATTTCAAGTTACTAACTAACTCAAAAATGTTAAGAAAAACTTGGAGCTGTAATGTTTGTAATGATTGCCTTTTTTGTTGATATTAAGGAATATTTTATTGAGCATTCCAGCAATTTTCCATATATATATATATATATATATATATATTTTATATGGTGTTGCCACAACGCAGGGGATGCCCTATGATGCTATAGCACAGCCTTGGCAGGAAAGAGGAAAGGAATTAGGGATAAGGGAAATGGGTTAGGAGGTTGAGTGAAGGAGGTGTCGATGTACGCCCCGTTTGAAAGTTTAACGCTCATAAGACAGGGGAAAAACAGAAGATGGTAAACTGTTCCACATTCGTGTTGTTCTGCTTAGAAAAGATTCCCGAAATTTGACGGTACGTCAAAATTTGACTTCGAGAGTATAGGGGTGGGAGCGACTTGTTGATCTTGTATCGCGTGTTGTCATGTGTCTACAAGGAATCAGGCTAGCAATTTCGTTAGAACAATGGCCATGGAAATAGCGATAGAAGAGAGAGAGAGAGACAACCGACATTCCGTCGATGCTCCAGAGAGTCAAGACCCTCAGAGATTAAGGAATCGGCAATAAGTTTAACAGCCTTACGCTGGACTTTGTCTTACGCGGACAATGCAGTGTGTCCGGCCCCTTCCCAAATATGGGAATTATATTCAAGTCTAGACCTACTGTGGGACTTGTAGATCAGCGCTAAGTCAGGTGAGGTGAAGTATTTCTTACATCTCTGTGGAAAACCCAAACATTTCATCGCACTTTTAGGGATTACAAATATATTATCAGTCCAGATAAGATTGCTGGATATCTCAATACCGAAGATGTGAGAAGATGAATTGGGTATATTCACTCCGTCGACTGAAATGGGTTGGGGGTCAACTGGGCGTTTTTTAAGGGACATTAAACAGCATTGAGTTTTGGATGCATTAAACGTAACACGATTTGCTCTGCCCCAAGCGAGGACCATAGAAATGTCGTTGTTTAATGATCTAAACATGCGTTGCCGATTGACTTCTCTAGCATTTCTACGTGAATTCAATACAGAATCAAATTAGGGTTGAGAGTAAGAGATAAGAGATCATTAATAAAAAGAAGAAATAAGGTTGGTGAAAGAACTGAACCCTGAGGTACAGCGGCATTTATTTCGTAGGAATCAGATGTAACTCCGTCAATTACTGCACGGATTGAACGGCCTGACAAAAATAAATAATAAATAATAAATTTTATTGCTGGTTACAGTACACAAGATTAACAATCTTTTCTACGTACTAATTAAAAACTGGTGTAGATGTATGATATTAATGAGAAGAGTACGAAAATAAAAATACAATAAAGATTAAGGTTAGATTAAATAATTAAGAAAAGAAATTAAATACAAAGCAAATGATGATTCCATACAATGATCTGATGATAAGAATTATAAAAAATGATCTTTAACGAGTGCCTTGAAGTTGCTGATGGTGCCCGATGTTTGGATGTTAAGAGGAAGACTGTTCCAGAGGCGAATAATTTGGACAGGATAGGAATCTTCCATGACCGATCTGTAGAAACGTGGTATTAAAAGATTTCTGTTACGCTGAGATGCAGTGAAGTTAAAGAAAACTCTAAGGTATTCCGGTTTATTAGAATGAAGCAGATTGTACAAGAAAGCAAGAGCACTTTGCTTTAGATATGAAGATAGTGTGCAACCCAGCACTTTCATCCGGAACGGTGAAACATGATCATACCTCCGTAGTCCGAAGACAAATCGAATGCAGTCGTTGAAAGCAACTTCTATTTTACAGTCGCAGATGCTATCCAGCTTCGGGAAGATCATACTACCAAAGGTAAAATGGGGCATAATTCATATTCATATTCATATTCATTTATTACAGGTAAATATACACAAGATTTAAAATCTTTTATTGTACAATTAACACCTTAACTAATCTTAAACGTGTGTTAACGGGTAAAATGCGCGCCGAGAGCCACAGCCTACGAAGGCCACCATAAATCATGCTAAGCTTCCTTTTGGTATTGTCACAGCACTTCATATGTTGATTCATAGTAGTCCCGAGATTCTTAACTTTTTCTAGAACTGGTAGCGAATACCCGTTTAAGACCACCGACGGAATACTAGACGGATCAATTACACTGTTGGAGAAGATGATAAGTTGCGATTTCCTAGCGTTAAGCTGCAATCGATTATAATGGGACCATGTACATATACTATCAAGGTCGGAATTAATACGTGCTACACAGTCCTCAATAAGTCCCATCGGCCGGCTTAAATATAATTGTACATCGTCCGCATAGAGATGAATAGTCGAGTCGCGGATCACCGACGGCAGATCATTAATAAATAAACTGAACAATAAGGGACCCAAAATTGATCCTTGAGGCACGCCTTGCCTCAGATATAGCCGCGAGGAGAATATGTTGTCAACCTTAACCTGTTGCGAACGACCCGAGAGGAAATTAATAACCATTTGCACTGCCATTGTGTCAAACCTAAAATATGAAGAAAGTTTGCGAACGAGAATAGAATGATCAACACAATCAAAAGCCTTAGAAAAATCAAGAAGAATTAAGGTAGTTAATTCATTTCTATCAAGAGCGCTTCTTATGTCTGAAGAAACTTTGAGAATGGCAGTTTCACAGGAGTGATAGGCTCGGAAGCCAGACTGCCAACATGTTAACAAGTTATATTTTTCCAGATATTCCAGAATTTGCCTATACATAAGCTTCTCCAGAACTTTAGACAAAAAGCTTAGTAGGCTAATAGGGCGCAGGTCCGATGGTGATTCTGGATAGGATTTCTTAGGTATGGGAAGAACTATAGCAGTCTTCCAGACAGTTGGGAACGTAGATCTGGTGAGACAGGAATTTATTATGTGGAGAACATACCTACCGATTATAGGGAATATAAGTTTGATAAAGCGTGGTGAAAGGTTATCTGGTCCTGTTGCACCTGATTTGATTGAGCTAATAGTAGTTACGAGTTCATCCAGATCGACCGCACGAAAAGAAAACACGTTTGTAGAATTACCAGTCACATGACGACTTGATGGGTCATCAAAAACGGTGCCGTATACTCCGGCTTGCCTTAGATTGCGCCATAACGTACTAGAGTTAAGATCCGTGCTCAGTTTGGTGCTAAAAAATTGTCGTTTGGCACTTCTTATCGCCGTATTAGTCCTGTTGCGCGCGAGTTTGTACAGTGATCTCGCCTCATCTGTTCTGAGCCTTCTCCAGCGTTGGTATAAATATTCCCGCTCGGCGATAAGGGACTTGACCCTAGCTGAAAACCATGGGCAACGAGCTGCAGCAACACATTTCGATCTTAGGGGGACATACTTGTCTAACAAATATGACGCTAATGACGTAAACAGATCGACCTGGTCGTCAACTGAGGTAAAACTGAGTATGGTTTCCCAGGGCAGAAGCAGACATTCGTCACACATGGAAGCATGGTCGATGTTGTTAAAATCGCGGTACGTAAAGTTAATAGGGGGTGGACTAGAGTTCACAGCAAGGTCATAAGCTAAAAATAAGAGATCATGATCGAGAGTGCTAGCTGGTGTGATCTGATTGTGGGATAAAACTTTATCGCGGTCTGACACAAGAATTAAATCGAGAAGCGAGGGATTTTCTGAATTAAAGTATGTCGGATAATGGTTGACTACCGTAAGGTTAAGGGACTGAAGAAAATCCAAAAACGAAGGTTAACATTAAAATCCCCACCCACGATAACATTAGAATAGCGCTGAGTTAGGCGGGACATTACATTCTCGAATTCATGGGCGTTGTCACAATCAAAGCAACTAGGAGGACAGTACGCAGAAGTTATTAAGCACCTATCATTGTTTGCGCAGATCTCGATGCACAGAAATTCAACAGGCTGGCCGACTGAAGAGTAAATTCGTTTGGGTTTTAACCAGTCCCTTACGTAGATGGCTACGCCGCCACCCCGGCGTCCAATCCGATCATTGCGCAAAGCAGTGAAAAAAGAAGTTGGGCTTTCATCAGTCAGCCATGTCTCACTGACCAGAATTACATGTAAATTTGGATCAGAAAAAATATAGCGGAGCTCGTCAATCTTGTTTCGAATACTTCTTGCATTCAGCGTACAAACCCTTAGACCAGAAGACTGATTGCATAAAATCCTCATCAAAGTTCCCACCCTGTCCAAGCCAGGAAAATTATCCATACTCATAAGAGAGTGGGGCACGATCAGCATAGTACGGCAAGACAACTCGATTCGGTAAAGTAATAAGAAAACGATTAAAAACCCCAGATTCTCGTAGTGGAACCATCATGAACTAATTTACAAAATAATATCGTAAGAAAGTAAGAAAAAATTTTATGTTTAAAAAAGATAAAAATAGAGAATAATAACGCAAAAATAGAATAATATTATTGCAGGTATTAACAAAGAAATTTATTAATTTAGCAAAATAGAACCGCAAAAATAAAGTTTAAGAGTTACTGTATGCAAAAGAGAGTTATTATCAAAGAAAAATTATTTATTTGAAAATTGTTGAATTGAAATATTTGATTTGAACCAAAAATACTCATCAGACTGTCACACTCTGCTCCTTCGGTATATGGTAGTGGTGTGGTATCAGATTACGACCTTCTGCAATTCTACATGATTAGTAATTTTGATCTCGGAGTCATCCTTTTTCTTCCTAATATACAGTAATCGATTCCTCGTTCTGGCTGAAGACAATTTCCCCTGTTTACGAAGTTTTATTGCCTCCTTGAGTAATGCATTATTATGCGGAGTCAAGCTTTCTGAAATAAAGACTGGGCTTGCTGAACCAAAATCGTCCAGATCAGATAATTTAATGCCTTTTCGCCTCCGAAAAGCAGTCAAAAACGCCTTTTGCTCCGAACCGCTGGAAAAGCGTACAACTATCGGCGAGTTTAATCCGGGAGATTTAGGCTTAATGTGGAAAGCATCGGTATATGACGAGATAGGGTGCTGAATCACTACAGCGATGGACTTTACCAGTTCAATAGCATTTTCCTTTTCCCGATTTGGAATACCTCTAATTATTGCGTCACTCGAGCGCTGAATGCGTTGAATATCGTGCAGCTGCGACTGCAGTAAGTTATTGTTCTGCTGGATTTTGCTTAAAGCACTCTCACAGGTTGCAATTTTGTTGTTGAGGCAACTTATCGCATCATCAATTTTGGCAGCGATGCGGATCTCAAGTTGGTTAACGAGATCATTGATCTTACTCAGTAAGCGTGCCTCCAGAGCTTCCATTATTTTGCTCATTACGTCATCTGCTGGAACTGGGTCATCCGAGGCGACCTTGGCATGTCTGCGAGTCTGCACTTGATTGCTATTGTTTTCCTCTAGATTTGATGCTGAGGGAATTCTCTCTTTTTTCTGGCCTCTGCCTGCCATAGTGTGCGTGCGAATAGAGGAAATAGCTAGCAACGTTACACGAACACAGCAAAAGCAATCCGTACAGCACAGCTACGGAGAAACACCCGCTATTCGAAGAAAGCAAAAATGTGTAATTTGATGAATTCAGCACCAATTGCACAATAAACACCGAATTCGTACAAATGAATAAGATATTTCCCGTCGATTATACAAGCAGCGAAAAAGCGAAAAGACTTCGATACCGTGTTCAAGTATAAAAACTGGAGCTGATGCGGTACACGTCTACTCGTTAGCGAACATCAATCAAGACTGCTCTCTATTCATTTAACGAGGGCAGGTTGCAGACAAAATGTTTGAAGTTTGGCTGAAAGGGCAGCATGCCCTATCAAGAGCCTTTGAAATATCAAGAGTGACGATTTCGGACTCACCAAAATTATGGGTACAATGATTCCAACGCTCCGTTAGAGCCATTAAGTAAGTCTACGGTTGAGGGGCCAGCGCGGAAACCGTACTGGCAATCGTTGATAAGACGGTTATTTTCTAGATATTTCAATAACTGATAGTTGATGAGTGATTCAAAAGCTTAAGATATGATCGAGGTTAGTGCAATTGGTCTGTAGTTAGAGAGGTCGCATGCCTCTCCTTTTTTAAGTATCGGCTGGACATGAGCAAGTTTCCATACACTTGGAAACAGTCCTGTTGAATATGACAGGTGAAAAAGTTTGCGCAAAGATTTAGCCACAGCAGAGGCGCAGCATTTTAAAACAAGGGTCGAGAAAACATCAGGCCCAGTAGCTTTGAACACGTCGAGTTTCGAAAGTACTCTAAAAACTTCCCGAGTGTGAAAGTGTAGCGGCTTTTGACTACTAGTGCACTGTGATGGAGATGGAAGTGGCTGCGATGAAGGTGGCAAGTACGAATTAGCAGCAAACAGGTTGGCCTTGTCCACTGGGTCAGTAAAAACATTCCCATTATAAATGAGTGGTGGTGTTGACGAACAGGTGAAATTGTTCTGTGTCTGATGCTCTGGTGGAAATTGAACTTTGCCCGATTAATTGCTGAATTGCAAATATTCAAGGGAAGGACACAATTTTATGCCTGTAAGGCTGCTTCCTTATTTTAAATGGCTGCGAAACAGTCATTATTGAACCAATTGGTGTTTGTTGGTTTAATGTTCTTGAACCTTTGAGGAATAAAGCGATGCATTCCAAAGCATAGGATGCTTAAAATATAATCGGTGCTTCTGTTAACTCCTCTCATAGAGAAGCAATCAGACCAATCCAGCTCTCTGAGATATTCATTAAGTCCCGCCCAATCAGCATTTTTATAATGCCACACTAATCTTTTGGTGGAATTTAGGTTAGTGGTTGTCAGAGAGGAGATGGAGAATTGGGCGGAGATAAGACAATGGTCCGAATTACCCAAGGGAGCAGTTACAGAAACCGAGCACTTTTCTGGATGCGATGTTAGAAATAGATCCAAAAGATGCGCGTTGTGGCCCAAAGTATCACGAACACGGGGCACTCAACCAGTTGTTGTAAATTAAAAGACTCACTTAATATGGTCAAGAATCGTGGTAACATTTCCCCAAGTATTTATATCTTTGGATATGTTGTCCTTTTTGTGCTCTTATTTCGCCGAGATTTATCGATAGATTTCGGCGTATAATTTGAGTCTTGGTATTATCGTTCTTCGATTGTCAAGAAGTCGGTGGATTTTCAGTGAGGTGCAGTTTGTTTTGATAAGTACTCTAAATAATATAATTATTTTTATTTAATTGAATAATATATATGCTGTATATGTTTGTTGTTTGATTGTTTTGTGAGGTGAAGTCATTTTCGTCGCCAGGAAGTTTTGACTACAGATGTATTTACATTCTAAATGCTTTTTTTACATTTTAAATGCTTTGTTTACATTCTAATCAAAGTTCAATTAATTTACTTTCAGAATACTATAATCTAGGAATTTAGATGGCAGCAAATTAAGAGGATGCAACAGTTAAATTTAGATAAGTGTTTAAAAATTTATTAATGGATAAAGATAAGGGTGTGTGCATTTCTTTTTAGGTTTTTGTGTTGTCCTGCAACAACTACTACATACAGCTATATGCTACACCGACGTTGCCAACATCCACGTCCCTTGATGAATTATTCCAGTACGTTCCTGCTTTCTCTGATAAAAGTAAGCAAATCCTGGACAGAGCGTTAACCCTCGATGGTTTGCTCACCGCTGCGAAGGTACTTCGCCGTCATACTTCTCCTGGTTATGATGGTCTAACTGCAGAATTTTTTCTACGTTTCAGGAATCTTTGGATTCCAGACCTACTGGATATCTCTGTGTTGTTTCCACACAGTTGATGCACGTAGTGTTCGGCTCGTTCTGCAAGCGTTGTTTGATTATCCAACTCGGTCAGATCCAATTCCGAAATCCTCGAATAGCACTCCTGTATTGTTGAGTAGGTTTACCGAGTAATGTGTGGGATCTTGCTTCATACTCCTCGGTACACTCACCCGAACATTATTGCGGGCACTCTTAAAGTCCTTAGGACCAAAGCACGAAGGCATGAAAGAAGAGAGGGAAGCACAATTATTAAATTAATTAAATTAATTATTAAAAATCATGCCCCTGATGAAAAAGCAACCCCAACCTCAAGATGGTAAGAGGCTTGTAGGGCTATCCCACCCCATCCAACGACTTTGTCCAGCCCTTGTCACTACATAGTCCCTATAACTCAGACAGTTGCCCGGAACTAGTTAGCAGAGAGAGAGAGAGAGAGAGATTGGAGGAGTCAGGGCTATCTAATCAGGTCTTCACTACATTATGACCAACAACCAAAAAATTTATGAGTCCGTGGCATAAGTGACCTGGTCAGCGTCACTGAGGATCCAGATATTCATATTATTCCAATAATAACCGTAAGGATATTTACAGGTAAGCCGACAAAAGGGAATAATAATAATCTTTAATTTTATTTACGATGCACCAGAATATCATTTAATAGTTTTGATTCGTAAATTGAAGCACTTTGTATGATTCGTAAATTGAAGCACCTTTTATTTCATGATTGTAAAAAATAGTTTTTTAAAAAAAAATTGAACCGACTTCACAAAAAGCGCCAAAAAGCATAAAATAATTTTTAATTTTATATCTATTACGACATTTTGAAGTCGGTGCAAATCAAACAAACCAAAAAACCACGTGTTTTTCAAATTTTCCAAGTTCATCATTTTTATTCTCCGACCAATTCGATCTTGAGAAATTTTCAGCTGCAAGTTTTATTTTGTGGAACGGTTTTTTCATGATTACTCTAAACTTCTTTTAAATTGTGTATATTTTTCAGAAAATATATTTAATTATATTTTAGTATTGCAAATTCATTTTACATGCGACATTGGCATTTGTTAATTCTAGACTTGACTTTACTTTTTTGATAGCCGCGTTGTGCATTGATCTGTGGAATATGCAGTGGTGTTGACATTCACCAACCTGCCAGACTTGCGTTTGGTTTGCTCAAACCGCATGTGCCCTCTATCGGTCGGTATTGTCAACCAGGACGTGAGCCATAATTTTGAGGTAAATGCTCTGGCTAAAACTAGGAGTTCGCCTCGGGAACATCATGCTCGCATTCTCGCAATCCAATAATGGCAATTGCGGGAGTGATATCTCCGATACAACCCCCGTTCTTGCCTGCTCGCAGAACAGGGCAGGTTTTCTTCCAGAAATTAGGAAGATTTGTGTGAAGGGAAGCTAAAAAAGTGAGCGGGATAAGGAAAAGGATAGGGAATTTAATGGGAACAAAATCTTGTTTAGCTGAGAGGAAACTTTACGTTACTCGATTCGAAGCCCAAAGTATGGCTCGACCCATGCCCTGAGATAAACTGTCTCATGTCTCACGCTAAATTAGCCGGGCTTATTTTGTTAGTGGGTGTGCCGATGTATGTTAACAAGCAGAGCGTTGTGATGCAGCCCTTACCGGCGTCCGCTGGGCATAATCTTGCCATGTTTATTTCCGGAATTTCGCGTGAATCATCTAGACGGGACAGATGTTATGTAATTATGATTGCGCACTTTGGTATGCAGAATTATAGGTAATTCAAAACTTCTGAAAATCAAGGCAGTGATATGCGTTGGATGCGTGTGAAACCACTGAAGACACCAATCGTAGAAGGAACTGGTTCTAACACTTAATCTATAAATGCTTTAGATGACAATTGAATTTATTCCTTAGTTTAGCTTAATAAAGGTTCGATATGGTACCTGCTTGGGAATATTTATACTACGAAAGTGCCTCCAACAATGCTTACTAACCATTCAATTGTTGCCTAATATTGGATTCAAAATAAATTAATTCGTCCTTTTACCTAGAAGACTGCTCATATATTCAATTTCTTGTTAGCATTGTCATAACTATGAAGTTAGCTATGGCTATAGATAACTTAAGTTACAATGCATCTATTCTTTGCTTAGGTAACTGTCTAAGGGTAACTTAGTCCATAGGTGTTTGACTACGCGATCGACACTCTATCTTTTTAGATATCTTATCGACTGTATTGTAAGCTCATAAATAAACATATTTGAAAGGAGAAACACTTAACTAACTTAATTTGCTGTTATTGCTTGCTGCAATCGGTGACGTCTGAATGTTTCAGTTTTATACCAGTCTTTTATGAGACGCTCGTTTAATCCTAAGGTCTAAACCAGATCCGGCTCTTGAGAGTACATGATGGATACCCTCTAACTGACAATGCTTTGCGGTATCTTTTATGATCTGTCCAATGTCGCTATTAGAACTACGGGGAGATTTCCTTCCCGAAGATTTTATTTGGTTCTCAGCATAACGTAGACTGAAATCAGTCAGTTACCCGAAATCTGGCACTTGGTACGTCAAATGGTCACGAGAATCACACGTCCTCCCCGGTGTTAGGACTTGTTAGTTTGATTTGAGTTATGAATTGTCGTCGATGTTGTGCTTTGTAGTGCCATCAATCGGTGGTTCTTCGTACCAGCCCTGTATCGCAACAATGTTTATTCGTAAATCAGATACGTTGTAAGTTGTATTGATCTCATACATGCACTCGGACGGAGCAATTCGTGTGAAGCCGTTCGTAATTGAAGTCCGATTTATTTGGGATTACGATGAATTTTGTTGACGATTGCGATTTTACGGCTTGCACCTGAGAAATTCTTTATCTTTTGTAGTAGTTAATCCCTCCCGATTTTAGTCTGTGACGGCGTTGTCTTCTATAGACTCCCCATACTTGTCGATAGTGTCTAAATTTATCTGCACTGTTATATAAATTGCATACCCAGCCCGGGTTCTACTCTGATCAAACCATTAGGACGTGCGTAGGCGGTTTCCTTGAACTGATACCTCCCTCTCATGATACATCATTTGAACGGATAGAGAAACATATCCAGACCGTCGCAACTTAGACCACGTTTTAGGAAGTCGAGATAATTTTACAGACTTCTTTGACATCCTAACCGACTCATGAGAACCAAGCGTTGACAGGAGAGCAGCACCACTCATCTAACGTTGAGGCAAGAGTAAATGTATTTTCAGATCTCCAAGCCATCTGAAAACTTTTCGGTAGGCCTCAGATCACTTGTTTGAGCGTATGAAGTCCTTGTCAAGTGTACTGTTTGAGGATAGTCGGATTTGATGTTAATTACAAATGCCAAGATTTCAGTGATGATTTCTCCACAATGGTTCATCCTTACAAATACTCGTGTCGTCGTCAAAAAAAAGTAATACAAATTATACCTTCTTCGTCCTTCAACAAATATGTTTTTTTTTAAAAACCGTTAAAAAAATGAATATTAATAAAATGATAACAATAAAACTTAAAGAAAATATAATAAAAAAATAAATAAATAAAAAACGTATCCTCAGTAAATTATAATAATACAAATCAAAAGAAAATTAACAAAATAATAACGAGAAAAAAAATTATAAGAAAATCCTAATCGGGTATGGCGAAATGGATATATTTCTGGGGTATACTAAACAACTGGCCATATTCTATTATTTTGCTACTAATCTTCAGTCTCTTCACACGCTGCCAGAACAACCATGATTGTATTTATATTGGCTTATGACAAAGACTAGGCGTTGTATCTGGTTTATTAGATTATCTGTTTTGGGAAGTACTCTACCTGTTTATGTCCCACCTGACCTCGACGGCTTTAGTTCTCCTCATGGTCGTACAAAGAAAAGGAAAGAGCGACGGACACGAGGAAAGACAGAACCACAAATCAACGCTTGCAACATTGTCCTTTTAGGGAGAGTGGAATAAAAGATAATAGGTAGGGAAAACGTGGATTGGGATGGAGGTTGTGAGACTTCGAGAGATCTGCTCCTATCACATTGCCCATTTGTATCGGTATGTAGACGTGCTGACTTTTGCGCGGAATACTGCCGAAGGTAAATTCTCAAGGAAGCAAGTTCATACTGTTTACTTATAAAATTTGAGTAACTGAATAAACGGAGCATAGAATATGCGTAAGAATCAGACACCCAAAAATTTGGTGTCGGTAAAATGCTGAGGGCTCGGTGATATACTGACAAAAATGAGGGTTGGTAGGGAGACATTACGGTGAGCCACTGCTCACTGTGAAGGTACTAAAGGATGCATGATAACATGCTTTAGAATGAGGCGCAAACAAAGTGTTTGCTCCGGTAAGATGTGCTGAGGGCTCGGTGCTATACTGACTAAAGTTAGGTTTGGTGAAGGGTCAATACAAACAAACTGGTCATAGGTAACGGCTGATTCTGACAGGACGCTGCTGGTTCGTCATCACGGCTCGTCAGAACTCAGACTCCCCCGAGCTTACTCCTAATGAGAGAGCAGTCGATGAAATCTGAGTTTAATCTCACCGGGATATGCACGTTGTCCTAATGAGAGACAGATGAGCTCCCATGATCCCTACACGAGTAGCCCAATGCTTCCCCCCCCCCCCCCCCCCCACGACCAAGTAGAGCATCGCGAATCCTGCCATGTGCTGGACCATGGTATGCGCGCGTACCCTCCTCCATCAGTTCATGTCTGCACATCGTCAGGGTCTCCACGAAGACTCGGTTGTGTGGACAATTATCATTATCAGAGGAGGACACGCACTCCAGCTTCAGGGCCGTATATCCTGCACGTGGTAGATTCCCAACAAATTCCCCTTCAAATCTTTAAGCTCATACATCCCTTTTTGGATCGAACTCGACATTTTACGAACTTCTTGTTTAGTTTGGCGCTAGTTTTTTTATCAAAGCTGCTCTGACCGAAATTTCGGCGATAAACTTCCTGACCAGCTCTGAAGCTCACTGACTTCGAACGTCCGTTTACCTTGTTCGAATGCTTTGTTTAAATTTTTCCGTGTCTGTTCGCGAATCAGATTTAGTTTATCGGAAGTGTCTATGTCGATTGGCTCGTTTATTGCCTGCAGCCGTCTCAGAAGCGCGTACGTGGAACCATGTTCGATCATTTGGTATGGAGAGAAGCCAATAGCTTGGTGGAGTGAACTCCAAAGGGAGCTCGCTATGGAACTTAACTTCTCGTCCCATCTGTCGGGTTCATCCTTTACGTACGCTCTTATAGTGGCTAGGACTGATCTGTTTACCCTTTCAGAGGCGTTTGCTTGTGTTGAGTGTACTGCCGTGCGAATGTGCTGAATGCCGTATCTCTCCAGGAGATAACCAAATTGCGCTGATCGAAATTGCGGGCCGTTGTCTGTAACCATGTTCTCCGGGACGCCAAATTTGTGGAAGATTTCTTCCTCGGTGAAGCTGCAGATGAGCGAAGTGCTCGCTTTCCGCAGTGGGCGTAACAGAGTGTATTTGTAGAAATCGTCCAGTGCAATCAAGATACATACGTGTCCTTCGTGCGGGGATACGGTCCCAGTAAGTCCATATAAACTCGCTGCCATGATCTCTCTGTTGACGCTTGAGCTTCCATAGGTGGTCATAAGATTAGTTTTTCAGTTTCCAGTTCTCGGTTTTTATTTTATTCTAACTGGCTTTTGATTTGTTTGTTTCGACTCTTGGATTTCTTGACTGGTTTGCATTTACAGTTTGACTTGCTTTCGTGTTCCTCCGGATTCATGTGATTTTAACTAATTTGCTGAGTAATAAGTGCGTTAATTTCCTTTGGTAGTGTTGCGCATCATGCTTCGCCTGGTTATTTTGATGTAGGTTAGGTTAGGTTAAAGTGGCTGCCTAAGAAGGTTAGGTTAAAGTGGCTGCCTAAGAAGGCTTAGGCCTAAGAGGCCCTTTGTGCTACCACATTGAGGCGTGAAATTAACAACCCCATAAAATTACCTAAGGAATAGAAGGGTTAACATTCTATCCCCTGTGCACCAAACCAGTTTCTTGCATCTAGTGGAACTAGTTCACGGGAAGTCAAAATTATTTTGACTGGGTTGTGAAGGATGTTCATCCTTAGTTCGTCGTCGGGAACCATTTTGAACTCCTGATAAATCGAGTCAGGTTTCTGACATCTGTGGAGCCCAGCTCGGTTAGCTCTTTGAAATAGGAGGAGCCCAAAAACCGGTTCCTACGGTTGGCTAGGGCCGGGCAGCTACCGAGGAGGTGAAGTATGGTTTCCTCTTCCTCCTCGTCGTGGCAACTCCTACAGAAGTCGTTTGAGGGCACGCCCAGCCTATCGGCGTGTCTACCTATGAGGCAGTGACCCGTGATTACGGCTACTGTAGTGCTAATTATTTTGCGTCCGAGTAGGCTGAGCCCTCTTGACTGCTTAAGGTCAAGCTTTGACCATATCTGTCGGGTAATCAAGTTTGATGTAACAATTTGTGCCGGGTTGATTGATAGACTCATTAATTGATTTATTTACCACTCTTATTGCATAATTTGTGCTTATCAATTTGTTTGTGTGTTTGTATTTTGTTTTGTTTTTATTAATTTTTCCTACAGTGCTTGTTGCGGTTCACTTTGCGCTGTCGTGGTGACCTTTTGGGACTTGGTGGCGCTGATTGGCATGTGTGGTTGATTTTATTTTTGCTGGCGATTAAATTTGCAACATTTCAATTTCCATTTTTGTTTATATTTTTTGTGTTGGTGTTCGATCGTACTGGTCACTGCTCTTTTGACGGCTGCATGCCGCTGCACTGTTTACATTTCTGTTGATCCGGCTTTCTGTCTTGTTTTACTACCTGAAAATATTCCTGTTACCTTTTGTTATTTATTATTTCCCTCATTTTATTGTCTTATTTTATTTCTTTGTTCATTCGTTCAGCTTGTTTTTTCTTCTTCCTTCTTTATTTTTGGGATGTTTATTTTTAATCTCTGTCTTTGGCTTTATCTCTTGCCTCTGGTTTTTTCCTTTTGGTTCTGTCTCCTATTCCCTGTTTTCGCTGTCCGCCGGTCCTGTTTCGTTTTATTCCCTAATTTAATTAATCTTAACTTATTTTACTGTCTTGCGCTGTTTTCTTTTCGTTTTACTTCTCTTGGCCTTATTTCCTGTGAGGGTATGATAGGATGAATGGGGCTCCTTGGTTAATAAATATAAGAAGGTGTAGTCCCTCAAGTTGTACAGTCCCAAATCCTAGTACCTCTTTTATCTATAAATTGATTAGATACATTTTATTCTTATTAAAGCAAAAGTCTATTTTATTTTATTAGTTTTAAAATTTTTATTTTTTATTTATTTTAATGTTTTCAGATCGGCAGATCTCGTTAGACTGAAATTCTATTTACATTTTTTTGAATCCTACTTTACATTTAATACATAGATAGTTTGTTCAATATTTTCTCTGTATAGAGAACAGTATTTTATTGTCAATGAATGAATGATTATAATATTTTTTAAAGTGTTTGTGTTTCACACTATTCAAAATTTATCGAAGTGTACAGGTTGACTAAAATATATTTGACAGTTATTTTGTCTGTACAGTCTGATTGAATATTGTTAAAGTGGATTAAAAAAAAAATTTTTATTGAAATAATATAATCAAACTTATGAAATTTTAATTAAAAATTAAATTTGTAGCTACTGCTACATCCTGCTTCTGGTTTTGTGTCGTCATAAGCAGTATGCTTCCTGTGGTGCCTGTGCGAGGTTGATCTCCCGCGACGGAATAGCCTGTGATGGTGTTTGCGGACTGGTCTTTCAACCAGATTGTTTGAAGCATGGGACCAGATCCTCTGGTTTCTCGACATACAGGGAGTGCTCTGACATTAAGCCCTGCCACGTCTTAAGGCTGGTGAGAAGCATGGTCGATGCGCTCTCCGGTGACCTCTCTCTCGTTGCAGATAGGTCAGCAACTCCTCTTCTCGCTGGGCTGATCTTCATCTTCTGTCGGATGACACGTGTACCTTGTCCAATAAAATGGATAGGTTGCTGGGCGTCGTTGACACTCTTGAGTCAAACTCTGGTGTCGCAGGAGATGTCCTCTCGAACGTTGTCGCTGTCGGGCTCCCTGGACAATATTCATGCCTCTCTTGCTGGCCTCGACCCGAGCATATCTTCTTCAGCGGGTTCATCACCCATCCTCCCTATTGTCGACGACATCTGCCGCGGTGTTAAGCAGGAAAAATATGACCTGGGTGCTGTTTTCGCTAACTCGAAGGTGCTGGACTCTATTGCTTCTGACCTGAGTGTCCTGTCCTCGCATCACATGGCTTCTTCTCGACTGCAGCCTTCTGTATCGCCGTTCTTCGCCGAATTTTTTTTCTTCCTCAGGGCTGGCGGTATTTCAACCACTTTCTCCCACTGTGGACAATGCATTCCCCGTACTCGACCAGCCACCGTGCCGACCTCAGTCCGCTCGTAGACGGAGGTGTCGTCTTAGCGCTGTTCGTGTTCCCCCTGCATCAGACCCAGCTGTGAACATATCTCCCGGCTCCTCTCAGTCTAATCCCTAACCATCGCATGACACATTCCCATTGAGCTCCATTAATGTTTCTCGAAATGAGGGTTTCACTCTAAGGATTGCGCAACCACCGCGGTCCTTTTTTGTTTCCCGACTTGATCTCTCGACTTCTGTTGACGATGTTGTTGGCTCCGTGAGGGAGAGGAGTGGTGCTGAAGACTCTTCACTACTCCATTGTCAACTTCTAGGATCTCGTCAATCTCAAGGACTCATGTCGTCTTTTAAGTTGACATCGTACCCAGAACTTTTTGAGATAATGTCTGTCCCCGATTTCTAGCTCGAGAATATCATTGCACATGAGTATGTGCCCCGTCGTAGGGCTGCGGGAGGCACTCAGAATGGAACTACTGCTAGCAACCAAAAAAACTAGGTATGCTATCCTTCTACTACCAAAATGTAAGGGGACTAAGAACAAGAACAAGCCAGTTATTTCAGGATTATTTTGCCTGCTGTCACGACGTCACCGCTCTGACCGAAACCTGGCTTCATTGCTGTTTTAATGATACAAAAATTCTTGACGAGTCCTATCAGATTTTTCGTAAGGATAGATACTCTGACTCCATGGCTCGTGACTTGGATTGCAGCTTGGTTGATATCCCTGCTTTTTCCGTCACGCTCACAATCGAGCTCTTAGCTCTTAAGATAGCTCTGGGAAAGATGCATATATTCCTGCTATGTCGTTATATCCCTCCAAACTTGACAACTCTAAGATATTTTAATTCTTAGCCTTGATTTTATTAATAATATGACAGACCCAGAGGACGATATAATCCTTCTTGTTGACTTTAACTTACCCAGCGTTCAATGGGCATTCAACACCGATGACGATGACTACCTTCCTTCAAATTGTCTTACTGTTAAAGACTCCCATTTTCTTGACGCCATCTCCTCCTCTGGTTTACACCAAATGATTGAAGTAAAAACCTCTATGAGAAGGCGCTTAGATCTTATCTTTTCTTCTGATTCGAGTAACACTATAGTCGAACCAACTTCTCGTAACTTATCCGCTATCGACAGTTCACATCCGCCCATTTCCATCTCTTTTTGCTACGATGGTTCTAATATTGTTGACCCCAACGTAGATCAGTACGTTATTGATTTTAAAAGGGCGTACTTCTCTGATCTTTCAAACAGGATCCGCTCAATGGAGTTCCCATCCCTTTTTTATGATAGCGATGTCGACGATTGTGTTTCTGTGTTTTACGATAGGATTTATGATCTCTTTAATTCGTGTGTACCACTCAAGCGGTTCAGTTCATCTTGTCGTTCTCCCCCGTGGTATACTAGGGAACTAAGGAGTCTTAAGAATAAAAAAAAGTAGGTTATGGAAAACCTGAATTCGTTTATTGTCATGAATGCTTTTTAGCGTTATCTTCATCCTTATACAGGGATAATATTCGCAGCAACTTGCATAATGATCATCGTACCTTTTTTAAATTTGTAAATCTAAAGAAGAAAACTGATAATTATCCATCTACAATGTGGTATTATGGATCGTCTAGTTGCAGCGCGCCTGATATAGCCGATAACTTTGCATTGTTTTTTTAGGGCGCCTTTTCATCAGTCAACTTTGTGCCTTCCCTGGAAGAGTTTGGTCATATCCAGAATCGTCCCGCTAGCTCCATTGCTTTGCCCATTATATCTCGTGATATTATCATGAATGGTATCAAGGAGCTTAAACTGCACTTTTCTTCTGGTCCTGATGGTGTTCCCCCTGCATTCTTGAGATTCTGTTCTGATGCCTTACTCGTTCCATTGGATCTCATCTTCATCAAATCTCTTCAGGCCGGCAGATTTCCTACGTTATGGAAGAGCTCTTTTATAATTCCTGTTTATAAAAAGGGGCTTAAAAATTTAATAACAAATTATAGGCCAATCGCAAAGCTTTCCTGCATACTCAAGTTGTTTGAATATGTTATATACTCACAGCTTGTTGGGCAGTGTAAGGGTTAATCGCATCTAATCAACATGGCTTTCTGCCTGGTAGATCGACGACAACTAACCTGCTTGAATTTACATCCCACATAATCTCTGCCTTATAGCGCGGTCTCCAGACCAACTGCGTCTACACCGACTTTACCAAGACATTTGATAAACTCCTTAACTTAAACTGTGATTATGCTTTAACTGGAAAAGCTGGGCTTTCCGCCTCTATTGATCGTATGGATCTGCTCTTATTTAAAAGATAGGTCATACCGTGTATCTTTCCGTAACACTTTATCTAGAGTTTTTAGGGTTTCATCTGTTGTACCGCAGGGTAGCCATCTGGGGCCGCTGCTGTTAATTCTTCCCATTGACGACATTGTCCCTTTGATTAGGCACTCTAAAGTCTTAATCTACGCAGACGATATGAAGATTTTCTCATGCGCTAGAAACAGTTATGATTCTTCCTGCATTCAGGATGATTTGAATATCTTCAAGATTTAGTGTTCCTCAAATGGCCTGCAACTTAACCTGGATAAATGTGACGTTATGTCATTCTGTAGGAACCTCAATCAGCTCGTCTTTGATTATACCTTTGCGGAAACTACTATCCGTCGTGTGGAGTCTGTTACTGATCTTGGTGTGAACCTAAACTAAAAACTCGATTTCACTCTGCACATAAACTATATCGTGTCTCAGAGTAATTCAGTTCTGGGTTTTGTTAAACGGTTATGTGTCCTATTTTTGACCTGGTTCTTACTAAGGCTTTGCTTAAACAATCTCTGTTGTCTGAGCAGCCCTGATTGCAGTGTTTTGGTTTTTTGTTTACAAAAATTTTTTTTTTCATGTTGGTGTGGGAGCCTCATTTACATCAATATATGTTATATTCTGGTGAGTTATAAGGGTTAATTCTATGATGTATCTGGAAATTTACCCAAACCCGAAAATGTATATCTGTATTCTGACATAACTTTAGTCAATTCACTGTTTATAGTTTTAATTTCCTCAACTCTTTTTATGAAATTAAATTTAAGAGAAGTATTTAGACTCAAAATTGGCATAGAATTTACATCGGCAACAACGAAATGATCACTGAGTACTTTTTTGCCTTTTGATACCTGTAAGTATACTGCGCGCCTGATATAGCCGATAACTTTGCATTGTTTTTTGAGGGCGCCTTTTCATCAGTCAACTTTGTGCCTTCCCTGGAAGAGTTTGGTCATATCCAAAATCGTCCCGCTACCTCCATTGCTTTTCCCATTATATCTCGTTATATTATCATGAATGGTATCAAGGAGCTTAAACTGCACTTTTCTTCTGGTCCTGATGGTGTTCCACCTAAAGTCTTGAGATTCTGTTCTGATGATTTACTCGTTCCATTGGAACTCATCTTCAACAAATCTCTTCAGGCCGGCAGATTTGCTACGTTATGGAAGAGCTCCTTTATAATTTCTGTTTATAAAAATGGGCATAACAACTCCATAACAAATAATAGGCCAATCGCAAAGCTTTCCTGCATACCCAAGTTGTTTGAATCTGTTATATACTCACAGCTTGTTGGGCAGTGTAAGGGGTTAATCTGATCTAATCAACATGGCTTTCTGCCTGGGAGATCGACGACAACTAACCTGCTTAAATTTACAACCCACATTATATCTGACTTCCAACAAGGTCTTTAGACTGACTGTGTCTACACCGACTTTCGCAAGGCAGTTGATATGAAGATTTTCTCATGCGTTAGAACAGGCATGATTCTTCCTGCATTCAGGAAGATTTGAATACCTTCAGGGGTTGGTGTGCCTCAAATGGACTGCAACTTAACCTAAATAAATGTAAAGTTATGTCATTTTATAGGAACATCAATCAATCAATCAGCTCGTCAGCTAGACAAAAAAACTCGATTTCACTCTGCACATAAACCATATCGTATCTCGGAGTAATTCAGTCCTTGGTATTGTTAAGCGGTGATCAAGGGAGTTTTCTGATCGACAGACCCTAACTTACTTCTTACTTTTTTCTTTAGTTAGACCAATTCTTGAGTACGCATCTCAGTTTGGTCTCCTTTCTATGCTGTTTGAGGGTATGATAGGATGAATGGGGCTCCTTGATGAATGAATATAAAAGGTACCTCTTTGTACCTATAAATTGTTTAGATATATTTTATTTTATGAAAGTAAAAGACCTTTCTATTTTATTACTTTTTTAAAATTTTATTTTTTTATTAATTTTAATGCTTTCAGATCGGCAGATCTGGTTATACTAAAAATCTATTTACAATTTTTTGTATCCTACTTTACATTTAATACATAGATAGTTTGTTAAATATTTTCTCTGTATTGAGAACAGTATTTTATTGTCAATGAATAAATGATTATGATATTTTTCAAAGTGTTTGCGTTTCACACTATTCAAAATTCATCGAAGTGTACAGGTTGACTAAAATATATTTGACAGTACAGTCTGATTGGATATTATTACAGTGGATTTTAATAAAAATATTTTATTTATAATATAATCAAACTTAAGAAATTTTAATTAAAAATTAGAAATTAAAAATTAAATTTGTAGCTACTGCTACACTGTTCATTCTAGATGCATTGAATCGGCGCAACGGAACTTTGTTAGGTTCGCACTAAGGGAACTCCCGTGGAATGATCCATTAAGGCTTCCTGCTTATGATGATCGCCTCCGATTGCTTAATATGCACTCGTTGGAGGAACGACGTAGAATTGCTGACCTAGTATTTATTCACCAGCTTTTGAACTTGAACATAGATTCTCGCACTCTCGCAAGTTTGGTTACTTATAGGAAAACCCCGTATAGCTTAAGGTAATTGCCTTTATTACAAGTTATCCATTATCGGTCTAACTATGGTATGCATGAGCCTATTAATGGCATGTGTAGAGCCGTGAACATGTGTCCTATTTTTGACCTGGCTCTTACTAAGGATTTGCTTATACGATCTCTGTTGTCTGTGCACCACTGATTGTAGTGTTTGGGCGTGTTTTGATTTTTTGTTTACTAATATTTTTTTTTGCATGTTGGTGTGGGAGCCTCATTCACCTCAATATGTGTTATATTCTGGTGAATAGGTGAATTGATTCCAGGCTTCTGCCTGTGTTAGAAGGGTTAATTCTCTAATTAAGATGGAATTTGAAGCTTTTGTCTCTTTATTAATGTCACAGGCTAACACGTATGCGCGATCATCAGCGGTCATTTTGGGCCAATACAGGTGTCGTCGTATCCGTTCTAGGGTCTTCCCAATGCCACCATGCGAATGCAGAGGCAGACCATGCGCTCTTGCAATGACGTCAGGTACCCGGCCCCGTGGAATCCAAAGCTTCCAGGCTTCTTCTTCCTGGACTGGGTTAACAGTTCTGGGCTGTGTTCTTATGTACAGTATCAGTCGCAAATCGTTACATCCGGCAAAAAGGACTTGTGTCTGCGAGATAACGCATCAGGTACCACGCTTAAGCTGCTCTTACGGTGTTCAATGGTGAAGTTTAAGCCTTGAAGCTTTAGACTCCACCTGGCCAAACGCCCATTAAGGTCCTTTTAGGACATTAGCCATTGCAGGCTCGCACAGTCCGTCAATACCTTGAATTGCATGAGTTCCACATACGGCCGAAACTTTTGAATGCTAGTAATTGCGGCTAGGTACTCTAGTTTGGTTACGGTGTAGTTAAGCTGTGCCGAGTTTAGCTTTTGGGACACATACGCAATGGGTCTCTCCTGGTTATCGTCGTCCAGCTGCAGCAGAACCCCACCTATGCCCTGGTTGCTGGCATCGCACTGAATAATGAAAGGTTTGGAGAAGTCAGAGCTCACTAGAACCGGGGAAGAGGTAAGCTTTTCCTTAACGCGTTCGAAAGCGGTTTGTGTCTCACTAGTCCACGTAAATTTGCCGCATTCTTTAGAGTGTCATATAGGGGCTGATTAGTCGGCGTAATTTGGTATGAATTTACGATACCAGCCTGCCATAACCAGAAATCGTCGAACTTGTCTAATTGTCTTTGGCGGAGGGTATTCTCTTATGGCTGATATCTTATCCGGGTCGGTCTTAATACCCCCATTTCCTCTTATGTACCCCAGATAACGGGTCCCCTTGAGGCAGAATTTGCTCTTCTCTACATTGATAGTGAGTCCCGCTCCCTCCAAGCATTCCGCAACCCGGGCGAGTAGCTTAAAATGTGAGGAGAAACAATAAAAAAAATTAAATTCAATGCGGTCATCTAATTAGAAACGGTTTGTTATCGTTTTTATAATCTGTAAAATCGAAAGCTTTATTAGTAAAATTAAAATTGATTTTTTACATCTGCTACCTAATATTTTGTTGGCCATCCATTATTTTTCAAAACAGCTGCACATCGCCTTGGCATCGAGTTAATCAGTTTCTGACATGTAGAAAGGGGTATTTCGGTCCAAGCAGCTTTAACGGCCGTAAACAATTCTTCTATATTACCATATTTTTTTCAAAAACTTTGCTTCCTCCCATCTGATTCCATTCGGTTAATTTTTGTTTCATCCGACCACAAAATCCGTTTCCAGTCTTTGGAAGTCCTATTTATGTGTTCATGAGCAAGTATTTACCGAGCCAATCGGTTTCTTTTGGATAACAGTGGCTTCTCGCGAGCAACTCGGCCATGATACTGTGGTTGCTTCTTCGGAGAATACTTTTTTCTTAATGTCTACAGCCGATTTCAAGGGGTCTTGCTTAGATAAACGGATAATTTTCCTGTCTGTTGCTGCCGATGTCCTTCGTGGCCTTTTCTTTCGGGGTACATTATTCACTATTATTTATTATTATTTATAAAAATCCCAATGTTTAAGCGCATCAAATAACAATTTTGTTGATCTTTTTACTTTTCTGGTTATCTCTGCATAGGAATAGTTCTCTTTTCTTAAATTTAAGATAAGTGCTCTTTCTTCTGTCGTGCAACTTTTCGTCTTACCCATAGTAAATAACTTCAATTTCCCCGATACTTATAATACAGCGTTTATAATATTCACGTTTCGCGAAACTATTTCACTTCGAAACCGTGCCCACCAAGGACAATAATCTAGTGATTTTACACGAACACTTATGCCTAAAAGTAAATTTTTGCAAATTTTTTTAATTAGCTGTCCGCGTTACTTTGCTACCCTAACGGTATTTGTTTTTCTGTACGAGAACACAAAGAGAGTTTTCTATGGAAAATATCAACATACACTGGAGAACATTTCAATATTTTTAAATTTAAATATGGAATATTTGTTAAATATGTGCGGAATATTTTATATTTGTGTGCCACAAGTCACCGTTCCTAATTAGTTGGCCGCCGCTGTATATGCGATTTTTGGGAGTTGCCTCGCTATGTTTATATGATGTGAGAGACATCGTACAGTTCCAAGGAAAATCGGTACACGACAAAATCAATGACTTCACAACTAAATCAAATTGACCGAACGGCAAATTCTTACCTAAAAATTGTTTTGCGAAAACCTTTTGTATAATTATCGATTTCAGCAGATAATTTTTAGTGCTTAGATAACCACCAATATGTTTAAATGCGTAGAATGCAGCAAATTCTTTCGCCGGAAAGATAGTCTTCTAAGACATAAGAGACGGTCAACACATTTATTGAAAGATAAAAATCGTGAAGAAGAGATTTTATCAGATGAAAATACCCATTTATTAACACCCATCAATGAAGCCGGTTTTGACCCCATTAGGAATATTATTAAGAATAAAATGTTTGTGCTTAGAAAAAATTGGGGACATTCTCAAGAACCCTTAAAGGATGAGAATAATGGAAATTATAGCATTGTTGATAGAAGAAGAAATAAAGATGTGAACCTAAATTCAACTAAAGACGACAATCCCGCGTTTGAAGATGATAACCAAAGTCGTGACCACGCTGTTGAGGATGATGACCGAAGTTGTGATGACGACTTCAATGGCGATGATGATGAAATTCAAGATATTACAGACCCCAATATACTGGTGGATGAATTAAAATTAACATTAAGCAGGAGGTCAGGAAGAAAAGCTTTGGAAATTCTAGAACAGTTAAAAATGCTCAATGTCATTGTATAAAAGTGTTTGATAATGTCAGGGGTCGATTTTTCTTCCGAAAAACGTTAAATAATACTCAAATATAATGACATAATTTTCTTCATTTCAATTCCTGGCGTGAGAAAGAAAAGATGTTTTGAATGGAAAAGATTCAGCATAGATATTGTATGTATTTGCTCAGTTAGATGGCGAAATTTAAAATAATTAACGTTAATGTGATTGGAGTTATTTTAAGTGTGTTTATTACTCCGGAAAAGGGTAGCAAAACCCCTAATATTTAGTATTAGAAAACATACTACGTATAAATTTCATCCTTTCGAACATGCAAAAATTGAGGTTGTATCAGGTGATATAACTTTAATCGGAGATGTTGTAGATGCTGCTCTAAATGCGAGACGAATCGATGGCTGCCAGAAAAACTGTCCTTTTGCTGATATTGAAACTGATTCTGCGTGGATTAAAAGAGAAAAGGAATCTTAGATATATCTGATTATAAAACGCATGTTATTGGCACGAGTTATTCATTTGTATAGAAGATTTCAATTGAATATCATGTTTTGGGCTGAAAATATAAAACAGGGACAAAAATACTGCGTTTGTTCAGTTGGCTGGCGCCAATTTAAATTAATAAATATCCAGGTTAATGGACCCGTATTTAATTTGTTAATGACTCCTCAATATGGTGAAACAATTCTTTTGCTTTATCTTAAAAGTAATGATCTACTTCCAAAAAGATTTATTGATTTCAATTTCATATTTCAACCTCTTGAACATGTTAAAATAGAGGTGTACTTAGGCGATATTACCATAGTTGGAGAAGCTTCAGACGTTATATATAGGCAAAATACACATCATGACAACATCTTTCCGCCTAATTGCCCGTTTAGGGAAAAAGATTGGGATGGTAAGGCAAAATTGAGAAGTTAAAAAGATTCTGTAATACAATAATTTAACCAGTACTGGAGGATATAAATCAGTTTAAAGGAGTTTCCGATATTTTATTTGATGTACCCAAAGAAATAATTTTTAAACTAAAAATTCGTGTGGAATCATAGATGTTAAAATAAAATGAATAAAAACAGTGTATTATTATGTATTGAAAATTTTGTTTTATTACCCAGAGCCCTATGGTTTAATATATATATATATATATATATATATATATATATATATATATATATATATATGCAGATAAAGGAATTAAAATTAGCATCAAGCAGGAGGTCAGGTAGAAGAGTTTTATAAAATCTAGAACAATTAAAAAGGCTCAATGGCGTCGTATTAAAAAATGCTTGAAAGTAAAACTAATTACAATTTAAAAATCAACCATTTCTTTCAACTTCTATATATTCAGTGTAATTAACGACAGACAAATCAGCAGGTGATCGATTACACTGTGCAAGTCGAAAAGACACTAGAGCTTTAAATAGTGCAAGTCGAAAAGACACTAGAGCTTTAAATCGTGAATATTTCGAAAACAGCGGCTAACTTTGAAAAAAAAAACAGTAATGGATACCATTATTAAATTCGGCGTACATGAATTAGGTTTACCAGGTAGACGTTCTATCTGCTGAAAAAAACTTTCCGCTTTACGCATAGTTACCCCTCCATTGACTACGATTGGAAGAGCGTCTTCAATTAGCTTGTCAAAAATAAAATAAACTTGTGGAATCTGTATTACACATTTGCGATAAGAATATTTATAAAATGAGGGGGCCGCACGCTTCATTTTAATTTTATCAAAAGAATTTAAGTAATCATATGGAAAACCCCCTTTCTCCTTATTAATTTAAAAAACTCATTATCCTTAAATTCATTATGGATTATTCTGATTATGGATTATTATTCTAAAGTCTTCATCATGCAGATTTTTATTTTTTTTTATTTTTTGCCAGAGTATCTAAACTCGCATAACTCGAATAAAGCGAATGGAACCTAAAAATCGTAATTCAATCGCTTGATTCTGAGATGAAAAAATTGTCTTTGACATTGATATATATATATATATATATATATATATATATATATATATATATATATATATATATAACACTTTATTTAAGGGAATAACGTTAATAGAATCTTCAATTTCATTTAATTTTAAGCAGCTCAAGTTTTAAAAATTCCAGTGGGGGTAAAATACTTGATAACACTCTGCTATAAAAGCTGAGGCAAATACTTAGGTAGAGCAGTATATTCAGGGAAGGAAGGAAGATCAGGTATGTTGCAGAGTAATTAATATATGTGTTAATAAGAAATGTTATTACAGAAATAAAATGGAAGGAAAATCTGTCGTAAATACCCCTCGCGAGCAATATACTTTTAAGATACAATTCACCCCAGTATGGGATGAAATGATATTAGCGGCTAATAATCAACTGGCTTTCGGGATAAAGGCGCTGAAGTATTTACTGGAAGAACATTACTTAGACAGATTTCAACAACATATTCAAAAATATTTAAAAAATGGTGCATCAATCGATGTAATGAGCACAATTTTGAAATCATCGAACTTAATACAAATCTTAAGGATGGTGAAATTAAGCAGGAATATCTAAATAAAGTAACACAACCTATAATACAGAAAATGGAGGAATTCGAGAGACGAACAGAGGTTCTTGTATTGAATATATGTTTTGTAAAATTCTTTTTCGAAAATCATCAATCACTGGAACCGCAGTCAGGGGTTAAAACAGTGCAGATCAACAACACTGTATATGAGATGGATGAAGATTGCAATTTAAACTTTATCGAAAACAAAATCGACGAAATACCAGGATTTAGAAATATGTAAATTAATTATATAAAATAATGATATGTCAGGAAGAGTTAATAAAACTATGCCGATTTTAAATAAAAATTGATTAAGTGAATTACGAGTGTTTTTATTTATAAGAAATTTAGTATTTTGTGATTACATGTGATTGGTGTATACTCTTTTCCAAATACATGTTTATACTTGCTAATGCGAACAAAGTAAATTACATGTACCAAAGTAAAGTTAATAATTTTTTAAACTGTGATGATTATTTTAGTAAACTGAACTGTGCTCCAACCAAAAGATTTAGTCGTGATATTAGCATAAGTCTTGACAATAGAACATTTGAATATACCTAAGAACGCAAAATTAGTGTCATTCATCGTAATAAATACAAATTCCATGATAAGAGCTCTCAATAACGAACTTACTGTAGGTGAAATACAGCGTCAAAGCTTTTATACGCAGCTATTCGTCAATGGTGTTATTTTAACTAGTAATCAAGGCCCAAATGACGTAATCGGTGTAATGACTTATAAACACTTATAAAACGTTTTTTATTGAACCATAACATAATTGTAGTAATAAACTCTATTTCTTCACTTTGTCTCTCTCTCCAGGGATTCGTCCATGATTTTTGCTGCTAGAATTCTCGTCACTAGAAACTGAACTAGATAGTGGCAGAAGCCTGTTTTGAGAAAAAAGCTAAAACTTGTTAAATGGTTCTATCTGCTTATCTAAGTTTAAAGAATAATTTATATGCAGCAACTGTAATAATATAATTTTATTGATCTACATAGTAAAACAAATCATTCGATATCACATTCTCAGGTTTATTATTAATATTCTAATTACTAAATTCCAAAATATAACTATATCCAATACATCCGTAGTTTTTGATGAAATAGGTAGCCTCATTCAGTTTCTGAATTGCGGATTGGGCTATGAAATTAAAACGTGCTGGTAAGAACAACTGATGATTCTCTAATTCCAGCATAATCCGGTCACCATATGCTGTTTTTAGTCTTTCCGCATGTAAAATCCTGTATGCACATCTTTGATCCATGTCGTTTATGTAAAGAAGTGGCTTATATCTTCGTAAATTGAGATTCTCTAAAGCCTCACTTATATCTTTTGAATTTTGCTGCTGTACTAGGGCTTGACTCATTTTGATATATATGCCTTTACTCAACGCGAGAGAAAATATTGAACTGCGCTTATCTTAGCAGATGTCTTGTACGATGATGCATTATCAGACAGTATGTCCATCGATGATTCGTTATCCGGCGGTATTAACTTTGTAGGAGATGTCATCTCATTCGATGATTATAATAGGTTAATTACCCAACTGACGCCGAGGGGTGAAGGAACAATTTCTTACCATTACTGCCTTTACAATGCCCCTGGCCTTATTGTGATAGTTGCGCTTTGGTGACAGAAATTATTTTTCTACCTTTTTACAGAATATATCGTGACAACTCAGCGCGTTGATAATTTAACAGAGTTAGGTTTTCTTGTGCCAGTGTCTATGGTTGTAATTGTTTTGCGGGTATTAAGTATTCATATGTATAATAAATAAAAAGTGTCCCCTGAACTTGGAAAGATGGAAAAGGTCTTTCAAATTCATTAGATAATTAGCAAATATAAATTTCCCTGATAAGCACGAATTTACTCATAGTCGAAATACAGTGCCAAAGCTTTTGACCACATCTTCAGATAAGGGACGCTCTTGTCTTGCCTGTATACAAATGTGAAATTCTATTCTGATAATTTCTTTCTTCTTCATATCTACAGTTCAAGGTTGCTACACGAAATTATGATATGATATAACTCCCGAATTAATGTCTATACTTAGATCTGGAAAATAAATTGCATGATAATCTTTTAAAGTTCAAGGCTGTTGTTGTTTCAGCAAATCGTTTTTCTTATCGCCACCCAAAACATATACGAGTTTCGGGCATTCAACTCTTATCGGCAAATTTTTACGCTGACGAAATCGAGTGCAGACGTTTTACTACGCCTTATCAGCGAATTTTTATGCTAAAAGAAATCGAGCCAGACAGTTATTAAGCAGCGAATTTTTAACAAATTTCGAATGCTATTTTTAAATCGCTTTTCGGTTAATTGCAGAAGTCCTCCAGAGATGGCGTCTTTAAATTCAATAAGCCAATAAAATCTATTTGTAGCTTGCCACTGCGCGTATTCATATATTCGCAAAATAAAAATTCAATTTGCTATTTTTAGCTCAAAACATTAGTTTATATACTGACTTAAGAATATCAACCACAATTAGCTTGCTAGCCTCAGGGCTAGAGCGCTTTGCTTCGAACCACAACAACCGAGGTTCGACACCCGGAAACAGATTTTGCGCTTTTTAACAGCTGGCATTTAAATTAAAATTCTACATGTGACATCATTCCATCCATTAGCCAGACAGTCAGCAAGTGACACACACACACACTTAACCAACAACCAGCCAGTCAACAGGAGACTAGTCAACATAGTACTTCAGGGTATTCCCTCCTATGACGTCATACAACCGGATGTTTACAAGCCAACAGGGGAATCCCCTCCCGGAATTCCCTACTATGACATCAGACACCAAGGGAAGCCCCGCCCCCATAACAACATAGGCTACAATTCTACAAATACCCATGCTACCGGATGTCTGCCTAAACCGCCCCCATACCTACTAATACCATTCAATTCCAAGGAAAATCGATGTACGGCAAAATCAATGACTTCATTTACTAACCCAAACCAAATTGACCGAACGGCAAATTCTTAATTAATTGTGTTGCAAAAACCGTTATATATGCGATTTGTGGGAGTTGCCTAGCTAAGTTTATATGAGATGAGCGATATCGTTCAGTTCCAAGAAAAATCGGTGTACAGCAAAATCAATGACTTTTACAATAAAGGGATTGATAAAATTGTTTGTTTATAAACAAATATTAAAGTGATTTATTTAAACGTTTATAGTTCTAAGAAATACTTTTTCTGTAGTTTTTTTTAATTAGACTTATTTTAGGTAACAGAATACAAGAAATAAATTTGGTAGGGGAATGAGGGAAAGGGAAATGAGACGAATATCAAAATAGGGGTCGAAATATTTTTGAAGCGTTGAAATTTAATTTTAATTTAATACCAAAATTGAAAAATATTTTATTCACTTCCACATCTGCGCCGTTAGTTTTAAACCATCAGAATAAAGTTATCTGACTCCCCAAATCTGACCGCAAATTAACAAGAAGTAAATTGGTAATTTTAAGACGCTCCTCCTATATATATATATATATATATATATATATATATATATATATATATATATATATATATATATATATATATATATAGGAAATAAAACTATAAAGCTGGCAACACCGCAAGCAGCAAGAACATCTGTAAAAATACGCGCACAAAGCAGAAGAGAGGAAGAGCAACGCATTTGAATTCGACGGCACTTGTTCCCGTTTTCGCTTATAAGAAAGAAGTGTTACGGTTCGGGAAGAAACCCTTGTAATTTAATTTAATTTAATAAAATATAGTTATTAGTTCTGAATTCTAAATCCGTGCGTTGTTATTTCAAACATGATTGTGAAATTTTATATTGTAGGAAAAACATAACGAACGGATCGAAAAAACAGTATTAACGAGGCGAAGATAAGTGCAGAACAAGTCAGAAAAGTTGCGCTAAGTGGAGATTTTAGTAAGAAAAGTTGGAAAAGACTTTAATTTTTGGTGTGAAACGTGGAATACGGGGACAGGTTTCAAGGTGCATGCAAAGTGGTTAAGTGTTTTTGAACAGAGAAGTTGAAAAAGTTGGATAAGACGTTACGCTAAGTTGAGATTTTTGTCCGATAACTGAAATACAGGGACAGCGTCCAAGGTGCATGGAAAGTGATTTTGAAAACAAAAAATTAATTTCTAATACACGAAGTGATTTTGAAAAGAAAATTAATTTCTTAAACTCAAAGTGATAAGCCGAGACGTGTGGCCTATAAAATAAAATGTGAGTGTTGGTTGTTTGTGTTTATGGTGGTGGTTTTAGGTGAATAGAAAAACGCAAAGTGATCTATAAAATAAGCGGTACTGATCGCTTGTGTTTATTACGGTCTACGTGGTCTATAAAATAAGCGGTACTGATCGCTTGTGTTTATTACGGAAAGAGAAACGGTTTAAATTGAAGATAATAGAAAACGCGAAGAGATAATTTTGTTTAGCCAAAAACATGGAATAGTTTTTGTGAATGTGTTAGTCTTTCCTTGATTTCTATTGTTATGCCATAAATAATATAAGTAACGAAACGATATATTTGTAAGTTAACGCAATTACATGCAAAAAAGCAGTAGTGATAAAAGTTGGAAAGAATTGGAAAAGTTGACAGTGAAAGAATTACGAAGTGAGCGTATGCGTGGACTAAAAATATGGTATTGAATCAAAACAGATATAGTGAAGAGATTGTTCAACGCTGCGATGGAAAACATCACACCAAATAATAGTGGCAATCGTAGTGACAATAACAGTGACGAGGAAGAAAACGACGGCAGTGACAGTTCTGTTGGTTCTGTAAAGGAAAAAACGATTGATAGTCTAACAGCAAAAGCATTAAAATCTAATGTAAAAAACGCGCGTGTAATAACTGACAGTGCTTACAAAGATAGTGACGATATAGTGAATACTAAGAACATCGAAGAAAATAATACTACAGAAAACAAATTTGCGTTGAAGACAGAATCCCAAAGGGTAAACATGGTTGAGGTATTTACTTTTAAAGACATAGAGGAATCATTAGAATCCTTCGAAGGTGAACCTGGTAAAGATGTACAGAAATAGTTGGTAAGTTTTGAGAATATTTCTACTATTTGCAAATAGAATGAGGTTCAAAAATTTATCTACGCGAAGCGATTGTTAAAAGGAGCAGCTCGATTATTTATTGAATCGGAAAGTAGCGAGACTAAAGATTGGAAAACATTTAAAATTAAGTTGGAGGGTGAGTTTATACAGTACCTGAAGTCCATTCATTTACATAAAAAGTTAAGTTCACGTAAAAAGAAAAGCAATGAAATATATCAGGAGTACTTATATCAGATGCAGATTATAGCAAAACGGGGAGTAATAGACGAAAGTTACATTATCAAATACATAATAATCGGGATTCAAAATAGTCCAAGTAATAAAGATATTCTCTTTGAAGCCAAAATTATTGAGGAAATCAAGTTAAAGCTAAAAGCTTTTCAAGCTATAAAGGAAAGAGTGAGTGGCCAACGACCACCAACATCGTTTAATCCAGGAAATGGTAGCAAGTTAAATAGAGGGGGGTTCAACGCCAAGCCAATTGATCAAGTTGCTAAACTGCAAGGACGTTGTTTTCGTTTCGGGGCAAGAAATCATTCAGCGTCGAAGTGTCCAGATCGGGATAAAGGATATCGTTGTTTCAGATGCAATAAATTTGGTCATAAAGCGACGGAATGTAAAAGTAATGCTCGTGTAAATCAAGTTTCGAATAGTACCTGTATAAATACAAAAATGAAATAATTAAATTTATCTCAATTTAAGCAAGAGTCAACGAACGTAATTTCATACAAATCATGCAATCTGATTCACCTTTTTATGCTACTTAGCATTTCGGCAATTGCATGAAGTCGTGATGGAAATACGATACGATGACCTTGCAATCAGTCAGTTATTTCCTGAGTTCAATTGTTTTGTTACTTAACTGTTTTTGTATTTGATTGCTTTCCTTTGCACTTTTATAAATTTGTTAAATTTGTAAACTTTGCAATTTAGATATAAGAAATTTGTATATATAACTGGTTCTTTTAATAAAGTTTTAAATGTTTATTGTACCGTGATTAAGAGCGTTTCATTTATCATTGGTCCTTCGAGCTTCGAGTTCTGTTGAACAGAGTGTCTTCAGAACATTTAATTTTATTTCTGTAGAACTTAGTGTCTGCAGAATTAACTTGTTTACCAGCACACAAAATTCCTGTCGAACACAGTGTCCTCAGGCAATTTATTCACTGTTAACTTAACACTTAAACACTTCCTTCAGCACTGGTGTAATAACTAAATCATTCAAGAACTACATTGGCACTACACGGAGAAATTGATTCAATAAGCGAAAATCCCGATCAACTTAGCAATCCATCAGCCACTTGGTAATTACTATATACGACGAGTACAACCGCTATGGAGCAGTAAATTAAAGCAAACAAGGCAGATGCCTTAAAAATACAGAAAGTGATAACGAACTATAAGAAAGATCCCAGCGAACGCAAAACAAGAGATTATTTAGAAACACGTTTGGTTAAAATAAGCAAGCTCTGGGAAAGCTTTGATAAAAGAAATGATGATATTGAACAATTCCGTGAAACTAATCCCGAGCAACCATACTTCAAAGAAGACTTTTATGATACCGTGGAGGCATTGTATGAAGATACACGAAACATTTTAGAAAATCACTTGACGGATCTGATTTCAAGAACAAAAAGCACCGAAGTAGTGCAAGTGCAGCTGAAGGAAATTTCAAAGCAATATGCAATTGTCGCTACATTAGAAAAAGCAGTCGGTTCGATTGAAAAGGAAATTGAAACTCCAGTCTCATCGGCATACTGCACCCAAAAAATGAAATTATTTAATGATTACTGGGAGCGCATAATAATTAACCACGCAGAAATCATGTCGATGGGTAAAATAAAACATGAATATATAGATAATGATATATTTACAGCAACTGAAACTAGATATCAGGCTATTATCATAAGACACCAAGAATTGTTGGACAAAAACGAATTGCAAAATACAACAGAGAAAAGAAACTCCGATAATAATGATTCTGTAAAAAATAATACGGTGAAATTGCCACAAGTTGATATACCAGCATTTAACAGAGATTACTTGAAATGGCAATCATTTAAAAATCCGGAGCTAATCTACAAAGAAAAAAATCTATCAGGATCTCAGAAGCTATTTTACCTGAGATCGAATTTAACGAATGAAGCAAGCGAACTGATACAACACCTTCAAATAAACAGAGCGGGTAAATTTGTCAGAGGTGCACATAAAGGTTAAAATATGTGGGTTGGAATTGTCTGCATTGGTGGATACTGGTATTAGCTATACTATTATAAAGCAGTGTGTATATGAGAAGTTACGTAACAAACTTCCAATAGATGGACCAGGTATTACAGTAACCGGATTCGGTAGCTTTCATTTTAAAACTATGGGATCTTTCAAAAGCAAAATGCAGGTTAGCAACGACGAGTTTGATATTATTTCATATTGTTCCTAACGAGTGGCTGTCTGTAGACATGTTGCTAGGCAAAGATGCACTTAAGGGTACTGCATTGATTATTCGGGAAGGAAGACCTATTATTACAAGGATACCGGAGGAAGAAAAGGAAGTTAATGATAATCCCTTTGAAAAATTGGATACGGTTTGTTTAGTTGATGACCAAGAAGAATTAGATGGTTTGAACCAAGTTAATGATAAGGAATTAGTAGGTGAAGTCCGTAAATTAGTAAGGAAGTATACTTCAAAACCACCGACAGAATCGACGTTTGATATGCAAATTGTGTTAAAAGATGAAGTACCAGTCTACCAAACACCTCGTATGTTATCACCACGGGAAATGAAGGTGTTACAAAGCAAATTAAGGAATGGTTGGAAGAGAGATTCAGCCAAGTCGTTCGGAGTACGCCAGTCCTATTGTCGTGGTCAAGAACAAAGATGGTAGTAATAGGCTGTGCGTTGACTTTAGAAAGCTGAATGAGAAAGTTGTTCGAGATAGCTACCCAGTTCCGTTAATTGAAGATGTCTTAGACAGGTTGTATGAGGGAAAAATCTTTCTTTTTCTATGTGGACGTGGCGCCTGAAAGCAGAAAATATACAGCGTTTGTAACACCCCAAGGACATTTCGAATTTTTAAAGGTTCCATTTGGATTTTGTAATTCGCCGTCAGTTTTCCAAAGATTTGTTAACTATACTTTTGATGATCTTATAATTTCTGCTAAGGACGAGGAAGAAAATGTTGAAAAATTGCGCCGAGTTTTGGAGGTAGCAGCTTAAAATTTAAATGGAAAAAGTGTCAATTCTGTTGCAGCGCCATCGCTAATCTAAAAATATATATTTATTAAAGATTTATGATAAATAAAAACCTTTCTAAAAAACAGAACTCCAACCTCGAAAGAAACAAAACAACTCTGCCTTCTGTCACATTTTTCAGCGATTGACAAAAAATTGTGACTCACACTTAATAATTGACCGCGCATCGCAACTGTATTAACTCCATTTAAGTACACAGTGAAGAAATTAGATAAGGCGCTGCAACAGTGAAAACTTTCACTCTGGGTTCTTTCACCGAGTGGATAGGCAGGGAATTGTTGGGCTTAAATTCAATTTAGGATTGCTCGCTAATGGAATTAGCCAGAGGAAAGTAATTTTAAACTGTATGTATGTATGTATCTTCAAATAATAAATCTTTTAAGCAAGAATTGGATTGCAAATTTTGAAATAGACATTTTTATATTTTTTTTGAATATTTGATGAATTCATTTAATTTAAATTAATCTAACGTGAATCTTTCTTTTTTATTTTCAGACTGAATTTTGTTATTTTCGTAATTTTAAGAACATTTTGTATTAATTTGAATCATTAGTTTTTTTTTATATTTTTATTGTTATTATATAAATAACCGATAGTTATCAATTTTTATACGTATTATTTTTATTAAATAAAGAATTGACACTATCAATTTGTAAGATTATTCAATCAATAAATATATTTGAAACAGATCCTTGTTGTGATTTAGCACCTACCCTAATCAAATAAATTTGTTTTGACCATATATCCTTCGAGCCGGATAAGTTGCTTTCAGATATATTTATAACATAAAAGTCAAAAGTCAGTCATTAAATACAAAATTCAGTCATTCAATTCAAAGTTCAGTCCAGTCAATTCAATTCTTGCATTAGTGTCTACTAACACATTAAACAAAATGAAATTAACAATAAAAGAGCAAAGCGGGCTCAAACAACAATTGGATAAAGCGATTAATAACCATAAGAAAACGAGTGAGCATCGACGTACCAAGTCCCACTTCCAAAGACGCGCAGAAAATATTCAAAACCTTTGGACGGCCTTTCAAAGTAATCATCTGAAAATTTATGGGGCAGACGAAGATTCTCAATACAAAGATTCTATTGAAGAGTACCTAAAAGGTGATATTTATGAAAGATTCGAATCAACGTATTTGAATTCCTCGGTGAACTCCAGGACGACATAGAATCAAAGACCACCAATGATTCCTCAAGTCAGAAATTCAACCAAGCGATAGATCAAAAGGTTGAAATAAAATTACCGAGAATTGATTAACCTAAGTTTAACGGAGATTATACATCTTGGAGACCATTTCATGATATGTTTGTATCACTTATTCATAATGATTCAGGAATTCCATTGGTTCAAAAATTGCATTATCTAAAATCTAGCTTAGTAGGAGAAGCTGAACGAATTGTTAAACAGTTTGACGTTTTAGGAACTAATTACATAGCGGCTTGGGAGTTATTGGTCAAGCGTTATAACAACAAACGTATCTTAATTTCTACTCAATAAAAGGCTCTATTTAATCAACCTAAAATCAAGATAGAATCAAAAAAGGACATTAAGGAGCTATTAGATAAAACCAAGGAATGTCTCCATGGACTAAATTTGCTCGGTATTTCCACAAAGGATTGGGATCCAGTAATTCTATATTTTATAGTTCAAAGGTTACCCTTTGAAACCCATAACTTATGGTAACAAACAATTTCGAAGGATCAAGAATTGCCCGCCCTCAATGAAATGTTTGAATTTTTAGAATCTCGGTTTCGAACGCTTGAAGCTATGGCAAACACAAACTCAATAGATCAACATAACAATTCCCTAAAACGACACACAAACACACATAACCGAAGTAAGAAGCTGCATTATGTGTAAACGAAACCACTCACTCCAAAGCTGCAATCGGTTCCAACAACAAAGAATAAATGCAAGGCGGGACATACTTGCTAAAAACAAGATATACTTCAATTGTCTACAACAACACAAAAACGGAATTTTTCGTTCAACAAGCCAATGTATAATATGTAAACAGGCCCACTTATTATCGAAATGCAACAATTTTCAGCAACTAAACATCGAAAAAAACGCAAATTTGTATTAAAGAATAATCTATGTTTTAATTGTCTAAACCCTCACTTAAGGCAAGCATGTCCCAGCAATCATACATGTTTCAAATGTGGTAAACGACACCACACTTTATTGCACGACGCAAATCATGACGTAAATATATCAACAGGATACAGAAATGACATTAACAAGGGCCGTGACTCTGCAAGTGGTGGTTCCAGCACAGAGGTAACAACTAATTGCCATTGCAGAAAGAATTCTACACAAGCATTGTTAGCTACCGCCATGGTGAAGATAGAAAACGAACGAGGAAACGTCCTCTCATTAAGAGCATTAATCGATTTGGGATCTCAAAGTTCGTTTATTACAGAATCCGCTTACCAAGCCTTAATGGTCAAAGCAAGTCCTACAGAATTGCGAATAGCTGGCCTAGGATCAACAAGCATAGCCAAGGCCACTAAGGAAGTCACATTCATACTAAAGTCAAACGTAATTCCCTAATTTAAGCTACCAGTAGATGCTTATGTGATTAAAAGAATAATTAACATCACTCCACCGGAGCAAGCAAAATACCTAGACTGGACATATCTCGGTGAAATTCAATTGGAGGATCCACGATTCCTAGAACCAGGGAACATAGACCTTGTACTGGGTGTTAATGTTTATTCTAAGATCTTATGTGAAGGCTTGAAGGAAGGAAAGAAAGGAAACCCTCTAGCTCAAAACACAAAACTTGGATGGATTCTTTTTGGAGAACTAAGCACTACGGAAACAAAGGACTTCAAATCAAGCTTTTCGGCATTTACATGTACTGAGGAGACTTCAATAGAAACACTAAATAATCAAATTCAAATGTTTTGGGAATGGGAGGAATTGCCATTTCGACGCGTGCTAACAAAGGAAGAACAAGAATGTGAAGAATTTTTTGAGGAAACTCATTTACGTTTACCAAATGGACAATATCAAGTGCGGCTGCCATTTAAAAACAAAACGGCTCCAACTTTAGGTGAATCGAGAAAACAAGCTCTTGTCAGATATTATCATCTAGAGAAGAAACTTAGTAAAAACACAGAATTATATGCAAACTATGCAAACTGTTTGAACGAATACATAGAACTAGGCCACATGGTTTTACGAAAACAAGAAAAATTTTCTGAAGAAAACGAAGTCACTCGTCAGCGTTATTACATGCCGCACAATGCTGTCATCAAAGATAGCACAACTACAAAACTAAGAGTGGTATTTGACGCATCAGCTAAAACGTCAAATGGAAAGAGTTTAAATGAGCAAATGATAAAAGGCCCAACACTTCAACCTAAATTGTTTCAACAGTTCTTAGATGGCGTAAACACAAGTATGCAATAACAGGTGACGTAGAAAAGATGTACAGAATGATTAAAATAGACCCCAAAGATAAAAAATATCAAACGATATTATGGAGATCCAGTCCAGAGGATCCAATACAAGAGTATGAATCAACAACGGTAACATTCGGAACTACTGCTGCACCATATCTTGCAATAAAAACACTGCACCAATTAGCACAAGAAGGAAAACATCTTTACCTTAAAGATTCAGAGGTAGCCATCAGAGATTTTTATGTTGATGATGTTTTGACGGGTGCAGACACGATTGAACAAACACTTGAAATACAAAGAGAACTATCAGCATTACTCAAGAGAGGAGGTTTTCACTTAAGAAAATGGGCAGCTAATCATAATGATTTATTAAATGCAGTACCAAAACAAGAGCGTGAAATTCAGTTTCCATTGGAATTCCATGAAGATAATCAAATAAAAGCCCTCGGTATCCATTGGCATCCAGCAGCAGATTATTTCACATTTTCGATAAACATAGCAGAATTCAATAAACCACCTAACTACATCAAAACGAAATATTCTTTCAGAAGTAAGCTGGAAGTAGGCTGGATCGCTCCATGTGTTATAACAGCAAACATTTTAATTCAGAAATTGTGGATGTCCGGATGTGCTTGGGATGAGACAGTTCCGCGAGAATTAACCGAAAAATGGGAACAATTCAAAAAACACTTGGAATAATAAAAGAAGTTCACCCTGGCAATGATGGCCAAGTCAGAGTCGTAACAATTCAAACAGCTACATCTGTCATGCAAATAGCAATAAACAAAGTATGCCCTTTGCCCATTTAACCTTGGAGTAAGATGTACCTCAATTGTATCGTATATGTATGCCGTAACAATATTATGTTGTATGTTGGTCAAGGGTCAATTTATTATTATGTTTCTAATTTATTTCTTTGGTCTACTTCTGTTTAATAGAAAAAGAAATGGATGACCTTCTTGATATTAATCTTCCAGAGGAGTGGATGTGGATGTGTAGATCACCCCCTCCATCGCCACAAGAGTTATAGGCTCTAGCAAGAAACTTGAAACTTCATCACCGACTACTTCAAACATTAGCGAAGTGGAAAATCTTGGGAATTTGCCCACGCCACCAGAAGAACCACTTGTTGAGGTAAAAACACGGCCAACACTCGGAGAAAGGGATATATTGCCACTTGAAGGTAAGTGTACCAATTATGGCTGAAGAGCAGCAAAAACCTGGCCTAAAAAACTTTGAAGAAAAAACGTATGATGTTACGACGGTAGAGGGGTTTGAAATTTCATTTAAAGAAATGAACAGTATACCCTTTCAAAAAATAAGAAACATGAAGCGTAAGCGATATACTGTTTTCCTGAAAAACAATAAGCGAGTTCGTCTCACTATTAAAAAACAAAAATTAATATGGAGTCACTATAAATAAACTTGAATTAAATTAAAACAAATTGAATTGACAACCTTTATTAAATTTCCCTTCATAATTCCGGGAGAATGTTGCAGCGCCATCGCTAATCAAAAATATATATTTATTAAAGATTTATGATAAATAAAAACCTTTCTAAAAAACACAACTCCAACCTCGAAAGAAACAAAACAACTCTGCCTTCTGTAACATTTTTCAGCGATTGACAAAAAATTGTGAGTCATACTTAATTATTGACGGCGAAAAAGATTTGTTATTGAAGTGACAACTAGAGGTCGGTAATAGTCTTTCTCAGGCAGACATTTTATCGTCATTTTCGAGCAGAATTCTATCGCTTACCCCATCGCACTTATGGAAACTGGATTAACTCCATTTAAGTACACAGTGAAGAAATTAGATAAAGGGGCGCTGCAACAGTGAAAACTTTCAATCTGGGTTCTTTCATCGAGTGGATAGGTAGGGAATTGTTGGGCTTAACCACAGTTAAAATTTGTTGAAATTTGCTCGCAAATCCATTAGACCAGAAAGCAAATTTCAACTTAAGAAATAAAAACAATTAAATTCAATTTAGGATTGCTCGCTAATGGAATTAGCCAGAGGAAAGCCATTTTAAACTGAATATCTTCAAATAATAAATCTTTTAAGCAAGAATTGGATTGAAAATTTTGAAATAGACATTTTTATATTTTTTTTTGAATATTTGATGAATTCATTTAATTTAAATTAATCTAACGTGAATCTTTCTTTTTTATTTTCAGACTGAATTTTGTTATTTTCGTAATTTTAAGAACATTTTGTATTAATTTGAATCATTAGTTTTTTTTTTATATTTTTATTGTTATTATATAAATAACCGATAGTTATCAATTTGTATACGTATTATATTTATTAAATAAAGTATTGACACTAGCAATTTGTAAGATTATTCAATCAATAAATATATTTGAAACAGATCCTGGTTGTGATTTAGCACCTATCCTAATCAAATAAATTTGTTTTGACTATAAGAGGTCAAATCAAATTCCTTAAACAGCAAATTAATTTCCTAGGACACATTGTAAGCAAAGGCAGTATAAAACCATCACAAAAAAAACTGCGGCTGTGCGAAATTTCTCTATACCGAAAAGAGTGAAGGATATACAAGCTTTTCTGGGTCTTACTGGGCTTTTCAGGAAATTTGTGCAAAATTACTCCATAATTGCTAGACCATTAACAGATTTATTGAAAAAGGAGACTATTTTTAACTTTGGGTCGGGTCAGCAGTTTGCATTCGAATTACTTAAACAGGAACCAGTGTTCAAGTTGTTTGCCCCATGCTTAGAAACGGAATTGCATAAAGATGGTAGTATAGTTGGCGGGGGAGGCATACTGCTACAGCGAGATTCTGAAGATTGGAAATTTCATCCGGTATATTACATCAGCTTCAAAACAAATTCGGTAGAAATGAAATACACCAGCTTTGAATTAGAAGTGTTTGCCATCATAAAATCAAATCAACTGAATACTGTGTGGGCACTTGGTGGAACACTTTCATGATTAATATAAAAAACAACAAACTTTTTTGTTAACACTTGTTTACTATTCCACTAAAAAAAACAATATCTTAAATGCCTCCGCGTTTCGTTCTATTAGAACATCATCACGGCTAACTGGCTACTAAAACAAATTTTAAAAATTTGGTTCTATATTCTTACAATCTGTAACGGACTTCTGTTTTGAAAATCTAACTGATCGTTAACTAAAAGAGACCCAGCACTCAGCTCATTTCTAATTTCAAATATCTCGTAACGGTCCAGTATTCTACCTCCTTTTAGATTATGAAGTAGCTTTATATTTTCTGAAGTGACATTATTATTAAATTCACACAAATGTTTAGCAATTCCAGAAGTTGGTTTATTTAACCTTGCAGAGCATATATATATGTTCGTTTAACCTAACTCTTAAAGATCTTTTTGTTTTCCCTATGTATATTGCTTGACAATCGGAGCAATTAATTTTATACACACCGCTTTTTTCAACATCGTCAATTTTTGGCTTGATTTTGTTATTGAATAACAAATGCTTTAAAGTGTTTCTGTTGAAAAAAGCTGGTTCAATGTTATTAAATCTCAAAGTTTTTTTAATCTGTTCTGAAATTCCTTCAATGTATGGTACTTTCCTGTAATTTAAGTCAATATTATTTGAACTATCTTGTGTAGGGAAAACCGAGTGCCCACACAGTATTCAGTTGATTTAATTAAAAGAGCCGATTTAGGCAAGCTAATCGTGTGGTATCAACGGCTACTCATTTCCTTTCATCGCATCGGCAATCATCTTTGGTTCAATTCTACATGTTACCATCGCAAATTAACGCCAAATTACATTACTCTAAAAAGTAATTCAATAAATTCATCTAGTGCAAGAGCAATTTCTAAAGCCAAAGTGTTTTGGATCAAAGCTGAGATATGTAAACACTACGCTGAAAGAGATCACATAAGCTTTTTTCTGAAGGTCATTCACTCTGAATTATCTCGACAACTGCATCCACTGGAATTCGATGAGGTTCAGTCCAAATTTATTGAAAAATCCCGTCATCTGGCATTTCAACAGTTTTCGCGTCAGAAGAATAAAATAAAATATTTACAAACAAAACAGATGCGCCGGTGTAATACTGCAATTCCTAATGCCATAAGTTTTCATCCAAGAATCAAGAATTTAAGCAGTGCTGTTTTTACACGCAAGGAAGAAAATTTATTAAATAAAGGTTTAAACTACGCCCCTCCGAGGAAAGTAAATTCAAACAGATTGTTAGAACTGTCAACTCATTTGGATTCTGCTTGGATAAAGGCAAGTTTGAGTGTGCGGCTATAATTGAACGAAATAAAGCTCATCTTAGGGAACCAAATTCTGATATGAAAGTTATTAATAGAATAAAGGAAAAAATTAATGATCAAGATCTAATTGTTTGTAAAGCAGATAAAGGTAATACTATTACGATTTTAGATAGAATTAATTATTTAGAAAAAATGTGTGAATGTTTAAATAGCATGAATTTAATTAAGTTAAAGTTTGATCCAACATTTAAATTCAATAAAATAGTTCTTGATAGTGTTAAAAAAGCAGGTTTGTTATTAGATAAGCAAGAACAATTTCTAGCTAGGAATTCTCAGCCCTCGGCACCTATTTTGTATGGACTTCCCAAATTGCATAAAACCGGTATTCCACTTCGTCCATTATCGTCCTCCTATAATGCCCCGGCTCAAAATTTAAGTAAAATATTGAGTAAAAAATTACCTCGCTTATTAAAATTTCAACCGAAATATACTATAAAAAATACTTTTGACTTAGTCCAAAAGACACAATTTTTGAGCCTACCTAGCAATGCTAAGTTGGTATCATTCGATGTTTGTAATTTGTTCCCATCTATTCCAACAAGTAAACTTAAGGACATATTATATGCTAAAATTCTGAGTGATATTTCTGACAACAATCAGGCTATGCAATTATTTGACCTTGTGAGCATATGTGTTGATCAAAGTTATTTTCAATTTAATGGACAATTGTTTTTACAAAAAGAGGGCTTGGCTATGGGATCTGCTTTATCACCTTTTTTAGCTGAGTTTTTTATGGATACTTTAGAAGATAGATTGTTTAACTGTGATAATCCGTTAATTAATAATATTTATTTTTGGACGAGATATGTCGATGATATTTTATGTATTTGGACGGGTACGGAACGACAATTAGAACATTTCAACACTAACATTTTAAATAAATTGGACAATAATATTAAATTTACTATTGAAATAGGTAATAATGTAATACATTTTTTAGATCTGACGCTAAAGATAGTTGATAATAGAATCACATTTGATATTTATAGAAAAAATACTTACTCGGATTCTGTGATTCCAAAATTTTCTTGTCATTCTTGGAACGTAAAAATGTCCGCGTTCCATTCTATGTTAAACAGACTATTGACAGTCCCACTTAGTCGTGAAATTTTTTGAAAACGAATTAAATATTATTAACACAATAGCCGAGAATAACGGTTATAGTAAAAAAACTATTAAAAACCTTTTGAAAAACAAAATACAAAAATTGGCTATTAGTTCGGTTTTCCCTACACAAGATAGTTCAAATAATATTGACTTAAATTACAGGAAAGTACCATACATTGAAGGAATTTCAGAACAGATTAAAAAAACTTTGAGATTTAATAACATTGAACCAGCTTTTTTCAACAGAAACACTTTAAAGCATTTGTTATTCAATAACAAAATCAAGCCAAAAATTGACGATGTTGAAAAAAGCGGTGTGCTCCGATTGTCAAGCAATATACATAGGGAAAACAAAAAGATCTTTAAGAGTTAGGTTAAACGAACATACATATATGCTCTGCAAGGTTAAATAAACCAACTTCTGGAATTGCTAAACATTTGTGTGAATTTAATCATAATGTCACTTCAGAAAATATAAAGCTACTTCATAATCTAAAAGGAGGTAGAATACTGGACCGTTACGAGATATTTGAAATTAGAAATCAGCTGAGTGCTGGGTCTCTTTTAGTTAACGATCAGTTAGATTTTCAAAACAGAAGTCCGTTACTTAATCCGCAGATTGTAAGAATATAGAACCAAATTTGTAAAATTTGTTTTAGTAGCCAGTTAGCCCTGATGATGTTCTAATAGAACGAGACGCGGAGGCATTTAAGATATTGTTTTTTTTTTTAGTGGAATAGTAAACAAGTGTTAACAAACAAGTTTGTTGTTTTTTATATTAATCATCATAAAATCGTTGAAGAAACTACGTTGCTATAAACCATTTCAGCTTACGATGAAGAAAAAGGATTTATGCTCAAGACTAGCCCGGTGAACTCTTATTATCGAAGAGTTTTAGATGAACTGTTCATCATAGGCCAGGGAATACTATAAAAGTACGTAGAGTTCAAGCGAAAGACGAATATTGTAATTTGATCAAACAGCTGCTAGAAAAAGGAAGCTATAAGGATTTTGTTATGAGAAACGAATTGATGTAGGTACAAAGCTGAAAATGGTAATTACTTTCTAGTTGTGCCTAAAAGGATGCAGAAATAGATTGTAACAAAAGTTCACGAAAGTGGACATGTCAGTGCAAAGAAATTTGAAGTCGTTGTAAAACAGGACTACTACATTCCTAAGCTTGCGAAGATAATTGATGCTGTTTTAAAAAACTGTGTGGCTTTTGATCGTCCCTTACACACTTATCACGTGATCAGAAGAAAGAAGTCAGTTTGGAGCAGGATTAAAATTTTATCCTATATTCCCAGGACCTTATGAAGTTATAAAAGTAAAGGAAAATGACAGGTACGACCTTCGTAAAATTGGTACGCATGAAGGTCCGAATCTCACATCATCAGCAGCCGATAGTTTAAAGCCATGGAAATCGGAAATGGTAAATTTCAGTGATAGCGAGTCATCTGAGTCAGATAAACGTCAAGAGGGGCGAGATGTAGGAAATAAAACTATAAAGCTGGCAACACCGCAAGCAGCAAGAACACCTGTAAAAACACGCGCACAAAGCAGAAGAGAGGAAGACAAACGCATTTGAATTCGACGGCACTTGTTCCAGTTTTCGCTTATAAGAAAGACGTGTTACGGTTCGGGAAGAAACCCTTGTAATGTAATTTAATTTAATAAAATAGTTATTAGTTCTGAATTCTAAATCCGTGCATTGTTATTTCAAACCGTTCGGTAAATTTGCTTTAGTTGTGAAGTCAATGATTTTGTCGTGCATCGATTTTCCTTGGAATTGAACGGTATCATTCACCTCATATAAACTTAGCGAGGCAACTTCCAAAAATCGCCCATATAACGGTTTTGCAACACAATTATTAGTTAAGAATTTGCCGTTCGGTCAATTTGATTTAGTTGTGAAGTCATTGATTTTGTTGTGCATCGATTTTCCTTGGAAATAAACGGTATCACTTACATCATATAAACTTAGCCAGGCAACTCCCAAAAATCTCACATTTAACGGTTTTTCAACACAATTATTAGTTAAGAATTTGCTGTTCGGTCAATTTGATTTAGTTTTGAAGTCACTGATTTTTTCGCAATTCAATTGCAGTTGGAAGAAAAGGATGGAAACGTAAAAATTCTGCCTGCAGTACCATTCGTTAAATCAAAATTGCCTTATAACTATAGTAATTTAAGTCGTATCGGAAATCTGTTTCAGCCTAACGACAAAAAAACGGCAAATTCTAAGATAGTTAAATTTTATTTACAATCATTTTTATAAGAATTTTTCAAAGTTGTCCCGTTAACTTAGTTAGCGGGGTAATTTAAAAATAAATAAGAACAGCAAAATTATTTTTTCCACAACTAATTAACTGCAAAATAATGGCAAATTGTGAGCATTGTCGTGTTGCGATTCGCCGACGTTGTCCCGCTAAGTTGATGTACGTTACCTAGAACACACAAACTCGGTCCTCAATTTTCTTCACAAAGACGTCTGGTAGATATTTCTGCTGTATAAAGGATATCGGGGTTCCTGAGTCCAAGAGGGTAATCATAGAGCAAGAAAACTCAAAATTTACGTCAGCGGTCTTCCCAAACATGACCCTAATAATGAATTCAAACTCATTATTAAACGGAAATACATACTTTCGATAGTCTGGATGTTCAATACTCAAAACAGAAGTTGTCGGCACCTCGCATTGGTGAAATTTATGCTTTGTACTGCCGCACTTAAAAAAAAGATCCCTTTCCTCTTCTAGGCTTAAAACATTCAGAACTTATATGTATGTCCAAACTCATTGCAATTTAGATGATGTCTTTATATTTTGGTTCGTACTCTAATGAGACGTTTGAAAGTAGTAGTTGCATATTTTGATGACACTCGTTCAAATTTTTGCAGAAGGGACTTTCATTCTTTGATGGAATCGGCACCATAGATAGAGAAGAACTTTATTTTGTTCTGGTCTCCAGGAATTCCATCGATGATGTACTGAATCAAGTCAGCCTCCTCGTTGGTAGATAAAGCGGCAATTTCCTGCATGACGTGTATCTGCCCATCTTTGAAGAGTTTCGGATTGTAATTTCTTGCGCCTACGAAGTTTGTTATGGATTTAGGCGTTAGTTGCCCTCTGCGAAAATTTGCTAATCAACGCCTGTTTAAGTTCATTCCAGGTTCTCGGTGATATAGAATGCAGAAAAAGTTTAGCTGTACCGGCTAGTAATCGTTTCGCATACACAAAAGAAGTTTTATGGTCCCACTCTAGAACTGTAGCAGATTCTTCAAAATCAGTAACCCAGTTTTGAATTTATCCATCGCCTCACAAAATCGAAAATTTATTTTTACCAATTCTCACTTTTTCAGTGCAAGTTTTCTAATAAAATTATTAACTCAGACACGAAGCTAATCCCACTTCTATATATATATATATATATATATATATATATATATATATATATATATATATATATATATATATATATTAACTGTCGAGGAAATAAAATTAGAGCCAAAAGATTGATTTTAATTTAATTTTAGTTAAAAATTATTACGACAGGAAAAAGCAAGCAAGCAATCTTTACAAATAGAATTTATGAAATTAGCAAAAGCTAGATTTTATTACGACAGTGCCCCTTTGGCTCATAAAAAAGCTCGTCAGAACAATAAAAACAAGTTGTCTACTATTATTTACCCAATTGATTTTTCGGCAAACAAAGGCGTTTTGTCAGAATGATAAAAAGAATATTATTTTGCTAGTTTCACAAATTCGACTTTTTAAGTTCCCGTGCTTATAATTTTAATATTTTGCGCCACCGCGTAATTTTAAATTAAATTCTACAATTTACAATCACTATAAATTTTTTATAGCTTAACTTATATAGAAAAAGATAACTGAAAATTATTTTCCTTAAAAGCAAATAAAATCACTCTCATTCTTTTTTAAAACAATTTTCAACTGGGCGAACTATTTTGCATCAACCTAATACCCAACCACAAAAGTATTGGGGCACTTTCATTTTTTACATTTTCAACTTTGTGGGTATATAAAAAAGTGTATAATATTTATAAAAGAAAATTTCATTATAGCAATAATTAGTTTATTTGTTTCGTTGAAAATTCTCTTCAGTTACAAAAAATTCAAATAAATAACAACAAAATAACGAAAATTAAACATATTCATTGGAAAAATAGAAAAAAATAAATTATATTTACTGTGGATTTCTTTATGTTCAGCAATTCGTTGCATTACGTTTTTGTTTTATAACCTCTTTAATACGGAGTGGCATTGATTTAACAAGTCTTTCACAATCCTCGGCGGTAAAAGAATTCAAAATTTCCTTTATTTTTTCACGAATAATAGTTTTAGTCCTCCTGGATGGATCCGCTCCAAGTCTTTTCTTAATAACTCCCCATAAATTCTCTATTGGAGAAAAAGATCTGGACTATTAGCGAGCCACTCCATTGTTGGTACTCCATTGACCTGCAACCAGGGTTTAATGAATTTTGAAGTATGGCTTGGTGCTCCATCCTGTTGAAACCGGAACTCCTTTCAGACGACTGAAGGAGAGGTATTGATGGCAGCACATTTTGGTATTTTTCGGAGTTAATTGCACCCTTAATAAAATGGAGGCACCCAACTCCATATCCGGACATGCAGCCCCAAACTATTACAGAAGTAGGAAATTTGACAGAGTGCTTCAAGCGTTCTGTCTGGTATGCTTTGGACTTTTTCCGTATAACATGACTATGGTTGTCTTTCTCCAATTGTGCATTATTTTCGTTATTTTTTTGTTAATTATTTAAATTTTTTGTAACTGTGAAAAGTATTTCGAACAAAAGAAATAAAGTAATTGTTACCATAACAAAATTTACTTTTATAAATAAACACTTTTTTATGTACCCACAAAATTGAAAATGTAAAAAAAATGCAATTGTCCAATACTTTTGTGGTTGGGTAGTATATCCCACCAAAAACATGTAAAGAAAGTTGCCAAGACTCAAAAGGTCTTACTGATTTCACAGTTAAAGAGTTATCAGATCGCATGTGGAGCTAAGCCCTTAACTCTACAAGGCCTAACTCTACAACCCTTATCTCTAGCAACCCTACATTTTAGTCAACAATAAGCTTGGCAGTTTCGAGGCCATCGCACAGTCACTGCTATGGACTTATGGTAAGAAATTAAGTCACTGGTCTTTAATGTTGTGTCATGCATTAGATCCATGAAACGGCCAAGGCATACTTTTTGACCAAGTAGTAGGGATTGTAGAGCATGCGGTTGTAGAGTTAGGCCTTGTAGCGTTAGAGGCTTGACTCCACATGAGATCTGATAACTTTTTAATGCTGAAATCGGTAGCTTTAACCGATTATATTCAACTATAGTTGACTGTTGTCACTTTTGGAAGTACCTCCCTAGAAGAAATTTTATATGCAGACCTACACCCCGCTTATGGGGGGTTGGAAAGTGAAAGTTACAGATTTCTTAATTTTCTCGTTGTTTGCGTGCAGAACCTAGTCTGCATACCAAATTTCAGCTTTCTAGGGTTTTGGAAGTTTGGAAATTATCTTATGGGAAATTGTTATACAATACAGAACCAGACCCCCCTTTTCGAGAGGTTGAAGGATGAAAGTTACAGATTTCTTAATTTTTTTCGTTGTTTGTGTGCTAATTCTTGTGTGTATATCAAATTTCAGCTTTCTAAAACTTTTGGAAGTACATACCAATAAGAAATTTTATATACAGACCTGAACCCCCCTTTATGGGGGTGGAGGGTAAAAGTTACAGATTTCTTAATATATTCGCTGTTTGTGTGCTTATCCCATGCATCATATCAAATTTCAGCTTTCTAAGACTTCAGGAAGTACCCTAGAGGTTTTGATGACGGAGGTTTTGTTGATCATGAGTGGCGAAATCGACGTATTTCAGGTATTATTAAAATCTTACGTACGTAGTGTATTTCATAAGTCTGGTAACTACATCTTATTCTAAGAATTTGGGCTCTCTGGTATTATCCAGACCGAAGCTATGAGGGTTCGAAAATACGACGAAACGCTTCGAGAAAAGGTAGGTAGCGCCCAGTATTGGCGGGGACACTGCCGTGACCCCAGATAAATCACCCAATTTCTTAATGAAATCACTGATGACATTGCAACAAGAATATTGGAGAAAATGTTACTTATTTTATTCGCTAGATAGAATTATGCGTCTGATTTTTCACAACAGTTCTCGAAGAGTTCTCGTGGTGAATCAGTGAATTTCTTATTAGTAGATCTGATAGTTTACATTCACACATTAAAGTTGCAAATTTTTTCACGATTTTTTTAAGTTATACGACATGTGTGACGACTGATTAGAACGCAACCACAATGTCAGACAACTCTTTCCCTTTGTTGTGTACCAGATAAGGAGTGCAGTTCTTAGGATTCAGTTTTAATAAGGCAGTGAATCCATGCAGTTGTTCTGCAGACTGCAATGTGTTGAAATTCGTTAATTTTTTGCCCAACTTCCAATTACTACGAGTTTTTTCTTTATTCAGGAGTGCCATTAGATATGTTGCTTACACAAATTCAGAGGAAGTCCCTCTTCAATCAAGTCCCTCTTCAAATTGTTGTTTTTACAATTTAATGTAATATTTATTACAGTAATCACAGCAACAGGCACAAGTAACACAAATTTAGAATTTTGGTAGAGGCGTCTGAAAAACAAAAAATACCCTTAATTAAGTATTCAATAATTCAATCAGTTGCTTCCATCTCTTTATTACGCCCATTTTAATCTTTTAGGAATTAATATTAATATAAAGGAAACCGCAAATTATTATTTATTCAATCATTGCATGCCCCTTTTCAACACATAACCAAGAACTGCCTTTGTGCAATTGGTGTGATTAAAAAGGAACGTATTTCAGATATAAACACGACGGCATTGTAGTCCAGGGAAGTAAGATTTTTGACTTGACACTCACTCATCCAGCAAACCGACACGGTTTTCATGTAATATAAACCTATAGAAATAACGCTTATATAAATTCTACAGAAAATTCTTTGCGGTGTTCGAGGTATAAACAATTAAAGTCGAAAAATTGCAAATTTTCGCGTATTTTTGAATTTTGTTGATAAACGAATTACTTGATCAACAATTCATAGTAATCAGAAAAACCTACAAAATGCCGTTTAAAATACAATTAATTAGAATATTTAAAAAAAACATTTTGACTATTGCAAAATGACGTTACAAAAGTGTTATAATTTTTACCTTACAAACAAATGGAATAACTCCGTTGCTAGGGCTTTGATATATATATATATATATATATATATATATATATATATTTCGTTTTGATTTTTAAAAAGCTGGTATTTTTTCGCTAGCGTTATTATGGAACGAAATCAGCGCCATTTCAGAGATAAAAAGTTCAAGTTATTGCATAAACATTTTAAAAGAAATTGGACTTAGGCTGCATCATTGGCATTACGTTAACGTTATTCTAAGACAGACCGAGTAGAAGGGGAAATCTAAAATTCTTTCTTTCGAAAATTGAGATTGCAACTTCAAATCGATGCAGCATGCTATATCTCTGGTTCTTTTTGATGGATTTTGATGTTTTTTTTTAATTTCTTTCTTATATTTGGTCAATGGCCAAAAACGCTTAGGAACCCGTCACCCCATGCTCTCATCGGTGGTCGATTTGCAGAACCAGTACAGTACTCTATCCTTTGATCCAGTAACCTGATCAGTTCCTTATCAGGATCGAATATTTAAAATCTTATTACGGTTCCAGTACCGTTGTTTGAGTCAGAGTCGTATCCGATGTCCTGAACTAAATCATAATACCAAATTTAATTTTTTATCTGATCCATTCGCTATGTTATATTCTTTACCGAACAATAAATTTATTATTAATCTTGTAACTAAATTATATTTTAATATTGTATTATTAATGTCATAATAGTCCATTAATATAACTTCAAATTTTTTCTGCGACAAATGTTATTTTACGTTCAATCAATATGTACATTTACTTTTTTAAGCGAAGTTAATCTTGAAAAAGTCAAATTACAGTAATTCGTAACTAGTATACTTTTCTGATCAGAATTTTATCAGAAAGCCTGATCACCAGTAGATCTGATGACCTCATCCGTTCCTGAATATAATTTATGATCAAGATCGGATCCTGAGGGGATCATATGTATAAGTCATGACGTTTTATAGTCACATCCGGATCAGGAAGCCTGATTTATCCCTGATCAATCGTCAGGCAATCCTGATCCGAATCGGACCCTAACCGGAACTAATTTCCAGTTGGGATATTGAATAGGAATTATGTCCTTTAGTAAGGAAAGAAGAATTTTGTGCTTCTAAAATCATGTGACATGGGCTTCTTAAGACCAATCCAGACGGTGCCATTTTTTAAGGTATGAAATTTAGCGCATACGCTTTTTTGCCGATTGTCATAGCGCACAGCAAAACGCATGGGTTCCAACCAAGAACGAGAATCTCGTGCGCTATTTCGTTAAATTTCTCAGTTTAAAAGGACAATTTACTGTTTAAGTGCTGTTGTCAGATTAATTTCCTGTTGATTAAAGTAATGTTACATTGTAAAGTAAATTATTTGTAATTTAGTAATTATTTATAAGATTTCTTGGCTGGAATTAATTATTATTTTGCAATAAAAGTGAATTAAGAATGCAAAGAGCAGACCCTTAACTTTTTTGAAGATTACAGGTCTTTGCCAGCGTTATGATAATCAACTTTGATGCAGTATGCCAATAAGGATAAGGAGGATGCAATTAAATGTTTGCACCCAAACTCTTAGATTTTGTTTCCTTTTCCTTTTCTTCTCCAATAATAAATATGCCGCACATAACCCACGAAAAATAACGTTACTTTCACTCATTCTCGAAACCAGCAGCGTATACTTGAAAAGCGTACGGTTAAGTCGGGCAATCATGTGTATTCCAATAAGACGCATGCTTTGTTGCTTGGGCTTTTATTCATAGTGCATGCAATTTTAGGCACCGTTAGGATGAGTCTTTAATGAAGTGATCGACGTTTCTGTTACTTTAAAATAATTCGACAATATCGTGCTAATCAAAATGTCATCTCGATAATATGTGTGGTTGGATGTAGTAGTTGGACGGAAAATAGTATTGGAATAGTGAATAACTCTATAAATGACCAATATAACTCCGGCTTTATGTGCTTGGCCACAGAAAATCAACGGATAATGCTGATAATGGTAATGCTTAATGATATTTTAGTTTTTGGGGCTTTGTCTAATGTTTTTTTTTTAAATTTCGGCCACTGTGCGTCGGTAATGATCAAAGCTGGGACCTCCGAGATAGAAAACCGACAGGTTATCACTTGCTTCACCTCAATTAAAATTATACTCCAGTAAAAAAAATCGATTCGAAATATTTTCTTCTTCAAATTTGTAAAAGTGTAAAACTTCACAAATCAGATTTCCAACTTGTTCGGACATTTACTAATAAGATGTTCATTTATGAAAATTTTGAATAAATTCTTAAAAATTAAGATTGCGTTGCGTTATGATTCGTTGTTCAGGGCCAGTCAATTAAGATATAAGCGAAACGTCAGTAGATCTAATTCATATTGCATAGATAAAAATGAATACTTAGTGCACAAACCATATTTTTAATCACACCAATTTCCTTGGGTTTAATGTTAATTAATTAATTAAAGCATATTCAGGAAAAATGCAAAAACAAATTTCCTTTTTTTATCAGCCAAAGAATTTTGTAAGAATCATGAAAGTAATACATACCGGACAACGAATAGGCAGCACAGGCATTACAAATTCATAAATGCGATGGGCTATCAGAGCACTTCAGCCAAATAATTTGAAGTGATAAAACTTTCACATTCTCGCACTTGAAAAACTTTGATTATGAAATCGAAAAGAATATACACTTAAGGGCAATAACAACACTGAAATTTGCTTATTTGAAACTTTTTATTTGGTAACTCACAAACAGGAATAATTTTTAAAATTTATTAGCATATGTAAACACACAATGCAAAAAAGATCGGTTTATTATTTCACCAGCACTGGCACAGAACAAAATGGTTACAAAATTGTATTCAATTCATTTATTACTTTGCATTTATTACTTTCTGCGAAAAACGTCTAATGCCCTCCTTATAATCATTGGTTTCTACAAGATCGTACTGATATCCAATAATTTTTAGTGCCTAACTTTAAATAATTAAACATGAATCAAAATGCAAATTGAAAGTGAACAAGAATTACAGAGTGCAAAATTCATGAACATGACACCATGCACAACGCCACTTTTCCTCAACACTATGCGCAACACGTTCTATACCGAACACTCTTTTATTTACTTTTATAACAAACAGATACATGAAACTAAAGAAAATCGTAACCGAACTGAACGATATTCGAACATGAACTAAATATCCTCACCTTCTGTTGCTGCTACAATTTGTTAATTCACAACCGCTCTCCCAAAGGCACGGGGCTATGTTTTCATCAACTTACACAAACTAAAGTGAGAGCTGTTGGTGAATACTAATTTCAAACAAAGACAACACATGAAGGAATTTTGTAATTTTTGGACATTTTTTGAATGCGCACTAATCCATTAATTTAGTATGGAGAATAATAACCGGAAATTACATTCTCCTGTTGACTTTTCTCCACTTAGCAAGTCACGTCTAAAACTAACTTGACGGTGAGAAAAAATGTAACCGAATCTATTCCCGATATGTAACTGACTGTAACAGATTCTCTCCACTCTAAAATCTGGACAAAACCAAACCAGCTTCATGCTTCATGGCTGGACGAATCTACATACACGAGTACTGTGCTGCATGAGCGCGCACAATTTTTCCCCTTGACGGAGAATATAAGGGAACTGGTGTACTTCAGCGCAAGAAAATCTTTGGAAACGCGTTCCACACGACAGCACTTACTCCGTCCTTTTGAGTTGCACCACAACCACCACTGGTTTTACCCTTGCTTTGGAGGGAAACACAAACAGGCCGGAAAGAGTATGTATAAATTTGAGTTTCACTCTGAAACTTAGCTCAGAGTGGTACTTGCTACTTTCGACAACTTCACTAGTGGGCGATAATTAATCAATGGGGATTTTGTCTTTTAACTTACGTAACCGATATGTTATGCACATAGTATGGTACACAAAAGGAAAGAATACAATTTAAAAATATAGAAAAGGGGCAACATGAAGAAAACAAATTAGTTGTGGCAATTCACATACCCGCAAGATTGAAGTAAAGCTTCTCATGTTTGTCAGCATTTTGATTTAAACTTTATAAATTTGAATTGAGCAAATTTTCGATTTTTCCATTAAATTTTTGGGATAGATTATTCTTGTCAATTGGTGTTAAAATGATCCAATTTAATCGTAGGTACTTCAGGTTTTTCGTTTTTCTCCTTTTGACTAACGTATAACATACGTTCGACGAACGTCGTTGTATTCGAGTTCGCGTTTCCGTTCGCATTATCAAAATGAAGTACATATACAGGCTTCGGGTTGCTTTTGTCGAAAAACGCTGGCGTTCGCGTTTGCATCACGAAAATGAAGTAATGCTTATGATTTCGAGTTTTTTCAAACAACGGTCGCGTTCGCATCACGAAAAAGATGTAACTCCTCAGACTTTATGTATGCAATTGCATTTCAGTTATTTTTCTTAATGGGTTTTTCCATTGCGAGGTTTCATGACGCAGAATGATTTAAAAGTAGTTTCACATCAGGAAAGAGTTTTCGAAATGAGGTAACCGGGTAATGGTGACAGTTGAGCAAATAAAATTTCGAGGCTTTAAATGCATTGTCGACCTTAAGTATATTGGATAATCCATAACAACTAAAAAAAAGTGATTGTCTTTAATTTTTATTTTCGCACAATATTCTCTTCTAAAAAATCGACTCGTGAGCTTACAGCTCAATGGGTTAACTCCCTAAATTATGCAATTACTGCATTCACTCTTCATACGTTGACCTAGTACGCAAAGGGATATACTAGCACATCTGACCTAATTCCGTGATTTGGAGGATTGATACCTGGACATAACAATTTAATAAACTCCTACTTTATGGAACATACCAGATGATCATCATAATTTTTAAAAGGTACATACCGAATGACCGACTAATTCTCAGGTTTCGCTAACATTACATTACTTACATTAACTACCACTCACTACCCACTTTTATAAATTATTAATCTCTAATTACTTGTAAAATAACTGAAACTACTTAACACTTTTCAAACTATAACTAAAGACTTCCTTCTTAGCAGAATAAAAGGAATCCTGGGGAAACTAAAGGGCTGATCAATACCTACGGAGTAAGGCTAATATCTTAGGAATTTCGGCTAAGTATCGTAAGCTTACGTAATTTTAAAGCAAATGCTGAATTTATATATCCAAGCGGCGATGGCACCTTTCCTTTAATATTCTTTAAATGTTCCTATACCTATATTTGCGATTTTTTCGCGCCAGATTATTTTATTAATTCTGTCTGATCTCGAAATCTTGACAAGTAGTCTTGAATAACAGTTTAAAATACATGAGTGGAGAAATTTTCCATATTTTATTAGTAAGGAAATAGACCAGTCAAATTAGACTAAAGAAGGAACAATCTGCGGACAAAATCCCACGTGGATGGATTTTCGCATACAGCGAGATAGTTATAGCTTAACCACCTCTTAAAAGTCCCCATGATACCCTGTAAGCACAACTGTTTACAAGAGTTTGGACCTAAGATGAATAGTGTTATTATGGAGGTGAGACACCCTGTTACGTGCTATATTGGGGAACGCCTGTACCTAAAATAAATTAAGATACAATTAGCTGAATATGTATTAAACTCAAAAGAACTTACTTGTTGGTCTATGATGTGTTGTCCCGTGAAAACGCATTCTTTATTAGAGTGATGCTGCAAAAATATTTATTTATTTACAGATTCGCTACCTAGTCATAAATGGATTATTACCTTACCTCGGTGGAGAAAATATTTCGTTGAAATGGTCTGGAGCCCTGTTGATCTGCGTGTCCCGCTTCTCTCAAGCATTGGTTTTGGAATTCTCTAGGAAGTACTGATGAGGAGACGTAGCCTACCGAAAAGATGGATTATCCTGGGAAAATTATGAATTTATTAGCGTGGATATATTTTGAATTATATAATTATCTAGCTATAATGTGCAAGGTTTAAGGAAGAACTTACCTGTGGATGTTAGTTTTACGATAAATTCGTCAGAAATCACTGGAAATAGCCGAACACCTGGTAATGAATGATTTTAATAAACACATGCAAGCAAAAGACACTGGGATGGGGAAAGCACACCTTATCACTAGATCATAAGATTTAGTAAAAATATATACTTACCTGGTCCAAACTTTCTTTATTCGTATCATAAGCGATACTTTTAACACTTCCACATAACCTTCACATACGTTAAAGTACAGTCGAAAATTCACCCTTTCTTCACGTTCCTCAGGTGAAAAACTTACCGAACCGGATTACAATGAAACATACGATCAATGGGTAATAAAATCAAGCCCCGTATACGAAAAAAAATAAAAATTATAGACACGTGAAAGGTCGCTGTCAACATCAGCAATTTTCGTAAAATTAAACGTTTTAACGATTTTTTATCACTCCGTGGAATACACCAAAATATTCCACAATTAATGTAGATAATTTAAATCCAAAAAAGTAGAAAATAATATTATTTTCAAACCGATTTGTACCGCTTGGAAATGTTCCTGGAATTTTCCTTAAAACTTGCAAATACGGGGCAAAAAGATATAAAAGGAACGATCCCTATAGGCTTGGCCTCTTAGTTCAGTGCGAGTTTTCTTTTAGCGTCAAGTGAGGAATTTTCAAAGTTAAGAATTTTCAAATTTAGTTGAAGTTTAGTTAGTTTAGCGAGTTGAAAGTAAAAGTTTAGTTAGGGAGTGTGAAAGAAAAGAAGATTGGACTCGGTCAACTCACATCAATTTTCATTGCGGATCGTAGGAGAAAAGATAAGTATCGCTACTTCGTATATTTTAATCAAAATAAGAAGCAAGTAAGTTCTTTCTTGACCTGTGTTTTCTTTGTACGCCACAAATTTTTGAATTGTTCAATAGGAAATAAATCCTGGTTTTACATATCTTTGTGCACATCATAAAACCTTGTTTTACATATTTTTACTTTGACAAGTTGCTTGTGTACGTTTTATATCGAGTGAAACTGAGCTTAGCATATTTGGCGGCAATAAAATTAAACATAATCACAACAACATTTCTTTTATTTTGGAGTGGAGCAAAGATAAGTTCGTGGACTTAGCTCAAAACCACGTGGCGCCCATTAAAACATCTTGACCCACCCCTTCTCCAGCCTAGCCGGCATAAAAGTTATGCCTGAAGAAAAGAGCATAACAACCCCTAGCATCCCTATGAATGGGTATGAGAAAGGAGTGATATGCAAAAATAATCGAAAATAAATAAACAAGAACACTACCTTTGGGTGAAAACATCCAACAGTCCTTGATGATCCAGAAGGATCAATTTATTATATGAGAAACAAGAAAATAATCAACTGTGTCCATATAAATAATGGGCCGATAACAACTATATTAACTGACTCATACTTACCACAAACTTTGGAAGTCATTGGGGTTACAGTTTACAACGAAATGACAGCGTGCGAATTTGTATCGATCTTATTAAAATAAAGTGAAATTTACGTATGTAGTATACTGAATTAGTGTTCATTAAAGTTATAGAGAGTTTTTCAAGAAATTTAGTCTATAATAATGTGATTAGCTATATGACGGTAGTATAAAAATGTGTTGTTAAAAATTTGTTAAATAATGGAAAACCTAATGTAAGGTCTAAGATTGAAGTGCACTCCGAGAATACCCGCCACCATAAAACTTTTAAGGGCAAATGACAACCGGGATCTGTATACCTTCACGGAAAAAACGAGGTTCAGATTCTAACAATAATTATTACATTTTCACATAAAAAACACTATGATAGCTTAGTAATTTTGAAACAGCTAGGATTTATACAATTATTGAGAAATGTTTCGTGAAAAATATATACGTATAATGCAATAATTGTAAGGTGCTAAGCCTACGGCAAGACTTAATCGTCTTAATCGTATGTTTTTATTAAAAACGAAAAAATTAATTAATAATTCCAAATAATAAATTCAAACAATAAATAAGTCAATATAAAAAATGAAATCAATAATACTAATAAAATAATAATAAATTCAAATAATTAAGAAGAAGATCTCGTTGACAATTCAATTATTTCTCTGTGAATGAAAAAGAAAAAAAGCAAGATTAGTTACGAGTGAAAAAGAAAACGTGCTGAAAACAGCACGGAACGATGGCCGAAAACAGCACCACGATAACCCGAAACAGCACAAAATGAATATAAAGGTAAGGAATATATGCTGGAAAAGGGAAATCAACTACAGAAGTACAAAATATAAAGAAAATGGTAAAATCAATTAAAAATATAATAGAAATAACAGAAATGCTGAAATCAGCAATACCTTTTTAGATAAATATCTAATATCAATCGGTTTGATGTCTGAAAGCAAAATGAATTTCCTCTGACGAGCGCACTCTATTTATACTATCAGAAAAAGAGTAGTTAAATGGGAAAAATACCATTGCTGTTTTTCGAACGGATCTTATGTGAGATCCGGAATATTTATTGGAGGCATTTCGGAATTATTGTGATCTGATAATCGAATTTTTATATGTATATTGTAAAATTTACAATCAAAGTCTTGAGAGAAGGAATGTTATAATTGAAATGGTTAAAAGTTATCTAAGCTCCATCCAAAATTTTATAATTCTCATTAGAATATATTAAAAATACTAAGTAATAACTGCGTTATATATATATATATATATATATATATATATATATATATATATATATATATATATATATATATATATGGCACAAAAAAGTGACGTGTGTCTCGATGGGTGTCAGAAAGTGAAGTTGACTTCAGTTCGTTGGCAGCTCTGAATTATCTACAGTTTTATTACAGCGGGTTTCACAAGTAAAGATGACGTAACAGGTCGATCATCCTGCATGCTCGACTCGTCCTCGATGTCGCTCTCCGTTTGTTCGGCTTCATCTTATCGGAAGCGTAGACAGACTGAAATAGTCGCTGGCTCCTTGGAGCTTCCGGAATATCATCGATTACATATCTGTCGTTTTCTAGAGTTTGGGTAACTACATAGGGCCCGTTGTATTTGGGTCCAGTTTGCGTGATTCACCAGTCGATATGGAAGGACGTTCGAGTATTAGATGACCAAATTCGTACTTTCTAGGCGTTGCTCGGTGCTCGTTAAAACGTTGGTTTTGCTTATACTGCAATTTTTCTATAGCAGCTAATGCTCCTCTACGTAGATTTTCTAAATCGAGTTGTTTTTGAGTCTCATCGCTGTCGTGAAGGGCGAGTAGAACTTAATTCCCCAAAGGATACCTTGGCTGAAATCCAAAGAGCATTTATGCGGCGTATGTTTAGTTGTTTTGTTGGTGTATGAGTTCATACCCCATTGGAGATGAAAATCCCATTTAGTTGGCTCGTCGCTTATAGTTGATAATGCATGAAGTATGGTCCTGCTGTAGCGCTCTATCTGGCCGTTTGCTCTTGGCGTTCTTGCAGCTGTCATTATGTGATGGATTTCGTTTTCTGCGCAATAATTCTTAAAGGCTTTCGCACTAAATACTGTACCTCAATCTGTTATAATTCTCGCTGGGCTGCCAAAATGTCGTGAAATATCATCAAGTGCCTTTATGGCAGGATTTGTTGATGTACTGCTTTTAGGATAATATACCGTCGATTATGCCCAAGATGTGTGTATTGGCATTCTTACTCTTGGGAAATGGACCCAACTGGTCGAAGTGGAGAGTATGAAACGGAAGTGAAACTTTTGGAATAGTATGCAGTTCCCCTTCTAGTTTTCCTGTAGGTCATTTGTGATAGGCGCATTCGTAGCGAAGGAGTCGATATAACTTTGTATTTTGTTCCGCATACGTGGGAACCAGTAGTGTTGTTGAAGTAGTGTCCTACGTCGTCGTGACATAACTTAATTATTTTCCAAATAATCGTTCCAGGGACTACTCATCGAAATTGTTCGTTGATCTTTCTATATAGTCGGCTTTTATGAATTCGATACGGTTTATGAGTTTCCTTTTATACGTTGTTATTTGGGAGCTGCTTTAGAATTCGTATAATATTAGCTAGGTTAGCATCCTGCAGTTGTTCTATCATAAGCCAGTCGTCGTCGTTTATTTCTACGGAAATCACGTTCATGCTAACTGTCTCGGTCTCCACTGGGTTTTCGTAAGGCTGTCTACTGCAGGCATCAGCATGTTCAATGCTCTTCCCTCGTCGATATTCTATGTCTATGTCCATCAGCCTTAGGAACCATCGGGCTATTCTCGGTACTATATTCCACTTAGCAAGAGTTGACTTCAGCTACTCACAGTCGGTGATCACTGTAAAATGTTTTCCGAGGAGGTACGTTCTGAATCTGGTTATTGACTCCACTACGGCAAGAGTTTCCAGCTTATAGCTATAGTAATTTCGTTCGTATTCTGTTGTCTGCTGAAATATCCAATTGGTCGTAACTTATTATCTTCCTCCTTCTACAATAATATTCCTGCGATGCCGACTGAACTTGTGTCTGTATGCAATTCGTGTTCCTTCTCTAGCTTGATGTATACCTTCCGGTCGTTAAAAGTTTTTGACGGCCTTTATCTTTTCATAATTTGGTCGTATTCCCTCCGCGCTAATATCGTACCCCAAGAATTTAATTTCAGGCTTGAAAAAAAGACATCTTTAATTTTAGCGTTAAACCTTAATTTTCGAGTACGAAGAGGAATTCCTCCAATATTTCCATACCATCGTCGAATTTCCTACATGGGATTAGAACGTCATCCATGTATACGATTAATTTTCCTTGGAGCATTTTACGTTGAAGATCATTCATTTTTCGCTGAAAACATAAAGGACCGTTCGATAGTCCCAAAGGTATTCGCTGAAATTCGTATTCTCCATCGACGGTTGTAAAAGCCGTGAAATTTTTGCTTTCTTCCGCGACCGGTATCTGATAATACCCTGAAGCAAGATCTAGTCCAATGAAAAAGTTACTACCCTGGAGCTCCTGCAACAAATCTTCGATAATAAGAAGAGGATGTTCATCCTTTATGGTTGATTACCATATGGTCTTCTCCACATTTCTTTTTGACAAAGAAGTGCAGGAGATGTGTAGGGGGAATTCGATGGACGGATAATATTTGCGTTAAGAAGAGTAGTAGTTCCTTAACAGTATTTTTTATGGTTTCACCTTGTGAGTAAGCCAATCTATAGGGTCTGGAAATAATAGAATTACAATGTGTTAACGTGATAGTGATTTTGTATGATTTTGCGCAACCTAATTCGAAAATATTCTTAGCAAAACAGTGTCTGTAGCGGTTTAATAATTCAATTAATAATTCGTTCTCGGTTTTAGTCAACGGCCCACGGTTTACATACTGCTCGCGAATCGGCTTACGTTTTAAATTAAGTTCTCGCGACAAGTGTTCTTTTTTATACCCGATGCCACTACATAACTTATTACACTTCTGCTGTTGTTCGCATTCGCGTTTTTCGTTACATTTTAAAATAACCAAGTCTTCTTCATTATAGTTTTTATCGATACAAAGTTCATCAGTTAAACTGTTTTTAAATTCTTCACATTTGTCAAAAGAGTTCAAATTTTGTAAATTGTCCCGTTGTATAACATTCCTTGAGATTTCTAAATTATGCAAATTGAGTTCATCATAAATTTCACATTCCCCATTTGTGTTCTTAATATTTAAATTGTCAAAAATTCACATGACCCGAGTTTATTTTTAAACTAAAAATCAAAACAACACTTGTTTAACTCGAACAACGTAAGAAATAAAAGGACTTCTTAATACGATCGGCGTTTCTAATGAAGAAAAGTTAATCTCCGTTGGCTCGTTATCAACAGCAGCACCAATGGGTTAACTTTCCTTCAGCTGCTGGTCGCCTTCGTGACAAAACGAAAACTAGATGAAAATCCAACAAAATTTAACTCCGAACTAGACAGATCGTGTTAAGAAATTCTTTTATTTCTTACGTTGCTCGAGTTAAACAAGTGTTGTTTTGATTTTTGATTTTAATTGTCATTACACAGATTTATAGAGTTCTCATTTATACTTGCACATTGTCTCGGAGAACGAATAACGTCATGCATGTTGACAACACTGTCGTCGGCAGAGAAATGTTCGCCCGTTTCTTTATCTACGTTCACTTGTTTAGAATTTCCCCAGCTCGGACCGTCGAATCATGATGTTTTTATCTAAACAACGATTCTCATGCCCTTTTTTCCTGTCAAAGCCTACATTATCTTTATAATTTCCGAACTCGTATTGACCTTGAACCTGTTCCTTACAGTCATTTAATGCATGTACGTCTGTTATTGGATTGTTACTGTGAAACGCGTTCTTAATTGCTTTATTACCCTTTTGTCCCTGTTTAACTAGATCTTTCCCTATATCGAAACAGTTCACCGGTGTTCTCGAGGTCCGCTGCATTATCTTGTTTGCTTATTTTTTCTGCAACAATGTCTTCATTCACTGCATTCACTGCATCAAAAATTTTCAATTTCCCATTAAACTAAGTTATGCAAATTTGCGGCAAATCAAGACAATTTCTTCCGATTAAAACAGGATCATCGAGATAATAATCGTTTACCAAAAATAAATCAACTACGGCGCATGCATTATCTACTTTTAATTGCACAGTTACCTTACCTTTTGTGCAGCAGGATCCTTTTCCAAATCCGTACAGGGATATGTTGTAATTACTAATGGGTTATTGGACCTCACCCACTATTGAAGATCGCACTAAACTGATGTCTCTACCTGTGTCGATGATTGCTGTTGTTGCATATCCTCCATTTATGACGATCGGTTAATGGTACTCATCAGGTTGAATAAGTGACACTCTTTGATTAAGTTTGCACTTTCAATCACTGTGTCACATTTTGAGACAGTTGCTGAACTTTTGTCGACATTAAGGTTTCGGACACTCTACTGAAATGTGCCCATACTGGTTGCAATTAAAGCACTTTCTGCGATCTTTGGGGATTTGTTGATTTTCAGAGTTGTTGTTTGCATTTGCTGTTACCCGTTTGTTGGGTCAATCCTTTGGCGAAAATAACTGCATTTCTTCATACCATTTGAGGTGCTTCAGAAAATCCTCAGGATTTTTAAAATGTTACGTAGAGAATGCTTTCCGCAATTCGATATCGTCAAGACCGTTTATTAAATATTTGATGATTGCTTGTGAACTAAGGGATGCTCCCTTTGCAATCGCTAGCATTCCGTTGAAATAATTTTCAACGCCTTCCGTAGCTATTTTTCTGCGTTTAAAAAGTTTCAAGTGCGCATCTCACTCGTCTGAATACGAGTACAAAAGAAAGGCTGCAATTAAAAGTTCCTTTAACTGCTCCCACGTAGTTATATTTCGCTTACTGCCTTGCAGCCAAAACTTTGCGGCTCCGGCTAGTTTCGACGAGGCCATTAGTAGCGTAATTTGATTGGATTATCCATAAATATCTTTCAGATTCTCGATGTTACGCATCCATTATTGACATGTACTTGATGGTTTAATATTTGGATTAAATCAGGTGCGAGAGTACTTAGTTCAACATAAAAGAATAATGGAAATGCGCCCTGTGATGGAGTTGTTGAGACTGAGGTTGAATTTGCCTGCAAAAGAGATAATTCTAGCTTTGTTAACTCTAATTCGTACTTTAATGCTTCCTTTTCTGGGCGCAGGAGCTCCTTTTCCCGTTCTTCTATCGTTTTCTTCTCGTGGTTGACGTTTATGAATATTCCTGTAAGAGCATGATGAGCCGATGCGTTAGCGGCGGGATTTTGGATGAAAATGTCTGGATTGGCCTCTGGATCAGGGCTGATAAGCGTTTACTCAGCGCTTGGTACTAACGTGACCGCATTTTCTGAATCTCTTTTACCATCTTGATTCTCAAAGCCTGTACTTGTCGTTGTGTAAGACATTTTTCCTTGATAATCCACGACTCGTTTTACACAGCAGAAATACACTTTTCGTTGTGGTTTCTTGCTCGTTCGTTTTTTTTTGTAAGTTGCTTCACTTCCCGTCGACACAGAATGAACTTTTTTCTTTCCTTTCGAGGATAGAACGTGTGTCAGGAAAATCTTACAATTTCTCCGTAATAGCACTTCACACAAGGAATACCGCTTAGTCAAAAACACTTTGGTGTATCTCACTACTTATTTGTTACCGATCAAGGAGTGTAAGTAAAAAGAAGAGAACTAATTAAGTGAAGACTAATAAAATTGTGAACATTTGTGACTGTAAATAAGTGTCTTAATTAATCCGTCGAGCCCGAAGAGCCCCATTTACGTAACAATTGGTGTCAGAAGTGGGATTAATTAAGAAAGACTAAAAGTGAACTTGAGAAAAAAAATGCGACTGTGAAATTAAAGTGAAATAGTGCAAGGAATAATCTAAATATGGGTCTCAAATTGAAAGACTTACGTGTTCAAGACTTGAAAGGGGAATTAAGTAAGCGTTCCCTACCTACAGTTGGAAATAAATGTGCCCTGGTAGCGTTATTACAAGAATCTATGGAAAAAGAAGGAAAAGATCCAGAGGCTTTCGTTTTTGAAGACGAGCTGGAAGAAGAAGAAGAAGAAACAAATACTCCAAGCATGACAGATCTTTTCAATGCTCTGTTGAGACTTAACTCATCAATGGAAGAACAGAAGGCGTCATCAGCCGCGTTGAAATCAACGATGGAGGGTTCGGTTGATGAGTTAAAAGCATCAATGGAAGAACAGAAGACGTCATCAGCCGAGTTGAAATCAACGATCGAAGGTTCGGTTAATGAGTTAAAAGCACAATGGAAGAACAGAAATCGTCGAAAGCTGAGTTAAGAGCATCTATTGAAGAACATAAATTTTCGACGGCCGAGTTGAAGTCATCAATAATAGCGGAACTTATGGTATCTGTTGATGAAGTAAAAGGTGAAATGGAAATTTCCATGCAAAAACAGTTCGAAGGCCTGGAGTCAAATGTAGAGAAAAAACTGGAGACCATAGAAAACTCTATCAAAGTCAATCTCGAAAGACATATGGATAATAAAATGGGAGAAATAAAATCAGATATTGAAAAGAGATTAGAAGAGGCAGAACTATCTAGACAACTCAAAATAAAAGAAGCTGAATGTAAAATGGAATCAATGAAGAAAAATTTCGAAGAAATTAGGACAGAGTTAGAGAGTGTAAAAGACTTCATCCTCCAACATTTGACGGTCAAACGCCCTGGCAGACATACAGACTCCAGTTCGCGACAGCGTTGGAAAAAGCTGCAGCTTTAATTGTGGCACTCAGAGGAGCAGCCGCTGAACTGTTGCAGACTATACCGGCAGAGCTAAGGTACGATTATTCATCTTTAATTCAAGCCTTAGAATTACGATACGGCAACCAACACATGCAAGAGGTCTACCGTCTACAGCTACGGAGTCGAGAACATAAGCATGGAGAGACGTTGCAGCAGTTATGTGAGGACATAGAAAGGCTGACACATTTGGCTTATCCCACGTTTAGCCAAGATTATGTCAATGAGGTAGCCAGAGAAGCATTTATTACTTTTTTTACTATTATTCACTTGCAGATCGCGACTTACATCAAGCAGTACGACTGGCTGGAAAGAACACAAACCCTGAGGTTTTGGCTCACGCTCTGGCATATGAGGCCGCAAAACAAGCCTCAAGGAGTACTGTCCGCCTAAGTCTGGTCAATACATCGGAAAGACGGAGTCAATTTAAATGCTGGAACTGCAACAAAGAAGGCCACTTCCAAAGAGATTGCAGGAAGAGACGAAGATCGAACTCCCCACAAGAGGAAATCCGGGTCTGGCTGTGAAAAATGCAGAGAAAGAGAGCGAGTGGATCAAAGAAGCAATGGAGCTGTAAGCCCCATACCAACTCTACGCTCGCAACAGGGAAACGAGTAAGGACCAACTCTGCGGGCAGGAGTTGGCCAGTAGAATCGACGCCACCGAAGTCATCGTCAACAGTAAGTAATTGCAGCGAAATGTTAGCAGCTTAGTAATCAACGGAGGAATTCAAGAACAAAAATGTACGATTACAGTAGACACAGGTGCTTCCACGTCTATTCTTCGGTACGATTATGCTAAAAAACCAGTGGTTTAGCAACAAATATCGATACATTTTGAGGACAGCTACAGGAGAATCCGTCGAAGTGTATGAGGAAATATTAAAGACAATATCCCTCGGCGACAACCGATTCTCACACAGATATAACGGATGAGTGCATACTTGGCCTCGATTTCATGAGAGCACACAACATTTAACTGGATATTGGAAGAGGAATCATGAAATACGACAACAGAGAGATTCATATGGCTCTGGGATCAAATTATTATTCAAAGCTGAACATCGTGGAATATGAAGACGTCGAGCTCCCTTCTTGTGCAGAAACCTTAGTGCGAGCAAAGGTTCTTGGTGATCCCGGGAGCTATCGATTCTATTTAGTAGAACCAGATCGAACAGAACAAATAAATGGAAAATGTTTAGTAACTATCGATGAAAAGAAAGAAGTTTTGGTAAGAGTCCTAAATTCCCGTGAAAAAGGCATCAAATTAAAGAAAGGTAGAGTCTTGGGTCATGGCGAACCAGCCGAAGAGATTGTGTTAGCGGAATATTTAGACTTAGATGAAACCAAGCAGCCAAAGCAGGACGTTAAACAGCTAACCAAAATTATACTTCCGTCTAATAAACTGAGCCAAGGAAAATATCGTAAAGCAAAGAAGTTGCTTGAAGAATTTGCCGATATTTTTGCACTACGGGACGAAGACTATGGAAAAACTGATATAGTGCAACATAAAATTGACACCGGAGACGCCCGCCCTATCAAGCAGCCACCAAGAAGATTAGAGAAGCGAGAAGAAGCAGACGAAATGGTTGAAACAATGTGTAGGCAAGGTCTAATAGAAGAGTCAAAAGGTCTATGGATGTCACTAGTGGTACTAGTAAAGAAGAAGGATGGCAGTATAAGATTCTGTGTCGACTACCGTCGTCTAAATGATGTCACGAAGAAAGATAGTTACCCACTTTCCCGCATAGACGACACCCTAGATACCTTATCAGGATCCAAGTGGTTTTTAACGTTGGACTTAAAAAGCGGCTATTGGCAAGTCGAGATTGATCCAGATGATAGGGAAAAGACAGCATTCTCGGTGGGAAGTGGATTGTGGCAATTTATAGTTATGCCCTTTGGGCTTTACAATGCGCCAGCGACATTCGAGCGCTTAATGGAATGTGTTCTACGAGGCTTAACTTGGAAAACCTGCCTGGTATATTTGGATGACATCATTGTAATTGGACGAAGTTTTGAAGAACATCTAGTAAATCTACGAGAAGTGTTGCAGAAACTGAAGTCAGCCAAACTAAAACTAAGCCCTAAAAAATGTACGCTCTTTGCAGACCAGGTGAAATACCTTGGGCATGTGGTATCAACAGAAGGAGTTAGCACCGATCCTGAGAAGATAACTTCAGTAGAGAACTAGCCCCCTCCGAAACATAAACACGAGTGTAGCAGTAGCTACAAATTTAATATTTTATATTTTAAGTAAAAGTTTATTATTTGATTATATTATTAATAAAATATTTATATTAAAATCTACTTTAATAATATCCAATCAGACTGTACTGTCAAAAATATTTTAGTCAACCTGTACACTTGGATAAATTTTGAATAGTGTGAAACACAAACACTTTAAAAATTATCATAATCATTTATTCATTGACAATAAAATATTGTACTCAATACAAAGAAAATTTTAACAAACTATCTATGTATATAACGTAAAGTAGGATACAAAATAAATTGTAAATAATTTCAGTCTAGCCAGAACAACCGAACTGGTAACAATTAAAATAACTAAAAAAATTTAAAAAGTTTTTTCTTATTAAAATGAAAATATATTTTTTTTAAATAAAATGTATCTAGACCATTTCTAGATATAAAGAAGGGCTAGGATTTGAGGCCCTACAACTGAAGGGACTTCCCTCGATTCAATTTGGCTCCAATCCTATACAAACAACTTCAACGAGCTATGGAGCTTTCTTGGACTAGCTACTTATTACAGACGCTTTGTGAAGAATTTTGCTGATATAGTAAAGGAGTTGCATAAGCTAACGGACAAGGATAAGGCATTCGTTTGGACAGGAAAAGCAGAAAACAGCTTTAAAGCACTGAAGTGGGCGCTTTGTAATGCACCAATACTCACTTATCCAAAGGCGGGTGAGACATTAATATTTGATACCAATGCAAGTAATGTTGGGATTGGCGCTGTGCTGTCACAAGAAGTAAACGGGCACGAAAAGGTGTTAGCATACTATAGCAGAGCTCTATCAAAACAAGAAAGAAATTACTGTGTTACGAGAAAAGAACTGCTGGGTATTGTTGATGCAACAAAGCATTTCCATAAATTCCTCTATGGACAAAAATTTACTCTCCGAACTGATCATGCAGCTCTAAAGTGGTTGATGCAATTTAAAAACCCTGAAGGACAGGTGGCAAGATGGATAGAAAAACTGCAATCCTATGATTTCAAAATTATCCATAGGAAGGTTTTTTTTTTTTTTGTGAGGGAGGTGAAATGCTTTATGCACGCTGGGGCACTCCGTACCAGCAGTGTCGGACTCCTGTGGCGCAGTTTACCGACTAAAACACCTCCCTTGCTCTCCGGACACTAGCCTGGAACCGTTTTCCACATTACTTCAAGCTAGGTCCTTTGCTTTAGCCCGTCATTCCACCATCTCTGCGGCGGCCTGCTCGTCTAGGTCTTTCTATTTCCTGCGCAGGACATCTTCCGCGTACCTGATCGTGCGATTCCAGGTTTCTTCGTCGGCGATCATGGCTTGGACTATAGTTTCCGGGGCGATCGCCCCTCCTAGGTGGACTCTTAGCGCTCCCCTCACGGGAGCCCATCTCTGACACTCAAAGAAAGTGTGTTCTGCGGTGTCCGTTTGGCCTGGGCAATTGAGGCACTCCGGTGACACTACCTTTCCCATTCGGTGAAGATACGAACGAAAGTACCCGTGGCCACTCAAGAGTTGGGTTATGTAAAAACCTACCTCTCCATGCCCTCTGTCGATCCAGGGGCCCAGATCACTGATGAGCCTCGCTGTCCATCGTCCCCTGTTCTCCTCTCTCCATCTTTGTTTCCATCTTTCCATGGTGTAGGACCTTTCCTCTCTGCGAACCGTTGCCTTGTCCATTTCTGCCTTTCTAAGATAAATCGCCCTTCGTTCCCTGGCGAGCAGGTCGATGGGAACCACCCCTGCAATCACCAGGACAGCCGGTTCGGAGACGAACCAGCGGTACGCTGAGGCCACTCTCAGGGCTGCGCGCCTTTGTACTTGGCCAAGTCTCTTCCGATATTGCTCCTAACTTACGGCTTCCGCCCATACCTCTGCACCATACAGTTTTTTTTTTTTTTTGAAAGGGAGGTGAAATGCTTTATACACGCTGGGAACTAACTACTTCCCAACAGTGTCGGACTTCTGTGGCACAGTTTACCGACTAAAACACCTCCCTTGCTTCTCCGGACACTAGCCTGGAACTGTTTGGCACACTACTTCGGGCTATGTCCTGTTATTTTGCCCATCAGGCACCTACTCCCTCACCAGTTGCCAGCTGGTCCAGGTCGTTTTTCTTCCGCCGAAGAACGTACTCCACGTACCTGCCTGTATTGTTCCAGACTTCCTCGTCGGCAATCATGCCTTCCACTATAGTGTCGGAGAGACCACCCCTCCTGGGTGGAACGCCTCTAGGGCTCTTCTCTTCGCGGCCCATTTCTCGCACTCGAAAAAGGTGTGCTCTGCGGTGTCAACTTTTCCCGGGCAATACATGCACTCCGCCGGTAAAGATACGATCGAAAGTACCCGTGCCCGCTCAGCAGCTGTGTGAGGTGGTAGTTTACCTCACCGTGTTTTCTGTCCACATAGAGGCCTATATTTTTTAGAAGCCTAGCGGTCCATCGTCCCCTGCTCACCATACAGTAGTGTTGACAGTAGTGTTACTGTCATCAGGAGGCGGCGTTTGCTCGAGCTTGGACCTACCACATTGGCCATCAGCCTACTCAGTGATGTGACGCCTCTTGCTGCTTTATCTGCAGTTTCCTTTATCTGCTGAAAGAAACTCATCTTGGTGTCAATTGTAACGCCGAGGTACCTCACCGATGGTCTCGTTCGTATGGTCTCTTCTCCGACTCGCACTGGAAGGATGGTCGGGATTCTCTTTTTGGTCAGGACAACGACCTTCGACTTACTAAGGGCCAGCGACAGTCCGTGCGCCGTCATCCAGCTGTTTACGGCTCGCATCACTTGGTTCAGCTTTAGCTGCGCCTGTTGCACGTCGCGTGCTGATATCAGTGCAGCAACATCATCCGCATACCCGACCAGGGACGTCTCTTCGGGCAGTTCAATTCGTAGCAAGCAGTTCAATTTTGTCCATAGGAAGGGTAGATCCCATGGAAATGCAGATGCACTGTCACGACGACCATGTAAGCCTGATTGTAAATACTGTTCCCGTCTGGAAGAGAAATGCGACCATGCGATTGTGAAAAGAACAACTGTCGTACCCTTGACAGGATGGAGCAAGGAAGAATTTCAAGCAGCTCAACGAGAAGACGAGAATATATCTCCAATTTTGACGTGAAAGGAGAACGACGAAAGGCGCCAACGTAAAGATATTTCCGGCAGAAGTGCAACATTGAAGAGCTACTGGGCGCAATGGAATTCGCTATGTGTTGAAGATGGAATATGGAAACGAAAATGGGAAACACCCGACGAATCATCATGCCGGATGCAGGTATTAGTTCCCAGGAACAAGATAAAGGATTTGTTGGAAGCATTTCATAACGGTGCTTCGGGAGGACATCTTGGGGTCAATAAGACTTTGGAGAAATTAAGAGAACGATTCTACTGGTAACATATGCGGGAGCATGTGGAGGACTGGTGCCGAAAATGTACTGTTTGTACCCGTAGCAAAGGATCTTATATCAAAACAAGGGGAGCTATGCAGCAATACAACGTCGGAGCACCTTTTGAGAGAATCGCGATTGACGTTTCGGGACCATTCCCAGAATCAGATCGAGGTAACCGGTACATTTTTGTGGTAATGGATTACTTCAGTAAATGGCCAGGAGTATATGCGATCCCGAATCAAGAAGCCAAGATAGTGGCAGAGGAGTTATTAACAAACTGGATATGCAGATTTGGCGTCCCCAATGAGCTTCATTCCGACCAAGGACGAAACTTTGAATCTCAAATATTCCAGCAGGCATGTGAGATTCTTGGAATAAGAAAGACGCGGACAACACCAATTCATCCACAATCGACGGGATGGTTGAGCGATTTAATAGAACAGTGGTCGAACATCTCAGAAAAGTAGAAGAAGCATCAACGGGATTGCTCTAGCTACATTCCAATATTTCTACAGACTCGACTGCCCAGTGATTTGAAGCTCGGAACACTTTAGAAAGATACTGAAAACACTGAAGACTTTATTACCATGCTTCGGAAGCGTCTCGCAGAAATCCATCAACTGGCAGGAAAGAACCTCAAGAAAACCAGCGATAGAATGAAAACACGATACGACATCAGAGCTAATTCTAGCGGATTCAGGGAAGGAGACCTCGTCTGGATATTCAACCCGCGACGACGAATAGGAAAATAACCAAAGCTTCAGCAGCAGTGGGAAGTACCCTCAAGATCCTTACGCGCATCAACGATGTGGTCCACAGGATACAGCGGGAACCGAAAGAGAAAAAGAAGATCGTGCACATTGACCGATTAAAGCCATAGCAAGGAGATACAACTGTTCGGGACGAACAGTTCTAAGAGGGGGGCAGTGTAACATGCACTGTAGTCTGGCAAAGGCTATGTGATGAAAACGAAACCAAGTTGTGCAATGACTGTGGTGACTTGGTGTGGTGAAAATGAGTAAACCAGGAAATTGCTAGAACTAAGTTGTTGAACTTTCTAGAATTAAGCTAAGTAGTATAAATAGGGCTGAGTAGCAGCCTAATGAGTCAGTTGTATTTTAACCCGTGAAGTGATAACTGATAATTAGAAAAGTGAAACGTTGCTATATTGTGAAGAAAACGTGTAAAGGAAATTGTAAAGAGAACTAATGAAGTGAAGACTAATAAAATTGTGAACATTTGTGGCTGTAAATAAGTGTCTTCATTAATCCGTCGAGCCCGAAGAGCCCCATTTACGTAACAATATATATATATATATATATATATATATATATATATATATATATATATATATATATATATATATATATATATATATATATATATATATTGTAACAGATTTTCTTTTCATTCATCTGTACTTTAGATTTGTTAGGGCCGAGCGGAGGCAAAACAAAATAAATTCATAACTTCACGGTCAGGGTCAGCAATCTAAACACGAACTGCACAAACTTTGTTTTTAAGCACAGCTGTTTCGTTAGCCGTGTTTGACGTCACCTATTGTTTCCAAATTTGTTGTCGATAGCAAGTATTCCCGGTGCAAAACTTACGCGTAAAACTTAGTCGATATGCAAGATTTTATTCTTGTCAGTGCTTTTTTCACTTGTGTGTTTCTAATAGTGTTCAACGTGGCTTAGTGAAAGCAAATTGTTACCTGGTTTGAATCGTGAAGAGTGTTTGTTGGTGAACTGATCTTTTTATCAAGGTGATGTGTCGGGACGTGCTAAGGTTCTTCGCGGTATTCACTTGTGTTATGTTGATGTTGTCGAATGGTGTATGTTTTGTAGAGTTTTTGTTGTTTTGTTTGAAAACCTGGTGTCGTTTTGGTGGTCAACGTGTAAGTGTGTGGCTAAATTAATGCTTCCCTGGCTGGGATTTTTTCGGGGACCTTCGTAATTTAGTTGGAGTCTCCGTGGAAATCCTGTTTAGTGGGGCCGATTCTCCAAAATGTTATGGCAAATAAGGCTTGTAAAAAATAAAAAACAAGCTTTAATTTGTGAAAATTCATTCTCACCTTTATTTACCGCAGAGTATAGTTCAGAACAGAGAGAGTTACAAAATGGCGGTGAGGGTTTTTATAGCCTTTTTACGTTCGAAATAAAACAAAATAGGCTAGAATTGACCTAAAATTACTAGTGACATCTATCGTGTAATTATTTTTGTTAACAATCTTACATTTAATTTAATTCAGAATAGAAAAGATTATCGATCAGCTATTTTAAAAAATATTAGTTTATTTGTTTTGATTCTGTTTTGATGTTTAAATTAAGTTTTTAGTTTGTGAGGTTATGTTTAGTTTCTTGTGTTGATCTTTCTTATTTCCTTTCTTAATTTGACTCCTTTCTTTTATTTTGATGTCGTTGCAGAATTATGAAGTTGCAGGATTTTGTGGAATATGGAGTACGGGCAGAATTGTTACTATTTAGATGGCCAGTTTTGACAGCTGCGATGACCAGGTAAGTGATTTTGTTCTCAGTTATTGGTGTTCTTCAAGGGCTCGTTTTCAGGTATTTTGTTGTAACATGGTGTCCGCTGGTGCAGAGTTGGTCTACTTCACTTCCCTTCCCTGCAGGTAAGATTCCTGGAATGCTGGTAAATTTGCTGACTACTGCAGCCCTATTTTGTACTGTAAAGACGTCTAATAAATCTTTAATTTAATTGAATTTTAGGATGCGGACAAAGGCGAGGGCTGATTGAATACCCTGGTTGGAGAAGGGATTAGGAAAGAAGGCAATAAGTTGGAGGAATTTTAGGTTTGCGGTGTCTCCAGGTAAGGACAATATTGATGATGGAATAGTGTGCGGTTCGGAGAGGTGTTGTGCTGGATTGTTGTGTGTAATTGGTGTGTTGTCTCTGGCTGTAGGATGTGATATGGTGCTGTGTATGTTTTTAATCTGTTGCAATATTGTCGTGCTTCTTTTTTATTTCAGCTGATAACATGAGGAAAGCCTTCTTCAAATCTCCTTTCTGTTTCGTTTATTTTCCTTTGATTTTTTCACTCACTAGGTAATTTCTTCATGATTTTTTCATTCTTTAGGTGATTTTTGCTCACTAGGATTCGTCGTTGAAGCAACTGGTCAGACATCGGGTAAGTCGTTTATATATATATATATATATATATATATATATATATATATATATAAACTCGTATGGCTCAATGCGTGGGGAGAAAAGTTTCTTAAGGGGAATAATAATGAAAAACGACCGACACTTTAATAATATTCAATAACTTTTATCGGTTCTTTACAAAGGCGATTATACAGAAATTTTTAGAAACACATCAGGAATACTGTGACTCACGTCTTTTCCACTGACAACCTTGGGCAGAGTATTTTAAACCGACTAAGAGCGTTAGAGCAAGAGTTTATTTTGTACGAGAATAAAAGCATTGCCAGACTTGAGTTTCTTTCCTACATTCGGCCTTCCTGACCGATCATTCGGCCCAAATGATACATCTTGAGCCCATTTATTCATACCATCAGCAGCTGCCATTGTAATATTTGGTTCCTCATGATCCCCTACTTTTTCAACGACATATCTATCATGCTTCTGTACTTTAGTGATCTTATTAGGTCCTAGAAATATTGGCTTCAGTTTAAACCCGGGACCGAACTGTGTTCTCCGTACAGCAACCAAATCTTTCAATTTATAAATGTTCGCTACTTTCCTCTTTCGATTATAGGTTCGATAATTCTCTTGCTGAATCTAGGAGACATTAGCCTTGGCCCCCGACCTCACGGCATTTCTTTCCTCCTCTAACTCCGTAAATCTATCTATCTCTAAAATTTCTTGAAATTCTGGGATAGCGTTCGTCCTCATATTCAATCAAGTTAGTATCTTAATCTTACCGGTGTATCGTTGATTAACTGCTGAGCCCGATCTACGTGTTTATACCAAGCTTGTGGCTCCTCGATTGACATTTTCGCTAATAGTGGAATTAAAATTCGATTCACTCTTTCCACCTGGCCGTTTCCTCATGGTACTCCCGCAGTGATTACTAAGTGTAGGACTCCTTCATCTTCACAGTAGTCTTTAAACGATTAGGCTGTAAAAGCCGTTCGCCGATCGGATATAATTCTTTTAGGGTTACCAAACAACGCAGATTGCTTCCTTAACCTGTCCATTACTTCTTGACTGGATGTACATTTAGTCGGATACAACCACACGAACTTGGAAAAGCATCCACGACTACCAACACATGATTATACTTCTTCCTAGTTTCCACCATTTGACGAACATGGTCAATATGGTAGGTCTGTAACGGACGATCTTCTTTATACATTGTTGACAGAAATCCTTTCTGTTTCCCGGCCTTACGTTCTGCCCTTATACATTCAATACAGCTTTTAACCAATCGTTCTACTTTCGTTTTTAAATTAGTTATATGATAACGTTTTCTAATTAATTCTCCCGCCCTTACTGACGTCCTTGCCGATGCGCACGTCTTATGATTTCATCTTCCATTGAAGATGGTATAACAATTAACTCTCTTGATGGATCCTTAAATAAAACACCACTCTTCACGTAGAAGTCTTCATGTTCGCTACTTTCCAAAATCTTCAGTATGGTTTTCAGAAACTCGTCTCCCAGCTGAGCTCCACTAATACGATAGTATCATAGTATCGGTAAAAGGAATCGCTATTCTACTGCGGGCGTCTACGTGTACCATCTTTGATCCTGGTCTGTGTTCGATTTCGTAATCGTAATCCTGCAATTATATGGCCCATCTAGACACTCTTAATGGAATGTCTTTCTTTTTCAGAATATAAATTCTCCACTTCTTAAGAGCTTGTATTATGGCAAGTACTTCTAATTCATATGAGTGATAGCGCTGCTCTACGGGGCTTGTCTTGTGACTCATACTGTACTGGATGCAATTGCTGATCATCTTTACCTCTTTGTAGCAATATGGTTCCTATTCCCTCTTAACTTGCATCAGTATGAATTTCCGTATAGGCATTTTGGTCCAATAGTCTGAGAATTGGAAACCTACTTAACGCATTCTTTAAAGCTTGAAATGCATTCTTTTGCTCGTTTTTCATCTTAAATGTCGCATCTTTCCTTAGTAAATCACTCAACGGTTTTCCTATCACTGCATAGTCTGCTATAAACCTGCGAAAATATGAGGTTAAGCCTAAGAATCTTTGAAGTGACTTCTTATTTTCTGGAACAGGAAAGTAGACAATGGCTTTCGTTTTCTCTAACGATGGTCTTATTGTCCCACCTATAATTATATAACCTAAAAAATCTACTTGGTTTCGCATAATTTGTGATTTTTCCCATTAAATTCTCAAACCGTTTTCAGCAGCAACTTCTAAAACTCTCTCTAATCTTTTGATGGCTTGTTCATAATCTTTAGCCGGAACTATTAAGTCATCCATGTAAGTTAATACCACGCCTTCCTTTACCAATTGCCTGAATACATATGAAATAAAAAGTAAATACAGATGGTGAATTACAAATGCCAAATGGGACTTCCAGAAATTTGTATTCCCCATTGTGCACGATAAATGACGTATATTTTCTTGAATTCGGTTCTATGGGTACATGGAAAAATCCCTTACAATCTGAGCATTAATTCTTCTTTAGTCACAGCACAAACGCTTAGAGCCGTATTTCTTGGAGACTTACACTATGGGGCACGTGAATTCGGAGTTGCTAGGTTGAATAATGCCATCTCGTAGCCATACACTGACCTGATGTTCAACTTCCTTTTTACCTTCTACAGATATTCGTCTAGGTCTTTCAAAAATCGGAGTTTCATCTTTAAGGATGATTGACATTTGAACCGGAGATTCAGATTTCTGTTGTGGTTCATATTCCTCAATTAAACTTGATACTATCTTTTTTCATTTAATGTTAAATGATTTAAGTCTGCTTTCGTTGGTCTGAACTCGTCACGAAGTTCGCCTATTTTATCTGAATTTGTAGATTGAATCTCACGCAAAGTCGACTGTGAATCTTATTTCTTTCGAGTGAAATGAACTCCCTTTTCATCTATCAGTAATGTAGCTTGCTGCAATAACACGTTGCCAATTTTCGCCAAAAAATACATATCACTTTGTGCAACCACATGACATCTAATATCAAACTGAACACCGTCTACACACAATTTTGCTTCGAAAAATCCCTGTGTAGTAACTTCATTATTTCCTAAGCTGCTTAAAGAGATTACAAATGATGCAATCTGAACTCCATTTAGCTTTTTAAAAAAGTCTTGTCTACAGATGATTAAATCACAATCAGTATCTACCAAGGCTGATACTGATTCCCCATTCACAGTAATGTTCTTCATCATATTATTTCTATTATGAGAAAAATTAGCTGTTGGTTCCACTTTCAATTTAACACCTCGATTATTGTTTATTTGATTTTTAAACTCAAAAGATCTATGTCCGTACAGATTACATTTAAAACACTTATATCCCTTCAATTTGTTAGGGCAATTGCTCGATAAATGAGATAAATCTCCACATTTGAAACAATGTCTTTGTTTTTCACTAATTCGAGATGAACGATTAATATGAACTTGTTTATTCTGATAACTATCTGATTGATGGCTATTTTTTAATTCCTCGTAAATTCGAAGTCTTTCTTTAAGTTCGTCGATTGTTTTAGCTTCATATAATAGGATTTTATTGACTTTGTCGTCTTTAATTCCTTCGATCACGTATTCGATCAATGATTCTGCATCTAACTTGATAGAATTTGCTATCTCAATCATTTTGTATAAATATTCACGTAATGTTTCGTTAATTTGTTTACGACGATTTCTCAATTATCTATGTATCGCGGCTGATGAAATTGGAGCACCAAATTCTTTTAACAATGCTTCTTTAAGAGTTGGCCAATCCTCAATTATAGATGTACTATTCATGAATAATTTAGCTGTACCGGTAATTAAACGTACTTCTGTAGACTGTTCCATCTTACAAGGGAACTTACATCTTCAAATTCCTCGATCCACTTTCTTATACACTGTTTCTGTTCTCGAGTGAATGTTGTTATGCTTTCCTCAATATCCCTGAATGTAAACATGCAATTTTCTTGATCCCATTCAATTCGCGTGTTACACCAGGTTTATGCAAAGTTCGTTCTTGGCTTTCTTCATTTTCGTTAGGTGACACTACCGTGTGGTTACATCTCGGTACTACGGTTTCATTTATGCTTAGGTCATTATCATTCTGAGAGTTCAAATGTAGGATTCGTCTTTGTTGCAATTCATGTTTCTTGCCTGATACTGGCAAATTAAAATCTCTCAATTTTTCTTTTAAATCTTTGGACGTGAATTTCACAATTTTCTTGACAACTTTTCTGTCACAATATAACGTTTCACTTTTCCGATTAGCACTTACTACTTCACGTGTTAAAATACAACTTATTATTCGCGGTATCTCATATAAACACTTAACAGTCTAAATCACGACTAAATTAACCAGGCTGCTACTCAGCCATATTTATACTACTTAGCTTAATTCTAGAAACTTCTGCCTTTTAGTTCTAGATGTTTCCGTTACGCATTTTCACCTCACATATACACCATAACTTCGAGTCGTCCTTCACTTTCCACGTATGACATTTCCTTGCCTAGAGTCCTTTACTCCTTATGCTTTAACTGCATGTGTGCTGCCGGTGGCGTTGAAGTGCGAGCTCGACTTGCTCGCGTGGATTTGGTTGAGTATGGATAGTGGCGCTAACCTGGACAGTAAGGTGAGAACTATGATAAACATATTGAGTAATGATATACCGGGTCTCAACAGCTGCTATCTCAAAGCTAGAAGTATCAGCTCGAAAATAGATGAGTTGAGGGAAATGTTCTCGGGTACTGGACTTCACGCGATCCTTGTCAGTGAGTTGAAAAATGCTTGCTGTGGTCTGTATACTGTCCACCTAATCTATTTAGTGTTGATAATGTTGTTGATTTTGAAGTTTCCTTATCCACATTCTCTCATAGGTATTCCAATATTATTGTGGCAGGCGACTTTAATGTCAATATCCTCGTTGACAACAATAAATCAGATGACTTCCTGACTCTGGCTCATTCGCTGCATCTTCAAGTGATTAATGATTCTTCAACATACTTCAACACTGCTTCTCCCTCTCAATTAGATCTTTTACTAACCACTGATTCTTCAAGTGTAATACGTCATTCTCAACTCTCCCCCCCCCCTCCTGCAATCCGTGATCACGACATACTATTCCTAAAATATAAATTAGCCACACCTACTCAAACTCCTTTTCGAACTATGAAATTTAGGAATTTTGCAGGTATTAACACTGATCTTCTTTTTGATGAGTGCAGCGGCATTAACTGGAGTCTATTTTTGGATTTGAATATAACCTCTTCTTCGCATTCGCTTGACGCAGGTGTACTGGCTTTTAATAACGTCTTGTTGGACCTGATGAATAAATACGCTCCCCTGCAGTGCAGAGGTGTAAAAATAAATGGCTGACCGTGGTTTTCGCCAGAAATCAAGAAGTTAATTGCTGAACGTGAATTCTTATTCCGCCAGCATAAAAGACTCAGATCCTCAAATAGTCGTCTCCTTTTCAGGAAATCCCGGAACCTCGTAAACAAAAGGATTAGAGAGGCAAAGTCAACATATTATGCGTCTAAGCTGGACTGCTATGTTGCACCCAAGAAGCTTTGGGACTCCCTGCGTAGACTGGGTGTCAGTGGAAAAGATTCCTTAGCATGTAATCTAGATGATAACGAGCTTAATATGTTCTTTACTTCAAATACTGGCAGTTGCATAAATTCCAACACTGCATCCTCCCCACTGAATTTCTCCGTAGATCACTCTGGATCACAGTTTAGCTTTCGCTGCATTGATGAAGTCGAGGCTGCGAACGTTATTAATTCTATTCGGTCTAATGCAACTGGGCCAGATGACATATCCCCACGCTTTATAGAGCTAATTTTACCTTTCATCATTGTAGCCATCACTAAAATGTACAACGGCTGCCTCACATTCAGCGTGTTTCCATCCCCTTGGAAGGAGGCTTTAGTAGTCCCTATAGCTAAGAATTCTCGTCCCAATGCCCCGTCCATCCATCCATCCATCTCGCCAAAGCTTTTGTTGTATACTGGTGTCCCCCAGGGATCAATATTAGGACCTTTGCTGTTCAGTCTTTTTATTAATGATTTGCCGTCTGTTATTAAAAATTGTTCTATGCACTTGTATGCTGATGATGTGCAAATCTATCTTGATCGCCCCATTGGTCTTCTGCAGGATTGTGTCAGCAGAATAAATGAAGATTTTCAGAGTATCTTACAATGGTCAGCAAACAATAATCTCATTCTTAACCCAAAGAAGTCGCAAGCATTAGTGATGGGCAGAGAAAGTTATGACTAAACCTATTTTCCTCCTTTAGAGATGGGCCGGTTTATCATACCCTATGTCTCAAAAGCTAAAAATCTGGGAATTATGCTTAACACTAGTATGAGTTGTTGTGATCACGTTAATATGAAACTGGGTCAAATTTATGGGGTACTACGTCGACTGTGGCTGAATGCTTATGTGCTCTCTACCGACCTTCGCATAAAGTTAGTCAAAACGTTAATATTGCCACATATCACACATGGTTCCATTATTTATCCCAGACTTGACTCACGCTGCAAGCGCAAGCTTGAAATAGCGTACAACGATTCCATTAGGTTTGCATTCAGGTTGCGTAGGTATGATCACATCTCTCCCTTCCGATATAAAATTCTAGATTGCTCATTGGACATATACTTAAAACGCAGAGCACTAATTTTCCTTCATCAAATCCTATATAATCGAGTTCAGGCATATCTTTACGATCTGGTTAATTTTTTACGTAGTAATAGACGCTACGACCTGCTATTACCTCGCTGTAAACATTCCGTCTTGGATAGTTCCTACCTTGTTCAGGTTGGTCGTATTTGGAACGCACTTCCTGTTCCGATCCAGCGAGCGGGTTCGACTGCTTCCTTCAAACGGTTACTTTGGCGGCATACATCTTGTTATCATAAAATTTAATTTATACAGAATGATCGCACACGCATTCGGATTGCAGTAGTTTTTCGTTTATTTTTATTTTTTTTTATTTTTTTTCGCTTTCTTTTTAAATCTTTATCTTTTTTTCTTGTACCTCATTTTGTATCTTGCTTTCATAAAATTTACATAAATAACTTCTTGATAGGTATTATAATAATTACTTTGGTTGAATTTTTATTTAGTAACTTTAGTAGTACTGATTAAAAGATTTTCTTTTTGTCTTATTGTACTCCACTTGTTGAATAAATTTATTATTATTATTATTATTAGTTCTGGCCACCTGGGGCATGCGCATTACACGGTTCACTATTTCTCTTTTCGTGGCTTACCTCGTGCACGTTACACTGTCCCTCCTCTTAGAACTGTCTGTCCCGAACAGCTTTTACCCTCTATGGCCTTTCTGCTGTTCTTCTGGTTTAGCAATCTTAAATTGGCCTTTAAACTGCTCCTTAGATCTCAACTGCTTCTCTAGTCGTCCATCGGATTTCACTTCTTTGAAAAAACAATTAAGGTCACTTATCTCGAATTCCTTCAAATTGGCCCTCTTCGCGCTTTGTTTGCATATTTGCAAATTTCTCTTCTAGCTGGCTAATCTGTAGCTGAAGATCTCTGTAGCGCCATGAAAGCAACTCCTGTTGAGAACGTAGACTTTGATTACATTCTTCCGCATCCTTCGATTTGTGTCGTAGTTGAATAATCTCGTCTTCTCCAGCATGAACCGTTGGTATGCTAGTTTCCTCGCTAACGTCACATTCTTTAACTACTACCTCCTTAGTCGTTTCAGAATCAGGTCTTCTAGTGAAATTTCCAGTCCTCTAAATCTTATAATTCTTGATCAATAGACTGTAGTTCCTGCTTTCCTTGGCTCGATTTCGACAAAACAGTCATTCTTCGTACAGGTTCAATATTCTCCTCTGGTGATGCATTCCCATGTTTAAAATGTCCAAATCGGTCTTGTACTTGGCATTTCCGGCAAGTTCTTGACTCGTTTTCACTTTGTAATATTTCCTTCTTCAGTTGCTGCTCTTTGTTAGTGCTTCGCCATCGTTTACACCTTTTATTGGACTGTGCTTCTCTGAGAAGTGATCAGGGGTCTTCCTTCTGCAATCGCTTTTTAGGTGACCCTTTTTACCGCAGCAGAGTTATTATTCTCTCAAAGCTATTGTTTAAGAATATCCAACTTATCTTTCAACTTATGCTTTCCAAACTCATATAAGCAATGTGCCAAAGCGGACCCGATAACATCATTACATAACATAGCGTGGTGTATGAGGAAATGGTGCTTTAGTTTGAATGACTTAGGAAATAATTTTTGGAGACGGACTTGGATGAATTCGTTGAGCGGCACGAGCATCATGCCATGGGCCCCGGGTTCGAGACCAGGTCTCCGCGTGAACTTTTATTAAGAAATTAAAATAATCCACTCCGTAGCTGGGCTGTTGTCTAGCTCTCAGCAATACAAAAAACAAGACTCACGTTTCCTCACTTCCCTCACACTAATTCCCTTGCGGCCAAAACCATGCTAACGCATCAGAGGGTTGTCCCGTAAGCTTTGGTCACATCGTATAAAAAAATAATTCTTGTAATTTAGATAAATATTCAGATATAAGACAATCAAAAATATCATGCCATTTAAATTATAGGTATTTAGATGTAATACACATAATGATTTATTTTAATAATTTTACAAATTCCCAATGTTTATGATCTACTGGAATCAAATGACCAATAATCATTGGTAAGTTTTTAATCAAACAAATCATTTCATTAGCAGATATACACTCTGTTGCAAAATTATAAATCCTCCCTGAAATTTAAAGATTTTCCTATGTTTCAACAGAATTTTAAAAAACTTTCCTCTACGAAAGATTCTCGACAAATAATAAAGTAGTTACATTATGACAAGACTGCATTAACGGTAAGTATTTTTTAAATTTCTGCTGTTGCATAAATATAAATTCACTAGAAAATTCACATGAAAACCCACTTTATTTTAATTATTAATAATTTATTTGACTTTCGTAAGCTTTTACAACTTCAAAGATTCTTTTGTTCATACTTAAAACTAGTTTTTTTAATAATTCGCCATCAAATTTGTCCCATTCTTAAACGATGGCCTGTTTTAGTTCTTCAGCAGAATAAAATTGGCATTAGCCAGCGTAAACTATGCGGACTAAAATTCCTCAAATGTTCTCCATAGCGCTTAGGTCCGGACAACATGTTGGCCATCCAAAAACTTCAATAGCATTGGCTTGAAACCATACCATTGTCTATCTACTCGTATGAATAGCAGCGTTGTCTTGCTAGAACATACACTGATTTTGACGATTATCATTTAGAAAATTAACTGAGCTGCTTTGCAAAAAAGTTACGTAGTCATCACTATTCATACGAGTAGAGGTGAACTGGATTTCAATGGGTTTGTCTTCGGAAATCGCACCGGAAACCATTAAACCTCCACCCCCGAAATTACGGCGAGAAAAATACCGTGGTTCCTTCCTGAGATCGCGCCAGTATCCAATGAACCCATCTGGACCATCAAGGTTAAACTTCTTTTCATCTGAAAAAGTAACCTGTACACAAATTTCCATTGAAAAGTATTTTTTTTTAAATTCCTTACCGAGGTCCAATCAATACCCATGTTGTCTTCTGCGAATTTCATCCTGGCGTCTTTGTGGCACTACAACAATCACGGAACCATGTTCATTTTTTTTCGCCGGATGTTGGGATTCCGTTTTAGTGCTCTCCACACGGTGTTCCGGCACACATGAACCGAAGAGCGCGCCGCTAACTGACTGCAGCTCTTCGTTGAGTTACTCGCCTCTCTACAAAGGAGTCGTTCGTCGCGGTCATTTAGCTTCTTCTTCCCTCCTCGACCATTTGCGCAGTCATATTTAGAAGGATGACGTAAAAAACTACACATTAGTCCGTGACTCCGACTAATTTTTCAATTCTATTGCTCTTACATGAACTCCCCCAAATTGCAAACTATTAATTTGTCCTTTCTCGAATTGATTTAAGATTTTTCCTCTCGGCATTGTTAAAAACTATTTTTTCAGAATAATTTAAGTTGTTCACTCACTTTACCACCAATAAAACTTATGCGAACGCTTCAATAACTCCGCACGCAGTGATGTATTTATAATTATGCAACAGCAGAAATTTTAAAACTCTCAGAGAATTTAAAAATACTTACCGTTATTGTAGTCTCGCCATAATGTAAGCACTTTGTTCGTTGTCGAGAATCTTTCGTAGAAGAAAGTTTTCGAAAATTCTGTTGAAAAAATTTTGGGTTTACAAAGGATATAAGCACATAAATTTTGGGCCAAAAATATATTTCAACTATAATATACCTTTAACGTCTTTCTTCACGGAATGTCTGTATTCGTATGACTATAAATAAAAGCTTGGGCGCTCATTAGATATTGAAATTATATAAATAGTACTAGTGAAGCGAAATTATGCTGAATAATATAATTTCAATATCTAATGAGCCCCCAAGCTTTTATTTATAGTCATACGAATACAGAAATTCCGCGAAAGAATACATTAAAGATATATTATAGTTGAAATATATTTTTGGCCCAAAATTTGTGTGCTTATATGCTTTGTAAACCCAAAATTAAATTTCAAACAAAATATTAATGTAAGTCAAAATTTGTTTTACCCAAAATAATAAAAATTAGGTATATTTTTATTAATTATTTTACGAAAATATTATTTTCAGCCTAAATTTATTATAGCAAAAACTTATTTTTTCCTTTTTAGTACATTTTTATATTTTTTTGTTAAATGAAAGCTTTTATTTAAAAATATTTTTTTATTTTTAAAAATAAATTACCAATGAATATCCAATTTCAGATTCAAGACATGGAAACGATTCGTGGTATTGAAATACAGCAATTCGATCTTTTGTTACCTGTTCTCTTCGGCGTTTAAATGTCTTAGACCAGTATTGTTTTATCGTGGAAATAGGTTCTATATTTGTTTTTAAAACTGTACATTTTTTCTACTTCTGAAAATCAGAATAAATTAATATTATGATTACTTCATTACTTAGCTAAATTTTTACTTTCTGCGTTTTCACCTATGGGTTCTATGTGTTTGTTCGTTTAAGCCTAAAAAATAAAAAGATTATGAATCACTGCATAAATTGTCTTCAACCATACTTACCTGATGTGCCTGGGAATTCTACAGGCACTCCTTCTCCTCTTCCTAATGTACTGTATATCCTGAAAAGAAAGAAGAGATTAGTTAAAGCAGTTTTTTTAAAACAACAAAACAGAAAAAGGTTCCAAGAAATTTGTAAACAAATTTCTTGGAGCACAACAACAACAACATGTATACGAAGGCGTAAAAAAAACATTATATGTTGAGACCCTGATGTTATAAAAACATAATTTAGGGATCCTCAGCAAGAATTATATGTGTTTTTAAGCCGGGTGCATCAGTTGCAGGTGATTATATCGCAATTTATCACACCTACGACAGCTGATGCACTTGGTTTCAAGTACACATAATTTATCATTTCACGTACTTTTCTTGTAATAAATCGCACACAATACATCACATGTCATGATTAAAAACGCACTTACCTGTTAAGCACACGTAAATCACTTGTAATTAATATAAATGTCGCGACCACGAACCGAAACTTGAAAACCACGAACTGACGTTTCTTCAATTTCTGACAGGGAACGTCACATCAAATTGAGGTAACTTTTCGCGGGGAATAATTTGGTGATGCCAGAATCGCGGTGAATTGCGTGAAATTTGAATAATTCGCGATTTAATTAATTTATTTTTGCTCAATGAGTGCGAAAGAGACGCACAAGGTAAAAACGAGAAAGAGAAACGCGCAAGGATTTGGGTTTAGTTCGTTAAAATTTAAACTTTTCTGCTATCGCCATTTTGTAGGACATTTTTAATTTTATTTAATTTCTACTAAAATCATACGTTTTAATTAATAAAGTTAGGTTAATAAATTTCCCAAAATGGTAAGGAATCTAACAAAACCAGTTAAAAGGTTTTTGTTAGAAATACTTAAATTAATAGCAATTTATAGAATTTTGAAGGGGAAATGGCGATGGCGGAAGATATAAAAGGGGCTTGTAAATGTCCACTTACTCTTATTCTAGTAGTGAATTTTTAAAAAGGCGCAAGTGTGATTTAAGTTTTTAGTAAAAGTTGAGTTTGGCAGCCATTTTGTGAGGAATCAAGAAATAAATAAATAAATCAAGAATCAAGAATCAGGAATCAAGAATAAATAAATAAATAAACACAAAAAATGTGTGTGAAGAAACAAAGGTTTTTATCCTTTTTTGAAATTTGATTTGTTTAAAAATTAAATTGAACTTCAAATTGTTACCAAGTATTTTTGTTTTAATTCAGTTTGAAAGTAAACTACTTTCACTCTCCCCCTTTTTGGACAGGGATGAAATTTTTTACGTGGGAGGACGAATCGAGAAATCAACCTGCCCTTACACTACCAAACATCCTGTAATCCTGCCAAAAGATAACATCTTTGTTAAACTTCTGATAGCACACGATCATGAAAAACATCATCACATCGGTGCATCACTTTTACTCAGTACCCTTCGACAAAATTATTGGATCATCGCGTGCAGATCTATGGTAAAGCGCCAAATCAACAACTGCTTCACTTGCGTGCGACAGAGCTGCTACAACTCATCAATTAATGGGAAATCTTCCTGCGCAACTAGTGTTATCCACAAGACCATTTCAAAATGTTGGTGTGGATTATGCAGCCCCTATTCCGCTTCTTCTGAACAGAGGACGAGGAGCTAAGACCACCAAAGGATATATTTCACTCTTTGTGTGTTTCAGTACTAAGGCATTACACTTAGAGATAGCTAGTGATTTATCTTCAGAGGCATTCATTTCTTGTTTGAAGCGCCTTATTGCGCGAAGAGGTGTTCCATTCACCATCCATATACAGCGATAATGCGAAATGGGAAGCTCAATGAAATTTATAAGCTAGTTACTTCAAAAACTCATAATGTTCTTATTTCAGATTTTTTATCTAACTGTAGTATAAACTGGCACTTTAACCCACCCTCAGCTCCCCACTTTGGCGGTATCTGGGAAGCCGGAGTGAAGTCGGTCAAGTCGTTGATGAGAAACGCGGCTAACTTTATCCCCAACACGTCCGAAAGTATCGATGAATTTAAAGCCAAATAAGAATCAGATAATCTCTCAACTTGTTGTTGATTGTTATTATCATCAGTTGGAGCTAACACAGGTGCACTTTCTTGAAATGTGTTAAGATTTTGACACAAAGGATCAGGTTAACTATAGTGATTAAATGGAGCTTTTATAGTTTTTAAGTGATTATAAACGAGTGCTCCTTCATTAACTGATGCAATAAAATATTTAAAAAATTCTTGACAAGAGCGGCGTTTCTAATAAAGAAAATCTAAATCTTAGCTGCTGGAGGCCTTCGAAATCACCCGGAAACTGCATGTTAATTCAACTAAATCAAACACCGAACTACACAGAAGTGTCATAATTTTCTTTATTAGAAATGCGGCTCTTGTAAAGAAATTTCTTTAATATTTTCTGCTCCGCTCGAGTTTTGAACGGTTTGTTTTGGAATTTTTAGCGTTTAATACTACATCGACACTTTTATTTGAAAACACATTTGAAATTAACTTCAACCATGCAGAAGACAATTGAAGTAATACAACACGGTATTGTATGAAGAATTTACTATTTATTCCACTAGGAAGTTTTAAAAAATTTTCAACTTCAAAAAACTTTACAGGAAAGAATAAAATTTTCATAAAAAAAGAAATTAAGGTTATGAATGAAAGTGCTAATGTCAACCGATTTTTTTAGCATTTTTTCATGAACCTTTTTTTTAAACTTTTATTTTATAAAAATATTATAGTTCGCAATAAAAATTGCAGATTAACTTACCTTCAAAACCTGGAATGAAATGTTTAATAACTTAAAAGGCACATAAGATGAACACTTATCAATCAAAATAATCAGTCAGTAAATACACTGTTCACACTTCCGTGATTGATCAATAACTAATCCGTACGGAGACAAGTTAGAACAAGATACAGAGAAAATTTTAAACACGCTACAGGCTCTTCCAAGAATTATTTCAACGGCAAGAAGATTATTGCGATATGGAATTAGTACTTCGTAGAAATTCACAACATACGAGCACATGCAACTAGAACAGAAATTCAACACATACGAGCTCACGCTGTTATACAGGGTCTTTCATATCTGCGGTGCCAAAATGAGTTGAAATTCATGTGATTAGTACACTCCTTTTTTATTTTTATTACGTTGCCCATCTTGGTACCTTTCAAAAAAGGTGCAACATGTCCCCGTAGAGAAAATATGTAGAAATTTATGCGTAGAAATCCTATCGGAGAATATTATAAAAATCAACAAATAAAAGAAATTAAACTCAAATTAATTCTAAAATGATTTTTATTGAATTTAAAATTAATTACAATTAATCTTGATAAGTAACAAAAGCCGTTCAAAATGTCCATCGCCACTTCGAATGCATGCCAACAACCTCCTTCTAAAGTCCCTGTTTAAGGCGTATTGCAGCCAGCCTCTCCCGTATTTCCGTCGCTGCATTCCCAATTCGGCTAACTTAATCCTCCTTATTGTTAACTGCGCTTGAATAAACTTCTTCCTTTATTGTTTCTCATAAGAAAAAGTTCATTGGGGTAAGGTCTGGAGATCTAGCAGGCCAAGGAATCGGTGCACCTCGCCCAATCCAGCGGTTAGGAAATTTTTCACTTATTATTACCTTCAAAATGTTAGCCAAATGCGCTGGTACTCCATCGTGTTGGGGAAACATTCCCCTAAGATTATCCATAGGATTCTCCTCTATTAGGTCTGTCAGTGTATTGTCCAAAAATTCCGCATAAATTTCACTATTAAGCACTTGCGGCAAAATGAATGGTCCTACCAAATGACACTGAATCTCTGCTGGAATCAGGTCACCTTTGCTCCGTGTGGGTTAGTGTTCGACGAGGTATGGAGGTTATGGAAGTTCATGATATGATTTCTGGTGAATTGACATTCATTTGTCCACAGAATTTGGTCCAGAAACGCTCTGTCGTCAATATCGCGTTCCAGAAGACAAGTGCTAAATTTCAGTTTTCTCTCAGAGTCTCCTTCCAGTAGTCCTTGGGCTGGGTGATGATGATATGGACGTAATCCCCCTCGATGAGTTACCCACCAAACCTTATATGACGACACTCCTAATCACCTTGAAACTCGTTTCGTGCACATCTTAGGGTCCTGCCTCACGATGGTGATTATTTGGTGCTCGACGTCGACAGAAGTTCCCGAAGTTTCGGGTCGAGTCTCCATGTCGTGCGAAGTAACACTTCCTGTTTCTCTTACCCTTTGGAAAGTCCGTGTAAATGCCCCTCTTTGGGGTGCTCGCCGGTTAGGGAATCTCCTTTGATATTCCAGCACAGCCGCCCTCTCTTTTCCGTCTACTACACCATAAATGTAAATAATATCCGGTTATTCCTCAAATGTAAGTTCTACCATTTTTTAATAAGTTTTTCTTAAAAACACCCATACTAATTAATTTGTTTTTCAACTATAATAGGTATTCTTGCTGACTGACCCTTTTTTATAGCACAATTTTCATCAGGTACGAGTAACAGAACGCCAGGATAAAAGGGTGTGAATTCTGGCTAACACAAGCTAATATCGGCAATAAAACAAAATTACACTAACATTTTTATAACTTTCTTGCAACAAAAAAACTAATTACCTGTTAACCCGAAACAAACACTTTCGACCTTTCTTCTTACTTTCCTAACTAAAGTGCAATAAAATAATTAGGTACTCAGGGAGTTCTAAATATGCGGTTTTTCTAATCCTGTGTCTAACTTGCCATGTTGCACCTTTTTGGAAAGGTAATAAGATGGACAATCCCATAAAAATAAAAGGGAAGTGTACTAAATACATGAATTTTGGAGAAAATTTGGAAAAATGCTGAATTTTAGGTAATCGCAAACCATTTTTTTCACTTTTGGAAGTGACTGTACGTGGAATGGTAGGAGATAGATTTTTAGAAAGGTCATTAGCATAGTGGTTTTTTAGCGTTTGTTTAATGTAGCTGTGTTGAGTAGATCAAGAGATAAAAATAAAAGAATAATGTGCATACCATGAAAAACTGAATTTTATGAATCGCCCTGTTACTTCCAAACGGTTGAGATTACCCCCACCCCCCCTATCATACAATTTTTTGTTTGTCTAGTTGAGATCTATCACCCTACTCATTTTGGGACGTCAGATCCGAAACACTCTGTATGTATTCTAAGGATTTCGAAAACTTACTAACTGAAAAATTATTGGATATAATTATTTAATTATTTATTTAAGTTTAATGCAAGCTGTTACATAAAAAATACAAAACAACAAAATAAATACTACAAACTTAAATAAACAATAATTTATAACAGATAATGTAAGCTACAATATGAGCTATGATTATGATAAATATAAACTGGGAGGAAGGAGAATTAGGAAAGGCGATCAAGATGGGCGGGATAAAGATATAAGGCTTTGTGAAGGGATGATTTACTCAAATGGAAGTCAAAGGAGGGAAGGTCGTTGACTTTTCGTAGCATCCTGGTAATTGGTTCGCGTTGACCGTAGTTCGTGCGATGGCGGTCGAGTCGGAAAAGGGGAGTGGACCTTAGGTTGCCAGGGTTGGTATAGATGGGTAAAGCTTGCAGGATTGAAGGGCAGTCTATGGCACCAGCTAATAGCTGATGAATGAAGAGAACGTCGGAAACATCACGACATTTAGGGGTTGTAAGTCGATAAGTTTCAGACGGTCTTCATAAGGTGGAAGGTTGAATCTATCTGCCCACGGAAGATCACCTAGAGCAAAGCGAATGCACCTACGCTGGTAAGATTCAATTCTGTTAATGTGGGTTGTTTGCGTAGGTGACCATACCTGGCTGGCATATTCAAGGAGAGGTCTAACGAAGGAAATATAGAGAGATTTGGAAACATAAGGATTGGAGAACTCTCTAGACCAGCGCTTCACAAATCCTAGCGCGGAGTAAGCTCTGCAATCAATATGGGAACGGAAATTTAGTTCGCTATCACAGATTATTCCTAGGTCACAGAAGGAGGTAAGGATAGGGACTGGTACGTCGGTTAACATGTAGGTTCTCGGGGTGGTGGTAAGACGCTTGCGGGAAGAAGAGATGGACTTGCATTTGGAGACATTGAGCTCAAGAAAGTTTTTCATGCACCATGTGGTGAACGAATCGAGGTCATTTTGGAGAAGAAGAGAGCACAACCGACACAACCGGAGATATGTTTAATTATTTTCATGTCATCAGCATAAATGGACAGCTCTGAGTATTTGATGACACAATCAACATCATTTATTGTAAGGATGACAATTAATGGACCGAGGTGGCTGCCCTGAGGGACGCCGGAACGAGCGACAATGGGGTTAGAAATGGATGAGCTGAAAACAACATTGTTGTTGTTAAGGTCGGATTGAATTCAGGAGATGAATCGAGGGGGGAAGCCTAGGCGATCAAGTTTAAACAGGATAACGCTGTTGGAGATCTTGTCAAAGTCTTTACTAAAATCGATGGCGATAACATCAACATATTTACCGTTTTCCAGGGCACATAGCGTTTTGGAGACGAATTCGGTAAGGTTAGTGGTTGTAGATTTTCCTTTGAGGAAGCCATGCTGGGAGAGGAAAAAAATAGACTTACAGTGGAAGAACATGGGATCATAGACCAATTTTTCGAATAGTTTAGGTATGGATGATAATTTAGCAATGGGTCTGTAGTTGGATACATCGTTCTTGCAGCCTTTTTTGAATATGGGAATAATATAAGAGTTTTTCCATAATTGAGGGAAAACCCCTTGAGTGACCGAGAGGCGGAAAAGCAAAGTAAGGGGTTGAACTAGATGCATGGCACACTTTTTCAGAACGATGGCCGGAATGCCGTCAGGACCGGGGCGGCGATTTGTTCTTGGTCAGGGTCGAAAGATGTTAACGACGTTTGAGTGCATTTGTCCAAGAATAAAAAGTAGTTAAGGTCAGGTTGTAGGGAATTGTCGCTGAAAGATTTACTGAAGAAGTGTGCAAAGAGGTTGGCGATAACGTGAGGATCAGATGAAGAGGTATTCTCGAGCTTTAGGGTGGAGGGGTTACCATTGGATTTCTTCTTAGAATTGATAAAGCTATAAATCCGGTTGGGGTCGGATATGAGGCTTGTTTCCATCCGTTGGAGGTATCATAACGTTCAGAAAAAGAGGTGTAAGAAGACAAGTAGGAAGATTAGTCAGACTCAGTCTGGGTCAGAAGAAAAGTTTGCCAACGTTTATTTCTCCTGTTGCGGAGAGTAATTCTTTGTCGTACCAAACGGGGGAGGAGGAGCAGTTTTTACGAGGAAGATGAGGGATATATTGTGTAAGACAAGAGTGTATTTCCGAACAAAACACCTCTACAGCAACGTCTATTGGAAGATGTTGAGGAATAGTGCCAATGTTGGAGTTGAGGAGCAAGTGATTTAATTTTTCATAGTCGCCTTTACGAAATTGAGGAACAGGGGAGGATGGTGACGATCGAGGGAGGAGAGGAGATGTTTGCTTTCCGCGACAGCCGAGTTAAATGGGTCTGAGGACAAGATTAAGTCTTATTGTCTTTCCAGAGAGTTCCTGACTCCACTAACTTGAAAGAGGCCAGAAACAGAGAGCTGATCGGTAAAAAGGCTTCTTTGGCGGAAGAGGCGTTCCGTGGGACAATGTGTGAACAGTCCTCAGACAATGACCATTGAATACGGGGGAGGTTAAAGTCACCCAGTACAATGAATTCATCGGAGGCGTTAGGGTTCTCAAGCATGGTGTCTAACGTTTCAATTACGCGCTCGTAGGCTTCTAGAGGTTGAGAGGGACGAATATAACATCAAAGTAGCGAAGGTAGTTTAAGGAGTCGTTGCGACTTTTTTGGAGATGGGAAATGCGGCGAGAACTGACTTACGCAGCATAGGTGGATAGATCTTCTGAAACCTTATGGGAAGGGATATTGAATGATTCATGGTTCTTAGTGAAAAGTAGATGTAAGACTGTTGGGTCTGTAGGCAGGCCTTCTTGATGTATACTTAACATGACGTTGGTGCTGGTTTTACCATCAATACAGACGGAATTCGGTTTGTCGTGCAGATAGGCTAGAAATAGACGTACGTTTTCATAAATGCGACGGTCCCGTAAGCGGGACAAGAGGTATCGTCCATCGTTAGAATCCGCAGAGCGCAAAGTTAATTTAACTGTAGGTGGGATTAGGGGATCGATAAATGAGTTATGTTCGGATGCAGGAGTTTTGGTTTGCGGAAGGGGCGGGTGCAAGGTTTGGTGTATACAGAGGAGGGGTGGGACAGACGGAAATTGAAGTAGAGGTGGTGGGGTGGTCGGAAGATGATGGCTTTTGATTTGGTGGGCACACGGAAGAAGGTGGGAGTGCGTGGTTACGTGGATGCGCTGGATATACAGAATTCGGGACAGTGGTGGTAGGGTTGTCGGCTTTGATGGATGTGTTCGAGGGTTAAATTTAGGATACTTGATTCAGGTACTTAGTTTAAAGTCTGGAAATACACCAATTTTGAACTACCAATTGGAGTTTGGATTGTTACAGATTGGATTCGCTTATTTTAAGATAAGCCAAATTCTATCGAATCCAATCTGGCATTTGTAAAAATAAATCGCAAAAAGTCTCATGAGTTGGTTTTCGAATATCGAATTTTGTTACAACAAAGTTGCAACATATTCAAATCCAACTCATGAACACATAAATTAAACGAAAATTTAATGAGTTGGATTTCGTACATCGAGTTACGTTACGTTGCAATGTACTTAGATCCAACTCATGATAAACAACGCGCTCGGGTTACCGTCGACATTAATTTCACACGATAGCCCAATACACGATAAGCAAAAGAAATTTGCTTAATCAGCGCGAAAAACAACGATCTACAGCGACTTTGCCCAATGACAACTAACTACATCAAGGGCAAAAGCTAAAAAACGAAGAAAAAGCACGAAAGCTATTCTTCATGACGATCGGTTGTAAGTATTTCTTAAAAGAATAATTAAAGAGTCTGGTTCAAAATTGGGTGAGGAAAAGTCGCGGAAACTAGAATCGGTCGTGGGTTGAAATTTTGGATTCTAAGTACTTGACAAGGTGTAAAAAATTAATATTGTAAAATCTTTACTTAAAGAAATTAAGATAGAAATTGTAAAGTGAAGTTTAAGGACGATAAGTACTCAAAGTTAATTACGTGACAAATGAAAATATTTGCAACCAATTTATATTGTAAAATCTCTGTTTAAGGAAATTAAGATAAGAATTGTGAAGTTGAAGTTTAGGGACGATAAGTACTCAACCTTAATTAAGGGACAAATAAAAGTGTTTGTTACCAATTCATATTGTGAAATCTTTCCCCACACAATAACAGATAAAACAAAAAGAATACAGCGGAACAATAACATGATCACTAGGCTTAGGGCTAAAGGTGAGAGGTGCGGAAGAGTGATGAGAGATTATGTTATTACTAGTGCTAAGGTTCCTACTATAAAGCTGAATTCTAAATTTAGAAAAAGGAGAAGGCCGTTTGGAATCACCTCTGTGTTAGTAAGTAGGATTTGGTTTATTAGTATTTAATTTAGGGTTAGATACAGAGGGCTTAGGGTTAAACTTAACATACTTCTTGGTCCACTTAGAAATTTCGATAGTCCCGAGAGTGAAGATTTTGCTGGTGGGGTAACTGATGAGCCACACATACTTGTTCGGGATGGAGATCTTAGGTTAGGTTATGGTTCGTGTGGCTGCCTTAAAGGGCGCACTTAGACCTCAAAAGGCCCATTGTGATGCCACTTGAATCCAAGAATTCCCTCCACCTTCTCATTGAAACTATCCGGAGCTGCCGATTAAGCGCCAAAGATCTGCAACGTCAATCGCCGCCAGATCGCAAAAACTATCAAAGAAATAGTTTCCTAAGAAGGACTTTCGCCTGCGTGCCAGTGCAGGGCACTGGCAGAGGTAGTGTAAAATGGTTTCCTCCTCTTCCTCGTCCATGCAGAAGTCATTTGAGGGGATCCCCAGTTTCTTCGCGTGTAAGCCAATAAGGCAATGGCCCAGTAGCTATTCTAAGGTCAGATCTGCCCCTCGAAAGCAGAAAATTGGAGCGGTTAAGATCCAGTTTAGGCCAGATCCACCACCCTCCACCCTTCCATGTAGCTTAGAGCTATCTATGAATGGGCTCCCTACAGGGATTGGTGTCCCCCTCCCAGTCAAGCCTGGTTGGAATGGTCAATAAGAAACGCTTGACAGAGGAGTAGCTGGGAGTGGTGTAGTCAAGATGTCCCACTTGGAGCGAAAAGGAGTCCAGAATTGTAAAGTACCCAACTCTAGTATTGGACCACTGAGATGTGGCTGAAAGTCTAACGGCAGCATTAGCCGTCATCTGTTTACCCATCAGATCTAGAGGAAGTAGATGAAGAAGTATCTCCAGAGCATCAGTAGAAGTGGTCCGTAGCGCTCCGGTAATACAGATACAGGCCGATCTCTGCACCTTCCTGAAAGTATTGAGGTAAGTGGCCTTGTCCAGTGCTGGCCACCAGACAACCACGCCATACAGCAAAATTGCCGATGGCCCTCTTACAAGAGTATAGAGCTGTAGTTGCTTTCTTGACCCTCTCCTGAATATTAGGTTTCCAGCTGAGCTTCCTATCCAGGATGATACCCAAATATTTAGCTTCCTCGGCAAAGTCTAGGCGGGTGCCATTCAGATAGAGAGGGTCAACGGGAGGAATTTTATATTTCCTAGTAAAGATGACCACCTCGGTCTTGTTAGGGTTAATGCAAAGCCCACGCCCCATCGCCCACCTGGTAAGCTTGGTGAGGGCATTCTGCATAAGGTCCCTTATGGCAGGTATTTTATTGAAATTAGGAGGATATGGTTTATTACGAATTATAAAAATTTTACAGATTTCTGGACTTAAATTTAATTTAAGGCAGGAATTTGCCGGAGATAGCTATAGCGATGTCGTCCGCATAGGCAACCACTCCATAGCCCTCCTCTTCCAGGATTAGAAGCATTTTGTTCACCACCAGATTCCAAAGAAGAGGAGATAGGACCCCACCTTGCGGTGTGCCCGTGCTCACAGTTCTGGTAGTATGAGCCTCTCCCAGCTTTGAGCTGATGGTCCTGCCATGAAGCATCTGACCGATCAGCGACATAAGATTGGCATTCACACCCAAAGAAGCGAGTGCGTCCATGATTGCCCCCGGACTGACGTTGTTAAAAGCTCCCTCAATGTCAATAAACGCCACTAGAGTGAACTCTTTGCAATCAAGGGATTTTTCTATAGTACGCACGAGAGAATGCAGAGCAGACTCCACAGACTTCCCTTTACAGTACGCGTGCTGGGACGCCGATAGTAGATACTGAGGGATACTACCGCGTAGATGAATATCGACTAATCTCTCAAAGGTTTTGAGAAAAAAAGATGATAGACTGACTTATATAGTCCTTTGGAGTGGCATGCGAGCTTTTGCCCGCTTTGGGAATAAACACAACCTTGACTCGTTTCCACGGAGCCGGGATGTAGGTCAAGTCAAGGCAACCCTTATATAATGCCATCAGCCAATTTAGTATGTGATCGGAGTTGCGCTGGAGCTCTACAGGAAAAATGCCACCAGGACCCGGAGATTTGAAATTCATGAAGCTGTGTATAGCCCACCGGAGTTTGGATTCTGTATTCACATCCGCCAGCTCCAGAGAGCGAGGAAGGTTACATAAGGGAGGTATCTCAACCCCCCCGGTGTTTCCAGGAAAATGAGTTTCAACGAGAATCTCTCTCTCTCAGTCTGGAGGCCTCAGAGGTTTCCGTTATTTTATCGCAGTAGATTCTCCACGATTTCCTCTGGACCTTCCTGAGTTCCTTTTTATAAATTTTCAGTTTGTCTTTATAGCAGTCCCACGAGTGCGTTTCCCAATTGGCTTTCGCCAGATCAAAGGTCTTTCTGCATTCCTTCCTAAGAGACCCCAGGTGAGCATTCCACCACAGAGGCTTCTGCTTGCCTCTGGGTATCCTATGGGGACAGGATTGAGCCATAGCTCCATTTAGAACTTTAGTGAGTTTATCAACTAGCCCGTCCAGTTCCTCTTTGTTATTTGGAGGGATAGGCGGGTCAGAAGGTAGTGACGCCTCCACAATGTCCCTGTATATGTTCCAATCAGTCTTTCTGTAATTTCTAAAGACTGGTGGTTTCGAAGGCCGGTCATCCAGATCGAACTGGATGAGATCTTGAAGTTGCTGAATTTCCTTTCGTCCAAGGGTAACTTCAGGCAGCTAACGGGGATGAATGCAACATTTTGGGAAAAAAGCTATGTACCCAGGAAACGGTGGATTTGTGAGGGGCACCCTTAAGGAGGAATGAAGTATGGTCGCTTGATGAAGATGAGTATTTGCTGCCTGGTCTCTTTACTCTCTGTTCACATTCCAATACAGTGCAGGTGGTGACAAATTTGTTAATCGTAGGTGCGGTGGAAGTGGATTGGGATGACACTGGCGGAGAGACATTGATGACGACACCAGTATCCGTCGCCATCTGGGGCACGATCGAACCAACAGTAGCATCAACATCTGGAGCAGGCCGCATCAAGGAGGAATGCGAGTTTGTAGGAACCAATTTTTGGTTGATTGAGGTGGAGCTGCAGATGTTGAATCCCGGCGAGTGGGGCAGTTCCTATTCGGAGATGTAGTTCCTGAAGAAGCAGAATCCAGACCAGATGCAGCAATGGCGTCAGACAGATGAAAAGAAGAGCCGAGAGAGCCTTTTGAAGTTAAACACCTAATATCATATAGACCTTCCTAATACAATGAAGATGCTAATCTTTTATCAATATAATACTACGTTATAAACTATACAATAACGTTTAAAGAACTGAGCACTTTATACATATACCTATGTATATACATATATATGTTGAGTTTAACACCGTTCGCTGCTGAAAAAATATTCTGTGGAACTACGCACAATTTATTTAAATTATTTATAATATAACCATTGCAATAAAAAAATCTATTACTGTTATTATAAGAAATATTTGTTGGGAATACTTGATTAATTTTATGGCATGAATATATGTCTACTAGATGCTAAAAGGGCCTTTGTCATTTAGATTTCCCGTTAATTGTCCCTTTTGATTCTGCCTTATTATGGAAGAGATAGTCTTTTTAGGCTTATATGCAATTTAATTTTCTATCGAACACCGTATAAAACCAATGTTTTTCATAAACTGTAAATGTGCCCTTTAACATCTGATAGACACATACATACAGTACATACATATCGATGGTTAAATGCAGAACTGTTGTATCTCCTTTTCCTTTTTATTTTTTTTTTGCGTAAAACAACTCCCTTAGGCCTATATTTAATTCTGCCCAAATGTTATATCCCTAAGTAGACTCTGTCGGAAGTTATAGATTTGATAAATGTTGTACATCAACGACACACATTAGAAGTACTTTACACCCAAATCTATCAATATCTCGGTTTTTTTTAGAAAATGTTATATACTTTTTGATTAATAATCAATGCACAAGGACTAACACTTTCAATAGGGAAAGCTACGATATCTCGAGGAACAAAATCTCGATCAGCGAAAATTTATACATGCTCGAAAATGAAAATATCTCGGAATTACAAGGAAGGAAATTTCGAAATCCAAAATCTGGAGTAAAAAAATGTTGATATCTGAAAATACCGAACGCTATTGTTGTTTAATTTCGATACAGAGAAAATCTCGATATTGGAAAATAAACTAGTTATTCATTTTTGTACAAAATTCGGTGTAAATATATATGTTACATTTTGTGAGTACCTACTTAGCAAGAAAAAGAAATGTATTCAGCTTTATTCACTTATATATATTTATGTTATAACCGTCTATGTTCCACCTGCTTCACCGTCCTCGATGTATGAACTTTTGTCTTCAACGGTGGAATGGCTTTCAGAGATTATGTCTCCTTGCGATGACCTTTTGCTGCTGGGTGATTTCAATATGCCATCCATAGCCTGGGAGTATTCCGCAGATGATGATTGCTTGCTGCCGCATATATCGCGGGCCCCCCAACATCAAGGTGCTTTTCTGGAATCCACTTCGTGTGCTATTGGCAATGCTTCTGGACGCTTGCTCGACTTGGTGTTCTCCACGGATGACTATGGAACCATGGTGAGGAGATGTCTCTCTCCTTTGCTTCCTGAATCGCACTTCCATCCGGCTCTTCATGTGCTCTTCTGCTCTGAACTTTGTTTAAATGTACCTTCCAATTCTAATATTTATTGTTACGACTTTAAAAGGGCTGATAACTCTGAAATGAATCAAATTCTGGCAGCTATCCCCTGGGACTGCCTTTTTCGAGAACGCGATATTGATGTTACTTTAGATTTATTTTACGATTTTATGTTTTCATGTTTCACTTGTTGTGTTCCCGTATCTCGTTCTAGGAACCCTAACTCCTTTCGACCTTGGCTTAACGCGTCTATAAAACATCTTAAAAATCTTAAAAACCAGGCCTGGAGGAGGTTCTGCCTCTCTCGTAGTGGCGAAGATTATCTTATATTCTCGGATCTGCGTGGTCGTTTTACTTCTGAGTCCGAGCTTGCATATCGGAATTATCTTACTGAGGCCGGGCGGTCCATCTGTGTTAATCCCAAAAGGTTCTGGAACTTTATTAATATTAAGCGTAAGAGCGATGGTTTCCCCTCTGTTATGCGCCTTGGTGATCGGCGCACCGATGACCCTTTGACAGCAGCCAAAGTCTTTGCTAGTTTCCTTGGAGCTGCCTTCTCAACAAATAACTGTGATATTAGTTTAGGAGATTTTAATTTTTTGACGAATTATCCCCTATCTCCTTATCGGTTAAGGATTTGTTCTTTGACGATGCTTAAGTTATGAAGCATATTAAGAAGTTGTCCAATAGTTTTTTACCCGGTCCCGATGGTGTTCCCGTGTCTGTCCTAAAGAATTGTGCCTACTCTCTTACTCCTGTACTTTCTAATTTGTTTAACTTGTCCTTGTCCTGCGGTATTTTTCCCAAACTGTGGAAATCGTCTACCATTTTTCCTCTTCTTAAAAAGGGTAAGTAGGATGATATCTCTAATTATAGGCCTATTGCTAATTTTTCTGCGACCCCCAAGCTTTTCGAAGCAATGATCTGTGGTGTCCTTACTTTTCACTGTAAACCATTCCTGGGATCCTTCCAACACCCTTTTATTAAAGGCAGATCAACGACTGCTAACCTTGTGGAGTTCTCTGATTATTGCATGTCCGTCATTGAGGCTGGTGAACAGGTTGATTGTATTTATACCGATTTTAGTAAGGCTTTTGATCGCATTGACCACAAATTACTTCTTTTGAAGCTTTCTATGTTAGGTTTTCCATCTCTTTTCGTCCAATGTATTTCTTCTTATCTCTCCAACCGAACACAGCGTGTTCTGTTTTGCGGTTCCCTCTCTCGTGAAATTTCGGTCACTTCCCGGGTGCCTCAGGGCAGCCATTTGGGTCCGCTTCTATTTATTATTTTTATTAACGACATGGGCTCCATCTTAGCGAACTCGAAAATTTTATGTTATGCTGACGATGCTAAAATTTTTCGTGTTGTCTCTGACTTCAACGATTGTTTTACGCTGAACTGTGATCTTCAATCTTTTAATTCTTGGTGTATTGCGAACAATATGCCTTTGAACGTTGATAAATGTACGCTTGTCTCGTATTCAAGAAGGAAGGCTTCATTGATATACGACTATTCTGTCAGTGACAGCTTGCTAACCAGGCTGGATATAGTAAAGGATCTTGGTGTTATTTTTGATCCACATTTGTCTTTCATCGATCACATGAATTACATTGTTAACAGGGCCAACGTTTCCTTGGGATTCGTTAAGAGATGGTCTCAGGAATTTAATAATCCCTTTATCACCAAGCTTCTCTTTTGTACCTTCGTCCGGCGCGATTTAGAGTATGCTTGTCTCGTGTGGTCTCCGTCCTATGCGGTTCATAGCGCTCGTATTGAGACTGTTCAGCGCAGGTTACTCAAATTTGCATTGCGTGGCCTTCCATGGAATAACCCCTTGATTCTCCCCGCTTTTAAAGAAAGACTTGGGCTACTCTCTTTGGACTCCCTAGGGGATAGGCGCAACAGATCTAGGACTTCCTTTATATTTGATATCTTGCAGGGTTTTGTTGACTCACTTGAACTGCTGTCTAAGTTGAACATCCATGTTCCTATTCGTTCCTTTAGACAGGCTCCGTTTCACCGCACTAACTATGGTTTAAATGAGCCATTGTCGTCAATGTCTCGCCTTTTTAATCGTTTTAACAACCGTCTCGATTTTAATCTTTCTAAGTTAAATGCGAGATATGAGCTACGTTAGAGTCGTTTTAAGCTAAATGTGTTATTTTGTTATATTTTTATTTAGTTTATATACTTTCTTTTCTTTTTATATTTTAATTTGTAAGTGTTTTGATAAGTTTATTTGGATCGTTATTTTCAGTCCATTGTTGTTTTCGTTTGCTATTGTTATTTTTATTCTTACTTTTTTCTATCTTTTCTCGCTTCCACTTTCATTTTTGCTTTCGCTTCTGTTGTTAAGTAATCAGCCTATGATGAAACTATGTAAATAAATAAATAAATACATAAATAAAAAAGTACATACATAATAATACAATACAAAATTAAATTCCACGAATTCTTAACATATGGAAACATTTTGAGCTAATTGTTTTAAAAATTCAAGTTTTGTATCGTCATCTATGTTTAAGAAAATATTTTGAATTTTTTCATGTATTGTACGTAGAGTTTTATTTCTTTTTAAGCTTTGTCCTGTTCTCATTGTTTTTATTTGAAATTTAACATAAATGTGCTCTGGACCTAAAATTTCAATTAGTTTATATAATCCTATGTGTGGTTTTGTTTACCTTTGTTTGATTTTACAGATTGTAAAGTGCTTATATTGCAACGTTATTTGCTTACTGCACCACAGAAATTCAGTACTAACTATTACTAGATGAGGAGCGATGAGTTGCGGATCGTTTAAAGAAGTTTGTTTTCTCCAACGAATATTTTTCAATAACGGTGTTCCATTATAAGACGTGCCTAATATACATAAGTGCAGTATTCCAACTATTAGAGCATTACCTCCTCTAGTTCTAGGAACTAGAGAAGGTAATGATTAGAGGCAATACTTGCTGAAATGCTGGTATACACCGATAACGAGTTATTTAGGATGACAAATTCAGTGTACTGTGCTACATTATGATAAATAATACACGCGGCCGCGTGTATTGTTTATCATAATGTAGCCAAGTACAGGAATCGAGATTTTGAGCTTCGATATTTTGTTTTTCTGGTATTGAAATATCGGTAAATGGTAATTTCAAGATTTCAACGGTCGATTGATTTTCAGTATTTGAGGTTCGAGATTTTGGGATTCGGTATGTTGAGGCCAACCCCTTTCAATATTTGTTTAGTTGACATCCCATTGATTCAAAGGCTGTTGTATGAAGTTTCATGAAATTTCCCTATACATGTTGGCGTCAACTTTCAAAAGCTTTTAACTCAAAGCAAAGATTATTGGAGATACAACTTTTGTGCACTTAACCATCGAGTAAGTTAGTGAAGATTTAACATAGTTTTTCACTTAATTTTTAAACCCTCAAGCCGTTAAAATGTTAAGAAGCTGATGTATTACCTTCCATTGTGTACAGCGATAGTTAGGTTAGGTTAAAGTGGCTGCCTGAGAAAGGCACACATAGGCCAAGGAGGCCCATTGTGATACCACGTTTAGGCTACAAAAACTTAAGCAACCCCCATAAAAATAACCTAATTAATAGGAGGGTGGACATGTTCCCCCCTGTGCACCGAGCCAGCTCCCTGTTTCCAGTGGGACCAGCTCTAGGGAAACCAAAATAGATTTGCCTAGGTTGGAAAGGGTGTACGGCCCTAACTCGTCGTCGGGAACCATTTTTAACTTCTGATAAATCGAGCCAGGTCCTTGACATCAGTGGAGCCTAGCTTGGTTATCTCTTCAAAGAAGGAGGAGTCCAGAAACTGGTTCCTACGGTTGACTAAGGCCGGACAGTTACCGAGGAGGTGGAGTATGGTTTCCTCTTCCTCTTCGTCATGGTAACTCCTACAGAAGTCGTTTAAAGGCGCACCCAGTCTATCGGCGTGTCTGCCTATGAGGCAGTGACCCGGATAACGGCCGCAGTACTGCTAATTATTTTGCGTCCGAGTAAGATGAGCTCCCTTGACCGTTTCGGGTCAAGCTATGGCAATATCTGTCGGGTAATTAGGCAGGTGTGTTCCTCCTGCCACTTAGTGTTTGCAATCCTGAGAGACTCCTGTAAGAGTTCCAGTTTGCATATGGCCAGCGGTTTACCCAGCTGGTGGTAAATGTCCGAGTCATACCACTAATCAACGGCTGCCTCGACAAACGGCCGGTAGGCGTCTTCGTCGTCGTAAGGGTCGTGTTTCTCAGCCTGCTTCCGATATCGACGAAAATATTGACAACTCGCACACTGTCATGTCGTCTCAACATCTTGCGACTGAACACATCGTACGGCAGCCCACTGTGGATGGGGTTGCTGGTAGTTGACTTTCCGTCTCGGTGCAGCGGACGGCCGAGGAATTGGTTCCTACTGACCTGCATTCCGAATTGGTGCAGTCTGTTCCAGATGGTGATGCTGCTGTTGGTGAGGTTGAGCTACATAGGTCCTCGAGTGCTGGTAATGTTTCTGATGTCGTGACTCTGAGACCGGCTGTGCTACCTCGTAGCGTTTTTGTCTCGCGAATTCATCATGATATCACCGCGGACGTCGTCGTGCATCATATTGCCTCTTATTTTGGGATTCCGCGAGATGTAATTAACTGTCGACGAATTGACAAGTCACGCAACTGCCCTAGCTCCTTCTTCGCGTCTTTCAAGGTTGTCATCCCTGATGCTTTGTTCAACGCCATCGTTTCCGCTGAGATTTGGCCCAGTGGAACCATCGTCCGGGAATTTGTTCCTTAAAACCGTTTAGGCTCTAGAGATGCTCCAAAAAACTCATCAGCGAGATCACGTTCTACTACGCTAACGTAACCGGCCTTCGATCAAAGATTACTTGCATCTATACCAGCTCTACTTTTTTATGTTTCGACATGGTCTGTCTGACTAAAACTTGGCTTTGTGGTATGATCGCCGATGCTGAGCTCTTTGGACCGGAATACATCGTCTTTCGGCGTGACCGACATCTATCTGCAGTCAGCGCTCCTATCGGGGGAGGAGTACTATGCGCTGTTCGTCGCAACATCCCTTGCTCTGTTGTTGAGATCTTAGACTCAAATATTTTGGAACTTTTATGTATAGTTCTCAGATTGCCGGATAAGAACGTGTTTATTGCCACCTCTTACATTCCTCCGGGAGCGACCAGGGATACTTACGACTCACTTGCTTCCTGCATCGACACTCTTTCCTCCTCTTTGCGTCCTCAAGATGAGTTGTTGCTCCTCGGAGATTTCAACCTGCCAATTATTAGCTGGGTGTCATCAGATGTTGACGGGCTGATTCCTTCCCGATCACCTGCATCCAAGAGTTCTCTATGTTTCATAGACGGCATTACCTCTTCCGGGCTTGTACAGTGTTCCAGCATCGCTAATGATTCCGGCAGATTTTTGGATTTGGTGTTTAGCTCTGACCCATGCAGTACCTTGGTCAGGCGTTGCCCGGTTCCTTTAGTTCCTGAGGCGTCTCATCATCCTGCGCTTCAAATTACTTTGGTCTTCGATCCACTGCCTGCTGCATTTCTGATTCACGACGACTTCTCTATTAATTTTAAATAGGCTGACTTTTCTGTATTGAATAATTTTTTATTGAATTGTAATTGGTCTAATGTTTTTTATGAGCGGAACATTGATGTGGCGGTAAGTGCTTTTTATGACAATTTGTTTACTTGTTTCTTGCATTGTGTTCCTGTTTCTCGTTCGTTTTCTTCTTTCTCTAGTCCGCCTTGGCTCAATAGCTCGCTGAAGCATCTTAAAAACTTAAAAAATAAAGCATGGAAGCGGTTCCGCTCATCAAAGAGCGACTCAGATTTTTATATCTACTCACAATTACGCGATGAGTTCAATTCCGAAATTCATGCCTCATATAATAATTACGTTAACAGAATGAGGTCCATTATACGCGGTGAGCCTAAGCAGTTTTGGAGATTTGTTAACTCTAAGCGTAGCACCGACGGCTACCCTACTTTATTAAAACTAGGTGACACTGAAAGTAGTGATCCCTTGACGATTGCGAACCTTTTCGGCGACTTTTTTAAGACAGCTTTTCTTTCTGACAACTGTGATACTAGCTCTAATGATTTTAGCTACTTGACATTATTTCCTCCTTCATCACTGGAAATGAAAGATCTTACATTTGATGACGATACAGTTGCGAAACACATTAATAATTTGGCAGATAGTTTTTCGTGCGGTCCTGATGGTATTCCTATTTCCCTTTATAAGAACTGCTCTTCTTCCTTGGTTTCTGTTCTTTGTTATTTATTTAATTTATCTATTTCTTGTGGAGTCTTTCCAAAATCTTGGAAATCATCTCTTATTATCCCTCTTCACAAGAAAGACAAGAGGTGTGATATTTCCAATTACAGACCCATTGCAAACTTGTGTTGTATTACTAAGATTTTTGAGGCATTAGTTTGTGATACACTATACTTTCATTGCAAACCTTTTCTTGGAACTTGCCAGCATGGCTTTATGAAAGGTAGGTCTACTGCGACTAACCTACTGGAATTCTCAAATTTCTGCTTATCCAAAATTGAGACTGGAAAGCAAGTGGATTGTATCTTTACAGATTTTAGCAAGGCATTCGACAGAATAAGCCACCAAATTTTGATTCACAAGTTAACGGCCCTCGGGTTTCCTTCATTGTTCGTAGACTGGGTTCCTTCTTACCTACTAAATCGGACTCAGCGTGTGTCCTTTCGTGGATCACTATCCAAGTTTATTTTTAATTCCTCTGGCGTACCTCAGGGAAGTCACCTAGGCCCGATTTTACTTATTGTATGCATCAATGAAGTATCTTTATTCTTGAAATGCTCAAAAATTCTTTGTTATGCTGACGACGCCAAAATTTTCCGTGTTGTGTCCTCTATTCGAGACTGTGACTGACTTCTGTTCTGACTTAGACGCTTTCTACAACTGGTGTTCTGATAACTATCTTCCCCTCAATATTAGTAAGTGTACGTCTATGTCTTTTACTCGTAGAAAGAATCCTCTCGACTTCAACTACACCATGCATGGCTGTGTTCTGGAAAAAATTATTAGGACCAAGGACTTGGGTGTCTGGTTGAACAGTCGTTTTACGTTTGACGATCACATTGATGAGATAGTTATTAAGGCTAATTCTACATTGGGTTTTATATAAAGATGGGCAAAGGAATTAGACGACCCTTATATCACCAGGCTTCTCTACTGCACCTTTGTTAGACCTATTCTGGAGTATGCTAGTTGTGTTTGGTCACCATTTTATCGTGACTCAATTGACCGGGTAGAGGCAGTCCAGCGCCGTTTTGTTCGCTTTGCACTTCGTGGGTTTCCATGGAGTGACCCTCTTATCCTGCCGCCGTACTCAGATAGGCTTAAGCTCATAAAACTAGACTCTCTTGAATTCAGACGTAACATCTCTAGAACTGTTTTCGCTTTTGAATGTCTTCAAGGTAATGTTGACTCTCCAGTCTTGTTGTCTTCTTTTAATATATCGATTCCGAGTCGCTCCTTGAGAAATCGAGATTTTCTTAAAATTCCACAGCATCGCACAAATTACGGTTTTCACGAGCCCGTCACGTCAATGTCTCGGTTTTTTAATTCGCATTTTAACAACATTGATTTTAATCTGTCGAAAAATTCTGTGAAGGCCAAACTTTCCTAACTACTCTGTTATTATTTTGTAATTATTATGTATTATTAATTATTTTTCTAGTAAATTATTTTTCTATTTTTCTAGTTATTGTTTTAAATTAATTATTGTAATTATTTTGATTCTTATTTTATTTTGTGACTGTTTTTATATTTACATGTTAAGTAATCAGCCCGTTGATGAATCTTAAATAAATAAATAAATAAATAAGATGACTCCACCCACTTTGCTAGATAATTTAGGTGGTCCGCAGCTACCCTTATAGCCGTGATTTCCGCCTGAAATACGCTGCAGTAGTCAGGCAAGCGGAATGAGACATCGAGGTCCAAATGTTCCGAGAAGATGCCTCCACCCACTTTGCCTCCCAATTCGGAGCCGTCGGTGTAGAGATGCACCGACTCCCTCCATTGGGGAGGACCTTCTTCCCATTCCAATCTGGTGGGAAAGAAATTTTGTTCCAAAGAAAGGCTTGGGCAGTTCTTCTGTCCAATATTTTGGAGTGACCAAAGTCAGTTCGCTTCCAGGTCTGGATTGAGTTAAGCCTAATGGCGGCCGAGGATGCGGTTTGCTTACCATAGAGATCCAACGGTAGAAGATGGAGAATAGTGTTCAGGGCTTTAGAAGGTGTGGTTCTAAGGGGACCTGTTATCAGCAGAGTTGCCATCCTTTGAACTTTATCCATTGCTTTGTGATGGGTTGATACATTTAGTGCCGGTCACCAAACAATGATCCATACATAAGTATAGGTCGTATGACACTTGTAGAGAGCCAATGCACAATGCGTGGCTCCAAACCCCATCTTTTCCCAATAGCCTTTTTACACGAGTACAGCGCTACTGTGGCCTTCTGAACTCTTTCCTGGACATTTGGCTTCCAGGTAAGTTTTCTGTCTAGGACAAGACCTAGATACTTAACCTGATTACCCAGTTTCAGCCTAACCCCGTTAAGTGTAGGGCAGTTAATAAGAGATGTTTTATGCCTCCGAGAGAAGAGTATTAACTCTGTTTTGTTCGTGACCGGAAAACTCCAGGTCTGTGAGTAACTGATTTAGAATTAAGTTCTATAATATAAGAGAGAGAGCGAGAAGAAAAGAAAGAAAATAATTTAAAGTTTTTTTTTTTTAGAAACATGAATTTAAAACCGTAATAAAGAAAACAAGAACAACAAAACAACCAATATAACACAAGTCATATTAATTAATTAACATTTAAATTTTTAACTCATTAATCAATAATCTAATTAAGGGCCGTGGTATTGAGTTATGCTGGTGTGGTGGACTGCCGTACCTTTAAATAATAAAACAAAATACACTTGTGAGTGCAGGTCAACAAGAAACATCGCTTACTATAAAAATTTTTGTAGCTGCCAGTTCGATCACTAAATATATATTTTTTGTCCACAACATTAATTATACTTTGTGAGTCATTGCGCCACAAAGGGAGAACCACAAGGCGACGCCAAAGAGTTTTCTTTTCAAAAAGAGGCGGCCTCCTCAAAGGCAATGGGGAGGAGAGGCATCCCCAAGACCGTCTACTCTATCACGACTCACAGAGTACCTATTCATAGCACATTAATTAAATTAAATTACTTTGGAACCTGGCAACTACACTGCAAATTAAATGATAATACAATAATAAGCACTCAGTGAATTTACTCTTCTTCCAGTTCTTATTATTATTTTTAAAACACTCTCTTTACTCTAAAACACTAACTTTTGATTTTCCACACTATCAACCGTCTTCGGCGGACTTCCTCGACTGCCAGATTCTGACTGAACTGAAAATATTCTGGCCAAGTATCCTCTCTAAACTACTAAGCCATCATATTGGTAATTAAAATTTCATAAAAATAATACAAGACCTTTTTTTTTTGCCTGAATCCTTAAAAACGCACTTCGCACTTAGGTAACAATTTCTTGTCAGGCGCCAACCAATTAGACAATATCAACTCAGACAAGATTTTACTCTACCTCGGCGCCTTAGGTGCGCATAATTTTGTTTTGGTTATTCACAGTCTGTGCTGTTTATTACCCAAAACGCATTTTATGTTTTTTTCAGGATCCCTTCATTTTTTTCTATTTTCTAAGAAAACTACTGAGGGATGCAAACCTTATCTTACATTTTTTTCTATTTCCTAAGAAAACTACTGAGGGATGCAAACCTTTTCTTACATTCGGCCATCCTGCAATTAACTCGTCCCGAGTTGATCATCGTCCATCTCATCCGCTGACAGCACAACTCCGTCTTCTCCAGTTTCATTTGATACTCCACCTGGGGTAATCCACGGCTTCATTCGATCAACTGCTCCTACCCGTTCATAGTTTCCCTTCTTGCATGTACGCTGAGTCCCTTGCATATCACGAACGACGTACCTATCATTTGGTAGTACCTTTTTCACTACAAATGGTCCACTATAAGGCGAGAGCAACTTTCGGCTTAAAGCATCGACGTGTTTCATACGGGTTCCTGGTCGGTATTTCACATCAAATGTAAATTCTTGCAGCTGTAACCACCATCGCGCAATTCTAGGGATAAGTTGCTTCTTTCCACTAGTTGTCTTCAATGAGTTACAATCAGTGATTCCAATCAAGTAAGAACGAAACTTTTTCAAGGACTCTACTACCGCCAAAGTTTCTAACTCATACGAATGATATTTAGATTCAGCACCTCTTGTTTGTCTGCTGTAATAACCAATAGGCTGTAGTCGTCCATTTGTCTGATACTGTAGTCATATTCCAGCCAGTCCAACTGCGCTTGCATCTGTATGCACTTCAGTAACTCTCTCGTGGTCAAATAGGGCCAGTACAGGTCTCTTAACTAGAATTCTTTTCATTTGTTCGAATGCTTCATTTTCAGTTTTTGTCCACGCCCATTCAGTTGTTTTACGAATTAAATTAGTTAGTGGTCGCGCTATAATTGCGTAATTTCTAACAAAATGGCGAAAATAACCTGTAAGTCCTAAAAATTGCCGCACTTGATGAACTGTAGTTGGTGCTGGGAATTCTTCAACAGCTTTAATTTTTTCATGCCCTGGTTTAATACACCCGTTCGAAACTTCAAAACCCAAAAACGAAATCGTTGTCATTAAAACGAGCATTTACTTAAATTGAGTGTAATTATTTCGTCTCGGAAAATCTGTAGTGTTGTTTGTAGACCTATCAATGCGTCTTCAACTGTCTTTGCGTGTAATAAAACATCGTCCAAGTATACAGCAGCTATGTCTTGAATTGGTCCCAAAATCTTATTCATGTAGCGTTGAAAAGTTCTAGGTGCATTCGTAAGCCCAAACGGCATACGTTCAAATTCGAATTGACCTGATGATGTCACAAATGCTGTAAACCGCTTAGACCCTTCTTCCATGGGGATTTGATGGTAGCCGGATCGTAAATCTAAGCTGGTAAAATAGACGCCCCCACGTAATCTATCAATTTGATCATCTATTCTTGGTAGAGGATGATTGTCTTTGAGTGTTAAAGAGTTTAGTTTTCTGTAGTCAATACATAATCTCGCTTCTCCATTCTTCTTTCTGACCAAAACTATAGGAGATGCGTAATTTGAGTCTGATTCTTTGATGATGTTACTGTCTAGAAGATCATTAACCATGTCATTGACTACTTCCTGTTCTATCTTCGCCATTCGATAAGGGCGAAAAGAAAACGGTTTATCTTCCTGTAGTTGGATCTTCATCTGTGCTGATTTAGCGCAACCTATTTCACTAGTATTAAGGGCGATACAATCTCGGAATTCCAACATTTATTTTGTCAAAACGTAACTCCGTCTCTTTATCACTTTCAATTCTACCTATGAGGGATGCAAACATTTTCTTACAATAAGAGTGGTGAAATGATTCCTCCCTGGGGGGTACCATTGGTTACCACTCTTTGGATAATCAATCCTCCCAAACTTGAGACAATGACCATGCTTTTTAACATGAGGTCAATAAGTTCAATGAGAGGATCGTCAATTTCAAGCCTCCTAAAGGATGCCATTATCGCCTCTGACCTGATATTGTTGAAGGCACCCTCAATATCAAGGAAGGCTGCAAGCGAGTAGGCAAGCGAGATGCAAAAGCTCTATGATTGTGGTAAGTTTGTGCAGGGCTATTTCCACGGACTTACCTTTAGTGTATGCGTGTTGCGAAAGAGACAACCTAGAAGGATTAATTGTCTCTTTAATATATACATCTAAGAGTCTCTCCAAGGTTTTGAGCAGGAAGGAGGAGAGACTAATGGGCCTAAAATCATTGGGCTTATAGTGTGAGGCTTTTCCTATTTTAGGGATAAAGACCACCTTCACCTTCGTCCATGGGGATGGAATACAGGTGAGGTTAAGGCAAGCCTCATAAATGGCGATTTATAGGGCTTCAAGCTTCTTATCGCCCATTTCAGTTTTCTCTCATTAAATACCTTGTGGACCACTTCTTGGCCGCTCGAAGTACCCGGCAACTCAACATCACCGGAAGTGCGTGTTGACAAGTAACTCCAGTGACTCAAGAAGTCCAACTTCCATCACTTTTGGTCAAGGGCGTTGTTGAAAGGATTTTTCCGCAAACGGCTCGCTTCGGAGCTTTCGATTTTATTACAGAAGCCCTCCCAGAGCATCGCTTTGCTTTCCTAATCACTTTCTTAAATTTGTTGAGGCATTCTTTATAAGAACTCCATACATTAGTTCTTTTTGCTTGGTTAAAAAGTTTACGACACTCCTTTCTTAGGGTCATGTTCTCACTCGGCCACCAGGGAGGTTTGGGCTTGCCTCTAGGGACCCTGTCGGGGCAAGAAATTTGTGACGCCTCACTACACGCAAGCGTCAAAGTGTCCACCACCTTGTCGAGGGATGTGTACTTTCAATTACGGGTAGACCTGTAGTAGGCAGGCTATTACTGATACCATCCTGTAGAGGTCCCAGTTTGTCCTTAGCCTGCTTTATAAGGAGGACACATTTGCTTATGAAGTGTTATCTCAAACTCGATATAGGCGTGGTCGGAGAAGGATGGTTCCTTGGATACCTTGCACACCGTTATTAAGTGGGCGGATTGTTCCGAGACTAAAGTAATGTCTAAAACTTCCCGCCTAATTGAGTTAGTAAAACCCACATTACAAATCCGGAGGTTAGTTCCGAGAAGAAAATCAAAAAGTAACTGACCTCTTTCGTTGATGTCCGAGCTGCCTCAGACTATATGATGTGCGTTGGCGTCTGCTCCGATCACCAGCGTTTTATTTTGTCTAGTGGCTTCCTTGATCGCATTCCTGAGTATTGAACCAGGAATTTCCGCCACATCGTGCACCATGTAACTGGAGGTTATCCAGATATTGTTGTTTTTGAGCTCCAGTATGGCTGCTGTGGTGTAGTTATCACTGAACTGAGGGAGAATAAGTGCATTAATATTATTCTTAGTGAGGACACATGACCTTGGTTTACCTGTACCTTGTAAGTAGAGGAGCTTATACCCCTTCATATTGAGTCCGTAAACCTTGTCTCTGATGATCCAAGCTTCTTTGACAAGGATGAGCTCTTCTCCTTTTTGTACAAGACGAAGGAGAAGGGCTGCGGACGCTGCCTTTGAGTGATGAAGGTTAATTTGGACCACTCTTAACATCACTTTGTCTAGGTGAGGATATCTCTATCACAGTGATGTGAGCAGTCTCCCCTTCATTACTGGCATCTTCGTCAGTGGAGGAACCTACGAGTAGCTCCTCCAACTCTGGTCCCCGAACGGGAAGAGTGTCAACAACCATAATAGTGTCGACTGTCGCATCATCATCTTCTGGTGAGTGACTGACAACGGCAGAAACTGTCGTTACACTCTGTGCTCCTTCCTTTTCCCCGGTGTTGCTTGTGGAGGCTGCTGAATCCTCCTCTTGTTTGCTAGCAATGTTTAGCGCATTCAGGTCCTTTTCATAGACCTTCAGGCTGATAGAGCTGAAGCCATAGCAAATGATGCCATTGCATTCAACAAGTGGGGCACGGGACTGCTCATTTAGGATCACAATGACCTGCCTTGAGTTTCCCTTGACTTCGCCTACCTGTGCTACTTTCCAATCATGCGTAGGTAATCCAGGGTCGGCTATTTGGATGAACTTTAGGATCTCTACAGGATCCAAAGGTTCGGTTGGTATCCAGGTCCGTGACCTAGGTCTAAAAGGGATTTTATCCCTGGGAACGGCTTCAATTCTTGCGCCAGTCCGGATTTCATGGAGACGGGAAACTGAATGGTCCGAGCAGGCAAGTAGGTCAATGTTGCGGTGGGCCAGGATTCAACGTGAGAACCTCCATATACACCTTCAGCAACGCGACCTCCACCATCTTCCATTTGTCTGGCGTGATGGAGCCGTCCGCGTTGCTGCGATCTATAATCGCCCTTACTGAGCTGTCCTTCGCTATCTCGCTAAAGGACTTACCGGTGGAGGAAAGGGGAAAGGGGGTTAGACGAGCGCTACCTCTTCGGGGTTGCTTGCAATGGGCCTTTAGAGGCCGACGCGCTACCTTGGGCAATAATCTTACTAGCCCATTGCAGAGAGGCGAGTTTCTCCTGGGACACGGAGCTCAGTTTGCGGATGATTCTGAGCGCAGTCCGTCTCTCTTTGAAGACCACCGTTAAGGCGTTTCCCTTCTGCTTGGTGGTCGTTGGGTTGGACTGGGATGTCCTGAGAGGCGCTCTGGGGGATGTATGTCCGGGTGTTTTAGCCTTGGACAGGGACGTACTGCCACGCGCAGGCTTCGCAGGGGGAGGAGGAACTGTGCTGGTACTACTGTGTTTGGGGTACTTGGCAGTGGCGTGTACTTTCCTCGAGAAAGGGGGTTCACAGGACTCCATGGGGGGAGTCACCGTGTTGGCCTCAGAAGTGTTGGAAGAGCGAGCAATGCTCGCAGAAGGTTGCCCACTCTGTCTTGACGGCGGGTTGTCCCACTTTTCGGTTGGACGAAGTGGTCTCGGTTTTATCCGAGGCTGGATGTATTTTATTCATTCAATATTCATGATCGACCATTTTCGCGACAAGGCGGTACTCATGGTCTCTATATATCTGTGGGGTTGGGGGAATCAACCATGGTAGGACCCCTTACCATGGCGGTCCTTCATACTCCTTGAGGCGGACAGGTATCAAGAAGGCTCTGGTAGAATACAGCTACTTGCCCCCAGCTACAAACTATCCAACAACAGCCCAAGGCCTTTTACGAATTAATTATAAAAACCATCACCGAATATTGGTCAGAAATTGAGGAGCTACATTGAAAAATTTGGGAGTTAACAAAAGATCCAATAAATTTTGGGTACATCATCGATAAGTACATCAACATGGCAGGAAGAGTCCAGAGATATTTAATTATGCTGTCTGATAAGTTCACAATCATCTACACCCGCTGAGTCGTCGATCAACATTTTTTGTAGCCACAGGATTTCATGGACTTCATGTATTAATTGGTACAACTTTCTTGATAATTTGTCTAATTCAACATTTAAATTTGTTTTCACAAATGGTCCACAATCAAACAATGAGAAATTGCCAAAAGATGTAGTACTTGAAGACAAACCTAACGGGCGAAGCTGAGAAACTTTTGAGACACTTCACATTAAGTGAGGAAAATTATGCAACGGCGTGGAAGATTCTTCATATGAGAATCCGAGATTAATGGTGGCTGCGCTCACTAACAAACTATTGGCGCAATCTTCGCATACAGGTGAAGTGGCCTCCTCGGCAGCCATTAAATCATTGCATGATACGACACAAGATATCTTCTAGGATTAGAAAACCTGGGAGTATCTACTACAAATTGGGATCCGCTACTCCTACATATTTTGATAAAAAAAATTAGATAAGACCACATATTTCCTGTACGAACAATCATTAACTTATCCAAGGGGATAAAAATCACTCAAGGACTTCCTGGCGTTTCTCGAGACGCGGTTCCAATCCCTCGAAACATTGGGCAACAAGGGAAGAATTCTAGAGAACAATTAACCTGATCATACTTGGGGATCTTAATTTAAGAGTAGGACAAGAACAGCTGGTTCCTGAAGAGTTCGATTTTGGCCCACATATTAGAAATTATAGAAAATTATGTGATGTACTGGTAAACAATAAGGGAAAAAAATTAAGAATTCTGTGATGAACATGGTCTACTTATACTAAATGGCCGAACTGATGGAGATCTTGAGGGCAAGTTGACGTTTGTTGGTGGTAATGGAACCTCAGTAAATGATATCGTAGCCGTATCCTTTTGCATGGCATATGAAGTTGTAAGCCTTAATGTTCTGGACGAAATTTATTCTCATCACTTTCCAATCAGTCTTGTCCTGAATATAAACTTGGTTTTGAATGAGAGAGAAAAAATTTAGAACGTTAACCAAAGTTGAATTGGAGTGCTCAACATGTTTCTCAATATAGGGATAGGATTAGTAATATGCTAGCAACACTCTCATCAGATCCTCTGCTGGACTCTATTGAAAATCTAAATAATATCATAACTAAAGCTGCGCGGAAAAGAAGTAAAAGAAAAGTTGTATACAAACAGAAATGGTTTGACAGTGAGTTTTTACGATTTAGAAGCTCATCCTTCAAGTGGCTTAACATAGTCAGAAAAACAAATTCCGATTTGGCGAGAGCAAATTACTTACGAACAAACAAAAACTATAAAGAATTATGTGAAGCTAAACAAAACTTTATTTTGAATCCCTGGTAAAAGAACTGGGGGCGATCAACGATTCAAAATCTTGGTGGAAACTAGCTCGTGAATTATGTGGCAAAAGGTTTATGGTGGGTGCGTACATAAGTACAGATTCGTTTAGAAGTCACTTCCAGACCTTATTTAATCCAACGCAGAGCTATAACCCTATTATATATGCTGCACCTAGTATACAGGATGAAACGTTAAATAGACAGATTACAATAGATGAACTCATTACAGTATTTGGTAATCTGAAAGATGGGAACGCTCCCGGAAGGGACCGTATACCATATGAGTTTGATAAAAATGCGCCAAAAATTTTCACAACAAGTTAGTTCATGCATATAACTCTATATTAGAGAAGGAGGTCGTTCCTCATAGTTTTACCAGAACGGTAATTTTCCCAACATTCAAAAAGGGCGATCCTAATAATATTGTGAATTATCGGGGCCTTTCCTTTATGGACAGTGCAGTAAAAATGTTTGCAGGAATAATTTACCAGCGACTAAGCAATTGGGAAAGAGCGCATAAGATCCTCTCAGAGAACCAGGCTGGATTCCGCACTGGTTACTCAGCAATTTACAATGTGTATAACCTTATTAGCCTAGTAAAGCTGGCTCATTGTTATAATATAAAAAAAGTGTATGCATTTTTCATTGACTTTAGGTCAGCCTTGACACAATTGTACGTACCTCTTTATTTTATAAGTTGTATAACTGCGGTATTTCTTCTAAAATTATTCGTATTTTGCATGAGCTTTATAAAAACACTACGGCGCAAGTATGGGATGGCGTGGGACTATCCGAAAGCTTCTCAACGAACTGCGGGGTTAAGCAAGGATGTGTTCTTAGCCCGTTATTGCTTGTCAACGATTTAGAAGATTACTTGGGATCAGGCTTTCTAATAGGTAATATGGAGGTTAAGCTTTTGCTATATGCGGATGACATCGTTGTATTATCAGATGATCCAGCCAAAGAGGGGCTGGTCCAAGAAAAACATCTGAAAATTGGGTTTTTAATATTGAAAGCATTGAAATGGTCAAGAGATATACGTAACTTGGGGTCACTGTTTCTAGAAAGTTGTCTATGACTGAACACCTAAAACATCGCTTGTCTCTGGCTAAAGTTAGTCTTAACTCAACGTGGCAAAATTTCATTAGGAAATCTAACATAGCACACTCTCAAAAAGTCAAACTATTTAACGCGGTCAGTAAGTCCATACTCTGTTATGCTTCACAGGTATGGGGCTACAAGCAGTATGATGACGTTGAAAGGTTGCAGAGATTCTTTTTGAAAAAATTACTCCTACTGCCTCTCCAAACCCCAAACTACGCACTCATACTTGAGACAGGTTTATCGAATCGACACGTTAAAATGTCATTTTAAATACGTGCTTAGGACGTTATTCCATTACGATCCTGATAGGCTGCCTCACAAGATAAGTTGGAAAATTTTGGAAGAAATATCTTTTGTTTTGAAATATGGCAAGACTTAGCAGAAAAGCACAATGTTGAGTTGAATGCGGAACGAGCCTCGTTTTTAGAATTAAAAGAGAAACTCTCACGGATTGTCGAGCTCGAGGAGATATGGTTAAGGAACAGGGCTTTAAGCAGAGCAACGACTACAGTTAGGCACGGCTTATACGATAGACTTAACTATTCTGCTGAGCAACACTACTTCAGACATTTTTTTGCGATTAAGAAGATTAGCCTGGTTTTCAGATATAGATGAAATGCGGAGATGGAGAAGGGACGGCAGTAGTCTTTGTTTTCTCTGCAGTCTTTTGGAGGATGAGGATTTATTGCACTTCCTTGGTGTATGTCCAATCATATCAGAATTTCGATCAAAATCCTTTGGGAAAAAGAAATTATCTGAAACTGAAGTTATTTAGATTTTGAATTGTAAGAACATGTACTCGGACCTTTATCAGTTTGCTACCACAGCCTGGAAATTTAGGGAATTCCTCGTATCTGAATATGGTGGTTCAAAATTATTTCATTATAAATGTAATATACAGTCGCTCAATGAAATTGTAGTATCGCCCTAGGCGAGTTCTAGATACAAATATATATACTTTGTATTATATTATCTTACATACTATATTGTACTATATGATATTTGATATTCTTGTCACTGTTGGTGTATGACATTGCAGACCTCGTTTTGCCTATGCAAGTAATCTGTTTGAGTAAGTAGTTTGCATCCAGCCGTTATATGTTCTATTGTTTCAGAAGGTAAATGACAAAGCCTACACGAGTCGTCCTGAACTGCCGCATCCTTAAGGATGTATTTTCTATAATTCTTCGTATTAATGACTTAGTCTTGTATAGCAAGCATGAATCCCTCCGCTTCAGGGAATAAATAACAGCGACTGAGCCAAGCGTTCGACGCAACTTTGTCGACATGATTTTGGTTCAAATCAGCGTAATGTCTTCCGTGGAGAGACTTCTGTGACCATGCTTGCTGTTTATCTGTGTGTGTGGCTATGTTTAGTGTATTATACAGCATTCTGTTGTGCAAATCAAGTGGTGTTTGTTTGTTGTCGGCTTTGATCACTGCTGCATGCAATGGAGAACTATATTCTTTGCTATAAAAGTATTCTCTGATTCACTGCATTACACTTGTTTGTAATGCAGTGAATTTATGTCTATCAGGCCGCGACCACCCTCGCACCTCTGCAGTGTTAGTCGCTCTATACAGAAGTTAGGATGGTGTGCCCTGTACCTTGTCAACGTCGTTCGCGTTCTACTGTCTAGTGCTTCTAAGTCCGTCTGTGTCCATTTAATTACCCCAAAGGAATAAGTAAGGACTGGTATTGCATACGTATTTATAGCCTTAATGAGATTTTTCCCATTAAGGCTTGTTTTCAGAAGACTGTTCAAACGGCCTGTATATTTGGTCTCTAGCGCCCGCTTTATGTCCGTGTGAGGTATATCACGTGGCTGTTCGAATCCAATATACTTGTAGAGTTCGCCGTCCTCCATGGGCTCAATAGTGTCCCCGGATAGGAGATCGAATCCCACAAGCTCATGTTTTCCCCTCGTCACATGAAGCATTCTACATTTATCAATTCCGAACTCCATCCGGATGTCATTAGAAAAATCCAGAGTAGTCTGCAGCAGCTGTTGCAGATGAGCTTTCGAGGAAGCGCATAATTTGATGTCGTCCATATACATGAGGTGCGTGGATTTAATGAATAATTTCCCTCTCGTTTCGTATATTATACCCATAACCGGTGGCATCCAAGGCACGTGAAAGTGGATTCAGAGCGAGACAAAACCATAGCGGACTCAAAGAAGCTCCCTGGAATATACCTCGTCTGATCGGTATCGGGGGAGTGGTAATCTGTGTGTTTGGTGTTCTTATGTTTGTTTTTGTGTTCCAGTATTTCATTGAGTGTTGCAGAAAATGGATGAGTGTTGAGTGTATTTTGTATACATACAGTATATCCAGCAGCCAAGAGTGCTGGACAGAGTCATACTCCTTCTTATAATCGACATATGCTGAATCTATATTCCGGCGAGCAGTTTTTGTTTGTCGCAGGATCACAGAGTCTATGAACAGTTGTTCTTTACAACTCAATATTCTGTGTTTTTCTATCCGTAAACGTTCTTTATCTTTTTAATCTAGTGGAAAGTGTCGAAAGTTTTTGAACTAGTGTATCTATGTGCATTGTAATGTTTGTATTAATTGTGTCTCCGTAATTTTTGTTTTTCTAAAATTTTGTGAAGTTTTTTTACTACCCTCTTACTTCTGTTGCCCTGTTTATACTGGAAAATTCGGCCGAGATCACAACGGATCCCATGCATTCGCCTCTCCAGTCGTTTCTCCCAAGCCTCGCTGTATGCACTTCAGTAAACGTTCTGTCATGTGTTAAGTACTCTGGCAGAACGTCCGTATTCAAGATGTCAAATGCCTCAAACGCTTGTTTCACCTTATTCAGAAGAACGAGATCAGAGCTATTGAGTATGGGTGGGGTGTTTGGGTGTGGGGTTTGGGTGTGGGGTTTGTGTGATTGTGTGGATATGGGCTGGATGCAAAATTTTCCCAATATTATTGTTGTTTGGAGAAGATATGTGTACAGTTTGTGGCGGTGAGATATCGCGTGGGAGTGTGGTATTGTGTGGTGACGCGGTTTGGTTTTGGGATGTGTTATGATACGGGGTTATGTTGGTATTTGATGCTATGTGTAATGTGTTGTTATTCTGCAGATCTCTAGACACTTTGTCCTTAATATCTTGCAGAATATTTGGTGCAAGTAGGTTGTTCCTAACTATTACTCGTCTTTGGTCGGCAATTCTCTGCTCTGTGACGTTTGTATTAGGGTATTCCGACATGAATATTATTGTTAGAGGACAATTATAAGAATCAAAGTTTAGCCAAGTCTCTAATTTCAGTGATTTCCTCTAATGCAAAGTGCATATCATGCAAAGGGAATCATAATCATAAACTTTTCCAATGTCAAAACTTTGGCCAAATGTCACCCATTAGTCTATTGCATTTGTTACGCAAACACGACGTGTGTATTAATTGTTTGAAACCAGGACACTTGGCATCAAATTGTACACCCAGGAGATGAACCAAGTGTCCCAAGAAGCATAACAAACTGGTGCACAAAGAAGATCAAGAAAAAACCGAAGTATTATCCCCACGGATGCACAAATACACTCCAGAACTAAAGCAGATCTCATCAACAAATAGCTCAAGAACGATTGAACAACCTCTTACGCTAACCGCATTGACCGACAGCAATCAAAGGGGCAACGTTCTACTGAATACAGCAAAAGTTAGACTGACAGGTGATAATGGACAGGAAATAGAATGTCGTGCGATTCTAGATTCAGGTTTGCAGGTGAACCTAATTACCACAAGGGCTGTAAAGAAACTAGGTGTTATGCCAAGCCACGAGTGAATGTAAATGCAAGGTATGGGACGTGGAAGGCAACACGCACAAAATAGAGTAAATGTGAAACTGAGCTCAAGAGTAAATGGCTTCTCAGGTAGATTGGAGGCCTTCGTTCTCCCACATATTATCTCCAACCAACAAACTCAGCCATTGGATATTTCTAACTGGGCAATACCACATAACATTCGAATGGCTGATTCAACTTTCGTCGTCCTGACCGCATTGACATTTAGCCCAGAATTAATTCACCTATTCCATCAAAACGATGAAAGGAGGCTCCCACACCAGCATGCAAAGGAAAAAATAGCAAGCAAATAAAAGAAGCAGGAAGAAAACAAGTAAGGGAAAGCCATTATGCTGGCAATGGCAAGAACGAATAGTAGAGGGCCGAGATGACTGCCTTTTGATACACCAGATGAAGCTCTGAAGATTTTAGAGCCATGGAGCACTATATGTCCTTATCTTCCTTAGGAAGAAATCCAGTCGAGAAGAACAGGGGGAAACCCAAACTCCGAGATTTGAGCTCATTGATTTTCTCCATAATAAGAACCCGAGATTTGAACGGCAAAAAATCGGATGAACCGGGACGATCGAGAATATGATCAAAATTATTTTCACAAGGCTCAAAGTTAACCGAAGAAAAGGCACTCTCGGAAAATGAAGCAAAATTGTTAGCTATGTCGGATACGTTATTACTAGAAAACCCCTTATACCACATCGTAGATGGATAGTTACTCGATTTCTTTTTCATATTGACGAATTTAAAGAAATTGCGAGGGTTATTATGCAAATCATCACGATCACTAACAAGGTATGCCATATAGAGCGAAGAGAATAGTGCCTTAAAGCCTTCATAACAGGTCACAAAGTCAGAATACGCTTCTTCCAGAGTCAGTTCTTCCTGTTCCTAAGACTACGGAGTTCAGCATTGTACCACGGGGGAGATAAGTATGTAGACCTAATCCGTTTTAATGGAGCAAAGGAGTAAAACAAATCATATATTTTATTATAAAAGAGGGAGGCGCAGACATCAATATCAATATTGTCCAGCAATGCCGAAAAATCGACTGAAAGGAGATTAGACGTTATCTCAGAGAAATTCAATCTCTTAAAGTCAAACGCAAGGTATTCGAAATTGGGATCCGCAATACTAGTACCGTCGTAACAGAAAGAGACAAAGACAGGCGGATGAAAACCATCAACAGCGGATAACTGATAAGAACCTAAGTCGACTATAGTGTTAGTCGAATCAGAAGAAAACACAAGATCCAACTGCCTTTCCATAGAGTTTTTTACATTACTCATTTGGTGCAAACCAGAAGAAGTAATGGTGTCAAGAAATTTAGAAACCATAGCTGTGGGATAACATGAGGGAAGGAAGTCATCGTCATCACAGTTAGGTACCCATTGAACATTGGGTAAGTTAAAGTCACCAAGAAGAGGAATTTCATCTTCAGTGTTCATCATATTAAGGATGAAGTCTAAACTAAGGCTTAGAATATCATAGAGCCTGCGCTCTTCAGTATCGACGAAGTTTGTCAGGTTAGGCGGAATATAGCAACAGAGCAAAAGGATATTAAGCTTAGATAGAGATAGCTTAAGAACCAAGAGTTCAATAGTAAGTGAACTAGAGAAGGCAGGAATATCAACAAAGCTGCAATTAAAGTTTGATCTGCACGCAACCAGCACTCCTCCACCACGACACAGAGATTCAGAGTGCCTGTCCCTACGAAAAATCTGATAAGAATCATGAAGAATCTCTGCATCACTAAAACCATGATGAAGCCAAGTCTCAGTCAACATGATTACATCGTAGCAGCAGGCAAGGATGCCTGAAATATATGACTAGTTTTAGTTCTTAGTCCCCTTACATTCTGATAGTAAAGGGACAGCGTACTTAGTTTTTTGGAGCATTCGTAGCACTGTCATGTGTTCCGTTAGTAAACCTGCCTCGAGGCACAAATTCATGTGCAATAGTATTCTTGGGCCAGAAGTCCGAAAAAGAAATAATCTCAAAAAGAGCCGGGGAAGTTGTCAACTGGAAAGACGATACATATCCCTGAGACAGGCGAGAATTGAGACGCTGATAACGAAGTAGTACAGAGTTATCAATCTTGGACCTCATTCTCACATAACTTACCTTACAAAACACGGTGTTTGGTTGGACAATGTCAGGCAAGCTTAGCCATATAGAACAGCAAGTGACAACTTGTGGCATTTGCACCGAAGCCGATATTGACAAGGCAATTGAGAGATTTTGGAAAATTTAAGAAGCCGAGGTACCGCAAGGAAAGAGTCTTACAGTCTCAGAAAAACTGTTCGTAATACATTTTAATCGAACGGTTCAAAGAGACACCACTGGTCGATTTATTGTATGTCTGCCATTCTCAAGAGATCCAAGCACTTTACGCCAATCAAGGGATATTGCATTTGAAAGATTTAATGCACTGGAAAGAAAACTTGCCAAAAATGTGGAGTTACGGCAACAATTTATCGAATTTATGAATGAGTATATACGGCTAGGTCACATGGAAGAAGTTGATAGCAATTCTATTCCGTTACCCCATAACTTCCTACCTCATCAATGCATGTTGAAACTAAACAGCAGTACCACAAAACTAAGAGTAGTTTTCGATGCTACTGCAAAAACTGCATCAAATGTATCGCTTAATGACATATTACAAACGGGACCAGACATCCAAGATGATTTGTTTACCATACTTCTCCACTTTCGTTTGCCGCGAATCGTATTTACAGTCGACATCCAAAAAATGTATCGACAGGTGATACTACATCCAGCAGACAGGAAATACCATGTAATATTTTGGAGAGACAATCCAAATCAATAAGATGTTACCAACTGAATACTGTTACCTATGGAACATCATCAGCCCCATACTCAGCAACCAAGCGTCTTCAGCGATTAAGTCAAGGGGCAGCAGACAAATATCCAGCTGGAGCCGAAGCACTTAAAAAAAATTTCTATGTGGATGATGTCATGACTTTTGCAAACAGTTTAGGGAATGCACAAAACATGAAAGCTGAATTAATCAACATACTCAAGGAAGCAGGTTTCAAGTTGCGTAAATGGTGCGCCAACCATCCGCGATTACTACAAGATGTACCTACAGAGGATCAAGAGGTCCAATTGAATTTCACGGATGCAAAAGACCTTGCCATTAAAACATTGGGATTAGTATGGATGCCAAAAATCGATAAATCTCGGGTTAGTAGTAATTGGGAAACCACCAGTCGAGCTACGAAGAGAACAGTGACTTCCGAAATTGCCAGATTATTTGAACCCCTCGGCATTATGGCGCCCGTAGTAATAACAGCTAAAATATTTCTGCAGGAATTGTGGAAGCTAAGGCTTGACTGGGATGCTGCGCTCCCTATGGAACACTACACTAAATGGACAAGATTTCGAAACAACCTGAGGTTGTTAAACTATATACAATTTCCAAGACATGTGTTCTCCCACGACACCCCAAAAATGGTACAACTACATGCTTTCTCAGACGCCTCAGAAAGGGCATATGGCGCAGCCTTGTACCTACGTTCTATTAACAATGCAGGAACAGTAATTGTGCGCTTACTGTGTGCAAAGTCAACGGTAGCACCAACGAAGCTTCTAACATTTCTCTGCCTAGAATTGTTTGCAGCAAAACTATAAGCAGTATTAAGTCAAAGGGTAAAAAAGGGTCTGAAATTAAATGACACTCCCACCTATCTATGGACTGACTCTGAAATTGTATTAAGCTGGATAAACTCCATCCCAACGTCATATCAAACTTTCGAATTAAATCGCAGCTATACAAAAAGTCACCAGTCCTCAACAATGGAGGTACGTAGCATCCAAGGAGAATCCTGCCGACATACTTTCCAGAGGCTTGGACCAGGAAAAATTCAAGGAATACAATCTTTGGTTTTGCGGCCCTCCATTCTTACATGGGAAAGAATGCATTTGGCCTCCACCCTATACGGAGCATACGCAAAGTGAGTTAGAAAGAAAGCGCGCCGCACGAGCTGTGACCCTTTCAAGAGAAAACGAAGGAAATCTAACCCACTTTATCCACGGTATTAATCATGGAAATTCATTCCGAAGGTTATAAAGGATCGTAGGGTACGTGTTAAGATTCATAAACAGGACACGATAACAAGTTGCAGACTGTCTTCCGGGACGGTCACTCACCACCCGAGATCTTAATAAGGCACTAATTTTAATTGTAAACAAAATTCAAGCAGAGCTTGAAGAAGAGATCCACGATCTTCAGAAATACATGGAAATCAGGAAGACAAGTCCATTAGCCAGCTTATCACCTTTTTTGGACAGTGACAATATTTTACGCGTCGGTGGACGATTAGGAGCTTCTACCCTAGCATATGACGCGAAGCATCCAATGCTTTTACCCTATGCACATGAGCTTACAAAAATATTGATAACTGATATACACCGAGAAAATCTTCATGTTGGACCACAAGGTTTGTTATCAATAACGCGACAGCGATTCTGGCCAATTAAGGGAAAGACCATCGCCCGAGCAGTTGTACAGCATTGCGTTCGCTGTGCTAAGAGCATAGGATCCACTATAAGATAAAAGGAAAACGATCACAGAAAGCATAAGTCGCAGTTTTCTGTTGCTTCGCTACAAAAGCTGTACATCTTGCAATAGTGAGCGATCTCTCAACCGATGCCTTTTTAGGTTCACTGAAGCGAATCATTAGCCGACGTAGTCAATGTAGAAACGTATATTGCGACAATGCTACCAACTTTGTGGGCGCCAAAAATCAACTCGTAGAACTAAGCCAGGCAATACACTCAAGGCAGTCGCAGGAAAAAATATATCAACTTGCAGTGCAAAGGGTTTAAACTTTCATTTTATTCCACCATGGGCCCCCCATTTTGGTGGTTTATGGGAAACTGCTGTGAAATCTGTAAAGTATTTACTACTCCGAACTATCTCTCTAGCATCATTGACCTATGAGGAGCGTGAAACTGTGATGATAGAAATATAGGCAATCCTCAATTCTCGTCCACTAACTCCAATGTCCGCAGACCCAAATGATCTTACAGCCTTAAATCCGGGGCACTTTCTGATAGGAGAGCCTTTAACCGCACAAGTAGATGCTCAAGCAAAACCCAAACAAGAAAGTTTACTTAGGCATTGGAAAGCGGTATCACCTCAAATACGAGTTTCGGAAGCGCTGGTCTGTAGAATACTTGCATGAGCTTCAGCATCGCTCGAAATTGAAGCAATCATCACAAACGCTAAACCAGGAATGATAGTCATCATAAAGGAAGACAACGTACCAGTGATGAAATGGCCTTTAGGAAGGATTATTGCAGTACGCCAGGGTAAAGATGGACATGTAAGAGTAGCAGATGTACGTACTGCTACAGGTACTTTCCGACGGGCAATACACAAACTTGCTTCTTTGCCATAAGAGGATGAATTCACAAACACATCAACACAAGATCAAAATGAACTGAATGACGATCATGACTAAAGGAAGGACCAAGGCACAGTGCAAGCCCGAAAAGATCCACTACCTCAACACCGAGGAAGAAAACTCGATTGTCAGTTGGTTCCGCCGTGGTCACGCTGTTATTAACCTGTCTTGCACTTCTAATCGCCAAAGGAAACCATATGGAAGTCACACAATTCAAAACACATTTTGGCATACACTTTGAGAACCTCGGGACCACAAACCTAGTTACATGTCAATGGACACTGATAATATACTATGATTTGCAGCCATATTGGACGGAGATTACTACTTTAAAAAATGAAACCAGTGCATTAATCCATCTTTGCAATCAGATACCGCAGAAGGCGTCTTGCAAACAACTAATCGAGCACTTCCAGCACCTTGAAGAAGAGCTGACCAAAGACAACGAGCTACTCACACCACAGCAATCGCCGAACAGACAAAAAGAGGTGTGTTTAACATTGTTGGAAATGAAACGAATTCATTGTTTGGTGTGCTCGACTCAAAGTATGCGGAAGTTCCAAAACCATTAACTCCGTTCAAGAAAATGAACAGCACTTAGTCGAACTATTTAAAAACCAAACTTCAGTAGTGGATTCAACCATAAATATCATCAAACGAGATCACAATGCCACTGAAAAGAAATTCAATGCTTTAGATAACCAGATAGCGCAATTATTTAACAGAATAAATAACAATGGAGATCAAGGCCAGCAAGCCAGGGTCCAACATCTACTTCTGTCACTGGCAATCCAAATGTCACTTATCACGAGCAATCTTCAGAGAGTGGAGTTTGCGATTATTGATGTGTTAACCGACACTCGTCACGGAAAAATAAGCCCATTACTATTGGCACCTACACAATTGAAGCAAGAAATCACCTCAATTCGGAATCATCTGCCCGTTCCTTTTCGACTTCCTGGTCAGGACAATTTGCTAAAATTATACAAGTTGATGACGGTGGTGGCTGGAATAGCCAACAATCATGTAATATTTGAAGTAAAGTTACCACTTGTAAATGGAGAGCATCCATTATATAACACAGGTGCATCCAGTATATAACAGAGGTGCTAATATATGTGCCTGCGAGATTGAACTCTTTAACAACGTTCCAAATGCACCACAATGCAAATTCACTGAAGTGAAGGAACAACCCACTTGGATACAGTTATCTCATTCCAACCAATGGCTGTATTCAGCGGCATTCAGCCTTCTCAGCGTAGGCTGATGTGCGTGACGTCAGGCTATGTTACAGCGGCTTGATTGCGCTGAATGAAAATTCTAAGTTAGCTGCTAGTTTAGTTAATTACCCGCTGTTTTTAGTTAATTACCTGCTCTCAGCCTTTTCAAAACTTGTGCATTGTCTTTTACAGAGTAAATGCACTCGTCGACTTGAAAGGTTTTAGTTTCCATTTTCACTAAACAAAAACTGACGGAACAAACAAATGGCAAAAATCGTCTTCTTCTTACTCAGCCTACTTCAGCCGAAAATATTTGGGCTGGAAAATATGACAAGAGGCTGAGTTAGCGGCTAAGTAAGAAAATGCATTCAAAATACCTCAGCCCTTAGCCGCTGCCAGCGGCTGGGAAGGCTGAGTGCCGCTGAATACAGCCATTGGATATTCGTCCTCAAGTCAAAATCATCAATCAACGTGGTGTGTGGTGGTGAAGCCTTCCCAATCATCTTAAACGGCTTCGGACTTCTGAGCGTGCACCCAAGCTGTGTGATAAAGGAAAACTACATCACCATACATGGTCATGAGATTTATTCGAGCGACGCAAGGGCATCCTACACCAAACTTGGTTTAGCACAAGATACGATATCTCCTGAGCGATGGCACACAAGTCCTGGAGACAACCTCCGCTACCATCCCCAACTAAATAAATTAGAAGAATTTCAAAAACAACTCACTCCGCGACATTACCTAATAATGTGCACAACATGGTCCATCATTTTACCGTAAGCTATCTTGCGTTGGGTCTCATCGTCACTACGCTCTTATATTTTGCCTGCAAGGTCATATTACCTTTCTGCAAAGGAAGACAGACATTTCAACCTCATCCACAGCCAAGATGTCAACTAAACCCCAATCATGTCATCAACGCCTACAGAATTGAACAGAGTTCAACGCGGGGAGAATGATCAAATTTATAATTAGATTAGGTTTAGATTAATATTTGTATTTATCAAATTAATCTCATTAATTCATTAAAAGGTCATTAACTCTTTCCTAGCCAGAAATATTTGTAAATTAAAATTGTAAGCATCAATTTCTGAACATAAATAGAAAATTCTCAAGTAAGCATTTCAAAACAAATTCCTACTTTCTTGTCAATGACCCAACATTACACTTTCCAGGTATTTACATAATTTATTTTGGAATGTAGATATTAAATTACGGGGTCAACATATTTCACAAATGTTGTGTACGCATTTTCTCACTGTCAGCACAATTTCCACTTATGACTTGCGACAGTGAGGAAATGCTAAAGTAGCAATAAGTATCAATAAAAGTAATTTTATACTCAATAAACCATTCAGTTCGTCAGAGAACGTTGTGTTTTATTTAAATTGGTTTTGCCAGAAAAAGCTTAAGTTTTATTGCATTCAGTTATCTTGACTAACGCAGAGTGTCTTTTGTTAATCACTTTCCCTTTCAGAAGCATAATCATCAATTAATTTCTGTAGTAGTATATATATCTAAAAGTAATGTGTTAAATTTTCAGAGTGATCGGAGCAGTCTAACTATATTATTTTACGATTTTTAGGTTACTACTTCTACTACCTGAGCGCGCTAAAAAAAAACTGAATCGCATTATTCTCAAAACTGTTTTTCCGACCGTTTTTTTATGTTTTTCAAAAGTGTATTTATTGAGCTGAAAAAACCTTATACCAATATATATATACCACCTTGATCAAAAAGTTCCCGGAATAACCACCGTGTGGCGCTCCCATCGTTCCGATTTGAGTTCTGTTTTTTTTGTTAAGTTGGTACATCTGTTGTTGATATTCCCTCTAAATCTTAACGTCATAGCTTGACATTTGCAAAAGTTACGTAGCCAAGAGTTCATCTATCTCTGTGTGTGTTGGCGATTTTTGACAATTTTAGAAATGGATTTAAATTTGCAACAACGAACTTGTACTAAATTTTGCGTAAAAAACGGATTTAATGGTGTGCTAACGTTAGAAATGTTGAAAAAGTGTTTCGGCAACGATTTTCTAAAGAAAACGGTCGTTTACCAGTGGCACAAGCGGTTCAAAAGTGGTCGTGAGTCAATCGAAGATGATGAACGCAGTGGCAGACCATCGACATCGAAAACCGACGAAAACATTGATAAAGTAAAAGAAATGTTGCTCAATAACCGCAAATTAACCGTCAGAAAGATAGCGGAGGACTTGAGCAATGCCTATGGATCCGTCCAAGACATTTTGGTTAATGATTTGGGTTTCCGTCGTGAAGCAGCAAAGTTGGTGCCAAAAGACCTCAATTTCATGCAAAAAAAGAGACCGTGTTGACGTGACAAAAGACAAGATTTGCGGGGCTGAATCCAATTCCATATTCATCAAAAGGATCATTACTGGAGACGAGACGTGGGTTTATGAGTACGACACGCAATCCAGACATCAGGCACGTAAATGGCGTTCACCAAATGAGCCGAGACCAAAAAAACCACTTCGTTTTCAGTCAAAAAAGAAGGCAATGCTCACGGTTTTCATGGATTACAACGGTATAGTGCATCATGAATTTTTGCCAGAGGGTATTATTTGGGCGTTATGAGACGTTTGCGTGAAGCATTTCGCCGAAAGAGACCAGAATTGTGGGCAGAAAACTCGTGGATTTTGCACCATGATAACGCACCGTCGCACAGTGCCATCATTATTCGTAATTTTTTGACGAAAAATGCAACAAATACCATCCAACAGCCACCGAATTCACCTGATTTAGCTCCCTGTGACTTCTTTCTGTTCAATCGAGTTAAAAAACCATTACGGGGAACGCGTTTCAGCAGCCGAGAGGAAGTAATGGAAAAATCGCAGGAAGCACTGATGGACATACCGAAAGATAAAAATAAAAATTTTTTCGAGGATTGGATCAAGCGCTGGCATAATTGTGCTGCAGTCGATGGGGATTACTTTGAAGGGGACAATATAGATTTAGATGAATAAACTTGTATTTTTAATTTTCTGAATAAATTCCGGGAACTTTTTGATCAAGGTGATAATAGCTTTTTCATAAAAAATTTTAATTTTTTTCGAGCCTCTAAACCAGAATGATCCCTTAAGACACATTTAGCACCCCAAGATGTGTATGTTAGAAGGGAGTGACATAAAATAATCGGATACAAAACTTATTTACCAAAAGTCCGAGCAACGCCGGGCACACGCAGCTAGTTAAAAATATTAATGACAAGTAAGTCTTCCGTTAGTTATCTACAAAAGTATTTAAACAAATTTAAATTCACTTAGAAATCAAAAGAATATTTATTTAAGTTTATTAATTAATTCACTAACAAAAAATAATTGGGAATGGAATGTAAATCCTTAATAAAACTAAACAACTAAATACACAATTATTCATTTGTAACAAAATCAAATCACTTTCCTATTTTTATGCGCCTACTTATTTGCTTGTAATGGTCGCAAAAGTCTCCTAAACTTTTGTCGAAATCAAATTTGTTACTTTAGATTCCAGTGTACCACCTAAAAATACATTCATATCCAGGGCCACACTTGCTTTGCAATGAACGAATGAATTAAGTATATTCACAGGGGAAAATACCTAATTAAGGAAATTTAGGAATGAGTTTTTCTGCCAAGTAGAGATTTTTAATCGTGGCTTACAAAATTTTTCTAGAAATATTTATTTGCAAATATTTTGAAATTTTCATTCTTTCGATATTCTTGGAGGGGCCTGGCCCCGATGAGCCCATTTGGCGAGCCGTCTACCTTAATGTATTACTTGTATCGGTTCTGCTCGATCATATTAATTATTCTAATAAGATTATTTTCAACTCTCTTTTGTTTCTTGAATGACTTTGACTTCCAGCAGATAGAGCTTCAATGTTTTCATGTCTGCTTTCAAATACTTCCCACAGTGATGATAAATTGCTCACTCTGTTCTCCAAGTATTCTTATTTTTTCTTGACTTCGAGTCTTTTTTTATATTGGAATATGTTCGATCAATTTTCCTCACCTACTTGTTTCTGTAATTTTGCCAAATCATCAATTATTAGAATCTTTAGCAGTCACCCTGGTCGTGGTCAGTGACCCTGGTCGTGGTCACCAGGTAAACGATCAGATGTGCAAATGAATCACTTATCTTGGATTGTGCCTTGAATTTCTTCGTCACCTTGGTTTACTAACTTTTACTTAATGCTCAAGATTTAACACTCTTTTATGATCATTATCAACAATTTGGCTTAATAATATTCTAGCAACACTTTGTTTATATAATCTACTGTAATAATTTTAATTTATGTACCTTTGATTCAGATGTAATCACTTTGTAATCTAGTGTGTCGAAAACTAGATTTCTAAAATTTCATAATTGTTTCTAAACTGAGCAATCCAGTTATGTTTTTGTTCTCGTCTGGAATGCAAGTCTGTCTTTTTATTAATTTAAATCAATAAACTTTATAAAGTTTTATGTAAACTAGTATTTTAATTCTCATATTCAACATTTTGGTCTTTCGAGCCGGATATAAAATTAGAAAATATGAATACTTTACGTGCATTTTGTGAAAACCACGTGTCATAGTGCAATAATGCAATAATAGGGCCTATTATGATTACCAATTGACAATTGATAATTGATATTTATCAACTGTCAATTTTCAATTTCGTTAAATCGTATTACCATTGCCAATTGTGACTGAAAGCTGTCAATCGCAATTGATACATTTGTCAACTGCAAAAACTCTAACGATATTTGTCAAGTGAATACTCGCAGCGCAGAGATTGAAAAATGTAAGAATATATTTAATTTTTACGATAAAATTTGTTTCTTTTAATAATATATTTTTCAAAACAGGTCGAAAGTAGTAAGTAATAAAAAAGAAATAGAGAGGCTAGTGAGAATTATGGAGAAAAATGTTGATATAGCCAGAGGATTTATAATAAAGTCTCTAGCTAAGGATAAGTGGGAGAAATTTGCAGTTGAATTAAACAGCTTGGGTCCACCAATTCGATCCTGGGACAATTGGCTTAGAGTAAGTAAAAGTAAATAAAAAAAAAATCTGGCTTACATATAATCTGATATACATATATATACATAGGTGTGGACTGATCTAAAATGTAAAATAAAAAAGAAAAAGGCAGATAATAGAGCAGAACTAAATGCTACTATAGGAGGACCAAACAAATTGCACCAGTTTAGTGAAATCAAAGAAGCGGTGATTGATTTATTGAATATAAATTCGACAATAAATCCACCTGGTCGAGAATTCGGCATTCCCATTTCAGATGGAAATGAAAATAACCCAATTGAGCAAAATAATGAAGTGCTTCAGCTCTCATTTGAAGAAAGTCCTGCTGTATTAAAAGAAAATTGTTCTATTTCAAAAGAAAATAATTCGACACAAGCAACAACCGCCACATTAAAATATGAACAACCAGTTGAAAGAGCAAAAAAAGGAATGAAAACCAATAATAAAAGTGACAAAAGAATCGAATTGTTAGAAAGCCAAACAGAAAATCGAATTGTTAGAAAGCCAAACAGAAAATCAAAAGTTATTTTACAGAGAATCAAAAAGCCAGTTGTTTGAAACAAATGTATTATTTAAAGAAAGATAACTTTCGCGAAATTAAAAGACTGAAAGAAGAAAAATTAAAATTGCTTAAAGCAGAAATGCAACACAAACAAAAAATTAGAGAACTAAAACTACAAACTAAAATTGAGATTACGGAAGTCCAGAAAAAGCACCAAGCCATTTAGCAATGAAATCAAAAATTTTTTTGAGATACGTTTTTTTTGTTACTTTTTACTGTTAAGGGGGACTTACACCTTGTAAGCCAATTTTGGAGCTAGTTTTTGACAATTTATTGTAAAGAAACTAGAAAAGATTTTCATTTGAATTTTTTTTTATTTATTAGTAGAACAATAGAAATCGCACATGATTTTTTTTCCATAGTCATGTTGACTTACAAGAACTTGAGATGACATTAACAGCGCACGCCTCAAAAGTGAAGAGTTGAACGGTGTACTTGATTAGATCGACCCTAGTTATCTGAAATCAAAAATCCAAGAAGACTTTCAATTATTGTTACATTAGTGAGGTCCCGATCGTTCACTTTTTCAAAATTTCGATTTTTCACAAAATGGCGGGTATTTGTTCACAAAAGTCATTTTCGTACTATGTTTTTTGTCTTATGTAAAACTGTCAAAATGCAGTAAATCAAAATTTCTTAAAAATGAACGATCGGGACCTTGCTAAGTGTTTTCTGAAAAAAATTAAAAAAAATGTAAGCCAATACGTTGATTTGTTCTCTCGTAATCGTGTACACCAGTTTGGAACATTAAAGTTTTGGAAAACCGCGTTCAAAGTTTCAGAACAGTACAACACGTGAATCATGTGACTTCCGTGAAGTATCGTTAGAAACTTCTAGACTCGAAAAACCCTTTCCTAAAAATATGCATAGACACACACATTGACAATGTAATACAGGAAAAGCGTGCAAACCATTGACAGAACGAGTAGCTACACGTGAAATCATGATTAACGCGGAGGCGATCCAGGAGCGAGCGAATCTGACGTGACTTTCTATATATTTTTTTTTTTTTGAGCTATACTCTCGGAATAGAGACGACTCCTTTTACAGGCTGATTTATAAGACCCTTTAGATCAGAAAAATGTAAAAAAAAATTGATTTTTTGAAAGTGACAAGGTGTAAGTCCCCCTTAAGGGCACTCGCAATACGAAATCTCATATGTTTGTTCCTTTTTATAATAATCTTAATATGATATAGGTACAATTGAATTAAAATAAAATAAAATATATGGACTACTTATTTTGAATTTGCATTTTATTAAGAAAATAACTTATAAATTACTAAGAATTATATTTCTTGTTATTTGTCCAATGTTAAACATATTTCCATTGTTTAGGTCATTGTCCATTGGAGTGTCTACTTCTTCATACTGATCTAAACTATCTGACTATTCTAAAGGAACGTTGTAGAAAATACACATGTTATGGAGTGCAGCACAAACATTTATAATTTTCGTTGCAGTAGTAGGGATATGTATGTTCTGGGCCAAATGAGCAATGAGCACATCGAAAATGGTCAAATTGTGAGGGAATTTGAGGTCTGACGTCACATTTTTGCTCATTTGGCCCAGAACATACATAACAATTCTGGGAGGAGAGATAAGGAAATGGCTGGAGATAAGGAAATGGCTGGAGATAAGGAAATGGCTGGAGATAAGGGAATGGTTGCGTGATTCCGAAGGTCAATTTAGATTGTTTTGTTTTGGCGGCGGTGCGCTAGTAAAGGTAAGTATAAGTTGCACCTGGGTCTGGATCTGGACCTGGACCTGGACCTGGTTCATGGGTATAGAAACGAATGTTAAGCTAATTGATAAGAGAGCTGGCTATAGAAATTAATAATTTGGTCGCAATGTTGTGGTCGTTGGGTGATAAGGTTTTGTAGATGAACCTGGGCTCGTGCTGAAGATAAGAGTTTGCTGCTTTGAGATTTTACTATGCCGGATATTTTCGGCGGGAGCTTTTACTACGAGTGATGATAAAATAAGTTGCTAGTGTAGGATTACGTAATTTGGGCAGTAATATATCTTGAGGTCAATGGATTTCCGAGGTATTGAGTATGGTCAGTAATTATGAAGTTAAAATTGTTATGAACATTTTCTATATATTTTCTGGAAGATATTTATGAAAATAATTTCGTGTTTAACCACGTTTTGTGCTAATGATGAATTTACAGGGGGAACTGCAGAGAAATTAAGCACTTAAGCGTGAGAAAATTTTGTAAAATAGTATAGAAATATTTCTTCTTGAATTGTATTTAAGTATTCATTGATTTTTATTCTTTTCTTTATAGTATTTCTTAATAAAGATTTCACCACTTTGAGTAAATGGGTGAAGATTGTTTTTTTGTTTTTGCAACTTCTTATTTCTATGAGATCATTTGTTTCCAAGCAAGTTCTAACATGTTCTCAATAATGTAGATTCAAAAGGAAATTGCGGTTTTTAATTTTTTTTCCAAAGGATATTGGGGTTGTCGTTTGCATCCCCACTCTAGTTCTATTATATCTCACTTCTTGCATAAATATCAAGAGTTCTTAGATAGTCTTTTAGTATTCATAGTGAAGTCAACCAGTGAAATTGTCGCAATTAAAATTCGTGTTCGACCTCAGATTAAAATAATAATAAATTTTGTGTCATCTCCTTACAAAAAAATTAAAAATGTATCAACAAGCTATCAACCTAGCAGTCATCGAAGACTTCGAAGTATTGGAGGAGCTAAATTCTGTAAATTTTAAGCCCGCACTCGCTGTTAAAGATATGGAAGAATCGCAGAATTATAAAATCATAAGCTGCAGAAGAACAACCACGAAATATGGACCCAGGATTCTTTTAGAACTAGAGAGTTATCATGTTTTCTTGCCGCCTAGATTCGACGCTAAAATAACTGATCGTTCAATTGACAAAATTAACAATGGAGGTTTCTTTGTTGAAAGAAAAGCAGCAGGTGGCAGCTATTTTAATTTAATGTTTTCTAAGATAACACCTAGCACTGGTTATTATTTAAATTTATAAATAAATAAATAAAGTATTTTTATTAAATATATGTTTCATTACACTTAACCTTACAATCATTTCCCTCCCCTAGAGCTTGAAAAGAGTAAAAGTTATTTGCAGGCTGACAATTGAATCAAAAATGCAGGAGGATGGTATATATATGACAACTTCATAAAATTCAATTAGTTCTCGACTTCAAGTCACCATGATAGCATTAAAAATGGATAGACGTTCAATAAATCTTTTATTTTTATCGCTATGCATCTTACATATTAATAGTTTACCGATCCCGTTAAGTGTAAACCTAATGGATAAAAGTAGCAGCAATTTAGATTTTGCGCTCACTCTACCAAATAATGATTCTATTCAAATTGGATTAACTTTTAAACTGATGACTTACAGTAACACAAGCAATTCCAAAGAAGATTCAGCTTCTACCTTAAAAGAAAGTAATGACGAGCCAATTCCCATTACTACATCAAGGACTACTACGATTGATAATCCTAAAAAGAAATTTGTGTCTATTGACGAGGCCATTGAAGGTTTCAGGCAAGAACTATTAAAGAAAGAACTGGATATTGCAGGAATTATTGAGAGCAAAGATATCTTTTACAGACACTTTAAACTTGAATTCGATGACGAAACTATGCTAACCATTCGTTGTACATATGACAGTAATTACGTAACTCGTTCATTGAAGATATCATGCTATGAATATCGTGAGTTTGAAACTGAAAGAATTCTAAGTAATGGTGAAGTAGAGATGGTTAAACAAGTTGATGCTAATTATAAAAGCGATGTGGAATTAGTGAATTTAAGAGGAATGAAGCAAACATATCAATTGAATATTTCAAAATAAGCAGCTATAAAAGGAAGTGTAATTAATTTTTAAGCCAGTTCAAAATGGAGCACATTCATACAAAAATAATTTGGGATAATATTTGCAAATTAATCGAATTAACAGATTATAGTGAACTTATTGCAGCATATAAAAAGCTAGATTTATTAACTCCCGCTATTAAAGAGGTTATAGAGGTAAAGCCACCAAAGTAGACATTTAATTATATATTTCAATTCTTTCTTTATAGAACGAACTTTTGTTTAACGATTATCAAAAGCATGGGAGGTTCTTTCTTAAGATTTCTAAATCTGATTCAGCAGCATATAAAAAATTCAAGGATATTTGTAGGAGTTTGCACCTTCAAGATGTATTGCTTTTGCTACAAAAAGAAGAAGAAAACGTCAAAGCAGTGGGAGAAAAAGTAGTTCAATTTAATATCATCCCAAAGATACATTTCGTTCCAATATACGAGCGTAAGGGTCCCTGGCAAACATTTGCGTTGGACAGATTTCGATTTCAAGAGCGAATTCGAAATATGAAGGATATTTTGGACCCCATTTTATTCATCTCGCATAGAAATAAAATTTATAGGTTAAGATTTAAAAATTTTAAATAAAGTAATAAAATAAGAACTCAAGTACTTTTAATATAAAATATATATTTGTATAACAATATTATAATACATTATCTTTCTTAATCCAAGAGTTGTGTTTTGATGAAAATCCGAGCCATTTAACATAAACTTTATCTGCGGTTCTCTTCAATATTTTTTCTACGAGGTAAACATCAGGATTCTTCGTCTTTTGGAGCTCCATTTCATAAAAACTACCCTTTATTGCCTTTCCTTCATGATCTTCCAAGAGATATGTTACAGGATTCGTTATCTGAATTTTTGCGATCTTGAAGATCTCTGTAGTCCAGTTTGGTGTATAACCCTTTTCAAATACATGTTTATATTTACTAATGCGAACAAAGTCTCCCATCTTAAATTTTGGCAAATGAAACGTCTTTAAATGATTGTAAACTGTTGATAGCAATTTCTTCTCATTCTGCTTTGTTACATCACGTGGTCTCATTTTTATTGTTCGATGATTACTTGAGTTATATTTTACGAGCAATTTCTTAACCATATCTATCCATCGGTATGAGCCCTGCATACTAAACTCTTTCCACATCATGCTTTTTAATGTTCGATTAAATCGTTCAACTATAGATGCTTTTAAAGGGCTGTATGTAGAAAAATGATTAATGCAGGAGTTTTTCATTAAGTTTTGAAATGAGCTATTGAAAAACTCTTTTCCATCATCAGTTTGTAAATTTGTGGGACTCCGACCTTCTTTTAGTATGGATTTCATAGCTTGAGTAACTTCGACACCAGTCTTTCTTTTAATAGGAATTGCCCATGCATATTTAGAAAATCCGTCTATTACAGTTAATAAAAAATTATGACCATTATTGCTTGTAGCATAAGCACCCATTTCAACTAAATCGGCTTGCCATAAGTCATCTATTCCTTTAATTACAACACGTCTTCTTATAAAATTTTTTCTGGCTGGTTTATGAAGTTCATTAACTACTTGGGTTTTATTCATTTTGAAATTGTCAGAGATTCTACATTAATTAACGCTTTTAAAGTGTCATTAATTTCCTGTAGATTCAGATCTATATATTTCATCAACTTCTCCTGAACGTCAACAATTAATTCATTTGTATATAATTCGTATGCTATTTTGAGTTTTCCTTGTAGAATGGCAATTGATTCACTCGTATATAATTGACTGGCTCCTTTATCTTTTTCACTTGTAATATTTATTATGCTGTAGATCTCCTTTAACTCTTCTTTAAGAACGGCACTTTCCTTAAGTATTTGCTCAGTTAGATTGTTGCTGACTAACTGAATTTTTTCATTAGCGTGAGAATTACTTAAATGTACTACCTTATCAGCTACATCGTCGACATATATTTTATTGGCTGCATCATCTCTTTCCATTGGGCTTTTAATATATTTCAAATTTTTAAACCCTACATTGAAATCTCCATCTTGAGTGCGCTTAAAACCTACACCATTTAGACCCTGTATTCCCTGGATCCCTTGAGTACCAGGTTCACCAGGTAGCCCCCTAGGACCACGATCGCCAGCAGGTCCGACCTTTGCTTTTCTAGAATATCTTCCAAACTTGTCGACACTCATTATTACATTAAAGCTGAATACGTTTAAAGATGTTATTTATATTATAATGCCACCTTCTTTTAACTCTTCAATAATTGAGATAATTTCATTGTTGTGGTTAGTGTGTCCAGCACCTTGAGATGCTATTAAAAGACGAAGTCTATCCACAAGCTCATTCGGATCATTCCAATAAACGTAATCAATATTTTTCTTGGGTATATGCATCAACCCTTTGCCATCATGAGAAATCAGTTTACTTATAATTTCTGTATACTTTGAAGCTCTAGTACCTTTTATTTGACCGTCCGTTCTATATTCTCTTTTATAGGCATTAGTTTCTTTTAAGATAGCTTGATAATCTTTCAAGTCATCCTTACTATACAAAGTTTTTGCAGGTTGTTTCATAAAAAGCAATTCACAGAGACCTAGCGTTATTTTATACGGTTTTCCGTTAATAAGGAAATAATCTTCCTCAATTGCAATCTTTGAATTTCCAATTTTCCATTCGTTATCATCAACTAAATAAACTCCATAAGTGTTGTCAATTTTTGGGCTTTTGTTAATACATAGTTCTAAATATTTATCAACTAATCCACTTGATAAATTAAGAGTAGAATCTCTCTTTTCCATCAAAGTTCTAGAATGTGTAGGTGTTGCAAATTCATCGTCTTCCGACATTAAGGAATAATCTGGACGCTTTATAGGTGTACTTGTTGGCTCCATTTTCGGGAGTTTAATTTTAGGAGTAAAATTTATATTGTCGTAATCATCATCATCTCTGTATTCATCTTTAATTTTAGGCTCATATTTTGTTTTTGTTATGAATTCATGAAGCGGTTTTGTTATGGGCTTAAATGTCTCCTCAAGACGAGTTTCAGTTTCAACTCGGCCAGCTTTCACAGCGCGGAATTTCTTCTTAATGGCATTTCTAGTTTTGATAAGATTTTTTAATAGTTCGTCTCTCTTTTTAAACATCTTTCTAATGAGATTTGAACTGGTCTGTTAACTGAATTATACTGATCTGAAGAGGTCTATGAACAGCTTTATCAGGTCTACGAATAGCTTTTACCAGGTCTATGAACAGCTTTACCAGGTCTACGACCAGCTCTATCAGGTATACGAATAGCTTTTACCAGGTCTATGAACAGCTTTACCAGGTCTACGACCAGCTCTTACCAGGTCTGCGAACAGCTTTACCAGGTCTATGAACAGCTCTTACCAGGTCTGTGAACAGCTTTACCAGCTCTGCGAACAGCTTTACCAGGTCTATGAACAGCTCTTACCAGGTCTGTGAACAGCTTTACCAGGTCTGCGAACAGCTTTACCAGGTCTATGAACAGCTCTTACCAGGTCTACGACCAGCTCTTACCAGGTCTGTGAACAGCTTTACCAGGTCTATGAACAGCTCTTACCAGGTCTGTGAACAGCTTTACCAGGTCTACGACCAGCTCTTACCAGGTCTGTGAACAGCTTTACCAGGTCTACGAACAGCTTTACCAGGTCTGTGAACAGCTTTACCAGGTCTACGAACAGCTTTACCAGGTCTGTGAACAGCTTAACCAGGTCTACGAACAGCTTTACCAGGTCTGTGAACAGCTTAACCAGGTCTACGAACAGCTTTTACCAGGTCTATGAACAGCTTCACCAGGTCTACGAACAGCTTTACCAGGTCTATCAGATATATTAACAGCTATAACGGGTTTAATATCGGCTACACCAGATCTTCTAAATTTATAGTGAAATATATGTATCAACTCCTTTTCGATACCGTCCGTTAACCAATAGACTGTCTTTATCGATTACTAGAAAGCCATATCGGTCTTTCCAGCAAACACTGCAAATATTACGAAATTTTTCGAAGGTCATATCTGTGTTAACGTGGTCATTATATATATGCCTAAGATTCATATCATCTTGTTTAAATAAAATAAGAAAGTTAGCGTTGTCACGTATTAAGTGCTTCGGTATATGGGTGTATGTCTGACAGAGATAGAAACTATCAATATTATTGTGTCGTCCCATGCAAAAATAATCACGTATGTTATTTTGTTTCCCACATGCTACATCATCGAAAATAAAAACAGAATTTTGTTTAGCTTCCTCAGGAGATATAACTTCGCAATTATTAGAAAACGTGTAGTAGCCCAGCAATAGGACTTATCAACTGCTCTAGATACTGATATTTGGGCTGATGTAGTGATTTTGAGTAGATGTAAATATTCTCGAACTTGAGTCCATTTGGATGTTCTATAAGACCAATCATAAGATTGGTTTTTCCGCAGTTAGAAGGTCCCACAAGAATTCTTCTTACAGTATCAGGTATAAGTGAGCTATGTCTTTTGACTTCATTTCCAGATTTTATATCTAGATTTTTTATTGGTAAAGTGACTTTCTGCTTCACGAACTTCATTATTAGAACTGAAATATTTATTGCACGACACTGAGCTTTTATATCAGTCATCAGCTCAGTGTGGTCTTGTGTGGACGTATAAAAATATATTCTATCTATCGAATGATTGATCATTCAAAGAATCAAAATCGTCCTCGCCAGCGTAAATGTCGAAGAGGAGGCGGTTTGCTAAATACAGCAATTAGTAATTTACCATTTGAATTTCATTTGCCTGGATATCAATATTGCGGTCCTGGTACTAAATTACAAAAAAGATTAGCAAGGGGTGATCCTGGAATTAACCCTCTTGACGCAGCTTGCAGAAATCACGATATCGCATATTCCCAGCATAAAAATATTGAGGATCGTCATATTGCTGATCGTATATTATCCGGTAAAGCCTGGGAACGAGTGACATCTTCAGACGCATCTCTTGGTGAACGTAGCAACGCCTGGCTTGTAACAAACGCTATGAAAGCAAAAGTAAAATTCGGAATGGGGATAAAAAAGGACAAAACTCGTTCTAAAAGGAATAAAAATACGTTAACGCTTCAAAAAGGAGTTCGTGAAGCTAGAAATATCTTAAAAGTGAAAAAACCAGATTCTTTAAAAGAAGCTATTACACTTGCACTCGCTAGCACTAAAAATGTATTTAAAAGAAACAAGAAGTATGTAAAGACTCCCCGTATAATTCCTATACCGAAGATTGGAGGAATCTTACCTCTCATACCTATTTTTGCTGGGCTTTCTGCACTGGGAGCTTTAGTGGGTGGTGCATCTGGTGTCGCAAAGGCTGTTAATGCGGCTACAAGTGCTAAAGAACAGCTGAAGGAAAGCAACCGACATAATGAAACGATGGAAGCTATTGCTTTAGGAAAGAAAGGTAGCGGCTTATATTTAAAGCCTTATAGAAAAGGACTTGGTCTATTCTTAAATCCACCTTCAAAAAACTTCTAAAACTGCTACCTAATCGAGCATTAAATGAAATCGATTTATATAAATATGCGAATGATTTACCACATTTTAGAGGTGTTTTTATGCTTGATGCTCTCCCGAACAAACCTAGAAAATATGAATGTGGAATCGTAAATTTGGATACTACCACCGGTCCTGGAAGTCATTGGGTAGCATATTACAAAAGGGGGTCTGAAAAGGAGTACTTTGACAGCTTTGGAAACTTACAACCACCAAAGGAAATTTTAAGCTATTTAGGAAAAAACATTGTTTACAATTATAAGTCTTACCAAAATTATAATATGATAAATTGCGGTCATTTGTGTTTGAAATTTTTATATAAACATTGTAATAATAAGTAGCCATAAGTTTAAGAATATAATTGACTATTGTAAGTTGGACTATAAATAAACTCTGCTTAAAAATAACAGGTTCATTTCATTTTGACCTACTTTGTCATTAACACTAACTTTGACTGGGAATTCATCTGTACTCACAGTTGAGTACTTTCCGACACTAGATCTTACATCGGAATACGTTTGTGGACTCATTGATTTACAGACATATAATTCAATACCTAATGTGGACAGCAGAAATAACTTATTTCATGTTGGTGATGATGAAATTAAAATTCCAGAAGGTTCCTATGAAATTGATGATATTGCAGGATTTATCAAAAGAGAACTAACTAAAACGAAAGCTAAGCCTATAGTACAATTAGTAGCTAATAATAACACATTGAAAAGTGAAGTTAGAAGTTCTAGTCGAGTATTATTGAATAAGAAGAACTCTATTGGAGCATTATTAGGATTTAGTAAACGTGTTCTAGAACCTAATATTTTAAATCAATCTGATTTACCAGTGAATATAATAAAAGTTAATGTAATACGAGTTGAATGCAATATTGTATCAGGTTCCTTCATTAATAATCAGCAAGTTCACACCTTACACGAGTTCTCTCCTAAGGTGGGTCCGGGGTATAAAATAATCGAAGTTCCTAAGAATGTCATTTATTTGCCTCTGAACATCAGACGGATAAGTTCTCTAACATTAAAGTTCGTGGATCAGGACGGTGATCTAATAAATTTTAGAGGTGAAACGATTACAGTGAGACTGCATTTGAAGCCGCAACATGCTAATATATAATAATATCATTGATAATAAATACAAGTGCAAAAGTGTTAAGCCTTCTAGTCAGTCTGAACCCACACAGCAGTCAGGAATAAAGCTAACAGCAGCTAACGTACAATTTTTAAAATCTTTCGGCCTTAAGTTAAAAAATGAATGAAATACTCGATATTTCTCAAGGTGCACGCTATGATAATAGCATTACAAAAGTTGAGTATCATAGCTACTCTCCTTTTCTAACATCATATAAAAACAGCGACGAAATTCGCATTTCAGTACAACATCAGGATTTATATGTGCTACCACGTGAAAGTTTCATATATATAGAAGGCGCGCTAGCAAAAGCAGATGGAACTACATCAACAACAGCAAAATTAACTAATAATGCTATCTCTTTTCTTTTTGATGAAATTCGATATGAATTAAACGGTGTAGAAATTGATCGTACGAGAAATCTTGGATTTGCAACAACAATAAAAAATTATATATCTTTAAATCAAAATGAAAGCAATGTGTTACTAAATGCGGGCTGGTCTCCAAATAATCTAATGGCGCCAGGGTTTTTCAATTTTTGTATTCCCTTAAAGTTGTTGCTCGGCTTTGCTGAAGACTATAAGAAAATTGTTATAAATGCTAAACATGAACTTATTCTGATTCGAAGTAGAAGCGATGAAAATGCCTTTCTATCACCAAGTGATGAAGCTAAAATAGATATTTTTAAACTCCAATGGAGAGTACCACACATAAGTGTAGCTGATGAAGAAAAACTCTCGCTGTTTAAGTTAACTGATACTGAACGCCTTATACAAATGAGTTTTCGTAGCTGGGATATATATGAATATCCTATATTACCTATAACTGTTGAACATAATTGGGCAATTAAAACATCAACGCAGCTAGAAAAACCCCGATATGTAATTTTAGCGCTTCAAACAGATCGAAAAAACGTGAAGAGTAAGGATGCCAGCAAGTTTGATCATTGCGAACTTTCAGATGTGAAGCTTCACTTAAATTCTGAAACATTTCCATATGAAGACCTAAACATTAAATTTGATCGTGAGAGATATGCTTTATTGTATGATATGTATACGAAATTCCAACAATCGTATTACGGTCGGATGCATCAACCACTGCTTACCCGAGAGAAGTTCAAGGAAAACGCTCCAATCGCAGTTATCGATTGCTCACATCAAAACGAGGTGATTAAATCAGGACCCGTCGATATTCGTATACAATTTAAAACTCACAGTAATATTCCTGCAAATACGTCTGCCTTTTGTTTACTTCTGCACGATCGAATAATTGAGTACAGTCCTCTGACGAGTGAAGTCAAGAAAGTAATTTAAAGTCACAATGGCAGCAATCTTGGATATACAGGGATTTAAAGACGAATGTAACAAGTTCATTGTGAAGGAATTGGCAATTTTGACAAATGGAAATCAAATGCAACACTTTATTTTTCAACCTCCATTCAAATTTAAGGATTTAACACATGCAAAGAGAAGAGAAGCGAAATGGCTGCATGATAATTATCATGGATTCCGATGGACTGATGGATATATTCCCTATCATCGATTACGTGCTATAGTGACGCCTTTAATAAAAAACAAAGCACTGTATGTGAAAGGCTGTGAAAAAGTTTGTTGGATAAAAAATACATTTGGTGAAGGTGTTATAGTATATAATATGGAAGAAGAATTGCAGAGTCCAAAATTATCCTCTCTTAAATTTTTTTATAAAGCTCCATGCTGTTTAACTCATAAGGGAAAGTGCGCTCAAGAAAATGTTTACCTTTTAAGAAATTTCCTAGAAAAGTAATAAAATTTAGAAATAAGAAATAAATGTCCTATAATTTTATACTAATAAATATAGTTTTTTTTAATTATTTTGCGTTTTCTTTAAGGCTTCCTAACATATTTCTAAACACAGGTATTTCGAAGATTTTCTTTTCAATAAATTTTAAATTGCAGTCTTTGGTTAAGGGAGCAAATACAAAAAAATTTTTTGAATCTACATTATTGAGAACATGTTAGAACTTGCTTGGAAACAAATGATCTCATAGAAATAAGAAGTTGCAAAAACAAAAAAACAATCTTCACCCATTTACTCAAAGTGGTGAAATCTTTATTAAGAAATACTATAAAGAAAAGAATAAAAATCAATGAATACTTAAATACAATTCAAGAAGAAATATTCCTTTACTATTTTACAAAATTTTCTCACGCTCAAGTGCTTAATTTCTCTGCAGTTCCCCCTGTAAATTCATCATTAGCACAAAACGTGGTTAAACACGAAATTATTTTCATAAATATCTTCCAGAAAATATATAGAAAATGTTCATAACAATTTTAACTTCATAATTACTGACCATACTCAATACCTCGGAAATCCATTGACCTCAAGATATATTACTGCCCAAATTACGTAATCCTACACTAGCAACTTATTTTATCATCACTCGTAGTAAAAGCTCCCGCCGAAAATATCCGGCATAGTAAAATCTCAAAGCAGCAAACTCTTATCTTCAGCACGAGCCCAGGTTCATCTACAAAACCTTATCACCCAACGACCACAACATTGCGACCAAATTATTAATTTCTATAGCCAGCTCTCTTATCAATTAGCTTAACATTCGTTTCTATACCCATGAACCAGGTCCAGGTCCAGGTCCAGATCCAGACCCAGGTGCAACTCATACTTACCTTTACTAGCGCACCGCCGCCAAAACAAAACAATCTAAATTGACCTTCGGAATCACGCAACCATTCCCTTATCTCCAGCCATTTCCTTATCTCCAGCCATTTCCTTATCTCCAGCCATTTCCTTATCTCCAGCCATTTCCTTATCTCTCCTCCCAGAATTGTTATGTATGTTCTGGGCCAAATGAGCAAAAATGTGACGTCAGACCTCAAATTCCCTCACAATTTGACCATTTTCGATGTGCTCATTGCTCATTTGGCCCAGAACATACATATCCCTACTACTCGTTGCTTTTTCCGGACAGTAGTGTAATTGCCTTGATTTCAATTAGCAACGAAATCTAAGCACTTTTAAGCACTCCTATTGCTACTATGCATCGCGCCTTGGCGTGCTTTTTATTAAAATTCGCCTCTCTTGAACCTTCTTCCGAGTTCCGAAACGGCGTTATCAGGTATGGGCTTAATGGAAATCCTGCGTCACCTGAAATACAGAATTTTTTCCTTACAGAAAAATTTAAAAAGTGAAAGGAATAGCAACAAACCAAGAAGCCAAGTATTTGTTTCTCTAGCACTATATTGTTCCTCCAGTTTTGTTTTAATTAAAGACATATTCCATATTAGAGAGTCATGAGTAGCTCCAGGATATCTTGCATTTATGTACTTAATCGCCATTTTATAGTCACATGCCTAGAAAATTAAAACTCTCTTTATTTAGTCTGAAGTTCTTTTTAAAGCTGTAAATAAATAATACTAGCTATAATACTAGCTATAATACTAGCTTAATAATATATATTTTGAATTAATTCCTCATAATTGTTTTCCTCATCATCACTAAAATATAACTCCACTGAACTCATTTTTCTTTATTTTGCACAAAAAATTAATTATTGAATAAACTGCTCCCAACATAAAAACTTTTTATTTGTTTTTGACATATGCCATTCACAATAATTACAAAAAATTCACAATTACATTGATACAGCATACAATTTGCTAAAAACCATATGACAGCACTATTTATCGTTGTCAATCATGTTTCATAATACCAAAAGGGTTTTTGATTGAAAAAATTTCGTCGTCAATTATCAATTGATAATCATAATAGGCCCCAGTGAATGTGAATATTAGCATAAACTTATAAAATAAAATATGAACAATTTAAAAGCGAATTATCTTCTATGCGTGGGGCATTCAAAGAAAGGAATCTTGCGACAACACCTGGATATACTGGATAATTATATTATCGTCTTAAAACGTATTAACTTGGTGAGGCCGTTCCTATACATTTTCCAGAAATACACAGAAATCTGTTATTTTCATTAGTAGCGGCATTTTCTTTGAAAGTTAATATGTAAATTATGTGAAAATTTTTACCGGCAATTCATACAAATAAAGTGCATATTTGACATGTTCATTAATGTAATTTTGATAAGGAAAAATAATTTTTTAGACTTAATACAAAAGGATACAAACGGGAACTTTTCTTTCATATCTCAAGGTCATTGAGAGGTATGTATAGGAACGAATGGGGCTCCTTTGTTGTAATGAGATATATCAGGTCGTAACCAGTTGTAGAATGCAAATGCGGCTCCTAGTTTAGAATTAATAATTGAGGGCGTAGTCCCTTTAGTAGTGGAGTCCCCAATCCTAGAACCTCTTCGTATCTATAAATATTTTAGATACATTTTATTTGAAAATTTAAAAAAATATATTTTTATTATTTTAAAACTTTTAACTTTTTATTTTATATATTTTTTAAAGCTACCAGTTCGGTTGTTCTGGCTAGACTAAAATTATTTACAACTTATTTTGTATCCTACTTTACGTTATATACATAGATAGTTTGTTAAAGTCTTCTTTGTATTGAGTACAGTATTTTATTGTCAATGAATAAATGATAATGATAATTTTTAAAGTGTTTGTGTTTCACACTATTCAAAATTTATCGAAGTGTACAGGTTGACTAAATTATTTTTGACAGTACAGTCTGATTGGATATTATTAAAGTAGATTTTAATATAAATATTTTATTAATAATATAATCAAATAATAAACTTTTACTTAAAATATAAAATATTAAATTTGTAGCTACTGCTACAGTCATTTTAATTAATTGAACTATCTTATAAACTTTCTCTTAAGTGCACACTGTGGTTAAAAATTACATGAACATTTTTAAACTTTAAAGTGTTCATTGTTGAAATAAAATATTAAAAACTCTTAGTGTTTAATTTCATTCATTTATTACATCATAAAAATACTTTCTTCCAACCAAAAATAATTAATATCAACATGGACAAACTTATATCTAAAATTACAATCTAGAATTACTAAATTTCGTATCAATGTTAATAAAACTGCTCGGGATAAACGTACTGAAACGTTTTTACAGGCACGTATACAACTACTCTAGAGTTACTGGACACAATTCATGAACCTTTATGAGGAAGTTTGTGAAATCGTAACTACTGAGGAAAGACAAAAGGAGAAAATTTTTAATTTACCATCTTTCAGTGGTTCTTACCTTGAGTGGTCATCATTCCACGATTCATACTTATCGTTAATCCATTTGAATGCTACGTTATCTGGGGTGGTAGCATGAAATTCGTTTCGAGCATTCGAATAGACTCTTAATGATAAAACGGTAGCATGTAATTTCGATACGAGAAACGTCAACTCGATGAAATATTTGTGTTCGACTTGTTGTCGGAATTGGTAAAAACGGACTCAAAACATGCTGTGGCGACCAGGCCCGTGCGCACGGGGTGGTTTTTGGGGGTTTAAACCCCCCAGGAGGGTTTTAACAAATTTCTGAACTTCTTGATTAGAAAAAATTTGACTGCAATACTAAAAAATAAATTGTGGCTGGTAATTTTAAAACAGGTGCACCCCCCCCCCCCCCCCCCCCTCCCTCAGCTAAATTACATTTGTCCAAAATCATTTTGAATGCCTCCCTGCTCAACCTGAAGTCTTTTCGAAACCTATGTACAGATACAGTTTAGATTAAAGATCTCAAAAATAACTACGTGGATGTGCTCAACTGCTTTTCACCAAGTTCTAATGGATTGCTAAGGTCTCTTAATCGCCTTTTAATCCTTAATTCATGTAAAGTTTCCTCTTCCCTGCTGCTTTCAACAAAAAACATCTTAGAGATTCAAGATTGTTTTTATTGTACTACACAAAATTTCCTATTTTATAAAATGTTTCTGCTATAATTATATCTAAAGTATAAGCTAAATTGTGCCTTAATCACCCTACATGCAATGATATCAGAGGCTTGGATGGTTTTACGCAGGTTGCTAGATCTTTGTAGTATCTTGGTCATCCAGTAGTTAGTTCGGACGACTGGCTTATATACTTGATGATTATGAAACTTGACAGCACAACAGACAAAGATATGGAAACTTCTCTCAGTTCATCCACGAAACTTCCATCGTTTCAGTCTTTGCACACTTTTTTAGAAAGCCGTTTGCATACGTTGAGTTATCTGAAGGGCAGTGATAAGTCGTCGATTCGTACACTAGTGTCACAATATCAACCAAAGCCTATGGCACGTACGCATTCTGTGACAGAAAGTATACCAACTATCTCAGATCTGTACACCATGTATCGTCATGTCCATCAGAGAATTGATGCAAACAATGTAATCAAAAACATTACACAATAATTCACCAAATGCCATTGGTGTCTTCAAATCCACCCTTAACTTTAATGGGCAACTGTCCTTCGACTAATCCTACTACATCTCATTTAGCAAGCAACAGCACATAGCAAGCAACCATCACATCCTATACGACGGCAAGATTGGCCGCATCTAATTAGCCTCCAACTGGCAGATCTTGATATTTAAAATCCTGCTCAAACTAACCTAATTTAAGGGTCTGAATTTTATTCCACAATGCTATTAAAAGGACTAAAACATGGTTTAGTCGGTGCTGCTGTAACACAAGCTACTTCATACGGTTGGATAGTCTCTGGGGCAGCTAATGGATCTTAAGTACAGAAAATATCAATTCGGAGCTTACATACTTTTACCGTTCTACGCAAGTTTTTGGAAATAGAATAACCTCCTAAAGGCTCGTTGTTATCGCCAGAATATAAAGAATGTGAGAATTATTATCGCCAAATTTTATCTAGAACTGATGGTGGCAAATACGTGGTGAAACTACTACTCAAAGCAGATATATATTTCGGTCCCTCTCGTGGAGCTGCGTTGAATGCTCTCCTTAGAATGGAACAACGACTTGCTAAGAATCCTGAATTGTAACGATTATATTGCGAGTTTATGCTAGAATACTTACAATTGCGTCATATGGAAATTGTTCAAAGTGAAGAACATAATTCTGATCGATGTTACTACTTACCGCATCATGCAGTATTGAGACCAAGCAGTACAACAACCAAATTACGAATGGTCTTCAATGGATCACAAAAACCGTCGTCTGGCGTGTCAATAAATGAACTATTACATACAGGACCTAAACTTCAACTTGATGTATTTCTTGTGTTATTGAAATGGCGTTTTTATCCGTACGTTTTTGCAGCTGACGTAACAAACGTGTATCGTCAGATTTTAGTTCACAAATCGGATACTGATCTACAGAGAATCTTGTGGCGATTCAGAACTTCTGATCCTGTTCAGTGCTATTGGTTACAAACGGTCACCGACAGTGCAACTAGTGCTCCGTACTTGGCTTGTAGAACATTACTTCAATTAGCTGAAGATTATCGATCTGACTTTCCAGATGCTGCAAGAATACTGGAAGAAAATACTTATGTCGACGATGTCTTATTCAGTGCTTTCGATGAATTTCTTCTCTCTCTATCTGTTCTCTTCTGAAACTTCGTAGCAAATGGTAAATGGCAAAGACCACTCCAGCCTATTCAAGTCAATGACCTGGTGCTGATCAAAGAAAAGAATCTCCCTCCAGCAAAGTGGTCGTGTTGTCGAGCATCATCCTAGCACAGACGGTCAAGTCCGCTGTGCGTCATCAGCACGGCTTTAAACAACGTGCAATCACGAAACTATGTCTACTTCCTTTAGAACACTAGATCAACTAAAATCCTTTTCCTTATACTTACTCATGATGCATACTCAGTATTTGATCAATATCTAAGTGCTTATAACATTTCTTATTGTTGTCAGTTATAATTCAAGAGTTCCTACATCAAAACTATGACTGCTCATGGCGGGCGGATGTTTGTTTGTTGGTTTCAATTAGTTCGTGTTCACCCACGAGGCGAGCGGAATGTTCAAGATTTAACTCAATATATTATCATAATTATCAATAATGTGGTTTAATAATATTCTAGTAACACTTTGTTTATATAACTTCTTTCTTTGATTTAGATGTAAACACTTTGTCATTGACATTATACACCTAGATTTCTAAAATTTCATAATTGTTTCTAAGCTTAGCAATCCAGTTATGTTTTTGTTCTCGTCTGGAATGCACGTCTGTCTTTTTATTAACTTAAATCAAGAAATTTTATGAAGTTTTATTTTAACTTATTATTATATATTTTAATTCTCATACTTAACACTTAAATGAAGTTGTTGACTTCTTGCCCTTGAAGAAACCTGAGCGTTTTCGGAATTCTCCCAGTTGTTTACGGAGGAGGGTAATGTTTTTCGGGTGTATGTATGTACAGTAGTGGTCAGAGTAAAAGAACACTTGTAGTATAAGAAACTAATTATGTTAAAAAATAAGAAACCAAGGGTTTTTTAAAAATTCTTATATTCTATTTTATGCACTAAAATAACGACATAAATTTAGCAAAAACAGTTTTCAGTTGTATCATACAAAACGAAACTGAGTAAAAACAAATAAAAATATCACATATCGATGGACAAAGAAATAAAACACATTTTAAATGTTACAATGAAATAATAGAAATTTCCAATTCTTGTTGCACGACTTTCGATATTTTGTGGAAAAGCCTTTGTTTTTAATGGCTTCGGTACATCTCTTTGTTGCATTGATTCTACAAAATCCCATAATTCATTTAATTTTTTTTTTCTTGCCACTTATCTCATTTCCAGCTTGTTTCAAAGATACTCAATCGGATTGAGATCTGGACTTTGAGCAGGCTACTCAATTACACTAATTTTTTTATCCTAAGCGTGAAGTGTATTTAGGATCATTGTCGTGCTGATATTTCCATGTAACCGGCATATTGTTGCCAGCGTATGGCTCCATATTGTTGCTGAGAATGCCTCTGTATACATATTGATCCATGATCCCATTTATCCTATAAATATTACCTACTCCATTCCAGGACATGGCTCCCCAGACCATAATACTACCGCCACCATGCTTAATCATTTTCAATGTATCCAAAGGGTTGAATTCTTGGTTTTTTGGACGCCATAAGTACTTTTTTCCATCACATCCCAACCGATTAAATTTTGATTCATCACTCCATAATATTCTTTTCCAAAAAGAAAGCGACTTTTTGACGTGGAATTTTGCGAACATTAGTCTTTTATTTTGGTGTCGTTGGAAGACATGTGGCTTCCTCCGTGCTATGCATCCACGCAGCCCACCATCACTTAATCTTCTTCTGGTTCTGCAGGAAATGTTGACATCATACTAGTGTTCCAATTTACCTTTTATTTCACTGGAGGTAATAAAAGGATTTTGTTTAGTCATCCGAACAATTAGTTGGTCTTCTTTAGGAGTTGTCTTTTTCGGCAGGTGTTTTCTTATTTTATTTGAGATGTCCTTGGTCGCCTTAAAATGACGAATAGCACGGGAGCATCTAAGCTGACTCGGTGCAGTGTTTTTTACGACCCATATTGTGCAAAATTAGTAAGAATAACAAAAGAAGTAAATACTGCAATAAAACCCGTAAATGTCTGCAAACCAATAAAAATAAACAAATAGAAAACGAAACTTTTTAACAAAATATCACAACTTCGATAACTGTTTTATATCTCTTTCCAGAGTTTTTCAGTTCACACGAAATACTTTTGCGCAAGAGAACTAATGCTTATCTGCTTGCATTGAAAATATAAACTGAAATAAACTGCAAGGCATTCAACATCAAACTACGCATGTGGGTATTCGCTTTGAACTATTTGTAGGAAATTTATAGCGGTTTATAACAATATAGCTTGAAGTGTTTTATTTCTCTGGCCAGCACTGCATGTTTATTTCTTTTGCACGCTCTGTGGCCCTCACGGCTTGACGGATTTTGTCATATGAGATGTCGTTGGATTCGTCTTAATTGGGGGAGTGACCTAGGGTATAATATTTAAATATGCCGTCCGCGAAAAAAATAGAGGGGGAATAAGAAAAATTTTTTTATTATGACAATATGGGATGAAAGCTAATAAATAGCCTGCAATACATTTTCCAACATTCAACTTATATAATAGTATAAAGTTTATTACTTGCTTAAGAGGTATCAAAACAAATAAACATTGCTCCTACAAATATCTCGAGATTAAAGAGCTTGTGTTTCGTTTTTCTGTTGATATTTTTTAACGCAGTCTTGTTTTTTTTTTTTAATAATTTATCTTATTATTTACAATTTTTACTTAACATACTACTACTACTGTAAATCCATTATTTATTTATTATTACTAAAGAATGTTTGTTTACTTTAAGAATGTTCCACTTACTGATTATTATAAAAGTTAGTTATTACTACATGTTTGCTGACTCTAAGAATTTTCCACTTTATATGGTATTGCATTCGGTGTGAGGGCATTATCTCGCTTAAATTGTAGGTCCACTTGTAATCGTTGTCCTGAATCAGGGCAAGTTCTTCTCCAGCCCTATGCCACACAAGAAGTTACTGAATCCACAATGAGAGAGCTTAAGCATTATTTTAGGGGGATTTTAAAACTAAGTTTGTTTAGTTCATTAATCGTCGTGTTTATTTTTAATAATTTGAAGTTTCATACTAAAATGATATATTTCTCTGTATGTAGAAGTTTTAAAGGATGTTTGATATTTTACTAATCGAATTCCATTAAATCTTTAGTCAATTCAACGTCGTCCCTAATTCAGTTCTTATTACGGAAACGAGAAAATAAGTTTATTAATTTGATAAAAAAAATTTCAATTCATCAATGTTCAGAGTTAAGTAGAGCAGTTCCGTGAGGACCTGTAGACATGAAGCAATTTACATATCTTGCTCCTTTTTTCCACATCTTTCGTCTCTCCATCCCAGGCAAGTAATTGCGTTCAAAAACAATTTTTCCATAGCAAATAGAAACGATCGCCTCAGGCACAAAATGAGAAACAATACTTCACCATCTCTGAAGTGCCACTCCGAACTATAATTGCACTTGGAGGAAAGCGCTTTTGAAATGTATGCGCGTTTTCGCCTCCCACGCTTCAGTGCATTTTTCCTCCTCGCAAAAACAAAAAGAAACTATTTTTTTTTGTTCTCCGGGAACAGATTTCCATCCATTTGGGAACCACAGTTGTTTTCACCACTGCCAGCTTCAAAGTGTACCAGGGGAGCTTCTGGGAGATGGTAAATGTTCAGAAGCATATCCTGGGTGATGCTTATCAACTAAAAACCTAAAATTTTCACAGCTTTGTTGGGCGAAGTAGTAATGGATTCCAGCTTGAGGCTATCAAAAGTGTTCGCTTTTCAAGGAATGGTGTTGCGAGAACTGTAAGTAGTACTTTAAGATTTATAACTTCGCAAGCTTTGTAATGAGTTGAGTTTCTCATGAAAATGCCATTATGGCACTACTATGGGCGAAAAAACCCATAAAATCTTAAAATATTTTTTTCTTTCAAATAAATAAAGTATAAAATAATATTTAATCGATGTGGCATTTCCGTTGTGGGTTTTAATAGTATGCGAGTTAAGTGTGTAGTTGATTTTATTAGTAAAAAAATAAAATTAAACACTTAAAAATATAATTGATTTATTTTTAAACGACTGATCACACAAACGAATTAAAATTATAACTGACTAATTTAAAATATTTCACAATGTTCAAGCTTCTGCTTCACACAACCTATTTTATTACAGACGCAAATTCAGCAGTTTTGTCGAAATCTACAGGTAAATGACATTCTCGGAATTAAAATAAAGAATTACAGTTTTGCGCTAAGAATTATCTGAGAAAATCAAGTTTATATTCCTTATGCTCAGTTAGGTAATTATGTATAGCACGTGTACTTATGCTGGGCATGTGACTCCTCCCCCTTTTGTGTTGAGCGTAGGCCAAAGGAACTGGGTCCTTGCAGGTTCGTTGGCTGGAGCGTTTGTCGGGATGTTTAATGCAGGATTAATGTTGGGAATAACTGATGGATATGTTCCATAATTCCTTTGAAATTTTCTGTATATTACGAGAAGGGTGAATATGATTATAACGATGAGGGTTATGCTAGTTATCCCGGTTGTGTACATATGATTCCAGGAGACTTCTTTCCGAAAATTGGTAATTTTCTAACTTTTTAGTAGTTATTAGGACGGTTTAGGCAGACAGTCAGTAGACATGAAGTTCTGTTGCACGGTAGGCTATGTCGTCATGGGGGCGGGGTTTCCCTTGTGTGACTAAGCATTTGGTGTATAACTTCATAGAAGGGATTCAAGTGATATGTTGACTAGTCAGCAGTTGGTTCATCTGGTGTATGACGTCATAGGAGGGAATTCACTGAAGTCAGGAATACCCTGAGTGAAGTTTCCTCCTGTTGACTGGCTGGCTGGTTGATGGTGCTGTGTGTGTGTGTCACTTGCTGACTATGCTGGCTAATGGGTGAAATGATGTCACATGTAGAATTTCAATTTAATTTAAATCTTCACTGTTAAAAAGCACAAAATTCGTGTCCGGGTCTCAAACCTCGGGTGTTGTGTTTCGCAGAAAAGTGCTCTAGCCATGAGGCTATCAATCTAATTGGAAATGTTACTTCTAAGTTGGTATATAAATCAATGTTGGAGCTTAAAATAGAAAATAATTAGTCGAAAAAGCGATTTAAAAATAGCATTCGCAATTTTGAATAAATTCGCTGATAAGTAATTAATAAATATCTGGCTCGGTTTCTTTTAGCATAAAAAAATTCGCTGATAAGTAGTAGTAACGTCTAGACTCGGTTCGTCAGCGTAAACAAATTTCCGATAAGAGTTGAAGGGGCCAGACTCGTAAATGTTTTGGGGTGATAAGAAAAAAAATTCACTGTAGTAACCTCGAACTTTAAATGATTATCATCCAATTTCTTTCCCAGATCTAAATAAAGACAATAATTCGAGGTCTGATAAGAGTTGTTTGCCCCCAAAACCGAAGTATCAACCTTTAACTTAAGATAGGATGAAGAAATTAACATGATCATTGAGGTTGTTATCAGAATAAAACTTTACATCCGCGTATGGGGCAAGGCAAGGCAAGAGCGTCTCTTATCTGAAGATGCGGTTAAAAGCTTTGACGCTGTATTTCACCTACGTAAATTCGTTCTTGGCAACTCTTATCACGGAATTTGTATTTATTACAATGAATGACTCTAATTTTGCGTTCTTAAGTATATTCAAAGGTTCAACAGGTGCTTACTATTGTCAGGACTTATTCTAATATCACGACTGTACATGTCATTTACTTTGTTCACATTAGCAACAAATTCTCCCGAAAAGTCTCTCAAAACTCGTATTTCGTTTATTTGCTATAAATTGGTGGGTTTAGAGCTGATATAACAGCCCACTAAAAGATGTAAATATCATTATTTTTCACATTAATGCATGCTTTTTTGCTGCTTTCCTGATGTAATGGAAGGTTGAGTCGGCATGATATCTCCAAAATTGAATATGTGTCAGAAATTAACAAAAATCTACCAAACAAAAGTTACAATTTTATCGACAATCATTTCATTTTAAACAAGATCAATATCCCTGAGAACAAATTGGAAAATTAAGGAACATTGATAAAAGGAGTAACGCGTTAAAACCAATTTTCTCACTCACGTTCTAGAAACAGATCGAGAGATCATAACTTCTCTAGAAACAATTAGTACAAAAGACGAGTTTAAAACTCTAGAGACAACAATTCTTATTGTTGGTACCACAATAAATTTGGTACCAAAGCGACTAAATAATTTCGCCCTGTTCTTACAAAACTATTAATAATCAAAAAAATTAATTATTCCCTCAGTGAACAATATATTTAACAATAACATTTCTTAACGTTTATGCATTTTTGACAAAGAAAACAAATTCAAATTTCTAATAGATACAGGTGCTGATATTTCAGTAGTACCTAACTAATTCTTTAAAAAATTTAACAAAGATTGTTCGTTGAAGACTAAAAAATAAAAAAGATTACACATCATTGTAGAAATTGTCTTCAACTATACTTACCTGATGTACCTGGGAATTCTACAGGCACTCCTTGTCCTAACGCAATGTAAATCCTAAAAAGAAAGAAGAAATTAAGTAAAGCATTTTAAAACAACAAAACAGAAAAAGGTTCCAAGAAATTTGTCACTCACAAAAGTTAAACAAATTTCTTGGAGCACAACAACAACAACATGCACTTCATGAGAGACATGAAACATGAAATATGTTGTATATTGCAGACACCTAACAACAGAAAATCATAATATAGGTATCGGCAATACGAATTAAACATGTTGGGAAGTCAGGTGCATCAGTTACAGGTAATTATCTTGCATTTTGTATACCTGTGACAACTGATGCACCTGACTCCAAATACATAAAATTCGGCAGCTTTTGCCCACTTTTTTACAGGAATCACACACACCACATCACATGCAATAAATTTAAAAGGCACTTACCTGTTAACAACGTACAAAGCACTCGCAATTTGAATAACACATCGCGACCACGACACGAACTAGAAAACCGCGAACTGACAAGTACTTCAATTTCTGACAGTGGATGTCATATAAAATCGAGATAACTTTTCGCGGGGAAGAATTTGGTGATGCCAGAATCGCGGTGAATTACGTGAATTTTGAATAATTCGCGATTTAATTAATTTATATTTGTGCAATGAGTGCGAAAGAGACGCACAATGTAAAAACGAGAAGAAAAAGGCGCAAGGATTTGGGTTTAGTTAGTTAAAATTACGAACTTTTCTGCTGTCGCCATTTCATAGGACATTTTTAATTTAATTAAATTTCTGCTTAAATCATACGTTTTATTTAATAAAGTAAGGTTAATAAATTCACCAAAATGGTAAGAAATCTAATAAAACCATTTTGCGAAAAGGTTTTGGTTAGAAATACTCAAAATAATAGTAATATGTAAAATTTGGGAGGGGAAATAGCGACAGCGGAAAGTATAATAAGGGCATTGTAAATGTCAACTCACTTTCATTCTAGTAGTGATTTTTCAAAAGTACAAGTCTGTTTAAATTTTTTAATCTTGGCAGCCATTTTGTTTGCAAATCAGGGAAAAAGGTTTTTATCTTTTTGTGAATTTGATTTTGGTTTCAATTACTTATGCGCGTCAAATAATTATTAGTATATATTTTTTTTTAATCAATTTGATAATTTTTTTTGCTTTCATTAAATATTTATTTTCGTGAATTTGATATAATTTGGCGAACAGTGCATTAATCAACACATGCTTAAATTAGTATTTTGATTATAAATAATTGATTGGTGATGGAATTTTGAGGATTTATTTACCCTTTTTTTGTTTTAACTACCCCTCCCCCTCACCCACCTCCACCATAGGACCAAATTAATCTCCTATTAGCAATGGGGGATCACACTCTATACAACAGCAAAAGAACCATACAAATCGATCCACGCATTACTAAGTTAGGTTCCACCCCCCTTCTCCCACCTCCACCCCAGCAACATTTGTTTTCTCGTAGTATCAACCGAGGATCATATTCTATCCTACAGAAAAACAATTATCCAAATCGGTCCACGCGTTACGAAGTTAGACTACCCCTCCCCCCCCCCCCCCCACCCACACCTTTCATCATAGGACCAAATTATTCTCCTATTAGGAATGGGGGATCATAATCTATACAACAGAAAATGAACCATCGAAATCGGACCACGCGTTACAAAGTTAGGTTCCACCCCCTCCCCCCACCCCCATCCCACCAAACTTTTTTTCCCCTGGTATCAACCACGGAACATACTCTACACAACAGAAAAAGAATTATCCAAATCGGTTCACGCGTTACAAAGTTAGACTACCCCCCCCCCCCCCCCCCCCCACCCTAGGCCAAATTTTTTTCTCCTATTAGTAATGGGCGATCATACTCTGTACAACAAAAAAAGAACCATCCAAATCGGATTACGCGTTACAAAGTTAGGTTTCACAATCATTTTATATCTCTTTCTGGGTAAGCATTTTCCAGATTAGAACAACCTTTTTTGTAATTTTTATATCAGTAATTCCAATGATTTTTACATTTTCCTTACAACAATATAAAAGATTAAAATTAAGAATGCCATTTCGGATATATATGGTTATTTTATTCTGCTCGCAACAGCTGCAAATTCACAGTAAACATTGGAAATTAAAAATGGTTTTCCTCCACTGAAAGTAAAATTGTACCCATATGAGACAGCTTATAAGCCACTCCATTTTAATACATCTCAGTGGTGTGAATAAAGTGGTTCCAAAAGGTGGAAAAAAAGCTTTTCTGTTGGTTGAGTTCAATTCTGTATTCGCTGCAAGCAATGTCTTAATGCACGGCAAACAGCTGAAGGGTACTAAATTAATTAAACATGGGGACTATCCTAACTCTATTCGGCAGAAAATAAGAACTTTGTTCAGGCTTCATTATGATCTCAAAAAACTCAAAGAGGACGTCACAATTAATGTGCGGGATGATAAACTGGAAATCGCTGGTCATCGATTTTCTTGAGTAAATAACAGGCTAATGAAGGGAACTCAACCGGCTTTTGATCTCATTGCGAATTTATTTAACAATAGGGAACAAGTTAAATTCATTTTGGCAAATTATGAATCAAATATAAATCGCTTGGGTACTGCTTCTAGTCAAGCTTTTTTAGAGAATATACAGATGTATATAATGTTAATGAAAATGAAATTTTGTCTTGTAATTATAACAATGAATTAAGTTTTCATAATACACGTATTAAGGTTAGAAATAGAGATAAGAGTTATGAGAGATCAATTGAGGATAAAGGAATGCTCAACATAGTATCGTACAATATAGCAGGATTAAAAAATAAATTGATTTTTCCAGATTTTTTGCATATATTAAGAATTTTGATATCTTTGCTTTGTTTGAAACGCATGTTGACAAAGATTTTGATAATTACTCAAAATTCTTTGGTGGCTTTGATTTATGCTGGGTAAGCGCATTAAGAACATCTATGTTTGGGAGGGCAAGTTGAGGCTGTGTATTGGGAATTAAAAAAGAGCATACAAGAAATAGAGCGCGTGTAAATTTTTGTGTTTTGATAATATCCCTTATATTAAGGGTACAAGTTTCAACACAGTCCCCCAGACATTAATTGTAATAATTGGGAGCCCGACTTTGAGGCATTCACTAATATTGTCCGTAGTGTTGATGGTGACCCCCCTGTGGACTGCCACCTTGACGTGGTAGGGGGGCTTAGCACGACGGCACACCAATCCAGTTGCGTCGCCGTGTGACCAAGAGCAGTCCACAACTAGGAACAGACGAAGCCCCAGTGTGGGTGCGTGACGAGCGTGGGAGAAAGCGACAGGCGCCAATGGATTTTGGCATTAAGACCGAGCCCAGTAAGGTCTTAATTACGGCATACTGGACAACGTTTTTGGAAAAGATTGCCATGGGCTGACGATTGCAGTATTCTGTTACCTGAGTATGCTGGAGTGAAATACTGCAGAAATGGCTTTCAGGCAAATGCTGTAATCGCCTCCGTCCCGCTAAAACCTTGGCAAGCATTAGGGAACGCTCTCGATTCGGCACCATTGGGTTGGTGGTGTAGGTTCAGTTGAAGTACTCCTGATTAGCACCGATCCGGCTCTGAACTCAAGCTCCCGTAAGGACTTTTGTCAACCCTAGTATGGCCTCCCTGCTTGCATAGATAACCATAGGATCTCGAAGTGACTACACACGACCGAACCGAGACAACGGCCCTGAGTTGGGACCCAATTAAACATGAACAAAATAGTACAGGAAACGAAGCACGAAAAAATAGGGTTCCTTCGAAAAATTACCTACAGGAATTTGACTTGATAAATCGTTAGGGGGGCATAAAGAAAGCTTAACTCTAGATTTCCGAATTTCCCCCCCCCCCCCCCTGTTTTTGAGAAAATCCAAAAAAATTTTGAAATGCGTTTTTCATAATAATGTAAATGGGAAAGTTGTTCGTCACAAAAATACCTACATTTTTTATTTAAACAATTTTTTTGTAAAACTTACCGTTCTCGAGCTGGAGCTTGCCAAAGTGTGAAAATTGTACTTTATGGCCGCGCTGAGTCGCGTATTCCATATGGAATAAAGTACAATTTTCACACTTTGGCAAGCTCCAGCTCGAGAACGGTAAGTTTTACAAAAAAATTGTTTAAATAAAAAATGTAGGTATTTTTGTGACGAACAACTTTCCCATTTACATTATTATGAAAAACGCATTTCAAAATTTTTTTGGATTTTCTCAAAAACAGGGGGGGGGGAAATTCGGAAATCTAGAGTTAAGCTTTCTTTATGCCCCCCTAACGATTTATCAAGTCAAATTCCTGTAGGTAATTTTTCGAAGTGTAATTCTTTTATTTCCTGTACTAAAAAACAAATAACAAAAGAAAAACAACAACAGGAAAAAACTCCAGAGAAACGTGAGGAGGAAATTGAAATTGAAACACCGGACGGAGCGCGCGATGCGGCGAACCCGTTTAGGAGGAGTTCTGCGCTGAGGAGAACACCGCCCCCAGCCAGCACAAGCACGCAGAAAGATAAGGGAGGACCCTTGAGACCTCCTCCTAAGCCTTGCACCTCAGGGACAGCTGCAATCACCCCAATCACCTCATCTAATAACGAGGATGATAACCCAGACAACAACGAAGAGGACATGCTCCGCAAATGCAGGGCCATAATAAAAGATATGAAGGCCGCCACCAATAAGCAGCGGGGCATAGCCATGGGGGTTAAAAACGGTTTAGCCGAACTGGAAGATCTGATCGACGCGATTAGTTATAACAGGAAGAGAAGACGGAGGGCCGAGCAGGTGCGGCCTACCCACAAAGAGGTCTCTGCGTTGTCGACCAGGGCACCAAAGGAGATTCCTAGTCCCACCCAGAAGCGGATCGCCTCAAGTCCGGCGCAACGGGAAACGGAGGCGCACAAAAAGCGAGTCGTAGAAAGAGTGGTATAACTAGGGAGGGAGCAGGTCGAATCACCGGCAACCTGGAATGTCGTGAGGCCCAAACGTACGCGGAGAAAGAAGAAGGAGGAGAATCCGCAAAAAAAGACGGTTGACACCCCGGGACGATAAAGGGGAAGAGTGTCAAAAAGAGGAGGATCAGGGTGCGCTCGGAGGCGATCCTGATCAAACCAGAGAAGGGGTAGTCATACGCGGACGTCCTCAAGGAAATCCGGGAGAAGACTAAGCCCGAAGACACTGGGACCAAAGTCCGGTCCATTCGGCAGACACGGTCGGGAGGTGTCCTCCTAGAAATCGGAGAGGAGCCGAAGGTAAAGGGTGCCTTCCAGGAAGCTATTAAGACCATCCTGGGAGATAAGGCAAGTGTGTCTACCCTCGAGCCTAGACAAACCGTCGAGATCAGGGACCTCGACTGCCTCACGGATGAAACCGAAGTGAAGGCAGCACTTCAACGGGACATCTCGGAACTGGGAGAGGTTACGATTGGCCTAACTCCAGTTAACTCCAGAGGGCAGAGAGTAGCTATCGATGAGATACGCGAAAAAGCGGCGGCGAAACTGCTGGAGCGGCAGAAGATTCAGATCGGCTGGGTCTACTGTAGAGTGAGGAAAAGAGCAGTCGTGAAACGATGCTTTAGGTGCCTTGGTTATGGGCACGTGGCCAGAGACTGCAAAAGACCGGACAGGAGCGCTCTGTGCTACAGATGTGGAACAGCAGGACACAAGGCGAAGACATGTACCGCCTCCCAACGCTGCGTGCTGTGCGCAGACAGAGGCCTGGAGAAAGACCGCCTGACACACGTGCCGGGCTCAGGGCGATGTTGCGTTTTCCAAGATGAGCTGGTCAAGGCCAAAGCACTCATAAAATAAAGCGCATACTACAGGGAAATTAAAATAGGAGCAGGACGGCCAACGATCTCCTATATCAGCTTGCATCCGAAAGGCAAGCTGACATTCTGTTGCTGAGCGAGCAGCATCGGGATAGGGACTCCTCTTCCTGGTACTCAGACCTCCTCGGAACCGCAGCTATCTGGGTCTTGGATGCGAGGAGGACTCTGGTCGCTAGTCAAGGAAGAGGCAGGGGTTTTGTATGGGTCAAATGCGGGAATGTGACCTATTTCAGCTGCTACCTGACGCCAAATGAGTCAATACAAGAATTCCGGGATAAGATCGACGGCCTGGAAGACGAACTCATGAGGACGACGGGACACATGATAGTGGCCGGAGACTTTAATGCGAGAGCGCTCGAGTGGGGTATGCCACACCCTGACTCCCGAGGGAAATATATAATGGAAATGGCCGCCAGAATAGGGCTTATAGTGCTAAACGTCGGCGCAGTAACCACCTTCCGGCGCCCTGGGTATGGGGAAACTATCCCCGACGTTTCCTTCGCCACCGAAAGCCTAGCGCCGCATATACAGAGGTGGAGAGTTCTTGAGGATTACACTGGGAGCGACCACCAGTAAATCGAGTTCGACATCTGCGACGGGGGACAACCGCGCAGGGACACCCGATACGCATCGATTAGGTGGAACGTTGAGAGAATGGACGCCGGAAGATCAGGCGCGGAAAACCTCGTAACCTCAACCATGGAGCTCATAGTGAAAGCGTGCGATACCTCTATGCCGAGGAGAAAACCACGCCACGAAAAACAGCCGGTGTACTGGTGGACTCAGGAGATCGCGGGCCTACGCAGAGAGTGCCTCAGACTTCGGTGCGTTGCACAAAGGGCAAGAAACCGGAACGAGGCAAATCTCCGATCCGCAGAGTATAAATCGGCGAAAAGGAGCTTCGGCAGGTAATAAACCGAAGCAAAGCCCGATGCTATTGAGACCTGGTAGATGACGTCAACAGGGACCCATGGGGGCTCGGGTACAAACTAGTGACCCAGAAACTCGGAGCCCTAAAACCTACGTGTGTGATGGAGGCCGCCACCATGGAAAACATCGTGGACGCACTCTTTCCCGAACATCCGGTGAGAGCAGACGCTGACTTCGGTTCAGTTGGGGTCTTCCCGATGTTCACAGCGGAGGAGTTGGAGAGAGCCGTACTTACCATGAAAAACAAGAAGGCACCAGGTCCAGACGGTCTACCAAGTGAAGTCTTGAAGATGGTGTACTGGCAAAACCCGGAGCTGCTGCTGCGCATGTACAACACATGCTTGTAATCGGGGGTCTTTTGCTCACGCTGGAAGATAGCGCGCTTGATTTTAATAAGTAAAGGTAAGGGGGAGCCCGGACAGCCGTCTGCCTACCGCCCCTTGTGCATGTTGGACACTGCTGGAAAAATCTTTGAAAAGCTCATCAGGGCGAGACTTACATCAGCGATCCGAAACGCCGGCGATCTCTCTCCGAGACAGTATGGCTTCAGGGCGGGGCTGTCTACGGCGGATGCAATTCTGGAGGTCATCGAAGCGGTCAGGAAAGCTGAAGACCATAGCCGCTACTCGCGTAGAGTGGTGCTTTTGGTAACACTAGACGTCAAGAACGCCTTCAACTCCGCGCGATGGGTCGCCATGCTGCAAGCGCTAGAGGGCTCGTTCCAAGTGCCGAGATACCTCTTGCGGATACTGGACGATTATCTGAAAGACCGATACTTGTTGTACGAGACTAAAGAAGGACAGCGAATAAGGACAATCACGTCGGGGGCAGCACAGGGATCGACACTAGGACCGGATCTCTGGAACGCTACCTACGACAGCCTGCTACGAATTGAACTGCCCGAAGAGACGTCCCTGGTCGGGTATGCGGATGATGTTGCTGCACTGATATCAGCACGCGACGTGCAACAGGCGCAGCTAAAGCTGAACCAGGTGATGCGAGCCGTAAACAGCTGGATGACGGCGCACGGACTGTCGCTGGCCCTTAGTAAGACGGAGGTCGTTGTCCTGACCAAAAAGAGAATCCCGACCATCCTTCCAGTGCGAGTCGGAGAAGAGACTATACGAACGAGACCATCGGTGAGGTACCTCGGCGTTACAATTGACACCAAGATGAGTTTCTTCTTATGGGCGGAAGCCCTAAGTAAGGAGCAATATCGGAAGAGACTTGGGGAGGTACAAAGGCGCGCAGCCCTGAGAGTGGCCTCAGCGTACCGCACTGTCTCCGAACCGGCTGTCCTGGTGATTGCAGGAGTGGTTCCCATCGACCTGCTCGCCAGAGAACGAAGGGCGATTTATCTTAGAAAGGCAGAAATGGACAAGGCAACGGTTCGCAGAGAGGAAAGGTCCTACACCATGGAAAGATGGAAACAAAGATGGAGAGAGGAGAACAGGGGACGATGGACAGCGAGGCTCATCAGTGATCTGGGCCCCTGGATCGACAGAGGGCATGGAGAGGTAGGTTTTTACATAACCCAACTCCTGAGTGGCCACGGGTACTTTCGTTCGTATCTTCACCGAATGGGAAAGGTAGTGTCACCGGAGTGCCTCTATTGCCCAGGCCAAACGGACAACGCAGAACACACTTTCTTTGAGTGTCAGAGATGGGCTCCCGTGAGGGGAGCGCTAAGAGTCCACCTAGAAGGGGCGATCGCCCCGGAAACTATAGTCCAAGCCATGATCGCCGACGAAGAAACCTGGAATCGCACGGTCAGGTACGCGGAAGATGTCCTGCGCAGGAAAAAGAAAGATCTAGACGAGCAGGCCGCCGCAGAGATGGTCGAATGACGGGCTAAAGGAAAGGACTTAGCTTGAAGTAATGTGGAAAACGGTTCCAGGCTAGTGTCCGGAGAGCAAGGGAGGTGTTTTAGTCGGTAAACTGCGCCACAGGAGTCCGACACTGCTGGTAAGGAGTGCCCCAGCGTGCATAAAGCATTTCACCTCCCTTACAAAAAAAAAAAAAAAGTGTTGATGGTGAGCAATTGATTGTCGTAGGTGATTTTAATACAAGGATTGGGGAGAATCAGATATTGCCTGAGGAGCTGGATCTGGGCTACAAAATAAAGCACTTTAGAAACTCAAAGGATACGGTGACGAGAGGTAAATTTACTTATACTGGAGTAAAAGGTTCCTCAGTAATTGATATTATTGCTACAACTTATGATCTCGCACCACAAATTGAAAATTCAAAATAGAAGATGAGATATTTTTTGATTGCTTTCCTATGTCCCGGGCAATAATTTGCAATAGAACATTTTTCAGAACGGGGCAGAAACCTCTTGCATTACTACCAAAACTACTGTGGTGGAATCCTCAGAATGTGGAACACCATCGAAATGAAATCAGTAGATTATGTGAAAACACCTGTTTCGAAGGAACGCTTAATGATGCAAATATCTTGGTCGATATAATCAAACGGTCAACAAGGCCCTGTTGTAATATGAAAAATGTATACAAAGAAAAATGGTTTGATGGAGAATGCTTATGCGCTAGAAGGTTGTCTTTTAAATGGCTAAATTTTTTTCGCAAGTCTGGTTCTGATTTTTCTCGTTCCTACTACTTAACTTGCAATAAAGCGTACCGAGCAATGTGTGTAAATATTATATAGGACTTGCTAAAGAACGAGATCATGTCAAGGACTCTGGTGCTTGGTGGAAAACTGCAAAGGAACTGAAAGGGAGACCTTTTGCTATAGGTATATCAGTTGATATAAATTCGTTATCATATTACTTTCCTTCCATATTGAGTCCTACAGTGGGCAACCTAACTGTCCTATATGCTTCTCCCTACGCAGAAGATCAGTTTCTGGACAGACCTATCGAAATGTTTGAATTAGTTGCCGTATTATAAAACTTAGAAGATAATAAAGTGCCAGGAGCTGACCGTGTACCTTATGAATTTTACAAAAATGCGCCGGATAGTCATATAATAATTTTTATGATACACATAATGTTCCTGAATGTTTCAAAAATTCAATAATTTTTCCAATCCATAAAAAAGGTAACCCAGCTCAGTTAGAAAATTATAGGGGTCTGTTCTTCATGGATTCCATTGCAAAAAATTGTATGTGCATTCTATATAATAGACTCTCGTTTTGGGAAAAACAAAACAACATACTTTCTGAAAGTCGGGCTGGTTTTAGGTCTGGTTATTCAACTGTATGACAATATATTTAATCTTGTCAGCATTATTAAATTTGCTCAATCTTTCAATAAGAAAAAAGTTTATGCTTTTTTTGTAGATTTCAAGTCTGCATTTGATACGGTTTGTCGAACATCCTTATTTTACAAACCTTATAATTATGGAGTGCCTCATAAAATGATCTGTATGTTACAAGAGCTCTACAGAAACACCACTGCACAAGTATGGGAAGGATTAAATCTATCGGATAGATTTGATACTACCTGTGGAATCAAACAGGGGTGTATAATGAGTCCACTGTTGCTTGCACTTTTATATCAATGACATTGAAGAGTACTTAGAAACGGGTCTTATAATACAGGACATTGAAATTAAACTTTTGTTGTACGCAGACGTAATAGTTCTGCTTTCCAATGACCCAATAAAATTGCAACGAATGATAGATAGACCGGAGGAATATTGTAAGCTATGAAACCTGCTAGTCAATTTAAATAAATCAAAAATAATGATATTCCAAAGAGGAGGTGGAATCAGGAAGCAGAGTGAAAAGTGGGTGTATGAAGGTAATCCCATTGATATAGTAAATGAATACACTTACTTGGGTATTTTGCTAAAACCGAAGTTGGCAATGGCTGACTGACTATTCTTAAACGGCGACTGCAGGCAGCTAAAATAGGCATAAATTATACTTGGTGAAATTTTCTTATAAAAAAGGATGTTAAAAATTCGAATAAATTTAAAATGTTTGATGCTGTAAGCAGATCTGCTCTGTGTTACGGGGCGCAAGTATGGGGGTTTGCGCAATATGAAGAAGTAGAAAATCTACAAAGAAGTTTCTTAAAAAGAATGTTATGCTTACCGCAGCGGACACCAAACTATGCATTATCGTTGGGAACGGAATTATCTGACTTATTTATATATACTTTAAAGTGTCATTTTTCATATATTCTTAGAATACTTTACGAATAATTAATAACGAAAGATTGCCGCGTAAACTGGGATGGTTGGTTGTGGACAGAAACATATATTGGTATGAGTCTTTCAATAATAGTATTTCAATAATATTAAAGGTAAATTTTCAGACATAATAAAAGCTGAAGATATTTGGGTAAAGTGTAAAGCCGAGGTAAAAGCAAGAGGTACAGTCAGACATTAATTATATAATAGGCTAGAATACACTATGGCTCAAAATTCTTTTAAAGATGATTTCTCCACTAAGAAGATTAGCCTAATTATAAAACATCGTTGTGGTCTGCTCAGCCGAAATGCAAGCCCTTGGAGAAGAGAAGGCATTAGTTTATGTTTTATGTGCAATTTATGTGAAGATTTATTGCATTTCCTTGGTGTTTGTCCAATTTTGTCGGAATTTCGAAAGCAAGTATTTGGCAAAAAAATATTAACCGAAATCGAAAAAATTAAATGCTGAATGGTAGTAAAAGTTACGAGGATCTTATTCTTTATGTAACGAAAGCATGGAAATATAGAAAATTTTTAATTTCAGAATACAATTGTTGAAGCATTCCTTTTTTTTCTCTAGTATTTAATTTTGATTGGCATTCCTTTATATATAATTGGTATTAGTTTGACGTTTTTTTTTGTCTATGTGAATTTTTCTCATAGTAGCTTTTGCATTATTAGTCAAAAAGACATAGCAACTTATATAATTTTAGCACCTTTTCTTTTTATTTCATTTGGAATATTTATACTTGCCAACCTGTACAGACGGCGTTCATGCTAATGGTTTATTTTCTTACTGATTTTCTCTTTATCTTATTTCTAAAAGAATATGCATATTTGTTAATTGAGGAAAATATTTTCATTTTATGGATGTCTAACAATAAACCGTTATTATTATTATTTTCGGTTTTGACGCTTGTCATCTCGGCTTCTAGTCGGCGTGGCGATAGTTTTCTCTTACATCGGGCGTAATGACATTCGTTCGTTCTGTACTTATGTACTATATTATCTGTGGCCTCCTGTCCGTATTTCAGGAATTTGCGAACCGTTCGGCAAGTGTTAAGAACAACCGCTTTCTGTAGTGTGTGTGTAGTATTTTTATGTAACTTTAGTGATTGTATATTTGTGACCAGTGTTTTCGATACAACGGCTGTGGAAGACAAAATGATTGGTACGATAGTCAGTTTGTCCATTTTCCACATCCGCTGCACCTCGTGTGCCAAATCTGTGTATTTCGTAATCTTCTCCCTAAAAGTGTTCTGCACATTGTTGGTGTTGGGTACTGCAATGTCAATTAGGTATGCTGTTTTGCTGTGTTTATCTATGAGAGTAATATCCGGTCTATTGTGGTGTATTTTCCGATCAGTTATTATTGATCGATCATAATATATTTTATGTGTGGAGTTTTCAAGAACACTGTCTGGTGTATATTTGTAATATGGTGTGTATGTGGCGGGTGTAATAAGGTTGTTTTTTAGGGCTAACTGTTGGTATATGACATTGCAGACCTGGTTGTGCCTATGCAAGTAATCAGATTGAGTAAAGAGTTTGCATCCAGCCGATATATGTTCTATTGTTTCAGACGCTAAATGACAAAGTCTACAAGTGTCGTCCTGAATTGCCGCATCCTTAAGGATGTGTTTCCAATAATTCCTCGTGTTAATGACTTTGTCTTGTATAGCATGCATGAATCCCTCCCCCTCATCGACATGATTTTGATTCAAGTCAGCGTAATGTCTTCCATGTAGAGACTTCTGTGGCCATGCTTGCTGTTTATCTGTGTATGTGGCTATGTTTAGTGTAATATTCAGCATTCTGTTGTGCAAATCAAGTGGTGTTTGTTTGTTGTCGGCTTTGATCACTGCTGCATGCAATGGAGAACTATCTTCTTTTCCATAAAAGTATTCTCTGATAGACTTCACTTGTTTATAATGAAGTAACTTTAAGTCTATCAGGCCGCGACCACCCTCGCACCTCTGTAGCGTTCGTCGTTCGTTGTACCTTGTCAACTTCGTTCGCGTTCTTCTGTCCAGTGCTTCTAAGTCCGTCTGTGTCCATTTAATTACCCCAAAGGAATAAGTAAGGACTGGTGTTGCATACGTTTTTATAGCCTTAATGAGATTTTTCCCATTAAGGCTAGTTTTTAGAAGACTGTTCAAGCGTCCTGTATATTTGGTCTTTAGCAAATCCCACAAGTTCATGTTTTCCCCTCGTCACATGAAGTGTCCTTCATTTGTCAACTCCGAACTCCATCCGGATGTCATTGGAAAAATCCAGAGTAGTCTGCAGTAGTTGTTGCAAATAAGGTTGCGAGGAAGCGTATAATTTGATGTCGTCCATATACATGAGGTGCGTGATTTTATGAATATTTGCCCTGTCGTGTCATATATTATACCCATAACTTGTGGCATCCAATGCACGTGAAAGTGGATTTAGAGCGAGACAAAACCATAGCGGACTCAGAGAGTCTTCCTGGAATATACCTCGTCTGATTGGTATCGGAGGTGTTGTAATTTGTGTGGTTGGTGTTTTTATGTTTATTTTTGTTCTCCAGTATTTCATTGAGTGTTGCAGAAAGTGGATGAGTGTTGGGTTAATTTTGTATACATACAGTATATCGACCAGCCAAGAGTGCGGGACAGAGTCATACGCCTTCTAATGATCGATATATGCTGCATGTATGTTCCGGCGAGCAGTTTTTGTTTGTCGCAGGATCACAGAGTCTATAAACAATTGTTCTTTACAACCCACGATCTTTGCCGGCATCCCTTTTGCTGCTCAGACAGTATATTATTTTGTTCTGTGTGTTTATGGATTAGTCTACTGGTGCAAGAAGTCATAATCTTATAAAATGTCTGAAGGCAAGTGATCGGTCTATATTTTGATGGATCTGAGGTATTATTATTGCCTTTTGGTAGCATGTATGTGATTTTAAAAAACTTCGGGAGGGTTTCCGGGTTATTGAAAAAATTATTAATGTGGTGTAAGATGTGCGTATGTGTAGATGTAATCTTCTTGAACCAGTTATTTTGAATATTGTCTGTGCCTGGTGCTTTCCAATTATGGGTATTTTGTATGACATCTGTTAGTATCGCCATCGATATCTGTGGTTCTGGCATGTTGGGGATGTCTTGGACGCGTTGTATTTCTGCTTCAATCAACTCAGCATTGGAATTATGCTGAACTTCTTTTGACCAAATAAATGACCAAAAGTCGACCATATCTCTTTCGGAGGGTAGTTCACTTGTCGGGCTATTGTTTGAATTTTGATTTTGTGTAAGTGAACTATAAAATCTATTTTGATTGCGAATGAATTGTGTGTTCTGAGTTTTTCTATTTGTACATTTTCTGTATCTTCTTAATCTAGCGGAAAGTGCCGAAAGTTTTTGAGCTAATGTATCTATGTGCATTGTAATATTTGTATTTATTGTGTCTCTGTTTATGTGTAATTTTTGTTTTTTTTTTAATTTTGTGAACTTTTTTAACTACCCTCTTACTTCTGTTGCCCTGTTTATACTGGATAATTCGGATATCGCGTAGGAGTGTGGTATTGTGTGGTGACGCGGTGTGGTTTTGCGATGTTTATGATACGGGGTTATATTGGCGTTTGGTGCTACGTGTAATGTGTTGTTATTCTGCAGGTCTCTAGACACTTGGTCCTTAATCTCTTGCAGAATATTTGGTGCAAGTAGGTTGTTCCTAACTATTACTCGTCTTTGTTCGGCAATTCTCTGCTCTTTAACGTTTGTATTAGGGTATTCCGTCATTAATGTCCTATGTAATTCCTGTCGATATGCAGTCCCGTCTGTTTCCAAATTCGTTATCCTGTAGTATGTGCGCATGATGAAAGTATTCACTTCAGGTGTCCATTTCATGTGCCCACGAGAGATTCCCGCTCTGATGGTCGCGTGCAACAATGGATTTGCTGTGTGCGAAACACGTTGAGCAGGGTCCGGGGACGTTCTTGTGGACGACCTACCAACCCGTGATCCAGTACTACTCGCTCCACTGTCTAACACGGAAGACTGAGTTTCGGTGCCTCTGAGTCCAATCCGACTCTCCAGCGCACCCCGATCCGAGGCAATTCTTTCCATATTCACCATTGAAAAACGGGGTGCATTTTATACCTACTGCTATGTTTAGCAAAACGGCCGCCCCTAACATGGAGAACAGACGCCGACCAGGGAGCGGCCCAATATGGGAACAGACTCTCCCTGGATTTAACTGGGGTCCGCGGGGCTGTCAAGCCCGTGACTTCATGGAAGCCCCCCTGCGGGATTATTATTATTATTGTAAAGTGCGAAGGTGTCGGACGTGCCTTTATATCGGGAGGAAAAGTAGTAAAAAAGTCAGAGTTTCGGGTGATATATTGTATTTAATTGTGTTCAGTTACGTTTGTGTGTCAGTTTTCTTTTGAATTTTTATTAAAAATAGTTGTTTTAGTTCGTGTTGCTTATAATTATACAGCCTCTTCTCAGGAACTTTTTGAAATTCTTTTTTTGTTAATTTTTAATAATTAATTTTCGGAACTGTCAGGTGAACTCAAGTAGCCGAAAGCCACTTTGCAACAAAGTAACCTTAACTACTGTCCTCAAATGAGCGACAGTAGCAGTGATAGTGCTTCCGGGAGGAAGAAAAAAACCCCTTATACTCGTTAAAGGAGGGATCGAGAACAAAAAGTAGATCTTGGTTCTTTCCTGCCAACATCAAGATCAGCAAAAGAGCCCACGGAAGAGGCTAGAAAGGGTCCAACAGAAGAGGCCAAACTAAAGAAGACTATGATGCCGCTCAAGAGGTCAGCATCTGCCGGTTCTCAGAAGTCGGCAATCATCGCACCTGTAACGTCTGCGTTTGGTAAAGATACGGCAGCACCCGCTGCTAAAGCGCCTGCGACAACTGTCGCAACCAGTAAACTACCGTCAGCATCCGCTGCTAAAGCGCATGCGGCAACCGCCGCATCTAATAACCTTTCGGCAGCACCAGCTGTGAAGGCATCTGCGACGGCAGCTGTAACAAGCAAACTTTTGCCCACACCTAAGCTGGTAGAAGTTGTAAAAGAAGCTTCAAGATCAGCACCACCACCGCAACTTCTGACATTTCGCCCAAGTCTTTCTGGGACAAAGAGGATTGTATCCACTAAGCCAGTGCCGAAAGGACCAGCGCCTGTTAGATTAGAGGTAGCAACAGGGACTAGCTACGCCCAGCAGGTGAGTGGTAACTCTAAGAAAAGTTCTAGTATAATTATACAGGGTATTTATGTGACTCCACGTCAGCCTCGGGCTGACTTGGGAAAGTCTCGGCCTAAGACAGTCGCAGGGCTTCAAGGTCTTTTTGACTGTCAGTAGCAGGACGAACGGTATGGTATGCACTTTGAGCACCTTCAGGGTGCACCCAAAGTGCATACCTTAAGGCTTTGTCACTGGTGGTCCCGTTGGAGAATATTTTCTCCTTCGGACTGGTTGGCCGCGGTATGGTGGAGGTCTATACCACTACCATCGACGCAGCCACTAAGCTGATGTTGGTGGCACCGACGTGGGTGGTAGGCACCTCCAACCTTACCCTGTTTCAGTGAAGCCGACGAAAGTCTGCTTTTCTCGGGTGCCCCTCCGAGCCAGGTCTGAGGATCTTGAGGCCTTCTTAGGAAGGTTCGGAAAGATCCACGGCAAGGTCCGGACAGTGCCACTAAGAATCGGGGAGCAGGGACTCGGCCGCGGCATCTTAAGTTTAAGCCGTGAAGCATACGTCACTTTGAACCAGGGATGCATGCTTCCAGACGTCTTTTACTGGAGTGTTGCCGGGTCGATGACTTGGATTGAGGTAAGCACTGAAGTGAAATGCCATGCTTGTCATCAGGCAGGACACTTCATTTCGGAGTGTCCTAAGAGGCTCAGGAAAGTGGCTGAGGCCACTGTGTAGGAAACGCCTGTTCCAGCAGAAGTTCCCAAAACAGTGACTTCGCCCTGTGCTGCGCCTGCTCTCATGGAACAACCTCCAATTAAGGTTTCTGAGCAACCACTCTTAGAAGCAAATCCGACGCCGGCTATAAACGGTGCTACTCCAAGACGGGAAAACGCAGACACTTAGGACGAGCAGGCTACAAATGGTAGCAAAAAGAAGAAGAAGAAGAAGAAGAAGAAAAAGAAGAAGAGGATGAAGAGAAAAACTAAAGGCACGCCTGACCTGGAGGTGATGCCACCACCGAAGAAGGCAGTGAGCACCGGGAGGGTCTCGGGGGAAGAGGGTACACCTTCCGCTCCGAGTGTACCATCAGTGATTTCAATGGAGGTCTATGAAGTTCTCTCTGCTCTCGAGATGGCTGGTCCAATCTAAAGCGACTATGAATCGTGTGAAAGTTCCATTCACACCAAGCTGCGCTCGCTCCTCGATAGCCTGTATAAGAAGAGTTCGGACAGGATCCTGACCAACTGAAACTGCTTATGGCAAAGGCCAGAAATAAGGCTAAGTACAATGAGGTGTCGAGGTGTGAGCGCCTCTTCAACAAGGTATCGGGAATCCTTGAGAATCTCGCACTGGACAGGACTCTTCATCATTAGAGTCGTACAGGCTTTGTCTGAGTTCTTGCGATTTTTGAATGTGTAGGATAACATCGGTCAATGCAGGGGGCTTGAGTGCACCCACTAGATTACACAGCATTTTCGAAGACATAAAACAATGGAACACGGACATTGCACTTATACAGGAGACAAATTTTACACATGACACATTTACACGTCTCGAACAAAATTCAAATCTACACAAGGGTTACACAGTTTTTTCCGCAAAAACACCCCGTAGAGGTTCCGGTGTGGCAATTGCTGTGTCCCATAGCTTTACAGTGATGTCTCCTGTATAAACAGACATCTTCTCAGGCTTCGCGTCTTCCTTGGATTTTGTCTTAGGGGACAAAACGGTAAGGGTAGTAAACGTGTACCTGCCGCATGACCAGGATACTGCAAGACAGGTGTTGGACTCAATCCTGTCGCATATTACGAACTTCGGTGGTGAGGTTATCCTTGGTGGTGACTTCAACTGCACACTAGATTCTTCAATCGATCGTCATTCTAGAGTTGAATTCAACTCGGTGAACGCCGCGCGATTATCGAGCCTAGTCAGACATAGCAACCTTGTGGATGTCTACCGTTGGCTTAATCCAACGGCTAGGTCATACACAAGGGTTTCCCGAAATGCCCAGGGTAGCTTTTCGGGTTCGAGGATAGACAGACTTTACGTTTCGTCTAGCCTTCTAAACTTTTTCGTTAGTGTCACTCATGAAGTGTGTTCATTAAGTGATCACCTTCTTGTTGTGGCGACTAGCACTTTGGTCGAAAAGCGAACTGCTTACTGGATTTTCAACAATAACTTGTTGAATTCAGAGCAGTTCATCGAAGAATTCATTAGTTTTGGCACCAATGGCGTTATAACAAGAATATTTATTCAAACCTTAGCGATTGGCGGGATGTTGGAAAGCTTCGGATTCGCTCATTTATCGAGACGAGATTCAATCGGAGCAGATATCATGCATCGAGTTTGACGGCCAAAGTCACCCGGATTGGTACGCTTCTGCCCGCGCAACCAGAGTTACTCGCACAATACGAGAGACTTAAACAACGACTGACAGCACAAAACTATAAGCATAGCTTGGAGTTTGTGCTCCGAAACCAGTCGCGCGGGTTTCGAGAGGGCGAGTACTTCTTCCAGACAACTCGACGTCGTAGAGCTTCTTGTGAAGTATGCTCGATTCTTGCCGAATCGGGCCAGATCCTATACGGAGAGGAACTTGCGAATTATATTCACAACTACTACACTATGCTGCATCGACGTTGCCAACATTCCCGTCCAACGATGAATTCTTTCATCATGTTCCTACTTTCTCTGATGAAAGTAGAGAACTCCTAGACAGAACGCATACGCCTGGTAATGATGGTCTCACTACAGAATTCTTTGTTCGATGTTGACCGGAAACTGGAGGCCAGTTACTCTGTGTAATGTCGACTACAAGATAGTTTGCAAAACACTGGGAACTCAACTTCGCTCAGTGATTGCCTCAGTAATACACCCGTCACAGTCCTACTGCGTTCCAGGTCTTAGTATCTACGACAACATCGCCGTAGCAAAGCATCTTTTCGCCTTCCATGAAAAAACTGGTTCTCGTCTCGCATGAGGTGGTCTGTATAGAGATTCAGCAATTCTCATAAGGCATAATGGACATATATTGTCTCCTATTCCATTTCGTCGGGATATCAGGCAGCGATGCCCGTTGTCAGGAATGCTTTATGACTTTGCACGGGAGCCGCTGTTAGTAAATCTTCGTCAATCGTTGAGACAATATTCAGTTCACTTACCATACACTACTATAAGGCCACTTATTCTAGCATATGCTGACGACCTCTATATGAGCGATTAGCTGGCGCTAGGGTTAACCTAAGTAAAAGCCAAGGCCTATGGTGTGGGAGGTGGCGGAATCGTTCAGATTCTCCCCTCGGCATACAATGGACGAATACTTGCTGAAATATTTAGGTGTATATGTGGGGCTCGATGGTAAAACATCTAATAGCCGCATGGCGCTAAAGAAACTCTCTGGAGCTGTCAATTAGTGGCGGACTAGACTGCACCCACTTTCGCTGAAAGGACGTGCAGTCGTTTTCAATTATTTGATTACCTCGTCCATCGTGCACCTGTTAAAATCGGAGTGCTTCGAAGAAGGCTTCGTGAAACTTTTACAGGCGAAGGTCGTTGACGCCTTCTGAGGGGAAGACGATGGGTCGCTAAAAGCACGCTCTGCCGACCAGTAGTGCAGAGTGGTTTGGGTCTTACAGACATGGTCGTGAAATTTCGTTGCATTCAGGTACGGGCATTCCAACGAGTGTTCTGTAAAAGATATAACTTAATCTCGCAACTGTGGGTAAGTTCTATGGGGATAGCGGCGCAGGGGAGCACTTATATCTGCTCTCAGTCCGTCCACCATATCCGCATGACTGGTCCTAGGATATGATCTCTACGATTACAACCATAGGAAGAATAAGAATGGCATCCATTTGCGATGGAATGAACTTGGGTACGGGGAATTCTCATAAATTCCGGTTGAACTCTGACACACAGACAGGACAACTCACAGTTCTTGGAGAGATCATTGATGCTTCTGGGAACACACTGATACACACCCACACAATACAATTAAACGAATTGATGGATACAGCACGAGAGCGTTTTAGTCGTCTCTCTACTAGGGAACCTAGCGCTAAGGTTATAAACGCTTTCATAATGAATCGACCGCCGCACACGACATTTAGTACACTCACTTCACGTAGGCTGTGCGAGCTCTTCCTTAGGGGTTACTAGATGGCGCGCACATCTTGGGGTAGACTTGGGAGTAATAGGGACCATAACTAGCACAGTCATCTATAGTTATCCATCCAATTACAGAGACTCTGATGTGGCATTCAAACTGCTCCATCACAGCCTCGTGCATCCAAACCAGCTGTCACATATCGATCGACGAATTCAAAGAGCCTGCACGGTTTGTAATGGTGAAGGAACCCTGTTCCACAGATACTTCACATGCCCGACCTTGTGCGACATTAATAATCTTGTTCGCGATATGTGCCAGCATATCTGCCCGACATATCTGCCCGACATTTTACTGGGGCCAAGATGTAACCAGTTGAATTGCTTGATAAGCTTTATTCTAACACTTTCTAAATCGACAATTCATCTGTACTGCATGCGGATCGAGCCTGGGCAACAGCCCACAGTTTCACACACATGCACTTAAGAACCACTTCATTGCCAGATTAAAGAGGCGATTACGTCTAGAGTTCATGGCAACGATGGCCGATACATTCAACTGCACCTGGTAACCTCTATCGTCGGTGCGGAACGGAAGCCTCGTTTTTCATTGGGAATAACAGGCAGCAGCTTGTCCACGAAGCTTCTCTTCGCTTTGGTATTGCTGCAAGTGCTGCGGGAAGGACAAGTCTCACGTTGGAATCGTAGAACTGGGAGCATGATGGGAACAGTTTGCAGACGTCAACTTTAATCTGTTCGAAATTGTTGTGCGTTCGTTTAGAACATGTTTGGATTAGTGCTCCCGGAGGACTCGAAAAGTGGCGAATGGCTCTACGGAGAGGACACTTGCTGGAGAGCAGTGCTTCCCGAAGTAGGAAGTTCGCCCGGTGCTGCATCTACCCTCTGGAAACACTCAGACAATCATGTTCCAGTTTAATTTTCGGTTTCGGTTCATTTTGTTCGTTCGTTTTAGGGCTAACCTATTACGTAGTATATTGAGTCATTTTTTGTTATGTTCTTTTTGATCCTTATTACTGTGTCTTTTTAATGTTCTTGTGATTTTTAGGGTAACTAGTTTTTGTAGGATTTTTACGCTTTATAACGATGAGCCAAATAAAGAACCATATACAGATAAAAAAAATTATTATTAGACCGATCACTTGCCTACAGACATTTTATAAGATTATGATGGGCATCAGCATCAACTAATCCATAAACATACAGAAAAAAATAACATACTGTCTAAGCAGCAAAAGGGATGCCGACAAGGTTGTAAAGAGCAACTGCTCATAGACTTTGTGATCCTGCGACAACCAAAAACTGCTCGCCGGAACATACATGCAGCATATATCGATTATAAAAAAGCGTATGACTCTGGCCCACACTCTTGGCTGGTCGATATACTGTATGTATACAAAATACACCCAACACTCATCTGCTTTTTGCAACACTGAATGAAATATTTTAACACAAAAATAAACATAAAATCACCAAACAGACAGATTACAACACCTCCGATACCAATCAGACGAGGTATATTCCAGGGAGACTCTTTGAGTCCGCTATGGTTTTGTCTCGCTCTGAATCCACTTTCACGTGTCTTGGATGCCACTGGGTATGCGTATAATATACGACACGATAGGGCAAAGATTCATAAAATCACCCACCTCATGTAAATGGATGATATAAAATTATACACTTCCTCGTAACGTCATCTGCAGCAACTCTGCAGACTACTCTGGACTTTTCCAATGACATCCGGATAAGTTCGGAATTGACAAATGTAGGACGCTTCATGTGACGAGGGGAAAACAGAAACTTGTGGGATTCGATCTCCCATCTGGGGACACTATTGAACCCATGGAGGAGCGCGAACTCTACAAGTATCTTGGATTCAAACAATCACGTGATATACAGGCCCCTGGAACGGTCTTCTGAAAACTAGCCTTAATGGGAAAAATCTCCTTAAGGCTATAAGGGTAATTAAATGGACACATACGGACTTAGAAGCACTGTACAGGAGAACGCGAACGATGTTGACAAGGTACAAGGCACACCATGCTAACTCCTGTACAAACGTTTGCCGGTTGGCTAGGGCCGGACAGTTGCCGAGGAGGTGAAGTATGGTTTCCTCTTCCTCTTCGTCATGGCAACTCCTACAGAAGTCGTTTGAGGGCGCGCCCAATCTATCGGCGTGTCTGTCTATGAGGCAGTGACCCGTGATAATGGCCACGGTACTGGTAATTGTTTTGCGTCCGAGTAAGATGAGCTCCCTTGACCGTTTAGGGTCAAGCTTTGGCCATATCTGTCGGGTAATCAGGCAGGTGTGTTCCTCCTGCCAATTAATATTTGCAATCCTGAGAGACTCCTGTAAGAGTTCCAGTTTGCAAGTGGCCAGCGGTTTACTCAGGTGGTGGTAAATGTCCGAATCAGGACGAGTGGTACCGATTCTCGCTAGTTAGTCAGCTCTGCAGTTGCCCGGAATATCACTATGTCCAGGCACACAGATGAGTCGCACTTTCAGATGCTCAGATATGGCATTTAGTGCTGAACGACATGTTATAACCGTTTTGGAGGTGTTGTATACTCGCGAGAGGGATTTAATAGCAGCCTGACTATCTGTGAAAATACATATATTATCTGTGGGTAGAGTCAGATGATTCAGGCGGTCCGCAGCTACCTTTATAGCCATGATTTCCGCCTGAAACACGCTGCAGTAGTCAGGCAAGCGGAATGAGACATCGAGGTCCAAATGTTCCGAAAAGATGCCTCCACCCACTTTGCCTTCCATTTTGGAGCCGTTGGTGTAGAGATGCACCGACTCTTCCCATTGGGGAGGAGCTTCTTCCCATTCCGATCTGGTCGGAAAGAAGGAGTCAAATTTTGTTCCAAATAAAGGCTTGGGTGAGGTATAGTCGATATTGTTGGCAGTTCTTCTGTCCAATATTTTGGAGTGACCAAAGTCAGTTCGCTTCCAGGTCTGGATTGAGTTAAGCCTAATGGGCTTTAGAAGGTGTGGTTCTTAGGGCACCTGTAATCAGCAGTGTTGCCATCCTCTGAACTTTATCCATTGCTTTGTGATGGGTTGCTACATTTAGTGCCGGCCACCAAACAATGATCCCATACATAAGTATAGGTCGTATGACACTCGTATAGAGCCAATGAACAATGCGTGGCTCCATACCCCATCTTTTCCCAATAGCTTTTGTACACGAGTACAGCGCTACTGTGGCCTTCCGTACTAGTTCCTGGAAGTTAGGCTTTCAGGTAAGTGTAGCAGTAGCTACAAATTTAATTTTTAGTTAAAATTTCATAAGTTTGATTATATTATTAATAAAATATTTTTTTTAAATCCACTTTAATAATATTCAATCAGACTGTACAGATAAAATAACTGTCAAATATATTTTAGTCAAACTGTACACTTCGATAAATTTTGAATAGTGTGAAACACAAACACTTTGAAATATATAATAATCATTCATTTATTGACAATAAAATACTGTACTCTATACAGAGAAAATTATGAACAAACTATCTATGTATTAATTGTAAAGTAGGCTACGAAATTGTAAATAGAATTTTTAGTCTAGCCAGAACCACCGAACTGGTAACATAAAAAATAAATTTAAAATAAAAGTTTTAAAATAAAAAATTAAGAAATATTTTCTTTTAATTATAAATATAATGTATCTCAAGGATTTAGATACAAAAGGAAGTTCTACGGTTGAATCTTTCGACCATACCGTCTGACTACGAATAAAGTTGAACATGTTAAAATTGTAAATAATCAAAACTAGACTACGCACACACCTAACAATCAGGAGAGAAAACAGCGCACATATTCACGGCGATTTATGGGCTCCTGCATACCATAGTTACACCGAGAGTGAACAACATGTAGTAAAAGCAGTCTGTTAAAGCTCTACGGTGTATGTCTATAAGAAACCTTACCTCGCAAAATGTAAAATGTGTGGAGGTTGATTTTAACAAGTGTGTGTTGAATGGGTTGAAGAGGAATGCCAACCGTTTTACAAAATTTTTACCCATGTCAGTCCAAGCGCCATGAAGTGTCAAAATCACACGTTAGCTTCCAAACAGGCGACTGAGGATTTAAATGCAAGTTCCGGGGAACCGCATGAGAGAATTAAAGATCATGCGCACAAACTTGACACATTTATTCCTTTCTATGAATTTTTTTTGTGTTGCCACAACATTTTTTATTCATGCGCCTTATTTACTGAAACGGTTTGGTTGTCTGGAGGCAACCAAATTGGCTAAGAATTCCTACCCAATCCATGTAAATTCGGGATTGAAAAACGCGTTTGGTCACCTTGCTCTGCTGTTCATTCTAGACGCGTTGATTCGGTACAGCGGTACTTTGTAAGGTTCGCACTAAGAGACCTCCCGTGGAATGAACTAAGGCTTCCTTCTTATGAGGATCGGCTCAGATTGCTTAATATGCACTCTTTGGAGGTACGCTCTGCTGACCTCGTCTTTATTCACCAGCTTTTGAACTCCAACATAGATTCTCGTGCCCTACCAGGTAAGGTTTCTTATAGACATACCCCGTACAGCTTTAGAAGACTGCCTATACTACATGTTGTTCACTTTCGGTGTAACTATGGTATGCATGAGCCCATAAATCGCATGTGTACAGCCGCGAATATGTGCCCTGTTTTTGATCTAACTCTTGCTAAAGATTCGCTTAAACGATCTCTGTTCTCTGTGCACTCCTGATTGTTATGTGTGTGCGTAGTCTAGTTTTATATTTTTTTTCATGTTGGTGTAGGAGCCTCATTCACCTCAATATATTGTTATATTCTGGTGAATAGGTGAACTCATTCTAGGCTCCTACCTTAGAAATGCGCCTTCTGAGTAAGAAGGGTTAGTTCTAATAAACTTCGGGCAATTTTGTAAAATAGTCCATCACGACAAGCATGTATCCATTGCTATTGATGGTAGTTGGCAATGGGCCCAAGATATCGATAGCGACTCTTTTCCATGGTGCACCTACATTATAAATTTGTGGTTTCGTTTTTTGTTTATACGCGGGTCCCTAACGCTGTTGGCAGACGGTGCACTGATGGCATCAAGTTCTCAAATCCTCGGCGCAATTAACCCAATAGTACCTGGACTTTTTGGAGTGTTTTTTCTACATCAAGGTGTCCTCCTGCAATACAGTCGTGATAGTGCCGTAGTACTTTTGGTTGATTATATTTAGGATTTAGTATTTACTTCTTGATGGTATTCAATTCCCGCACAATGCTTGTATTGTCTAGTTATACTAGACCGCCTTAAAAATGAATTAACATTTCTATGATTTTTCCCAGTTAAGCTCCTGGAGTCTCTTGGCCCTCAGGTTCCTTGAAATTCATCAACCACCTTAGTGAGGCATGACCTTAGAATTAGGTGCCGTCCTAATGGATATAGTTGGAAATGAGCTACTGTTTTGACGATGGCCAAAACTTCTTCGGGAGTAACATAATAGTTAGTCTCTGGTCGACTGAGCATTTTGCTGTGGTACTCGATAACTTTCTTCATATTATCCTGAACTTGAGGTAGCAACGCGAGAAATAAATAGCATCAGTGTCGAGGATAAGCGGGCCTACCTCTTTACCTGCCCATTGAAAACTGGTATGTTTTTCTATTCGTCGCGTTAGTGGTTTTACGATCATTGAAAATTCTTTAATAATCAGGCGATACTATGCACAAAGACCAAGGAAAGATTGGACTTTGGGTGTATTGTTCGGTTCAGATTAGTTTTGAACGGCGGATATTTTGTCTGGGTCTACGAAAACGCCTTGATTGAAGATAACATGTCACATAAACTTGACCTTGTCTCTGCATTGGTAGCGATAGTTTTAGCGCAGCATTGGCGGAGCCTCTCGAGGCGGGAGTAACTATGACTCTCTTACGGAAGTCATGGTTGCTCTTAGCTAACTATGGTCTTAAGTTTTGCCCATTAATCTATCTCTTTCGAGATTTTCCTGTGGGCGTCGCGGAAAGATGCATGTACGGTATTTTTTCACTGATTCCAGGAGTTTGCTTCTTGTGCGGTCACTAGGTTCTAGTGTCATCGCGGAAAGGTGTACATGCTTACTGCATGCATTGATTCGTAAGAGCATAGATGTGCCTATCTCCACCTTCACGTGGTAGTCGCCGGGAAACAGTGTATCTTTTGATAAGGATAACGAAGGAGGCCAACGAAGAAAGTTTGTTTGCCCGTCATGCACCGACCCCCTCACCTGAGGGTGACAGCAAACATTATTGGGGGAGGCTGGAACTTTCGTTCTTCGGGGGTGCCGGGTTGCCGGCCCGACACTTCTTTGAAAGTTTTGGCACGAGTCGAAGAAATAATATTAATAGTCGTACCGGGCGGGAGTTACGTCCTCGCAACGCCCGGCCAATAAAACCTAACTTGGTCTCCAGTGGGGATCAACCGACTTCAAATGCACGGGATTCTCCCGATGGTCTACCTCAAGGTAGACGGGCCGCATTTCATTAAAGTATTCCATCTTGACCACAGGATCCCGCAAATGTCCCAGCACCAGAACATCGGTGTCCGAACTGCGACCGTATCTTTTCTACCACTAATCCTCTATTAGATGTTTACAGACGTCATGCTCACCCTGACGAGTTTAACTTAGAAGTCAATGTGGATCGAGTTAAGAGCAGATGGGGAAATGAAGAACTGCGCTTAATGGCGTGGGAGGAAGCTAGAGCGTTGGCCGAGTTTTCATAAGCCAACATCTTATGACTATGTTCCCTGATCGTACTCCCGAGTCTATAAAGGGTGCTAGGCGCCGCGCCGGGATCTGGACGCGGTACAGATTGTACCTCTCTCTGTGGCAGAGTTGAGGATGGCTGCCCAGAAAACATTGCTGTCTTAGCAATTCTACTGGATTATCCCAGACGTCATCTTAGGGAGTTGCATATAATTTCTCTTGATGTGGCCAAGGCATTCGACAGTGTTAGTCACTGTGCAATTATACCTGCCTTAAAAAGAGTTGGTCTACCTGCGAGGCTTATTAGCTATGTCTGAAAATGACCCAGAAAGTCGAAACGCGTCGATTGTAACTCGATAAATTTAATAAATAATTTGTGGATAAGTAAAAAACAAGTGTTTTGTTTTCTTTTTTCTTTTTTAAAATGTTGAGGATCACTAGAGCCTCTTTAAAACCCCAACAGCAGCTCAAGATCTTGCGCTGTTTTCTAATTCCGCGATATTACCATCGACTCTTCTTGTCTAGTGTCAATCAACAACAGCTGCAGTCTTTAGATAAGCAAGTTCGCCTGGCTGTGAGGAAATGACTGAGGCTACCGCATGATATCCCCTTGGCTTATTTCCATGCCCCAGTAAAATTTGGAGGACTTGGAATACCAGAGTTTGTCACCACCGTACCTGGCCTCGTATATGAGCGCCTCTGACGCTTGCGTCAGTCCTCACTATATTTTGTGAGGGAAAAAGAGGATATGAACTGGGTTACCTCGAGACTGCAACGGTCTTCTGCTGCCCTCGCAAGAGAGGGGGAATCTTTGCTCACTAAGGAGGGTAGAGATATATGGTGGGCCAAGTATTTGTATAGATCCAATGATTGAAGCAAGCTTCGTGAAGCTGAGAAATAAACTTTGTCCACCGCATTTGTTGATGTGGGTAGTTAATGTGTACCTGGACGGGACTATGTCCAATACCATCACGTACGGATTAATTGTTTGCCAACGCGTGTTCGTATTTGCCGTGGTGTTCGGCGAATCAGAATGGATATACAGTGCCGACCTGGCTGTCGTATGACGGATACAGCAGCTCATGTCATCCAGGCCAGTACGACTACCATGCGTTCGATGACAGGCCTGGATGACATGTCACGATGCAGTATACAGAGTTCTTCATCTGGCCTGAGAAATGCCAATTAGGAAGTCCACGAAGAGCCGAATTTCCAAACGGCCGTTGGGTTGAGGAAGCCTGTTTTGAATGCGGTAAAGAATGGGACTGCTGTAGTCGTAGACGCTCAGTCCGTTACTGGTCCTACACCCCTTGACCAGGCCCATGAAAGGAAGACAGAGTATTACCGAGAAAATGGTGGTGTTGTGGTGGCAGTTTCACGGCAGTTTTCATTGATAATCGAAATGAAATTACGAAATAATCAAGAAATCACCGTATATCTCCCTCCCAACTTCCGTTCGTCTCGCCCGATCACACTTTTCGTAACGCTCTCGTCACGCATTCACCAGCTTACTCCCCAAGTCAAGCGTGCGTAAAGAAGTTTTACTTATATGTTTAATATGATGCATACATACATATATAATATAATACATATATTTATAATATATACATATATATACATATACATACATTAATTTTCTACAAATGTTTAAATTTATTATCGGTTTTCATTGATAAACGAAATGAAATAACGAAATAATCAAGCAATCACCGTATATCTCCTCGTCCGATCACACTTTTCGTAACGCATTCACTAGCTTACTCCCCAAGTCAAGCGTGCCTAAAGAAGTTTTACTTCAAAAACAATATCAACAAATCTAGTTTACGAATATAGGCAGCGGGAAATAAAGCCTATAGCATATGGACCCTTAAGGCTAGGGATATCCATGATGTATAAAAAAAATTACCAAACATCCAGTCGTAGTCTCTTCCGTGCACAATCCAGGTCATCTAAGTAGACGCTTGATGGGCTCGATCTTGTGGTTAAGCAACGACCCATGTCCTAGAAAGCGAGAAGACGTCAACGAAGCTTTCCAGTAGCTGCTATAGAATATGTCTCTGGTGGGTGTCCGACACTCTTTTGAAAGAGATGAGAAAGCTAGGTAAGATAGGTTGGTCTTTTTAAGAAGCTATACTAATCGTTGTCATTTCAGGTTACTTCCTCGGAGCAATTATTAAAAATTCGAGAAAGGACAAACTCGTTAGTAGTTGATCACAGTGCCGGAATTATTGTAATGGTCCTTGGAGTGGCTTTATTTGCATAGACGATAAAATCTTCATCTCTGCTCAAATTTGTCAAGAGTTTTACAAACCAATCCCCGTTTGCTGGTAGTGTAAGTCGTTGTTTAGTCTTTGCTATTAAGTTTTCCCTTTTTAGCGTCTTAAGAGACAGCGTTTGTTGGGCTATTGTCAATAAACCTTGTTAAAAGTCCAGTTTTTAGCCGTTGCGCAACAAAAAATCAACAGCTAGTAGCAATCGTCTGAAATTGCCGCTACAAAAGCTAAGTGTGGCTCGGGAAAGCCTTTTATTTAGATGTATACTTTAGTGATGCCTTCTACTGTCATCGCCGTTTACAGCTTGAATTATAGTAATGAAAGGTCCCGATCGATGGAAAGATTTGCATAATATGCACAAAATTTGCACTTGACCCGAGTGAATTTGCGAAAAAAATAAACTTTTTAAAAAACTCGAGCGACGTGAGAAATATAACAAAATTTCTCAACACGATCAGCGTTTATGACAAAGAAAAACTAAACTCCTTTGGCTCTTCCTCAACAGCGGCACCAAAGGGTTAGTTTTTCTTTTGATGCTGGACGCTTTCACACGAAACCGAAAAATAAATCTTAAGCTAGCAAATTTAAGCACTGATCTGGACAGCTGTATCATATTCTGATCGCGCTTACCTGTCACACCACATTTGCGGTAAAATATTTGCAAGATATGCACAAAATATGTACAAAATTTACGCTTGACCCGAGTGAATTTGTGAAAAAAGCGTCCAGCAGCAAAAGAAAAACTAATCCTTTGGTGTTGTTGTTGAGGAAGAGCCAAAGGAGTTTAGTTTTTCTCGTCAGAAACGCTGATCGTGTTGAGAAATTTTGTTATATTTCTCACGTCGCTCGAGTTTTTTAAAAAATTTAATTTGTTTCAGGGCTTCGAATGCGCCTAGCAACACTGTAGAAATATTTGGGGCGATTTCTTCCACTATACTGGTGGTGGATCGATCGGTTCTGCTTTTACTGCTGTTTTCTGGTTCGCTTCCGAAGAACTGATACTTTTACGGTTTACTGCAGTACATGAACTTCCTTTAACTGATGCACCGTTTGGTCCGGTGACATTTATAGCCATGCGGCTTTTCTTTTGTCCGCATACGATGTCAAAGTGCACGCATTTACTCTCTTGGAGAAATTTAGTTGGATCACCCCTTCTCCAGTGATATCGCATAAACTGAAGCCATATCGTTGCTTGGAATTAAACCATTTCACTATACTCGTAACGCCAAATTCTATGTTCGCCCTTTGCTCTTAATGCATTTTGTCATCTTTGGGTACGACGATTTTAACTTACTCGACCTTATTGCTGCAAAGATTTTCATTTTTCCTTTAATGTTTTTCTGTTAGCTTGTGGCTATAAAGGTGTTGATACTTTAGTGCGATAATTTTTAATACCTGGCCTTTTCATGCTTCGAGCCTTAGATAGAAATTAACCCGCGCTCCAGGTGAGCCCAGTTTTCCGCACTCAAGATTGCATTAGTCCTAGGTTGCTCGCCTGTAAATTCGGTCTAAAACGATCAGGGCGACGATACTGACTAGTATTATCTAGTGCTCGTGAGAATTGGCGGCTAATTCTTGTTGCGTCGCGGTAAGCCTCTATACGAATTGCTTGGGCTAAAGCAGACTCTAATGTACTTGGCATTGAATCACGTATCAACATCGTCGACGAATTGGCCTCAGGCTATGTATGTGATTTCTTGCCTGTTCTCGGCAATCAGAAAAATTAATTAATCTTTGTATATCGGTCGCAGATTCACTCAATCCTTCACTAGGTGTCTGATTATTGGTACTCGTCGCTGAAACGATCAGAAAATGCCTTTTCCAGAAGCGCGTAACATGATCAGGAAGCGCTTTAGAAAAAGCAAGTGCTGTTCCTCGAAGATAGGTTACAAGATACAGTGCTTTTAGGTCTGAAAACTATTCGGTGGCTCCGGCAACAACCTCGAAATGAGGGCGGTAAACTGGCCATTGCACCTTGCCATCATAATTTCTTGGTCTAAATGGAATTCGTTTAGTTTGAGTTGCTTATTAAGACGGTAATCAGTCTTGATTTGCGCAATGCATTTGTTGATGACTAATGTTTTGTGCAATTGTAGGTATATCATTTGAGTGAACAACGAAAGTAGATGATAGATTAGAAACTACAGTAACGTTAGGTGAATTTGTTGCGTTCTCTTCCAAGCTAATTAAATTGTCGCTGCTCTCAAATATTATAAGTCGTGAAGGAAGGGAAATCTACAACGTGGTTCATGGTGTACCAAGTAGTTAAGCATCCGGAGCGCGAAGTAAGTCTTATTCAAGATGGCGGTGAACAAGGTCGCGATAAATTCGTAATCCACTACGTATTCTGTCCTGATCTTAGCCGAGGAAATGAGCAAATGAGCCTAAAGAAAAATTAAGAGGTGCTCATCGGAGTTCGGAGGACTAAGGTAAAAAGGTCCTTTCGGGGAATTGCACAGCGACGAAACTGCATCCTTTTCACTGACTATGCTTCTATACTCTCTAAAATAGTCTTTAATTGAAGTGTTCAAGATAATTAAAAGATTTTTTCGCTGTTTACCTATTTATTAATATCACAATAATTTGCACCACTTTAAATTTCTTTTCTAGTTAACTGGTTGAATTTAAATCAAGTAAAAGATGAGAGTGACTGATGCGACCACTTTCCTGATATCAGGAAAAACCAGTTCTGGTAAAACACAATTATTTATCGTTTTTTCAAGTTTGTTGATCCCTTTATAAAGATAAATTTTTTATCAAGTACGACCTCTTGTCCACGTCAATGAAGTATGGACAGGATAGAACCGTTCGGCGTTGGATGGACCTCTGGTTTGTAACTTGGGTTCTGATAGTACTGACTCAGGTAATTTTATTTGGTGATGGTTTTTTTTACAATGTGTAATTATATAGATACATATATATATATATATATATATATATATATATATATATACCCCGTGCAACAAAAAGAGCCGCACGCTTAAAGGTAAATAACAACAATTTATTATGTAATTTTTCTGTATTTTACATTATTCACAACCAATTAAAAAGTATGTTTTATGGAATATTTAATTTGTTTTAAAAAAAAAATTTAGTTTTTCGTTCGAAATCAAAAAATGCTTCATTTTGTTCAAATTTTTAATGCAATGTTATTTCATAAAAAATTAAAAATACAGTAAGCCAACAATATCTCTTTATTTTTATTAAACTTAAAAATGTATTTTCAAAACTTAAAAGTTTTAAAATTGAGTTTAAAAAAAAGTTAGTACTTTGTAGTACCGCCCTTTGCCTTAATAACGTCTCGAACACTCGAAACCACGTGCGGCTCTTTTTGTTGCACGGGGTGTATATATGTATATAATACGAGTACAAATGATAGCTCTCACCTAGACAAACAAAAAATTGTATGGCAGGGGGGCAATCTCAACCGTTTGGGAGTTACAGGTTGATTCATAAATTTCCAAAATTGTCAATAATTTTGATCAAACTTGCACCATTGCAGGTACAGTCACTTCCAAAAGTGAAAAAAGTGGTTTCCATTTACCGTAAATTCCGAATTTTCCCAAAATTTCTCCGAAATTCATGTAATTAGTATACCCCTTTTTTATTTTTATTGGATTGCCCATCTTATTACCTTTCCGAAAACGTGCAACATGGCAAGATAGACAAAGGATTAGAAAAGCCGCATCCTTAGAAATCCCTAACTACTTAATTATTTTATTGTATTTTAGGTAGGAAATTTATAAAGGGTCGAAAATGTTTGTTTTGGTGAATAGGCAATTCATTTTTATTATTTCTGCAAAAAAGTTATAAAAATGTTACTGTAATTTTGTTTGATTGCCGATATTAGCTAGTGTAAGCCAGAATTCACACTTGTATCCTGGCGTTCAGTTATTCGTACCTGATGAAGATTTAGCTATAAAAAGGCTTAGTCAGCAAGAATAACATAGTTGAAAAACAAATCAATAAGTATGGTTGTTTTTACACAAAAATTATTAAAAAATGGTAGTATTTACTTTTGAGGAATACGCGGATATTATTTACATTTATGGTGTAGTAGACGGAAATGAGAGAGCGGCTGTACTGAAATATCAATGGAGATTCCCTAATCGGTGAGCACCCCAAAAAGGGGTATTTACACGGACTTTCCGAAGGTTGAGAGAAAGAGAAAGTGTAACTTCAAACGACATGGGGACAAGACCCGAAACTTCGGGAATTTGTGGCCGCGTCGAGCAGCAAGTAATCACTGTCGTGAGGCAGGACCCTGAGACGAGCTCAAAACGAGTCGGAAGGCGATTAGGAGTATCTTAGTCTAAGGTTTGGAGGGTTATTCATCGAGGGGGATTACGTCCATACCATCATCACCCAGCCCAAGGACTACTGCAAGGAGATTCTGAGAGAAAAATGAAATTTAGCACTTGGCTTGTGGAAAGCGACATGGAGAATGGGGCGTTTCTGGGCCGAATTCTGTGGACAGATGAATCTCAATTCACCAGGAATAGTATCAGGAACTTTCATAACCTCTATAACTGGTCGCACACTAACCCACACAGGACAAAGGGGACCCCATTCCAGCAGAGATTCAGTGTCAATGTTTGGGCTGGTATCATCGTCGTCGGAGCAGAACCCTATGGATAATTTTAGGGGAATATCTCACCAACACGATGGAGTAACAACATTGTAAAGGTAATACTAAATGAAAAATTTCCTAACCGCCGGATTGGAGCAGGTGCACCGATTCCTTGGCCTGCTAGATTTCCAACCTTACCCCATTGGACTTTTTCTTGTGGCAAACAAAGAAGCATGAAGTTCATTCAAGCCAAGTTAGCAATAGGGAGGATTTAGTTAACAGAATTGGGAATGCAGCGACGAAAATACGGGAGAGGCTAGCTGCAATACGTCTTAAACAGGGACTCAGAAAGAGATTTTTGGCATGCCTATAAAGTGGCGGTGGACATTTTTAACAGCTTTCGTAACCTATCAAGATTAATTTTATTTATTTTCAAATTCAACAAGTTTAGTCGTGATTTAAACTGCGAAGTTTATATATGTAATACTGCGAATAGTTAGTTGTATTTTAACCAGTGAAGTGATAAGTTGTAATTAATAAAGTGAAACGTTATATTGTGAATATTATTATATCGATACAAGTTATATAATATATCGCTTCTCCGCTTCTTCAGAAATTGCGATTTAAGATTTGAGTGTTAAGTCGTTGTTCTTCTGTATACGCTGTTAAAACATATTTAATTTTAACGCCTTTGCTTTACAATAATGTTACTGCTTCATAGCAGGTACTTTTGTGGTATTCAGCTCAAAAATGACAATACTTGCACTTGCGTCATTGCTTCATAGGAGAAGCGATATGTACATATCAGTATAGGTAATCTCAGAAATCACTGGACCCAATTTATAATATTCTCTCACCGTTGTTAAGCTGACGTAAGTTCCAGCATAAAGGCCATTCTACATCCAAAAGTTCGGCTTGGTCGTGGGCTTTGACTACGTGTTAAATGAATTGTTCTTCTACATCCCGACTTAGTCGTGGGCGTCTGCATGTTCGTCAGTTCCAGCTTTGAGAAATTTCAAAGCCGACGCTGAAAAAGTAGGCGAGCCAACTTAATGACCCAAATCAATGTTACCAATTCCTTCACTTGAAAATTGTTTTGACAAGTATTTCATGTAAAAAAAGTAAAAATTGAGAATTATGTCTATATTTTCCATATTATTACTATACTTTCACAAATAAACGAATTTCAAACACAAAATGAAGTGACTTTAAATGACGTTCCAATCATATGTTTCCTGTCCAAAATCACGCTGAACTTTTCCAATGTAGAAATATGAGCGTTGAATTGAGGTGTGAAGCGCACGACCACGCCGACGACCAAGCCGAACTTTTGGATGTAGAATGGCCTTAACTCTTGAATACCCTGTGTGTAGTTCTCAAGCCTTTTTGAGAATTATCCAAATAAAATAAACCAAACGATGAGGAAATGAAATTAAAAACCAAACTTTTTGGGACTTAGCGATAACTTTATTTCAACTGCACTCTGTGACTGATTGCCTGCAACTAACTTTACAACTGGACTCAATTGCTGAAGATGAACAAAACGTTATATGTTATTTACTCACAAATACAACCTTTCTTTGCGCAAAAAATGTATACAAAACAAATGTAAATAACAAGTAATAGGAGTTTATAGATTGAACTTAGGAAATCAGTACATTAAAGAATTATGAACTTAACATATGCCGGCCTCCTTGAAAGCATCAGCTTTCAACGTTGAATCAATTTCATCCAGTAGTGGTAGGGGACAAACCTTGGTGATTGCTCTTTTGACGGGACCAGCTATAGTTCGAATGATGACTACACGAATATGGCCATCCTTCCCTTTGTGGATGCCTTCGACACGTCCTAAGGGCCATTTGAGTGGAGGAGCGTTTTCGTCTTTCAAAAGGACCATAGCTCCAACCTTAATAGCGGGACTAACCGTCTTCCATTTATTGCGCACTTGAAGATTTTGAAGGTATTCCTTTTGCCAGCGGGACCAAAATGTCTGTAATTTCGCCTGTACATGTTGCCATCTGGAAAGATATCGAGCCTTAAGATCTACATAAGAAGCTTCAGGAATGCACGTCATAGGACCTCCAACCAAAAAATGAGCAGGTGTAAGTACTTGCATGTCTCGGACGTCGCTAGAAAGCGGAACGAGAGGACGGGAATTTAGAACGGCCTCTACTTGGCATGAAACTCTCTGAAGCTCGTCAAATGAATAAGCCTCCAATCCCAACACTCTTTTTAAATGATATTTTGCTTGCTTTATAGTTGCTTCCCACATGCCGCCAAAGTGAGGAGAGCGTGGGGGGATGAACTTCCAGTGAATACCATCTTTCTTGCACATTTCTAGAATGGGCTCAGAATGCTGTTGTGTGTGAAACATGTCCCTCAATTCCTTTAACTGACGGCATCCACCTACAAAATTTGTGGCATTGTCAGAATAAATAACTGAGACATGTGGACGACGAGCGATGAATTTTCTCAACACAGACAAGAAAGCTTCGGTTGTTAATCCTTCCGCTACCTCTAAATGGACTGCTTTGACTGACAGACAAAGAAATAGGCAGATGTATGTCTTATAGGATGGACGATTACGAATCCGGTTTTTGATATAAAATGGCCCACAAAAGTCTACGCCAGTATGATAGAAGACAGGACTCGGATGCACTCTTGATCGTGGTAGTTGTCCCATGATCTGTTCCATTACCATTGGACGTAGTCGAAAACAACGAATGCAAGATCGAATAGCTTGTTTTACTACTCCTTTTCCACCAATTGGCCAAAATCTATTACGTAGGTTGGCTAATAAAGTCTGACAACCCGCATGGAGGTACCTGAAATGATAGTGCATAACAAGTGCATTAGTAAACCTCGTTTTGGGGAGTACGATTTGATGCTTCGATTCGTACTCGAGTTCCGAATTTCGTAAACGACCGCCAACACGAATAAGCCCGTCAGAGTCTATAAATGGATCTAAGTTCTTTATAACACTGTTTTGTTTTAAAGGCCGTTTTGAGGATAATCGGCAATAGTCTTCAAATAAATGTTTTCTTTGAACGAGACGAAGAACGACCTTAAGCGCGAACTCAAACTCTTGAACCGTGAGCGGACCGCGCGTGCGCTCAGTAGCATTTATCGAACAACACTTTGCATTTCTGTAGAATCGATAGATGTAAGCGAAAGTATTAACCAGCTTCAAGTAAGAATTGATGAATTTTGAAGATTCAACTAGGTCGTCGGATGGTGAAGCTGCTAATGAAGTTATTACTTTTCTTCTCTCTGGAGGATTCTCAACTATCTCGATTCGAGTTGTAGGCCATAAGTTATCGGGTGCACGGAGATAGCTAGGTCCACTAAACCATAGGTTGGATTCAATAAAATCAGCTGGCATCGCGCCTCTACTAATGATATCTGCTGGGTTGTTTTCTGAGGAAACGTGTCGCCACTCATAGCCCTGCGTTAGCTCCTGAATCTTACATACTCGATTTGCGACAAATACATTCCATTTTGCAGGGGATGATGACAGCCAGGAAAGAACAATAGAGGAATCAGACCAGCAGTACACCTTTCTTATAAGTGGAGCAAAGAGCTTGTGGACTGACGATGTAAGCTCAGCAGCAAGAAGCGCAGCACATAATTCTAATCGTGGAATTGAAATTGTTTTCAGAGGAGCCACTCTGGATTTTGCAGTAAGCAGGTTGCAAGATATACCACTGTCCTTTATACAGCGAATGTAAATGCATGTCCCATATGCCACCATACTGGAATCAGCGAAGCAGTGTATTTCTATTTGGGCCGGAGAAGAAAAAACATATCGAGGAATCCTTATACCTTTTAAAAGATGAAGTTGTTCATGAAATGAAATCCATTCAGAGTATAAATCTTGTGGTAACGATTCGTCCCAATGCAGTTTTAAGCTCCACGTCTTCTGTAGAAAGATTTTCGCCTTTACAATTATTGGATTAACCAAACCGAGGGGATCGAACAAACGACCAATCGCTGATAGAACTGTTCTTTTTGTTATTTTAGAAGAAGCTTGATTGAAGTCTTGATAATCGAAGCGAAATAGGTCTGCTTGCGGCTGCCAAATCATTCCCAGCGTTTTGATTACATTGTCTCCAGATAAATTTAAATATTTCTCCAAGCTTCTACTATCAATCGATGTTAATACCTCCATACTATTAGAGCACCACTTACTTAGTGTGAAACCTCCAGAATTAAGTAGCTGAATTATTTCTGATTTAATTTGTTTAATTTCCGTAACGCTGTCAGCACCTGTTAACATGTCATCAACGTAAAAGTCTCGCTGAAGAATTTTTGCCCCTTGCGGATATTTTGATTGTTCTTCTTGCGCAAGATGATTAAGACACTGAGTGGCGAGAAACGATGCGGGTGCGGTACCATAAGTGACGGTAACTAATCGAAAGATTTCAAGAGGCTCACTTGGTGAAGCACGCCATAGAATGCATTGCCAATTACAATCCGAAGGCTGCATTCGCACTTGCCGATACATTTTTGAGATATCTGCAGTTAGAGCATATTTATAAGACCGAAATCGAAGAAGTATACTGAACAAGTCATTCTGAACTACTGGGCCAACCATTAGAACGTCGTTGAGTGAGTATCCTGACGTGGTCTTGCATGAGGCATCGAACACCACCCTCAATTTGGTACTACTGCTTGCAGGTTTCAGGACACAGTGATGAGGTAAAAAATAATGATTTTCTGGAAGCAAATCAACGGAGACTTTCTCCATATGTCCTAATTGTAAATAATCCATTATGAACTGGGTGTATTGCAATTTTAGGTCGGAATCCTTAACAAACTTGCGCTCCAAATTTAAAAATCTTCTTTTGGCTATGTATAACGACTTTCCTAGGAGTTTGGGATTTTTGCTAAAGGGTAATCGAACATGAAATCTTCCAGAACTATCTCGCTTTACATGCTCTTGGAAATGTTTCACACAATCATCATTTGCTATTAAGGACTTAGATTGTGATGAGCAGTTCTCAATTTCCCAAAATTTATGCACTAATTGCTCCAAGTCTTCTTCAAGGTCATCGGTTCTATTACCAGCAATCATTGAGCAGCCTGTGAATGCATTTTTTCCTCCAGATACGATCCAGCCCAATAAAGTTTTTTGAAGAATAGGAAATTCTGCGCCTAGACGTATCTGTCCCACGGCCAATAATTCAAAGAAGAGACTAGCACCAATTAGTAGATCAACTGATTGTGGAATGTGGAATTTGGGATCTGCCAAAGTTATGTTATCCGGAATGCTCCAGTTCTTACGCTCAATGGGATGACATGGCTGATTGCTTGTTATTTTAGGAATTACTAATGCATCAAAGGAAGTTTGATAGTTATTACACCGAGAATTGATTACGACATGGGTTTTATATTTTGCAGTGGTGATGGTAGAGCCTATACCAGTTATATCTACAAATGCCTTTGATTTCTTGAGATGAAGTTGTTGAACCAAGCGTTCAGAGACAAAATGAAGCGCAGATCCCGAATCAAGCAATGCTCTGTAGTGACAAAACTCACCTGCAATATTTTTTACACCAACCACTGCGGTAGCCAATAAAACGCCTTGAGCCTCCAGATTAGAATGCTTGACTGCATCCGATTCATTTACTAGCGACGTCATAGCAATTGCATTTGAAGTTGAAGGATTAGAGTTATCAGATGAAGGAGAACCATATGCACTGGAAGGATTCTGTGTTAAATCTCTATGAAGCAGAGTGTGGTGTTTGAAATTGCAATAATGACAGCGACCTGACCGACAATTCTTTACTGTGTGACCAATCTTTAAACAATTTATGCATAAGTTCATTCGTTTGGCTTCTGTGTATCTATCAAGGGCGGACAACTGTAGAAACTGTTGGCACTTTGCGATTTCGTGTTCGACTGTTTTGCAAAATTTGCATGTAAGATCAATTTTACTAGCAGTGAATGAAGACCTCCGTGGTTGGGTTTTAAATTTATTAATTCTCGTATTTACTTCTTGGATCTTTACAATGCGTTGAGTACGTTGACCATATTTTGTATTTTCCAACATTTGACATCTTTTATCTAGGAAGTCTGAAAATTCTTCCCATGAGGGTATGCTGTTAAGAGATGCTTCTTCCTCCCATTTTAAGTTGGTAACTGAATCAAGCTTGTCCCTAAGAAGCTGAAGAAGTAATCCATCAGATATCTGACTCGGTTGAGCGATGACACTCAATGCCCTCAAGTGTGATTTGACAGTGTCGGCAAATGTTCTTAATTGTATGATGGAACACTTATCTACTGGTTTAAGTTCGAACAAAGATTTTATATGGCTTTGAAAAATTAATCTTTTATTTTCATATCGCGACTTTAGCAGATTGAAGGCAATATCGAAGCCTTTGTTGTCTAAGCCTATGTTGCTAATTATTTGAAGAGGACCTTCCTCTAACGAACCACGCAAATATACTAACTTTTCCACCTTGGAAAGTTGCTCATTATCCTCAACAAGAGTGGTGAAGGCAGCATAAAAATCAGGCCAATCAACGAAATTACCAGAAAATTTCTTTATGTGCAGTTTTGGCAAATTAACATTAGGTTTTACTTGATGCGAAAAACTAGGCGCCTCCAAAAGAGATACAGAATTTCTGGGACGTTTTTGGTCCATTAGCGAAAGAAGCTTATTTTTTATTGAAATATAGATTTCCTCATATGAATCCCTTTTGTCACTTTTGACCTCCTCTGGATCTTCACACTCTAATTGAGCCTGAATAGCATTAAATCTCACTAAGTAACCTTCTAATAATGATAATCGCGTTTCCAATTCAGAATATGGCATATTTCTATCAGGTGTTTCAACATAATTTCTCATTTTCGTTTGTTGCATAGTTACTGTACCTCGCTGTATGCGTAAGTCACTAATTTTTCTTTTATTATTCGTTTGACCTTCATTTACGGAATTATCAACATTTAAATCTTTATCTTCCAACATTTTGACAAGTTATAAACTAAAGTAAAATAGCCGAAATATTTCTAAATAGCCGAGATTTAATTGATTTGCGAAAGTTCTTATATGAGTATAATTTACCGTCGCTCAATAACGGAGAAGTATTTGAGAAACAGTAATTCAAGCACTGTCTTTATTGCACCAAATGCAGAAGTATTTTATATTAATTTATAAATAGAAAGTTCATGCCAAAGTAATAAATTCACAACTAAAATATTGAATGTTTACTCACGAAATAAATCCCTTTGAATTATTATACACTTAGAATATTAAGCTTCGAAGAAATCCAGAGTAACGGGTTACTTCAGAACCGCAGAGTTGCACAGCAATTGATTAATTACTCGCTGCTAAAAAATCCAAAGAATCCAAAATCGATATGAGTTGCAGTCACTTTAATTCAAATATGTGATTTCCTTGTAATAAATCCAAAGTAACAGATTGCACTGTATCCAGATGATAACCACAGCAAACAAAATGATTTGAGTTGAAGTCACGTTAGCTATTATTACCAATGCAATTGATATCGTTTAATAAGTCCCTGCTCGGGCGCCAATGTGTAGTTCTCAAGCCTTTTTGAGAATTATCCAAATAAAATAAACCAAACGATGAGGAAATGAAATTAAAAACCAAACTTTTTGGGACTTAGCGATAACTTTATTTCAACTGCACTCTGTGACTGATTGCCTGCAACTAACTTTACAACTGGACTCAATTGCTGAAGATGAACAAAACGTTATATGTTATTTACTCACAAATACAACCTTTCTTTGCGCAAAAAATGTATACAAAACAAATGTAAATAACAAGTAATAGGAGTTTATAGATTGAACTTAGGAAATCAGTACATTAAAGAATTATGAACTTAACACCCTGAGTAATATGACTTTTGAGGCTTTCGCGGTTGCTCACTGACGTTTTTTATGTTTTCCGGATTATCCGTGTAAAATTATTAAGAGTGCTAATAAAAGTACTCACCCCGAACGTTTCGCATCAAGTTTCATTGAGCGTGGTCACCGGGAAACTGCCTGAAGTTGTCAGTGTCGATCCACACTGCGCAGATTGTACCGGTGCGTAGGCCGTTGTTGCGGTTGTTGCATTTGTTGATGTTGCGAAGAGGAATCCAAACAAACTACACTGACTGTGTCGCCTGGCGTGAATATTTTGTTTCGTATCGATCGTTGAGATGCTTTCAGTACGGGATCCCATGTTCGTGAAAGATGGAAATTTTTGTCGCGATTGAATGTTTGTCGTCGTTTAATTTCAATCGCCTCACGAACGAGCCGAGGCGTGTAGTGAGGTTCGCGGGCCAAGATTTCGGTCTTCTCGAAGTGAATCCAATGATGTTCCGATGGATGATCTAAAATATGCTCGCAAATTGCTGATTATTCCCGCTGATTCTTACTAACAGCACTTATTTGTTCTTTAAGCCGCGTAGCAATACTTCGTTGTGTTTGTCCAATATAAGATGACCCACAGCTAAAAGGGACAGCGTAAACGCCTGGCGACTGGAGAGGAAAACGATCCTTTGGTGGACGCAGGTAGTTTTGCACCTTTTTGGGTGGTAAAAAGATCGATTGTATCCCATACCGCTTCAAAACCTTTCCCACCCTATCCGTAACACCTCTGAAATAGGGCAGAAAAGCTCTCTTCTTCGACTGCTCCTGGTCAATGTCGACTCATCGCAAGGCAAACAATACCGCAACGGGACAATACTACCGACCTGAGCAAAGCGGTAGTTAATTTGTTGGATGAAGAACTTAGTGAGGCTACTGTCAGCATTCTATCCAAGGGACTGAACTTTGCGCCAACTCCACAACGTATCCCCATTAAACAACTGATTGGGAGCGTAGAAGAGTGCATTGCACGAAACAAATTCAGCAGTATCGAGGCTGAGACAATGCGTCAGGACGTAGCGGTTCTAGTTAGACGCATAAAAACACCTTCGTCCAGCAATGTAAGCAGAGAGGAGATGACTGCTTTGAAGGTACTGCGAAACAATGAAAAGGTTCTGGTGCTGCCAGCTGACAAAGGGAACGCGACCGTTGTGATGAAGAAAAGTGATTACTCTGCTAAAATGAACATTTTAGTAGATGATTCTAATACCTACACACCTGTAAACTATGATCCAACAGCCCGCTTTCTTAGAAGGATGTCGCAGCTGATAAATGGCAACAAGAGCATTCTTCCGCCAAGGCGCCTCGTCCCCTCCTGTCCACAGCCACCTAAATTATATGGATTACCAAAAATACACAAGATGGGTAATCCAATGCGACCAATCGTGAGCCAAATTAACTCACCCAGCTACCTACTATCCAAGCTTTTGGTTGATGTTTTGAAGCCATTGGTGGGTCAGACGGAACATCATATTAAGGATTCCACCCATTTTGTGTCGCTGCTGGTTGACTTGAGGCTTGAGGGAGACGAAGTTATGGTCAGTTTCGACGTAGAGTCACTTTTCACCAATGTTCCAGTCCAGGAAGTACTAAGTGTCATCAGGCAGCTGATTTCAACATCGGATATTAGCTCATCTTACATACCTCTTTTGGAGTTCTGCCTCACGTCTGGATATTTTGTGTTCGACGGCCAGTTTTACCTACAAAAAGATGGCGTGGCCATGGGGCTACCTTTAGCTCCCATAGTCGCGGACTTGTGGATGGAACATTTTGAGAAAATGGCATTGATAGGTTCTCCTAAGCGTCCCAAGGTTTGGCTTAGGTATGTTGATGATACTTTCTGTATCCTGAAAAAGTCGGACATCGCGAACTTTTTACAACATCTCAACTCGCTACACGTTAAGACCAAATTTACCATGGAGGAACAACAGGACGGTGCTCTTGCGTTCTTGGACGTGAGGGTGATCCGCAGGAGTGATGGTACGTTGGGTCACACAGTTCACCGTAAGGTCACACACACCAACCGATACCTGCACGCTACTTCCCACCACCACCCAGCAAATTTGAGATCCATCGTCTCTACACTAGTTCACCGCGCCCACAGAATCTGTGATGAAGAACACTTAGCAGCTGAACTCAAATATGTAGATGAAGTTTTAAAATCTAACGGCTATTCGAGGAAACAACGGACTTGGAAGCCAAATGCATCACGGGTAAGGGACATTGACCAGGAGCAGTCGAAGAAGAGAGCTTTTCTGCCCTATTTCAGAGGTGTTACGGATAGGGTGGGAAAGGTTTTGAAGTGGTATGGGATACAATCGATCTTTTTACCACCCAAAAAGGTGCAAAACTACCTGCGTCCACCAAAGGATCGTTTTCCTCTCCAGTCGCCAGGCGTTTACGCTGTCCCTTTTAGCTGTGGGTCATCTTATATTGGACAAACACAACGAAGTATTGCTACGCGGCTTAAAGAACAAATAAGTGCTGTTAGTAAGAATCAGCGGGAATAATCAGCAATTTGCGAGCATATTTTAGATCATCCATCGGAACATCATTGGATTCACTTCGAGAAGACCGAAATCTTGGCCCGCGAACCTCACTACACGCCTCGGCTCGTTCGTGAGGCGATTGAAATTAAACGACGACAAACATTCAATCGCGACAAAAATTTCCATCTTTCACGAACATGGGATCCCGTACTGAAAGCATCTCAACGATCGATACGAAACAAAATATTCACGCCAGGCGACACAGTGAGTGTAGTTTGTTTGGATTCCTCTTCGCAACATCAACAAATGCAACAACCGCAACAACGGCCTACGCACCGGTACAATCTGCGCAGTGTGGATCGACACTGACAACTTCAGGCAGTTTCCCGGTGACCACGCTCAATGAAACTTGATGCGAAACGTTCGGGGTGAGTACTTTTATTAGCACTCTTAATAATTTTACGCAGATAATCCGGAAAACATAAAAAATGACCCTGAGTAATGTACAGCAAAGGTATTATTTAAAATCTGGAAAAATTTCTGAGGTGGGAATAAAAGGACGTATAAAATTAATCGAAAACGGTCGATGTTAGAGTCAAATTCATAGTTTTCGGGGTCGATGTGGTGAATAGGAATGTGGGTGGGCAGGAAGTGACATATTTAAAAAATCGAAAACGCCCAATATTTGTTTCAATTCCGTACTTTTCAGGTTTGCTGAGATGAGCAGTGACACTCCCGATGCAGTTATACAAGTTAATAAAATTTGTTTAAGTTGTTATAAAAAAACACGATTTTATTTTTATAGCCAAATGGCTTGTTTCTTTATTGAAACTCAACTTCAGACTGACTACTTAAAATCTAATTACAAGATGTTCACTTATGATTCTACCCACGTCTGTTTCTTGCTAATTTGATATGAGTTTGCACCTGCATCTATTTCCTGGTAAAAATATCATCTGCAGTCAAATAATAATAATAATAAATAAATTTATTCGCCTTATGATAAGCATTATATAAAATTCATACAATATTTAAGCCTTATCTATTCTAATAATTCAATAAGCTTTGTTTTAATCAATTCAATACATTTCTTTTTAAATCTGAAAATATTTTTCTCATTTCTATCGCGTTTTATCTTATTAAACATTTTGACACCTTTATATAATAGTGAATTCTGGGCTCTAGCTGTGTTACAATGTATCAACCTAAATTCATTTACACTTCTCAAATTGAATTGATGCACACTTCCCACATAGATTAAATGTCTACTCAAATATTCTGGTAACACATTATTCCTTATTTTAAATATAAACAACAATACATTCAAAATCAATCTTTCTTTTACACTCATCCATCTAAGTACACTCAACATATCTCCTATCCGTGTATATCTATTGCACTTTAATATCACTCTCATAGCTTTGTTTTGGAGCTTCTGCATTCTATCCATCATTTCTTGATTACTTAAAAATAATACGGATGAGCAATATTCAAAATGTGGTCTAACTATAGAATTGTATATTCGAATTGCTGTCATAAGACTTATTTTGTTCCTGGTTCTTTTTAAGTAACCTATTTTTTTACCTATCTTTTTACAAATATAATCTACATGCTCCTTGAAACTCAACTTTTTATCTATGATGACCCCTAAGTATTTTATTTTATCCACACGTTCTATAGTATCATTTACAATTTTAATCCCATCACTATATTCTCCATTTACAGACATATATTTCGTTTTACACACATTTAATTTCAATCTGTTCATGCACAACCATTCACTTAAAGCCGACAGGTCATTTTCTAATAAGCCTATTTCACATTCAATATCATCACACGCTAGATACACCAATGCATCATCCGCAAACAGTAGAATTTTCGTGTTTCGCACCACAGACGTTATGTCGTTAATATAAATCAAGAATAGAAGTGTTCCTAAAACTGATCCTTGAGGTACACCAACGGTTATCTCCAGCTTTTTTGATGTATATTCATTCACTTTTGTTCTTTGATACCTTTAAGTTAAGTATGATTCAATCCATTTGTACTCTTTTCCTCTTTTTCCATACATGTACAGTTTTTTCAACAAAATTGACCTATCCACTGTTTCGAACGCCCTCTTGAAGTCCAGAAAAACTGCTATTATTTTTTTCTTAGTTTCCATGACATCTTTCCATTGTATTAAAAGCCAATTCAATGCAGTCTCGCACGAGTGTCCTTTTCTAAATCCTGATTGCTGTTCTCCAAATATTTGATTTTTCTCAAAATAAGCTTCAAGCTGGTTATGTATTACTTTTTCGAGGATTTTTTCACATGTTGGAAATATGTTTATTGGTCTCAACTCTTCACATTTAATTGTATTTTTTACTTTCTTAATTGGTATAATTAAAGATTCTCTCCACTCCTCAGGAAAAGTTCCTTCTTCTAATGATTTATTAATAATTCTGCATAGTGCTGGTCCAAGTTTACTCCAATTTCTCAAAATCATCTTTGTTGAAATCCTGTTGTTATCCTGTTTTTTGTTCATTCCAGTTATCATTTCTTTCAATTCTGCCACGTTTACCAATTTAAATGTGAATATATTTTCACTCAGCTGAATATGGCTAACATATTGTGAAGCAGGTATTGAATCCGCTATTTCGATTATGCTGTCAACAAAAAATTTGTTTAAGTTTTCAGCTATTTCGTTGTCCGTTGTTAACATTTTATTTGAAATGTTCACCCTTCTAATAATTTCTGTATTAGACTTCATAACGTATTTTTTGATATACCTCCACATATCTTTTTGATTGTTTGCACAGTCTATTTTCATTTTAATTAAATTTGACTTTATCATTTTCGAATATCCGTTACGACAACTTTCATAATTCTCCCAGTCTATATGTAGTCCTGTTAAGACTGCTCTATCATAGCTTTCCTTTTTCCTTATTTTAGCTTGCTTAAGATCTTGTGTGTACCACTCATTTTCGTCTTCCTTCACTTCTTTCGTCACCACAAATTCCTTTGTAATATCTATTATTGTATTCGAAAATATTTTAGCAGCTTCGTTACAATCTACCTTACTGTTAATTAAGCCATTGATGTTAATTTCCTCCAACCTCTCCGTAAATTTAGCTTGGTCATATTTTAAAATGCTTAGTTTTCGTTTTTCTTTAATTTTGTTTGTATTGACATTTAATTTAATATCAATTGTTTCATGGTCACTTATTTTGAAATTAGTATTTACATCCGCAGTAATATTATTAACATTTGTAACTACATAATCAATCATAGATCTGCTTGTTTGGGTCACTCTTGTATATTGTTGGATTATTTGTTTAAAGCCATTATCTAGAATTATATTATGTACTTGTTTTGAATATGTGTCTGTTCCTAGATAATTTATATTGAAATCACCCGCTATTATTATGTTATGCCCATTCTCCGAAAGTTCCTCGCACCTTTCCATAAGTAGTTCACAGAATGATTTAGGGGATGAATTTGGAGATCTATAGCTCAAATCAATCATGTAGCTCCAATTCTGAAACCAGCATTTTATTGACAACCACCACATTGCTTTATTGATTGCTACTTTGGATATTACTTGATATTGCCACTCCTTTTTTAGGTATAAAGCTACTCCCCCGGTTCTTTTTGATTCTGAATCGCATCTTATTACCTGGTAGTTATTTATTTCTATTTCTCTATCTTCAATGTCATCTATTAAGTGTGTTTCTAATAACATAACGAAATCAAATTTTTCCTCTCGGATTAGTGCTTCCAATAAGTCGAAATTATTTATTAGTCCCTGAATATTTAGATAAATTCCACGCAACGTTTTTAATTGCTAGTATTTAACTCTACTCTTCTCAATATTCAATTTTCTTATGTATATGGGACATATTCTACTAAAGGTTTTATGATTTATATCTAGATTAAGTCCTAATCCACTATTCGCTTTCATACAATTTACACACATCTCTTTATTTTCATTATTACACATTCTCGTATCATGATCACCCGTACATTTCGCACATGAGAACGAGAAAGTGTTTATGATAGTGTAATCTGGTTCGATGTCATGTTACGTGGGAATGTTTTCAAATGCGATAAGTCACGTTGCTACCGGAGTTAACGCTTCTCCTCTTAAGTGCGAATGTCCTCGTTTGCCGGATCAGAAGAATTGTGAATCGTAGAATTTACGCCTGTTATTTCCTAGGTGCTTTTCTGTTTTTACTGATGATCCTTCTGCTTTTTCGTCTTTGGAAGTAATGACCTTTTCCTGTTTTGTTTCTTCTGCTTTATGTGGAGCTGCTTCTAGAAATGTATCTGTTAATTTTTTTTCAGGATGAGTAAGTATTTCGTCTTTCTATAGGATGACAATATTTGTGTTTTTCCTTCATATTACTTAAAATAAAAGTATTATGGTTAGTATAATTCCGATGATGATGATCAATCCATAACTGATTAATTGATGGGTATTCTTCTCAGTGCGTAAGAGTTCGACCTCGGGGGTATTGTTGATCTGGATCTCCTTTATCATTTCGAGTGATAAGAGTTCTCGATGTTCGTTCTCCTCTGGAGTTGGCTGTAAGATAGCAGGAAGAGCCTGAAGGGTTGATGCTTCCTTTGATATAAATTGTCTGCCGTTAATAGTAAAGTAAAGTAAGAAATTTAATTAAAAATGTTCCGTTAAGGCTGATAGTGATAGTTCATGATTAAGGTAAGGGAACAAAGGATTAGGGATGAGCGATGTTGACAAAGCATCGATATTGACATCGATGTCAACATCGATGACTGAACATCGATAACCGATAATAATCGAACTCAAAACATCGATGTTCCTTAATATCGATGTTATATAGAACAGGTTAATAGAATGGTGGCCAAGGGCGTAAAAAGACAATATACTTGAATGTTGTTTTTTCTTTTGTTTTGTGATGTAGCCAAAGCCCCGGAAATAACCCTAGATGCGTTTTTAGCATGGTTAAGACCGGAAAATAATGAAGTAAATTGAACGTCTTGTTTTGGTATTGCTGCGAGCTAGAGAAATGCCCAGAGATGAAGTAGACTTTTTTATGATAGGAAAACTCGTCGGTCAACCTCGTCAGCACAAAGAACTTGGGTGTAAATTTTAACTCGAAACTTTTTTTCGATGACCACATTTCGTACATTGTTAATAAGACAAATGCAAATTTGGGCTTCATAGAGATGGTCTTGTGGCTTTGGCGATTCATTCGTCAGCAAGACTCTTTATTGCTCTTTTTAACCGACTTCCCGAAAAAAAAGAGGTTCTAAGTTCGATGCGTATTTTTTTTTTAATTTTTTTTTTTTTATGTCTGACCGGGCATAACTTCGTAACGATGTCTGCAATATATCAGGCTAACGGTCAGTTGAATCCATGCAATTACAGCACAGTAAAACGCATACGAATAATAATAAAACCTCTTTATTATGTTTATCCAATCACCAACGTTTCAACCGGCCTCCCGGTCATCTTCAGGGAATTCTAGAACAAAAGAACCCGTTATGCATCACAAACCACTATCAAAATCTCAAGCATGCTTACAAAACTTTGCAACAAAAACATATACAGCTAGTCCAAACATTACAAGTGTGTTCGCTGTTGTCAAGGTATATATAAACCAAACAAAAAATATTAGAAAATTTTTTTTTAAAAATAGAATAGTGGCTCTAAAAAAATTTTCTAATATTTTTTGTTTGGTTTATATATACCTTGACAACAGCGAACACACTTGTAATGTTTGGACTAGCTGTATATGTTTTTGTTGCAAAGTTTTGTAAGCATGCTTGAGATTTTGATAGTGGTTTGTGATGCATAACGGGTTCTTTTGTTCTAGAATTCCCTGAAGATGACCGGGAGGCCGGTCAAAACGTTGGTGATTGGATAAACATAATAAAGAGGTTTTATTATTATTCGTATGCGTTTTACTGTGCTGTAATTGCATGGATTCAACTGACCGTTAGCCTGATATATTGCAGACATCATTATGAATTATCGGTCAACAAACACACGTAGTTATAACTTCGTAATGCGTCAACCGATTTTGATGATTCTTTTTTTGTTGGGTAGAGTATGTTCACCGATTGGTACCATGTGAAAAAAATTTTTGGTTGGGTGGGGGTGGGGGGTGGTTGTGAAACCTAACTTTGTAACGCGTGGTCCGATTTGGATGGTTCTTTTTTTGTTGTACAGAGTATTATCCCCCATTGCTAACAGGAGAAAAAAAATTTGGCCTTGGGTGGGGGGAGGGGGGAGGGGTAGTCGAACTTTGCAACGCGTGGACCGATTTGGATAATTCTTTTTCTGTTGGGTAGAGTATGTTCAGTGGGAGATACTAGGTGAAAAAAATTTTGGGGGGATGGGGGTGGGGGTGGGGGTGGAACCTAACTTTGTAACGCGTGGTCCGATTTCGATGGTTCCTTTTCTGTTGTAAAGAGTATGATCCCCCATTGCTAATAGGAGAATAATTTGGTCCTATGGAGAAAGGTGTGGGTGGGGGGGAGGGGTAGTCTAACTTCGTATCGCGTGGACCGCTTTGGATAATTCTTTTTCTATTGGGTAGAGTATGATCCTTGGCTGATACTACGAGAAAAAAAATGTTGCTGGGGGGGGGGGGGGTGGGAGAAGGGGGGTGGAACCTAACTTTGTAACGCCTGAATCGATTTGGATGCTTCTTTTGCTGTTGCATAGAGTGTGATCCCCTATTGCTAATAGGAGAATAATTTGGTCCTATGGTGGAGGTGGGGGAGGGGGAGGGGTAGTAACTTCATAACGCGTGAACCGATTTCGATGATTCATTTTCTATTGGGTAGAGTATGATCCTTGGTTGATACTACGAGAAAAAAATGTTGCTGAGGTGGGGGTGGGAGAAGGGGGTGGAACCTATTTTTGTAACGCCTGAATCGATTTGGATGCTTCTTTTGCTGTTGTATAGAGTGTGATCCCCCATTGCTAATAGGAGAATCATTTGGACCTATGGTGGTGGTGGGGGAGGGGGAGGGATAGTAACTTCGTAACGCGTGAACCGATTTCGATGATTCCTTTTCTGTTCGGTAGAGTATGTTCCTTGGTTGATACCATGAGAAAAAAGTTTAGTGGAATGGGGGTGGGGTAGGGGGTTAAAACAAACGTCTAACGTGTGGACCGATTTGGATGGTTCTTTCTTCGTTGTATAGAGTAGAAGACACTTAAAAGTGTAAAATAAAATAGTTTTTAAAAAAAAAGTTGAACCGACTTCACAAAAAGCGCTAAAAAGCATAAAATAATTTTTAATTTTATATCTATTACGACATTTTGAAGTCAGTGCAAATTAAACAAATAAAACTATTAGTAAGTTCTAATCGTAAGTTTAGATTCTAGCCGTTTGTTGTGTTTGACGAAAATGGTTTGCTCTGGTTCATAATCTTTTATTGGCTTTCTTTTCTTATTATGGTTCTTGATATCTTTTTGTTGTTTTTTTTTTAATTTTTACATGTTACTTAGTCGAGCCTTCTCGAAGTCTTCGGGACCTATATTTGGGTTTCTACCTTTAAATAATTCGACAGGTTTTTTCCCAGTAGTTGAGTGAATGGAATGGTTATATTCGTTCACAGATCGTTCGAGTAGTTCTTCGAATGTACGCGTTGTATGGTCAGTTTTTATGCACCTCATGATTGCTGAGATTCTATCTGACCATTTACCTCACTTTTGTATGGAGGTGTTTTAAAAATTATCTTCAATTTATCTTCCAACATAGAGATTATTGGAGCGGAATTAAGGGACTTTTCATTGTCAATGGCTACTACTTCCGATACGCTAAATAAAAATAATGTATCTCCTAAAGGTCATTTAATATCCTCAATGGATCTAGATTTAATTACTTTTGCTTGGGCGAGTTTGGTAAATTTGTCAATTGCTGTTAGAACTAATTTCTTTTCTGTTTAGTAAATGCCGATGTGCAATGTGTGACCTGGGTAATTAGGAATAGGAGTGGGATTAATAATTTGTTTGTTAGGGTGTCTTTCATATTTGTTTTCTTTGCACACTGTACAGCGTTTTGCCAGATAATTTATCTTCCTGCTCATTTTTGGGAAGTAATACTTTTCCAAGATTTGTTGCCTATTCTCCTGCGATTTGCGGTGAGCTCTACGGTGGGCAGTTAGTATAATTTCATCTTGTTCGGTTTCAATTTCTATATCGGTAACAATGGTTTGTGTAAATCGAATTTATATAGCTTATAAAATGTATTGGATATATTTCTTGAATTATTCCCATTATTGGCTCTTCTGTCATTAAGCCATTTATCGTAAGTGGATTGAGATATCTTTTGAAAATACTTATTATGTCCGCCTCTGAATATTCATGTTGAATTATTATATGTCTGGTGTAATTTTCGAAAGGGTGCTTTTTCTGGTAACTTGTTTTGTTGCTTGTTTTTAGAATTAGCTGATTGCGAAAAACATTAATAGGGGCTTCTACCGAGGGGATTGGATTGTGTGAGGAACTTTCATCACTGTGTTGAGTTACTGACATTGGATTTAGTTGGGTTTCTTTTGGGAGTCTTGATAGCGTGTCTTTTTTGGGACGATCCATACGGGGGAGTTATAAGGCGATTTTGATGGTCTTATTATTCCATTTTCTAGCAATTAGTTTATTTGTTTTTCGACTTCGTCTTTTAAGCACATGGGGTATGGATATGATCTTGAATAAATGGGATCGTCAGTGGAGGTCCGGATTTCTGCTTTAACCGTAGCCGTGTACATTAATTTTTCATCGGTGTCAGAAAACAAACTAGGACAGAGTTTTATGACATTATTTAGTTTTTGCTTTTGATCTGAACTCAAATGGTATGTTCTGATGTTAATGGTATTAACTGTGTCAGAAAGATGTTGTTTTAATGGGATTATGATGTCTGGTTGTATCATCATATAATTTTCATTTGTATGGATTATGGCTCCTAGCTGTTTAAAACTGTTATTACCAATTATACCGCTAAAAGAAGTAAGATTTGGTAGGATGAAGAATTTCAGTTTTTGTGTTTTTGGTCCGAATAAATTAACTAGGGCATGATGAGTAACTTTAATTTTTCCTCCTATAGAGTAAGCATAAAAAATATTTTCGTTTGGAATAGGATTTCTTATATATCGGGATTGGATATAATTTTTGTTTCAACCGGTGTCTATTAAAAATTTCAGAATTTCTCCGCTCTTCGCTTTATGCTCAAGAAAAGGCAGCGAAGAGCTCCTTAGTCTAAAAAATAAATGTCGTCTAATTCTTTTGAGCTCCGATCTTCTTGAGACTCGATGTAGTCGGTTAATGTTTGATCAGTGTCTTCGTCAAAAATTCCGCATTTCGGGGCTGTTTTGGTAGTTTACGGCGCGTGAATGCAAAGAGTGATCTATATCCATAGGTTCCGGTTTAGGATTGGGTTTAGGAGGTAAAGGGCTCTGTCTTAGGAAGTTAGGTCTGGAAGGTATTTGAGGATTATTTACTAACTCGGGGTAGAAATTGGTTCTAGGCAATGGAATCGGAGTGGGATGTTTTTGATGAGGGTTATTTCTTGGCGGGAACGGGCTTAATGTTTGAGGTTGTGGCCTTCTAATGACTCCGTGACTGTGTTGAACACGATAGTCCACGTTCTGTTATTTAAGACATAAGTGAAGGGCCTGAGGGAGATCCACCGGTTCCTTCATACTAAGTAGTCGGGGGAGATCTCCTTTAAGTCCTCTTACAAAGGTATCTAACGCTTTATCGCGGTATGCTTGGGTTATTATGTTCAGAGATTCTTGATTCATCTCCATTGATGATAGTTTATTGAGAATTAGTGAAAGGTGATAATACACTTCTTGGTAGAATTCAGGAATTGTATTATTTCCTTGTATCAATGTGGTAATTTTACCTAGGTCTCTCTTATCTGCGTAGTGTAAGGTAAGACACTTGGCGATTTTCTCCCAATTTTGTGGTGTGTTATACGATTCTAGTGCAATGTCTGCACAGCCAGTTACTTTGTTTCGAATAAGAACTGAATTGTCCTGGTTGACCAGAAAAATCTCTCAAACTTTTTACTACGTCGGGTATTTTATCCATATCGGATAAATCTCTTTCTTGCCCAACGTCGATAGTTTGATCTGAGTCACTGTGGGTGTCGATTCCCGGATTTATGGCAGAATAAAAAGTTTCTCTACATTCTTTTCTAACAATTTCGGATATAATAGCGGTTAAGTTAGTTAAATCGATATTGCCGTGGTTATTGCAGCTTGATACGTCTACCTTTACATATGGTGTGAGTGGTTCTTCTCGCGTTCATCAATCTGGATCTGATGCATTTTCATTCCGATGTATTGATTATCTTGAACTTTTGCGAGCTATATATTCTATTAAATCGAATGCTGTTGGCTCTGATCAAGTGGATCCTCGTTTCATTAAATTGATATTGCCATGTATTTGCGGATGCGTGGAAAATAGCGTTTGTTTCACCAGTTGCTAAGAAAACTTCCCCCAGTATCCATTCTGACTATAGGCCTATTAGCATACTGAGTTTTCTTGGAAAAGTAATGGAGAAAATAATGGTGGTTCAAATTCAACAGTTTTTGAGTAGTAATGACCTTATATGTAGATTTCAATCTGGTTTTCGGTCGAAGCATAGTTGTGAATCTGCTTTGTTGAAGGTGTCAACGGATCTTCGAATTCCACTTGATGCAGGAAATGTTGGTTCTGCTTGATTTCTCAAAAGCATTTGACAGCATTGATCACTCGATTCTGCTTGAAAAGCTTTATAGTAAATTTGGTTTCTCTACTTCTGCTGCAGCTCTGATAAATAATTTTCTCGCACACAGGTTTCAGCGGGTAAGAATAAGGGACAAGTTATCATCGTTGTTACCTCTACGTCGTAGAGTTCCGCAAGGGTCTGTTCTTGGACCTTTATTATTTTGTATGTACATTAATGGTCTCCCTACGGCAGTCCAAAATGTGCAGCTTCATCTCTATGCTGATGATGTTCAGCTTTATTTGAGTAGACCGGTTGGATTATTGGAGGATTTATTTGCTAGAGTTAATGATGACCTCGAGGAAATTTCTGCTTGGTCATTGAACAATCACCTCATACTAAATCCTAGTAAGTCCCAATTTATAGCTTTATATGGCAACACAACGCTTAGGGTAAATGAATTACCGTCTGTTATTCTTAATAATAGTGCTTTGCCTTTTGTAACCAAAATTAATAATCTGGGGGTGTTACTGAATACTTCTTTGAGGTGTTGCGATCATGTCAGTGCTACTCTTGCAAGGATATATGGTGGATTGAGAAGGCTGTGGTTGTCTGCCGATGTATTGCCTCTTGAAATGCGCTTAAAGTTGGTTAGAAGTCTTATTCTGCCTTATTTCACATATGGTAGCTTAATTTACCCAAAACTTGACTCAACTTGCAGGCGCAGGGTAGAGGTTGCATTTAATGACTGCATTCGATTTGTTTTTAAACTGAGCCGATCGGATCACATTACTCCCTTGAAGCTTTCTTTACTGGGTTGTAATATTGATTTATACTTAAAGCGTAAGGCCTTATTATTTTTGTTTAATTTAATTCATTCTGGAGAACCAATATATCTTGCTGAGCACATTCAACTTTTACAGTCGCGGAGAGGTCGCAGGTTGCTTATTCCTAGGTATCATTCGTCAGTCCTTGAGGGTTCTTACTTTATCCAGCTCGCCCGACTTTGGAATTCTCTTCCTGCAAGAGTTCAGGATGCTTCTTCTGTCAATGAGTTCAAACGTCTTATTTCTTTTTGTGAATTATAACTTCTGGTTCGTGTGTGAAAGGTTGTACAGTATTTTTTATATTTAGATGAATTTTTAAAACTATGCATTTAATTTATTTATATTTTCTTATTTCTTATTATTTACAAATTCAATTTTCGCTTGCTTTACTTTCAAATTATTTATATTTGCTTTATGATATGTAGTAGACTTTTATTTGATTTAATTCTTAGTAGCTTCATTGTTCACCATAAATTGATTTATTTCCTAAATTGACTGTAGCGTACTGTTAAAAGTTTTTTAAACTTGTGTATGCACTTTTATATTTGAATAAATGAAATGAAATGAAATGAAATTTGTAGTACGAGAGGAGGAAGGCGGATTAAGAGTGGGATTTGGATTCTCTGCGCTCAACAACAATTTTGGTGGTTTAATTATGCTATCGTTTGGATTAGCCATGTTTATATTTTTTATTAAAAGATCACTATTTTTGAGAAGGAAAAAAAGCTAAATTAATTTTTTGATTTCTTTTAAGTATAGTTATAGTATGGCAAAGGCTTATTTTCCCATTCCAGAATTTTCACTTTCAAGACAAACTTCCAGAAGACTCTCAATAAGATAAATACCAATAATAATTTCTTTATTTTTCTTTATACAAAAAATATTCACTTGTGTGATTGGAAGATAATATTTTTTTGCAAAACCTTAGCTAAGTATCAATCTTTTTTAATGTATTTAGGTATGTTAAATTGTTTCTAATTTTTATTCCTTTTTTTCTTTCATGAATTCTCAATATTTTTTTTCACTGACTTATTTTTCGTATTAAAATTGTCTCTTTTATTGTTAATAATTAATTATCAAAGAGATCTCAATATGATATTGTTCTTTACACTTTTCTTTGTTACTATGTTAAAGAAAAAAATCAGTTTTTCTTGCTATAAATGACTTACATTAAAATTAACAGATGAAGAACGGACATCTGGACGAGTCTTACGATGAGATGGCGTACAGGTGCTCCGGTGCTTTTGTCCTTTTCCTGTAAGTGGGACCGCTTGTGGTATTTCTTCAGCAACAAGTTAGGATGCTGTTGATGAATATATGTATCCTTGATGTGGTTAATCGTAGAAGTTGGCAATGGTTAGCACACCTTGTTTTCTTTTCCTTTTTTTCACAAATAATGAGCATAAAACAAATTACAATTTCTTGCTTGTGATTACACTAATTAGCTCATAGAGTAGCTTCACCGTTTATGATGGTAAAACACTAATTAATTCACTATTTATGAAAAAAATAACTCACTGTTTATGAAAAAGTGGCAATGGTTAGCTCACTAATTTATTTGGTAACTGCGGCAATGGTTAGCACTTGTTACACTGTTAAAATTTGGACTGTTCTTTTCGCAAATCGCTACCAACGGTCCCTGCTCGGGCGCCAGTTAATAAAATTGGTTTAAGTTATTATAAAAAAAACACGATTTTATTTTTATAGCCAAATGGCTTGTTTCTCTATTGAAACTCAACTTCAGACTGACTACTTAAAATCTTATTACAAGATGTTCACTTATGATTCTACCCACGTCTGTTTCTTGCTAATTTGATATGAGCTTGCACCTTCATCTATTTCCTGGTAAAAATATCATCTGCAGTCAAATGATGAGAACGAGAAAGTGTTTATGATAGTGTAAACTGGTTCGATGTCATGTTACGTGGGAATGTTTTCAAATGCGATAAGTCACGTTGCTACCGAAGTTAACTTATACTATGAGTTTAGGAAACTTCTACCACACAACAGATTGGGGTGAAGGGGTAGTAACATGTAAAGAATTAAAAATTACGGTCCCTTACCACAACCCCACGCGACGTCGGGCACGGAATCGGGGAATCGTAGTTAACGGAATCGGAGAATTTTCATTTATTATATTTCAGACCTTACATAATTAAGATACAAGTCTTTTCGAAGTGTAGGCAAATAAGAGTAACATTATTATAAAAATAAAAATTAACAAGAAGTAAGAAAGAATGTAAATAACAAAGATATGAAATAATTCAATTAATCAAGAAAGTTGTAGAATACATTGAGGAGAAAAAAAAAATAAAAAGTAAAAAGAGCTTACTTATCTATTCAACTTCATTTAAGAGATAAGAAAACAAAATGTCTTTGAACCTGCTGCTGTTGTATGAGCTTTTAATATTTAGCGGTAGCGCATTCCACATTCTGATCGCCTGAACAAAAAATTGTCGCTCGGTAGTAATACAATTAAAATGCGGAGTCATTATCGAAAGATTTCTAGATGATCGCAGAGAAACAACCCTGTCACTGAGGTAACCGGGAAATCGGGTAATAAGAAGATTGTTTAAAAAACATATCGAGCGATATTGAAAATAAGTCGTGAGAGAGCAACCGAAAATAGAGTTGGCATGCTGAGAAATGTGATCATGTCTCCAAAGTCCAAATATATATCGTACAGAGGAATTGTGAGCGACTTGTAACTTCCTAAAGGATACGGAATCCGTCTTGCTAAAAATCTCACATCCAGTTAGAATGGGTGCAATAAGTGTCTTTACAAGATATAGACGTGTTTCGCGAGGTATAAAATGAGCCGATAAAGACAGTTTGCATAGGGTCCCATAAATTTTAGCAACAAGACTGTCAATGTGACTATTCCAAGACAACTCACTATTGATCAGGATTCCCAGATCTTTAACAACTTTCATGTAAGGGATGACCATATTATCGATAACTATGGGAGGTAAGCAAGAACTATCAAAGTTCCGCTTGTAAATAGCAATAGCATTAGATTTAGACGCATTTAATACAAGTTTGTTTCCCTCAGCCCAACCTAATATTGCTGTAAGGTCCTCACATAATCTATCTACTAGGTCATCAACAAGCCCTAGAGGACGGGATAGGTATATTTCAACGTCATCGGCATAAATATGATACCTACAATTTTTAACAACCATAGGTAGATCATTAATAAAACACACAAAAAGCAAAGGTCCAAGTATCGACCCCTGCGGCACGCCACTGGAAACAGGAAGCAGCCCGGACACAGAATCACCACACACAACACATTGAGATCTCCCCCTTAAGTAGGACCAAATAAGCCTACTGGCACATCTGGTAAATCAAATTACGACAAAGTTTGTCTATTAAGAGATAATGGTCAACCTTATCAAATGCTTTTGAGAAGTCAAGCAATGCAAGGACAGTGATCAGTTCCGAGGAAATACTACAGCGAATGTCATAGGTTATTTTAAGCAAGGCCGTGATACAGCTGTGCTGAGCGCGGAACCCAGATTGAAAGTCAATCAACATGGAGTGAGCCTTTAGGGGTTCGTTGATTTGTAAGGAAAGTATCTGCTCAAAGGCCTTTGACAAAAATGGTAGAAGAGATATTAGTCTGTATTCAGGTGTGGAGGACCGAGAGGTTTTACGAACTGGAATAACTTTAGCCAATTTCCACTTAGAAGGAAAGGCGGAAGTTGTTATAATAGTATTAAAAATATGCGTAATATATCGTAAAACGATGGGCAGGATAACTTTAATGAAATCTTGGTGAATGTTGTCAAGGCCAGCAGCTTTAGATTTGATGGAGCAAATAGTGTTAGCAACCTGTTCCTCATTAACATTAACAAAAGAAAAGTTGCCGCCGGTTATAGATTCGCAAGGATCACCGAAGAAATGAAAAGGTGTGTTAAAATTTATAAATGTTTCATTAAGTGCGTCAGGATCCTCATCAATGGTGGATTTATTACGTTTACCAATTCCAATACTCGTCAAATTATTCCAAAGCCGTTTGGCTGGAAGCCTGATGTCAAGTTTAGATTTATAAAACGACGCCTTGGATTTCCGAACTTTCATAGTAACTCTGTTTCTCAAAACACGATAGCTGTGCCACATTTCAAGGATTTTAAAACGTTTCCAATATTTGTATGCTTTGTTGCGTTGGTGAAGTAAAGAGAGTATATCGGCAGTAAGCCAGGGTACATCAGAAACGGGGCTAAACTTAGTCCTTTCTGGAACATGTGTATCAAAAAGATATTCCACCCGATTATCAAAATACTCAATCTGATCATCTGCACTGCCAAATAAGTAGATTGCTCCCAGCCAACCGTTTCTGCATCTGAAATGAGTTGCTCAACGTTAATTGCCCGAAAATCTCTGTATGTAAACGAAAATGGAGAGTTTCTATAGTTACCGAGGTTATATGTCATGTAGATTAGATCATGTCTAGAGAAAGCAGAAAGATCGATTTGGTTATGGAAAAGAACTGAGTCAGAATCAGCCACAATAAATAGATCTAAAAGTGTAGCCGAACCGTCCGTGAAGTGAGTGGGTGATGAGTTTACGACACTTAGAGATAATGTGCCAAGCATAGAACGTAGAGAATTCGTCAACGAATTGTTGACTAAGATGTTAGTGTTAAAATCACCTGCAATAATAATGAGTTCATATAGATGGCAGATGCAAGAAAGATCTTCCTCAAGATCAAGAAAATCATTGAAATTGGGTGGCTTGTAAACCGATCGGACAAGACAACTATTGTTCCCTATGTAAATTTTAACGATTATGTATTCGATTGAGGCATTTACTCCAGATGAAGCAACAACACGACCACGCAAGCCGCTCCTCAGAAACATGGCAACACCACCACCAGCAATACCCAAACGATCATTCCGAAAAACCTCATAACAAGGCAGTGAAATCAAACTATCATTAATATGTGGCTTAAGCCAGGACTCAGAGACACAGATAATGTCTAATGAATTGCCACCAAAGGTGTGTCGAAATTCATCAATCTTCGGATAAAGACTCTGCGCATTGAGATGGCAGACCTTAAATCCAGTCTGTTGCTCAGATAAGATCCTCAACAAAATCCGTGTGTTATTCAGACAACCAGAGATGGAAGCACTAGAATCTAAATTATCCATAATCAAGTAAAATAAAATAATACATAACAAACAAAAGACACAGCAGCAGGCAGAAATAACAAAGCAAGCAATGTAGTAAATAGCAAATAAGGAAAGATATTGAATAAAAATAAACAATAACAAGTACCAAATTAACTGGACGATTAAATTCAAGTAAACATAAACAGATAATTGTAATAACAAGGAAAAGAAAAGAAAAGAAAAATTTTAATATTAATGTCATTGCTGTTTGTTGTGCGATCCGGTTTTCATGAGATAATCAAGGCTAGGTACCTTCTCAGCGGGGGCATCACCTCTTTGACGCATGAAGACCTGTCCATTTCTGGTGAAAACGGTATGTAATCTTTTCCGGCGTTTGAGTCTTTTAGCTTCTCTGAAGATAGCGTAATTCGTTTTAGTGAGGCTTTCCTGAACAAATATTTTCCCATTGGACTGCAAACCGACGTCACGTAAACTTAGCTGGGACTGTTTACTTTTGTGTGATACCGCTCTCAAAATGATATTTCTATCGCGTGTGCTGCAAAATTTGATTAGAACAGAAGTACTTACAGTGTTATTTTGACTGTTCATGCGGAGAATCTGCTTAAGTGGAGGATGTGAATCAATTGTAATTGAATCACAAAGATTAGTGTAGATTTTGTACAGATCCTCATTTTCTGTTTTCGTTATGCCGTGCAAAATTATGTCCTGCGAGTGCAAATTACGTTCAAGGAAGCCAATTCGCATGTCCAAGTTCGACACAGTACCACAGGTCTGCTGCAATTTCTTCTCGATGAGTGAGGTGTTATCCGCTAAGCGTTTGTATATTCTGTGTTCCAGGTCCGCGATGTGATTGCGAAAATCTGCTCTGACTTCCTCCAGCTTAGTGATGAACAATTTCTCCATCGCATCCATTCTAGCAGATAATGATGAAAGTAAATCTGCTGAATTGACGGATGGATTGATTTTTGGAGTTGACATTTCAGCAGAGCTCCCTTTGGTGTGCTTACTACGTGTGGACGGGCCGTGTTTGATGTCCGAGTTGGTGAGGGCATTTTTCCACAAGTGAAAGAAAAATTCAATTCAAAGATCCGTAAATATGCAGCCTCTCCGGGTGAAATTTGTCGCAGCTAATACATCTGGCGCAGTAAATAAACAGGTAAATATATTAATTTAAGAAGAAAACCGCTCAAACTAGTTAAAAAAGCAAGAAAACCGACAGTGACTTATTCACTGATGACGTGTTCTTCTTCTTCCGTATCGGAGAATTGTAGTTAAAAACACCATTTGGCTGGCTGATCTTGAACCGACGAACATGCGCATGATATTCCATTACATTAACCACTGGGCTACCAGCGCCGTTGCTTGTTTTCCGTTCCAAAGTTCTTTTCATGGAAAAGTCTGGATCCCACCACTCGGCCGTCCTGAAATGACATCTTTTTCCGTCTTTTAATTAACCGATGTGAGACTTAGTCGTATGAGGTCTTAATCATCCCACATCTAACGAAAATTTTTTTTAAACGATGTGGCCAAATCCTAGGAGACAACCCTTTGCTGCGTTAGCATAGTTTTGTCCGGAAGGGAATTAGGGTAAGGGAAGTGAGGAAATTTGAAAGTCTTGTTTTTGCATTGCTGTCAGCTAGACAACAGGCCAGAGACGGAGTGGGTTGTTTTAATTTCTTAATAAAAGCTCACGGTTAGACCTGGTCTCGAAACCGGGACCCATGGCATGGTGACGAATTGATCCAACTCTGCCTTGAACCGAGGACCATGTGAATGATACTCCATTAGCCATGTTATTTCTTGATGTGGACTGATCAAAAAAAATTTCACATATTTGTCTTCGACGCCGGAGGCACTGTAGTCCGGCCAAGATTTTCAGGGACTCGGTGACTCTGCCGGAATGTATACATCATAACTTTTGAACCGACCTATAGATTTCATTTCTTATTCCTTATTTGGATAGCTAGTTAAACAAACTATCAAACAAGGTATTAGTAGTTTATGTGGTTTATTTATTAGTATTATACCTAAGTGCCAGCATTATTATTTTTTCATTAATATTCATTAATTTTTAAATCATGTTTTTAAATTTATTAATATTTAATTTGTATTTTTAATGATAAATATTGTTGCAAAACGGCAATCGTCACAGTACATAACAACAACCACATTAGACTCACAGACTGAGTGATCGGTACAGACGGGGTCCATGGTTCCATCAGTTGATAGCAGAGGTATAATAGCTGGTTGTTCTGCTTGTTTTTTTTTTATATATATATGATGATGCCAAAGCTCAGGGGATGCCCTATGATGCTTAAGCACAGCCTTGGCAGGAAAGGAATTAAGGAGGTTGAGTGAAGGAGGTGTCGATGTACGCCTCGTTTGAAAGTTTCAGGCTCATAAGACGAGGGAAAAACAGAAGATGGTAAACTGTTCGTGTTGTTCTGCTTAGAAAAGATTCCCGAAATTTGACGGTACGTCCAAATTTGACCTGGAGAGTATAGGGGTGGGAGCGATTTGTAGTTCTTGTATCACGAGTTGTCATGTGTCTACAAGGAATCAGGCTAGCAATTTCGTTAGAACAATGACCATGAAAATAACGATAGAAGTGTGAGAGACAACCGAAATTCCGTCGATGCTCCAGAGAGTCAAGGCCCTCAGAGATTGAGGGATCGCCAATAAAATTAATGGCCTTACGCTGGACTTTGTCTAACGCGGACAGTGCGGTGTTTCCGGCCCCTGCCCAAATATGGGAATTATATTCAAGTCTAGGCCTAATGTGTGACTTGTAGATCAGCACTAAGTCAGGTGGGGTGAAATATTTCTTACATCTCTGTAAAAATCCCAAACATTCATCGCACTTTTAGCGATTGCAAATTTATGATCAGTCCAGCTAAGATTGCTGGATATCTTGATACCCAAGATGCTTAGGGAGGGCGAATTTGGTATATTCACTCCGTCGACTGAAATGGGTTAGGGGTGAACTGGACGTTTTTTAAGGGACATTAAACAGCATTGAGTTTTAGATGCATTAAACGTAACACGATTTGCTCTGCCACAAGCAAGGACCATAGAAATGTCGTTGCTTAATGATCTAAATATGCGTTCCCGATTGACTTCTGTAGCATTTCCACGTGTATTTGTTACAGAATCAAATGAGTATGCGAAATCAAGGGTGCTGTCGTCGGCGAAACTATGAATAGGATTGAGAGTAAGGGATAAGAGATCATTAATAAAAAGAAGAAATAAGGTTGGTGAAAGAACTGAACCCTGAGGTACACCGGCATTTATCTCGTAGGAATCAGATGTAACTCCGTCAATTACTACACGAATTGAACGGCCTGACAAAAAAATCTCTATCCATTTAACGAGGATAGGGTGCAGACCAAATGTTTGAAGTTTGGCTAAAAGGGCAGCATGCCAGACTCTATCAAAAGCCAGTGGAATATCCAGAGCGACGATTTCGGACTCACCAAAATTGTGAAGACAATGATTCCAACTTTCCGTTAGAGCCGTTAGTAAGTCTCCGGTTGAGCGGCCAGTGCGGAAACCGTACTGGCAATCGTTGATAAGATGGTTATTTTTTTAGATATTTCAACAACTGAGAGTTGATGAGCGTTTCAAAAACTTTAGATATGATCGAGGTTAGTGCAATTGGTCTGTAGTTAGAGGGGTGGCTTGCCTCTCCTTTTTTAAGTATCGGCTGGACATGGAAACATTCCTGTTGAATATGACAGGTGAACAATTTTGCGCAGAGGTTTAGTCAAAGCAGAGGCGCAGCATTTTAAAACTAGGGGCGAGAAACCACCAGGCCCAGCTTTGGACACGTCGAGTTTTGAAAGTACTCTAAAAACTTCCCCAGTGCAAAAACGGCTTTTGCCTACCATTTCACTGTGATGGAGATGGGAGTGGCTGCGATGAAGGTGGTAAGTACAAATTAGCACCAAACAGGTTGGCCTTGTCCAATGAATCAGTAAAAACATTCCCATTATAAATGAGTGGTGGTGTTGACGAACAGGTGAAATTGTTCTTTACGGTTTTTACTAGAGACCAGAAGCCCTTACAACCCTTTTGGGTAGAAAACACCTTCTGTCTGATGTTCTGGTTGAAATTGAACTTTGCCCGACTAATTGCTGAATTGCAAGTATTCCGCGCATCTCTATAGATACGTCTCAATTCCTCTGAAGGGCACAATTTATATGCCTGGAAGGCTACTTCCTTATTTTAAATGGCTGCGAAACAGTCAAACAGTCATTATTGAACCAATTGGTGTTAGTTGGTTTACTGTTCTTGAAGCTATGAGGAATAAAGCGATGCATTCCAAACCAAAGGGTGTTTAAGATATAATCGGTGCATTTGTTAATGTCTCTCACAGAAAAGCAATCGGACCAATCCAGCTCTCTGAGATATTTATTAAGTCCCGCCCAATCAGCATTCTTATAATGCCACACTAATCTTTTGGTGGAGTTTAGGTTAGTGGTTGTCAGAGAGGAGATGGAGAATTGGACGGGGATTAGACAATGATCCGAATTACCCAAGGGAGACGTCACCGAAACCGAGTATTTTTCTGGATGCGATGTTAGAAATAGATCTAAAAGATGCGCGTTGTGTCCGAAAGTATCAGGAACACGAGTCGGACACGCAACCAGTTGCTGTAAATTAAAAGACTCACTAAATAACTCGACGTGTCTTCCAGACGGGCTTGTGGTGGAAGAATGCCTGAGCCACTGTGTGTTGTGGACGTTGAAATCTCCAGCAAGAACGATTTCAGAAGAGGGGGATAATTCCAAAATCTTATCGATATCGGAGGACAACTTATCAAAGGAAGACACAGTGTCAGTGTCAGAAATATTCGGGCTGCGGTATAAAAAACAAAAATGAATGATGTGCCGATAGAGTTTAAATCTAATCCAGATATAATTAAATTTTGGATTAGTAGAAGAGAATTGAGGGAGATGGGAGAATGGCACATCATTTCTAATATAAACCGCGATTCTCCTCTGAGGAGAGAAGAGCGGTACTAAGTGATAACCAGGGATGTGATACTGATTAATATCAGAATCGGAAACAACCTTGGTTTCGCTTAGTACAAAAACAGCCGGATTTTCCGCGATCAAGTGGCAGTAAATCGAAAAATGGTTCGTTTTCAAGCCGCGAATTAAATAAAAAATTTTGCATACTCCCGGTCTTAATTCGCCCAAAACCAAAAAAATCAAAAACGCACACAAACACAAGGACTGACGAACTGGATCCACAAAAGCCAAACAAAGCCGCCTCTGTGAGAACAATGCCAGCAGCAGTGTTATGCCTGCTGTGCTGAACTTTGATCTCGACGAAGGCAGCCAAATGCTCAGCAGGGGAGCCCCGTTCAACGCATTCAATGAAGCACGATTGTACTAAATTGAATGTTGGATGGAAATAAAAGATATTCAAATGTAACGGACTCACCAGACCGTGCTTTTAAGAAGAGCATAAAATCTCTCACACCGGCGAAGATGGCACCAGCACTCTGAAAATTTGCAACCAAAAATCCCGCTTTCGCAAACGAATTTAAAGTTTTTTAGGGGGCAAGACACGACGTTTGTTGCCTTTCAACTTCCGTTTCATTGAAAAACTCGTTCTGCGAACGTAGGAGCCCCTATAACGCTTGAACGCAACGTTCCTATTTCCTCGTGTATCTTTCTCTGTTCAGTCGTAAATTCCAACCTCATTTCTTGTCGCACTTTCTCTTGGGATTTTGTAACCGCCCTAGATTTACAGTCGGGATATTGGCAGGTGGATATGCTTTTCACTTGGTTGTGGTCTTTGGGAATTTGAGGTGATGCCATTCGGAATAACCAATGCGCCAGCAACGTTCCACCCAACGAAGATCTATAATACTATTTATCCTGGACACGGATACAAGTGAACATGCTTGAGGCGCAGTGCTAGCACAGGATTACAATGAAGTCAAAGCAGTAGTTGAATTTTACAGCAAAACTTTTAGCTGCCCGGAACGAAATTATTGCGTCACTCGAAGAGAACTTGTAGCTATAATCAAGGCCTGCGCACATTTTCGACACTACCTACTGGGAAGAAAATTTAGATTTAGAACTGATCACGCATCCTTAAAGTGGCTCACAAACTTTAGATAACCCGAAGGACAGGCAGCTCGATAGATTGAGCAATTAAAAACCTTTGATTTTGACCCGGTAGTAATAATAACAACACTGATGCTCTTTCTCGACGTCCATGCACTGATTCGACACGATACCGGGACCGGCAGCGAGACCAATATCATTCGTAACAGTGCGATACCGAAATCGAGATTGAGGTGAAGAGAGTGCACGAGATATTAGTTTTTATTATTTTATTTTGGAAATTTTTTTTAGTTGTTTCAGTTTTTATGTCGCTCCGAAAAATTTAAATTGTGTGATTTATGAGGCATATAAGTATACACTGCTTTCCTCAATTTCTACATTATTTCCCTCTTCAGATATTTGCGTTTTATCCCCAATAGAAAACAAAAACCTTTGCTACCTTGTTTTGGCGAGGGGAATAAGAAGAAAATGCATAGATATATTACTTGTCCTGGCTCCACGTTATACCACCGAAATTCCCTTTTTTTTATCTTGCCTTTATCTCACCGAGATTGCGACGAGAGTCAGATCGTCTTCACCTTGACGAGACCAAGATCGAGATGTGCCAAATTCTCGGTCTTGCCTGGGTGCCGTGAAGCCCTAGGATAATGGAGGCACCTGTCGTCGATGTGAGCAAAGCGTTAGAGACATTCGACAGATTTTAGTCCCGAAATCGTTTAGAAAAGCTATTCTCCAACAAGTTCATGACTCGCAAGCAAGAGGACACTTTCGAATCGACAAGACTTTGAGTAAGCTCCGCTTTCGTTATTACTGTGTTGGCTGCAGTTCAGATGTACGTGACTGGTGCTCTCAATGCTTCACTTGCCAAGCTCGAAAAAGACCTATTCCCAGCACAAAAGCTGCTCTTCAAACTTATAATGTCGGCGCGGCTTCCAAACGCATTGCTGTGGATATTCTAGGATGTCTACCAAGAACGGAACAGAATAACCACTTCCTACTTGAATGTGTTCTACAAAGTGGCCGGAGGCAACTCCTCTACGAGAACAAACTTCGGAAACGGTAGCGGAAGCTCTTACAAGCACAGTCTTCTCCCAATTTGGGGCTTCTTAATAGCTGCAATCTGATCAAGGAAGGAATTTCGGAAGTGCCATTTTTCAAGAAACGCTGCGTCTATTCGAGCGATTCAATCGCACTATTCTCGACGATCTAGCCAAATACATAGATCTTAACCAACGCGATTGGTATCGATACGTGCCCTTTTTACTCTTCTCATATCGGACGAGCGCTCAGAATAGTATACGAAACAAACTCCAGTCAGGCTGCTCTTCGGTCGAGAACTCCGACTTCCCCTTGAGATTGTAATGGGACATCCACCTTCAAACCCAAGATCTTCTAGCCCTAGCCTTTACATCACAGAGCTTACAGAAACACATCATCTTATTCACGAGTACAACCGTACAGCAATTAAAACTGCAACCCGTCATATGAAGGACTACTACGACTTGCGAACGCGAAACCGATCCTACACGCCAGGACAACTAGTTTAGTTATACATTCCCCATCGTGTCATAGCTTGACTCCTTAAGTTACAAAGCGACTGGGAAGGACCATACACAAAGGTGGTGTACAGAATAAAAAAGTGTCGAGGTGACAAAGTCAGGATAGTGCACACAAATAGGCTTGCGCACTATCAAGAGCCTATTGACATCGCAAAATAAGCATTTATCTAGTATTCTTCGGAAGCTCGGGCGGAGCTTCGAATATTGCACACATAACACCCAAAGCTAAAAACTACAAAAAGTTACACAAACTTGTCTTACCTTATAAGGAAGTTCATCACATCTTCAAGTATGTACTCCTCTTGCCTAATCAAGAACTTGAAATAAAATAAGTTAACAATAAAGGGTTAACTAATGTACAACAATACTTCCCATTTCGATCTACCTAAGGACTTGATGACACTGCCATTCTGGTGCTTCTGTCATCCGTAATTTGAACGTTCTCGCGCTGAACTTCATTGTCCCCGATGACCCTACAAAGTAAAAAGAAACCCCGTCCTTCGTTTTTACCTAAAACAAAAGAAAATTTTATTAAATAAAGATTTAATGAATAAAATACATATTTGACAAGCATACATAACCTCCATATTTTTGCCGAAATTTCACATAAAACACAAACTCAGCGCAGGACAAAACAATACAACACGAAACACATAATTTTCCACACCGATGCAATATAAAATTTTCCATTATTTTTAACACAAATTCTCGACTCAAATAAACTCTAACGAGAGGTCACTATATTTACCAGCGAACGAAAAACGACCAATATTTCCCAATTTTGGAAAGGAAACTTCGAGACCAGTAGCTAGTTTCTGTAACTCTCACCGTGAGAAATGATTCACGAAAACGTCATTGTGAATAGTTTTTCACGATTTTGATTTCTGTAAGTTTGTGAGAAAAACTGTGACGCCAAATATTGGAAAGTGAGATAAAAACACGATTCTATAACATTTTCCGTGAGTAATTAGTCGAAAAATAGTGAAGTGTCAGTCACGCTGTGTTTAGGTGGTGAATGTAGAATATATATTTTATTGAAATGGAGTTGCAACCGATTGGCGAAAATAGACAAGTGAGTAATAAACGTTATTCATCTATAAAAGCTCTAGAAAAAGTGTTAAATTTCGGAAAATATTTCTATATAGCCACGAGATGTCAGCGGACGGGTTACAAAAAATAAAAAGGGCAAATTAGTCCATTTTATGAAAACAAATTTAGAATTTGCAAGAGGTGCGTTTAGTGGAGTAAATGCTGCAGAGGAAATCAAGAAAATGTGGGGTTCATTGGCTGCAGAATTAAACGCTTGTGGTGGCAGTATTAAAACAAAAGATCAGTGGAAAAAGGTAATTTGTTTGTTATTTTGAAATAAGTCAGTTGTAAACAAAAAAATTAGTGTTGGCAGGACATGAAGAATTCTGTGAAGAAGGTGGAAGTGGCGCGAAAGAAGTTCGCGTGTAAAACAGGTGGAGGAAATTGGTCTGATCCTGATGCACCTCGGCAACTTACCGGACTAGAAAATGAAATTTTCATTATAATGAGAAGGCATGCTGTTGAATCTGATGGAATTACGCCGGAGGGGGGATTTACTCAAGTAAGATATTTTAATATTATAATTTTTGTTTTATTAATTAAATATTGTAGGCTACATCACCTGCTGTAACACACACAGTGGAGGTTGAGGACGGCAGCATTCCAAATGATACCCCCCTTCACGAAAAAGCACTGCATGCGGCAAAGACAATGCAAGCCGAAAGTTTGAGCCAAATGGACAAGCTCATTGAGGGTAATGCCAATGTCCTTAGAGCGATCAAAGATACGAACGCTACTCAAATAAAATTATGCGAAAGCATAAATAAATTAATTGAGACAATTAAAAAGTAGTTATATTAATATAACTACTTTTTAATTGTCTCAATTTAATAAATTTATATAGCTTAAGATTGCAATGCAACTATTGACAGTGCAATTTTGTGGTCCTTATTTTTGTTTTCAAAGTGAAATGCCTGTTTGGTTTTTATAATATATTAGTTTTTTTATTAGTGTTAAGTGAAAATGAGACTGTGTTCGTCTATTATTATTAAGAAGTCATTGTTTATTTTTTATCAAGTTTTTATAAAAAGTTTATAAAAGTAATGCATTTTCTTTATCAAAACATGATAGAAATCACTAACATAAAATTAATTTCTAGTCATACTTAATACTTCAATAGTTATCTATATTTATTTCTAAAAAAAGCTTAACATTAAATTATTTCTAATTCTTCGGCCTTCTACTAAATCTGATTGCGCAGATGCATCTTCCGATTCATCATTCATTGTATCGAAAGCTGGTTCATAAGTCTCTGAAATGTCGTCGAAATGTCCATATCTTATACGGAAATTGTGAAGGACACAGCAGGCATTAATAATTTGTCCACCTATTTCAGGCGATACTCTCAACTCAATCGCTAAACAGCGAAACGCACTTTTAAGAACTCCATTTAACCGTTCAACACAGTTCCTTGCTTGGGAATGCTTATAATTAAAACTGGTTCACATTCCTCAGATGGCGTTTTCAATGGAGTAATAATCCATGGACGCAAGAGATATCCTGAGTCCCCCTGCAAGAATAGAAAAATTAAAGAATTAGGAAACATCAGTGCACTATAATTTTACCAATAACCATGCTTGTTCTCCTTGTCTGCCTGCATATCTTTCTTGTAAGACGCTGTTGACTCTTGACAAGTCAAAAATGTAGGAGTCATGGGATGCCCCTGCATACCAACCTGCAAATATGTCATTAATATTTTTCGGAGTGTATTTTCGAACGTATTTACCAATTGTACATTCTTAGAGAGATAACCTTTTCTATTAAAATAGCAGTGCTCCACGTCTTTCCCCGGATTTTTAATTTTAACGTGTGTACAGTCGATTGCTCTGATAACTCCCGGAAATGAAGTTTTTTCATAAAATCTGAAATTTTACAGTTTTTGAATATTGCAACTAAAATATTTCTCCTGCACACTTACTTTTGCTTGATCCGTCCATAGTCACTAGGTTCTGGAAATTTTATCCAATTATGCATTAGATGCGTTTGCAAAACAGCTGAAACTTCATTTACGCAGCGATAAATCATCGTTTTGCTAAGTGCTGCTAAAAAATCCTGTCCAATGTCTCTTTGGTATGATCCTGTTGCAAAAAAATGTAAAGCAGCACACACCCTTAGTGGTACCGGAATAAAGGTCCTTCTCCTCCCTTGTTGCATGTGGGTGGATTCGAGTAGTCGCGAAGGTAACGTCTTTGAATACGCATAATGTTGCGATTGTCGTGCAACGCAGCCAATAAAATGAAATCGAAGTTAAACATTTTAAAATAATAACTTTTCCACTACTTTTTAACATTAATATTATATTTGCACAGTTTTTAAAAAACACTTTCCGAACTGTCAAAAGTTACTGTCATTGTGCTGTCAGACATATTTCCCAGTGGAAGCAGCAAATTTCCAGCCAAGTTCTCACTTTAAGTTACAGGAACAGAAATATTCACACAGTGAGAAAACCATTTCCAATATTCCGATGACGTCATTTATGAACAATTTCTCACCGATAGTTACAGAAACCGGCCACTGCCCGGAGATAATAAAAGAAGCGTCAGACACAGCAAGAAGAGAGTCCGAGATCCTACAATACGCCAACAACAAGTCTATAGTTTCCACTTGTATAGTTTTCAATTTTAGTAAAATTTTTTAAAGTGAAGTAATTTTTGAGTTCCCTAAAGAAATTGTTAAAAATTGTGCGAACTACAAAACCAATGTTATTATAAAATTGATCTTACCTTGAACTTAATTGACTGAACTGACGTGTTTTTTAAAATAATTTTACCTCAAAACAATACCACAGTGCGTTTGATAACAGTATCATAAAATACACTCAGTATTTCTAAAAATTTTACACAAGGAGCCATGATTTTATTATTTATTACAAATTCTCTCAATTAAAAGGAACAATAGAAAAGAAAACTTATCAAACAACCTGAAAAAGTCTATAAATTTGTCAATAACATAAGTAATTTTTATATAATTTTAAATAAACTATTTAAAAATTGGAAACCTGCAGAATTCAGTTACAAATTATGCTAAAAGTGGTGTCTTCTCTGGTAAATAAATAATTCATAAAAAAATTGTGATATTTGTTTCCACAGTTGAACTTGTAAATGTATAACATCCTCGATGATGCTTTTAATATTTCCTGTCTGAATAAATAGATGAGTTATAAACTGAAAAACATACTGGTGAAAAGTCCATTACTACAAATAATTTTGGAAGTTTCTCCGTAAATAATTAGTTTTTTAAACAATGAAAAATGCACTTCATATATATAATAATTCTTCCTTTTCAAGAACGTCGACATCGTCTGTTCTTTCTGAACGATAAGCAGAACTTGAAAGTATGTTACAGAGTTTAAAAGATAAATTCAGTTCATTAGAAGTTAATGATCCTTTAAAATTACGTATCCTCACTGTAGCTCCAGATAGTTGGAGCAGTAATAAAATCGCCCAAGAATTTAATTGTAGTTGGAATTTCGCGAAAAAATCGAAAGATTTAAAATCTTCGGGTGGAGTTTTAGCCGAAACTTGTAAAAAGAAAGGTCATGGTTTGAATTCAGAAGTTACACAAAAAATTATAGATTTCTATACTTCTAATAGCAGAGTTCTGCCCGGAATAATAGATGTTGTATCTGTTAAAACTGCTAATGGTCGTACTTAGGTACAATAACACCTTCTTCTAGTAGACCTTAAAGATCTTTATTCAACTTATACATGAATCACCTGTGAGTTTTGGCAAGTTTGCTCAATTGCGTCCCAAAAATTGCAAACTAGCCGGTGCCAGCGGTACTCACACCGTTTGTGTATGCACGATACATGAAAATTGTAAATTAATGATTGATGCTATTGACCTAAAAAAACTAACGGCTGATTATAAAGATTGTTTAGAAAAAATGACGTGTCAAAGTCCAGATGAAAAATGTTATTTCAATGATTGCGAAAAATGCAGAAATGTAGAAACGCTCAGGAATTATTTGCAAGTGAGATTAAATTAAAGAAATATTTTCGAGGTGGAATTTTCATCATGGACAGCAACCGATAGATGTACATTATTAACTCAAACTCTTCCTTCAGACGATTTCGTGGAACTACTAATGAAAAAATTGATTACTTTAAAAACTCATTCACTTCATTTATTAACAAAAACCAATCGGAATTTTATGAGTTGACGAAAAGCAATTTAAAACCTGGAAAATTGTTACTTGTTTTAGATTTTTCTGAAAATTGCAAATTTGTTAGCATTTCACTTTAACAATGACCAGGATACTGTATTTCAAGTAGTTTATTATTATGTCGAAAATTTTGAGCTTAAGCATAAAAGTTTGATATTTCTTTCTGAGTCTACAAAGCATGACACAGCTGCTGTTTACACCATCCAAAAATTATTGGTTTCCTACCATAAACAGAATCATAAGCCAAAAAAAACTAGTTTACTTTAGTGATGGTGCTAAACAGCACTTTAAAAATAAATATCAAATGGTGAATCATGAAAGAGATTTTGGTGTCAAGGCCGAATGGCACTGTCATCCAACAGCGCATGCTAAAAATCCATCAGATGCATCAGGAGCTTCATTCAAAAGAGAAGCTGTTAGATATAGTCTCTTATGTAAACCCAAAGAAGCAATATTAAGCACTCAAAGACTTTTTGAATGGTCGAAATCGAGGTTTACAAATATCAGGAAAATTTTTTATTACAGTCAACAGGACTATCAAAAGAATGTCAGGTTTTTGAATAAAAGATTTAGCAATGCTCCAGCTGTACCTCAAATCATGACAAATCATACCTTTGTCGTTAAAAATGAAACAATAATGATTTAAATATATTCGACTAATAACAGCTTCACTGAGCTTCAGTATTAAGTAGATTAGTGTCAAATTTTCGATTCCAGTAAATAAATTTAAAAAAAACAAAAACAAAATGCAAGGTTGGGTTATTGGGTTATTTGATGGAAATCGGTTGATTACATAAGAATACCATTCGAATATACATTATCAGCGCTTCTATTATTACTCAGCGACCCAAAAAAAACCCTGTATACAGGAGTTGGTGAAAAACACGCAATTTTTTAAATTTTTATCCGCCATATTGGATCCGCCATCTTGAATTGTACAAATCCAACTCTGGATTCGTAATCAGTGACAGCGAAAACCCCCATATTCCAAATTTGATGCAAATCGGTTGATTTTTTAAAAGTCACCACTTGTCACGTGGTTTTGGCTCGATTCAAAAAAAAATTTTACAATATGGGTTTTGAAAGTAAACTTCAAGACCTTTCGATTGGCCACCTTTAAACTTTTAATAGACTAAACCGTTTTTCGCTTGTATGGGGTCATTCGTTGAGAAATAAAGACTCATATATATATATATATATATATATATATATATATATATATATATATATATATATATATATATATATATATATAGGTGGGATCGAGGCTTCTCCATGAAAAAGAACTGTGGAACGGAGAATCGGCACCGGCGCTGGTGGCCCAGTGGTTAGGGAAATGGAGTATCATGCGCATGGTCTCGGTTCAAACCCAGCTAGCCCAATGGTTCTTTTTAACGCAGATTCTCCGATATATATATATATATCCGATATATATATATATATATATATATATTGTTACCGAGTCAGCTGCGAATTTCCGAGAGGGAGACTTTCTTATATTTTTTTTTTTTTAATTTCGCAAATTGGCACAGTACGGTCCCAGCCAAATAAAATTTGCCCTATAAGGCACGGATTAAAGTAATCCAAAATACGGCAGCCGCTAGAAACAAAAAAAACGATGGCGAGAATTGTACGTGAACGTGAAACGATGTTAGCTGCAGAAAGCGGAGAGTTTGTACTTCACAAGCTATTCTCTAATTTCCCCTGCATACAACGAAGCCTGCAGATAATTTTCAACAGCGATCATTCACAATTCTAGAGTGTAAGTTCCCCTTAAACACACGAGACGGAGTACAACTGATGCAGCTTTTTAGTGAGTGAATGGGTTGCTCTGAATCGCGTCAGTCTCCGTAAGAACAGCGTCGTGGAATATCGGGACGCCTTTAATTCTAAAGTCTAAAGTTAACTGGTAGTGAAATGTGGAAATGAAATCGTGCCGGGATCAAAAATAAACAAGTGCAGTGAATTACTACTAAATAAAGTTGTCCACGCAGTGTTCTCGTGCGTAGGTAGCTAAGTGGACACCGTGTTCGTGCTATTGGTGTAGTGCTTGTTAATTAGTGATTATTATTGCCTCCGGGTCCAGCCATGAAAGTACCTGGATGGGAAGGCGTAATTAAATTCTATCCGTCTTTTCGCTAGGTGTTTTTATGACGACGGAGAAGATCAGCTATAAGGGAAAGTGAAAATTAGTGCTTAAAGATGGCCACCTCTGTGAGTCAAGCTTTCTCGTATACCCAATGGAAAGTGCTTGTGTGCGAATGATGACGTGATCGTAAGTGCGCGAAAAGAGAGAGCAAGTTTATCGGGAAGCTTTTCGTTGGTTATGTCCGTTTCCAAGTGTCAAAATGAATTTGTAATTACTTTCAACAATTTCTATTTTATTTGTTTTTCTAAATAGAATCCAGTGCGCAAAATGCTGAATATTTTTCATGAGGACACCTGGATAGAGAAAGTGTATACTTAATTGCCTTCTCGCTGGGTGTCTGGTAAAAAAAAAATCGGCAATCTCACCGACACAGGGATCTATTTATTCTGTTTGTCCCAGTTTTAGTCGAATTTAGATTTTTATGTGATTTGTGTAATTGCGTATTTAATACTCACGGTTTTATTCAGCTTTGCCAAACCTTTCGTCTGTCCAACAGAACTACCGCGATTAACTTCAGGCGCGAACTATGGATTTTGTTCCCCGTTTGTTATAAGTTTGTTTTACGGAAAATGAAAACTCACTACTTGCACCAAGTTATACATTTATTTTTAATTCCAAAACTTTATTTTTTAGCAGAAACTACTGTTGATGAGTCGGCGGACAGGAAAAGAAGGAAGACAAGTCCTTCTCACCAGCATTTTATAGGACCGTTGTTTTGTTGCAGTTTGGTCCATCGGGGAAATTTTCGGGATGTTGTTGGCCTCGTTCGCTGTCTTACTTACCAGCCTGGTTGAAAGTAGGGTAATTCCTATTTTGGTGCCTGTTTATTCATCGATCCGGACCCAGGGTAAGTTTTCCTTCATTTGTAAGATTTTTGTTGACAGACATCTTTTTAGGAACTCCGTGACACTGCTCCCCACTTGACAAAAGAGCTGCCCTCAGCTCTAACAGAAACAGGATCTTCTTTAGGGATTCCTCATTGTCACCAGAACGTCCTTTGCAGCATACTAGATTTTTCCAGGCGACACAAGCAAGAGCTCTCCCACTACAGCTCTCCCAGCTCCGCAAAAGACGAACCAAAAAAAAACAGAAAATTAATATGAGTAAGAAAATGTGAAACTCAACAAATAGTTTTCTTCATAGTTACGAAGGTAAATCATTAGTCCCTTATTTTCGCTGTGTGTATTCTCGGTATATTCTTTTAGGAGTTTGGTGGATGCTGACTGAACCGTTGACATTTCCGCCCGCGGACGCGCATTTGTAAAGGCAACGACCGGTTCATATCAGCTCAGGAACAGCAAAGGATACGAGGCGCCTCTGACTCGCCTTTAGTGAATTTTCGCGACACGGACATTTTTGGAATTTCGAGGCAAATCCGATAAGTTTTGATTAGACTAAGGTTTAGCATAAGCTTTCTTTTCTCTTTTAATTTTTCTTTATAATTCATTAGGCTTAGTTATCTTTACATTTCATTTCAATTTCTTAAATTTCTATTTTCTTATATTGCTATCTAAATCAACTTAATTTCATTTCTTTTTTTTTTTTTAGCAATTCTTAACCCATAAACTTTTTCTTTATGTAGTTCTTATTTAGTAGATTTGTTTCTCTTTTCAATTTATTTTATTTTTTGATATTTCTGGGGGTTTTTCGGTTAGTTCTTTTCCTGATTAGTTATTACTTTAATGTTCTGGGGTTTTTTTTTTTTTTTTTTTGTTTTGCTTTCGATAAGTTTCGAATTATCTTATACGCTATTCAGCAACTGGATCAGTTTCTTTGATTTCTATATTTCTGTTTTTAGCTTTCAATGCAGGGTATAGATTTAGCACTATTTTCCCCTTTATCTTTTTGTTTAGGTAAAATCTTTGTCTATATCTGCAGATACAGATCCTCTGCTTCTCTCTTTTCGTTTTCATATTCTATTCGGCACTTTTTGATGTGTGGTATGGTGCTAGGCGGTTCCGATGGATAACAGTAGATTTTACTGAATGCTCCTTCTTGATTCGATAGATGACATCGCCTAGTTTTTCTATAATTTTATACGGGCCTTCCCAATCCCTTTGTAGTTTAGGGCACTTACCTTTTGTTCTTTTTGGGTTATATAACCAGACTAGATCGTCGGTTTTGAACGGGCTGGCTTTAGAGGACAAATCATAGCGGTCTTTCATGGCTTTACTGGCGCTCGTTAAATTATCTCGGTTAAATTTATAGACGACGTCCAAGCGATTTCTTACTAATTTCAGGTATTCGTCGGTGTGCATTTGTTCCGGTTGTGGTTCGCCAATTTGTAATTGGGTTGGTAACCTGAGTTCGCGGCCGAGGGTTAGTAGGGCCGGGGTGAACTTTGTCGTGTCATGAACAGCTGATCGATAGGAAAGGAGTAGATATGGCAGGTATTCGTCCCAATCTCGTTGGTTAGCTGACACAAATTTAGATAAATAGTCTAATATTGTTCTATTGAACCGCTCTACCATGCCATCGGATTCTGGGTGGAGAGGTGTGGTTCTGGTTTTTTCAATGTCAAACTTCTTGAGAATTTCCCTAAAGACATTAGACTCAAAATTGCGTCCCTGATCTGAGTGCAGTTGTCTAGGTACCCCAAATCTTGAGAACACGTTCTTTATCAGCGCTTCCGCCACCGTTTCTGTGGTCTGGTCCGAAATGGCAAGGGCCTCCGGCCATTTGGTGAAGTAATCCATAGCGACTAGTATGTAGCGATTCCCGCTATTTGTGATTGGCAATGGTCCTAAAATGTCTATCGCTATTCTTTCAAACGGTGCCCCCACATTAAATATTTGCAATTGTGCCTTACGTTTTGGTATTGGCCCTTTTCTTTGCTGATAGATGACGCATTTTTCACACCACTCCCGGATGTCGTTAGTGTATCCTATCCAGTAATATCTCTCTCTCACTTTCTCGAATGTTTTATCAATACCCAAATGTCCTCCGACGGCGCTATCATGCAGTTGTCGAAGTATTTCCTCCCTCATTGCTTTTGGGAGGAGAGCTTGATAGTGAGTGCCGCTTTGGTTGGTTACTATGCGACACGCCACGTTATTTCGCAGAGATAATGAGGACCACATAGCCCAATAAGATTTAATATTAGGGTCCATGTGGACAATTTCCCTCCTTGGTGGTCTCTCTTCCCTTTTTAACCAAGCTACCACTGTTCGAATTTCCTCGTCTTTACTTTGGAGATCTTCTATGTTTTCGTTGATTTTTGTAATTCGAAAAAAAATCGTTTGTTTTTCCTCGATTCTTGAACAGTACCCACAATTTGTGTCGGCACACGGTCGTCGTGATAGAGAGTCCGCATTACCGTGTTTATTACCCGGTCTATGCTGAATATCGAATTGGAATTCCTGTAGTCTTTCTATCCATCTGGCTATCTGTCCCTCGGGTTCCTTAAAATTCATCAGCCACTTGAGGGATGCATGGTCGCTTCGGAGAAGGAAATGCCGTCCAAGTAAGTAGGGCTTAAAATGTGCTATACCTTTTACAACGGCCAGTAGTTCCTTGCGTGTTACGCAGTAGTTGCGCTCTGGTTTACTGAACGTCTTACTATAGTATTCGATGACCTTTTCTTCTCCCTGTTGGACCTGGGACAATACGGCCCCCAGGCTGATTGACTGGCATCCGTATCCAGAACGAAAGGATCCGTTTCGTTAGGCTGTGTTAAGATAGGAGCTGTGGTTAAGGCAGTCTTCAGTGCAGAAAAAGCGCTTTCGCAAGTGTCAGACCATTGAAATGAGGACCTCTTCTCCGTCAGGTTTGTCAGTGGTTTGGCAATTGATGAAAACCCTTTGATGAACCTGCGGTAATACGAGCAAAGGCCCAGAAATGATTGTATATTGGTCTTGTTAATTGGACGTGGCCAGTTCAGGACAGCATCGATTTTTTCAGGATCGGTGGACAACCCGTTTTCAGACACAATGTGTCCCAAGAATTTTACCTGCCGTTGACATAAATGACATTTGTTTGGCGAGAGTTTCAAACCGGCGGATTTTACCCTTTCCAAAACGATTTGTAGATGCTCGACTAGTTCGGAAAATGATCTGCCATGGACTATTACATCGTCTAAATATACGAGGCAAACATTGTAGGGTAAACCGTTGAAGACCAACTCCATCAACCGCTGGAATGTGGCTAGCGCATTCGTCAGGCCGAATGGCATTACGTCAAACTCCCACAATCCGCTTCCGGTTGTAAATGCAGTCTTCTCTCGGTCTGCTGAGTCCACCTCCACTTGCCAATAACCGGCCTGCAGGTCGAGGGTTGCAAACCATCGTGAATCTCCTAGAGCGTCCAGTGTCAAATCGATCCGTGGCAGAGGATAAGAATCTTTTTTTGTTACCTCGTTGAGTCTTCTATAATCTACACAAAATCGAAGTGATCCGTCTTTCTTCTTTACCAAGACCACTGGGGAGCTCCATGGGCTCTTTGAAGCGTGGACAATGCCTTGTTTACGCATGTCTTCGAGAATGTCTTCTGCTTCTTTTCGCCTAGATACTGGGATACGACGTGGAGGCTGTTTGATAGGAATCGCATCTCCTGTATTTATCTTATGCTTTAGGATTGCTGTGCGCCCAATATCGTACTTAGAATTCGAAAAAACAGCTTGGTAGTCATTTAATAGCTTCCGTAATTTTTCGCTTTGTTCTAAGGAGAGTCCTTCTCGGCTCCTTTGAAATAGATTGTCCAAGTCGGGTGAACTTTCGGAAATGGTTTGACCTGACCTGTTAATTATCTTCGGCTTTGGCTCTACTTCTGCAATAGTTGTTGCTGCCGGTATCATAATTTCTTGGTCAGTGGAATTACTCAGCCGCGCGACCACCATCCCTTCAGATATTCCAGACAAACATGGATGGATTGTTAATCCAGCTGGGGTGAGTGATGTTTTAGTAATCAGCACGTCATCCTTTGTAGAAAGGCTGGTTGATAAATAAACGACTGTGGCACTTTCTGGTCTAAGTGTCAAATCCGTGGTTGTCCTGGCAACGATGGTATTTTCATTACTGCGATTGAAGGGAAGGACGTGGCCGGCTATTTTTAGGAAACCAGAGTTGAGATTCAAAATGCATTTGTGTTGAATGAGGAAGTCCATCCCAAGGATGCACTGGTCAAATATTGGAGCCACGAACACAAGTTGTTCTGTTGTAAATTCTCCTACATTCAGGGTAACTTTCTTCATTCCTTTTACTGGGATGGTCTCGCCGCTAACGCTTTGAATAATAGCATCGGAGTGCTTGAGAGTTGTCGGATTAGTGCTGGTCTCTAAAACTCGAGGGTGAATAATCGAGTGGGTGGCTCCTGTGTCGATGATCATTTGACACTCGGTGTCGTCAATGAGGCCTTTTATGGATAGGTTGTTAGTTATTTGGGTGGCACTTATGTGTACTTTAATGGAAGGCGGGGCTTCTCGTCCCACTAACTCTAGCCCCTCCAAGTCAGTGGGGAATGGTTTAACGATTGAAGCGGGTCATTTTCTTGCTCAGGTCCATTAGGAGGTAATGGATTCTTGAATGCGGTTGGAGCGTTGGTTGTGTGAGAAGGGGGATTGTTGCCCCTATGGTACTTTTCATCGAAGGCCGAGGTGCTTTGCGACGGGCTGGTGGCTGGAAGGGAGTTGCTGTTCGTATTCCTTTCTGTAACTGTGGATTGGGCGGTATGATTAAAGGAAGTGCTGGGCAAATGGACTAACGTGCAATAGTCATTGAACGTCGATGGATTGTTTTGAACAGATGGAGAAGTTGTGGTGTTGGCTGAGGCACAATTCGAGCCGCGCTGTGTGGTGGTTCCCATCGATTCGCTATCAGTTGATATAGTTCGTGTTCCGTTAGAAGAGCCGATGCTGATGGTCACTGCTTGCTGGGGACTGGTGATTGATGGGTCGTTTTTGAGTGGTATGGATTTGTTGCGAGCGTAGCGACTTCCTCTTACTGGATGTCCATTAGGGCCCGTTATATTAATAGCTTCTTTATTTTTGGTTCCAGCAACTACGTCGAAAACGACTTCTTCCCCATCGTCCAGAGATTTTCCGACTTTTTCGGGATTAGGAGTTTTAATGTTGTCTGCGTGAACGAAAAACTCCTCTGTGTTGCCCAGGCAATGAATGAAGCCATACCCCTTTTTATTATTAAACCATTTCACTCTTCCATGAATTCCATGATTTAAGATAGTCGGTTTATTGCCGGTATAAACTGTGGTGAGGGAAGTACTCATATTCTGCCGAGAGATAGACGGCATCGTATCTGTGTTCGTGGCTGGTGTACTGGTTCGAGGAGCATATTTACTAAGATAACCCGGTCTGCACTCCTTCAGGCCGGGCGACTGCCGTTTCCCGACGCTGGGGATACCCTTTCATCAGGCTCATTGGTTCCACGCGCTGATATCCTCCGGGCATAAAGAGGAATGTTGTCGTTAGGCGTTTCTAAAGCGCGCATTTGACGTCTACTTATTCTTGTGGCGTCGCGACTTGTTTCAATAATTAACGCATAGGACAGGGCTGACTCCAGAGTATTTGGCATTGTATCTCGCACTCGACGCTGGGTATCTAGGTCCGCAATACCGTCAATGAACTGACCAAGAGATATCCGATCCCTTGCTGCTTCTGAGCAATCACCGAAAGATAGATAGGTCAATCTTTGAATGTCTGTCGCGAACTCCGTCAAACTCTCATTATTCTTTTGTATTCGCCCTCTTAGTTGGATATGGGCTATCGTTTGTTGATGGTTGTCGTTAAACCTCACACGAAAAGCTGTATCTAGATCGACAAAATTTTCGCGAATACTACTTGGCAGGGTTTCATAGTACGCCAGTGCCGTACCCTGTAAAAATGGTTCGAGATAGATAATTTTTAATGAGTCAGACCAACCATTAGCTTTCGCCACCGCATCAAAATGCCTCTTATATCCTACCCATGGTCTCTTTCCATCGTATTCCTTTGGGCTTAACGTAATTCGAGCTGGTTGTATGGGGGGGTTATTGGACGTGGTTGCTATAGATCCTGGGAAATCGTCTTTGACAGCCGTTTGAGGCGTCTCTACCACAAGAGCTGATGTGTCTTTTTCTTTTCCCTGTACGCTTCTCCCGACGATTCGTGTAGATGAAATTGGTTGCGTCGCCGACCTAGTTAGTGGGAGGTCTACTTCGCAAATGTGCTGGTCGTACTCTAAGGGATTTCTAACCTTGTCATTATTCGGGCCGTTTATGGGAGGTGTTAAGGGATGGTTTTCAGAGCGAATTCTCTGAGAGTCGTCTAATTCTTCTGTCAAGTATTGAGGGGCTTGGTGCTGCAGCTCGATTTTTTGTACCTTCTCTGAAATATTAGCCATGGTCTTCCTAATGTCTTGAAGCTGTTCGCCTTGCTCCTTGATCTGGTTAACTAACTCTACCAGAATGCCTTCGGTTGCCGTGATGGAGATGCCTAAACCCGACTCTCTAACGTAGGACGTATCGGCCATGTTACAGTCTTTGAGCTGTTTTTTATTTTTCTTTAGCATGATCGAAGTTTCTTTCGACTGATCGGGACCCCACACCTGGCACCAAATGTTACCGAGTCAGCTGCGAATTTCCGAGAGGGAGACTTTCTTATATTTTTTTTTTTTTAATTTCGCAAATTGGCACAGTACGGTCCCAGCCAAATAAAATTTGCCCTATAAGGCACGGATTAAAGTAATCCAAAATACGGCAGCCGCTAGAAACAAAAAAAACGATGGCGAGAATTGTACGTGAACGTGAAACGATGTTAGCTGCAGAAAGCGGAGAGTTTGTACTTCACAAGCTATTCTCTAATTTCCCCTGCATACAACGAAGCCTGCAGATAATTTTCAACAGCGATCATTCACAATTCTAGAGTGTAAGTTCCCCTTAAACACACGAGACGGAGTACAACTGATGCAGCTTTTTAGTGAGTGAATGGGTTGCTCTGAATCGCGTCAGTCTCCGTAAGAACAGCGTCGTGGAATATCGGGACGCCTTTAATTCTAAAGTCTAAAGTTAACTGGTAGTGAAATGTGGAAATGAAATCGTGCCGGGATCAAAAATAAACAAGTGCAGTGAATTACTACTAAATAAAGTTGTCCACGCAGTGTTCTCGTGCGTAGGTAGCTAAGTGGACACCGTGTTCGTGCTATTGGTGTAGTGCTTGTTAATTAGTGATTATTATTGCCTCCGGGTCCAGCCATGAAAGTACCTGGATGGGAAGGCGTAATTAAATTCTATCCGTCTTTTCGCTAGGTGTTTTTATGACGACGGAGAAGATCAGCTATAAGGGAAAGTGAAAATTAGTGCTTAAAGATGGCCACCTCTGTGAGTCAAGCTTTCTCGTATACCCAATGGAAAGTGCTTGTGTGCGAATGATGACGTGATCGTAAGTGCGCGAAAAGAGAGAGCAAGTTTATCGGGAAGCTTTTCGTTGGTTATGTCCGTTTCCAAGTGTCAAAATGAATTTGTAATTACTTTCAACAATTTCTATTTTATTTGTTTTTCTAAATAGAATCCAGTGCGCAAAATGCTGAATATTTTTCATGAGGACACCTGGATAGAGAAAGTGTATACTTAATTGCCTTCTCGCTGGGTGTCTGGTAAAAAAAAATCGGCAATCTCACCGACACAGGGATCTATTTATTCTGTTTGTCCCAGTTTTAGTCGAATTTAGATTTTTATGTGATTTGTGTAATTGCGTATTTAATACTCACGGTTTTATTCAGCTTTGCCAAACCTTTCGTCTGTCCAACAGAACTACCGCGATTAACTTCAGGCGCGAACTATGGATTTTGTTCCCCGTTTGTTATAAGTTTGTTTTACGGAAAATGAAAACTCACTACTTGCACCAAGTTATACATTTATTTTTAATTCCAAAACTTTATTTTTTAGCAGAAACTACTGTTGATGAGTCGGCGGACAGGAAAAGAAGGAAGACAAGTCCTTCTCACCAGCATTTTATAGGACCGTTGTTTTGTTGCAGTTTGGTCCATCGGGGAAATTTTCGGGATGTTGTTGGCCTCGTTCGCTGTCTTACTTACCAGCCTGGTTGAAAGTAGGGTAATTCCTATTTTGGTGCCTGTTTATTCATCGATCCGGACCCAGGGTAAGTTTTCCTTCATTTGTAAGATTTTTGTTGACAGACATCTTTTTAGGAACTCCGTGACAATATATATCCGTACCTCAGATCAAAAGCGTGTAAAGTCCAAAATTTAAATTTTCCGGTTTTTTGGGTTTTTATCATTATTCATATAAATAAGGAATCAAAATCCAGTTTAAATAACTAATTTATATATACAGGCTACAAAAAAAATAGAAATAATACTTATTTTTATTTGTTTTGAAGCCTGTACAACAAAATAAATTATTATATTTTACGCTCTCCTGTAAAAGGTACGGATATATATATATATATATATATATATATATATATATATATATATATATATATATATATATATATATATATATATGTATATACATAACATCTCGAAAGGAAATCCAGATGGTAACACAGAAAGTTCTTAGCCGGAATGTTGCCTGAACTGAGCTAGCTAGTTGTCAAGTGTCGTCAGCTAACCTACACGCGACTACCTAAAGTATAGTTTCCTCTTTGTAATCTTTTTTTATCCTTGAAATCTACAGATAAAATTTGCTGAATTGTATTTCGGAGTGTTTCTAATTGTGTCCCCTTTGCCATCGTGTGACATATATATATTGTAACGTGCATGAGGTAGGCCACGAAAAGGGAAATAGTCAACCGTGTAATGCACATGTCCCAGGAGGCCAGAAATCAAGAAAAGGAAATGTCAAACGGGGAAAGTCAAGGACTACTCGAACTCATGGTGAATATGTGAGGTGAAAATGTGTAACGGAAATATCTAGAACTAAGTTACTGAACTTTCTAGAATGAAGCTAAGTAGTATAAATAGGGCTGAGCAGTAGCCTAGGTAGTTTTAGCCGTGATTTAGACTGCGAAGTGTTTAAATGTGATAATGCGAATAGAGAGTCAGTTGAATTTTAGCCAGTGAAGTGATAAGTGTAAATAAGTAAAGTTAAACCGTGTATTGTGAAGAGAATATTGTCAAGAAAATTGTACAACGAATTAATGAAGTGAGGTGAATAAAAATTGTGAGAATTTGTGACTGTAAATAAGTGTCTTAATTAATCCGTCGAGCCCGAAGAGCCCCATGTACGTTACAATTGGTGTCAGAAGTGGGATTAATTAAGAAAGACTAAAAGTGAACTTGAAAAAAAGTGCGACTGTGAAATTAAAGTGCAGTGCAGTGAATAATCTAAATATGGGTCGCAAATTGAAAGACTTACGTGTTCAAGACTTTAAGGCGGAATTAAGTAAACATTCCCTACCTAAAGTTGGAAAGAAATGTACCCTGGTAGCGTTACTACAAGAAGCTATGAAAAAGGAAAAAAAGGATCCAGAGGCTTTTGTTTTTGAAGACGGTCCAGAAGAAGAAGAAGAAGCAACTACTCCAAGCATGACAGATCTTCTCAATGCTCTGATGTGTGAGATGAAATCCTCCAAGGAAGAATTAAAAGCATCAATGGCTGAACAGAAATCATCGACGGCCGAATTAAAAACGGCAATGGAGGAACAGAAAGCAACGATGGCAGAACAGAAAACGTCATCAGCCGAGTTGAAATCGTCACTGGAAGGTTCCGCAAATGAGTTAAAAGCATCGATGGACGAACAGAAATCATAAACGGCAGAGTTGAAAGCGACGATGGAAGCGTCCGTAACTGAGGTAAAGTTATCGCTGGAAGAACAAAAGTCATCAGTAGCCGAACTTAAAGATTCCGTTGAAGAAGTAACAGCTGAAATAGAAATGTATGTGCACAAACAATTTGAAAACCTAGAAGCCACCGTGAAGAAGAAACTGGAAGACATTGAAAGCTCTATGAAGTTAAATCTCGAATCCCATATGGAAAAGAAAATAGGAGAACTTAATTTAAATATAGAAAAGAAACTGAAAGCACAGGTGAAAGATGATGTGGACGCAATTAGGAATGAACTAGAGGTTGTCAAGAAGCGGCAAACGACGAGTTTATCTACGGATGTGACTGTAAACAAGAAACTTCATCCTCCAACTTTTGATGTTCAAACTCCCTGGCAGACATACATACTACAGTTCGAGACAGCAGCAGCAGTAAATTTCTGGACTGACGAGGAAAAAGCTACAGCTTTAATCATGGCACTTAGAGGCGCAGCAGCAGAATTGTTACAGACAATACCGGCAGAACAAAGGTACAATTATTCATCTTTAATACAAGCCTTAGAATTGCGGTATGGAAACCAGTACATGCAAGAGGTTTACCGTCTTCAGCTATGGAGTCAAACACAGAGGCCTGGAGAGACGCTGCAGCAGTTATGTGCGGACATAGAAAGGCTGACACATTTGGCTAATCCTAAGTTTAGCAAAGATTATGTCAACGAGGTCGCAAGAGAAGCATTTATAAAGTCACTTGCAGATAGTGACCTCCAGCCAGCAGTGCGAATGGCTGGGAAGAACACCAGTACTGAGGTCTTGGCTTACGCTTTGGCTTGGGAGGCAGCGAAACAAGCCTACAGAAGACCTAGGATGGAGGTGTTTTGAAAGGACATCGATGGCGAAGGACTAACGAAAAGCAGCGAATAAAGAAAGAAATGGTACAAAGTGAAAAGGAGTCAAGATTTTGCCAGAAAAGCCGAGTACAAAACCAATATGGACATTTGAAACATGGGAATGCATCACCAGAGCAGAAGATTGAAGATCTACGAAGACTGACTGTTTTACGGACATCGAGCAAAGGAAAGAGGAAAATGCAGAATGTGAATCAGGAACTGCAAGATTTCGAGAAGGCATTGAAAACTTCAATGGAAGAAGGGCCTGAATTGACGAAGGAGTTGGAAATTAAAGGATGTAAGCCGCTCAACGCTCAAACGGATGAAGATGAGATTGTTCAACTTTACCGGAAATTGAAGGATTCCAAAGAATGCAATTAAAGCTTGCGTTCTCAGCTGGAGCGGATTTCATGGTGCTACAGGGATCTTCAGCAACATATTAGCCAGCTAGAAGAGAAGTGTGCAAATATGCAAGCAAAGCGCGAAGAGAGGGCCAACATGAAGGAATTCGAGATAAGTGACCTTAATTCTTTGTTCGAAGAAGAGAAATCTGATAAACAACAAGAGAAGCAGTTGAGATCTGAGGAACAGTTACCACAAGGTACAAAAGCCAAGGAAGGATTATTAAAACAGAAAAATTGCAGAAAAGCCATTGAGGATGAAAGCTCTAAGAGGGAGGCAGTGTAACGAGCACGAGGTAGGCCACGAAAAGGGAAATAGTCAACCGTGTAATGCGCGTGTCCCAGGTGGCCAGAAATCAAGGAAAGGAAATGTTGAACGAAGAAAGTCAGGGACTACTCGAACCCATGGTGAATATGTGAGGTGAAAATGTGTAACGCAAATATCTAGAACTAAGTTACTGAACTTTCTAGAATTAAGCTAAGTAGTATAAATAGGGCTGAGCAGTAGCCTAGGTAGTTGTAGTTGTGATTTAGACTGCGAAGTGTTTAAATGTGATAGTACAAATAGCGAGTCAGTTGAATTTTAACAAGTGAAGTGATAAGTGTAAATAAGTAAAGTGAAACCGTGTATTGTGAAGAGAATATTGTCAAGAAAATTGTACAACGAATAAATAAAATGAAGTGAATAAAAATTGTGAGAATTTGTGACTGTAAATAAGTGTCTTAATTAATCCGTCGAACCCGAAGAGCCCCATTTCCGTTACAATATATATATATATATATATATATATATATATATATATATATATATATATATATATATATATATATATATATATATATATATATATTTAGCTGATGCGCACAAAACAAAAGAGTCAAATTCTTACTAAAATCCTCTTTATTGCACTTAAGAAAAAAACTAATTCTAATTTGATGTTACAATTATCAAATGCTGATACTGCCGACTAAACCGTTCCGTAATCCATACGCGTCTGGCTGTGCTTTTTGATTTCACATCTGGCAGAAGCAATTCGGGTACTGTTTTTTGTGTGACGATGACGGTATGCCGTAGTTGCGCTGTTGCCAAATCGATCGCAATGTTTTTGCTTAGATTTGCAGGTTGGCTACAGTATCCCCTTCTTAGAAAAAACCTGTAGGTTATTGGTATCGCTTGGGAATGACGACTCTACGCCCGGAACGGGAACGCTTTGTTGACGACTCTGATGCTTGCGCTGAGGGTAATTTGTTGTCCTTTCCCTGACCGTCATTGGTGTTGGCGAGATACGCTGGCTTCAGCCTATCGATTGAAACCTTGGCTTGTTTTCCGTTGAGGTTTACGGTGAAATATTTCTCGCCTCGTCGAATCACTTCGAAAGGTCCGTCATATGGGTGCGATAAGGATGGGCGAATTGAATCGACTCTCACAAAGACATGACTACAAGTTACGAGATCCTGATGGACGAAAACGTTTTGATTTGAATGCCACGCAGTGTCTGTCGGTTGAATACTTCGCATCGCTTCTCTAAGCTCGATAACGACTTCTGACTCTGTTCTATCCTGAGCGTTTTCGGAGAAAAATTGTGACGGAATTTTCAGTGTTGTACCATAAACTAGCTCGGCGGGTGATGCGTTTATATCTTCTTTAAACGTTGTACGAAGTCCCAGTAAAATTGTCGGCAAAAAATTTGTCCACTGATTTGTGGGCTGGCATAAAATAGCTGCTTTCAAGGTGCGATGCCACCTCTCGATGATCCCGTTTGCCTGTGGATGGTACGCCGTTGTATGCAAGTGCGTGATACCTAGTGTACGAACCAATTCCTTGAAGAGGGAAGATTCAAACTGTCTTCCTTGGTCGGATGTTATGCGGTTGGGTACACCGAATCGAGCAATCCAGCCATTGATAAGGGCTCTAGCAACTGTTGGAACAGACATATCCGGAATCGGAATCGCCTCTGGCCACCGAGTAAAGCGGTCGATAATTGTAAGACAGTAACGATGACCATTGCTGGGTGGAAAGGGTCCAACGATGTCCACGTTGATATGCGCGAATCGTTGTTCTGGCTTCTCATAGGCTCCAATTGGCGAGCGTGTATGTCGATTGACTTTTGCGCGTTGACATTGAATGCAGTTGCGGGCGAATTCTGCGCTATCTTTGCGTATGCCTGGCCAAACGAACCTCTGCGTCACCAGCTTAGTTGTTCCACGGATACCTGGATGAGAGAGATTATGAGTGCCACCTAAGATTAGTTCCCGAAACTTTTTCATTATAAACGGTCGGATTTCGTTTGCTGAGTAGTCGCAATACAACTGCTTCGTGCTACCTGGAATAGCAAAAGATTTTAATTTGAGAGAATGATTTACAGGATTCTGCTTGAGCATTGCTTGAAGTTCTTCATCGCTTTGTTGGTCATCTGCCAGATCGTTGTAATTAAACGTAGTCGTTGTTGCCTGAACTGTTTGAATGCGCGACAAGAGGTCTGCTGTAACATTTTCACGTCCCTCAACATGTCTGATGTCGGTGGTTATTTGTCCTATGAAGTCTAGTTGACGTGCTTGCCTGTGAGATGCTTTTTCCAGGTTCTGATGAAATGCATAAATAAGTGGCTTATGGTCGGTGTAGATGTGACACTTTCGACCTTCCATTAAATATTTATAGGATTTTTTTCCAAGAAATTCGACAAAGCCCAACTCAGATATAGCACTTATGATCGCGAGCTCACCGCAATGTATATGGCCGTATATCACGGCCATATACATTGCGGTGCGCTCGCGATCATAAGTGCTATATCTGAGTTGGGCTTTGTCGAATTTCTTGGAAAAAAATCCTAAGGGCTGAACTTCTCCCTCAACAATTTGGTGTAAGACTGCGCCGGCTGCAATATTTGAGGCATCGATCCACAATGACAGCTCTGATTCCTTGGCTGGATGCGCTAGCAATGTTGCATCACAAAGTTGTTGTTTGCATCGTTCAAAGGCTCGCACTGTATCAGTCGTCCACTGCAGCGGTGTACGGTCATTACGTTTATTTCCTGAAATCATCGCAAAGAGCGGTGCCTGATCTTCTATAGCATTGGGTATAAATCGTCTATAGAAATTGATCATGGCTAGAAAGCTTTTAAGCTCCTGTGCAACTGATGGCTGTTTAAAATTGCGAATTATGTTAATTTTTTCGGGCAGAGGATGAATACCTTGAGCGTTGATGAGATGTCCCAGGAAGAGTAACTCATCCTGTCCGAACTTACATTTTCCGACGTTAATTGTCAAATGATGCTGTGATATCCTCTCAAATACCAGACGTAGGTGTTCGCGGTGTTCCTCTGCAGATGTTGAAGCGATACAGATGTCGTCCATGTATGGGAATACGAAGTCTAAACCAAGAAGTACCTCGTTGATGAGCCTCTGGAACGTTTGTGCTGCATTCCGTAAGCCAAAGGTCATGTAGACGAATTCAAACAAACCGATTGCGGTTTTTGGAATGTCATCCGGGTGAATGGGTACTTGGTGGAAGGCTTTGTGCAGGTCTATTTTTGAAAAGATAGACTTACCGTGCAATATCGTTGTGAAGTCTTGAAGATAAGGTAGTGGATAACGATCTGGAACGGTTATCGCGTTGAGGGCACGATAGTCTCCACACGGACGCCAAGCACCGTCCGCTTTTTTGACCATATGGAGCGGACTAGCCCAGCTGCTACTAGATGGTCTGCAAATCCCTAGTTTTAGCAGGTATTCGAATTCCGATCGCGCTGCCTGTAGTTTATCCGGAGGAATTCGTCGTGGTCTGGAATAAACAGGGTTGCCTCGTGTTTCTATCCTATGCACTACTGATGTCCTAACCTGCGGACCAGGTGGTGATAGGTGGGTAATGGACGCAAATTCCGTCAGTAAATCGGCGTAAGGCGCTGCTGTATTAAAAGATTTTATTGTGCTATGACGATTTGTGTCTACGCTACAAATAGATTCAAGCGTTGTTTTTTTGTCTATAAGACGCTTGCGCTTCAAGTCGATAAGAAGATCATAATGACAAATAAAATCCGCTCCTATTATACTCGATGTTACATCTGCTACTAAGAAAGTCCATGAAAATTCTCGTCTAAGTCCAAGACTAACTTTTAAGTTTAATTCACCAAATACTTTTATAGGCGTTCCGTTTGCGGCGAACAATTGTATGGAAGTGGGTTTTAGCTTGACTGAGTAAGATCATTTAGGTATCACAGACACGTCGGCTCCCGTGTCTATTAAAAATTTTGTGTTTGTAATAGTGTCGGATAACTTCAGGCGATAGACTATTGCTGCACTGGATGGTTCGCCAATCTCCGAGGCAACTTCAGTCAAGCGACCTCAATGGAGATTTTCTTTCGACGGTTTTGGTACTGTATGGAAATTGCAGGGTTGTCTACAATTGCGGGCATTTTTGCCGAATTTACGATGGTACCAGCATAAACTATCCGTTGATTCAGAACCTTGTTGATGATAGTGGTGTCGGTTGTCTCGATTACGAGAGCGAGATCGTCTAAGATTTGTTTTATGTTTGAATGAACATACCTGATCTAAGCCTTTCGATAATACTGCAACCTCCCGTCGGAGGGCAATGCACTCGTCCAGCGGTGACATGTTCGGTTTGCATCCTTTAGTAGTGGCTCGTTCAATGTTTACCGCCTGCATTGTGTTAACGTTGCGAAGATCTAGTGAGTCACATATCGCATCTGCAATACTCATTTTTTCTGACGCGTCACCTTTTGAAGCGATGACGGCTGCTTGAGCATGTGGTGGCAGGCGCGATGCCCATAGATCGAGCAATACGGGATCGCTAAGTGAATTCCCGGCTACTCGTCTCATCTCGTTATATAACTGGCTTGGCTTCATGTCTCCTAATGGCATATCTGACAATACTCGCTGCAATCGCCGTTGTCGACTATCTGCAAAATGTTCTGTTTATTTTGTTTTTATGTATTTATACTTATTTTGTATAGGGGTTGCATCGATTATTCCTCGGATTTCGATTAGCTTATTCGGAGGAACCTGAGCCATAACTGTGTTGTATTTCCTTGCGTCCGATGTTACATTCGAAGCAGCAAACCAAAATTCCCAGGACATGAAGTATGACTCGATATTTGTTCCTACCATGTTTGGAAGCGGCAGTCGGGGGACAATTGTTTCTATCTGCACTGCGTTATTTTTTTCATCCTCATGTTGGTCGGTTTCGCTATTGATGTTATCGTTCTCCAGAGACATTATGCAGTAAAAAATGTTTGCAATGTCTTTAGGTTAATTGAAAGTATAATACTTTGCAGACTTTGACCTCGTAAACTCCAAATATGCGTCTGCTCTCGTAACGGTACCTAATTGAACACGTTTCACGATATGAAAATTTCTCCACGTTTTAATAAAAAGAATAGCGTTCGCGTGTATTTTTTAAAGTCGAGGGTCACCAATTTAGCTGATGCGTTTACGCAGAAAACAAAAGAGTCGAATTCTTACTAAAATCCTCTTTATTGCACTTAAGAAAAAAACTAATTCTAATTTGATGTTACAATTATCAAATGCTGATACTGCCGACTAAACCGTTCCGTAATCCATACGCGTCTGGCTGTGCTTTTTGATTTCACATCTGGCAGAAGCAATTCGGGTACTGTTGTTTGTGTGACGATGACGGTATGCCGTAGTTGCGCTGTTGCCAAATCGATCGCAATGTTTTTGCTTAGATTTGCAGGTTGGCTACATATATATATATGAAATTCTTGTCCACGTCCTTCGATCAAGTAGAAGAGTAAATAAGCAAGTACCAGCGCCAACCCTGAACCTACCATACAAAGAGGACCCACAAGCACACACAGATGTTTCGAAAATTGGAATAAAAAACATGTTACAAAACCGAACGCAATATTTCTTATGAATTGTCACTTCCGCCTGTTCTAAGAGAGCGATAAGTTGAGACGCGAATAAAGCACATGTTAGTGCAGACTTTTCAAGTTTTTCTTTTCTAACCCGGAACAAGTAGTGCATTTCTTAAGCCGCGTCCACATTATAACGAACATGACCAAACGAACATCACAAGCACAAGATAACAAACCTCACAAGCATAATGTGGACGTGACAAGAACCACCTCGCATGCACGACCGAATGGCTGGAGCAAATGATTGCCGTGTTCGATGCAGAGCGGAAATGTAGTTATACTGCTTATAAGAAATAAATAAATAAGTTTTATAAAGGTTTATATACATAACTTTAATCGCCATGTTTTGACGTAAATACGAAATACGAAAATAAACCAAATATAATGCCCTTACGCTTCCACAGATTCTACACCCGTGATTATTTTCAGTTATTCCACTTTTACAGTCATCTGTGAACTTTCTGAAATAAATGCATATCTTCTTCGGGATCTCAAGGGAGCAGGCCCAGAAAATTTGTTACATTAAGCCTTCTATGCGATGAACAAATCACTGTTTGTCATCAGCGTAAAGATGCTATGAATAAGAGCAGTATACGATGCAGTGGATATAGGCCTCAAAACCCTTCAGAGACCTTGTCACTCGATTTAATTCTCCCGACATCCTCATTACATTCTCAAATTCTGACTGTGATAAAGGGCGATGAATTTGCCTTTACCATCCACTATGATGCATTGACTTCTGTTTGCATACACCGTTGATTGAAATTGTCGTGAGAGTAGTTGAACGTTAAAATAATGGGCGGCTTCTGACTGCTTAATTAAACTTTATGTCAATCAGTCTAGTAGATTTCAACAGTCGGCTTCTGACGCCACTGAAATTACGCATATAAACAATGTATGTGATATAATGCAGTTTACCAATGTTTGCTAAATGACGTCCTAGGCTTCATTAAAATCTATGTAAAGTCAGGGATCAGTTAAATACATTGTGGTGGGAACTATCCGAGAACTTGAAATTATTAATTATTCACACATACTGTTGCCTTTGTTCTACCCTTCACGTTGAGAATCAACACGAAACATGAATGTGGGAAAAAATTAGGTTCAATACACGACAGATAACATGAACTTATGCACGTAATTCCAAGCACCAATAAAGAGTACAGAAAAAGGATGGTTTTATTTCATAATTTCATTCATATAATCACTTTAAATTTTCAATAATTGTATGTATAATACTTATTTCAAATCACAATTCAAATAAAGAATGAAAATAAAAATAAGGAAAATTGAAATAAAAGATTCGAATAAATTGCCTATTATTGAGATCTAAAATGTGTGTACTGATCGCTGATGTCATAAGTACTCTTGTATACTACAGTCAGGAACAAAGAATACCAGTAGAAAGTATTCTCGAGCAGCCTAGTAGTGTAATGTTATTGCTGTACTAAAGTAGCACCCTGTGATAGTATATAACCCCTTGTGCTGGTCGTTACCCACACAGGGAGAGATTTTTCTTTGAACTTGTTGTTACTAAGGTCAAATTACACACATAGATTTGTAATTTTAGTTTGGTCGAACCCCAAATTAAATTTAGCTAATTTCGTCGTAACCCAAATTTGAAGATTAGTAATGTTAATTTGGTCGAAACTCACATTAAATTTGTCTAATTTGGTCACCCAAATTAGGGAATTAGAGCGATAATCTGGTCAAAACCCAAATGAAAGGTTAATAAATTTGGTCGAGACAAAAAATAAATTTTGCTGATTTGGTCAGAACCCAAATCAAAAAATAATAAATTTGATTATAGAGGCCTGATCGTTACCCAGGTGAATGTTACCTCTGGTCGGTACTCAGATGAGTTGTTATTGTTAATAAAGTCAGGTCGCTACCCAGATAAGCTGTATATTTACGAATGATCAGCACAGGAAAGAGAGAGGAATGCGGCGTGATGCTGCTTATAAAGACAATAGTGCACTCGGCATCAATAAAAATAGTTGGCAGTATTGTGCTTAAGTGAAAAACTTATTTTGTGTACTAACTAATTATGAGTAATTCAATTATAAATCATTAATATGTGTCTGTGGAATTTAATGAATTTTTGTAATTTAAAATCACCTAAACCTTATAAATGTTAAAGGTGAAAATATTGAAGAAGTAATTCGCCAACAAATGCTTCCAGAAATAATTAGGTGAGCATATTTATTTAATTCCTGTAAAATTTATATTTTGTGTTTGTTTATAACATTTTTCAGGTGAAGCTGCCATTGATATTTAAGATTTCTGTAAATGGTAAATATTCCCACTTGATGTAATTGTATCTCTTTTAGATCCATGGCTGGAGTTTGAATATTCTGCGCCCCGTTGAAAAGCTGAATGTTTTTCGAAAATTCTAGTATAAAAGATGATTAAAAAATCTATCAATTAATCATCACAAAAAATTCATTTTCCTAAATATTCAAAATTATCATTGCAAAGAAAGACCAATAAGAAAAATTGTCACAATCAAAAGTGCACAACTGCAATTTCCTCGAAAATCAGATGCATCAAATTGCGATAATAAAATTTAACTTTTACATGTACATTCTAGTGTAATTATTATACATCTGTAAACAAATGATAGGTAATAAAAACTCCATAATAGAAACTAGAAATTAAAATTTTCTTTACAAAAAAAAATTTTTACTTTACAAATTAATACCAGATAATATCATAATTAAATTCAGTGCAATCAAAATTAATGTGACGATCAAATCGTCACTAAGATGCAGTACTATCCTAAGTCTAGTCGTGCGCATTTTACAGGAGAACGATTTGAAGATTTCGTCACTACGATACAGAACTATCCTAAGTCTTCTTTTGAAGAAATCTTTGATTTTGATGCCTAGCCCAAGTTAGTTGAATGACGAACATTTTGGTGTCAAACGGTTTTTTTATATGTCGTGTGCTCGAAATAATTGAATTTGGAAAAAAAAATTACAAGTCTTTAAATCGTTCTCCTGTAAAATGCGCACGACTGGACTTAGGATAGTTCTGCATCATAGTGACGACTTGTAAATTTTTTTTTGTGAATGAGTGTAATTCTCTTTGCAATATTTGTTGTTTGTTGGATTTCAATTTATAGCTGTATATATGTACAGAAATAGGTCCCTTATCAATGTTTCAGACTAAACTTGTATATATGATTAGTAGTTGCACATTTATATACATTCATCTGTTCGATCTCAGAAATGTCATATTTTGAATTTATGCATGTTTCTATGATATCAAATGTGGCCGGTGGTGATAGATCTCACCTAGCCAAACAAAAAATTGTTTGGCAGGGGGGGGGGGAAGGGTGGGGGAACTCTCTGCCGTTTGGGAGTTACAGGGTGATTCATAAATTTCAGTTTTTCATGGACATCAAACAAACGCTAAAAAATAACTATCCTAATGACCCTTCCAAAAATGTCAACAATGTTGATCTCACTACTACCACTACAGGTACAGTCACGGCCAAAATTGCAAAAAATGTTTTGAAAGTACCAAAATTTCAGCATTTTCCTAAATTTTCTCCGAAATTTATGTAATTAGTATACCTCTTTTTTATTTTTATTAGATTGCCCGTCTTATTACCTTTCCAAAAAGATGCAACGTGTCTACGTAGAGAAAATATGTAGAAATTTATACGTAGAAATCCTATCGGAGAATATTATAAAAATCAACAAATTAAAAAAATTAAACTAATATTAACTCAAAAATTTCTTTTATTGACTTTAAAAATAATTACAAGTAATCTTGATAAGTAACAAAAGCCGTTCAAAATGTCCACCGCAACTTCCGATACATTTCAACAACCTCCTTCTAAGTCCCGGTCTAAGGCATATTGCAACCAGCCTCTCCCGTATTTTCGTCGCTGCATTCCCAATTCGGCCAACTAAATCCTCCCTATTGTTAACTGGGCTTGAATAAACTTCATCCTTCATTGTTCCCCACAAGAAAAAACCCAATGGCTTAAGGTCTAGAGATCTAGAGGACCAAGGAATCGGTGCACCTCGTCCAATGCAGCGGTTATTAAATTTTTCACTTAGTACTGCCTTCACAATGTTAGCTGTATGAACTGGTACTCCATCGTGTTTATGAAATATTCCCCTAAGATTATCCATAGGGTTCTCCTCTATTAGATCTGGCAGTGTATTGTCCAAAAAGTCCGCATAAACTTCACTATTAAGCACTTGCAGCAAAATTAATTGTCCTACCAAATGTTGCCAATGATACCAGCCCAAACATTGACACTGAATCTCTGCTGGAATGAGGTCACTTTTGTCCTCCGTGGGTTAGTTTCCGACCAGGTATGGAGATTATGGAAGTTCGTGATATCATTCCTGGTGAATTGACATTCATTTGTCCACAGAATTCGGTTCAGAAACGCCCTATAGTCAGTGCCGGGTTTCAGAAGCCAAGCGCTAAATATCAGTGCTCTCTCAGAATCTCCTTCCAGTAGTCCTTGGGCTGAGTGATGATGATATGGACATAATCTCCCTCAATAAATAACTCTTCAAGCCTTAGATGACGACCCTCCTAATCGCCTTGCGACTCGTTTCATGCTCGTCTCAGGGTCCTGCCTCACGATGGTGATTATTTGCTGCTCGACGCCAGAAGAAGTTCCCGAAGTTTCGGGTCGTGTCTCCATGCCATGTGAAGTTACACTGCCTATTTCTTTTCACCTTTGGAAAGTCCGTATAAATACCCCTCATTGGGGTGCTCGCCGATTAGGGAATCTCCTTTGATATTCCAGTACAGCCACCCTCTCTTTTCCGTCTACTACACCATAAATGTAAATAATATAACTTTTTAGGCTTTCGCGGTTGCTCTTATTAATTTGTAAATATTTCCGGATTAGCCGCGTAAATGATATATAAGTTAAATGAGTGCTAATATTAGTACTCACCCCGAACGTTTCGCTTCAAGTTATATTGAGCGTGGTTTCCCGGTGACCACGCTCAATATAACTTGAAGCGAAACGTTTGGGGTGAGTACTAATATTAGCACTCATTTAACTTATATATCCTTTACGCGGCTAATCCGGAAATATTTAAAAATTAATGTAAATAATATCCGCGTATTCCTCAAAAGTAAATTCTGTCGTTTTTTAATAAGTTTTGCTTAAAATTACCTGTACTTATTGATTTGTTTTTCAATTGTTATAGGTATTCTTGCTGACTGACCCTTTTTAATTGCAAAATTTCCATCAGGTACGAGTAACAACGTATTGCATCTTTGGCATGGAACTTCGCTCCATTTCTGCCCGTAAACTTCGATGAATTTTACACACAATGTCCTAGGCACGGTGTGATGCCTTTCTGCAGGAACAATTGTCGATGAAAACATAGATGAATAATCGTTAATGCAAATATTGATGAACACTCATCAATGAAAACCTCGATGAATAATGATCGAGGATATCTTCACTGAACAATAATCGAAGAAATCTTCGGTGAACAATAGATCGTATGATTCTTATGTGAATAAAATTACTTTAATTTCAGGAAGGAATAGTTAGAAAAAACAATTGAATCGGTTATTGCAAGAACAGCATAAGTCAAAATAGGAAAACAATTTATATTTTCTGATAGCATATTTAAAGCAGCTTTCTAAAAAATTAATACGATATTTTCCCAATTTCGTTGTTTTTGGAAGGACCCATTAAATTAAAGCTTTTCGTAAACAAATAAAATTTATTTCAATATCAAATATCAAAGCAAAAGGAAAACACGTAACAAATTCATATAGAATCTTTTCAAAAATTTTTAATAAAAATTCCGAACTAAACTGTCCAACTCGAGCAAAGTAAGTAATATTAAAATATTTTTTAACGCGATCGGCGTTCCTAATGAAGAAAAGCTAAATACCTTTGACTCTTCGTCAACAGCAGCACCAAATATTTCCTACTTTGCTCGAGTTGAACAGTTTAGTTCGAAATTTTTATTAAAAATTTTTGAAAAAATTTGCTCGGGTCATGTGTTTAAAAAAAATTTTTTTAAGACAAGGTGAAGACATCAATTATTGACCTTCGTTTTGGTGGCCTCTTTTTTAAAATGTCAATTTTTTGGATTTTGGAAACTCAGCCGAATGTCCTTGGTAAAGTCGGCCTCTCTATATCCATCTCTAATTAACGCCTATAGAAAATAAGGAAAGTATGTATAGAAAAACTGGAATATTTTAAAAACATTCGTAAGTGCGCTTATGTTTAATTAATTAATTAAATTATTTGTTTACACATTGCACTTTTAATCCACGCACTTGTAACTTCCACTTTACACCACTCAAGCCAAAGCCATAACTTGAATTAACTTGAAAATTGAAACTGCTGCGACGTTTGCGCAGATTACTCATCTTAATATGCAATTTCATGTATAGAGAAGAATGAAGAACAAACTCACACTCATGCGTAAGCCACGATCGATAACGATTTTACATCTCAAAGTGAGGTATCGCTCCTTTTCTGCATGAATTGTATTCATATTTTTCATTGGTATTTATTTCAAAGAATTTCTTCGTTGAATTTCTGCATACATAGTTTCATGCACGGTCGTATTTCCCGCTGGGTAAATATATATATATATATATATATATATATATATATATATATATCTATATATATATATATATATATATATATATATATATATATATATATATTTATATATATATACAGGGTGATCCAAAAGTCCGGGAACGGCAGAAAATCTCGGCGAGTGAGCATTTTAGAGAAAAATGTGAAATACAAAAGTTTCAGGATTTTTCCCTGGCTATCGGATGGTGAGCTTGACATTGACCGTGACCTTGATTTTGAAGGTCATTTCAAGGTCAAATATAATTTTTCCACAAGGTCAAAATAATAATTATTAATTTTTTTAAACCCCATACTTTTATCACTGAAATGAAAAGAGCATACAATTTTACGCTCAGGTCGTGACCTTGACCATGACCCTCAAGGCCATGTTTATGGTGAAATTAACTATCTGTTAATCTCCGGGATAAAAGTGCAAGTGCCGTTCAAAATATCGATTTGACCTCCAAATTACCTTGTGGGGGCCCCAAGGTCAAAAGGGAGGGATCACTCAATATCATATCTGACCGTAAAATTTTTCGCTTTTTTCATTTCTGGTGTCAAAAGTATATTGTCCCATTTGAAAAATTATATTTGATCTTGAAATGACCTTCAAGGTCAAGGTCACGGTCAATGTCAAGCTCACCATCGGATAGCCAGGGAAAAATCCTGAAACTTTTGTATTTCACATTTTTCTCTAAAATGCTCTCTCGCCGAGATATTCTGCCGTTCCCGGACTTTTGGATCACGCTGTATATATATATACACTAATCAAAACAATTAAGGGAACAAAAAAAATATCTAAATTTTTTAGTGATTTTTGGCGGGCTGTATCTAAGCGAGAAATAATCGTATCGAGGAGATTTTTCCATTTTTATGAAGATGACACGATGTTTGAGATCACAATTCTTGTTCCTTTAATTTTTTCCAAAACTTTGACCGATCGGGCCGAAGGAACCGTCGAATAGATCGATCTGCGGATTTACAGGGCTATTGTGCGTTAGGTTAGGTTAGATTAAAGTAGCTGCCTAAGAAGGCACACTTAGGCCTAAGAGGAACTTTGTGCTACCACGTTCAGGCTTGAATTTAACAACCCCATAGAACTACCTAAGGAATGAGAGGGTTAACATGTTGCCCCCTGTGTATCGAACCAGTTTTTTGTATCTAGTGGAACCAGTTCACGGGAAGTCGAAATAATTTTGACTTTGTTGTGAAGGGTGTTCATCCTTAATTCGCTGTCGGGAACCAATTTGAACTCCTGATAAATCGAGTCAGGCCTCTGACATCCGTGGAGCCCAGCTCGGTTAACTCTTTAAAGAAAGGGGAGCCCAAAAACCGGTTCCTACGGTTGGCCAGGGCCGGGCAGTTACCGAGGAGGTGAAGTATGGTTTCCTCTTCCTCTTCGTCGCGGCAGCTTCTACAAAAGTCGTTTGAAGGCACGCCCAGCCTATCGGCGTGTCTACCTATGAGGCAGTGACCCGTGATTACGGCTACTGTACTGCTAATTATTTTGCGACCGAGTAGGATGAGCCCTTTTGACCGCTTAGGGTCAATCTTTGGCCATATCTGTCGGGTAATCAGGCAGGTGTGTTCCTCTTGCCAGTTTGTGTTAGCAATCTTGAGAACCTCCTGTGAGAGTTCCAGTTTGCATGTAGCTAGCGGTTTACCCGGCTGGTGGTTAATGTCCGAAAGAGGACGTGTGGTACCGTTTCTCGCTAGTTCGTCGGCCCTGCAATTGCCCGGAATATCACTATGTCCTGGCACCCAGATGAGCCGTACTTTCAGATGCTCAGCTATGTCATTTAGTGTTGAGCGACATGTTATAACCGTTTTGGAGGTTGTGTATACTCCCGAAAGGGATTTAATAGCGGCCTGACTGTCTGAGAAAATACATACGCTGTCTGTAGGTAGCGTTAGTTGATTCAGGCGGTCCGCAGCTACCTTTATAGCCATGATTTCCGCCTGAAACGCTGCAGTAGTCAGGCAAGCGGAATGAGACATCGAGGTCCAAATGTTCCGAGAATATTCCTCCACCCACTTTGCCATCCAATTTGGAGCCGTCAGTGTAAGGATGCACTGGGTTCCCGCATTGGGGAGGACCTTTCTCCCATTCCGATCTGGTGGGAAAGAAGGAATCGAATTTTGTTCCAAAGAAAGGCTTGGGCGAGGTGTAGTCGATATTGCTGGCAGTTCTATTGTGCAATATTTTGGAGTGACCGAAATCAGTTCGCTTCCAGGTCTGGATTGAGTTAAGCCTAATGGCGGCTAATGATGCGGTTTGCTTACCAAAGAGATCCAACGGTAGAAGGTGGAGAATAGTGTTCAGGGCTTTAGAAGGTGTGGTTCTCAGGGCACCTGTTATCAGCAGTGCTGCCATCCTCTGAACTTTGTCCATTGCTTTGAGATGGGTTGCTATGTTTAGTGCCGGCCACCAGACAATCACCCCATACTATTGTGCGTACATTGAGGTGTAAAAATTCCTACAAACCTTAGCCTTTCCATCAGTATTTGCAAAGATGCGGTCAATTTGACAAAACAAGGAAAAAAGTCACTTTTTTTGACTTTTTCAAAATTGAAATTACGGATAAAAAAAAATTATTATTTTTTATGTCTTTTAGGAAATGTATTCCAGTTTCCGAAACTGCCCTTAAATATTCTGTACGATCATTGGTTGCTGAGATATCCATGGTTGAATACAAAAGTGTCCTTTTTCGTTTAATATCGGATATCTCCGCGAAAAATCGACGTATCAAGGATTTCAAAAAAGATAATTAAAGCTGAATTAACAGGCTATCTGGTTCATAGGGTGGTCATATAAAAAAAAAATTTTCCGGGTCCGTGCACCAAAAAAAAAATGACTAAAAATTTTGTAATTTTTTTCTTCCGCTATTCCTTTGAATTGTGTGAGCACCGTGGCCTTTAAAATTGTTTGGCTGAAAGTTTCAAAAACTAGAGTTTTTAATTGTTTTGATTAGTGTATATACAGGGTGTAACGTTTCTAGAGGTCAATACGAAATCAAATGATAGCTCTCACCTAGGCAAATAAAAAATTATATGGCAGGAGTGGGGGCAATCTCAACCGTTTGGGAGTTACAGGGTGATTCATAAATTTCAGTTTTTCATGGTATGCACATTACTCTTTTATTTTTACCTTTTGATCTACTCAACATAGCGACATTAAACAAACGCTAAACAACGTCTATCCCAATGGCCTTTCCAAAATTGTCGACAATGTTAATCTCACTCTACCCCAAATGGCCAAAATTGAGAAAAATGTTTTGAAATTACCAAAATTTCAGCACTTTCCCAAATTTTCTCCGAAATTTATGTAATTAGTATACCTCTTTTCTATTTTTATTGGATTGGCCATTTTATTACCTTTTCAAAAAGGTCCAGCATGGCAAGGTAGACAAAGAATTAGAAAAATCGCATCCTTAGAAATCTCTGACTACCTAATTATTTTATTGCACTTTAGGTAGCAAATTCTTTAAATAAACAAAATTTTTAAGATAGAGGGTCGAAAATGATTGTTTTGGGTTAACAGGTAATTAATTTTAATTATTGTTCCAAAAAAGTTATAAAAATGTTGTTTTATTGTCGATATTAGCATGTGTTAGCCAAAATTCACATCCTTGTATCCTGGCGTTTTGTTACTCGTACCTGATGGAAATTTTGCTATAAAAAGGGTCAATAAACAAGAATACCTATCATAGTTGAAAAACAAGTCAATAAGTGCGGGTGTTTTTAAGCAAAAGTTAGTAAAAAACGGCAGAATTTAGTTTTAAGTAATACGCGGGTATTCTTTACATAAATGGTGTAGTAGACGGAAAAGAGAGAGCGGCTGTACTGGAATATCAAAGGAGATTCCCTTACCGGCGAGCACCCCAAAGAAGGGTATTTACACGGACTTTCCAAAGGTTAAGATAAACAGGAAGTGTAACTTCACACAACATGGAGACACGACCCAAAACTTTGGGAACTTCTGCGGACGTCGAACACTAAATAATCACCATCGTGAGGCAGGACCCTGAGACGAGCATGAAACGAGTCGCAAGGGGATTAACAGTATCGTCATCTAAGGTTTGGAGAGTTATTTATCAAGGGAGATTATGTCCATATTATCATCATCCAGTCCAAGGACTACTGGAAGGAGATTCTGAGAGAACACTGATATTTAGCGCTTGGCTTCTGAAACGCGGCATTGACGATAGGGCATTTCTGAACCGAATTCTGTGGACAGATGAATGTCAATTCACCAGGAATGATATCACGAACTTCCATAATCTCCATACCTGGTGGGAAACTAACCCACGCAGGACGAAAGTGACCTCATTCCAGCAGAGAACTGTGTCAATGTTTGGACTGGTATCATCGGCAACCATTTAGTAGGACCAATCATTTTGCCGCCAGTTCTTAATAGTAAAATTTATGCAGATTTTTTGGACAATACACTGCCAGATCTAATAGAGAAGAATCCTATGGATAATCTTTTTGGAATATTTCACAAACACGATTTAGTACCAGCGCATATGGCTAACATTGTGAAGGCAATAATAAGTTAAGAATTTCATAAATCCTGGATTGGACGAGATGCACCGATTTCTTGGCCTGCTTACCCCATTGGACCTTAAGCCATTGGACTTTTTCTTATAGGAAACAATGAAGGATGAAGTTTATTCAAGCCCAGTTAACAATAGGGAGGATTAATTAGCCGAATTGGGAATGCAGCGAAAAAAATACGGGAGAGGGTGGCTGCAATATGCCTTGAACAGGGAAGAAGAAGGAGATTGTTGAAATTCATCGAAAGTGGCGGTGAACATTTTTAGCGGCTTTTGTTACTTATCAAGATTACTTGTAATTATTCTTAAATTCAATAAGAAGCATTTTAGAATTGATTTAAGTTTAATTTCTTTAAATTTTTGATTTTTATAATATTCTCCGATAGAATTTCTATCTTCTATCTTTCTATCTATCTTCTTGGAAAGGTAATAAGACAAGCAATCCAATAAAAAACAAAGAGGTATACTAATTACATAAATTTCGGAGAAAATTTGGGAAAATGCTGAAATGTTAGTAATTTCTTAACATTGTTTTCAATTTTGGCCGTGAATGTGTTGCACGCACCTTTTAATGCGTATTTCGCCGGCTAGCTAAGGTGTGGGTCAGGTGTCGACGCAGAACAGTCGTGGGCGCCACGTGGTTTTTCTGCTGAGTCCACGAACTCTAATTTGCCAGAGAAAGGTAAACAAAACTTCTGACAAAAGTAACTATGTCGATTTTATTCCTCAAAAATAATTACGCAACTTAATGACATGAATTCGGCTTTTCTTTATTTAAACAACGCTAATAAAGTTTAAACGCGAGCAAGGCAGTGCACAGAAAATCACAACAAAAAAAAACAAAATATTGTTAAAATGCAAAAGAGCAAGGCAATTGAACTTGTATCGAAGTGGAATTTATCTTTTCTGTCCTCCAGATTCTTCTGAGTGCTTCCTCACTGTCAAATCTTCCTTTCTTCCCTTTTTTTTATCAACTACTTTCACTAACTTTCTTCCTAAATAACTTTCACTCGACTGGCTTGTTCGTCTCTAGATGACATGACGTTTATGTCTTTTTCCCCAGTATTTTGATTTTCTGTGGAAATTCCAGGCTAATTTTCCAATCGGCTCATCAATTCAAATCGGTTTTAAATTATTTAATATTATTTTCTTGTTTTTATTGTAAAAATCTTCCCCATATCTTTAGCTTCTTTTTGATATAATTCGTTGTATCTTAAGATGCGTAATTACCTAGAAATTCCGTGGGATAGCAAAAATTTGACAGGTGACTTTACATTAATATTTATTCCAAATAATCCGATTTTGGGGCGTTAATCTTTTTGAAAGATATGCCCTGGGTTACAAATAATTCAATTCCGTGCCGCGTTTGTTTCGGTAAAATGAAGAACACGTCGAAAATCCAAGTTTCGTCATGTGTGTTTGCAGGTTAAGTGCAAGTGTCTTAAGTGCTTCAAAAATCCCCGAGGGAACGAAATCCAGACCATGTAAGTATTTACTCAACCTAATGACAATTTATATGAAATAAGCACCACTCAATCTTTCTAGATAAAATCGTTACGGTGACTTCAGTGCATTGCCTTTACCCGATTACATTTCAAGTAAGTAAATCAGCACGATAAAATTCGTACTTCTCATAATTAATTACGAGACCTGCACGATGTAAACGTTGGAGAATATCTCCTAACACCTTCTTGTGTTCTTCAAAGGTCTGCGTAACAATGATTACGTCGAGGTATACGAAAAGCTTAGACTCCATGTCGCCGGATAGTACCTTATCTATGCGCCTCTGCCAAGCAGCTGGTGAATTGGTTAAACCGAAGGGCATACGACGGAATTGAAAAAGCCCTTTCCCTGGAACAGTAAAGGCGGTGTACTGCTTTGAGTTTTCGTCGAGAGGCACCTGCCAGAATGCGTACTTGATGTCAAGCGAAGACATGAATTTTGCATCACGCAGTTTGTCCAGAGTAGATGTGACATATGGGACGGGATAGGCGCCCTTCTTGGTCACTTTATTCAATTTTCTGTAATATATACAAAATCGGTATTTCCCATCCTTTTTCCTGACCATAACAATCGGTGACGCCCAGGCACTGTCGCTTGGCTCTACTACACCCGCCTCTAGCATTTTATCGAGTTCTTCATAAATTATCTTTTGTATCGCGGGTGAAACAGGATAATATCTCTGTTTAATCGGCGCGGCATCAGTTCGAATGATATGTGCTATCTGGTTTGTACATCCTAGCCCCGTACCCATCACACTTTTTACGTAATTAATGCTGGCTTCGAGCTCATTTTTCTGCTCTACAGACAATTTGCTTTGCGATTGGAGTGCATGAACATGTAAACTCATTGATGTTTCACCGAATTGCCAAGAATTATCATTATTATTGGTTTGAATGCCCATCACTCGCCAAAAATCTATGCCTAATATGATGGAGTGAGGAAGTTCTGGTATTATTAACACATCGCAAATTTGCACTCGTTGTTGTTATCTGATTGGAAGACTGATTTCTCCGAGGACATCTATCGTACCCCCATTCGCAATACTTACGGTTCTTGCACTACTAACTCTAAGTGTAAGATTCATACTTTCCATGATATCCCAACCTGGACATCCAAATATAGTGCGGGAAGCGCCCGAATCGAGCAAGCCACAGAGCTTTATACCGAAAATATCAATCGTGAGATGAGGACACATATCGTTTTCAACACGAGTGAAAACGTAATCCACCAAAGTGCTATATAGGTCCGCAACATCATAACTTCCAAGAATCCCTAAGTCCTTTCCCTCTGCGGTTTCTTGTGGAAAACTCGATTCGCCGCTTGAACTCGAGCTCCACCCGCGTTTCCCGAATTCTGCGATGTCCTATTTTGAGTGAGCGGAACTTGCCTGTTATCATTGTTCTGGTTACAATTATTACAATTGGGTCTTATTACCCCCGGCGTGCCACAACCAAAGCACCTCAGCGCTCACCTACAAAATCTTGCGAAGTGGCCAAATTTCCCACACTTAAAGCACCTCCGGCTTCTTGTCTCGTTGGTGCGTGAGTCGCGATTGGAAATTGTTGATATAGAAGGGTTCTCAACGGCAACATACGCCAAATCGGGTTCTAATAGCTAGTTTGCTCCTCTAGAAGGAGGTGGGACAAAGGATTCTACAGAAGCACGGACCGTCCCTAGACGTGTTCCAAATTCAATTAACTCTGGGATAGTTGCTACTTCCGTGAGACCTAGTTGAGCCTGGTAGAAAGGGCTGATATTCCTTTTTAGAATTCTTAATTTCTGCGCTTCAGTTAAGGGCTCCGTTAATCGGGCAAACATGTTGGTCATTATGGCGACGTAAATTCCTATAGTTTCATCCTTGCGCTGGGTTCTTCTCTTGATCTCCTCTAATAGCCTGTCATCGTTATCTCTCGGCAAGAACTCTTTCTTTAATTCTCTGACAAGATCAGCCCAAGAATGACACATCACCTTAGTGGCCCGATACCATATCAAGCCTCGTCCTGTGTAAAGATCTAGTGAGGATAGGAATAACTGCTGTTGATTAATTCCCCGTGCATCAGCCAACTCCTGAACCCTGTTCAGAAAAGAGCTAAGGGATGGACTCTGCTCACCGAAAAATTTCACATACCATTTATACCATGGTACTCGAGAAACAGGAGTGCGCGTTGAGGGTTCCTCTACCGATTCGGAGGCATCGCTAGTCTCATCTCCGCCATCCACTTTACTTTGTAAGGTTCCTAACAAATGCACTTATTCACCGCGAATCTTTATCTTTTCCTTCTTTTGTTCTTCGTCTTCGACTACTACCCTGATGAGCCTGGTCAACGCCCAATTAAGTTAAGTGCTAATTTTTTTGTGGTCTAGAGAACCCTCTTCACCCTCGAAAGCATCTAATAGCAGTTTAATTTCTGCGATCTTCTTCGTTAACGCCTCTTTATCTTCGACGAATGTGTAAGGGTACTCAATCTCAATAAGGGAACTTCCTTCCTTTTCTGCCCTCAAAGCTACACGCAGACTTGCCCTCATTTCATCGACTTTCCCCGTTGACAACCCTCTTACCGTGAGCTCATATATTAGGTCCTCCTGGTTCAATCTATTAATTACCATTTTAGCTGAAGTCAGGAAAATGCTAAATATCCAATCAAACTATGAAAATTTTGAGGAACTTTAAAGTAAAGACTCAATAAAACTATCCAAAAGTAAACCTACAGTGATTCATGATAAAGTGCTAACCTACTCCATTTCTAGGAACTTAATTCTTTATAACTATGAAGGATTAACCACTAACAATATTAGTTATCCAATATTTAACGATGAAATTGGTAGAATTCAAAAATAAAACTTTTACCTAACCCAATGACAAATTTCTAATTTTGAAATATCGCTAGTTACCACAAGAAAATTTAATTGTAATCAAAATCACTAATTCTTATATTACAAGCTAACCAAAAAATCTATCTACTATATAATCAAACAATAATATCTACTATCAAATCAGGCAAGGAATATCTATCAAAGTGTAGTAGTGTAGTGTTGCTGGCAATAAAATATTCAACGGATAGCAATATTAACATACAGTCAACTAGGGGAAGAGGCCCGATACTTAACATATATACAGAATATTTACTTACAGCTTCCTTCCCAAAATTATTAAGAGAGTATTAAAAACAAATCAGCTGGTGTGATTCTCCCAACTCGATGCTATTTATTTGCAAAACTGGGTCAAGTTTTGGCCAAGGTCAGGTATAATCAAATTAACGCACAATACGCTGAATATCAGTGACATCACAGCTCAGTTCACTTGAGATAATACAAAACACTTGGGCTCGAATTCTCTGTTAAAGTGAACTTGTTATTAAAAATCAATCACCAAATTTCCCAAGCCGATTATTGCATGTCCTACACAAGTGACCGCGCGATAACAATTTCGGAGCCTGGATTTAAAATAATTTGAAAGCATGTAAACTTAGTTGTGTGTTAATAAAACTATTGTGTTTTTAATTCCGAAATACGTTGAAGTGATTTACTGTGAAGGTTGTGAGGTCAGAAAATATATAAAATCAAAGAAATAAAAAATAAAATTCGAAGCAAGTGTGATCAGTTATTGTGTGTTAACATCAAATATGTTTTGTTTAATATAAAAAATATAAATTGTTTAATATAATACACGATATACGAAAAGTGATGGGTGAACGAAAGGAAAAAGAGAAAAAAAAATCAAAAACATTTAAATTTGTGGTGAGTTAAATTTTAATTCTCTTAAAAGTGAAATCGGCTTAAAAGTTCTTTACACACACACACTGCCTTGCCAATCTAGATTCTAGACACACTAAATGGTGCAAAACAATTTTAACTTGAACTCAAATTGTTGACATTTGATTTCGATGATTTCTATTGCAATTTTTCGAAGTTTTTAAATAAAAAGATTGTTCTGGCCGACACGATTGGGCGCCGAAATGTTGCACGCACCTTTTAATGCGCGTATTTCGCTGGCTAGCTAAGGTGTGGGTCAGGTGTCGACGCAGAGCAGTCGTGGACGCCACGTGGTTTTACTGCTGAGTTCAAGAACTCTAATTTGCCAGGGAAACTTCTGAAAAATGTAACTATGTCGATTTTATTCCTCAAAAATAATTACGCAACTTAATGACATGAATTCGGTTTTTCTTTATTTAAACAACGCTAATAAAGTTTAAACGCGGGCAAGGCAGTGCACAGAAAATCACAAAAAAATAAAAATATTGTTACAATGCAAAAGAGCAAGGCAATTGAACTTGTATCGAAGTGGAATTTATCTTTTCTGTCCTCCAGATTCTTCTGAGTGCTTCCTCACTGTCAAATCTTCCTTTCTTCCCTTTTTTTATCAACTACTTTCACTAACTTTCTTCTTTAATAACTTTCACTCGACTGGCTTGTTCGTCTCTAGATGACATGACATTTATGTCTTTTTGCCCAGTATTTCGATTTTCTGTGGAAATTCCAGGCTAATTTTCCAATCGGCTCATCAATTCAAATCGGTTTTAAATTATTTAATATTATTTTCTTGTTTTTATTGTAAAAATCTTAGTGTAATTATTTTTGAAAGATATGCCCTGGGTTACGAATAATCCAATTCTGTGCCGCGTTTGTTTCGGTAAAATGAAGAACACGTCGAGGTGTCAAGTGTCTTAAGTGCTTCAAAAATCCCCGAGGGAACGAAATCCAGACCATGTAAGTATTTACTCAACCTAATGTCCATTTATATGAAATAAGCACCACTCAATCTTTCTAGATAAAATCGTAACGGTGACTTCAGTGCATTGCCTTTACCCGATTACATTTCAAGTAAGTACATTTTTTATTAATCCATATTCTTATTACAAATTCTAATTTTTGTTTCTTGCAGGTCTCCAGAATGGTTCATCTTGCTCGCAATCGTTCCTCCGGTTTTGTGTTTCCTTCTCCTCATGTACTCCAACATGCGTGGATACGCCTGGCAGATGAAAGTTAATTTGTATCCTTCAAATCCAAATTTTTGCGTTAGACTCCAATCAACATAAGACCGGATCGTGCTCGACTAACCAAATACTCGGTAATTTCGATTTCTAAAATAAAAATAAAATTTTTTCTTACAGCATCAATCTTATAGCAGATTCTAATACGGACATTACATTTTTCATGTAATTATAAATTATCAATGTTATTTTCCTTTCGTTTACTTATCCTTTTCATTTTAGGTCACAGCGTAATGAACATGTATCAACTGTACCTGCAGTGGCACTAGTGAGATCAACATTGCTGACACTTTTGGAAAAGTTATTGGGATAGAAGTTGTTTAGCGTTTGTTTTATGTCGCTATGTTGAGTAGATCAAAAGATAAAAATAAAAGAGTAACGTGCATACCATGGAAAACTGACATTTACCCTGTAACTCCCAAACGGTTGAGATTTCCACCCCTGCCATACATTTTTTTTCTAGTTGAGATCTATCAACCCACTCATTGTGGCACGTCAGATCTGAAACACCCTGCATATATATATATATATATATATATATATATATATATATATATATATAATGTATATAAGTTAATCATCATCCGGCACAATACCTTACAATATTTTCCCATAATTTCACAGCAGACACAGCATATTTCGACATATCCATTACATCAACCCCAACACATCCCGCATACCTGGAAACCTAAAACATCTGAGAACTGCTGACAACATGTCGCGAATTATTCCTAAGTCATCAAATTATGTAAAACTAATTTCATGAAATAAAATGTAATAACCATTCGCATTCTAGAGATCAAGTAATTAAGTTGGTTTTTAAAAAAAAGCAAATTCCCAAATATAATCATTACCTGGCGCCCGAGCAGGGACCCGCGATATTTAATAAAAAAATTAATGCACAAGTTCCCTGCAATTACTTGTGTTAATTAAAATCCTACGAAGATCAGTGTAATCATCGTGATAATAAGAAGTGCACAAGATCAGTGTAATCATTGTGACATTTTTCCATTTCGCGGGTGCTAACAAAAATAAGGGAAATCGGCTTAGAAACCACGAAAACTCGAGGAAACTCATCTCGGAAGAAAAGAGGCCCCTTAGTAACCAGCAAGGAAAATATCCTGGAGGAAAAGGAGTCAGCAGAAGTACTGGCAGCCGCTTTCGTGAGGATGCGATTCAACATAATAATAGCGTAAGATTTTTCCTTCTACAAATAAAAAATAAAAATACTAAAAGTGAGGTAATTAAGACAAATAAAATACAATTTATTGATTCAAAACCAGATAATTAAAATATTATTATTAAAATACTAGTAAAATAAATCATATTTAGTAAAGTGAAGAATTATATAAAATTGAAAAAGTGAAATATTTGAGATAAGTTATATATTTGAATAAGAAAAATTGAAATAATCTCTAGCAAACGAAATCATAAATTCATAAATAAAAGTAAAGTAAATATTGAATTAAAAGGAAATAAATATTTAAAACAAGTCAGTTAGTCAGTTACTGAATTTATTTGTTACTATTAAAGAAAGAAATCGTTAAGAATAAAAATATAAAGGAAATTCTTTGGAAAAGGGAAGTGTGAGAAAATTAAGGCTAAAATCAGTTTTCTAAATAAGGTTAATAAGGCAAAGTCCAATTAGCACATATGTAAATCATTCAATGAGAAAATATAATAAGACAAGATACAGCTATTTCCACGGAAAATTTTAAAGGATACCTATAAGTAAATCTTATTTCCTACTCTTTGTTTCCCTCTTTGCATTAAATAAAATTCTTGCTTGATTTACCTTTTCTACATGCAAATAGATTCAATTGAATTTGCATAGAATAATTTCGGACTTTTAATGAATAAATAAATTAGCCCCAGTAAGTATTAAACATTCTATCTCCGATTGATTTGATCAATTCAGAAATTAATAATAAAAAACTAAAACCAAAAACTCCCTATAGGTACCTTAAATAATGTCAAGAAACGAAAACTAATAATACCTATAGCTCAAGGCGCGGTAAATAATGAAGGAGGCCCTGCTGCCCCTCCAGCAGCAAACCCCACAACATTGCAAAACCAAATTAGACGTCTAGTATCCGAAGCCATTGCCCAAGAATGCCCGAGAATCCTTAACTCAATCCTAAATCCCAGATCTGAATACGACTTCGAAAGTGATCAAGTTATCAACGCAGACCAACAGGTGAACATATCCGACATGGATAAAATACCTGACGTCGTGCGCAGCCTAAGGGAATTTTCAGTTGAAGCGGGAGAATTTAGCTCCTGGAAAAAGAGCGTCGACAGTGTTCTAAAAATTAGCCTAAGTACGAAATAAGATCATAGGGCAAGCCGACATCGCGTTGGAATCATACAACACACCACTGAATTGGGAACGAATATCTCGATTCCTTGCATCACATTATGCAGACAAGAGATACCTTGGTACTTTAGAGTACCAGATGACCCGCTTAGTACAAGGTATCAACACTGTCGAAGGGTTCTATCAAACGGTATATCATCTTCTATCGCTCATTCTCAACAAAATCTGCAGTATTGAAATATGCGGTGAAGCTATGAATGTCATGGTGAAAACCTACAGGGACAAATCTCTCGACACCTTCATAAGAGGCCTAAAAGGAGATCTTCCCAAACTTTTAGGAATGAGAGAACCAGTAGATTTGCCACAAGCTCTTCACCTCTGCCTTAAACTACAGAATATGAATTTCCGTATTCAGCACGCACACCACAGCAACGGTACTACACGCAGAATAAACGACCCGTTGCGACCTCTTGTCCCACCACAGAGAATTCCCATTAACCGGTACAACCCTGCACAAATACCGAGACCCCAGTTTTATCCAGAGCTTACGTCTTATCCCCATCGAACCGCAAATTTTAACAGATCTTCCCTCTGGAATGATCCGACCTACCAAAATCAAACAGCTTACGCTAGGCCACTCATTAATAATCAACCACAAAATTTGAATACTTATGTCAATATACAAGCTCCACCAAGACCGCCACCAAGGGTCGAGCCAATGGATGTAGACCGCTCTATCCACTCGAATGTTGTAAATTATCAAAACAGACCTCAATTCAACTGGAAGAGACCTAATCGGTCGAGTCTAGTACATAACCCTACCAAATTCCAAAGAGCATTCCATAGACTATAACGAAAATGTTTACCTGGAAGATGAAAACTACGACCGGACGGTAATAAACTACGTCGGGATTAGCGATGAAGACCACACTATTACAGTTCACTACCAAGACCCTGAACTGATCGAACAAGAAAGTCCAAAATTGGACCAAGAACCCCACGATATTCATTTTTAAGGCTAACTAGCTCTTCACTTCCATATTTCGAGTATAGAACGAAGGGCGGAAACATATTGAGATTTCTTATAGACACCGGAAGTAACCAAAACTACATCCAACCAAACTGCGTGAAGAATCCGATACCCAACGACATAACCTTCTCAGTCAACTCAGTTGGAGGAAACGTAAAAATCTCTCACCACGTCATACTAAATCTATTCGGACCTCAGAATATCAACCTCAAATTCTTTATCTTACCAACTCTTAAATCTTTTCATGGCATCATTGGCAATGACAGTCTAAAAGAGCTAGATGCAATTATCTACGCAGCCCTGAGTTACATGACACTATGTAAATCTATTAAAATCCCCATCAAACAACATCTTTTTCAAGCTGTCAATAGTATTAACGTGAGGACGTCACATTTTAACGAAACTCAAACTTCTAAACTATACAACGTTCTAAGAAACCATCCCAGCCTGTTCTCCGAACCGGGCGAAAAGCTCACGTATTCCATTGTTGTCAAAGATGAAATTCGAACCACTAATAACGATCCCGTTTACTCTAAATCCTATCCGTACCCGACCATCGCGATCACCTTATAACGCCCCAGTCTGGGTGGTAGCAAAAAAAACTCGATGCTTCTGGGGAACGAAAATTCAGGTTAGTCATCGATTATAGGAAGCTGAACACTGTCACAATACCAGACAGATATCCTATACCAGAGATCAACGAGGTTCTAGCTAATTTAGGAAGAAATGAATATTTTTCAGTTATCGATCTGAAAAGTGGTTTCCACCAAATACAGTTGAAGGAATCTGATATTGAGAAAACGGCATTTTCAGTGAACCATGGGAAGTATGAGTTCTATTTTCCAACGAGCAGTGGATGACATCCTCAGGGCACACATAGGCATCAGGTGCTACGTGTACATAGACGATATCATCGTCTTTGGTACCACGGAAGAGGAACATCTCAAAAACATCGATCTCGTCTTCTACACTTTAGAAAAGCGAATATGAAGGTTCAGATGGACAAATGTGAATTCTTCCAAAGACCGGTCGAATGTCTTGGGTTCATAGTCTCCCAAGAAGGCATCAGAACAAACCCTAAGAAGGTACAGGCCATAGTCGACTTCCATACCCCGAAAAATCTCAAGGAACTTAGATCTTTTCTAGGCTTGTCAGGATATTACCGCCGGTTCATACGAGAATACGCCAAGCTGGCCAACCCCCTAACATCTCTTCTAAGAGGGGAAGAAAGGCGCGGACGTATATCGAAAACCAACTCGAAAAATTTTCCAATACATCTCAACAAACAAGCGCTAGAAGCCTTCTACGAAAAAAAAAAATGCGCTAACATCTCAAGAAGTTGTACTCGCATATCCCGATCTAAGCAAAGACTTTGAGCTTACGACAGACGCATCTAAAAGAGCGATTGAGGCAGTCCTGTCTCAAGGTAAAAAACCGATCACCTTCCTCTCGAGAACACTCAGTAAAACCGAAGAAGCGTACGCAACTTATGAAAAGGAGATGCTCGCCATCACCTGGGCACTCCATTCCCTACGCAACTTCTTATACGGTCTCGAACCAACGTATGCTCTCAAGAATAACAATGTCAAGATGAAGAGATGGAAAATGATCCTAGAAGAATACAACCACGAAATCATCTATAAACACTTTCCAGACCACCACAAAAATCTTTAGTAAACTCAGTAACGACGACGCAGCATAGTGACGATAGCTCATCACAGAACCTTAACACCCATTAATGTCTTCAAGAACCAGCTCATCTTAAAGGTCAATGACATCTTCAGTTACCAGCTTCAAAAGCCATTTTCCAGTCATACCAGACACACATTCACAGAACCACGGTATACAAAGCATATTTAAGAGATTTCTGAACCCTTATGTAATAAACGGAATCAAAACGACAAAACCAGTAATGGGATTGATTCAAAACATTTATTCCCTATATTTTAGCAGCTACCGAATTAGGTTAACACAAATCGAAGTACAGGATGTTCAAAATGAATCCGATCAGGAGAATATCATCATAGGATACCATAAAAGGGCTCATAGGAACGCTCTGGAAAATAGACTACAGATCATCGAAAAGTACTATTTTCCTAAAATGAACTCAAAAATCAAACAAACAGTCAAACAAGTACGACAGACACCCTAACAAGCCAGCCCTAAGCTCCACACCTATCCCGCAATATCCTGGACACATTCTCCACATAGACATCTTCTCGACAGAAAAACATTTGGTACTGACCACTCTAGATAAATTCACGAAATTTAAGCAGGCAAGGATACTAAAGTCAAGAGCAATAGAGGATGTTAGAAAACCACTGAGAGAAATCTTGTTTTTTTTCAGCGTACCTAAATACGTTGTAATAGACAATGAAAAATCTCTAAACTCACTATATTCAGGACACCTTCGTACCGCAGCGAGACGAACGGTCAAGTGGAGAGATTTCACTCTACCCTCTCGGAAATAATGCGATGCCTAAAAACCGATGGCACCCATCGCTCATTCGAAGAGCTGCTCGAACGCTCGGTATACGAGTATAATTACAGCATTCACTCAACTACTGGAAAAAGACCTATTGAACTATTCTACGGAAGAACCGTTACAACCTATCCCGAACAATTCGAAACTTTTAGGCAAAGAAACATAGAACGACTTCAAAGCAAACAAAACAAAGACCTTAAATTTCACAATAAAAATAAACTACCACCTAAAGACTACGATGTTGGTCAACCCATTTTCGTGAACATAACAAACGCATAGGTTCAAAGCTCACAGTTAGGTACATACAAGAAATTAGCAAAGAAAACAAACCTACAACAGTTATAACCGAGTCAGGCAAAACAATACATAAAAGGAATATTCGCAACTGATATCCATTTTACAGATTCCTGATCACAGCCATCTGCGCAGATGTCCAAATCCTCGACTACACGAACTCCTAATAGCACTGGACACAGGGACAGCCAGAATCCAGAATGGTAACCTGAAACTCATACACATAATAGATATAGAACCTTACCAGTCCTTCCTATCCGAGATTACATCCATACTCAATAAAAACGTTCCCAAAGGTAACCCCTTCGTTCCGTTCCTAGAACACGAATTGTCACAGGTACAAAATTTTGTCAATAACATTAAGATGCAGAGACAGAAAAGATCGCTGGACTTCATCGGCTCTGCATAGAAGTGGATAGCGGGAAACCCTGACCACGACGATTTTGTCTTAATGTCAGATAAAATCAAAACTATAGCAGAGAATAACAATGACCAGGTAATCATAAATAAAGCGCACAACGATAGAATTAATAAGTTAACTAACGTAACTAACGAAATACTAAACATGATTAGAAGTGATAAATCTTTCGAAATCGAGCTAATCCTAAGTTTACAATACAAAATTAAACTTATAAAAGAAGAAATTACTAACACAATTTACGCAATAGAGCTAGCAAAATTAAATACGGCAAGTTCCAACATACTATCAAAAACCGAAATTAAATTAGTTCTAGAAAGCATAAGTAAAGATAACATCCCATATAATAACGTAGAACACGCACTAAGATTTTCCGATGTTGAAATAGCGTAAAACGAAACACGTCTTATTTATATCGTAAACATTCCTAAGACAGAACCTACCGTCTTCCGAAGAATCAACATAAAACCAATCAAGAAAGCCAATAATGTAATTAACAAAATTAAATACGAAAACATTGTAAGAAAAGATGAAATAATTTACGGAATAAAAAACAATTGTAAAATAATAAACGATTTAGCAATTTGTAAAAGAAACGATGTTGTAGATTTAAGCAGAGATAAATGTATTCCTAACCTTCTTAAAAACCAACATGCGACATGCAATACAACGAATAGTCACCACATCCCATGGGTCGAAGAAATAGCGTCCGGCATCATCCTACTAAACAACTTCGAAGGGACGATCGAACCTACAAGGAACCTACCTTATCAAATTCAAGAATACCAAAGTTAATATCAACGATCAACAATTCATATCCGAGGAAATAGCTAACATCCATGTACTGCCACCCCTACTACAGCCATCCCTAGGAGGAACACAACTGGAAGAGATACTTTCACTAGAACTAATGAAAAAAACTGCACATCAATAACACTAGACAGATCAACCTCATCCAGTCAGAGAAGAACCTCCACCTATGGATAAACTACATATTCTCGACAGCAGCCCTACTTACCGTTGTATTAATCATAATCATCCAAATTAAGCAGAGAAGCTCAAGCACTAGTATCGCAATTCTTCCCTCACCAACCCAGGACGAAACTAACCTTCAAGGAAGATTCTCCCAAAGCATCCCGCAGCATCCCAGCAACATCTACAATCTTCCATATTTTTAACTCATGCGAGGACGCATGAAATAAAGAGGGGAAGAGTTAATCATCATCCGGCACAATACCTTACAATATTTTCAAATAACTTCACAGCAGACACAGCATATTTCGACATATCCATTACATCGACCCCAACACATGCCGCATACCTGGAAACCTAAAACACCTGAGAACTGCTGACAACATGTCGCGAATTATTCCTAAGTCATCAAATTATGTAAAACTAATTTCATGAAATAAAATGTAATACCAGTCGCATTCTGAAGTTCAAGTAATTAAGCTGGTTTTTTTAAAAAAAGCAAATTCCCAAATATAATCATTAACTTATATATCCATAAAACAACTTTGGAACGGAGAATCGGCAACGGCGCTGGTGGTTCAGGGGTTAGGGTAATGGAGTATCATGCGCATGGTCTCGGTTCAAACCCAGCTCGCCCTTTTAGCGCTGATTCTCCGATTCCTATAAAGTGGTTCGAGAAGTGGGATAGAGAAGACCTCATACGACGTAGCCTCACATCGGTAAATAAAAGACGTAAAAGATATAAAGACGGACATCCGGGGGGCGTGTGGGGGGGCAGATGTCAATTCAGGACGGCCGAGTTGTAGGATCGAGGCTTCTACATAAAAGAACTTTGGAACGGAGAATCGGTAACGGCGCTGGTGGCCCAATTGCTCTTTTTAACACTGATTCTCCGATTCCTATATATATATTTATACATATATATATATATATATATATATATATATATATATATATATATATAATAAATAATAATCAGTGGTTGAAAAAAATTACACAAAAGAATATTTGATAAATATTAGAATAGCTGATAAATTTTAGAAGTTGCTGTTAACTAATTGATCCACCCTACTACTCACACACTCGGCGATTGCTACACTCTAAATTCTCACAGGATTGGATATAGAATCACAATCTATACCACACGGTTGTTTCAGCACGCAATGCGTCACGCTTCACACAGTCTCGTACGTAAAATAGTGAAACTAAGAATCGACGTATAGGGCAACTTTCTGGAGATATTGCAACTCGCAATAATACGCCAAAAAGCTTTGACTAAATATTTTGATTTAATAAGTTTACTTTCAACCCGCATAATTTAACAATATCAAGCCCGGTTAGAAAGAAAAGTGACTTCTAACGATAGATATCTGACCAATGTCAAACTCGATACTTGGATTCCAAAAGTAACCACCAAACGCAACCCAACTTGTTACGGCTACTTTTCAAAGTTCGGGTGTAAGCAAACAATCACGTTGATCAACAACAAATAGACTGCATATAATCAGGTACCTTAAAAAACCAATCACCACACTTTCCAAAATAACACTTATCTTGCCTTTTTGTATTATAGGGGCACCAGCATGCAGCGATTTTTACTGGGTTCAGATAGGCCAAGACAGCGAACTATCTTTTATGCTCGGATGCTTACAAACCAAGTTAGTGACCTTTGTTAGACAATTCTCCCTCACTAAATCTACTCTTGTCAGTTGTTTCACAGAGGTTAATTCCGACGCTTTTGAGGACTTTCGGTCACTTTCTTGTGACGGCGCTGCGTGCTCTCACTTAGGTGTTGATCCTGATTCTGTCTTTCCATTGGTAGAGGATATTAGGCGTGATGTTGATGTAGTTCGTAGTGATTTGGGTAACTGGACTTTCACGGTCTCATACGTTACATGAGCATATTGCCCTGTTTAACTTAACCCGGCTTTGAATCCTGCATCCGTCTCCGAGGCTGCTTCTCCTCTCCTGCCTAAACAAAGGCGTACGCGCAGTGGAAGGCGTCGCCCATCACCGAATCCGGCTGTGGTCCCGAGAAGTGGTCTGGCTCCTCAGGAATCTGATTAACTGCTTCTTGTGACGTGCCATCAGATCTGGTGTGCGCTGGACCTGCTTTGGATTCTTCGCCTCCTGCTACTGTCTTGCGGCCTGCAAAGCGAACGCGTAATGTTTTCGTTTCCAGGATTCACCCCGATACCTCTGTGGATGATATCATTAATCAAATTTCATCGCTTGTTGGAGTCGCGCGTGATGCGATTACATGCAGAAGGCTTAATCCACCTGAGGGTCGTAGCGGCTTAACCTTCACTGTATCCTTCAAAATCTTTTCTCCGGTGGACATGTTTGCAACTATTTGCTCTCCTGCCATCTGGACAATTGGCGCCATTGTGCGCGAGTTCATTCCTACGGTAGCCACTGTTGGATCCGCTTCGTCAAAAAACTTACCAATGAAATACCCATCTACTATGCCAATGTAACCGGCTTGAGATATAAGACGAATCGCCTTTATAAGGGCACGACCGACTGTTATTTTGACGTGATCTGTTTGACGGAAACCTGGCTGTGCAATGGTATAGCGGATGCTGAGATTTTTGGTCGTGGTTACGTGGTCGTGATCGTCACTCTGCACTTAGTTCCCTTAGTTCCCTTAGTTTGGAGGGGTTTTGCTATCCGTCGTGATATTCCTCTGGATGTCATTGATGTGAACTCCTTCGAAGATTTGGAGTTGATTTACGTGATCCTGCGGCTTCCGCGTAAGAACATCTTTATTATAACTGTTTACATCCTGGTTCATCTTCCGTAATCTATGACCAAATATGCTCATTTGTTGACGACCTCTCTAGAATTTTTTCTTAGAAGGGCAGTTATGAGCTGCTGATTTTAGTATGTTTTTAATTTATTTTGAAAGAGAACACTATTTAAAATCCGAAAAAAATTATAATAGGGCAAATTCTCAAAATATCTCCGTTTAAAATGCAAAAATTAATTTTTTTCGCAGAATTATAGTTTGAAAATCTATTTTTTTAAATCCATTAGCAATAATAAAAAAATTACACATTCTTTAATACCGTTGTCTTACCTGTCAACTCAGATATTAATAACGCATATAACACTAGAACTGTAAATTTCGAACTCTTATAGCTTGGATGGGGTGAAAATACATTGATTATTACAACTGTTCTAGTAGAGAATAGAATGTAACCTTGGCTAGGTATCCACGGAAATACAAACGTTGGGTTCGATTTAATAAGTAATTGCGGACCCAGTCTACAAACTAGGATGGAAATTCAAGGGCAGCGCACTTGTGAATCAAAATTTGGTGGTTTATTCAGTTGAATCCCTTGCTGAAATCTGTAAAGATACAATCGACTTACCAGCTTCAACTTCAGATAAACAAAAATTAGAGAATTCCAGAAGGTTAGTCGTGGTAGACATTCCTTCCATAAAGCCGTGATGAGAAGTTCCAAGAAAATGTACAGTTTGGTGCAAAAATGAGGCAGTGTTACAGGTTAATTAAAACAAAATTGATTTTTGAAGTATTTACTTATGCAAAAAAACAAAAACAATATACATTTTAACAGTTATATTTCAGGGGTATATTTGAAGATAAAAAATACTTAGGTGATCTATAAAAAACAATAACAAAATAAAATTTTCTAAATTCAGGCCATTGCCGCACTTTTGCACCACTTTCCATGAAGCGTAAAAATCAATAATTGATCCAATATCCCCTGGCCTTTTTCAATTGTTTCATTCTGTTTGGCATAGACTCATATAATTTTAGCACATATTCATTCGAAATGCTCTGCCATACTGACTGAACACGTTCCCATAGCTGATTGATGACATTAGGTGGTTCAGCATAATTTGCCAATTGTTTTTTCAAATAAGCCCAAAGATTTATATCCGGACTTTGGGCTGGCCAGCTCATAACCTCAAATTGCTGTGAATTGAGCCACTCCTTAACAACTTTCGCAGTGTGTTCAGGGTCATTGTCATGTTGAAATATCACTTTTTCAGGTGATATTTTCATCTGACCCACTGCTGTTGGCAAATACTAATGTAAAATGCGAAGATATTGTTCTTTCCGCATTAAGCCTTCAATTCTTACAAGAGGTCCGACACCGTTGGGTGTAATGCAACCCCAAACCATCAACGAACCGTTTCCATGTTTCATTGTTTCGGTAACATGAGATGGGTTTGAGGAATCAGGACTATACAGGATTGGCGTTCGGTAAATTCTACACTTATAACCTCTTTTTTTTATAATTTAGTTATTTTAAATTATTTACAGATTATTTGGTCAGATGAGACCAAAATAAATCGGTTCCAATCTGATGGACGAAGCTGGTATTGGGCCAGGTGCCCTGAATTTAGAAAATTTTATTTTGTTATTGTTTTTTATAGATCACCTAAGTATTTTTTATCTTCAAATATACCCCTGAAATATAACTGTTAAAATGTATATGTTTTTGTTTTTTTGCATAAATAAATACTTCAAAAATCAAGTTTGTTTTAATTAACCTGTAACACTGCCTCATTTTTGCACCAAACTGTATATCGAAAACTGATGCCTCAAAAAAAATCACACCTCTTGCCATTCCTGTGAAGAGGAATAATAAGAGATGATTTCCAAGATTTTGGAAAGTTACAACAAGAAATTAATAAATTAAATAAATAACAAAGAACTAAAACTAAAGAAGAAGAACAGCTTTTAAAAAGGAAAATAGGGAGACCATCAGGACCGTCATCAAATGTAAGATCTTTCATTTCCAGTGGAGAAGAAGGAAATATTATCCAGAAACTAAAATCCGTAGAGCTAGTATCACAGTAGTCATAGAGAAAAGTGGTCTTTAAAAGTCGCCGAAAAGGTTCGCAATCGTCAAGGGATCGCTACTTTCGGTATCAACTAGTTTCAATAAAGGAGGGTAGCCGTCGGAGCTACTCTTTAAGTTAACAAATCTCAAAAACTGCGACTTGGCTCACCCAGTATAAGAGATCTCATTCTGTTAATATAATTATTGTATAAGGCATGGATTTCAGAATTGAACTTATCACGTAATTGTGAGCAGATATAAAAATCCAAGTCGCTCCTTTATGATCAGAACCGCTTTTTTACGTTTTTACATTAGACCAATTACAATTCAATAAAAGATTATTCATCCTCTTTATAATTAAAAGAGAAGTCACTGTGAATTGAAAATACGGCAGATATCGGATCAAAGACATTTGAAGAGCAGGATGATGAGACATCTCAGGAATCAAAGGAACCGGGCAACGCGTGCGCATGACTCAGTGCTGAACACTAAATCCAAAAATCTACCAGAATCGTTGGCGATGCTGGAACCAACGAACAAGAATTATATAGAAACAAAACTCAGTCAAATTCCTAATGAGAAAAGGATTACCACTACGAAATGAGTACACTATTTAGATAAAATTAAACAAAAAAAGTAAACCAATGAAACATAAATTAAAAATATATCTTATATGGAAACAATACCCATGTAAGAGAGAGAGTTATATACACTTATATCGAAAAGGGGAAATGTTTGGCATGCTTAATTAGCAAGCACGTGTTGTTCCGCGGCTTGATGCAAATGTGTTAGTTCTTTAAATTGCGAATAAAGAGTAGCAAACTAGCAAACAAATTGACAGTGGCTTAAGTTGCCGCGGCGTGCTGCTTTGGTGTTGGTGATCATATGGAATTGTTGTTGTCAATAGCTCTTATAAAAATATTGCTCTTTTTAGCAAAAGATGAATTAAAAATAACAAAATAATTCTTGAACATACTTGATGCACTTAAGACTACAAAATGCGGTCACTCTAAGTAAAATTTACCCATCATTCTGCCAGCTGTAATAAGTTTTGTATGCCAAAAGTATCTCTAGGTACTCTAATCAAGCTGGCCTGGTTGAATAAAGCATATTTTTCGAAATTAAAAATTCAACATAGGAAAATATGCTAAGTCTAAATAATTAACGTACATAATTACTTTTATGAAGTAATTCCTAACACTTTTTTTCAGAAGGTAAAATTACCGATGAACAAAAATTTTTGCTATATTTCTATTCATAATGGCAGCAGGTGGAAATGTATGACCCCTACGAAGGCGAAGGCTATGGAGGTGGCTGTAGACGTCTAGAATCTTAAGAAGAAGCGATGGATGTATAGTTAAAATATAACGGAAGGGTCATTCATGGGTGTTGGAGCATCCCAGCCAATAGCAAACCCGCCTTTAGCATAAGAAAATGTAGACCTGAATGAACCACGAGATGAAATACTCCTAATAGCAGATGCGACAGAACCAATGAAGTCACAGTTCTTTTTGACAGCCAAAGTACATAATTTCAGGTCCTCCTTAACGTGCTGAACGCGGCGTCGAATGCCATCGAAGGCAGGCATAATTGACTCCGTAAATAGGCCATGACAAAGCGACGGGGAGTCAGTGGTAGTTAGCGAAATGCGGAAGTTGTCCAACGAAGTAACTATTTGGTAGAATATATAAGGCAGCTCAGTATCATCAATGCCCTTCATAAGGCACAAAACATGGAAAGGCCTAATGTCGGAGCAATCTCCAGATGTTAAGGGACTACCAGACGTACGGCTCAAGCAAAAAATATAAAAAGCGTTCCCATAAATACCATCCCCTCAAAAATCCTTATAAATATCAACACCGCACCCCTTACAATTAGTCAATTTAAATCGTTCGCTGTTTACCAAAGCTCTAAGTACCAAAATAAAAATTACAACGCATTTTTAATATTTATTCCAGGGAGAATACTATAAACATAGTGGAACACAAGGCACCGGACAAATAAATAATTAAAGCAAGGATAACTGAATGAGGTCAAGACACCGAGTAAAAAAGAGAGCGGTGCTGTAGTAGAGTCTAAACGCAATGTAAGCACAGATCAGATCACTTAATTCGTTAACACCAACACAAGGTTGTTCACAATTTCAATTGTTTTTGAATTATCTTGAAAATTTTAAAAATCAATCACCCCAATAATATTTCCACAGAAATCACTGCATATTTTTAACAAACGTTAGAAAATATCTGAATTTTTCACACCGAATAATTAATCATTTTTCATTTGTCTAGTTAACAAAATTTACACAGCCCGTAAAGTAATAAACCATATGTACACAAATAAATATAACAAGTTTGAATTATTTCGACTTAAGGGAGGAATCGCTCGAAATTTCGGCCGAAAATGGAATTTTTTTCTTTGGTTCTAAAACTTTTTAAATATGTTGGGGACAATATATTCAGTAATAAAAATGTGATAGGCAGTATAAGGGGGAGCGACGAGAGTTGAATTTTTTCAAATTTTATTATAAAATTTCATGGTCTAGTATTCTTTATTTTTCGTCCCTCCCTTTAAGTTTTTTATGCTTATTAGTATTGAGAAAGTAAGTTCTATATGCATATACAAGTATTAAATTAAAAATCTGTTAATATGTTTGGGTATGTGTGTGTGTATGTATATGTGTATATATGAAGGTATATGTGAACTAGTTGGGTCGATCTGGACCTTTATAGTTCCAGGAACTATGTCTTCTATTAGAACGTTTCGTTTCATTTCCCTATATTTGATTTTCACAAGTCCACATAGTTCCGATTACGCTGCGAGCTGTCCATATGGAGCAATTAGATGAGAGCGCATTTACAGAATATCCACTTAATTTCTGTCGTGCAATCTGTGGCAAGATGTTATAACATCACTTCGAAAGCGATCATCGAAGCGAACATATCGCTTTTGCGGTATGTTGCAACATTTTCGTTCGACAGGCGATTCTATCATTTTCAAAATATTTTTCGAACTTTTTGACATTCCACATATATTCAGCATTACAAATTTTGCTCTTTTAAATTTGTATACAATACTAATTATGAATTAAAATGATGAATTTTTCGAGTGGAGTTGGTTTATTTGTGGAAGATAGGGAAAATGAAGACGAATGTGTAATAAATTATCGGGAAGAAAGGCGATTCTTACGGCAGCGTTATAATGTTATTTATATGCCAAACAAAAAGTAATTTTTATATATTTTGTGCACAAAAAAGTTCATTTTTGTGACACAGTTTTATAATTCTTGGTTTCAAAAATATTTATGTGTATCCAAAGAAGCTTTTTTGGAAATATTAGAGGAAATAAAAAGTGAATTTGAATGTGATACAAGTTCAGAAAAAAATTCAAGAATTCCTCTCTCTCCAAAACTGGCAGCAGTACTAAATTTGTATGCTACTGGTTCTTATCAAAGAACTATTGGAGATGTGATGCTTAACTCAATGGACCAGTCTATGGTTTCTAAATCTATAGATGAAATAAGTCGCGCCTTGGAGAAGAATTTATGTCCTAAATGGATAAAATTCCCGATTGGTGGCGAAAAACAAAAAATAAGAGACAATTCAAGAGGGTTTTAAATTTAATTTGTATTTTCATTACAAAACTTATGTAATATATCTAAAATACTTTCATTATTTCAATTTTATTCCTCTTAATTTATAATTTTATAGATTACAGCAAATAATATTAAAAAAACTTACATTTTAACTATATCGCTTCTCGTATCACTATCAACAAACCAAAGTGCAGTTTTAACAAAAATATCGCCTGTCGAAAGTGTTACAACCAGGGGCCTGGCACTAGGAACATTGAGCTTTCAACATGCCATTGACCTTCGAATTGCTTTGGACACTATAACCTGAGAATGTATTGCATTTTATGCACACGGATTCTTCAAGCAAAAGAGTAAATTTCTCTCGCATAAATTTTTTGGAAGAAAATGATAGCTGCCGAATTGGGTCTATGAAGAACAAGATTGAAATAGATACAATAATTGCAGCTGGTTGGCTTTTTAGAGATTTATTAAACGTCAAATCTTCAAGTTCCGAAGAGTGTTTGTACATGGTGATTTTGATAAAATGTTTTGTTTATAAACATAAATAAAGTTTTTATTATTACGAAAAGTAGAACTGATTTTTGATTTTTGAAAGTGAAGGACAGTCAATTTATTGTTACTAATCTGAACGGGAGGTACTTGGAAGCACTTGCCCGCAATGAATGAGAATAATTCGGTGATATATGGACTGGAATTTCCGGCAAGATATTACTGATATATATATATATATATATATATATATATATATATATATACTGATATATATATATATATATATATATATATATATATATATATATATATATATATATAAATGTAATTCTTTTAAACATTCGACAGACTAGATCTCTTACACCGCGACTTATTGAGAGTAATGAAGTCCGATTTTTAACAGCTGCACAATCACTTAAGCCAAACAATCAGATGCATCTTGTAGAATTCAACGAGGAAACATCATCTTTCAATATCAAAGTGGATAAAAAGAACTCCATTATTGCTAATCTGAAATTATAGATATTTTCACATCCACTGGAAATTAAATACAAGCCCCCACGATCCTCTTGTTTTGTTGTCTTGTTTCAGTAGTCAAAAAGGTGTTCACGTTTTAACTCAGGCTGCTATTTTGAGTATTGCAGAAAACTTGGAAGAAAAGTCAGGGCATCAGGAATCCTTATCATTCCAGAATACTGAATACCTATAGAGGTAAGTTTAGTTTAAAAGTGAACTTCACAACTATTTGATAAAAATAATTTTAGGATTATGGGACTGAGACAGAAAACAAAATTTCATCCATCTTATGTCAAAATTCTTGCTACAGTTGTAGATAGTGAAATTCTAATGTTTGACCGCACAGAGTCAAAGACTCGTGTAGTTGCAGACATAAATCCGAAAAGCTGTCCAAAACTTGCTAGAGGGAAACGGTCTCAACACCATCAAGGAAATCAATTCATATCCCTCCAAGATTGTAGTGTGAAATCATGACATTCGTGATGGACAATTAAGGGCTAACGGGCAACCTGTTAGAAATTTGGATTGCAATCCCTATAAACAGTGTCAACATTATTACGGGAGGAGACGATGGATGTCTAAAAATTTGGAATTGTCGGATGGCAAAGGAGCCGGAATTGGAATGTTCGGCTTAATACTTTTCACGATCAGCTCAGCTCAATTCAGTTCTGAATCTAGCGACGATGAAGCCGACCCAAAGAAAAAGTATTTTGGTTATGTGGTATTACTCTTCTAAATTTCTTTTAAGACTCCCTGCTGGTCTACTACCAACCTTCGATCAACATGAAGATTCCATTTATTGTGTTGAGTGGAGCAATTCGACCGATGGATATTTGCATCGTTGAGTTATGTCGTCCGGGTTATAATCTCGAGTTCCAAAACAGTATAAGTATCAGATTTTGTTAATTAATTTAAGTGAATGTGAATAGGATTATTTCATTCGAATTAAGAACTTGAAACTTGTCGTTTCTATGGACATTGTCTTTGCAGTCCTCCAGTAACAATTTTCATATAATAACTGATTGATGTAAAAATGGAAATATTTTCCAAAACAGTATTAGTATCAGATTTTGTTAATTAATTTAAGTGAATGTGAATAGGATTATTTCATTCGAATTAAGAACTTGAAACCTATCGTTTCTATGGACACTACTTTGCAGTCCTCCAGTAACAATTTTCATCTAATAACTGATTGATGTAAAACTGGGAGGGGAAGATTATTTATGTGGGCACTACAGTTTACCAGTTGTAAGCTGATAGCAAAAATATATAAGTTTAAATAGGACCTTTAATTTTTGCCAGGAAAAAAGGTCTTAGTAAATTGGAAAAAAATTTGTTTGCTCTTAAGCAAAGGAATTGGCTGCTCAGTTTAAGGAATTTAAGGAGGATGGAAAACTGGTGAAGCTTCTCAAAAAACGGAGGAATAATCGTAAAAGTAATAATGAATCGTTTTATATTGTTTTATTATCAGTTGGCACTCTAAGTTTATATTAAATATTCTTGCTTTTTTGCAACATAACGGCAGAAATGATTTTCTAATGTTAATTTGCAAAAACAAAAAATACTTAATATAGTAAGCTTCTGCAGCTGCATCTTTTGGAACAGCAAAAAAACTCGTTTTTGTACAATGCAACCAGAGATGCACTTCCTTCGTGTGTTTCCCATTTTCTGTTTTTAAATAGATTTATTTTAATTTCAATATGTAATTTCAAAAAGATCTGTAATTATTTATGTAAGTGCTATATATTCAAAAATTACTTTCAGTACTTGTAATATGAAGAACTTAATTGAAATATTAATTAAGCAATTTTTTCAAAATTAATCATATTATATACCTTTTATTGTGTCTCTTTCATACATTTATCTTAAAATAAAGTGGTAATGTGCAATATTGCTTGGTAAAACCGCGTTGTTTATAAAGACCCGAACCTATGTACAAAAAGATTTCTCCATTTCCAACAAGTTCCACAAGGTACCTACTAGTAGACAACTTTTTTTCTTAAACATGTTTAGAATTCTCCTTCCTCTGTTAAAATTTGTATAATTTGTGTTTATATTTGGCATATTCAATAAAAATTTCCTACGACTTAATATACGACCCCGACGTTTTATTAGTTTTACCTCGCAAACGTCTAAATGTAAGTTAGCTGGTTTTTTTTCTTCATATGCAAACCATATACAAAGATGACCATTTTAGCATTATCATTTTAAAACTCAGCTATAAGAAAACTCTATCATTTTCATTGAAGTTTTAATAATAATGCAAAGTAAATTGAATGGAAAATTCACTTGCATTATCAATACATTTCAATTCCCATAAAAGATCATTATCATTTATAATTTTCATAAAATCGAGAAAGCAAACGACCTAAATTCTTTCTTTATACGATTTGAAACAATCAAAAGGCTCAAGAGCCATATACAAAAATTATAGAAGGATGCACAAAAAATAGGCTTATAACTAAATAGAAGCAATATCAGAATACAAATAGAAAGGAGTTGACTGAGTACAATCGATATGTTACCTAGATAACGTAACTAACCCTAGAATGATACTAGAACTAAGACATAAGCGATGCAAAACATTTAACTTAGTATAATCACTATGACCTTACCAACAACAAAAAGATTGAGATTGCATGTAAACAAAAACGAAACACGAATTTATATCCCATGCCAGGTAATTTGCTACTATAATTAATAAGGATAACAGTACCGAAATTCGTATCCTATGCTAGGTAATTTGCTACTATAATTATGAGGAAGTACCGAAACTACACAAAAATATTTGAATACTAAACATTCACCTTTGACTACAACATCGAGAAATTAGAAGGAAGCAAAGGAGCTTCCACAACACTATAATAATATTATAATATATTCCCTTATAATCATTTGTTGTTTAGGATGTATATTATCATGATTAATAATTATTAACTCACCCAGTTTGCATTGAAAAATACAATTCGTTCACTGCACTTAATTCACTTTGTAAATCACTAACGTACAATGACATAACTTTACGCGGAATTTTAACTTCCCGCCAATTACATAAAAACCGACAAACTATAAAAGCATTAGTATTATATTAATTGTCTATAAAATACGGGCTAGAAATTAAATTTTATTAAAATTTCTTTAGAATATTCAATACATTATTTGAAAAAGATAATTATTTAACTTTTATGTTTGTTTCTTCGTCGCTTTCAAAAAAGATCCAACAGAACCCCAGAAAAGTAAAACACCGGGGTCCAAGCAGGAATCAATTAGTGAACACAGACAGAGTGCTATTCAAAATGCAATATCTTAAAATCTAATCACTATAATTAATAAACTGTAGTATTATATTAATTGTAGTGGTTACAACATACCTATTATCAACAGGTGATCGAACTTCGAAAATTTCGATGTTCTAATATCTTGCCACTGATATCGCCTTCAGGCATGAAATCGGAACTAAATACTTCCGCAGCCATGTTTCCACGAACTAGTTCCATCAAAAATTTCATTCGCATTCACAGTTGGCGACAGCATACCAGAAAATAAATTATTTTTATTTTTTCCGCTATTTTTCTGAGCTTAAAGTAATGAAAAAGTAATAATTCTAAATTGGTTATAGTGAGTAGTATAAATATGTATGTTCTGCCGCAAATGAGCAGGAGCACCTTAAAATTGGTTAAATTGTGAGGGAAATCGAGGTCTGACGTCAAATTTTTGCTCATTTTTCATGCGGCAGAAACCTCATAGCAATTTTTGGAGGAGCAGTTTCGGTCTTGTAGGCTACAATTGAGAGATAAGGAAAAGAGATAAGGATTTTCGGTCTTATAGGCTACAATTGAGAGATAAGGAAGAGAGATAAGGATTGTCGGCCATCTTGGATCTTGGGTTTTCGGTCTTATAGGCTACAATTGAGAGATAAGGAAGAGAGATAAGGATTGTCGGCCATCTTGGATTTTGGGTTTTCGGTGTTATAGGCTACAATTGAGAGATAAGGATGTCGGCCATCTTGGATTTTGGGTGTTATAGGCTACAATTGAGAGATAAGGATGTCGGCCATCTTGGATCTTGGGTTTTCGGTCTTATAGGCTACAATTGAGAGATAAGGAAAAGAGATAATGATTGTCGGCCATCTTGGATTTTCGACTTAGATCTCACCGATCCCATTGATTTTTGGGAGTAATGATTACGTCATTGCTATGGATGTGAAATTGTGAGAGGTTGGATCGAGTGCTGATTGAGCGTGTGGAAATAATTAATAATTCATTTTCGATTATCGATTTAATAGAATATTTATTGATAGTTGAGTGTTATTAATAAATAACCGCATGCACACACATACGCACATACGCGCCAATGTTAAATATAATTAGTAGTACAGGGGTATTTAAATTTTGACTACCAGGCGATCATGAATTTCAGTACAAGAAAGCAATTTTCTCGCAACCTCAAAGCTTTTGTTATGGTCAATACGATGTGATCGCACATGTAGCTTATCATTAGACGGCGGCATAATATTCTTACTATAACCAAAGCATGGCTCGCTAAAGTGAACAGCGTTATCAGCAAATTTTGCCCCGAAAAACTTATGAGTAACATAAAATTCTGTTGGTTTATATGATTCAAACATGGCTTGATTACGAAACGTTTTGCACAGCTGATTGTGTTGCATGTGTTTATGACTGCCTGGTATTAGCCATCGAATAAAATGCGCTAATCGTGGGTTATGAATATGCGAAAAAACCCTCTATGTGCTGAATTTAATGAATTTGTGGTTTTGTTTCAATTTTGAGGTCTGGGTTTTCGGTCTTGGAGGCTACAATTGATTTTGTTCTTCTTTGATTTGCACCTGGACTTAGATCTGGACTTGGACTTGGATCTGGACCTGGACTTGGGTATTCGGTCTTGGAGGCTACAATTGGTCTTCTTCTTCTTCTTCTTTGGTTTGCACCTGGATCTGGATCTGAACCTGGACTTAAAAATAGCATCAACAATTTTGTCTAAGTTCATTGATAAATAATTAATAAATATCTGGTTAAATTTCCTTTAACATAAAAAATCCGCTGATAAGTAGTAGTAAACATTTGGATTCAATTCGTTAGCGTAAAAAATTTGCCGATAAGAGTTGAATGGCCCAGAATGTTTTGGGATGATAAGAAAAAAAAACGATTCGCTGTAGTAACCTCGAACTTTAAAAGATTGTCATGCAATTTCTTTTTCAGATCTAAATATAGACATTAATTCGAGGTCATATTATTAAATAATTTCGTGTTATATGCAACTAGCAAGTAAGTCATTCTACCGATTACGTCATCTTGACCTTGATTACTAGTTAAAATAACATCATTGAGGAATAGCCAAAAGAATTTCTGTAATTAATGGAAAAAATCTGATGTTTAAAAATAACATGCATCGCTTTGCATAAATCCGTTGATAAGTAATAAAACGTCTAGTCAAGGTAGCTGGAATGGCTTCTTTCGGTACTTTGGAGAGGTTTATCATGTGAAGAACTTAAGAAAATAGACCCAAATTGTGATCTCACCGAGTTCAGTTTACTTTGAGTTTGTCATGTAATTTAGGCAAATGTCAGGTTCCGGGCTTGTTGTTTTTTAAATTTTGGATGAGAAATTTTCCAAACATGTTCTTCATAATATATATAGATTCAAAAGGAAATTGCGGCTCTCAATACTTTTTCATTTCCAACCATGTTTTAACATATCCGAAATAGCCTTCATTTAAAAGGAAATTGCGGTTATTAGAATTTTGTTTGTTACTATCCAAATATATGTTTTATTACACTTAACCTCTCCGAATTCTTTATTTTTGTGTCTATGAAGGAGGGTGGAACAATTTTAGGATTGTGAATGCGAGTATGAATCCTAATGATATTTTAGAGGAATACATGCCTCCAGAAGATGGTAACAGGAGTCTAATGTTATGGTTGAGATCTGACGAGCCGATTTCTTATACATTTCATTTTGAGTTCATATTTCAAGAGTTTAGAAAATTAAGTTATGTAAGTGAGTATATGCAAACCAAACATATTCCAGCATACTGCTATAAAGTTCAATATTGCATTATTTTGTGAATTTATTAAATATGCTAATACTGATGATGTAGATGAAAACGAAATAGCTTTAGATATAAAATCTTTTCAGGCTAAGATGAACATAGCATAGATAGAATGTTGAAACAAATTATTGTAAAATCTGAAGAATTTCAAGAAAAAGGCAGCGGCTGGGCTCTTCTAAGAATCATCCACATTGAAGTGGAAGTAGGATTATCGTTTATTTATTAGAGCGTTAATCTGAAAAAGAATTTATATTGCAAGAAATCAAAGTATAGAAATACGATTTTTAGATTCATATAGATTAGATTTCTCTGGCGTAGATAAATTAGCGAATAATTCATCTGATGAAAACTTAATATTAACCAGATCCTTTTATAAAAATGACGATTTATTTAATTTAATGAATACCTTAATTGCTTTGAAAAATTTAGTGGAAATTCATTGCCTATGCAAAAGTAGTTTGATAATAAATTTACAGATACGAAGTGTTCTGATAATGATTATGCGCATTTAACAAACGTTTGGAAAGCATTTGAATGTAAAATATTTGTAGACTATTTATATCGTCATTATTACATAGCACCAGGATTATTTTGGGATGCTATGCTTAAGTATACAAAGATTGAATTACAATAATTATTAACTGTCGTTAATATGTATAACTTTATATATTCTCGCAGGCATTCTACTGCTAATAATAAGCATATGGAAAATGTTATCCCATCACAAAGCTCAACATATTTAATTTACTTCGATACCAATAATTTATATGGGTGGGACATGTCTGAATTCTTACTATATGAGGAATTTCAATGGGATAGAAAATACGGATATCGATATAATGAGCATTCCTCAAAGTTCAGAAATTGAATATATATATTTGAAGTAGATTTAACTTATCTAGAATCACTTCATGACTTACACAATGATCTACCATTTTGCGCAAATAATATAAAAATCCCCTGAATTAGGCTCAAGGAAATTGATATATGACTTAGAAGATACATTTCATTACATAATCCATTATAGAAATCTCCAAAAAGTAGTTTAAAGTATGAATTGAAATTTTCATGCATTCATAGAGCTCTTTGATTCAGACAATGAAATTGATTAAAACAATATATTGATCTTAGTACTTTGCATAGATCAAAAGCTGTTAACACTTTCCGATCTTAAGCTCTTATGATGGAATTTGAATTTATCACGATGAATGACACTAATTTTGTGTTCTTAAGTATATTCAAATGTTCAACAGGTGCTTACTATTGGCAAGACTTATTCTAATATCACCATTAAATCTTTTGGTTGGACCACAGTTCGACGAATAACGTATCTGATTCTGAATTTAAAAATTAAAACTGTTATTAGTAAGATTACGTTAGAATGTATAGGATTGAAATCTAAGATCTATTCTTTACAAGTAGGCAGCAAGAAAGATATTATGAAAGCTACATTTGAAACTAATTGTTAGTGTTCAGGCCAAAATTCCTATTAATGTCATCAATTTTATTTGTTTTGAATTACTTTCAAATTTGTTATAATTAATCAAGAAAAATTACTCTGGTCACACCAATTTGTAAATAAAAGCGACTTTATTATGTACTTCTATATACCTAAGTACCGATAGGGCAAGCTTTGTACAGTTCTCTCTAATTTACATTGTGACTTCAGTTCAGTTTTGTTCTTAAAAGCAATTAAAACGTATTTGAATTAAACAAGTTTTGGGTTTTATTGCTTTGTTCCTTGGTGCTGGAAAATTTTCTAAAGGGCTAGAGAATCAGTTTAGTTCAATTCATCGTGTTTAATCTTGTGATAGATTAAACAGAGATTGAAGCAGAAAGCAATTAAATCATCAGACCAAATTTACTGGAATAAATTTGGTCAGAGATTAGCATCACTCCATCGGCTAGAGTTCAACGTGAAGAGATCAACTCATCGCAGGCATTAATACACTTTCTTAGTTAAACTCAAGGTGCGGAAATCAAGCTCAGGTAACAAACTCATACAGTCCACATCAAGCAACATTTTGGTCCTTCAAGAGCCGGATCACTCCAATCAGCAACAAAGCTAAGTACAATTATAAATTGTTTTCATTGTTTTGAAGGTTTATTTAATATTTTGATGCCTGAGTAAATAATATCGAACCTGCAACTAATGAAACATTGGGATGGTTTTTTGTTTTGTCACTGTGGTTCTTTAGCAAAGGTGTGATTTGGACCTGTGAAATCTATTTGGCATTATGCATAAATTAATAAAACATTATTAATCATTGACTGAAGTGTAGGTAATGCATATTTTAATCGGTAATTGTTATTGCAAAAAATTGAAATTATTAAAAGTGGAATCATTGCGGGACAAATTCAGTGTGTAATACTGTTAACTGAAATATCGAAATAAGTAACGGCTTAGACAGTAAAAACTGTATATATATATATATACGTGCGGTATCCATATACAATACACAACGACGACATATTTAGAACAGTTATAGCTATAGTTTACTACAGCATATATAAAAAATATTAATCTCGATATATTTAGATTAATAAAATTTATACAGTTGAAATGTCTGATAAACGGACTTTAGTGCAAAAACGCGGTCGAGTCAAAGGGGCGCTTACTCGCTTAAAAACTTTCGCAGAGGGCATAAGTAATAGTACGACAGCGGAAGATATATCTATTCGTATTGAAACGTTAGAAGAAACCTGGCAGGAATTTCGCTCCATTGAAGATATTTTGTTACTTATCGAAGAACAACAATCCGAAATTGAAGAAAATGAGCAAAAATATTTTGAAGCAAAATCTTTGATGGTACGTGCGCTAAATGCTCGTCAGCCAAGAGCAAATCAAGAAAACGTGGATCTAAATTCTACAATGAATCAGTTTTTTTCCCAGCAACAATCCTTTCTTAATAATCTCGACCGTACTCAAATCTCACTTAACAGCGTCCGTCTGCCAAAGCTTAGCATTCCTCATTTCTCAGGAGACTACAAAGAGTGGCCTTCTTTCAAAGATCTGTTTGAAGCATCAGTAAATGGAAATCAATCGTTGAGTGGGTCCCAAAAATTCCAATATTTAAAAGGATTGTTAAAGGGCAGTCCAGCGGGTCTGATCCGTCATTTACCGGTTACGGATGCCAGCTTTTCAGAAGCTTGGGAAAAGCTCAAAAAACGGTTTGATAAGCCATCGCATATTACAACGTCATTTATAAGAACTTTCATGGAGTTATCCAGTCTTAGTAATCCTTCTGCTAGAGCCTTGCGTAACATGTGTGATATGTGCGATGAAATAATACGTGGGTTGAAGTCATTAGGTGAAAGTGCAGAAGCTAGGGACCCCTGGCTCATCTACATTATTTTAACAAAAATTGATTCGGAAACTAAAGAATTGTGGTCCCAGGAAGCAGCGGAGAAAGAATCTCCCAATTTCGACGAATTTCTCTCTTTTCTCAATAAAAGATGCGACGCTCTAGAATCTGCAAACATAGGTTCGAAGAAAACGCCTCATTCTATTAAAACGTTGCACAACTCTGTAAACAATAAAGCTTCTGAATGTCCGAAATGCACAGCTGATCATCCTGTATATCAGTGTCCTGAGTTCAAAGCTGAAACACCTGATAAGCGAAAGGCCTTGGTCATCTCAAGATCACTTTGTTTTAGATGCTTGGGTACAAACCATTCTATCAGGAAATGTTTCTCTAAATTACGTTGCCAACGGTGCAAAGGAAATCACCATTCTTTACTGCACGATGCATCCCCAAAAAGCACAACTGGCGACATGTCTGTCAAAAGCAGTCCGTCATCGAATCCAAACCCAATCACGCCGAATGCCTCAATCAACATGACCTCTTCAATCAACTCCCTTTGTTCTGTCAACCCTGATCAATCAACAGGTAGCTTCGATTCTTCAATCAACATTGATCGCACCTCTCATCCTGCAGATCCTCAATTATCGTCTCTGAATGCTTATGCAGATAAATCTAGAAGTTCCCTTACGAGTGTCGCTCTTCTGCCTACTGCTCTTTGCAAGGTAAAAGATGTCAATGGATATTTTCATACCTGCAGAATACTATTGGATTCAGGCTCGCAAATATCATTAATCTCAGATCAATTCGCTCAACGACTTAAGCTCAAGCGACAAAACGCCAGACTTGCTATAAGCGGACTGTCATCGGTAGGTGTTGGATATACCAGGGGAAAACTTTGTTTAGACATTTTCCCACGCTGGGAGAAGTCGCGGGGAATTCAGGTTATAGCATTCATCATGGATAATTTAACGTCCTATGTTCCGACTAAACCAGCGGTTGTGGATAGTTGCGATTTCTTCTATAGTGTAAAATTAGCAGATCCGGAATTTGATAAACCATCTTCAATAGACATAATTCTCGGGGCAGACAAATTTTTTGAAATATTATGTGAAGGAAAGCTATATGACAGTAAAGGTCATTCTATCGCTCATAATACTATTTTTGGTTGGGTAATGGCAGGTATCCTTCCAACAGGTCACACTTCGGCTCTGAGCATGAATATATCACTTCTAACTGACCTTGACAAAACACTACAATGCTTTTGGAAATTAGATGAAATGAGTTTAGATGCTGCTCCCTTAAGCGGAGAAGAAACGCAAGCCGAAAAACATTTTCAAAGCACCTTAACACGTGCAGTAGACGGTCGCTATATGGTTTCACTACCCCTACGAGAAGACAGAAAACGCCTTGGGTACTCACAACGAAATGCAGCTATTCGTCTGCAATCTGTCGAACGTCGTTTCACCAAAGACGCGAATTACAAAAAGGCATACATCACTTTCATGCGTGAATATGAGCAGTTAGGCCATATGGAGCAAATACCTGTATCAGAAATGAAAACTGATGATCGCTATAGTTTTTATCTTCCTCACCACGCAGTTTTCAAAAACGAGCCAAATTCAAAGATACGCGTAGTATTCGACGGTTCCTGCAAAAGCAGTTCTGGAATTTCGTTGAACGAAAATTTGCTTGTAGGGCCAACAATTCAGAGAGATTTGGCATCAATTCTGATAAGTTTTCGAAAACATGAAATCGCCTTTTCTGCTGATGTGCAAAAGATGTATCGCCAAGTTCTCGTAGCACCTTCGGACAGGGATTACCAACGTATATTATGGCGGGAAGATCCCTCATTACCAATGCAACACTACAGGTTGAACACGGTGACATACGGAACATCGGCTGCACCCTTTCTAGCTACGAGAGTGTTGCATCAAATCGGAGAAGACTACAAGGCAACATTCCCTGCAGCATGTTCAGTCATTCAACGCGATTTTTACGTCGACGACCTTTTGTCGGGAGCCGACTCTCTCTCAGACGCCATGACACTACAAAGCCAACTAATTAACATTTTAAATTCTAGTGGATTTCCATTGACCAAATGGCGTTCAAACAACGCAAACGTAAGAAAAGGACATTGTCACAATAGCTCGAGTATAAATTCACTCAGAATCGAAGATAATTCTGACATAACAAAGGTTCTCGGTATACAATGGAACCCGGAAAAGGATACATTCTCGTTCAACCTAAAATTAAGTCCTTCTCAAGAAGACACCAAACGTAAAATACTCTCCGAATCATCGAGAATCTTTGACCCACTGGGTTGGCTAGCCCCAGTGGTGATATCAATAAAGATTTTCCTCCAGAAGCTGTGGGTTCTTAAGTACGAATGGGATGAAACTCTACCTGCTGAAATAAGACTAACATGGGATAATCTACGAAACGATCTACCTTCAATTACAAAGATAAGCATTCCTCGACGAATTTATACAACAAAACAGGGGCTTGAATTGCATGGGTTTTCTGACGCTTCGGAGCTGGCCTATGGATCTGTAATCTACTGTCGCAGTCAAGACCTCGATGGGAAAATTTCTATCAGAATAATAGCAGCCAAAACCAAAGTTGCGCCCCTAAAACAAGTATCACTTCCTAGACTGGAACTGTGCGCTGCACTGCTGCTGGCACGACTAATGAAAAAGGTCTCCGAAGCCCTGGTGCTGGAAGATATTGACATATTTGCTTGGACAGATTCCACAATTGTATTAGCTTGGCTCTCAGACATTCCTCGGCGCTGGAACGCATTTGTAGCCAACAGGACTGCTGAAATCGTAGAGAAAATTCCACGAAGTCAATGGAAACATATATCATCCAAGGACAATCCTGCGGATTGCGCATCACGGGGTATCAGACCCTCCGACCTCACACATCTTTCACTGTGGTGGAATGGGCCACCTTGGCTGTCAAGGGACAAAAGTGAATGGCCATCAAGTCCATCAGAAGAAGCTGACAATTCCGCTCGACAGGAGGAACGAAAACGTAGCATTTTGTCGCATCTTCAAGAGGTTAGCAACGACACACTTACAGACCTGTCCTCTCGCTATTCATCGTTTTACAAGTTAATACGTATAATCGGCTATTTGTTGAGATTCTGTGAAAACAGCCGAAAGGCGAGGCAAGCCAGAAGTCTAACCCCAATCTTGTCCACCAAGGAAACAAACCAAAGCATCATCGTATGCATTAGATGGATCCAAGAAAGTTCATTTTCAAAGGAGATAAAGGAGCTGAAACGAAATCGACCAATTGCCTCTAGAAGTCCACTGTTAAAACTGAATTGTTTTTTGGATGAGAATGGAATCGTAAGAGTTGGAGGCCGACTTCAGAACTCTGAATGTAGTTTCAATGCACAACACCCAATAGTTCTTCCAAAATCTCATAATGTTACAATACTATTAATACGAGACACTCATCGTTTACACCTTCATGCGGGAACTTCTCTTCTTATCAGTATTCTCAGACAAAGGTATTGGATACTTGGAATTAGAAACATTGTCAGGAAAATTTCCAGAGAGTGTATCACCTGCTTTAAGCACAGAGCATCCACGTCTCCTCAACTAATGGGAAATTTGCCCAAACCTCGAGTAACCGTATCGCGTCCATTTTCGCAAGTAGGTACGGACTATGCTGGTCCCATCACGTTAAGCACCAGAACAGGACGAGGTTCCAGAACAATGAAAGGGTACATCGCATTATTTGTTTGCTTTGCAACGAAGGCGCTGCATTTGGAACTTGTGAGCAGTTTAAGTAGCGATGCATTTGTCGCTGCTCTCCGCAGATTTGTTTCACGCCGTGGAATTCCAAAGGATATTTATTGCGACAATGGGACAAACTTTGTAGGGGGGAGAAAGCACATAACCGAGTTGCATAAACTAGCCTTATCTGCAACAACAGACGCACTAATCGCATTTTTTCTTTCCCAGCAGGGTATAACTTGGCACTTTATTCCACCTGGGGCCCCTAACTTTGGTGGTCTTTGGGAAGCAGCAGTTCGCTCAGTGAAATATCATCTAAGACGAGTTATTGGCGAGACAATCCTAGGCTTCGAAGAAATGGTCACCCTATTGTCACAAATCGAGGCCATCCTCAACTCCAGACCAATATGTGCCATGACAACTGATCCTGAGGACTGCAACGCCTTAACACCGGCGCACTTCTTGATAGGGGAATCTCTGACTACTCTCCCGGAAGCAGATGTAACCGAAACAAAGGTATCACACTTAGATCGCTGGCGTCATATTCAAGCGATGATGCAAGGGTTCTGGAAACGTTGGCGACTTGATTACCTGTCCTCTTTGCAAGAACGTGCAAAATGGACGAAGAAACAGGACTGTCTTCAGGAAGGTGATCTCGTGGTGGTCCGGGAAGACAACATGCCTCCTACCAAGTGGCTCTTAGGGCGAATCCTTCATGTTCACCCAGGAAAGGACGAAATAGTACGTGTGGTCTCGGTTCAAACTCAACGTGGAATCTACAAGAGAGCAATCAATCGAGTCATAAGGCTGCCAGTACCAAGTAGTTAAGAAGTCTAGTTCTTAACGGCGGGAGGATGTTCAGGCCAAAATTCCTATTAATGTCATCAATTTTATTTGTTTTGAATTACTTTCAAATTTGTTATAATTAATCAAGAAAAATTACTCTGGTCACACCAATTTGTAAATAAAAGCGACTTTATTATGTACTTCTATATACCTAAGTACCGATAGGGCAAGCTTTGTACAGTTCTCTCTAATTTACATTGTGACTTCAGTTCAGTTTTGTTCTTAAAAGCAATTAAAACGTATTTGAATTAAACAAGTTTTGGGTTTTATTGCTTTGTTCCTTGGTGCTGGAAAATTTTCTAAAGGGCTAGAGAATCAGTTTAGTTCAATTCATCGTGTTTAATCTTGTGATAGATTAAACAGAGATTGAAGCAGAAAGCAATTAAATCATCAGACCAAATTTACTGGAATAAATTTGGTCAGAGATTAGCATCACTCCATCGGCTAGAGTTCAACGTGAAGAGATCAACTCATCGCAGGCATTAATACACTTTCTTAGTTAAACTCAAGGTGCGGAAATCAAGCTCAGGTAACAAACTCATACAGTCCACATCAAGCAACAGTTAGATTAACTAGAAATTGTGAAAATGAGAAAATGAGAATCATTAAATTGAATCAAATGAATATAGAAAAATAAAAAAATTACATTGGTAAGATTACGTTAGAATGTATAGGATTGAAATCAAAGATCTATTCTTTACGAGTATAAAGCAAGAAAGATATTAAGAAAGCTACATTTTAAACTAATTTTTAGATTAACTAGAAATTGTGAAAATGAGAATCATTAATAAATTTATGTAGAATGAAAAATAAATGACTAAATTAATAAAATGCTATTTTAACACTACCAGAAAGACTTTTATTAGTATAAAATAGACATTTAATTATTATTTATAACTATTGCTTTTCTAGAAAATTTCTTAAAAGGTAAACATTTTCCCTTATGAATTAAACAGCATCGCGCTTTATACAAAAATTTAAGAGAGGATACATTTGGACACTGCAATTCTTCTTCCATATTATATACTTCATAGAGGAGTGTTTCAGAATTTAACCTTAATTACAACAAGTCTTCTTATACAATTTTTTTCTGGTTGGTTTATGAAGTTCATTAACTACTTGTATTTCATTCATTTTGTAGTTGTCAGAGATTCTACATTAATCAACGCTATTAAAGTTTCTTTACTTTTTCCTATATGTAGAACTATATATTTCATCAACTTCTGCTGAGCATCAACAATTCATTCATTTGTATACAAATCGTATGCTATTTTCAGTTTTCCTTGTAGAGCCGCAATTTATTCATTTCTAAGTAGCTCAATTTAATAGCATACAGATAGATCCACTGATCAAGAACTCCTCAAAAAATCATCCAAATTTGTCAACACTGTATGATTAGAGGGTTAAAAGCTATATTGAGATATTTATACTATAATGTCAGCTTCTCTCAGTTTTTTAATTATTAACATTATTTCATTGTTATGACTGTTATTACCAGCCTGTTTTGATGCTATTAGTAGGCGTAAACGATCAACTAATTCATTAGGATTTTCAAAGTAAGTATAGCCAGTATTAGTCTTTGGTATTTGTATTAAGCCCTGACCTTTTGGGGATGTGAGCTTCTTAATGATGGTTTTATACTTCTTGCTTCTGTTTCCTTTTATTCGACCATCATCCATATAATTGCGTTTATAAGCATTAGTGTCATTCATAATGTTTCTGTAGTTGTTCATATCATCTGACGTGTATAGTTGTTTAGGGGTTTTTATGAAGAGCAATTCGAGAAGTCCTGGAGTAATGCTATATAGTTTTTCTTTAAGAATGATATTGTCACCATCAACTTGAAGAATCGAGTTGCCAATTTTCCAGTTGTTACCATCAAAGTAAACCCCATAAGATTTATCAATTTTTGTGCTCTTGTTTTCATATAATTTAATGTATTTCGAAATTGAAGGGTTATTGGGCAAATCATCGATAGAAAGCGTCTTTGTTAGAGTAGATGAATTTGGAGGTGTAGCATATTCTTCATTATCATCATCTTCACTATTAGTAGAGCTATCGGAAATTCTAGAATAATCTCCAAGTTTACTTGAAGTACTAGCTGGCTCTGCTTTGAAGTATTTATGCTTAGGTTGAGGTGTTAAAATTTCACTGTTATTATATTTATCAATACCAGGATCCATTTTCAAGAGTTCAATCCCAGGATCCATTTTCAAGAGTTTACGTTTATATGAGTTTATTGAAGCATCGCTCTTTGACTCATCCTTGATTTGTGCAACAAGTGTCTCAAGCGGCTTGGTGATGGACTTAAAAGTTTGCTCTAGCTGAGTCTCTGTTTCCATTTTTCCCATCTTAAGAGCTTTAAACTTTTTTCTGATGGCATTTCGCACCCTCGCTATTTCCTTAGTAAGCTTCTCATCCATATTGATCTTATTTAAGAACCAAGTCTAAAAGACATGAAACAGTAAACAATAAACATGAATCATAAAACAATAAACATAACATGAAACAAGAATCATGAATCATGAAACATGTAACATGAAACAATAATTACCTATGTGAAGTATCCTCTGAACCGTTTCCATCAAAGTGTTAGTATTAGCTAATAAATCATTGTTCATCCCTCTCCTTTTATAGTACGTATCATGAAGACATCAAATCCCTTTCGGTAGCACCACTTACACATTGCGTTGTTTTTATTAATCACCAAAAATCCATATTTATACTTCCAAAATTCAGCACACGCATTACGAAATTTTTCAAAACGTCATATCTGTACCCACATGATCATAATATATATGTTTAAAATAGTGATCACTTGCAAATACTTTTTGCAAAGGAACGCTGCACAGAATATCACAAAGTTGTAGCTGTAAAGTTCTTATTTTTCTCATATATTCAAAGATACAGTTCACTTTTCAACTCCTAAAAAAGCCCGATAATTAATAGTACTTATGAAGTTTACTTAGGTGACGATAACGAATGGAAAATTGGAAATTCAAAGATTGCAATTGAGGAAGATTAGATTAGGTCTATGTAAATTGCTTTTTATGAAACAACCTGTAAAACTTTGTATAGTAAGGATGAGTTGAAAGATTATCAAGATATCTTAGAAGAGAATACAGGGTTATAAATATCGACTTCAACAGATCATTTTTAGTGTTTAGATAACCACCAATATGTTTAAATGCATAGAATGCAACAAATTCTTTAGCCGGAGAGATAGTCTTTTAAGACATAAGAGACGGTCAATACATTTATTGAAATAGAAAAATCGTGAAGACGAACATAGCAAGTTTATTGTGAAGGAAGGGGCAATTTTGACAAATGGAAACCAAATGCAGCACTTTATTTTTCAAACTCCATTTAGATTTAAGGATTTCACAACTGAAAAGACAAAAGAAGCACGGTCAACACATTTATTGAAAGAGAAAAATCGTGAAGACGACCATAGCAAGTTTATTGTGAAGGAATTGGCAATTTTAACAAATGGAAACCAAATGCAGCACTTTATTTTTCAAACTCCATTTAGATTTAAGGATTTCACAACTGAAAAGACAGAAAGAAGCGAAGTGATTGCATCATAATTACCATGGATTCAATTGGAACGATGGATATATCCCCTAACATCAAATACGTACTATAGTGACTCCTTTAATAAGAAACAAAGTACTTTATGTGAAAGGCTGTGAAAAGGTTTGCTGGATCAAAAATACATTTGATGAAGGTGTAATAGTATATAATATGGAAGAAGAATTGCAGTGTCCAAATTTATCTTCTCTTAAATTTTTGTATAAAACCCCATGCTGTTTAATTCATAAGAAGAAAATGTTTACCTTTTAAGAAATTTTCTAGAAAAGTAATAGAAGATAGAAATAAGAATTAAATGTCTTATTATTTAATACTAATAAAAGTCTTTCTGTAAATGTTAAAATAGCATTTTATTTATTTAGGCATTTATTTTTCCTTCAACATAAATTTATTAATGATGCTCATTTTCACAATTTCTAGTTAATCTAACAATTAGTTTCAAATGTAGCTTTCATAATATCTTTCTTGCTGTCTACTTGTAAAGAATAGATCTTAGATTTCAATCCTATACATTCTAACGTAATCTTACTAATGACATTGGGATTTGCAATTAAAGCAGGAAGACCTAAATGTTTGCCTCGATCCGTAGCTATTACATATATCTTATGATCATGTGGGTACAGATATAACGTTTTGAAAAATTTCGTAATGCGTGTGCTGAATTTTGGAAGTATAAATATGGATTTTTGGTGATTAATAAAAACAACGCAATGTGTAAGTGGTGCTACCGAAAGGGATTTGATGTCTTCATGATACGTACTATAAAAGGAGAGGGATGAACAATGATTTATTAGCTAATACTAACACTTTGATGGAAACGGTTCAGAGGATACTTCACATAGGTAATTATTGTTTCATGTTACATGTTTCATGATTCATGATTCTTGTTTCATGTTATGTTTATTGTTTTATGATTCATGTTTATTGTTTACTGTTTCATGTCTTTTAGACTTGGTTCTTAAATAAGATCAATATGGATGAGAAGCTTACTAAGGAAATAGCGAGGGTGCGAAATGCCATCAGAAAAAAGTTTAAAGCTCTTAAGATGGGAAAAATGGAAACAGAGACTCAGCTAGAGCAAACTTTTAAGTCCATCACCAAGCCGCTTGAGACACTTGTTGCACAAATCAAGGATGAGTCAAAGAGCGATGCTTCAATAAACTCATATAAACGTAAACTCTTGAAAATGGATCCTGGGATTGAACTCTTGAAAATGGATCCTGGTATTGATAAATATAATAACAGTGAAATTTTAACACCTCAACCTAAACATAAATACTTCAAAGCAGAGCCAGCTAGTACTTCAAGTAAACTTGGAGATTATTCTAGAATTTCCGATAGCTCTACTAATAGTGAAGATGATGATAATGAAGAATATGCTACACCTCCAAATTCATCTACTCTAACAAAGACGCTTTCTATCGATGATTTGCCCAATAACCCTTCAATTTCGAAATACATTAAATTATATGAAAACAAGAGCACAAAAATTGATAAATCTTATGGGGTTTACTTTGATGGTAACAACTGGAAAATTGGCAACTCGATTCTTCAAGTTGATGGTGACAATATCATTCTTAAAGAAAAAGTATATAGCATTACTCCAGGACTTCTCGAATTGCTCTTCATAAAAACCCCTAAACAACTATACACGTCAGATGATATGAACAACTACAGAAACATTATGAATGACACTAATGCTTATAAACGCAATTATATGGATGATGGTCGAATAAAAGGAAACAGAAGCAAGAAGTATAAAACCATCATTAAGAAGCTCACATCCCCAAAAGGTCAGGGCTTAATACAAATACCAAAGACTAATACTGGCTATGCTTACTTTGAAAATCCTAATGAATTAGTTGATCGTTTACGCCTACTAATAGCATCAAAACAGGCTGGTAATAACAGTCATAACAATGAAATAATGTTAATAATTAAAAAACTGAGAGAAGCTGACATTATAGTATAAATATCTCAATATAGCTTTTAACCCTCTAATCATACAGTGTTGACAAATTTGGATGATTTTTTGAGGAGTTCTTGATCAGTGGATCTATCTGTATGCTATTAAATTGAGCTACTTAGAAATGAATAAATTGCGGCTCTACAAGGAAAACTGAAAATAGCATACGATTTGTATACAAATGAATGAATTGTTGATGCTCAGCAGAAGTTGATGAAATATATAGTTCTACATATAGGAAAAATTAAAGAAACTTTAATAGCGTTGATTAATGTAGAATCTCTGACAACTACAAAATGAATGAAATACAAGTAGTTAATGAACTTCATAAACCAACCAGAAAAAAATTGTATAAGAAGACTTGTTGTAATTAAGGTTAAATTCTGAAACACTCCCCTATGAAGTATATAATATGGAAGAAGAATTGCAGTGTCCAAATGTATCCTCTCTTAAATTTTTGTATAAAGCGCGATGCTGTTTAATTCATAAGGGAAAATGTTTACCTTTTAAGAAATTTTCTAGAAAAGCAATAGTTATAAATAATAATTAAATGTCTATTTTATACTAATAAAAGTCTTTCTGGTAGTGTTAAAATAGCATTTTATTAATTTAGTCATTTATTTTTCATTCTACATAAATTTATTAATGATTCTCATTTTCACAATTTCTAGTTAATCTAAAAATTAGTTTAAAATGTAGCTTTCTTAATATCTTTCTTGCTTTATACTCGTAAAGAATAGATCTTTGATTTCAATCCTATACATTCTAACGTAATCTTACCAATGTAATTTTTTTATTTTTCTATATTCATTTGATTCAATTTAATGATTCTCATTTTCTCATTTTCACAATTTCTAGTTAATCTAACAATTAGTTTCAAATGTAGCTTTCATAATATCTTTCTTGCTGCCTACTTGTAAAGAATAGATCTTAGATTTCAATCCTATACATTCTAACGTAATCTTACTAATAACAGTTTTAATTTTTAAATTCAGAATCAGATACGTTATTCGTCGAACTGTGGTCCAACCAAAAGATTTAATGGTGATATTAGAATAAGTCTTGCCAATAGTAAGCACCTGTTGAACATTTGAATATACTTAAGAACACAAAATTAGTGTCATTCATCGTGATAAATTCAAATTCCATCATAAGAGCTTAAGATCGGAAAGTGTTAACAGCTTTTGATCTATGCAAAGTACTAAGATCAATATATTGTTTTAATCAATTTCATTGTCTGAATCAAAGAGCTCTATGAATGCATGAAAATTTCAATTCATACTTTAAACTACTTTTTGGAGATTTCTATAATGGATTATGTAATGAAATGTATCTTCTAAGTCATATATCAATTTCCTTGAGCCTAATTCAGGGGATTTTTATATTATTTGCGCAAAATGGTAGATCATTGTGTAAGTCATGAAGTGATTCTAGATAAGTTAAATCTACTTCAAATATATATATTCAATTTCTGAACTTTGAGGAATGCTCATTATATCGATATCCGTATTTTCTATCCCATTGAAATTCCTCATATAGTAAGAATTCAGCCATGTCCCACCCATATAAATTATTGGTATCGAAGTAAATTAAATATGTTGAGCTTTGTGATGGGATAACATTTTCCATATGCTTATTATTAGCAGTAGAATGCCTGCGAGAATATATAAAGTTATACATATTAACGACAGTTAATAATTATTGTAATTCAATCTTTGTATACTTAAGCATAGCATCCCAAAATAATCCTGGTGCTATGTAATAATGACGATATAAATAGTCTACAAATATTTTACATTCAAATGCTTTCCAAACGTTTGTTAAATGCGCATAATCATTATCAGAACACTTCGTATCTGTAAATTTATTATCAAACTACTTTTGCATAGGCAATGAATTTCCACTAAATTTTTCAAAGCAATTAAGGTATTCATTAAATTAAATAAATCGTCATTTTTATAAAAGGATCTGGTTAATATTAAGTTTTCATCAGATGAATTATTCGCTAATTTATCTACGCCAGAGAAATCTAATCTATATGAATCTAAAAATCGTATTTCTATACTTTGATTTCTTGCAATATAAATTCTTTTTCAGATTAACGCTCTAATAAATAAACGATAATCCTACTTCCACTTCAATGTGGATGATTCTTAGAAGAGCCCAGCCGCTGCCTTTTTCTTGAAATTCTTCAGATTTTACAATAATTTGTTTCAACATTCTATCTATGCTATGTTCATCTTAGCCTGAAAAGATTTTATATCTAAAGCTATTTCGTTTTCATCTACATCATCAGTATTAGCATATTTAATAAATTCACAAAATAATGCAATATTGAACTTTATAGCAGTATGCTTGAATATGTTTGGTTTGCATATACTCACTTACATCACTTAATTTTCTAAACTCTTGAAATATGAACTCAAAATGAAATGTATAAGAAATCGGCTCGTCAGATCTCAACCATAACATTAGACTCCTGTTACCATCTTCTGGAGGCATGTATTCCTCTAAAATATCATTAGGATTCATACTCGCATTCACAATCCTAAAATTGTTCCACCCTCCTTCATAGACACAAAAATAAAGAATTCGGAGAGGTTAAGTGTAATAAAACATATATTTGGATAGTAACAAACAAAATTCTAATAACCGCAATTTCCTTTTAAATGAAGGCTATTTCGGATATGTTAAAACATGATTGGAAATGAAAAAGTATTGAGAGCCGCAATTTCCTTTTGAATCTATATATATTATGAAGAACATGTTTGGAAAATTTCTCATCCAAAATTTAAAAAACAACAAGCCCGGAACCTGACATTTGCCTAAATTACATGACAAACTCAAAGTAAACTGAACTCGGTGAGATCACAATTTGGGTCTATTTTCTTAAGTTCTTCACATGATAAACCTCTCCAAAGTACCGAAAGCAGCCATTCCAGCTACCTTGACTAGACGTTTTATTACTTATCAACGGATTTATGCAAAGCGATGCATGTTATTTTTAAACATCAGATTTTTTCCATTAATTACAGAAATTCTTTTGGCTATTCCTCAATGATGTTATTTTAACTAGTAATCAAGGTCAAGATGACGTAATCGGTAGAATGACTTACTTGCTAGTTGCATAAAACACGAAATTATTTAATAATATGACCTCGAATTAATGTCTATATTTAGATCTGAAAAAGAAATTGCATGACAATCTTTTAAAGTTCGAGGTTACTACAGCGAATCGTTTTTTTTTTTCTTATCATCCCAAAACATTCTGGGCCATTCAACTCTTATCGGCAAATTTTTTACGCTAACGAATTGAATCCAAATGTTTACTACTACTTATCAGCGGATTTTTTATGTTAAAGGAAATTTAACCAGATATTTATTAATTATTTATCAATGAACTTAGACAAAATTGTTGATGCTATTTTTAAGTCCAGGTTCAGATCCAGATCCAGGTGCAAACCAAAGAAGAAGAAGAAGAAGACCAATTGTAGCCTCCAAGACCGAATACCCAAGTCCAGGTCCAGATCCAAGTCCAAGTCCAGATCTAAGTCCAGGTGCAAATCAAAGAAGAACAAAATCAATTGTAGCCTCCAAGACCGAAAACCCAGACCTCAAAATTGAAACAAAACCACAAATTCATTAAATTCAGCACATAGAGGGTTTTTTCGCATATTCATAACCCACGATTAGCGCATTTTATTCGATGGCTAATACCAGGCAGTCATAAACACATGCAACACAATCAGCTGTGCAAAACGTTTCGTAATCAAGCCATGTTTGAATCATATAAACCAACAGAATTTTATGTTACTCATAAGTTTTTCGGGGCAAAATTTGCTGATAACGCTGTTCACTTTAGCGAGCCATGCTTTGGTTATAGTAAGAATATTATGCCGCCGTCTAATGATAAGCTACATGTGCGATCACATCGTATTGACCATAACAAAAGCTTTGAGGTTGCGAGAAAATTGCTTTCTTGTACTGAAATTCATGATCGCCTGGTAGTCAAAATTTAAATACCCCTGTACTACTAATTATATTTAACATTGGCGCGTATGTGCGTATGTGTGTGCATGCGGTTATTTATTAATAACACTCAACTATCAATAAATATTCTATTAAATCGATAATCGAAAATTAATTATTAATTATTTCCACACGCTCAATCAGCACTCGATCCAACCTCTCACAATTTCACATCCATAGCAATGACGTAATCATTACTCCCAAAAATCAATGGGATCGGTGAGATCTAAGTCGAAAATCCAAGATGGCCGACAATCCTTATCTCTTTTCCTTATCTCTCAATTGTAGCCTATAAGACCGAAAACCCAAGATCCAAGATGGCCGACATCCTTATCTCTCAATTGTAGCCTATAACACCCAAAATCCAAGATGGCCGACATCCTTATCTCTCAATTGTAGCCTATAACACCGAAAACCCAAAATCCAAGATGGCCGACAATCCTTATCTCTCTTCCTTATCTCTCAATTGTAGCCTATAAGACCGAAAACCCAAGATCCAAGATGGCCGACAATCCTTATCTCTCTTCCTTATCTCTCAATTGTAGCCTATAAGACCGAAAATCCTTATCTCTTTTCCTTATCTCTCAATTGTAGCCTACAAGACCGAAACTGCTCCTCCAAAAATTGCTATGAGGTTTCTGCCGCATGAAAAATGAGCAAAAATTTGACGTCAGACCTCGATTTCCCTCACAATTTAACCAATTTTAAGGTGCTCCTGCTCATTTGCGGCAGAACATACATATTTATACTACTATAGTGATCAAAAGAGCTCAGAAAAAAATTTTGTACTTTCTTGAAATTTTTGCTCTATATTTATTCAGACGCACATAGAGGTTTTTTCGCGGCAACTAACACTCAAGGTTCCTGACAATCTGACACTGTCGCACATTCACGTTACGCAAATTACTTCATAAATAGTAATTTTTATACTAGCCGGGGCGAATTTGTCTCAAAAATTGTAAGGCTTGCAATAATTTTATTAGCTACAAGGAAGCTATATTATAGTGTAACCAATCTCTGTGAATTTCACTTTTAATAAAGTTATCATTGTATGTCGCCGTTTATGAAAGGTTGATATTTATTATGATAATAAATCACGTCTTTCAATTGGATTGAAGTGAATGGAGATTTAGTCAACATAGAAGTGAGAATATAAGATAAAACTTGTTTTTTGAATCATAATAATCAATTTAGATTAACTGAAGCTTTTCACAAAAAAATTAATTTTCTCACACAAGTTATAATATTAATTGCGAAAATGTTTCAACACGACAAAAATATATCACTCACATCAACCCTTATCTTTGTTGCGTGATTTTCATCGCCATCTCGTATCTTTAACTTAGCAGTATACCATATTTATGCTTGGTATAAAATTGAATTACCATATATCTGGTACATATCTTCCAAGCGAATCCACAGATACTACAGCAGCAGCTAATTAGGTTTACGTGAAGACTTTCTCAGAAAAGTTAACATCCTGCAGAGAAAGCATGATATTCATATGAGTTTAAATCAGAGTGGATATTTCAATGTGTATACGTGTCTCTTAGGTGGGCTAGAGGATATTTGGTCATGCGAATAAACTCGCTTTACTCTCTAATATGTGATTTCATCTTGTATATATGAAAGTGCATAGCGCTAGTAAAGCCAAGTTGTACCACTCTTTTGTCAGGGAAACTTGCAGAAAAAGTTAAGTTAAATTCCACTTTTTGTCTGAATTTTGTTTCGAAAACTTAAAACAGTAAAGTATAAATAACCTATTATTTGTTCTAAAATAAATATTACTTTTTCTGCATACTTTGAAGTATCAACCGATCGTAGGTCTGTTATATGCCAAATTTAAGTAAATTAAATTTTGGCATAATTAATAAATTAAAATGTTATATTCGCAAAATTGCCTTCACGTCAAATTCAAGAATTTTATTTTGCGATATAACAAATTAAAATATTAATTTATAAAATTAGTTTGTTGCACGCAAGCAACCAAATATCGCCTACACGGCAATTATTACCTTTGCGACAAACAAATCGCTCAGATTTCCGCGCATTCCTTTCCCACAAAATTGTGGCGCGCCGGAAACCTTAAAATGTTAAAAAAGCATTTTAACCATCATTCACCTGAACAAAGTTAAGTTCCCAGCCGAAAGGTGCGTGATCATCAAATTCCGATAAGTACATCGCCTTAGCCAAGGTCTATCGGTGCTTGAACTTTCCAAGCCAAAAAGTGAGAGAAAGAAAGCTTTCACACACACGACCAAAAGCTTGCCTAATGTTTAACGACTAAGCGGAAGTTATACGATCAAGAGCGAAAGCTCAAAGCTTTCTACCTTGATCAAAAAGCTCAGTCGAATAAACAGGTAACTGGTCGTGGCGAAAAAATTAAGAAAAAGAGGAGAAGTCTGTTTCTATCCCCGGCACTGGCTAGTCGCTATAGTGAAATCGTTCGTGTGTGGATTAGGTTGGTCGTTTAGAAAAGTTAATTGTACCAAATTAAGTAAAGTATACATAGTTAAGTACAGTGTGTATTTCATAAAAGACATTAAGAGTTAGAAAAGTTTATTGTACCAAATTAAGTGAAGTATACCTAGTTAAGTACAGTGTGTATTTCATAAAAGACATTAAGAGTTAGAAAAGTTTATTGTACCAAATTAAGTGAAGTATACCTAGTTAAGTACAGTGTGTATTTCCTAAAGACCTTAAGTGTTAGAAAAGTTTATTGTATTAAAGTAATTAAGTGCAGATAGTTAAGTCTGGTGTTTATTTCTTAATTTAACGCCACATGTCCTCCTTGGAACCATCATAAGACAGAGGTATAACAAAATTGGCGCAGCCGGTAGGATCGAGGAAGCTTGGTTGGTACAAACCGTAAACGCTTTAAAACCCTCGATCTAATATCGAATAAAAGGGGATCCTTTGGCCACTGCTGGGTAGTCAATAGCCCAGTAAGTCACCCCCAACGCTCAGGGCTAAACAACTTTAGCTGCCTCTGCTCCAGGCGAGCAAGCGGTTGTCCTTTTAACAAGTGCACGAAGGCACCATCTTTAAAAGAGCCGAACATTTCCCCGTGACCAGAGAGGAACAGAAGGAAACCCAGAAATCATCCTCCAGGGCCAGCGGTGCTCCCGAAACCAATCCTAGAAGGACGATTTTAAGGAAAGCCACCCTCACATCGGACGACTCAAAGGTCAACCCGTCCGCAACTTTAAATAACGAGACGATCAAAGGAACGACTCGCCTCCACCAATTACGACACAGCGGTAGGTCTGAGAGGAAAAACAGAAGACGGCTAAAAGCCCCCTTTCAGATCGCATCACAGGGAAACCAAAAGACGGCTGAAGTAGCCCCCCTATCAACAGAGAACTACGGCAAGGGAGTACCTAAGTAGGCTACTAGCCCCCCTTGCAACCACCAACAACACGTAGTGCATGTCGGAGTCGGAAGGTGACTCCCCACCGAAAGCCGCACCGAGGACCAAGTTCACCGCAGAGAGGACACCCCCAACAAATAGCGAACGTCCACCCCCTTCGCCCAAAGAATCCGAAGGAAGACGGCTTCGAAGCGGCACAGTTTACCCCACATTGACTGCCGCTAGTACAGTAAGTCTAAATAGATATTTAGATAGGGTTCTCGAGAAAGCGCGGGACTCCGATAAACTCTCTGTACCTCAGTGTGACGTTTTAGATAAAAAACTCACACAAAACCGCGAGGATAGGCTCGCCTTAGTTAAAAAATATCAGGAAGATACAGAGAGATTTAAGGCAGACATCGCCGAATTTAAGGGAACCTCGCGCTCGCTCGAATTAGTTAAGGAAGATAGGTTAAATAGGGAAAATTGTAAAGAGGCCAGTGTAATTGTAAGCGCCTCATCAGGAACAGACACCGACGAGCAGACCAAATCCGAACCGACCGACGAAGACCTCTTATACGACTGGCTGGAAGTATCCTTCACGGACACCAGTCACGAGGAAAGCTTGCTTAGTCTACCCGAGTATAAACCCAAAACAACCTACAAATACTCCAAGATGGTAGATTACGCCAAAGTAGCCAAACTAACGGCACAGCTTGTTCCTTTGTTCTCTGGCGCAAATAGCCCTCAGTTGAGCCAAGAGCTCCAAACTTTTATAGGTTGCTGTAAGCAGACACAGCAATGCCTAACCACAGAGGAACAAGTAGCTTTCCTACAAATTTTGCCCACCAGACTCCGAGGTGAAGCGTATCAACTCTTCGCCTCAGACGTTCCATCCACCTTCAAAGAAGTGGAAGAACATCTAAATAGGGCATATTTACCTAGGGAAACATACCAAGAGTTGGTAAATAAACTAATAACAACTCGACAACTACCCCTAGAAACATTAAACGCATATACGACCAGACTGAAACAATTGCTGGTCCTTTGCAAAGAAGCTGCCGACACCAAATACGGCAATGCAGCGTCCACAGTGAAGACTCAGTTAGAAGACTTCGCTAAAAATGCACTGAAAAGCGGAGTAGGAAACCCGCATTTGTGCCAGTATCTCCTTACAATAGGCGATGCTACAGTGGACGAACTAATACAAAAGGCGCTGGACATGGAGAGGCTCCAGCAAAGCGCCCTATTTATACAATCCCCACTCTCACAAATGCCCACATTACCCCACACACAAAGTTATGACACACACACAGGGACCAGCCCGTTAGCCCATGGTCAAATAAACTTTTTACAGGTACCCCCTAGGACAGCACCACCAAATTACCAAAACCAACCATTAACTCCCCATCCATCACAACGCCCTTCATTTAGGCAAAGAGACCACAGGTTTGGAAACAGGCGACCGAACCTCAGTACACCGGCACAGAACATTACATGTAGCTTCTGTCAAAAACGGGGTCATACGTACTCCGACTGTCTAAAGCGCAAAAACACACCTTTCTGCGTGAATTGCAAAAATTATGGGCATGATGTTCGCGATTGCAGAACAAATCTTTCTGCTAGAATCCAAGATACAGCCCATGCAAGAGGGCCCCCAAGAGAAAACAGACCGACTCCAGAACAACGACCCTCCAGCGGCCCCCGAGTGTATAACATAAGCGTCAAATGTAATTTCTGTGGCCGACGCGGACACTCTGTTGACGTTTGCCAACAAAAACAGAAATGGGAGTCTCAGAATCCGGGAAACGACGCACAGTCGACCCAAAACTCCCCGGCTCGACTATAAACCCTCCGCAAAACAAACAAGGGTCACCTCAGACGCCCAAGACCGTAAAACTTCCATTGGACATCGGCCTACACGGCCAAACCAAATTGGTAGTGGATACTGGCGCTGAGGTTAGTATTATTAAGAAAAAAGCACTACAGTCCCTCGACGACATCAATACCGAGGAGGTGTACACACTACAAACGCCGTTTGGAACTGGAAAAACCTTGGGAAGCTGCCAGGGAAACTTCACTCTAAAACACAACATACCCTGCAATTTCCAAGTCATACAAAACCTTCCAGGTCTCACGGACGACGGTTTGCTAGGAAATGACTTCTTAGCAAAGAATTGTAATGTTGAAGGTCCAAATATGGCGCTCAGGTTTCCTCGCACGGAAACTAACCCCGAAGAGTTTGCTATACCCCTAACATTAGCATCGGACGAGGAGGGTTCACAAAACGCAGTCGAAGTAGAAACACTAGCAGGTAGCACGGAGGCCCCAGAGGTCAAGCTTTCTACTTGCAGTGTCCTCAAGGCATCTCAATTGGAGAATGCTGGCTGTAACACACAAGAACACCACTCGAATAAAAGGACTACCAAAGATCCGGCTTGCGAAATAAGGCAGCACCAGATAGTCTTAGACAAACCTGTTTGCATACCTGCAAGATCCCAGATTGTAGTCAAAATCCCGTTGCAATTGGCTGAAGAAATGCTCTGTCTATCACAGGAGATAGACGATGGAGACTTCCTGGCAAATAGCTTACTCTCATCAGGAATCAAGGTAGCGCCCATTGGGATCCTCAACGCTAACAATTTCCAAGTAGTTCTGACAAGCCTCGACATAACGCTTGTCCACACTAAAGACTACACCGTCATCCCTATCTCCAACGGATCGGATGAAACAAAACTAGACGAAGAAACCCCAGAATACAGAGAAACACGGCCCACGAGCCGGAAAAAAGGCGCTGACCAACCCCACAAAGGGTCTACTCTAACCGGTCCCAAAGACCCAGTAGCCCCAACGCCAATTAGAGGCAAAACCACGTCCAAACGTGTAAGATGCCATAAGAGCCCCTCCAGAGACGCTTGCGGGTCCCTCAAGAAAACCCCAACGTCTGACGCATGTGAGTACAACAAATGTCTGGCACCTAAGGAAAGCCCAGATCGACAAACTCCATCGCCCAGAAGCTCAAGCCCAAAAATACAGACGACAAATGCTTGCGAGTTCCAACAAATGCCTGAACCTGTAGGTATCACGGCACAGAAAACTCCAGCATTCAAAAACAAAAGTTTTAGGAAAATTAAAAACAATAAAAACAAAATGAACAAGAACAGAGTCACTAGAGCCGATAAGACGGCCACTCTTCAACACATTAAATACCTATACCCGGACAGTGACGATCCGGACGAACCCCAACATAACCCGCGCCTCGCCAGGTTAGTACAAGAACTCAACCTGGACGACACCTTAAGCGCGAAAGAGTCATCTGCCATAACCAAACTATGTTATGAGTACGATGATATTTTCTTTTTAAAAGGTGATAGGCTCACTCATACCAAAGCCATCACCCACGACATTCCCCTGGTGCAAGACCAAGCACCCATTAATCAAAAGATGTACCGACTGCCGGAAACCCAACGCAATGTAATCAACGATCAGCTCCGAGAAATGTTGGATAATGACATAGTCCAACCGAGCAAGAGTCCATGGAATTCACCTCTCTTAGTCGTCCCCAAAAAAGCGGGACCTGATGGTGAAAAAAGGTGGCGCGTTGTCGTCGACTTTCGCAAGCTAAACGAAAAAACGATTGGCGACGCCTATCCACTACCACGTATCGAGGACATACTCGACCAACTAGGTCATTCCCGATACTTCACTACCCTCGACTTGGCCAATGGTTATCACCAAGTATTAGTCGACCCCAAAGATAGGCCAAAGACGGCTTTCAGCACAAACTATGGGCACTACGAATTCAAGCGTATGCCGTTCGGGCTCAAAGGAGCCCCGGCTACCTTCCAACGTCTAATGAATTTCGTATTAACAGGTTTACAAGGCCTGGAATGCTTTGTGTACCTAGATGACACAGTCATCTACGGCAAAAACCTGGCGGACCACAATCAAAAGCTCCGCAAAGTCTTCGACAGACTGAGAGAGAACAACCTGAAACTGCAACCCGAGAAGTGTCAGTTCCTAAGACGAGAGGTTGTATACTTAGGCCATAAGTGTTCCAACAAAGGAGCACTCCCAGACCCCAGCAAAACGGCATGCGTCCAAACATTCCCCGTTCCCCGAACAGTCAGACAAGTCCAATCATTTCTGGGACTTGCCAACTACTACAGGAAATTTATACCCGATTTCTCAAAGATAGTACGTCCAATCACGAATTTGCTTCGCAAGGACGTGAAATTTACTTGGACTAACAAATGTCAAGAGGCATTTGAAGTAATTAAAAAATCCCTAATTTCCCCTCCACTTCTAATCTATCCCGATTTCACCCAACCGTTCAACCTAACCACGGACGCCAGTAGCGAGGCCTTAGGAGCTGTCCTCTCCCAAGGAGAAGTCGGACGTGACCAGCCTATTGCCTATGCCAGCCGTACACTAAATAAAGCTGAACGCAACTACTCTACAATAGAGAAAGAGTTGCTAGCCATAGTCTGGGCCACCCGTAACTTCAGATGTTACCTACAAGGCCGAAAATTCACAGTCTACACATACCATAAGCCTCTCAAAGGCGTCTTTAACGTCAAAGACCCAACTTCCCGTTTGGTGAGATTTCACCATAAACTTTCCGAGTTCGATTATAAAATCGAATACAAACCCGGAAAATATAATACAAATGCCGACGCCCTCAGTCGCATCCCGCGGGAAGAAACCGAAGACACCACTCTTCTAGTAAAGGCCCTAGTCCACCATAAAATGGATTCAGACTCGGAGGAAGAAAACGGTACAACCCCCCACAGTCGCTTAAAATGCAACGCGGTGACTCGGGCTCAAACAAAACATGTTCAAACAGAACCCAAGAGCCCCGAGACACAGGATCCCTCGTTAAGCAACCAGGATCACGAACCGCCAAAACCCGAACAAAAAATAAAACCAATAGACCCGCCAGGAAACGATCCAGACACACATGGACAAAAAACCCCTGAACTTATTACAAACCCCGAGGAAATCAGGACAATCTTACATGACTACCATGATTCTCCTTTCGGTGGCCACCAGGGCGTAATTAAAACGTACAAACGGATCAGAAGAAAGTACTGGTGGAGGCACATGATTAGTGATATAAAGAAATACATTAAGCGATGCCCCAAATGCCAAAAGATGAAAGCGTCACCACAATTCCGAATGCCGATGGTTATAACGGACATCGCAGAAAAACCCTTTGACAAGGTCTACCTCGACATGGTAGGTCCACTTGAGGAAACAGAGTCCGGAAATAAATATATCTTAACGTTCCAGGACAACCTTACAAAGTTCGTCGACTGGTATGCCATACCAAATGGAGAAGCTGTAACAGTAGCGCAAATTTTCTTTGACGAAATAGTAACGCGCTATCGCATCCCCAAACGAATTGTCACCGATCGGGGAAGCAATTTTCTGAGTGATTTATTCAAACAGGTATGTAAGTTGCTAAGGGTGAAGAAACTCCAAACTTCAGCGTATTACCCACAGTCAAATGGCGCACTAGAGCGTGCACATAGACCATTAATTGAATACCTCAGAACAATAGTGGACGAAAATCCCAAATCTTGGGACCAATACCTGCGAACCGCTGCATTCGTGTACAACAACAGTGTGCACGAAGGGACGAAACTAACTCCCATGGACTGCCTTTACGGCTTTACAGCGGATGTCCCCTCCAACCTTAAACGGGACCCAGAACCCGTGTATAACCACGAGAGCTATTACCACATATTACGGTATAAACTTCAAAAATCTTATGCAACGGCTCGGAAAAATATATTGGCCAGTAAACAACGCTCGAAAGGTTACTACGACAAAACTATACGCCCTATATCCTTCCATATAGGAGACAGGGTCCTCCTCAAGAGCGAAAATAGAAAACATAAACTCTGTCAAATCTGGGTAGGACCCTATTTGGTAACCGGCGTTCCCAGCTCAGTGAATACCACGATACGAGTTGGTAAGAGAATAATCACCGTCCATAATAACAGGCTGAAGCCTTATTATGACTAAAACCAATAAGTATACTTTACATTTTAAATACTTCAACCCCATTAACCCCTAAGTAACACATTTAATGTAACGGTTTTAATCTTTAATATTAAACCAATAAAATCATCAGTGCAATCCATCTAATTAAAACCTATCCCCTTTCTATAGACATTTCCTTAAAATACTTGTGGCAAATTATTAACCCTTTTAGTTAAAAGACATGTCGCAGAAATTATAAATAAAAACATGACCTATACTAATTATTTTCTCCCCTTTATTTCCTCCCGTGATCTGTTCCTCTCCAAAGAACAGCTCACTTTCTCCAAGGGGGAAGGATTGTTATATGCCAAATTTAAGTAAATTAAATTTTGGCATAATTAATAAATTAAAATGTTATATTCGCAAAATTGCCTTCACGTCAAATTCAAGAATTTTATTTTGCGATATAACAAATTAAAATATTAATTTATAAAATTAGTTTGTTGCACGCAAGCAACCAAATATCGCCTACACGGCAATTATTACCTTTGCGACAAACAAATCGCTCAGATTTCCGCGCATTCCTTTCCCACAAAATTGTGGCGCGCCGGAAACCTTAAAATGTTAAAAAAGCATTTTAACCATCATTCACCTGAACAAAGTTAAGTTCCCAGCCGAAAGGTGCGTGATCATCAAATTCCGATAAGTACATCGCCTTAGCCAAGGTCTATCGGTGCTTGAACTTTCCAAGCCAAAAAGTGAGAGAAAGAAAGCTTTCACACACACGACCAAAAGCTTGCCTAATGTTTAACGACTAAGCGGAAGTTATACGATCAAGAGCGAAAGCTCAAAGCTTTCTACCTTGATCAAAAAGCTCAGTCGAATAAACAGGTAACTGGTCGTGGCGAAAAAATTAAGAAAAAGAGGAGAAGTCTGTTTCTATCCCCGGCACTGGCTAGTCGCTATAGTGAAATCGTTCGTGTGTGGATTAGGTTGGTCGTTTAGAAAAGTTAATTGTACCAAATTAAGTAAAGTATACATAGTTAAGTACAGTGTGTATTTCATAAAAGACATTAAGAGTTAGAAAAGTTTATTGTACCAAATTAAGTGAAGTATACCTAGTTAAGTACAGTGTGTATTTCATAAAAGACATTAAGAGTTAGAAAAGTTTATTGTACCAAATTAAGTGAAGTATACCTAGTTAAGTACAGTGTGTATTTCCTAAAGACCTTAAGTGTTAGAAAAGTTTATTGTATTAAAGTAATTAAGTGCAGATAGTTAAGTCTGGTGTTTATTTCTTAATTTAACGCCACATGTCCTCCTTGGAACCATCATAAGACAGAGGTATAACAGGTCTGGCGGTATGTGACCTCGTAGTTATAAAAAATAGCTTATTTAACCACCATTTTTCACAGGGAGGCACTTTTAGTATTCGCCAAGTCAGATATAGAAAGAAAGTGAAAAAGAATTTGGAGTGCTCCACAAACCTGAAAGTGTTTGTCATCTATTATAAATGTTGTTCTCTTCGCATGACATTAAAAATCAATACGATATTTTTTTAAATTTAAATTTTATATTTTAAATCCGCAAGCGTAAGCTGTTAGCATTCAAAGTGGTTTGAAATGTATCCTGTTCAAACAGATACTTTAAAATATCTGAAAAAATCATAAGAGAAGCACCTGGTAAATTCTTTCAATTAACATTACAGTATTCTACAAGAAAAATTGCGGCCGATAAACACCACCATATCCATAGTAAACTTTTCCGCTGAATCCGAAAATCATAATGATTTAGTTTAATCAGGTCTGGTTTTTGAGATCAAAGGCAAACACCAAAAAATTTAAATTTTTTTTCCCTAAAAGTACATATCACCACAAAAATCATAAGGTGTTATATGATATAATAGCAGTTTAGTTTAGTTTCTACTGTCAAACAAATCTTTAAAAAATGTATTTTTTGGCAATTTTTCAAGAAATTTTCAATTCTAGAAAATTTTATTATGAAATTCTTTCGGCTTTATTTTACAAAGGTTAACATAAGCTTTTTTAAAAACTAAAACAACATAAAAATCGATTTCTTTAAACAATTGGCATTTTATTAAGAGTTAACTATAATAACAAAAATATTTAGTTATGCTGTTTTTCATTATTTTTTTAACGTTAGAATTTTAAACAGACTAAAAAATATGCTCAGAATATGCACAACATTTTCACTTGACCCGAGGAATTTGCGAAACAAAATAAACTTTTTAAAAACTCGAGCGACCTTAAAAATATAACAAAATTTCTCAACACGATCAGCGTTTCTGACAAAAAAAAACTATACTCCTTTGGCTCTTACTCAACAGCAGCACCAAAGGGTTAGTTTTTCTTTTGCCGCTGAACGCTTTCACACGAAACCGAAAACTAAATCTTAAGCCAGCAAATTTAAGCTCCGATCTGGACAGCTGTATCATATTCTGATCACTTAAGGTAGGTGCCCACCTTGTAAATTAAAAAAATCGATTTTTTTGCATTTGCTCAATCCTTATACTTTTAAAAATCACCCAGAACAATTTTTTTTTCCAAAAATTCGAATTCTAACATAGTGAAATTGTAAGTGAAAAAACTTAATTTTTTTAAAAATATTTGAGAAAAATAGCGAGTGAAAACTTTAAACGCGTTTTTCTCGAAACTACTTTATTTCAAATGACGGACAGTTAATCTCCGAAACTACTCGACCGATTTCAATGTTTTTGGTCTTGTTTTGTTCGTTGAGATGTTTTGTAAGCCAATCTATAACATTTTGCCAAAAAAAGTTAATTATAAAATTTTATTTTAGCAGAGAATAGTGAAAACAGGTATTTTTTCAAAAAAATTTTCAAACATCCACATTTTTTTTTTGGCAAATTGTGGTAGATTGTCTCGTAAGGGACCTTTCTTTTGAAGATACCGTGTTTTTTTTTATTCTCCAGATTCACCAATCCTAAAATTAACTGTCTACCATGGGACAGCATTTTTTTGAGGCTTCGACTTTGGCGCCTCCTGGATAGTTGTTAAAAAATTAAATAATATTTTTTTTAAATTTTTTTCAAACATCCCCATTTTTTTTTTTTGGCAAATTGTGGTAGATTGTCTCGTAAGGGACCTTTCTTTTGAAGATACCGTGTTTTTTTTATTCTTCAGATTCACCAATCCTGAGATTAACTGTCTACCATGGGACAGCATTTTTTTTAGGCCTCGACTTTGGCGCCTCCTGGATAGTTTTTAAAAAATTAAATAAAAATAATCAAGTATTTTTGTATTTTATAAGCTTCAAATAAAAGTTAAAAAAAATCATTGTAATATCTTATACAGGGCCTGAAAAAAAATTATTGAAAATGTTGCATTTTTTAGCCTTCCAAGGTAGTCACCTACCTTAACTGTCACCCCACTTTTGCGGTAAAATATTTGCTAAATATGCACAAAATATGCAATAGTATATATATATATATATTAAGTGAAAATGTTGTGCATATTTTGTAAATATTTTACTGCAAAAGTGGTGTGACAGATAAGTGATTTTTATTTTTATTTTGAAAATTCACTCGGGTCATGTGAATATTTGCTGCATTTTATTGTGAATATGTGAATATTTGCTGCATATTTATTTTTATTTTTTGCATTTTGTGAAAATATTTTTACCGCAAAGTTAGTGGGACAGTGTAAGTGATCATAATTTGATACAGCTGTCCATATCGGTTTTAAAAATTTTGTGTTCGAGTTTCATCTAGTTTTCGTTTTTTCGCGAAGGCGTCCAGCAGCTGAAGAAAGGTTAACCCTTTGGTGCTGCTGTTGAGAACGAGCCAAAGGAGCTTAACTTTTCTTCATTAGAAACGCCGATGTTAAGAAATTTTTATATTTCTTACGTTGCTCGAGTTTACAGGCAGTTTGTTTTGATTTGGTTTTTATTTTGAAAATTCACTCGGGTCATGTGAATATTTGCTGCACATTTTGTGAATTGTGTGAAGATATATACGCTTCAATCTTGTAATACTTACGAAGAAATATTGCTATTATCTCTTGATAGATGCCGTCTCTGTTATTGCTTAGAAAACATTTTACAGCTTGTACAAAACTTAACCAGACATTATGTTCAAGGGGTGTTAAAATTTTTGTGGCGCATAAGTTTCTAATTTGAGGCCCAACAAACATACCTTCTTTTATCTTCGCAATTGCAACATGAGCAGGGAAAATATTTAACCTGGTCTCTGGAAAAAATATATCAAGGATGTATCCATGCTCGGCGATTATTGCTTCAGTATCATTCGTGAGACTGATCCTAGTTAAAAAATGAAAAGGAAAAAACACTTGTTTTTTCTTCCACAAATTAGGAATGAGATGGATGTTTCGACCGGAGTGCAAGTGGTCATCATCAGCGTGGCGCTTGCACTCCTTACCACGGACATCCATGACGAAAAGTCAAAAACTCAACTCCTATAAATACTCAGTTTTAAATCTGAGTATGAATTATATGAAGAGGATTTTTAGTCCATCAATTTCATATAAAACCAAAAATGGTTAAAAATTTTGTGAACAGAAAGTTACCTTTCAGCAGCACTTGGTGGAAGTCATTTGTTCAAAAATGAAAAGGAAAAAACACTTGTTTTTTCTTCCACAAATTAGGAATGAGATGGATGTTTCGACCGGAGTGCAAGTGGTCATCATCAGCGTGGCGCTTGCACTCCTTACCACGGACATCCATGACGAAAAGTCAAAAACTCAACTCCTATAAATACTCAGTTTTAAATCTGAGTATGAATTATATGAAGACGATTTTTAGTCCATCAATTTCATATAAAACCAAAAATGAAAGGTAACTTTCTGTTCACAAAATTTTTAACCATTTTTGGTTTTATATGAAATTGATGGACTAAAAATCCTCTTCATATAATTCATACTCAGATTTAAAACTGAGTATTTATAGGAGTTGAGTTTTTGACTTTTCGTCATGGATGTCCGTGGTAAGGAGTGCAAGCGCCACGCTGATGATGACCACTTGCACTCCGGTCGAAACATCCATCTCATTCCTAATTTGTGGAAGAAAAAACAAGTGTTTTTTCCTTTTCATTTTTGAACAAATGACTTCCACCAAGTGCTGCTGAAAGGTAACTTTCTGTTCACAAAATTTTTAACCATTTTTGGTTTTATATGAAATTGATGGACTAAAAATCCTCTTCATATAATTCATACTCAGATTTAAAACTGAGTATTTATAGGAGTTGAGTTTTTGACTTTTCGTCATGGATGTCCGTGGTAAGGAGTGCAAGCGCCACGCTGATGATGACCACTTGCACTCCGGTCGAAACATCCATCTCATTCCTAATTTGTGGAAGAAAAAACAAGTGTTTTTTCCTTTTCATTTTTGAACAAATGACTTCCACCAAGTGCTGCTGAAAGGTAACTTTCTGTTCACAAAATTTTTAACCATTTTTGGTTTTATATGAAATTGATGGACTAAAAATCCTCTTCATATAATTCATACTCAGATTTAAAACTGAGTATTTATAGGAGTTGAGTTTTTGACTTTTCGTCATGGATGTCCGTGGTAAGGAGTGCAAGCGCCACGCTGATGATGACCACTTGCACTCCGGTCGAAACATCCATCTCATTCCTAATTTGTGGAAGAAAAAACAAGTGTTTTTTCCTTTTCATTTTTGAACAAATGACTTCCACCAAGTGCTGCTGAAAGGTAACTTTCTGATCCTAGTTAGTATAAAAAAAGAGTGAATATGTCGTATATTCCCCATCATACTAATTTAAAATAATTTGTTGCACTCTTTTTATATTTTTAATAATTTTTTTAGATTCACAAATGAACGTTTAAAATAATAAAATAACAAAAGATGAAAAAGGTACTTATTGCATAATTTAAATCTTAATTGAATTCCAATAGTTTAAAGAAATCGATTTTTACATTAAGTTTTTTAAATGAGTCCCATTGATTTTTTTTGTAGCTGTCGAGTCATCAACCTACAAAAAGGAGACGAATTAAATTTATAATTTGTAACAAGAACCAGCGTACTTATAAGGATCGGCTTAAAATTAGCATCGTGATAAGGGGAGTGTTCAAAATGGAAGCCACTGATCGTGCATCGTGCAGAGGTCAGGTAACAAAATTGTGAAAATCAATAGCGGCATACCTAGAAAAATTGAAATTTTCCAAACCTTCGGAGGTTTCAGAAAGCGTGGAAGAGTAAATTGTTATTTATTTGGATCTATTGAAGATCGCGCATAGTAACCTACGAAAACCGGACGAAGCTGCTCGCAGAAGTGTTAAGGAAGAAGAAGCAAAAAAGGAGTGTGAATCAGTAATTGAATACGATGATAAAGCTATTTGCACTATTTTAAAGCTGGAGTATATTCTGCGAACAAGATTCAAGATCCAGTCTCTAGATCAAACGTCATCGGAGGAGCGCAATGGAAGTCATAATCTTTCATTACATGGCAGTGGTGGTTGTAATGCATATAACGGTTAAAACTGATCAGCTTTGACCGGAAGAAATTCGATGGGACACTAGAAAATTGGACTCCATTTAGAGAACAATTTAGGAGAGCTATGCATGAAAATCCACAGGTTAACGCTGCAACCAAATTTAATTTTTTGAGTAGTGCATTAGTCGGGAAAGCTCAAGCAACAATAGCAGGATTTACCCCCACTAAGAAGTGCTATACGGACGCCATTTCTCTCCTTCTAGAAGAAAATGGAAATAGCGATAAAATTGTGGAAAAATACATACAAAGACCTAGCATCCAACAAACCAGTAAATTCATCCACCGATATCACCAGGCTACGATACCTATACAACGAAGCGACTGCAACGATGGTTATGGATGGAAGTTTATCTGCATTGCAAGTTCCGGCATCACAGTACAATATTGGTCTGAGACCAATACTACTAAGAGCATTTCCCACTCGGCTACGAGTTGAATTTTACCGATCTCTAAGGGGAACCTCTTCTAACTCAGAAGGGAAATTTAGTTCGGCAGATTCAGGAGTATCTGATTCGAGCGACGTTGGCAGAGATGAACGCCTGAAGGTCTTAATCTCCTACATTAAATGTGAAGTCGAAGCTTTAGAGATCTCCAGGTTGTCCGAGCAAGAAAGTTTTAGGTAGAATAAAAGGGAGATCTATAGTAAGGGCAATGCAGTCCAAACCACAGCAGATGGATTGTTCACGCAAGGTCAAATAAATGAAAATTGTCTATTCTGCAGTAGGACTACGCATACAATGAAAAATTGTGACGCCGAAATTCCGATAAACAATAAAAAGACTGCACTGTTGAAGGAAGAAAGATGTTTCCGTTGCACTAAACCAAATCACAGTATGTGTGGGAGAAGAGAAAATAGTTTACCTAACAGTGAACACAAAGCTGAAGCTAAAAGTGGAATGGCCAAAGAGGACGCAAGTGTACAAATTGCAGATAATGTGAAAAATAAGCTAAGAATTACTTCTTTAAATGTGTTAGACGAGGCCGTGTCGCCAATTCGGGTGATTTCTCGCCGATTGAGCTACTTGAGCCATCGTTGGGCGAGAAAATTGTGCTCTCTGCGACTAGGTACTTTTTCGGCGATTTTTTAATTCTTCCTGGGCGATGGCCGATTTTTCAATTCTTGCTGGGCGCTTTTGGGCTATTTGCTGCCACAGTAGAAACATTTTTGCTATCGAGTCATATCAAATTCTAGTTTTGTGCGAATAACTCTGTACTGAACTCTGAATAAGTCCAAACTGATATTTATCGCAATTTCATTTTTTCGCTCAAACTCAAAGTATGCTCAATGCCGTCGTGTTTATATCTGAAATATGTTTGTTCATTTTTAATCCCACCAATTGCACAAAGACAGTTCTTGGTTATGTTTTGAAAAGGGGCATGCACGATCCAATAAATAATAATTTTCGTTTTCCTTTATATAAATAATAATTCCTAAAAGATTATAATGTGCGTAATAAATAGTTGGAAGCGACTGGGTGAATTATTTAAGACTGTGACTATTTGTAATTACATGTATTTAAGTGTATTAGCGTCAAAAATTTATTAGAATTTCTGGATGGAAGAGGTGTGACTTTTAGTTACTTCATTAACTGTCCTCCCGCCAGGGAATATATTTGTATAGTAGTACATAAAAGCGGAACTTTCACGAAGACAAAAGTACACGTAAGTGCAAATAGTCACTTCCATTACTAAATAATTAAGAGTATTTTTTGTTTTTCACGACGCCTCTGCCAAAATTTTAAATTTTTGTTACTTGTATCTGTTGTTGTTATTTTGTAATTAATATTACACTAAAGTTGTAAAAACAACAATTTTAATGAATAAAAAATTAAAAGGCGATTTCAAATAATGGCGCGGCGACTTTGGGCGACTTCACCATCACGGCTCGGCGACTTTTGCTCCATACCGTCTGGCATCTCTGAGACGATTTTTTTACAAACAGTTAAAGCAGTACAAAGTCCACCAAGCAGTAGGAGCAGCAGTGATGGCTGTTTACTTACTCGTCTGGTTATGGACAATGGCAGTCAACGTACGTTAGAGGTTTGTTAGAGGTTTTAAGCAGAAAACTAATACTACGTATACGTACAAGGTTGAAGCCAGGTTGAACCCAAGTTCAACTTTCGTGTATACCGAAGTTGGCTGAGTCGAGTTGATTATAGTAATTATTTCTGTAAAGGTTATTTTGGGTTTGTGAAGCTTTTAAGATAGAAAGTAGGAATATTTGGGAACAAGAGAAAACAGAAGCTATATTGAGCATTATGTCAAATTAACCCAATTTCAACTGAATCTCAACTCAACTCTTCAACCTGATGAACGCATATACGTGGATTGAAATCTCTACCCCAACTCGACTAAATTTTTCAACTCTGCATGTATACATACGTAGTATAAATCTTTCGATAGTGGGTATGCAGCGTGTAAATATTATTCCATTCGGTGACAAAAAACTGAAACGAGCAAAGAAATGTAACCAGGTGGAAATTACAGTTAGAAGTCAGTTTAGTGATGAATTAGTTAACATAACTGCATTAGAAGTGCCATTAATTTGTGCGAATGTATTACCTTTGCCAGATGAAGACCATAGGGGAATATGGCATTTAAAATTAGCTGACACCATCGCGGGTGAAGTAAATTACTTAAGCGGAATTAACTTGTTAATTGGTCAGGACTATTACTGGCAGTTTAATACGCTCGAAATCAAACTGCTATCAAATAATTTAGCTGCCTTAAATATATTCTTCGGTTGGACCTTGCAAGGAAATAGTGGTGGTAACCAGAAAGCGGGCACATGCGTATTTCTTATAAGTGATGGCAAAGAAAGGGATTTTAATCTATCGAAATTTTGGGACTTTGATCAAATCGGAATTGATAAATTGGAAAAAAGATATCGATGTGATTAACAACATTGAATTAAATGAAAACGGCAGATATGAGGTTTCTTTGCTGTAGAAAACTAACGAAAAGTTAAATGACAACAAAATTGTTTCGTTATCTCGCCTAAAAAGTTTGAACAATTCGATTAATAAGACAGGGTGAGCGGCTGAGAAATTATGACGACGATATTTGAGAGCTTATTAAAGCAGGTATTGCTGAGGAAGCAAGTGCTGTAGGTAGTCAACAACAGCGTGTGTATTATATAATAAGGCCCAAGACAAGATGACAAGACTACCAGCAAACACAGGATCGTTTTCGATGCCTCCTCTAGTGAAGCAGATTTCTCGTGACTGAACGATTGTTTATATCCAGGAGATAATTTGACACCAGGCCTTTTAACTTCGCTTTTAAGTTTTCGTTCTAATGCAATAGCTATTGTATTTGACATTTAAAAAACATGTTTACAGATTTCATGGTAAGAGATAACGCCAGTACCGCATAAAAGGATGCCCATCATAAAATAATTTCGAATGACTAAGATTACTTTTGGCGTAACATGCAGTCCGTTCTTATTAGAGTCGGCGCCAAAAAAGAAGATATTTTCATCTTCTGCTTTATGATGCGCAGTGAGAGAACAAATCCCCACTGCTGGGAAACTGAAATCTCTGACAAGAGACTATACACTGTTAAAATATAGGTACAGTATTACTTCATAAAATTGTGAAAAAAGTAAATTTCCTGTTTTACCTGTTTGATTTAAAAAGGTTTTAAATTATAGGTATGAAACATTAAATGTATTTTTACATTAAAACTAAAAAGTATTCAGTATATGGAATGTAACATATGTATGTATATAAAAAAAAAGTTATATAAAAAAATATAAAAATCTATCAACATAGAATAAAAATCAATCCAATATTAACACAGTGATTCAAATAATGGAAACTTCTTATGCAAATTATAATAAGAAAATTACTTGTTGCCCTACTGTTAATGGAACACGTTGTAGGAATATCAATCTTTAGATGAAGGTTCACCTTTGTCTTCCTCACTACTAGATACAGAATCGGTTGAATCTTCATCTTGAGATACCGATATAATGATATTGTCCGTCAAACGGTCCCATATTTTTTCGGCACCTAAGTATTCATTCTCTACACCCACTGCATGTTGACACACTTTATCCCATTCATTCGCCGTGATCTTAGCGAATTCTTCCTCTGCAATTTTTTTGACATCGCTTAATTTGAACGTCGTATTTCTGCCACTTACTCTGCTTTTTACAATCGCCCAAATCTTTTCGATTGGGTTGAGTTGCGGATGGTACGGTGGCAATCTGAGAACCTCATGCCCAAAATCTCTAATTAGGTTATCTATTTCATACGTAGGTTTGATTTTATTTTGTTTCACAATGCTATATAGTTGCGCTTTAAACATAGTCGTATCACACTCTATGTTGTTTGTTTTCAAAGAATGAATCATTTCATCCTTTTTCGAGTTTGATGTAATATTTTTCATTTCGTGTTTATTATGATATGACGCATTATCTTAAATAATCACAGATGGGCCTTCTAAAGCAGGGAGAACTTTTTCAATCAACCATCTTGAAAAATTTTCAAAATTCATTTCATCATGGTAATCACTGCTTTTAGATCCTGATTGGAAAATTAATAAGGCGTCATTCACGAATCCTTCATCACCTCCCGCGTGTGCTATAAGACGTTGAGCTTTCGAAATATTTGCTTTAAGGCCTTCGTTGCTACCATCGGACCAAACGTTTGATCGTGTATATCCCGCATGAAGATAAGTTTCATCTATATATATAACGTTATAACCTAGGGCACGAAACCGACGAATTTTAGAAATGTAGTTTATTCTTAATAACCGAATATCACTGCGTTCACAAAGAATTTTTCTATTGTCTTCAGTTTTCTTGAATTTAAACCCCATATTATTTAAAACTCTTCGTAAGGATGTTTCACTCAAATTTAAGTTTAAATCACTTTTAACTTTCTACTGTAACCTTTTCACAGTAACTATTAATCCATCAGTTTTATGAAAATTGTGAATAATTCTTCTAATAACATCCATATCAAAGTTATCTATATCTGTCACCCACTTTTTATGCTGAATCCCTTTTTTTGATGGCGAAGTTAATTTAGTTTTTTCACGATTTTCTTTTAAAATTCTGTTCATAGAACTCGTCGATATTCCAGTTATTTCTGCAGTTTTCAATAGCGTAATTTCATGAAAATTGGTTGCAACATGCTTCTTTTTAATTTTTTCTTCATTATATTTAAAAATTCGCAAAACTAATTCCCGCGCCTGACTTTTAATATGCTTCCCTCTCTTGAAAACTTCCATAACGGTATAATATCTGTAATCAATAAATCAATACAATATTAATAAGCTAGTAGATATTAATTATAAATCCAACCTTTAATTTTACCAAAGACAAAAAACAAAAAGTTATTTTATATAAAAATATCCTGAAAATTCCAGTTAAGCGGTTAAAGTTAAACTTTGCAAAATGTTCAACAATGTTGTAATTTAATGCACTGCGACTGGCAGAGTTGCTGAATGACAGCATCGAAGTTTCCACATCAAATCTCATTTAGTGCCACTGCGACTCTCGTCGTAGTCGGATGTTATGGGGAGTTATAGTTTGTTGAAATTATAGTTTGAAGGGGAATTACAGAATACATATGCGCGTGCTCTAATCGATACAAAGAGCTTTCTTTGTGTTTTAGTTGACTTTCCCCTCATGCGTGAAAAAATATCATCTTTTTTGGCGCCGACTATAAAAACATTTAGAGAAATGTGCCTCAATTTATAGTGCGGTTTGCAGGAAACTGAATAAGTTATTTTATATTGACGATTTAGTCTTAAGGGTGGAAAACCTAGAATTAGGTAAAGAAATCTTTTATAAATCAATAAGCATCATGAAGGAAGCTAACATGAATTTGCGAAAATGGAACACAAACCATGTTGAATTAAAACAAGAATTCTTTAATCAGGAAATAGAAGCACTGATCGAACAAAAGGTACTGAGAACCGTATGGAACACAGCTATCGATGAAGTTGGAATTGATGTGGATAGCTAATTAGAGTATATCCGTTAATGTGGCAAGGATTTTCGATCCAATGGAATCTCTATGGCCATTTACCGTAAGGATTAAAATTGTGTTGCAAGATATTTGGAAGGCGAGCCCAGAAGGGATGAAGCTCTACATGAAGAATTTTTAACGGGGTGGCATGAGTGGAAAGATGAGTTGAGAGATCTAAATGAATACACTATACAGCGATGCATTTCTAAAAGTCTGAATAGTAAAATTGTTAATAGACAATTAGATGTTTTTGCAGATGCAAGTCCGAATGCATACGGTGCGGTTGCTTATGTCAGAACCGAATCAGCAGCCCATAGTGTAGCAGTTTCTTTCGTCTGTTCTAAAAATAGGATATGTCCACTAGGGAAAACTAAGGAAAGCGAATTAACTGCACCAAAGTTGGAACTGACAGCAACACTAAGCAGCGTGACTTAAGGAATTTTTAATAAAAAGTTTTGATTTCGACATTGATTCGATTCACTTGTGGACTGATTCCACAATTGCTTTAAATTGGATAAAGGGACAATCAATGCGAGTGAAAGAAATAATTGAGCTCTCTAATATTTATCATTAAATCTTATCTTGGATGAAGACATCTTAAAACTGAAGGGATGTTTACCGGAAACCGAATTTGATTTCAGCATTTACAGCCCTATTTATATATATATATTTGCGAAGACTTCTCACTTTAGTCGCTTGCTAGTATTTGATGCGCATAAACGTACCTTACATGGCGGTGCAAGCATAGTATTGGCGAAATTGAGAGAAAAATACTGGATCGTCCAACGCCGATAACTTATTATATCTGTATTACGGCATTGTGTTATCTGCAAACGCTTACACGGAAAAAGTGCTTCAGAACCTTGGGAGTCGTTACCTAAAGAAAGAGGTATAACGTCAAGTCATTTGAAACTACTGGTGTGAATTTTGCTGGACCGCTATAAACTAAAGATTCAGTAGAAAAGGATGATAAACGAAAAGTATACATCATGCTATTTACTTGTGCAGCGATTCGTGCAATACACTTAGAGTTAATACCTTACATGTCTCTTGAGGCGATTTATTGCGAGAAGAGAAGTACCGAAAGTGATCATTTCCGATACAGAGAAAACATTTAAATAAACAGACTTAGAGCTTCGTAAATTGGAGGAACTGCTGAGGGCTACAGATGTGCCAACGCTGGCTGTCAATAATATATATGCTATTAATATATGATATGATTTTGGGGGCGATTGGTTCGGAGCGTAAAAAATGCCTTGAAGTCAGCGATTGGAAAAGCGAACCTGGATTATGAAGATCTACGAACATTGTTGTCTGAAGTTGCTGTAAATTCTAGGTCCCATACCTACAAAACCGATGATCCCAATGACGTGCATCCTTCGACTCCATCCCATTTTCTTAATCATTCCAACTCTATTTTGTTCTCAGATTTCCATAGCGATGGGTCGGCAATAGCGAATTCCTGGAAGTTCCGTCAAGATATTTTGAGGTGCTATAGAAAACGATGGCAACAAGAGTACTAAACTCAACTGCGTAGAGTAAAGTCGACCCTTCTAGAAGCGTCAAATTGGGGGATGTTGCATTGGTACACGGAGACAACAAGCCAAGTGTAATGTGAGACTTTATATCTGAGTGTTGAATTTTATTCAGTGCCATCTAGAAGTTTGCAGCACTGAACACCTACCTACCTTACCATTCCTTAACTTTGCCATTCCGAATTGATTTCCGCCACTGCTGCTAGTGTAAAGAAGAAGATATACTTGTTCAAATGTCATCAGAGTAGCATGAGGAAAAGTCGGTCTGAGGTAAGTTTAACATTTTTGCAAAATATTTCTCTTTTATCTGAGCCATCACTGCTCAGGGGAATTTCTCATTTAGTGTTCTTTGTTTTAAGCACTTAATGCACATCCTGGAAATAATATAATTTAGGACTCCAAATTTTACCAAATTTTTGAGGAGGAGCAAGAACGAAAAGTCATCCAATCCCCATCTCGGCATAGGTTGCCTCATTAATACGGCTGGTTAAACCGCCATCGAGGAAGTAATTACTAATTGCCTTGCACGCCAATTTTAAGCCGAAAATTCGGGCAGGCAAACCAAATTAAGCTGCAAATAACGGCGGGACGTCCTACAGGAAGCCAGTGCAGGCTGTCTGTCTTTAGGAATAATCCACTGATCACCCATTGAGTGACCACCGTTCTAGTTACCTTCTTTTATTCATCGTACATACGTTGGGTATTGCAAAAACAGGTAAAATTCTGCTTTTATCGTTTTTGAGAAATAGAATCCACAATTTTCCTTCTACCGACTGAGAAATAGTGCCATAAGCACGGAGGAATAACGCTGCAAAGCGGGACCTAGATCGTTAATCAACAAAGTTGTCAGAAATGGGGCACATTAGGAGCTCCAGCTCAACCGCTGTCCTAGCACCCCACGCCTTTATTTATTTATTTATTTAACAACAGCTTCGCCAAAACTGGCTACTAAGAAAATTACAAATGAACCAAGAAGACTACAAAACTATTACAAAGTTTTGTAGTCTTCTTGGTTCATTAAACTAATTTATTCAATAAGCATCCTCAGATGGCACTTCAGTTGTCGCCTAGAACATCCCAGCTCGATACAGGCAGCGTAGTCATTGTAGAGGCGGGACATAGAAGTGATAGGCTCGTGCATGCCGTAGATCGTACGATGAAAGGGAACATGCAGAAAGTTGAAATTCCTAAGGGACCGGGCGGGAACGCAAATGCCTGTATCATTCAGCAGTTCGGTGGAGTTGATCGTCCCCTGCAATAAATCATGCATAAAAGTTATCTTATATATTCGGCGTCTCTTTACAAGGGAATCAAGAGAAATCAGTCCAAGCCTAGCATGATATGATGGGAGAGATAAAGGATTACGCCAAGGAAGGTCGCGGATAGCGAACCTAAGAAATCAACGCTGAACAGCCTCAATCCGGTTGATGTGGACAGCGAAATAGGGATCCCAAACCGGGCAAGCGTATTCCAGAATGGGTCTAACGAATGTGCAAAAGAGGAGCCTAGTTAGATAAGGATTGTCAAGTTCCCTGGACCACCTTTTCACAAAACCGAGCGTGGAACTAGCCCTACTCACCACGAAGTCAATGTGATCCTCAAAGGATAGGCGGGAAATAAGAACAACCCCTAAATCTTTGACCCGATGTAGCCTACTCAAGACACTGCCATCCAAAGAGTAGTCGAAGAGAATGAGACAGGTTCTGCGGGTAAAGGTCATTATGGTACATTTGTTTATATTAAGGGGAGACGGTTACTAGAACACCAGTCGTGAAAAACGTGAATGTCGGAGCTCAACAAAGCACAATCGTCGTCGCGGGAGACGGCACGGAATATTTTGGCGTCATCTGCATAACACAGAATCTTTGAGCTAGAAAGGAGCACCTAGACGTCATTAATAAAAATAATAAAAAGAAGTGGGCCAAGAATGCTGCCCTGAGGCTCCCCAGAAGAAACCAAGAATTCATTTACGAAACAAGACGCGTTGGGTGCGCCCAGAGAGGTAAGTGGACAACCAGTTAACAAAAAGCGGTGGGAACCCGAGCAAACGAAATTTATGAACACGAATCCCATGATCAATTCTGTCGAAGGACTTACTAAAATCAGTGAAAATGCAATCAACTTGTAAGCCAGACTCAATCAGAGGCAAGCAGTGATGCACGAATTCGAGTAAGTTGGTGGTGGTAGATTTATCCTTAATGAAGCCATGCTGAAAAGAGCCTAAAAAGGTTTTACAGTGAAAACGGAGCACATCACTGGTTAAGGCCTCGAACGCCTTCGCAACATGACACAAGTTGGCGATGGGTCTGTTATTGAAGATGTTGGACTTGTCACCCTTTTTGTGAAGGGGAATAATCACAGAATCCTTCCAGAGACCGGGGAAACGGCCACAAGACAGAGACAGGTTAAACAAATGACAAGGAATAGGGGACACAGATGAACAGCAATTTTTAAGGAAGGACGAAGGGACGCCATATGGGCCACACGAAAATCCGTTGGACAAACTCGACAAATAATCGGTGACAGCACCATCGTCAAAAACTAAGTCCTTAGTTTCAAGGGAAGTATGAGGAAGCCTGGTCAAGTGGATAAAATCAGAAGAAACAATATCACAGTCAGAATCACAGAATGAGGTAATGAAGAAGTCGGCGAAATAATTGGCCACAATGACGGGGTCACAACTCTCGCAATCACCAAACCTAAGGGAGGAAGGGTAGTCATCACTATGTCGCTTAGAATTCATAAATCTCCAAAACTGTCTGGGGTTAGAATGAAGAATATGTCTCGAGTCGGACAGAAATCTGTTGTAGGACGTCTGAAGATCGAGAGAGAAACGAAGGTAGAGGTTGTAGTAGGCGTGGTAGTCCTCGTCGCACCTAGAGGAGCAGAACCTTTTCCAGGCCTTATTATTTTGGTTTTTCAGGTGTCTCAAGGAGCTATTCATCCATGGCTGAGATGAATGTTGGGAGCGCGAAAAGGAGACCGGTACGCACTGAGTAAAACAGGTATAAAGCACGTCATTGAAGGAGCAAACGACCCGATCAATGTCGGGCTCAGCAAGTACGTTCGCCCAGTCATAAGCTTGGAGCCAGTCGTTGAGGGAAGAAAAATCAGCGACTTTGAAGTTGAAAAAAGGAGGAAAGGACTTTGTCGGGGGCCTCAAAACGCAGGAATACCTGAAGTGCAGGGTGATGGCTGGACTCTAAAGATAGGGGAGTCGGACACATTCTCACAAACGAGCCACCCGGATTGGTCGAAAAAACAAGGTCCAGCGATCTTCCAAGGTCGTTCACGACATCACTGCACTGTGTAAGACTCGCAGAGGTAAGGGTATCCAGAAGCGACAGAATGTGCTGGGGAGCGCCAGCAAGGCAGGGCAAGAACCCTTCAGACTCCGAGGACTGAATCCAGTTAACGGTGGGAAAGTTAAAATCACCAAAGACAACGGCCTCATCGGCGGGAAGCAAGGCATCGCTGAGGCTGTTGATGGAGGCAGACCGCAAGTCATATAAACGTGGGGGTGAACCAGGAGGGATATACACAGTAAAAACATACAAATTTCTCTGGGGGAAATTTAAGGTGACGCACAAAATCTCCAAGTCGCCGGAACAAGCAATCTGCATGACCGAGGAAGGGATATTGGCCCTAATAGCACAGAGCACACCACCACAGAGCACACAAATCGGAGTGGCGATCACGACGAAAAACCTGAAACTCAGGTCCAAAGAGCTCGGCGTCAGATATGCCGCCACATAACCAGGTCTCAGTCAAACAGATGACATAAAAGTCGGCGGAGCTGGAGGTGGATAACAAGCGCGAGGTTTTTGATCGCAACCCGGTCACGTTGGCATAGTAGAAGGAGACCTCGCTGACAAGTTTTTTGGAGTGTTAGAGTGAGCAACTCCAGGACGAGCCCTCGGGACAAACTCTCGAACAATAGAGCCAGGAGGCAGTCAGGCGAGATTATCGCTGGAAAGGAGTCGTCGGGAACAAAAACCTTAAAAGAGGCCGAAAAGGCGCGCTCACCTTGGCCGTGTGCTGGGCTGATTCTACGACAAGTGATCATGCCAACGGGAATACTCGCAAGTGTGGAGATGTGGTCAAAGACGTCGCGCTCAGATGTATCAGGGTGCACCCTGGATACGAAAATGCATTTGGGCCGTCTGGTTGGTATCAGGATAACCGTCCTAAAAGACGAAATACTCGCCGACAAAGTCTGCATAGCGTCAGCAACAACCCCCGTAGAACGAATAGCTGAAACGTCATCAGCTGGTTCGACGTCAGCCAGATCAGCTGAAGGGCGATGGCCGTATTCATAAAAACAGTCAAAGAACGAAAAAATAAATATAAAGAGACAGGAATCAAATACTCCTGTATATAACCAGGCAACACAGGACAGGTCGGCAAGTAATTTTTAATCATTATTTCTATACCCTATCATTGTGATAGTGTTGATGATCTAAGAAAAGTACAAGGAACAACCCAATATCCGTTCATTCAGTCAATTCTCCCTCAGGTTGAAGTATGGGCACAAATATTAAAGGTGTCAGTGTATGGAATCCTTTAAGAGGATCAGAGGTTTAGGCACACGTTTGTCTTGAATAATAATTACATTCTCAAGTGACAGTAATCAGTTTTGTGTGCATCCAATTCACAAATTATCTTTTACGGGAGATCATTAACACGTACACTTGCTAATTAGATTCAGACAATTATAGTTTTTATTATATAGAAAAGTTTTTTTTAAATGTAAGGAATAAGGCTGTTATACACACAAGAATTAAGACATTTTTATGAATTTTTATAACTCTTAGGTTATGTTAGAAATTGAGTAGGATTTGTTATTTTCTATAAATCGGGTTAAATCGGGAGCGACACGGAAATGTGATACAAACCTCGTAGTATGTACATAAGTATTAATTGAATTTTTAGTTATTTTATTGTAAATCAGCGTCTAGAATTGTAATTTAAATCGCCCACAGAATTTAATCATTAATTAGTTAATTAAATTTGATGACTTTAATACTGCACTCTAAAATGTATCCGGTAAGAATACGCTAACATAAGGTAGGTGAGGAAGAAGAATGATGTTTAATTAAATAAGTATGTTATTGCATTATGCCAGATTTTTGTTTTTTATATAAAAAGGCGACTCTTTTAGTTGTTTCTTTAGAATTTAGGATAGCTTTTATATGACAGATTCCAGTTACTCTTTTTGATATGTTAGCATATATTTGTTTTACAAATAGTACTATATAGTAAATGACTTGCCGCAGGGAAAATGTTATCAATATCTCATAGAATTTTACTTGCTTTCACGTAAATTATGTTGCGTAGTACGGTGACCAAGTCCTCTAAATCTCCGATATTCGTTTGCATACTTTTGGACAATCTTAATTAAAAGCAAAAGCAGGTGTAAAAATAATTTCTTTGCGATTTTCAAGATGGTTCAGTGCGGCTAAGGGTAACAGACGACACCAAACCTGTTACTCTTCCTTTTATCTGTCTCCTGTTTTTTTTTTGGTTAGTGGCAGACCTGAAAGAAGGATTCCACAACCTTCTTTCGCTACAGGTACGAAAATACTGTTGTGGTGTGTGATTAATGTCCAAGAACCTAGACCCTATACCGACGAGCTAAGCACGTGCTGCCAGCTAGGCGTGCCACCTGGACATCACGCGGCAACTTCACGTTGCACATACCGCACATACATTACACAAGGCTGTAGTGGAAATTAGCAATAGTACAAAATTCCTTTCAAGGACGACATGGAAAAGTTAAGGTTTGCCAGGTTCGACTTGCAGACCAACAAATCCGAGGGCGGGGCCCAGGATGAAGCAAATCTACACGATTAGTTTGTCATGGAGAAAGAGAATAGAAATAAATTATTTAGTCTAAGTGGAGATGTAAAAATTGTATGTATTGAACTAACAGCAGTAGAATTTGAAATTGTTTGAAGTAGTGTGAACAAGAGTTAGTTACCACAAGACGGTGTTTAAGAACGGAGGAAATAAAATATTAATGAAGTGAAGAACTAAATCCTTTCAATTTTCACCATTACTTTAAATCAGTTGGCTGCAACTGAGATTTCAGTCGAAGTCAACGCCAAATCCAAATTTTAAATTAAATTGCAGCTTCCGCTTCTGTCATTTTCAGAGCTATTTGCATGCATATTTCGAGTGTTTTCGATTTTGCCACCGAGACAAAACACCGGGGGCAACTGGAGTTACTGTGACCCTGCACCGAAGTGTCATCTGCTTCCAAGTGTTAAACCCTGTGTTCGAGTTTATTATTATCACCCGCTGTCAAATCCAACTGAAAATTATGGCGATTAATAAAAAAGCAGCAATTTCAGCAATTATTGGTTTACTGCAGCATTAATTTAATGAAAATGAGTATTTTGAAGAAGAAGAAAGGCTACATGACGAATCCGAAAGTACAATTTTCCTCTTTAAAATAAAAAGAATGGAAGCTGCAAAGATTTTTCGGTTTATTTTCATTCTTATTATAACAGAACAGTTAAAATAAATAATTAAATATAAAAACTCGCAGCACGCAAGCACAATACCAGTTTACTTTACTCATCTACTTCATTTGTGTTAGTAGTGTCACAGCTGTTCCTGGTCCAAACCAGGGGCAATCGGTGTTAGCACCAAGGTTGAAATGTGCCAAAAACGAACAATCCGAAGCATAACTCGGGTCATGCCACCGCAATCTCGAACACGCATTTGCTTCTTCAAGGGACAAGGGTTAACCCAGAAGCAAAATCGAAAACACCCTTCAAATGAAATTGGCCGCAGTCGAGTTTTATGACTGCAAGAAGGCGAAGCTGCAATTTAATCATAGCTGCGTTCCATTGGACCTGGCAAAGTACTCGCAAGTACTTCTGGCTGCCGGGAACTACACATGCTTCTAGATCCAAGTAGTTGATCAAAAATGTCCCAAGTAGTTACGCAATTTTTTGCCGCTAGATGACTTTAATTTTTCTAACGCTCAATAGATGGATTTAAATATATTTGGGTGTAAATGACGTTAATTTTCATTTGAACAAGTATAAGAACGAGGAGAAATTTGTAAAATGGATATGAATACGGAGAATTTTAAGAAATTTCTTATCGGACACAAATTTAAATAAATCATTTTTAGCTTTTATTACAAAATTTAAAAAATTTTTATTGAAAATTAAGAAAATGTCACAATACCTCCAGCCAAAACAGACAAAATAGCGTTCCATTGAACGCCTACTCGCGAGTACTTGCGAGTACTTTGCCAGGTCCAATGGAACGCAGCTAATGTCACATGCATTTCCCATTTGAGCAAAGTCGCAGTCGGCTGATGTCGGAATTGTAATGCGGGCCTAATCGCATCGTGCAAAGCGGCCTAAAGCCTTAAACACTGTAGTGCACTGCACTGCATTGAAATTTAGAACCCATGTGTTTCCATCTGACAATTCACATTCACTGCACTGCATCGTTTAGGCTAAAAGCAATTTAAATTTTGCTAACTATCTGGTAATTTAAACGTGGGCTGCAAGACGTTTTAACTTTATATCAATTGATTTTTTTTTTCGTTGTTTTTAATAACAAATTAATTTGACATTAATTTTCAAAATGCTTCAGTGCACACTGCTTCGCAATGTGTTTCTGGCTTAAGAGTACGCTTTTAAAGAAAATGTATATTTTTATGAAGATTTTTACTTTTTTTCATAATTTCTCAAAAGCAATATGCCTAAATGAAAAAATTTTCCGAGATCATGTGGGATGATGTGAATAAGTTCTGAAAAATGTCTGCAATATTGCATCAACCCAGTAACCAATCTGCATAACAAAAATAATTTCAGCTGCCAGCTCCATTGATAAGCACTATCCCAAAGGACGTGAAGGTGAAGGGGAGCACTACCTCCTAAACCATCTGTACCTTTGGAGTTGAAATGAAATTTTTAATAAATTAAAAGCACACACATTTTCGCGATGCCGCTACGTCTAGACTACTACAATTCAAGTTTTGACTATGAAAAACTTTTCTAAAAAAGTACAGGAAAATGCAAAAATCATCTCACTGGTAGGTGAAGAAAGTGAGATGTGAGTAAAACAAAGAAATTCAGTTGGGACTGGGGTCGGGACAAATATTTCAATGGCTGTACTGCTGCAGACTTTAGAAGGTACTGATGCTCTTTTAGGAAGGATTTTTTTTTTTCATTTCATTCGGATGGGATGCAAGCGTTATGTTAAGCCCTCGAGTATAAGTCCTGACCCGCTGTCATTCCGCTTTTCATTTGTTCACTTCAATTTAACTGAGTGCAATTACATCGGGCGGCTTGAAATGTTCTCTATTTACACTGCAGGTGCCTCTTTTCCCACCAGTCTCTACTTGGTCTTCTCGGTTATTTCAATTAAAAGTCGTTGCACCTGAGCGTAACAAGCACATTTTCAAAAGGTGTATTTATGGTAAGGTGAATAAGTGAATAAGAAATAATTGGGAACATTTTCAGCGGTGTTGAGATTTCTATTTGTACTTTTCAGTTGCTGAGTCACACAAAAAGGTGTTAACTTCGAAGATCTCCACTTAGTGGAGAAGTAACGGTAAGTTTTCAACTAGCAAGAAATATTTGCGCCTCAACTAACACGGGCTTTTGTTAGTTGCTGAGCTTCATAATTTATGATTAATTGCAGTCAGTATAATTATTATATTGACAAAGATTTTTTTAAATAATTGCGTGCCCAGAAAATTGTTAAAAGTCACAGTACTTAAAAAATATTAAAAATATTATATTTTTCCTTATTTCTTGCAATATTCGACGACTACTGAAAAATTTCTAATTTATCAAAGTAACATACATACATATGTAGGGGTTGAATAAATTTTATAGTCAACGTAATTATTTATGAACATACCACTTTTAGCTTATAATAAAGCTTGCATTCTTTTATACGAAAACAAATTAATCCGATACTTGCTGATTTCTATAGTTTCTAGGTAGATAGCGGTTATCTGTAATTTTTCATTACGCTGAGCAAGTATGTATCTATGATATTAGGTCTACGGTGAGTTAGAAGAGCCCATCAAATGTGTAATTATGTACATTTATATATTATAAATGCATGGGAATCTATTCTCCTGAACTTCGGCTTTTTAGACCTTTCATTCCGAAGGAATCTCGGTAAAGTCCTGTGCGTTGCTTTTTGCAGCTGCCCTAGTCTCGAGAAGAAATAACTACCAACTGTGGTTACCATATCTGGGTATTCTCGGAACACATTTTTTTTATACGATGTGACCAAATCCTAGCGGACAACCCTTTGATGCGGTAGCATGGTTTTGGCCGGAAGGGAATTAGGGTAAGGGAAGTGAGGATACTTGAAAGTCTTGTTTTTGCATTGCTGCGAGCTAGACAACAGCCCAAAGACGGAGTGGGTTATTTTAATTTCTTAATAAAAGCTCACGGGGAGATCTGGTCTCGAACCCGGGGCCCATGGCATGGTTGACGTGCGACTCAACGAATTGATCCAATTTCCATTATGAAAAATATATGATCAGTGCCAGCGTAAGTAGCATTTAGGTAAGTATACTGCCAGAAAACAAACAAAACAACTAAAATAAAATAAAAGTTTAAATAAAATTAAATTTAAAAATATTTTTTTTTTAATTTGAAATATAATGTATCTAATAGATTTCAGATACAATAGGAAGTTTTAGGGCTTAGGGCTCTGGTACTACGCCCCATATTAAAAAGGAGCTCTATTCGCCTAACCACTTCATTGGTGACCCCGAAAATTGTTTTAAAAACAGAAGTACCCCTTACCCAAGGTAAGGTACTTTCTGCTTTTTTTAAAAAAAGTAAACAAGGACGAACAAAGAAGATTCAAGAACCCTCAAAGAAACAACAATATTTTAAAATAGAGATACCCCCTACCAAAGGTAAGATATTCTCTCATTTTAAAAAAAGAAGACATCGAAGATTTAACAATTCAAGAAACAAAATTTTAATAAGAGGTGCCCCCACCCAGGGTAAGGCATTCTCGTTATTAAACCAATCATCAACATTCAACACAAAACTTTAATAAGAGGTGCCCCCCACCCAGGGTAAGCCATCCTCATTATTACAAAACTACAATCAAGTTCAACAATATTTGAACTATGAGGTGGCCCCCACCCAGGGTAAGGCATCCTCTAGTTTAAAAACCATCAACGAATCAACACATCAAAGAGAAGATTACATCTTTAGGAAGAAAGAAGAAAAGACAACACCGTAACAATAAACGAAGACAACAACGGTACGTGTTATTATAATTAAAATTACTTTAATTGTACCACAACTACATAATTAAAAAAATCATAAGCAACATTTCCTCACATTTTCAAAATATTTATCTAAATAAGATATTATTTGTCTTTTCTACTAAAAATAATATATTTTCCTTCTCAATATATAATCATTCTCGAAATATTAATATAACTTAAAAAGTTATAATAAGGGGTTGTTCTTTCATTTTGGTGATTCGTGAAGTTAAGTTTCGTTAAAATGAGTGTGCAATAAAAAAAATGAAATTTTACTTTCAAACAGTGAATAGCTACAATCATGCTGACTAGTGAAGATGAGTCAAACTTTTCACAACAAAATTTACATACAAATGCTACAAATTACAATGAAAACAATAATGTAACCACAACTTCAACCAAACTACCAAGTTTTTGGACTCCATATCCAGAAGCTTGGTTCATTCAAGCCGAAGCCCAATTTGCATCTAAACGAATAATGGTAGACGAGACAAAATACAGTCACGTTGTTCAATCTTTACCAGTGGAAGTCATAAAAAATTTCCTAGATTTTTTACAAAATCCTCCACTTCTCAATAAATATGAAAGTTTGAAGAATACTCTATTCAAACGATTTACTGAATCGGAAGAAAAAAAGTTAGAGCAACTTCTATCTACTACCGAAATCGGAGATAGAAAACCTTCCGAATTCTATCGCTCCATGGAAATTCTTGCAGGCAATACCTCCACATTTAGCAAATCTTTAATTAAAAAATTATGGATGAGAAAATTTCCGGCAAATATCAACATAGCCTTAATATCTTCCGGAAAACAAGATATTAAAGAACTTTTAGATTTGGCAGATAATATATATGATATTTCCAAAATTCACTTTATATCGGAAATAAACAAAAATCCACAAAAACCAAATTACAATTTTATCGATAACAATTTCCTTTTAACAAAAATAAATAATTTAGAGAACAAAATAGAAAATCTCGAAAATTTGATAAAAGGATTGTCGAGTCAAAACCAATTTTCTCACTCACGTTCTAGAAACATATCGAGAGATCATTCATTCTCTAGAAACAACTCGCATAAAAGACAAGTTTCAAAATCTAGAGATAACAATTCTTATTGTTGGTACCAAAATAAATATGGTACCAAAGCGAATAAATGCATTTCGCCGTGTTCTTACAAAACTATTAATAATCAAAAAAACTAATTAATCCCTCAGTGAACAATATATTTAACAATAATATTTCTAAACGTTTATTCGTTTTTGACAAAGAAAACCAATTCAAATTTCTAATAGATACAGGTGTTGATATTTCAGTAGTACCTAATGAATTCTGTAGAAAATTTAACAAAGACCCTAACTTATATTTATCCGCAGCAAACGGTTCTACCATTAACACTTATGGTACAAAACTACTTAAAGTAGATTTCGGTCTTAGAAGAGAATTCATTTTCCCATTTATCATTGCTAATGCCAACAAGCCCATCATCGGAGCAGATTTTTTAACAAAATTTAATTTACTGGTCGATTTAAAAAACAAAAGATTACTCGACGGTACAACAACATTAAGGGTTAGTGGAATCACGGTAAATGCAAATACCCCAACTCCTCGTTACTACGCTATCAGCAATGAGTGCGGTAAAATTTTGCAAAGATTTCCCACATTAACGCAACTACCTCGTTATGATAATCCAGTTAAACATAACGTAGTACACTAAAGGACTACTACCTTTTTCTCGTCCAAGACGTTTAGATGGACATAAATACAAAATTGCAAAATTAGAATTTGATCACATGGTTAAATTAGGTCTGTGCCAATTATCATCTTCTTCAGTATCTTCTGCACTACATCTAGTAGCGAAGAAAAATTCCATGTGGAGATTATCGCAGACTCAACGCAATCACAGTTCCGGATAGATACCCATTACCACACATACAAAATTTTTCAATGAACTTAAACGGTTGCACTATTTTCTCAAAAATTGACTTGGTAAGAGCTTACCACCAAATTCCAATGGCTAAAGAAGACATACATAAAACAGCCATTACAACACCTTTCGGATTATTTGAATTCACTAGAATGCCGTTTGGTCTAAGAAATGCTGCACAAACATTTAACGATTCATGGACCAAATCATTAAAAATTTAGATTTCGCTTTTGTCTACATTGACGATATTTTAGTTGCCAGCAAATCTGAATCCGAACATCAAAATCATTTAAACCAAATTTTTAAACAACTATCAGATTACGGAATCAATATCAATCCATCCAAATGCATTTTCGGAGTTGGAACTTTGGACTTCCCCAGTCACAAAATAACAAAAGAAGGGATCTTACCTTCAGAAGACAGAGTCCAAATTATTAACAATTTTCCTTTTCCATATTCTATTAAACAAATTCAACAATTTATAGGCATGGTTAATTATTACCATAGATTTATTCCAAATCTTGCCAAATTACTAAACCCAATTCACACTCATTTGGCCCTACTTCTCAAAAAGAAACCAAATAACGTTAAAAAATTTTCTTGGCCAGTAGAATGTGAAGAACAACTTAATAAAATTAAACAATCATTTTCAAAAGCAACTTTATTAATTCATCCTATTGAAAATGCAAAATTCAATTTAACCGTAGACGCTTCTGCTAGCGCTGTTGGTGCAGTTCTCCAACAATCCAATTCAAACCATTGGGAACCCATTGCATTTTTCTCAAAAAAATTAAAAGAAGCAGAAATCAAATATTCAGCATTCGACCGAAAACTTTTGGCATTATATCTAGCCATCAAACATTTTAGACATTTTCTAGAAGGTCGAGAATTTACAGCTTTTACAGACCACAAACCGCTCATTACAGCAATATGGTCTAAAAAAGAAAGAAGTCCAAGACAAACTAGACATCTGGACTACATAACTCAATTAACCTCAGATATCAGACATATCAAAGGCAAATCAAGCACAGTAGCAGATACTTTATCTAGAATTTCTATCGAAAATTTCGAACATTCAAAACATAGCAATACCAAATTTGATTTAAAAACTGTTGCTGAGTATCAAAATAGTGACGAAGAACTTACACATCTTTTGATAACTCAACATAACAGACCAGATAATTCAAAATATAAGCTTGTAAAAATTAAATTAAACACTTCTGAGTCTGACATTTGGTGCGAAGTTTCTACTAAAAATTCACGGTCATATATACCCAAAGAACTTCGAAAAATTATTTTTAATACCATTCATAATTTATCTCATCCAGGAATTAGAACAACACGAAAATCTATTGTTTCTAAGTACTTTTGGCCTGGAATGAATACAGATATTAACAATTGGACTAAAAATTGTGTCAATTGCCAAAAAGCCAAAATAACCAAACACACGAAATCAGAAGTTGGTAAATTCGAACTACCCAAAGCAAGATTCGAACATATCCATTTAGATTTGGTAGGTCCTTTACCGTCTTCAAATGGATATTCTTACATTCTAACAATAATAGATAGATTTACTCGTTGGCCAGAAGCTTATCCAATCAAAGATATACAGGCAAGCACAGTTATCAACATGTTATACGAACAATATTTTCCACGTTTTGGTATTCCACTAGAAATTACCACAGATCAGGGTACTCAATTCGAATCCAAATTATTCGAAGAATTTACAAAAATTTTAGGATCACATCGAATCCGCACTACTCCTTATCATCCACAATCAAAAGGAATGATAGAACGATTTCATCGACAGTTAAAAGCAGCCATACGCGCTCGTGATAGCCAAAATAATTGGGTCACACAATTACCTGCAGTCCTCTTAGGTTTCCGAACCAAGATTAAAGAAGACTTGCAATGTTCTCCAGCAGAACTTGTCTATGGACAACCTCTTCGCGTTCCAGGAGAATTTATTATTAACAACAATTCAACAATTCAAGATCCATTAAATTTCTTAAGTAAAATCAGATCTTGCATAAATAACTTCAAACCCACGCATTCTCGAAAACAAAATTCTAAAATCTACGTACCTAAAGATTTTAAATATACAGAATTTGTTTTTGTTAGAAACGACAGAAGCAAATCTTCTTTACAAAACCCATATGAAGGTCCTTTCAAAGTATTAAACAAACTTGATAAATATTATCAAATCGACTACCGTGGTAAAGCGACGAACATTTCAGTTGACAGACTAAAACCAGCATTTATCGAACACACAGAAGATACAATTACACCAATCAAAAACAAGACAAAAAAGAAAGTAAAATTTCAATTATAACTTTTTATTACTAACAATATTATTATTATTCATATTCTTAATTTTACGATTCACTTAAAATGGACGTTTTCACTGAGGGGGGAGTAATGTACCAGTAGCTACAAATTTAATTTTTAATTTTTATTAAAATTTCTTAAGTTTGATTATATTATTAATAAAATATTTTTATTCAAATCCACTTTAATAATATCCAATCAAACTGTACTGTCAAATATATTTTAGTCAACCTGTACACTTCGATAAATTTTGAATAGTGTGAAACACAAACACTTTGAAAAATATCATAATCATTTATTCATTGACAATAACATACTGTACTCAATACAGAGAAAATATTTAACAAACTATCTATGTATTAAATGTAAAGTAGGATAGAAAAAAATGTAAATACATTTTTAGTATGACCAGATCTACCGATCCAAAAACAACTAAAATTAAATTGAACTTTAAATAAAATTAAATTAAAAAATATATTTTTTTTAATTTGAAATATAATGTATCTAATAGATTTCAGATACAAAAGGAAGTTTTAGGGTTTAGGGCTCTGGTACTACGCCACATATTAAAAAGGAGCTCTATTCGCCTAAACACTTCAGCCAGCCTTCGGAGTGAATATTACTTTCACTGCCTGGCCTAAGAAACATACCCGACGCTAGTGCGTATAACAAACCCTGTATCATATTGGGTTTATCTACTTTTTGTATTGTATTTTTAACGCACATTCTGTTATGTTTACTCCTCTTGTAAGAGATTTTCGGTATCCCCTAGTGTTCTGTTTACCACCCGTCGTGAGACACCTTCAAGCCTTCTTGGAAAACATAAAGAATATAAATTCTATGCAAACGGAGTTATCTTCTGGTGTTCCTTAGGGTATCGAAAATGCGACATTTCGTTCGATACATTAAAGATAACTAGGAGATAATTGCGGCGGCTTTTAAAAATTGTTTGAGTGATTCTTTAGAATTCTTTAATTGTTTTTTCAGTATGCTCCTCATATTCTTTTAATACGCTTCTAGTATTATTTTAGTTTTCTCCTCGTATTCTAATAGTACTTTTCTAGTGTTCCTTATATTTATTAACAATATTTCATCAAAGTGCTGACTACTAAAAAATGCTAAAAAACAGTAAAATACAATATAAAATAAGGAAGAATAAGGAGAAAATTAACGAGATATAAATACAAAATATAAAAATGCAAATGTGCATAAAATGTAAAAAATACATAAAAAGTAAAAAGTAACTTCAACAAAGCTGCCTTCTCACATGATTTCGCGATAATTGAAAATCAATGCGATCCAAAGAGGAATTAAAGAATCGCGACATCGATGTGATCGGCTCATTTACCCCATAATTAGTGCGAAGAAAAGGTACCTGAAAGAAGTCGTAATTCCTCAAGAAGTGAGCCGGAACCGATATGCCAAAACATGCCAAGAGAACAGAAGAGTATATCGACCCCCGAATGCAGTCGAAAGTAAAAACGATCCTGGAGTTACGGCGTCTCTTTGCAAATGTATCCAAGTGCAGCAGTCCAAGTGTATCAACATGAGGTGATAACATAAGGAAGTTATTCCAAGGAAGGCCTCGAAGAACGAACTTAACGAACCTCTGTTGAACAGCTTCCATGCGATTGTTATGTGTCGCAAAGAGCGGTGACCAGACTGGAGAGGCATATTTCAGAATAGGCCTGACAAAAGTGCAATATAGAAGTTTTCTAATGTAGGGGTCATCAAATTCCTTTGACCATCTCTTCTCGAAACCCAGTATTACATTAGCCTTGGAAACTATGGCATCAGAATGATTCTCGAAGGAAAATTAGGAATTGAGCCAGACGCCTTAATCTTTGTAAATCTTGTTAAAGGACAACCCTCTATGTTAAAGTTAAATTTACAGGGAGATCTTTTCCGTGAGAAAGACATAGATGTACACTTGCCGATATTTAGGGGAAGGTCGTTAATTTAACACCAGAATTTAAAAGTAGGCGATCGGCAATGTCTGACACCGTGCAAAATATCTGTACAGAGTACATATGAATCCAAACTCAAGTACACATTTTTTCACTATTTTTCTTTAATTGAAGGCATAAAAACGTTTTATCTTCAATTTCATGCAGTCAATGCACAAGCAGTAAATATGGCAGCATAATCAGCTATCTTGGGCAATTAACAATATCTTAGCGTCGCAGGCATAAGAAAGAATATTTGATGGAGTCAGAATCGTAGATACATCATTGATATAAATTATAAATAACAATGGTTCAAAGTGGGAGCCCTGCGGCACACTGGAAGTGTAGAAAATAATATAAGACAGAGTTCCACGAAAAGAAACCCGCTGAGTGCGTTCAGATAAGTAAAACCCGCAGCAACCCGAGAAGGGAGAGTTTGAGAACAAGAATTGTAGGATTTATTTTATCGAAAGCTTAGCCGAAGTCAGTAAAAATATAGTCAACTTTCTTACCAATTTGAAAATTCCAATAAATTAGTGGTAGTTGATTTACCCCTTATGAAGCCATGTTGAAACGGCTGCAAGAACTGCTGTAAAGACTATCGCAAATAAGTGCCTCAAAAATCTTGGATATACAGCAAAGTTTAGCAATAAGTCTATAGTTCGGAATTTCGCATTTATCACCGCTTTTGTGAAGAGGAATAAATAATGAGGTTTTCCAAGCTTTCGAAAAAACAGCACAACGAGTTGAGAGATTAAATAAATGCCACACATAATGTTGATAGATTACACAGGCCCACGAAAAAAAAGGTTTTGTAGTTGAAAGTTGAGGTACCATACGGTATGTTTTTAGGTGTGCTAAAAACGAATCCGAGGCAAGAATTCACCCATAACCCTTAGATTTTGACATAACCTCAAAATTAAACTTTACAATGTTACGTGCTATATTGGGGCACGCCTGTACCTAAAATAAATTAAGATACAATTAGCTGAATATGTATTAAACTCAAAAGAACTTACTTGTTGGTCTATGATGTGTTGTCCCGTGAAAACGCATTCTTTATTAGAGTGATACTGCAAAAATATTTATTTATTTACAGATTCGCTACCTAGTCATTAATGGATTATTACCTTACCCCGGTGGAGAAAATATTTCGTTGAAATGGTCTGGAGCCCTGTTGATCTGCGTGTCCTGCTTCTCTCAAGTATTGGTTTTGGAATTCTCTAGGAAGTACTGATGAGGAGACGTAGCCTACCGAAAAGATGGATTATCCTGGGAAAATTATGAATTTATTAGCGCGGATATATTTTGAATTATATAATTATCTAGCTATAATGTGCAAGGTTTAAGGAAGAACTTACCTGTGGATGTTAGTTTTACGATAAATTCGTCAGAAATCATAGGAAATAGCCGAACACCTGGTAATGAATGATTTTAATAAACACATGCAAGCAAAAGACACTGGGATGGGGAAAGCACACCTTATCACTAGATCATAAGATTTAGTAAAAATATATATACATACGATTAATTGGTAATAAAATCAAGCCCCGTATACGAAAAAAATAAAAATTATAGACACGTGAAAGGTCGCTGTCAACATCAGCAATTTTCGTAAAATTAAACGTCTTAACGATTTTTATCACTCTGTGGAATACACCAAAATATTCCACAATTAAAGTAGATAATTTAAATCCAAAAAAGTAGAAAGTAATATTATTAATTTCAAACCGATTTGTACCGCTTGGAAATGTTCCTGGAATTTTCCTTAAAACTTGCAAATGCGGGGCAAAAAGATATAAAAGGAACGATCACTATAGGCTTGGCCTCTTAGTTCAGTGCGAGTTTTCTTTTAGCGTCGAGTGAGGAATTCTCAAAGTTAAGCATTTTCAAATTTAGTTGAGTTTAGTTAGTTTAGCGAGTTGAAAGTAAAAGTTTAGTTAGGGAGTGTGAAAGAAAAGAAGATTGGACTCGGTCAACTCACATCAATTTTCATTGCGGATCGTAGGAGAAAAGATAAGTATCGCTACTTCGTAACTTTTAATCAAAATAAGAAGCAAGTAAGTTCTTTCTTGACCTGTGTTTTCTTTGTACGCCACAAATTTTTGAATTGTTCAATAGATACTTATAATAGGAAATAAATCCTGGTTTAACATATCTTTGTGCACATCATAAAACCTTGTTTTACATATTTTTACTTTGACAAGTTGCTTGTGTACGTTTTATATCGAGTGAAACTGAGCTTAGCATATTTGGCGGCAATAAAATTAAACATAATCACAACAACATTTCTTTCATTTTGGAGTGGAGCAAAGATAAGTTCGTGGACTTAGCTCAAAACCACGTGGCGCCCATTAAAATATCTTGACCCACCCCCTCTCCAGCCTGAAGAAAAGAGCATAACAAATTTGGCGCCCAACGTGGGGCCTAAAGGGGTGAAAACACCTAATCATAATCTCTAAATTGAATACAAAGTCTTCATTACACAAGAAATGTCAACCATGTTTCACAACATTTGTATATAAGCTTTAGTCAAAGCAACTTGTCATTTATCCACAAACTTGCCGCAACTTCAAACGAATTTATTTAAAAATGAAGAGGAAAAAACACTTGTTTTTCTTCCACTATTAGGAGTGAGATGGATGTTTCGACCGGAGTGCAAGTGGTCATCATCAGCGTGGCGCTTGCACTCCTTACCACGGACATCCATGACGAAAAGTCAAAAACTAAACTCCTATAAATACTCAGTTTTTAATCTGAGTATGAATTATATGAAGAGGATTTTTAATCCATCAATTTCATATAAAACCAAAAATGGTTAAAAATTGTGTGACCAGAAAGTTACCTTTCAGCAGCACCTGGTGGAAGTCATTTGTTTAAAAATGAAGAGGAAAAAACACTTGTTTTTCTTCCACTATTAGGAGTGAGATGGATGTTTCGACCGGAGTGCAAGTGGTCATCATCAGCGTGGCGCTTGCACTCCTTACCACGGACATCCATGACGAAAAGTCAAAAACTAAACTCCTATAAATACTCAGTTTTAAATCTGAGTATGAATTATATGAAGAGGATTTTTAATCCATCAATTTCATATAAAACCAAAAATGGTTAAAAATTGTGTGACCAGAAAGTTACCTTTCAGCAGCACTTGGTGGAAGTCATTTGTTTAAAAATGAAGAGGAAAAACACTTGTTTTTCTTCCACTATTAGGAGTGAGATGGATGTTTCGACCGGAGTGCAAGTGGTAATCATCAGCGTGGCGCTTGCACTCCTTACCACGGACATCCATGACGAAAAGTCAAAAACTGAACTCCTATAAATACTCAGTTTTAAATCTGAGTATGAATTATATGAAGAGGATTTTTAATCCATCAATTTCATATAAAACCAAAAATGGTTAAAAATTGTGTGACCAGAAAGTTACCTTTCAGCAGCACTTGGTGGAAGTCATTTGTTTAAAAATGAAGAGGAAAAAACACTTGTTTTTCTTCCACTATTAGGAGTGAGATGGATGTTTCGACCGGAGTGCAAGTGGTCATCATCAGCGTGGCGCTTGCACTCCTTACCACGGACATCCATGACGAAAAGTCAAAAACTCAACTCCTATAAATACTCAGTTTTAAATCTGAGTATGAATTGTATGAAGAGGATTTTTAATCCATCAATTTCATATAAAACCAAAAATTTATAAGGAATGAACGTTTGCAACACGCTTTAAAAAAGAGAGCAAGCATTGGGGAAACACAATTAAATTAATTTTGAACTTAACTCTTAGCGAAACATACATACACTTTCAAAATTACGAATATAGTAGAAAGAAAAGTTAATGAAAACTTACCATAGTTTAGAAATAACTGGCTTTTGCGTAAATATCCATGTGTTTCTTTTTAGGGTTATGGCGTATAGCACTAACAAAATTTAAGGAAAAAACATATAACACTTGCACTTTTTGCATTGAATATACCCACAAAAAAAAGGATCACAATCCAGAAGGTAGACCTTACTTATATTACGTATTTAGGTGTGCCAAAATAATATCTTACAATAAAAATGAGTTTTATTTGTCCACTTTTCCCCCAAGACCCCCATTTACCACCCAGGGGGTGGAAAATTCATTTGTTATAAAAATTCAAAATTAATACATATCCCTAGGTATTTTAATGCACTAAAACCCATAATATCGATAAAAACTGATTTCAATCTGGGTGCTTTTTTTATGTGAGGCGAAGGGACTCACCAAAATAAAGCACCCCAATCGTGAGAGGCGAGGAGACTCACAAAAATAAAGCACCCCGATTGTGAGAGGCGAGGGTACTCACAAAACTAGAGCACCCCGATCGTGAAAGGCGAGGGGACTCATAAAAATAAAGCACCCGATTGTGAGAGGCGAGGAGACTCACAAAAATAAAGCACCCAGATTGAAATCAGTTTTTATCGACATTATGGGTTTTAGTGCATTAAAAAAACCTAGGGATATGTATTAATTTTGAATTTCGATAAGAAATGAATTTTTGACCCTTTGGAAGGTGTAATGGGGTACTGGGGTGGAATTGGGAGCGATTAAGGGGTTGGAATCAGTTTTTATCGATGTTAACAGTTTTAGTGCACCGAAGTACCTAGGAATAAGTATTAATTTTTAATTTTTATAAGAAATTAATTTTCAACCCCCTGGGTGGTAAATGGGGGTGTTGGGGGAAAAGTGGACAACTAAAACTCATTTTTATTGTCGGATATTATTTTGGCACACCTAAATACGTAATATAAGTAAGGTTTACCTTCTGGATTTTGATCCTTTTTATTGTGGGCCTTTCTTTTCAAAGTATTTGTAAAGTGTAATTTTGAGGTTATGTCAAAATCTAAGGGCGATGGGACGTCGAATTCGTTTTTAGCACACCTAAAAACATACCGCATAATACCTCAACTTTGAACTACAAACTTTTTTGTTCTGGGCCTGTGTTTCGTGATACCACTTGGTGGAATATATTTCTCATTATGAGGTATTTCTTATATATGAAAAACACTTGTGTTGATTCCACAAAATTATATATTTTAGAAAATTATATAGAATAGAATTAACCCATCTAACACAGAAGGCACACTTCTTAGGCAGGAGCCCAGAATTAATTCACCTTTTCCATCAAAACGATAAAATGAGGCTCCCACACCAACATGCAAAGGAAAAAATAACAAGCAAAAGAAAGGAACAGGAATAAAATACAGCTCTACATAAACGATAAATTGGTTCATGCATGCCATAATTTGATCTGGATAGTTATGTTGTGAGTGTCTGAAGGAAACCCTGTTAACAAACGAACCTGAGTCTATATTAGAGTTCAAGAGCTGGTGAATAAAGGCAAACTGAGCAACCGGAGGCGATCGGTATAAGGCGGGAGTCTAAACGGATCGTCCCATGGGAGCCCTCTTAGCGCAAATCTAAGAAAATTACACTGCACCGATTTTATACGCTTGGAATGAACAGCGTAGTAGGTCGACCAGACCTGAGATGCATACTCAAGAATAGGTCTAACTAAGGAGCAGTACAAATGAATCAGTGTTGGTATATCCGAGAACTCTATAGACCAACGCTTAACAAAGCCCAAGGCTAAACAACCTCTAGACACGATATAGTTGACATGCAGAGTAAAGTCAAGCTTACTATCAAGTTTTACCAAAAGGTCGGTTACGGACAGTTCGCGACGGAGACCACTCCCCGCGAAGTTGTAATTCCACGCTTGTGGATTAGGGCTCCGAGAAAAGGTCATAGCCTCACATTTCTCAAAATTGAGGTGTAAGCCATTATGCTCGCACCACTCCAGAAACGTATCTAAGTTCTTTTGAATAAGGGCGGCGTCCCCGCTTCCTTAACATAAGAGAAGAGTCCTTAACATAAGAGAAGATCTTCATGTCATCAGCGTAGATTAGAACATTGGAGTGCGAGATCAGATGGACAATGTCGTCAATGGCAAGAACGAATAGTAGAGGGCCGAGATGACTGCCTTGTGGTACTCCAGTCAAGAAAAACAGGGGGAAACCCAAACTCCCGAGTTTAAATACAATTACGGAGTGAGGGAGTTTATCAAAGGCTTTACTGAAATCCGTGTATATACAGTCAGTTTGCATGCCTCGCTGGAGGCCAGATATAACGTGGGAGGTAAATTCTAGTAAGTTAGTAGTCGTTGATCTACCGGGCGAGAACTCGTGCTGATTGGGAGAGATCAAGCCAATACAACGCTCCATAAGCTGCGAACACACTATTGATTCAAATAATTTAGGTATGCAAGATAACTTCGCGATTGGTCTATAATTAGTAATAACATTCTTATGGCCCTTTTTATGAACAGGCACTATAAAAGAGCTCTTCCACAATGCAGGAAATTTACCCGGACTTGTTGAAGAGATTCGCTAATGGAGTAAGAAGGGCATCGGAACAGGATTTAATGAAGAATGGAGGGATAACGTCCGGACCAGAGGAAAAGTCCGGTTTAAGTTCATTGATTTTCTCCATAATAAGATCCCGAGATATGAACGGCAAAAAATCGGATGAGCGGGACGATCAATAATATGATCAAAATTATTTACACAGGGCTCAAAGTTATCCGAAGAAAAGGCAAAAATTAAGCAAAATTGTTTGCTATGACGGACACGTTATTACTAGAAGACGATGTGGTAGATGGATAGTTGCTCGATTTCTTTTTCATATTGACGAATTTAAAGAAATTGCGAGAGCTATTATGCATATCATCACGAACACTAACAAGGTATTCCCTTTAGAGCGAAGAGGATAGTGCCTTAAAGCCTTCATAACAGGTCACAAAGTCAGAATGCGCTATTGTGCTATTACAACGCAAGTAGTTTTTCCAGTGTCTGTTCTTCCTGTTCCTAAGACTGCGCAGACAGCATTGTACCACGGGGGAGATGAGTGTGTAGACCTAATCCGTTTTAATGGAACAAAGGAGTTAAACAAATCATATATCTTACACGTTGCAGTAGTCAGGCAAGTGGAATGAGACATCGAGGTCCAAATCATCCGAGAAGATGCCTCCACCCACTTTGCGTTCCATTTTGGAGCCATCGGTGTAGAGATGCACCGACTCCCCACATTGGGGAGGAAATCTTCCCATTCCAATCTGGTGGGAAAGAAGGAGTCAAATTTTGTTGCAAAGAAAGGCTTGGGCGAGGTATAGCCAATATTATTGGCAGTTCTTCTGTTCAACATTTTGGAGTGACCGAAGTCAGTTCGCTTCCAGTCCGGATTGAGTTAAGCCTAATGGCGGCCGAGGATGTGGTTAGCGTAGCGTAGGGTCTGACAAGTGCCTTGGCCTAGCGAAGCCCAGGGAAGTTCCTCCAGTATAGCAGCTGTTGACTCCTACCCCAATTTTCTATAACAGCTCTCGTCAAAGCCCAACTGAGGCTGCAGTAGGGTTCGGGACCTTGGCAGCGAGAGGATGAGCCTTCCCTGGCCAGTTGATATGAGAGTGACCTGGTATCCAACAGAGCGTGACCCTGTTGTGGGTGGCCAGTAGCTGGAGGGTGTCGAAGCACTCCTTAGTAATCCTCAAGGAGAAACTTCATGAGGATAGGGCCTTTGTGGACCACTGCTTGGTCGCCCGAAGTACCCGAAAACTCAACATTACCGGTTGCTGAGCGTTGACAAGTAACTCCAGTGACTCAAGACTGGATGAAGTCCAACTTCCATCACTTTTGGTCAAGAAGGTTGGGGTGATGGGCGTTGTTGAGAGGATTTTCCGCAAACGGCCAGCTTCAGAGGAGCTTCCGATTTTATTACAGAAGCCCTCCCACGAGGATCGCTGTGCTTTCCTAATCAATTTCTTGAATTTTTTGAGACATTCTTTATAAGAACTCCATACATTAGTTCTTTTTGCTTGGTTAAAAAGTTTACGACACTCCTTTCTTAGGGTCATGTTCTCACTCGACCACCAGGGAGGTTTGGGCTTGCCTCTAGGAACCCTGTCGGGGCAAGAAATTTGTGTCGCCTTACTACACGCAAGTGTCCACCACCTTGTCAAGGATTTGTTTACTTTCAATTACGGGTGGACCTGTAGTAGGCAGGCTATTACTGAGGACCATCATGTAGAGGTCCCAGTTTGTCCTTAGCCTGTTTTTATAAGGAGGACACATCAGCTTGTGAAGTGTTATCCCAAATTCGATATAGGCGTGATCGGAGAAGGATGGTTCCTTGGACACCTTCCACTCCGTTATTAAGTTGGCGGATTGTTCCGAGACTAAAGTAATGTTTAAAACTTCCCGCCTAATTGAGTTAGTAAAAATGGGTTCTGCACCCACATTACAAATCTGGAGATAAGTTCCGAGAATAAAATCAAAAAGTAACTCACCTCTTTCGTTGACGTCCGAGCTGCCCCAGACTATATGATGTGCGTTGGCATCTGCTCCGATCACCAGCGTCTTCTTTTGTCTAGATCGCATTCCTGAGTTTTGTACCAGGAATGTCCGCAGTATGGCTGTTGTGGTGTCCTTATCACTGAACTGAGGGAGAATAAATTCATTAATATTATTCTTAGTGAAGATATATGACTCTAGTTTACCTGTACCTTGTAAATAGAGGAGCTCAAACCCCTTCATGTTGAGTCAGCAAACCTTGTCTCTGATGATCCTAGATTCTTGGACAAGGATAAGCTCTTATCCTTTTTGTGTAAGACGAAGGAGAAGGGCTGCGGACGCTGCCTTCGAGTGATGAAGGTTAATTACCTCTATCACAGTGATGTCAGCAGTCTCCCCTTCATTGCTGGCATCTTCGTCAGTGGAGAAACCAAGGAGTTGGTCCTCCAGCTCTGGTCCGGGATCCGGAAGGGTGTCAACTACCATAATAGTGCCGACCATCGTATCACCATCTTCTGGTGAGGGAGTGACAACGGCAGAAACTGTCGTTACACTCTGTACTCCTTTCTTTTTCCCGGTGTTGCCTGTGGATGCTGCGGAATCCTCCACTTGTCTGCTAGCATTGTTTAGTGCCTTTAGGTTGTTTTCATAGACCTTTAGGCTGATAGAGCTGAAGCAAATAATTCCATTGCATTCAGTAAGTGGGGCAAGGTACTGCTCATTTAGGATCACAATGACCTGCCTTGAGTTTCCCTTAACTTCGCTCACCTGAGTAGGAATTCTCAGCCAAATGGTTACCTCTAGACAACCAAACCGTTTCAATAAATAAAGCGCATGCCCAAAAAATGTTATGGCAGCAGACGAAAATTTCATAGCAACGAATAAATGTGTCAAGTTTGTGTGCATGATCTGTAATTCTCCCATGCCGTTCCCCGGAACTTGCATCTAAATCCTCAGTCGCCTATTTGGAAGGTGGCGTGTGGTTTTGACACTTCATAGCCCTTGGACTGCCATGAGTAAATTTTTTTTTTAAACGGTTGGCATTCCCCTTCAGCCTTCAGCATTTTTACATTTTTGCGTGCTTACAAGGCAACCAGGTTGTCTGAAAACAACCATTTCATGAGATGCCAGCCAGCATCAAGACAACATGGAAGAGGACCAGGGTTCAACAAGAGAACTTCCACATACACCTTCAGCAACGCGATCTACACCATCTTCCATTTGTCTGGCGTGATAGAGCCGTCCGCGTTGCTGCGATTTATAATCGCCCTTACTAAGCTGTCCTTCGCTATCTTGCTGAAGGACTTAGCGATAGAGGAAAGGGGGCCTGCCGCCTTAATCCTTTTGGAAGATGGCTGCTACTCGATAGGCGAGCGCACCCTCTTCGGGGTAGCTTGCAATGGACCTTTAGAAGCCGACGCGCTACCTTGAACAATAATCTTATTAGCCCATTGCAGAGAGGCTTTGTCCTTCTCTGTGAGTTTCTCCTGAGACACGGGGCTCAGTTTGCGGATGATTCTGAGCGCAGTCCGTCTCTCTTTGAAGGCCACCGGTAAGGCGTTTCCCTTTTGCTTGGTGGTCGTAGGGTTGGACTGGGATTTCCTGAGAGGCGCGCTGGAGGATGTATGTCCGGGTGTTTTAGCCTTGGACAGGGACATACTACCACGCGCATGTTTCGCAGAGGGAGGAGGAACTGTGCTGCTACTACCGGGTTTGGGGTCCTTGGCAGTGGCGTGTACTTTCCTCGAGGAAATAGGTTCACAGGACTCCTTGGGGAGAGTCACCGCGTTGGCCTCAGAAGTTTTGCAGGAGCGAGCAATGCTCGCAGAAGGTTGCCCAGTTAACCCGTGGGACGGGTCTGCCTTGACGGCGGGTTGTCCCCCTTTTTGGATGGACGAAGTAGTCTCGGTTTTATCCGAAGCTGGGTGTTTCTCATTCATATTATAATTCATGATCGACCATTTTCGCGACAAAGCGGTCTCGATATATTGTGGGGTTGGAGGAATCAACCATGGTAGAGCCCCTTACCATGGTGGTTCTACATACTCCTTGAGGCGGACAGGTATCAAGGAGGCTCCGTTAGAATACAGCCAGTTGCCCCCAGCTGCAAACTATCCAATGGGCACGGTAGTCGCTTAACACCCTGGATTGGGGGAGATTGATCAAGAGAGTGACTGTCTCTCCGCCCGTCATCATTAGCCAGTCTATAGTAAGCTACATGACTGTTACCAGCCGCCCACGTGGAGGGTGATGTGGACTTCCTACAGTATCTACAGTTACGGCACGCTAACAAATTAATGATAATTTGTTAACGCGTTGGTCTCCCTGTGAATCTGAAGCGGCCTCCTACCAACTAACATTTGCAATCCTCAGAAATGTCTGTGAAATCTTCAGTTTGCAAGTGGCCAGCGGTTTTCCCAGCTCTGCCGTGCAATGGTAAAAAGCTCTAAGTACAAAACAAGCAAATCGTGAAAATTGCTACGAAAGAATCTTGAGCATTTTCTGTTAAAACCGCTAAATTAAATTCGTTTTTAAACGAAATATCAATACATTTAAATCAAAATTGGTCTGCTTTATTACCTATTTAATTATCGCAGAAAAAATACATATAGAAAAAAGAGTTTTGAGAAGAAATGTACTTCTGCAATCAATCAAATCAAAGAGGAAACAATTTATATGCTCAACAACCAATTGTCCATGTTTCACAATTCCATGTTCCGCTTCAAATAAAATGAGCATGTGTTCTGGGTGATTGGGTGTTTGGGTGACTGGGTATTTTAATTAAGCAGTGGAGAAAAAGCTTTTTAGCTTTAAGAGCATTTGGCCGTCGTAACTCGTAAGTTGTCAATCTTTAGACTGAGATAAAAAATTTTAAGAGAATTTCCCCTTTGTGCCCATTGCATTTACAGAAATAATTTGCTGTTAAAAGAGCTTCTAATCGTTTTGCGCTGTTGGTAATGCATAACGGTGGAAAGGAGAAAAGCTTAAGTTTTTCATGAGAAATGAGAATAATACCATATAAGAATATTAAGAATTTTTATCGTTTATATAAGAAATAAACAGCTGTGTATTTTTTTAGCCATTATTGGATCGGAAATGATTAGAGCGTCAGTTTTAGTTTGTCGGCCGCCAAATACGCACAGTAATGTGAATGAATTTCATTCAGAGAAGTTAATAAAAATTGTGTTTTATGGTAACAGTTAATCTCATTAATAACGCGTAATTTATTTTTAACTTGAGTCGAAATAAGCTGTCCAAGGTAGAAGGGCCTCCTATTATTGACCTTACCAATTCATATTACAAAAGAAACAATAATAATGTACAAAGTTTGAAAATAGTGATTCAAAAGTAAAAAGACTCTGGTAAGTTAATTAGCAAAACAATCGCAGGAACCAGGTCCTAGTGTATGGTTTTTTATTCTTCAGGAATCGCGAAATCGGCCAATATTTCTTACAGTGACGACAATAAGATCCCGTACGTGACCAAACCGCCTTCTGGACAAAACATTTTTGCCTCTGAAGACACTTTTCCAACGGTATGATTACAACACTTAATCCCATCTACCTGGTAGTGTACGGTTTTCTTTTCTTCAGACACCGCGAAATCAGCCAGCTCTTTTCGCAGAGACGATGGCATCGGCATCCCGGACCAAACCAGCACAACTGTTAGACAAAGTCAACCAAATGATTAGACTTGCAACGAATAGTATATTCGGCAGTATACCGAATACCGAATATTCGGCGAGGCCCCTGACCGAATAGCCGAATATTAGGCAAAAGTATTCGGCTGGATTTTAGCGCCAAAAACTTGTACAGACGTGATTGTTTCGCGCTCCTTTGTTTTGTTCTAATGTACTCATCGCCCGCGCGCCCGCTGTTGCTCTGCGCGGTATATTGCTAACGCACTGCATGTTTCGACAAGTTCATTTCGTGGATATCGTATTACGTTAAGTACAGTTTATTGTGCTCTCTTAGTTTTGATCTGTTTGTAAGTGTGATAGTGTGAAATTTAACAAATAAACAATTAAATAATAAAAAAATCGATTATGGCCTTTAAAAAAAAATCGCCTATATGGGCATACTTCGAGGATGATGTAAATGACCCAAAAAGTGCCGTGTGTAAACTGTGCGAAATAAAAATTTCTCGTGGTGGCGTTGGAAGAAAGGCGACAACATCGGGAATGTTAAATCATTTAAAAAATAAACACAATGAAGAATATCATAAGTTGGTACCCACGTTCCCTAAGGGGCAAGAAACTAAAAATCAAGATACGAATGTAAGTAATAAACCTTCAACGTCAAAAAAACAATTAACTCTTGAAAAATGTGCAGAAATTAATAAACTATGGGATATTAATGACCCCAAGGCAAAAAAGTACCATGTGTTAATTGCTGAAATGATCGCACTTGATAATGAGGCAGTAAATATAGTAGAAAGGGCTGGTTTTAGAAGACTGATTAATAGCGCTTTGCCGCGGTACAATATACCAAGTCGTCCTTACTTTTCAGACAATGTGATTCCAGAAATTTATCGTGAAGTGGTTGAGAAAATTAAAAGTTTACTTTCAGAGACAGATTATATTTCCGTAACAACCGACATGTGGACGTGCTTGCATAATCATAACAGTTTTTTAAGTTTTACTGCACATTTTATTGACCGCCAATTCAACCTCAAACATGTAGTATTGAGCATCAAGCATTTTGAGGGACAACACACAGCAACGAATATAGCTATGAGTTTACAAGAAATTGCAAATTTGTGGGACATCCGTGAAAAAATTCATATTGTTATTCATGATAATGGACGAAACATAGTAAAAGCTGTTAGTGATGCAGAGTTGGCCTCAGCACGTTGTTTCATTCATACTATTCAATTGATTGTCAATGATTGTCTAAAGGTTCAGTTAGATGTGACTCAAATGATAGCTACAGGTAGAAAAATCGTAACTCATTTTAATCATTCTGGTACTGCACAAGAAAAACTGCATTCTGTTCAAAAAGATTTGGGTCTCCCTCAACATGAATTAGTCCAAGATGTTAGCACGCGTTGGAACTCTACATATTATATGCTCGAAAGGCTAATGCAACAAAAACGAGCCATTTCTGTCTATCTGACGGACTGTCATATTGCCAATTTGACTGCTGCACAATGGGAGCTTTTGGAGCATCTTTTAAAATTATTGCAACCATTTGAGGAGATAACAAAACTTACAAGTTCCGGCTACGCTTGCATTTCTGAAATTATTCCGTATGTTGCTACCTTAATGCGATATTACAATAAAATGAGCACGTCAAAAGAGCTAACACCCAAATTAAGCCAGGCAATACTCGTCATACAACAAGGGTTACAAGAACGATTTGAAGACATTACAACGAGTAAAAATCATTTGGTTGCTACCTTTCTCGATCCAAGATTTAAAATGAATGTTTTCACCAATCAACTGCAAAAAGAAAAAGTGAAGCAGTATGTATTAATCGATAGCATAAAAATGAGCTGTGAAGAAACAAGCTACTACTTAAATGATTATAACAGAAATGAAAATATGAATATATACGTAATCAATCGATTTTAATTTTTCATTTTACCAATTATTTCTCTATGACAAAATATATTATTTAAGTATTCGGTATTCGGCCGAATGATATTCGGTATTCGGCCGAATATAATAAAAGCAGCCGAATAGGCCGAATACCGAATAGTAACCGAATATTCGTTGCAAGTCTACAAATGATGTATCACGCGGGCATCCCAAACGAAGAGGACTACGCACCGACGATAAGCAGAAAGAAAACAATCTGGCGAAGCATACCGTTTTACCTACCTGTACTTGTAAAAGAATGAAATGTAGTTATAAGTTCGATGAAGCAAATAGGCTTCAAATTCATGATGATTATTGGCAGCTAAATAGCCGAGAAAGAAAAATCGGGTTGGGGGATAAAATTATTGAGAAGCCTGCGAGGCGAAAGTTGATGGATTCTTTCAGAAGAACCTTCACAAAGGAGTTTCGCTTTCCTTTGAAAGAAAATAATATTCAGTTGTGCCAAAAATTTTGTTTGTCCACTCTATATACAACGATATACAACGCAACTTTTACACCCACCGTTTTCAAGCACAAAAAAACAAATTTTGCTGCATCGAATTCCCGTGAGACTTATAAAATAGATCCGCAAATAATAAAAAGCCATGTTACATCATTCAACTCCCACCAATCTCATTACAGAAGGTACCACGCACTTAATAAACTGCATCTGCCGTCTGACCTATCCATTAAAATCATGTATGATAATTTTTGCTCAAAACCAGGCCACCCACAAGTTTCGTATGAGTTGTACAGACAAAATGTGTCAAAATTGAATATTGGGTTTAATGACGGATCTTCAGGAATTTGTGGATTTTGTGTCGAAATGGGAATGGTCGATAATAATGAACAAAATTTACTGAAAAAGCGTGAACACTTGGAACTTGCACAAATTGCAAGAAATCAGTACAACAAAGATGCAGAAATAACTGATAACGGTGTCAGAAAAAATTCTACGCGAGATATGGAAAAATTGTCTCACTGCCTAGAATGCCTAAAATTAAAGACAGTTTTTTCACGCCCCGACTTGTCGTTTAAATCCAGACTTTCGCTGCGATGCAAAAGACATCGAAGCAGATGTGGCGATTTTTCATCAATCCTGGCGACAAAAAATATGAAATTGGCGATGGCGATTTTTTTGGCGATTGTTATTCGACTTTGGGCGCTTTTATGGCGATTTTTCTTGAAAGAAAAATTGACAGATTAAAAACATAATTTCTAAAGTTTCACAAATGTAACATACATCAATTTAGCAGAAATTTCTGAAAAATTTAGCTAATTTGAGTAAAAGTTGCCGCAACTGCAAGTGAAACTTAAAGTGACATGAGTTATTTGCCGGCTTTTTCGCAGTTTAATTCTGTGATTTTTAAAAAATGTTAGGAGAAATAATGGAAAATTATTATAAGTAAGAGATCCTACTTTAGCAAAAAGTGGTATACTTTTGAGAAACCTACAAACATGTACCACAGAAGAACTCGAAAGTATCTGTAATAGATGCGGAATAATTCTTGGCTTTTTGGAGCAAAAGGCAGCTCAAGCCCTCTATGGATCTTTGTTTAGAGGGTACAAAATAACAGTCCGGAATAGGTAAAGGAAACCACAGCTGAAGAAAGAAACTCTAGAGGCAACTCATGCTAATTTACAACAGCTTCAGCAGCAGTATCATGCTCACGTCCCTCCTGATTACAATGATTGTGAGATAATTGTCGTTAACCAGGCGCACTTGTAATTGGACTTTTGAATATGTATAGATTCATGACTTTTTTTTCCTTTTATAGAGAATATGCCGAATATGAAAAGGTTATATTTAAAAGTTGATTTGCTTTTCCCAAATACAGAATTACCAATTGGGAAAGTTAACGCAAATATTTCATCACGTGGATGTTTACAATTCCAACGGAACAGTCAACTGCAACTTTGCTCAAATGGGAAAGTCATGCGACATGATTGTTACAATTTAACGACTTATCAGTCGACTCCGACTGAACTTAGACTTTGCTAAAAGTGCAAAGTTGTAGTCACGAAACACGACTGCGGCTAATTTCATTTGAAATCTACACGCAAATATCTCTGAAAATGACAGAAGCTGAAGATACAATTTAATTTCAAATTTGGATTTGGATTTGGCGTTGACTTCGACTGAAAACTCACTTTCAGTCAACTGATCAGTCGGAATTTTAATTCGGGCCTAATAGCGAATAATCGAATGATTCTCAAATCAAATTGCGCGCAGAGAGGCAGAAATTACTGCCGACAGCTTTGCTAATCATTTCATCCAGACGCGATTCAAACTTTATTAAACGCACTTGCTGACAATCGTTTCTTAACGGTTTTATAATTGTTACAAGAAAGGTGTGAGTTACAAAAAAAGGCAGAGTTAGGCGACGCAGCTGACCTTCCAGCTCCTCAACCGAAAATTTTCGAACTTGATCCAGAGATCGAGTTGCAGAAGAAAATTCTAAGCATCCTCAATAATTAATGTACAAACTAAACACATGACCCGAGAAAATTAAAAAAAAATTTTTTTATAAAAATTCCCAATTAAACCGTTCAACTCGAGCAAAGTAAGAAATATTAAAATATTTCTTAACGCGATCGGCGTTTCTAATAAAGAAAAGCTAAATTCCTTTGGCTCTTCATCGACAGCAGCACCAAAGGGTTAGCTTTTCTTTAGCTGCTGGATGCCTCCGAAAAAACCGAACACTAGATGGAAAACCAACAACACCGATCTAGACAGCTGTTTTTTTTAAAAAAATCCTCAATAAGTCATCTATAACGGAGTCAAAATCCGATCTATTGTATGCAAATGTACAATCACTGCAAAACGATTCAAATACAATTGAACTTCTAAAAGTTAATAAGGTGCAACGAGCGTTGGATTCAGTGATCAAAGCATTAGTATCTACAATTGAAAATCACTTTAACTATAGGTAGATAATGAAATATATTTTATTGGAAGTCTTTAATTGGTTGGCGTTTTTTGTGAAACTCTTTCATATAGGGAGTTGATATTTGGCACGAAGATAGGAATTGGTGGCAGAATAAAAGCCGTGTAGTTAAATTTTAATGTTTGGGTCTAATTTTCATTGGGGTGAAATGGGAATCAAATGAAATTGTGCTTGTAAAAACGAGTTCAAAAATATGTATTATTAGTGGCTTAAGCAACATGCTGGTAACGATTGCTTTACTAAAAACCAACGAAACTTAAGGTGTGTAATTAAAGAAATTACTCGTACCTTAACACAGTATATTGCATACCCAATAAAAAAACATTTCATTGTTGTATTATCGCGATAAGTTAAAGGAAGTGACAATTTGCACTTACGTGTACTTCCGTGTTTACACGTATTTGCCACTTTGACATTTTGGCTATAATCATGGCTACAAAAAAGTAATAGATTGGCGATTTTGGCGACTTTTTAGTGCCCATTTGGCGATAATGCCTGTGTAAAGTCTGGCGACCCTGCATCGAATCATTTCTGTGTTCGTTGGCACGAAGCCATCGCCGATCGCAGAGCTGACAAAATTAGCACCACTTTCATTCATTTTTTGAAAGCCTTGAGAGATGTAGAACAGGGCCCAGTTCACGCAATTCGACACTCGACGTCGACATCGACGTTTAACGAAAACGACATTAACTATTTAAAACTTGCATTGGTAAAAAATGTGAGAATATGTAAATACAACCGATGCATTTACATCGTAAATTTTGTCACTTGAATTAATTTTCAGTTCGGTACGTTGTTTAGAAAGTAAATAAAATCGCTAAAGTTTTTGTATAGAAAGAGAACTCAGAACTTTACAAAGATGTTGCCAAGGAAGGATAAATAGGCGACCGCTCAGAGACTTCTCAGATCCTCTGTCTCTTCCGGAAAATGCGTAAACATTTTCATGTTTGGAGAGGAATATATTTTAAATACTTTTTATTTCAGGTTTGTCCATAGATACAGGCTGTCAAAGGAAGCATTCCTTTATATATTACATAATTTAAATTCACCTGTAGGAACATTTTTTTATCATACATGGCTCAATTAGGATGCGTTCGAAATTCTTACTACATAACTTTGCGTATAAATTAATTTGAAAGTATTTATTTAAGTATTTATTTGGATTATATTGCTAATTAGCATTTAAATAATTTAATTGGACAGCTAATTTTGCGTCGAGCAAATTTTCGACAGTTTTGAAACGACGTACACATAACGTCGACTTGCGTGAACTGGCCCCAAGTCATTATTTGCACGAACAATTGCTCCGCGCAAAATAAAAACAATTTGCTTTACTCAGCGTTAATAACATACATTAATTCAAATTATGCCGCAACTCAGAGCATAACTTTGAAGTACTTGGTGAAAGGGCACACCTTTATGGCTGCCGACGGTCTACATGGCAATATTGAGCAAAGGATGAAAGCTCAAGGAAACATTTACGATTTTGATGATTTCTGCAACGCAGTGAAATCATGCTCGAAAGGGATGAAACTATTATCCTTCAACCTCAACACATTTTCGATATAAAAATGTTTATCAGAACTACGGCAACATCGAAAGACAATTCGATACCATTGTTTGATGACGACATAGTTGAGGTCAAATTTGTAAAAGGATCCAGAATTTTTCTACAAGAAAAGTTTCCTGGAAACCGAGTACCAAAAAACAGAAAAAACTATTAAGGAAAAAAGTTCATTTGCAGTTTTGACCGACAATTTAAGCGAGACCCAGGGGACTTTCTCTTACAAAGAAAGACAAAATTATTAAGTGTTTAGTCTCAAAGATGCCAAAAAACAGGGAAATGTTCTGTAAAAATATTCCTCGCAATTCTGAATCAGAAGATTTAATGGGAAAATCTGACAAAGAAAAAAAAAAAAATAACGTTATATACAGGGTGTTTCAGATCTGACGTGCCAAAATGAATGGGGTGCTAGATCTCACCTAGCCAAACAAAAAATTTATGGGAGAGGGGGGGGGGGGGGTCTTAACCGTTTGGAAGTTACAGGGTGATTCAAAAATTTCAGTTTTTCATGGTATGCACATTACTCTTTTATTTTATTCTTTTGATCTACGCAACCCAGCCACCGTTGCAGATACAGTCACTTCCAAAACGAAAAAAATGGTTCGCGACTACCTAAAATTCAAATTTTCCCAAATTTTTTTCCGAAATTCATGTAACTAATACACCTCTTTTTTATTTTCACTTTTCCAAAAAGGTGCAATATGGCAAGGTAGACAAAGGATTAGAAAAACCACATCCTTAGAAATCCCTGACTACCTAATTATTTTATTGCACTTTGGGTAGGAAATTGTTTTAATAAACAAAAGTTTTAAGATAAAGGTTCGAAAATGTTTCTTTTGGGTTAACTAATTTTAATTATTGCTGCAAAAAAGTTCTTAAAATTTTAGAGTAATACGCCGGTATTATTTGCATCTATGGTGTAGTAGACGGAAACGAGAGAGCGGCTACACTGGAATATCAAAGGAGATTCCCTAATCGGCGAGCATCCCAAAGAGGGCTATTTACACGGACTTTCCGAAGGTTAAGAGAAACAGGAAGTGTAACATCACACGACAGGGAGGCAAGACCCGACGTCGAGCAGCAAATAATCCTCACCGTGAGGCAAGACCCTGAGACGAGCACGAGACGAGTCGCAAGACGCTTGGGAGTGTCTTCATCTAAGGTTTGGAAGGTTGTTCATCGAGTGGGATTAAGTCCATATCACCATAACCCAGTCCAAGGACTACTTGAAAAAGATTCCGAGAGAAAACTGGAATTTAGCACTTGGCTTTTGGAACGCGACATTGACAACATGGCGTTTCTGGACCGAATTCTGTGGACGGATGAATCTCAATTCACTAGGGATGGTATCATGAACTTCCATAACCTCCATACCTGGTCAGAAACTAACCCACACAGGACAAAGTTGACCTCATTCCAGCAGATATTCAGTGGCAATGTTTGGGCTGGTATCATCGGCAACCATTTAGTAGGAACATTAATTTTGCCGCAAGTGGTTAAGAGTCAAATTTAAGCGGACTTTTTGAAGAATACATTGCCAGATCTAATAGAAGAGATCCCTGCGCATAATCGAACGGACATGTTTTACCAACACGATGGAGCACCAGCGCATACTGCTAACATTGTGAAAGCAATAATAAGTGGAAAATGTCCTCACCGCTGAATTGGACGAAACCTGCTAGATCTCCAGACCTTACCCCATTGTACTTTTTATTATAGGGAATAATGAAGGATGAAGTTAATTCAAGCCCTGTTAACACTAGGGAGGATTTAGTTAGCAGACTTGGCAATGCAGCGACGAAAATCATTGAAAGGTTGGCTGCAATACGCCCTAAACAGGGACTTAGTAGGAGATTGTTGGCATGGATCCAAACTTACGGTGGACATTTTGAACAGCTTTTGTAACTTATCAAGATTAATTGTAATTATTTTCAAATTCAATAAAAAGCATTAATGTCAGTACGAGTAGTACCGATTTTTGCTAGTTCGTCGGCTCTACAGTTACCCGGAATATCAATATGTCCAGGCACCCAGATGAATCGTACTTTCAGATTCTCAGCTATGTCATTCAGAGCTGAGCGACATGCTACAATCGTTTTGGAGGTAGTATATACTCCTTTTTTTAATAGTGGCCTGACTATCTGTAAATATACATATGCTATCTGAAGGCAGCGTTGAATTTCTCAGACGGTCCACGGCTACCTGTATAGCCATGACTTTCGCCTGAAACACGCTGCAGTAGTCAGATAAGTAAAGTGAGATATCGATGTGCAGATGTTCCCAGAAGGTACTTCCACCTACTCTGCCTTCCAGTTTGGAGCAGTCAGTGTATGTATGCACTGAAGTGGACCTTCCCCGCACTCTGATCTGATGGGAAAGGAGAAATCGGATTTCGTTCCAAAGAAATGCTTGGCCGTGGTATAGTCAATAGTCCAGAATTTTTGAGTGACCGAAGTAGGGATGGGGGATCGAACTGAGAAAATCGATTCAGTACGGATCGATCTGTAATTTTTTTCCGATTTCGTAGATCGATTAATCGCCTTAAAAGGATCGATATCCATAGATCGAACAGATCGATTCAGTTTATTTTAATAATTCAATTTATTGCAATATTTTGAAATTGCAAGTAATTAAACCTGTTTGTACATATAAAAATATAAGGTCTGTTCTTTACAGCCACTCCGAGTCAAAAAGAGCCATTTGCTACTCTAGTCGGTGTTCTTTGAGAAAAGAGTAGGAATCTTCTTGCGCTTTTTATGTTCTTTGAGAAAAGAGCAGCAATCTAGAGTGTTTAAGAGCCAACTTTTCTGCTCCTACTTTAAACAAGGTGCAGCTTTCTGACGTTTAATATCAAGTTATTTGAAGTTAAACTTTTTGACGTTTCAGATCGATCTATTTGGAAGTATTTGAACTTTTATTAATTAAGTGTAAATTAAAAGCATTGTTTTACGGAATGCATAAAGTTACAATGGTTAATTCGTTTGGAAAGATATTTTGTGTGTCATGCTCACCAAACACTAAGAAATTGAAGACAGGTTTATTATTATTATTATTCCAAAATAGAAATGTCAGTCAGTTGTCAACAGTGCATTCTGGTTTGCTACTCGGATTGGAGCAGAGCTCTGCGCTGATATTTTATTTCCTGCTCTTTTTGCCTCCGAGCCGAGATCTACTCTACTCGGAGTGGCTGTAAAGAACAGACCTATAGTGTAATACCAATTTATTAAATAATAGAAAACAGCCTTTGTAGCTTACAAATCTTGGTTATTTCAGAAATGTTGCTTCATTAAAGTAACATAACTAAAAATGTACACCTGAAAAGTAAAAGAGAAGCACAACTTTTGTGCCGCGTATTTGCAAGCGCAAACATTTTTTTACTAATATCACATGTCCCAGAAACCTTCCAGGAATATTTTAAAAATACGTCCCCAAGGCAATTCTATGTTTGATTTCAGAAGCGATTTCAGGACATTTTATAAGAATGTACGAAGAAGAAGTTTTCTGGGAAGGTTTCTGGTGTAAGCCTTAAAAATGTATATCTTGCGGACGTTTTTTGAAAATATTCTCGGAATGTTTTATTCTTTCATTTTAAACGGAAATCACCGCAAGTTAAAGTTGACAGTTCACCTTTATCTTCCTCCCTGTCTTCATCTTGAGAGAAACATGACTACTTCTCAGTTGAAAATTTCAAAATGGACGCAGTTATGGTTTACTATTCAAGTGCTAATTGTGATCGAAAACACACACACTTTTCTTATAAAAATGTTTTATTAAAAGACTATGTAAGATTTTAAAGCACGCAAAATAAATTCTTCATCTTTTTAAGTTATTGTGGAAAGATTTTTTACACAATTCACCATTGCTTAAATGTCTAAATCCAAATTATTTTAAAAGTGTAAAATCTGCCAAATTTGAGACTTTAGATTAAAAAAACTATTGATAAGTGTTAAATCTTTGATAGAGTAAAAATGGGCAGAACTCAAAAAGATATATATGGTTCTTTCAGGAGATTAAGATCTACGTCGCATCTATGTGTATTCCATGGGTCGCAGGTTCGAGACCAGGTCTAACCGTGAGCTTTCATTAAGAAATTTGGGCTGTTCTCTAGCTCGCAGGAATGTAAAAACAAGACTTTCAAGTTCCCTCATTTCCCTTACCCGAATTCCCTTCCGGCTTTAACCACGTCGGATAAAAAAAACTAATATGCATAACATCTAGGATGTCGGTATACAAAATTCAATTAACTTTCGAAGCAATTACAAGTTTCATCGTGTATTCCAAAACCAATTTGTATAAAAACTTAAAATCGCATATTCGAATATCACTTATTTAACATTTTTCTTTAAATAACTTATTTCTTTCTCATTGTTGAATCACCAAACCAGAAATAAAACATAATAAGCCACTGATGACAAAATCATGCAGTAGTCACTAAACTACACAGTTAACACTAAAATATTATAGGGAACTCAAGTGCATTCACCTAACAATTACGATTTTTTAACACTTTTTTACATTTGTCGGATTATTACACAAATGAAAGATAAAATGCAAAAAATTTAACTACAGCTTGTTTTTTTGGTACGTCTTAAATAGATCGAAATCGGAAACAAATAAATCGATTCGAGCTGAATCGGTCCCACGTAAAATCGATTCAAAAATCGGCAGATCGAAGGCTTAAAGATCGATCTCTTGAGATCGAATCGAAGATCGCGCATCCCTAGACCGAAGTCAGTTCGTTTCTAGCCTTGGATTGAGTTAAGCCTAATTGCAACTGAAGATTAGGTTGCTTACCGAAGAGATCCACCGGTAGGAGGTAGAGAAAGTGTTCAGGGCTTTAGAAGGTTTAGATCTAATGGCACTCGTTATCAGTAGTGTTTTCATCCTCTGAATCCAGTACTTTGTGGTGGCTTGCTATATCCAGTGCCGGCCACCAAACGATCAACCCATAATTAAGTATAGGCCAACAAAAATTCAAAGTAAACTTTTTAAAAACGACGTGAGAAATATAAAATAATTTCTCAACCCGATCAGCGTTGCTGCTGTTGAGGAAGAGCCAAAGGAGTTTAGTTTTTCTTTATCAGAAACGCTGATCGGGTTCAGAAATTATTTTATATTTCTCACGTTGCTCGAGTTTTTTAAAAAGCTTACTTTGAATTTTTGTTGACAAATTCACTCGGATCAAGTGTACATTCGTGCATATTTTGTGTATATTTTTGAAGTATAGGCCGTATAAAACTAGTGTAGAGCCAATGCACAATGCGTGGCTCCATACTCCATCTTCTCCCTCTTGCCTTTTTACACGAGTACAGCGCCACTGTAGCCTTCCGTACTCTTTCCTGGATGTTAGGCTTCCAGATAAGTTTTATATCTGGGACCAGACCTAGATATTGAGCCTGATTACACAGTTTCAGCCTAACCCCGTTTAGTACAGCGCAATTCATAGTAGGTGTATTATTTCTCCGAGAGAAAAGTATTAACTCTGTCTTGTCCGGGTTTATGCCCAGACCACACCCAATACTTCATGATAACATCCTTGAGATGGCGTGCTGTAACACTTCACCCAATGTGATTTGGTGCTTTCCTGAACAACTCAGGGCATTATCATCGGCGTAGGCGATAACCTTGTGACCAGAGTACTCCAGGTCTATGAGTATGAGTCATCCAGAGTTAGGTTCCCCAAAAGTGGTGAAAGTATACCTCCCAGAGGGGTACTCCTAGTGACTGCTCTTTGAATACTAGATTCTCCCAAACTGGAGAGGATCTTCAAGTTCTAGCCTCCTCAAGAATGTCATTATCGCCTCTGACCTGATGTTATTGAAAGCACTTTCAATATCGAGGAAGTTTGCAAGCGAGTATTCCTTTTGCAATAGCGAATGCTCTATACTTGTGGTAAGTTCGTGCAGGGCTATCTCTACGGACTTGCCTTTAGTGTAAGCATGTTGCGAAAGAGACAGCTTGTATTGATTGACTGTCACTTTAATATAGATATCTAAGGGTCGTTAGGCTTTCCTCCTTTAGTAATAAAGACCATATTTACCTTCGTTCATGAGTACGGAATATAAGTAAGGTTAAGGCAGGCCTCATAAATAACCATTTGCCAAGGATTGCCCGGTGATTTGTAGGGCTTGAAACTTTGTATCGGCCATTTTAGTTTCCTCTTATCGAGGATCTTATGGACCAGTTCATGACCACTCGGAGTATCCACCAATTGCTTAGCAAGATTGGGCGAAGTACAACTGCCATCACTTTTGGCTAAGGGGTTTGGGGTAATGGGCATTGTTGAGAGGATTTTTCGCTAGCGACTCGTTTCAGAGGTACTTTAAATTTTATTACAGAAGCCCTCTCACGAGGATCGTTTTGCTTTCCTGATAAATTTTTTTAATTTTCTGAGGATTCCTTATAAGAACTCCAGACATTGGTTCTTTTTGCTTGGTAAAAAAGCTTACGATACTCCTTCCTTAGAGTCATGATTTCCCTAGACCACCAGGAAGGTTTGGGCTTTCCATTGCCTATCGGGGCAAGAAATTTGCGTCTCCGCATTACATGCAAGCTTCAGGATGTCCACCATCTTGTTTGCCTATTTCCAATTACAGGTGGACCTGCGACAGTTAGATTATTACTAAGGATCATTTTATAGAGGCCCCAGGTCGGAAAAGTATGGTTCCTTAGATACTGTAAAATCTTGCATTCTTAAATTAAGCAAAAACATCTAAGCGAAGAAAATAATTATTTCACAAAGGAATTTTCTTGACACCTGATCAGCATTATAAGGTGAGTGCACTCAGAGAAGTGTCAAGTTTCCGAATTCACTCACTGCATAAATGCCGATCAATGAACTTTTTACTAATCAAATATTTTGTAAGCGTAGGCAATTAAATTATGTTCACTTACGATAGAAATTAAACTTAGGATTAAGCAACTTTTATGTATAAATATAATCAGTAATAAAGACTAAAGGGCGTTCTGATTTAACCGGGAACAAACAAAGTGTTTTATTTAGTTAGCTTAATAATAAACTTTCCCTTTCAGAATTTCTGTGTGTAGTGGTTTAAGATCCGCTGCATCATTCATCAGAAGCAAAGGCGTAACACCTTGACTTACTCAATTTAACAAAGAACAAAATAGTTCTTTTTACATTGGTGACCCCGACGTGATTCAGGTGTAGCACTTGAATCACTAAAAATCGCAATCAAATCATCCTTCGCATCAGCGGTTCAAATCAATCATCAAGAGACATGGCTCCTACCAATCCGCAAGCAACAACTCCAAGGACCATGGAGGAATTAGCAGCTGAACAAGAGCTTTATTCGCAGGAGATTCAGCGAGTAATTTCCAACTACAAAAAAGATTCGACTGACAGGAAGACAACAGCATCATATTATGAAGAAAGATTACGGCGGTTAAATTCAGCCTGGTCACTTTTTGATTCAATTGATGAAGAAATCAGGAATCTGCCGTCTCCACCATTGGACCATCCGTATTTTACGTCAAATAAATACAAGATAATGGCCCAAATATATGAAGATTATACGCAGTACTTTTCAAACAGAATTGAACAATTTAAAGAAGGTACCAGTAAAACAAGGACAGATGAAGTGGAAAGAACATCCTCTGAAGATTCTACAAGGAATCATACCAATTGTAAAGATCAGTCCTCAATCAACAATGCAATGAGTCCACCAGCAGAAATTACCAAAATTATCCGCAGACAAAGAGCGGTAATTCAAAGTCTGCAGCGTTTGTTATCCAGTCTTGAAAATTTAGACGAAATACAACAGCCAAGAGCATACTACGAGTTAAAACTCAACTTACTTCTTACTTACTTCTTATTTATTGGTCTCAGATAGAAGAGCATAACAATACCATATGGGAACTAGCAGATGACCCCACGTCAACAGAATACAACCCATGAGAATATATTCAGCTTGAAGAAGTTTTGCAAACTAAATTGGTACAGTTGTCGGCAAAACTAGAAAAACAGAATCAGCCATCAGCATTTTCTATTCAAATTGCAACTACCAATGCAGTACTACAATTACTAAAAATTACTTTGCCTAAATTTGACGGGGACTATGCAAAGTGGCGGCAATTCTTCGACCTATTTTCCCAAATGGTTCATAACCAAGCCTTAAGTAATTGCCAAAAAATGTGGTATCTGAAGATGAACCTGGTAGGAGAAGCTGAAAAGTTGATCAGACACTTCAGTTTATCTGACGAAAATTACAATGCTGCCTGAAAGCTTCTTCAAGAAAGATACGAAAATCCGAGATTGCTACTCGCTGCTCTCATAAATAAACTGCTAAATCAAACATATCATGCTGCAGATGCACCATCTGCTAAATCAATCAAATCAATGCACGATATCACCCAAGAATGTTTATTGGGGCTAGAAAATTTAGGAGTGCCAACAGCCAACTTTGATCCCTTGCTGCTACACATCCTATACAAGAAACTAGATAGAGGTACACACACGCTCTATGAACAATCATTAACATATCCGAAGGGTCCTCAGTCAGTAAAACAGTTTCTCGAATTTCTTGAAACACGCTTTCAGTCCCTGGAAGCCTTGGGCCAGAAAGGCAAGAAATCAGAGGGAAATGGAAGGATTCAAGAAGTCTCTAAATCGTCAGCACTGGCGTCAACCGTCGCTTCCAATCCAAAATGTGTAACCTGCTCTGGAAACCATCCACTTTTCAGGTGTCATAATTTTTTGAAGATGACACCAAATAATCGGCTGACTGTTTTACAAAAGCATAATTTATAATTTGTGCTACAATTGCTTACGAAAAGGCCATAGTGCATCAAAATGTTCGATAAGATGATGTACGAAGTGCAACTACAAACACAACACTCTTATACATAATGAATCTTCAACAAAGACAGGAGACTCAACATCTAAGGTAACTTCCGCAACTTCAGACAAGGAAGGAGAGTCCAGCTACATTTCAGCTGTCAACATGAAATCTAATCAACATCCATTGGCATTGACTACACTCACCAAACCCAATCAGAAAAGTTATATTCTTCTTAGCACAGCACGCGTTAAACTTCTAAGCAACGACGGACTCGAAGTAGAATGTAGAGCCATTCTTGACTCAGGCTCTCAACTCGACCTAATAACTGAACGAGCAGTCAGGAAACTCGGCATCTCACCATGTTATGCATCTATGCACATTCAAGGTATTGGTCAAGCAAGTCAAAAAACTGAAAAGAGAGTGAATATCCAGCTTAATTCAAGGATAAATGGCTTTTCAATTAGAGTGGAGGCATTTGTTCTAAGCAACATAATTTCACCGCATCCGAGTCAACCACTAAAGACATCGAACTGGGCCATACCAAAGAATATTCAACTGGCTGACCCCGCTTTCTACAAGCCTGATCAAATTGACCTTCTCTTAGGTGCTGAATTCTTCATGCACTTATTATCTATTGGGCAAATCAAGCTAGGACAAGACTTACCCACGCTTCAAAATACGGTCCTCGGCTGGGTTGTTACTGGGAGGCTAAAGCAGACTACAGAGTCCACAGCAAAAGTCTATGGGAACTCAAGGTGCACTGGGATGCGTCGCTAACAGAAGAATTATACACGAAATGGATGAACTTCCGGAAGAATCTCTCGGCATTAAATGATGTTCGCATTCCAAGGCATGTATTTGCAGGAAGTATTCCTCGGGTTATACAAATCCATGCATTTTCGGATGAATCAGGCCTTTGGCGCCGCAATATATATAAGATCACTAATTGCCAAGGAAGGGTAATTGTCCGCCTTGTTTGCGCCAAATCCAGGGTTGCCCGTAAGAAGAAGTTATCAGTGCCCAGGCTTGAGTTATGCGTAGCCAAACTAGGAGCAGAGCTTCTACAACGAGTAAAGAGATCTTTAAAATTCGAACAAGCAGCAAGTTATCTCTGGTGTGACTCAGAAATCGTGCTAGATTGGATCAACTCTACATCTACTTCTTATCAGACCTTTGTAGGCAACAGAATAGCTGCGATTCAAATAATTTCTCTTCCCCAACAATGGAGACATGTCAAATCAGAAGACAATCCAGCGGATATTCTCTCCAGAGGCCTATCACCGGAAAAATTAAGTTCCTGTAATCTCTGGTTTTATGAACTACTTTTCTTACATGGGACCGAAGAGATATGGCCTCCACCCTACACCAAAGTGTCTGAATGTGATCTGGAAAGAAAACGAGCAGCACTCTCTATAACTATAGTGAAAGATAAAGACAATAATGTACACTTCACCGAAAGAATTGATCATCAAAATTCATTTCAAAACCAACAACGTCATCGACGACATCAACGCTAACTGCTTCAGAACTAGATCAAGCTCTATTCACCATCATCAAACTAATGCAACAAAGGTAATTTCAAGAAGACATTCGTTGTCGTCTGTGATACAAAGAAGTATCCAAATCAAGCCCACTAGCCACGCTGGTACCTTTCCTGGACCTCAAAGGCATCATACGAATCGGAGGACGACTTGAGGATTCTAGAGTTACGTATGACTCGAAACATCCAATGCTACTGCCACATTCGCACGAACTAAATAAGCTCATCATGTCAGATTATCACAAAGAGAACTATCACACAGGACCACAAGGACTTCTATCAGCAATTCTACAACGTTGTTGGCCCATAAAGGGAAAGAGTATTCCGCGTTCAATAGTTCAACATTGTATTCAATGCGCTAGTAACAGGCCCAAATTGATGACACAAATAATGGGCAATTTACCAGCAGCCAGAGTTCAGCTAGCACCACATTTTATCAACAGTGGGGTCGACTTTTGTGGACCCATCTGGATTCATTTTATAGTCAAAGGAAAACGACCACATAAGGCGTATGTAGCAATATTCTGCTGCTTCGTAACCAAAGCTGTCCACCTCGAGGTTGTGAGTGATCTAACAACAGAAGCGTTTATCGGAGCATTAAAACGTTTCATAGGCAGACGTGGACATTGCCGCAACTTATACTGCGATAACGCCACCAATTTAGTAGGCGCAAAGAAATTGACTGAGGTGATCCATTCTCAACAAGGGCAAGAAAAAATTACTTCCATGTGCAGCCAGAAGGGAATCGACTTCCATTTTATTCCCCCGCGCTCTCCTCATTTTGGCGGGTTGTGGGGGCAGCCGTGAAACCAGCCAAACATCTCTTGGCTGGAACAATATCTTCAGCTTCATTGACAAATGAAGAGCTTGAAACAGCTCTAATTGATGTGGAGGCAATTCTCAATTCTCGCCCACTAACTCCCCTATCTTCTGATTCCAACGAACTCGGTGCTCTAACACCTGGACACTTATTGATAGGAGGACCATTGACAGCACCAATTGATTCGCAAGCAAAACCATTAAAGACTAAACTGCTGAAAAGATGGGAATTAGTCCACGATATAAAACAACAATTTTGGAAACGTTGGTCGCTAGAGTATCTAAACGAATTACAGTATCGGAGTAAGTGGAAGCACCAATCACCGAATGCAAAACCAGGTTTGCTGGTCATCTTAAAGGAAGAAAATACACCTGTACAGCAATGGCCACTAGGCAGAATTGTAGAGATTCATAAGGGAAAAGATGGTTATGTACAAGTGGCAGACGTGCGCACCGCTACAGGAATATTACGGAGACCCATACATAAGTTAGCTCTAACGACCAAACGATGATCCAGACATTGTAAAACCATCTCCTGAAATGCCACCGAAAAGAACAAGGACTTCATTGGGAACATCTCTTCTTACATTATTATTAACTGTCTGCATGGTTCCAATTGCTAGAAGTGATCTGATCGAAATCACTCAATTCAAGCCACAATTAGGCATACACTTCGAGGATCTTGGAGCTACAAACCTAATAATATCGCACTGGAACCTAATTGTTTATTACAGCCTACACCCATATTGGATGGAGCTTGGCATCCTGGAAAACGGAACCAAGGCATTCAAAACTCTTTGCGACCAATTCACACCCAAGAGCGCATGTCGACAAATCATATCTCAATTTGAACATCTTCAAAATGAGGTAAATACTGGAAATAAACTGCTCTCGCCTCAGTTAAATCCAAATCCAGGTCGAGACAGAAGCGTGGAGCATTCAATATAGTGGGAAATGTTGCCAACGCTCTTTTCGGAGTACTTGACCAGCAATATGCAGAGGAGATGTCGAAAACGATACAATCCATTAACAGTAATGAAGAACACCTGATGACCTTATTAAAAACCAAACTTCGGTTATTGATTCAACTATTAACATCGTCAGAAAGGATCAAGCAGCAGTAAAACAAAAATTCAACGCCTTAGATGACTACATCAAGTTAGGTTGCCGTTCCAACCATTGTGCCAAGCACTTCCTGTGAAAGATGTGCGCACAGGGGGTGATAACTGGCATAGTGCTCGGGTTGAAATCACCGCTTTGGCACACCGTGCAGAGTGGTAAGGCGACCGCCCCAGCGGGTTGTTCTGGTGGCGATCGAAACATTGTTTTAATAACTCTTACGGCGCCTTGCTGACTGAACGTTTTAAATGTCTAAATGCCTTTAAGTAACCGCAGAGAAGACAAAAAATTTTAAAATCACGACAATGTATTATACCTGTATCGCCCAGGTATTATTAAAACTTTATGAGAAAGAAATAACTTTGAGAATTAAACCACTAGTATCACCAAGTAAGGAAAATGAAATTGTTGGGGCTTGAACCCAACTGCAAACTGATCTACTAGGTTTGGTTGATATCACCGTATAAAAAAAATAAAAAATTTTAAAATATTTTGTTGTTTAGGTATGGTAGTAGTCGGCCTCTCTCTCGATCACTCTCTCTTTCCAGCCGGAAAACTGTCGATGAGGCGCTTCTTCGCCAGGAACAGGTGGTAGAAAGTTAGTCGGGAAAGGATAAAGCTGTAAGCGAGACACTAACCCGAATTTCGACCGACTACTATGAATGCACAGGACTATTCCGGACAAGATCAATAGCTATCAATTGATAAAATTATTTCAGACAGGCCGTGAAGACAACTAGGCAGCGTTGCCAAGTGGCGTGTAATTACCCCAAACTGGGGTAATTTATCTTAGTGCGGGTAAAGTGGTGGGTAAAAATTATTTGAGTGTAATGGCGTGTAATACGCAAAAAAAATATTTCCTATATTAATCTGAAAATCAGCGATAAAGAACACTAAGAACAGTGAATGAAAACAAAAGACACACGAAAGTCTACGGCAAATGAGTCGAGAAAAAAGACAAGGGAAAGACAATAGTTTCTTTTTGTAGCCCAAAAGAGAATTGCCTCGCGTCGCCAGTAATTTTTTAATGTCTCATGTACCGTCGATGTCAATCGTCCTGCGCCTCTTGTTTCCATTCATCGTTATTGCCTTCCGCCTTTGAGTTCTGTTTCTATTTTTTATACTCTCAAAACAGTATTTAGTTGCCTTAAACTTTGTAAAACTGATGAGAGAAACAAACTAGGTACTGAAACAGTGGTGTCCATTTTAGCAGCCCGACAAAAAATAGAGAGTGAAGGAGGCTGCGTATCATTTGAGCCTAGTCAGAAAATGATTAATGCAAAAGTATTTAGTATGCAATAACAGTTTTGTTTTTGTTACCTATATTGTTTTTATGAACTGTAAAATTTGTATTTATGAAGAATAAATTGTTTCTTTTCGGATTTGAGTTCCTTTTTTAGTAGTTAATTCCTTTAATCATGTAAACAAAACAACAAAATCCTTGCGGGTAAAATGCGTGTATTTTGATTTTGGGGGCGGGTTTTTTGGCGAAATGCGGGTAAATTTGTGGGTAAAATATTTTTGTAGCATTGGCAACGCTGCAACTAGGTAGCATACTAGGCGTATGACTACTAACAGGTCCGTTAAGGAGGGTCAAGATGAAATACTAAGAAGGGCTATCCGTTCAGGATCATACCCAGGGGGAGTAGAAGTCTATTAGCCGTGAAAGCCGTAAGGATGAAATATCAACTCTTCTTCTTTGGTCCGAACAACCTGCCGAAGCTATCAAGGAAAACGTAAAGTCTCCTTTAATGTGCATGTTCTAGAGAGGGGATTTTACTTCCCTTCTAGGTCCTTACTCTGGACTAAGCACATTCCTTGGGCGCCATTTTGTTATCGGTAACTTGTGGAAATCCATGTTCACAGGCAACCAACAGATGGCTGCATGCGGACATGGATTGGACAGAGGGTTGTGAGCACCACTAAGTTGTTTATCACAACCTGGTCGTAGCTCACAACCGAAAAGGATTGGGAAGGTTACGGGAACTACCAGGGTGAGCGTAAGTATGGTCGTGCAGGCTCTGTCGATGACCGAAGAGGTGAGGGGCCCGCCTAGCGAGCCGTGCTAAGCTCGTCGGATCGGCGTGAGTTCTTGCCTCACAGTCCTCGGTACACTCACCCGAACTTTAATGCGGGCACTCTTAATTGTCCTAAGACGGACCGAAGACTCAAGAAAGGAATGCACAATATTGTAGGGGAATAAAAGCAAAAGGACCAAACAAAATGATGACATGTTACTGACGAGAGAAGCAACCTCAGCCTCGAGGCTTATAGGGTTTGCCCTCCCCATCCAATGACTATGTCAGCCCTGATTGCGACATAGTCCCAAGAAAAAAAACTCTCGGACAGTTGTCCGGAACTAGCTGATTGGAAATAGGGAGATCGAGAAGAGTATCGGACCTTGGTTTAGCACATTTGGATTATGGCTAAAAGTTTACTAGAACTTGACCATAATTAAGCTTCCCAATAGCACCATAGAGATTCTCCACCTATTCAACTTCTATTCAAAAAAGAATTTACTTTAATTCAATCACTTTGTCCGGGTGAAATTTGCTTCGGGGACAATATTATTTCAAAAAAATTAATCAGAATTAATATATGTTAAAGCCATATTGACTTTATGACTCGAAAAAAAGTGTTAATTCAATCCAATGGTTAATAATGTCTTTAAATCGAATTAATAATAGATTAAAATTCATGAGAGATATAATTCTTTTCCTTTCTTTTAAACACACTTTGCTCGTGCAGGATATATATAGTAAGAATTGCTGGCAGTTCAGATATAATAATTTATTAAACTTTATTTCAGAGGGAAGTACACTTACTAACTTTTTCACATAAAAAAATGTGTACTAGACATTTGCATATCTTAAAGGGGCTTCCAATGATATTTCAGTACGGATAACACCAGTAACCTTTACTTCGATTTAGCTAGGAGAGTACAATCACGAATTTGAGGACAGATATGTTAATTCCGAGAGGGTCCAATCTCAATTAGCGACTTGTACTTTTCCTGGCTGAGTGCGCTTATAAATTCTGTTCGCTTTTCGTTAGGTGCCCTACTTTAATTAACTCAAATTATTTTAAAGTAGAATTCATGAGAATATATAAATTTTTGTTTTTATTCTGTTTTTCTTTCTTCTTAAAATGTTTCTTAATTAAATCGCCTTAAAACTACAAAACACAAATTTTAACTCAATTTTAAGATTTGTAATATCTGCATTAATTAGAATTCAAGTTTAAATTGATATAACTTTCTTAAATATAATTCGTTTCATATGCAAAAGCTCAAGTTCAAAAAATATATAAATACATACGTTTAATCTGAACAGAATTAATAAAATTTCATTGGGTAATTTATCAGTTTAAATATTATCCAATTTTTAACAAATTATAGAAATATATTAAGATGGGATATTGGTAGACAAACTTTAACAGAAGGAAGGGATAACTTTTCAAATAGTTTTCTATATTAGTTTATATACCTAATAAAAGTGTAGGTGGAATATTACTGTAATAAAAAGCTGTAGATAAACCTCGAAACTAAGTTTAAACTACCCACAACGTCAGTTTTGGATTCTTTGTTCTTATTGGTATCCAAGTGAGAAGAATTGTCCTTTTTGCCCGGAAACAGGAGAGGTTAATGAATTCTTAAATTATAAATTACGCGGATTGCTAATTAGCAATCGGTCGACTACTGAAACCTTTATACAAAAAAAAACGTCCAAGTATCTTTCCGGGAATTACTACTCTTACTCACGGCAGAGACATGATTTGCTCTTCGATTTAGAACTTTATAGAACTTCTATCAAATTTGTTTAGAACGCCGAATATATAAAAACTCAGATACTATATGACTCTAATTGATTTGTCCAAATTTTCCTTTTCTTTGTAGGTGACTAAAGAATGGCAAACAAATCTGGAGATTGGTTGGATCGTCTAGCCAGAGATATTCGAATACGCATGACCGGGTTAAAAATTTTTTTTTCTCTCTTTTATGTACACTAAAATCACTGCTATTGCCACAATTAATAATCAAAATATATAAAAATGTAAGTAATCAATCATACCTTGATTTAAACTACTGGACCAAGGGAATTTTCAGAGACAAAAAATTTCTGCTTTACCTGGTTTTTTTTCTTCTAATTATGGTACCTTGTTATCTGCAGGAATGGATTTCCTGGTTTCCTCTTGTGTGTTCTTACTTCCAATAAGTCTGTCTCTCCTGGAGGGAATCCTTTGGACAACCCGTTAGCTAGCGGTCCCCCTAGGTGGTTTCCATGAGGTCTCCTCAAATCCACGTTTTTTTCGGTTCCTGATTCATAGGTTATTTCCATCGTAATTTAGTTCTTCTTTTCTTTTATAGTTGGCCAGATTTTGACAACCGAAATTCCTTCGATTTCTTTTGTTTCTTTTCTTCTTTTTTCCCTTTTTCAAAAAAACACTTCCACTTTTGTTCCTTCTTCACTACCCTCTCTGTCAACAGCCAAAACAAGACTCCCCAATTGCCGCCAAAACTCACTTCACCGGATCCCATCTCCGTCTTTCCCAACATCGCGTGGGTGCTGCCATATTCCCGGAAAACCCGCCATATTTCGGAATGACACCGAAATATGGGTACTAAAATTTTAATTTTTAAATTTTTTTAAGAAAATTTTTAATTTACATGGGAGGGTACTTGAAAATTTACCTCGATATGCAATTCTCATGTAATGTTTTTGCAGTTTCCTAGCGTTGAACCGAAATAATTGTAGAGATGTATGACATTCTAGCTGCCGGCTGACTATTACCAGCTGCGGCATGAAAATCATTGCTCACATTATCAACACTACAACTATTCGCTTGTGGCATGGTAGCCGTCTGAGATGTTCGAGCCCCAATTTGGGGCCTGATATCCAGCCTGAATGACAGCCGGTTGTTGAATCCGTTGCTGTTGTTGCTGCTGCTGTTGCTTTTCTTTTAGCAAATGTTTCTTTTTTTTAAAAGAAATTCATACGGAAGACGATAATATTTACATCGGGAAGGGTCAGATTTTGCGACTCTGATGTTAAGAACTTTTTCTTTAGGGAATCAGCATTTTATCTTAAAAGAAAACGCTCGATTTATTTCACTAATGCAAGATAAGCAAACCTTTGTTGGGAGCCCATCACGATCTGTTATAACAACCGATGTTATAGCTTTTAATATATCCGTAATAGACAGAGTTCCAGCAGTTGGGAAATCTGTTGTTGATTTGCTTTCATACAGGGAAAGTAAAACCGGTCCTATCGATAAACATGTACGGCACATTTTATCAAATTCTAGTGTCATGGTTACCTTTTATTATAAGCTTTCTCTTTCGGCTTAAATTCTTTCCTGGTTAATAAATCAAAATGATTTGTTGATTACCAACAAAACTTCCGTATAAACAAAACTTTCTCGCTTTTGCCAAGCAAACAATTTATCGCAATAATAACACTCTAATACTTTGTATAGACCTCCACATAGTTTCTCGTTCGTAAGAATTTTTTAATTTAATTTAATTTAATTTAATTTATTCATTACAGATTCATCAAATACATAGATAACTACAAAATATATATATATAATATTAAAAAACAGAGAATAGAAAACTACTGCCAAATGTAACAGTCGGACATCCAGACAGGGAACACCACATCATCCAAGGCACTGTCTTAGCAGACACTTCAAATTCCGCCTAGATATGTCCAAGTCGAAACTACCGAAGTGTTGATTGAAGAGGCGGGACATCGACGTGACGGGCTCATGCATGCCGTAAAGAGTACGGTGGCCTGGGACGAATAGGAAGTCGTGATTCCTCAAGGTGCGTTGAGGTATAGCAAAGTTAACAGCCTCCAGTAATTCCGGTGAATTAATAGTTCCCTGCAAAAGATCGAACATAAATACTATTTTTGAAATATTGCGCCTCTTTTCTAGAGAGTCCAACGAAATTAATCCCAGACGATCGGCATAAGAGGGAAGCACCAAAAGATCATTCCAGGGAAGACCGCGTAAGGCAAACCTAAGGAATCTGCGCTGCACCGCCTCGATGCGGTCGATGTGAATATCAAAGTAAGGGGACCACACAGGGCTAGCATATTCCAAAATAGGTCTAACGAAGGTACAGTATAGAAGCTTGGTCAGGTAGGGATCATCAAGTTCCTTAGACCATCTCTTGATGAAGCCCAGCATCGAGTTAGCCCTAGAAACAATAGAGTCAATATGGTCCTCGAAAGAAAGACGAGAATTGAGGACCACTCCCAAGTCTCTCACCCTGTCAACCCTACCCAAGACAACGCCGCTGATGGAGTAGTCAGAGAGGACAGGATGTCTTCTACGAGAAAAGGTCATAGCGGTGCACTTGCTCACATTTAAAGGAAGGCGGTTACGCAGACATCAGTCGCTAAACACCGCCAAATCTGAGTTCAGCATAACAGAGAATTTTACTACTGGACAAAAGAAGCGAAACATCGTTGATATATATGACATACAGGAGTGGTCCAAGTATACTACCTTGAGGCACCCCCGAGGTGATAAGGATTAGGTCGGAAAGGACTCCACGAAACAAGACACGCTGTGAACGACCTGTCACGTAAGACGTCAACCAATTAACGAAATAAGAAGGAAAACCGAGAAGGGACAACTTATATACCAAGATTGCATGATCGATCCTATCAAAGGCCTTACTGAAATCAGTAAATACACAGTCCACCTGCTTGCCAGCCTCAATGGTCGGTAAAGAATAATTAATGAATTCAAGGAGGTTAGTAGTCGTCGATTTTCCTTTAAGAATAAAGTGCAATTGTAAAATAAAACTCGTTTTTTTCTGCAATAACCAAATTGATCTTAATGTCGAAACAAGTATCTTCTTCTTCTCGGCCCCCTGCCCAGCCGTTCCACTTTTCGTTTTCAGTAATTCCAGCGGGTTCGTGGGATACCTGCACCGAGGCGCGATGGTCGCTGGGTTACTGAATTCGAATTCCGTGTGCTCACATAACAGTGGCTCCAAATGAGGTTCCTCATTTTTGCTATAAGTTTTGAGTTCTTCGGTAAACTCAGATAAGTCTTCGACATACATGTCCTCTGTTTCCTCATATAGGCTGCTAGTTATATATTTTTCGGCTTTCTCGCTTTCGGATTGGTAGATTAGAGATTGATTGTTATGGAATTGACTACATATTGACTGAAATGTGTCAATTCGAATTTTGAAAGAGCTTTCCTTGTGCCTGACTTTAGGAGCCTTTTTGTGATTCACAATGGCTTCGGAAAGTTGCTCGTGAAGAGCCTTTTGTGTTTTAAGGATTTTTTCGATTTCCATATTGTCTATTTTTTGGTCTACCCGGTTCGAATGTGAAGCCTATGCTAAGACTTAAACGAAGAAAGGAGTGCCGGGTCATTGACAAGACCAAATTTTAAATTCAATATGTCTTTAGTAAAACGAAAAAATACCTTAAAACTAAATAAAAATTCAATAACTTTCAATAATAAATAATGTAAGACAATAAATAATTCAATAAATAAAATCAATAATAATAATAAAAAATAATAAATTCAAATAAATAAAAAGATTTCAAAAAAAGAAGAATCAGGTATTCAATCCAATTAGTTTTCTGTGAAAAGAGAAAAAATAGAAAGCGAGATTAGTTTTTAGAATAAAAATATTTCTGCTGAAAACAGCACTAAACAGTGGCTGAAAACAGCACCACGAAATTGTAGCCGAAAACAGCACCAGGAAATTGTAGCCGAAAACAGCACCACAACCTACGACTAAAGAACGAAAGGAAGGGCCCATACGAAAATTTTCTGAAGCAAATTTTAAAATGGTATAGGTTTTTACTAACACAAATGGAAAACTACATTGGTGTAGTTAAAGAAAAATTTTACTGCAGAGGTTCTTTTTAACAAATTTAATTATTTTGGCGCGCACTTTAAATTAAATAACGCAAAATTTATCTTTGAACACTAATTTTTTAAAACACTTGCTTTTAAATTTCCACATTTGATTTTAATAAGTCAATTATACATATTTTTTCAGACGTGTTATGAGGGCATTTAAAATGTTTAAAATAGACTTATTTTATTAAAATCAAATGTGAAAGATTTAAAAACAAGTGTTTTAAAAAAACGGCCTCCCTCCTCTTTTTGACCGGGCTTGGGACCGACTTCGGCAGAGTTGCGGCTTTGGTTGCTTGAAATGGTTCTTACTACATTAAATTAGTGGCTAGGATAATACCTATAGTTATTAAATTCTGTACATTATCTATATACTCTAAATTTTATTAGGAAATCTAAAATAGAAATTTAAACAAATAAATAAACTATTCAAATTTTGTCAACTAATAAAAAGTTAATATTTCTCTAGCTCCCCCTTATATTAAAAATTGACCATAGCACTGAACCTTAAAAGAAAACAAACGAATGGCTATAAAGAAAAATTACAACTTACTTTTACTTCGCTTTGTTTTCGTGCTAAAACTAATTAATTTGCCTTCAATTAAGTCATTCAATGTAGCATTACTATTTAACAAATATTTGTTCTATATTTACCTATGAAACGAGACTCCAAGAGGATGATTTCGCACATTGTTCTCACACAAATTTACAATGCATTTCATTTTATCAACTATTTAATGTTTTCTAAGTAAACTTCACTTATAATGTCTTTATAATAAATTGTCTTTAATGTTTACTTAGTACTGCACTACACAAATTTTAAAAATTCTAAGCAAATTTCACACAACTTAAAATTTGCTTCCAGAGGACACTTGCCGGCATAAAAACTTTCACAAACGTAATGTCAAATTTTGGCAATCAGTTTCCAATTTGACAATATACGTATCGGCCTTTCCCTTTGTTCTTTATTCGTAGACCACATCTTAACATGGGAATAGGGAAAAGGAGGAAAGGAATATTTGCTGAAAAGGAAAAAATTATTAAAAGCAAAATAATAAAAATGCTGAAATCAGCAATACCTTTAAATATAATAATTAATAAATATAAATGTGGAGAAATCTTTACTAATCACACCGAAATCGGTTTAAATCAAACGACTTGTTTGAGTTCTGAAAGCAGAATAATTTTTGCTTGCCTAGCGCACTCTACTTATAGCATTCGAAAAGCATTGACTAAATGGGAAAAGTCCCGTGGTTGCTTTTTGAATGATATTTCTGTGCGAGTGTTTGAGACAGCTGATGGCTGTCATATTTTTTTGTGAAATGTCACTTTGTTTTGGTGAGGAATATTAACAGGTAAGTTTGTTTTTGATTATAATTATGAATCTTTAATTAATTTTGTTACATTATAGGAACTATCGATGGGGGGGGGAAACATGTTGGAACGTGAAGGAGATAGGATACTTGAATTAGTACAGGTAAGACAAATAATTTGATATAAATCGTTTAATTTGTTTCCTTTTTAGGTTGAGGATTCAACAATGGTCTAGTAGGAAGTCGGCTCTAACACCGCTTATATAAAAAGAATTCCAAACAAATTTGAGACAGAAGTTCTCGCCACGGGGGAGTTTCAGCTTCTAAAAAACGAGCCTTCGCAAAGGAAGAAGAAAAAATATGGCAATTTAGAAAAAAAAATCAAAAAATGTCCAAACGAGAAATCAGAATTGTGGTGAAAAATCAAATTTTTGCAAAAAAAATATTTTACCAAAAACAAAAAAAATATATCCAAAGAAAATCGACGTTGCAAAAAAAATCAAACGAGAATAGTGGTAGATAAAATCAACCTGAGCAATTTCAGGCTCCCAGAAGCTTCTTCTTCATATTTGCTGAGGATGCGAAAGGATGGAAGGAGGTAGGAACACAAACAAAGACCAAAAAAATCAAGAAGAGAAATGGGTTTACAAAAACAATTAAGAAATTTGAACGGTATTCACGAAAAGCAAAGAAATTTTGGAATCAAAAGAAGTTTAAAAGAAAAATTTCTTTTTGTTTTGGGAAAAGAAAATAAGTTTCCCCAAATGCCACAATCGCAATCCAGCCTGTGGCGCTTAGAGCTATCCTGAACCCAGACAAGCTAATCGAGCTTTTCCACTAGCCATACCAGGACAGCATCGAGGCTGTACAAGGTACTCGACTAGTGGAGTGTCTCGATAGCCACAGCCTAAATCCAGGCCTTCATAACACTCCAAAGCTCCCAACAGCATGAGATGCTAATGACCTCAGAGACTAGGCATACTCAAGGCGACATCGGGCATCACCAAGAGTACTCGCCATAATCCCGAGCACAAGTCATCTCATACTGAGGACAGGAAAACTTTGGATTCTGCGTCCTAGAAATGAAAACTTGTATGCTTGCGAAGACAAACAAGAGTACAAGGAGGATAGGTACGAAACATAGCGGAGCAGCCTTAGCAGACATGCAATCTTTTTAGAGGCACGTGGCTACAGAAGATGCTGGTGTCTTCCCTTGGGAAGACATGCTTCGCGTTTGGCGCCATGTATATGTAATGAGTGCGCGGTGTGAGCAACGTGAAGTTGCCGCGGGATGTCCAAGTGTCACGGCTAGGTGGCATCACGTGCGTAGCTCGTCGGTATGGGGTTGGGTTCTTGGACATCCTATCACGCATTAGCAAACTGAGTTTGTGTGCCTGTGGTGACAAAGGGTTGTGGACTCCCTCTGTCAGGTCTGCCAGGAAATAAAAAAAAACAGAAACAGATAAAGGGAAGAGCAACAGCCGTGGTGTTACCTGTTACCTTTAGCCACACTGAACCATCTTGAATTGACAAATGAAAATGTACCCCCCTAAAACGATGGTTCAGGCCACTAACCCAACCCATTCCTGGGGATGGGGGGAAGGGATGAGGGAACCAAGAAGGCGGAAGAAGTTTCCCGGAGTTCTTGAAATAAATTAAATTAACTCATAGTAATGAAGTTTATGTATTAAAAAAAAGGGACAATTTACATACTATAACTAGATGAAGCTTAGGCCTTACTCTTAAATTCATAAACTTGATTTGAAATTCTTGACAATTTCTTATTTAAGTATTTGGTTATAAATTTCTGTTTTCCTAAATTAAGTTACATATTTCCAGCTTAGTACAACTTTCAATAAAATAAATGTCTTGACGGATTAGCCCAAAATAGGTGAAACGCGCAGCCAAGCTGTCTATTATACTCGTTGAAAGCGAGAACATTAAGTGCAAAAAAAAAACAATGAAACATGTAAGAAAGAAAATTTATGGTATAAGTGATTATCTACTATAGTATAGTACCATCTTAACTACAAATATATAACCTCCTTTCATACTTATCTAATTAATCATTTACTTCATATTGCTTTGCACATAGGTAAGTTTCTGAACTATTACTTATTTCTTCATTGCTGGTTAAAACCGAGAAGGTAATACGTCAATAAAAGTGGCTAACTCTTAAAGAATAATAATCATAACGAAAAGGAGTAATTTTGTTTTCTTTTGTTTCTTTTCCCGCCGATGAGAGAACTTAGGAGATTAACCCGAGATATTTATCGCATGTATCTAGCTAGACAACATGTGTAGTACAAGGATACGTGCGCGAGATATATAAGTATATATGCTATGCTTATTTCGCGATAACGAGTACATTACTGTAGGCCAACAAAAAAAACCCCAACAACCGAGCTGTATCAATGAGTATCTGCGATATACCCCGGGTAGCGTATGACACACAATATGTTCGGCAGGGAGGAAGGAAGATATCTCATATTTATTAAAAGAATAACTACAAGCTGATTACGGCAGGGTGACAACTCAAATGGTGCTGTAACAATTGATTACCTAAGAAAGGCTAACTAATATAGAACTAACGAAACTTAACGTACTCTAAACTTGTGAATGCTGAAGAGAAAAATGACAGTAAGTATAAATTTTTTTTTTTGCAAAAGCTAAGCTAATAAATAAGGCACTAACACTAGCTGATTTCAAATATTTTCTTATTCTTTGTATATAAACAATGAGAGAAATTGGCAAATTGACAAAAATGGTAAGTTGTTCGTTTCCAAAAGTCGTCTTATCTCTCGAATTAAATATTAAGATATTAATGTTTTTTGTTTTAATTAGTAATAATAATAATAACAATAATGTTTTTATTTAAATACAATTCTTAACATATTACATTAACGTTGGCCCTCTTACAAACAAAAGAAATATTCAAAATTATAATATTCAATTCAGTATTAAAGAAAATCCTTCAATCAATTAAATTATTCAATCACAAAAGAACAGTAACAAAAACAGAAAGTTGAAGCTAAAAACTATGTAGATATTAAAAATATGTAATTCGTATAATCCACTGTAATACGGTTAACGGAAAAAGAAAATAACAAGAAAAGAAAAACTAATTCGACACTGACCGCAGTCGTCTGTCTAGATTGGCATACTCACAATTACGTTCTATAAGCAGTACTTGTGAACAAAATAATAATGTGGTGAAGAATTAATACACAAAAGAAAAAAAGAAAAGAGAAATAATTATTGACACTGAGCTGATTTTCACTTGAAACATAATAAACAGTTCAATATACTATGGGCCCTGTGAACGTGCACGATTAATCGCCCAGCATCTGCAACCATAAAGCAACACACGGGTTCTGTTTAAGTTAGGAGTTGTACTCTTCGATTAGCATTTTGCGATATTTCCACGCCCAGACACAATACTTATATAAACCCTTCCAATCCTTACCGTTAAGAAACTCAATCACTTCATTTCGAGCAAGCACTCTACTCCCCAAAAACTGAAGCCTGTAACTTGCGAATATTGGACACACCCCGATGAAATGCTCAGTATTTTCTTCCTTATTTTGATTACAAATTGAGCACTCGGAATTGCCCTCCGTTCTAAATGGGTTTACATTTAGCCATAAGAGACCACCCCTACACATAAACACGTATCTGATAAGTTCTATATTGTTGCCATCCTCGAAATAATTTAAATATCCATTTAGGTTATGGTTCAACTCTTTATATAATTCATGGCGGACACTTAGTCTAGCTTGCTCCAAAAAGAGATTGCGTCTCCACACCGACTCTTTCCACAAAATCTCTTCCAGGTTTTCACAAAACGTTGCAGTATTTATTGCAACAGAGTGTTTCTCTGATAATTCACACAAATCATTATACCAACTAATTCTTTTTTCCATTACTATATTTGCGAGAATATTGGGTAGTCTACTTGGAGCCATCTTGCAAATAACCTTCATAATATAATTATAATGCATCCCCAAAGCGAAGAGTGACGCACATGGCAGTCCAGTTTCTAAGTGGAGCATATAATTTGGGGAACTATTTGGCAGTCCAAACAGTTTTTTCACAAAAAATCGTAGTAATTTGTCAGTCTCATCAAAGTGAACAAAACCCCACACTTGCGCTGCATATGTCATGATAGCATTGCATACAGCATTATACAACTTGAATTTATCAGATAACTTTATGTTGCGCTTTTGAATAAAACTTCTCCATGTTATATTAATACTGTTCATTGCCAATTTCAATCTCTCCTGTACATGACTCTTATACGACAATTTTGGGGTAAATATAACTCCCAAATATTTGTACTCCTTGACAACTTCAATCTCCTCTCCCTGAAAAAACCACTTCTCATTAACCGCCCTCATTCCGCCATCCCTACAAAATATCAATACTTTGGTCTTGGCAAGATTGACAGATAAACTCCACAATTTACAATAACTTTCTAGGTTCTTAATCATTTTCTGCAAAGTAACTGGGTTATCCGCTAAAAGTACCACATCATCAGCATACATTAGAAGTCGAATATGCATGCTCTCCAGGGTAATGCCACCGCCAATTGACTCGTGTAAAACGTTTGTGTAAAGTGCAAACGGCTTAAGACACAACCTTGGCGCACACCCGATGTTGTTTCAAACCACTCCCCACAACTTTTTCCGTTCCAAACAGAAGACATCGTACCAGAGTATAAACCCTTTAGGACATTTATGAATTTTGTTGACACCCCAATGTTGTACAATTTGTACCATAGCGCTTGTCTATGGATGGAATCGAATGCGGCGCTAAAGTCGACAAAAAGAGTGTACTTCCACGAACCTATTGAGCCTCTCCAGCAGAATACCACAAAAAACTTTCTGTATCGTATCCATAAATACTACGCCTCGGTAATTCTGCGGAATATTAGGATTCCCCTTCTTATAAATTGGGAAAATTAAGGAACGAGAAAAACCCTCAGGTACAGTTCCTGAATTCAAGATGTGGTTAAAGGTTTTTAAGAAGCAACTCAAGAAATTGTCAGGGGCATTTTTATAAAACTCCACCGGGATTCTATCAGGGCCAGGAGCCTTGTCATTCTTTGATTTGAGCAGCACCGCTTTCACCTCCTCCAACACTATGTCAAGATCCAGTTCTGCAACTTCAGACAAAGGTGATGCATATAATATCTGATTCGTATTCTGTGGGCCAGCTAGCAGTGACGCAAAGTACTCACTTAGCACATTTATTTCCAAAGCATCGCCAATACTAAATGGGATTTTTTTTAACTTCTTAGCTAGCTGCCACCAATCCCTAGAATCTTTTACATTTGACAATTGATTCCCAATATTTTTATAATAATCCCTCCTTTTGGCTAGACATAAAGATTTAAATTCCTGGTTGGCACTGGTGTATAAAAATTTATTAAATGGAGAACTGTTTTTACGATAAATGTTAAGGAGCTTGAACGATCTTCGTCTTGCCGCCAGACATGCGTAATCAAACCAAGGTTGCTTAAAAGCAACTCTATTTGATTTATTTGACTTAACGGCCGTCCTCCTAATTAAATCCAGCAGCCTGCTTGTTGATGGCTCCGCTTCACTACAGTTTTGGAGATATTCATCCGTGTTCACTCGCAGCCTATTACTATATGTATCTATAGTTTGTAACTTCCAACTGAGACTTGGTAGGAGCGACAACTTCTTAATGCCACTGGCCGCACAGGCAGAATCACTTAAATTCAAATGAAGGTAAATAGGGAGATGATCGGAGTAGATCACATGTTCTACTTTAAAATCATACACTACCCCAAGAATATCGTATGAGACCAGTGCTAAATCTATACAAGATGCCCCCTGTCCACCTATAAAGGTTAGACTACCCTCTGAGTCCGACTTAGATCTACCATTTAATATTCCGAGGCCATGTTCCACGCATAATTCTAAAATTTTCCTACCATTCGTGTTTAGCATTTTATCTTTTGACTTCCGATTTGCATTTAGCATAGGACAACACTCAGAGATGATCTCTGGCAGAATCTGTTCTTCACCCACTCTAGCATTCAAATCCCCCACTAGCATAACTCTTTTTTCACTGTTTTCGCGTAAAATCTCGCTAATTTCTCCATAGTCTGCTAATCAATTACTAGGGTTAAAATAGCAAGGAATCAAGTACACAATTTCATTATTAGAATTTATCTTTAGACTTACTTTATTTTTTATTGGGTAAAATACTACATTTTTATTATCTGTCCTAAACCCGTACAAACATCCGCCTGAAGCTCTTCCGAAATCACGATTACGAACCGCAGGTACCCAATGCAAATTGAAACCTCCGAAAAATTTAACATAATTTTCACATTCATTAGACATGACAAATGTTTCCACAAGCAAAAAAATATCAAATTGTTTCACAAAATTATAAAAATTGGGATAAATTGACTTGGTTGGTTGGTTGGTTTTCGAGGGGGGAAAGATGCATGTCTTCCTTGCACTGAGGTCTTTGGTGGCCCGTTGTACGCCCCCTGCTCGTCAGCGTACCCTAAAGTCCACTGTCGAGCCAACTTATCCCCGTAACGAATTGGATAATTCGATTATACCCTGATTTCTTTACTTCTGCTAACTCTTCGCAGTAGTATGTTCCTAAGATTCTAGATCTTTTTTGCGTTAGGGCTGGACATTGGCCGAGAACGTGTAATACGGTCTCGTCTTCTTCCCCACATCCCCTGCATAGACTGGTGTTTGCCCTTCCTATTTTTATGGCATGAGCTCTTAGTCTTGCATGTCCTGTCACAAGGCCAACCAAAAGTTTCAGTTTGGCCCTGTTAAGCTTAACGATCTTTTCAGATTCATGTGCATTGAGAGTTCCCCAAAACGCCTTTGTGTGTCTGGCGATGTCGGATCCCTCCCATTTTTGTTTGTGCTTCCTCGTTCCATGATTTCTTTTCTCACTTCATGGATGGGTATGCTCAGGTTGAGCATTATTGGAGTTTCCTCATTTGCGCCCCACCGCGCCAGTTCATTTGCTTTTTCATTTCCTGGGATGCCGCAGTGCCCCGGCACGTATATTAGGGTGACATCGTTTTGTCTCCCTAGTTGCGTAAGGGTCTGCTTACATCCCTCTATTGTTTTGGATTTAACCCCGGCGTTGGTTAACGATTTGATGGATGCCTGGCTATCCGTGCATATTGCGATCCTGGAGGATGTTATTCCTCGTTCTATTAGCTGTTTAGCTCCTATCTCTATCGCTGCGATTTCACATTGAAGAACCGACGAGGAGTTGTTAACCCCTCCCCTTAACTCCAGGTTTAATTCCTCGCACGATATTCCAAAGCCACAGCCACGCTCGCATTTTGAGCCGTCTGTGTAAATCGCTAAAGTGTTTTCTTGGATCACCCTATTGTTAATCCATTCACTTTCTGTCGGGAACTGAGTTTTGAAAATTGTCTCCAAATTCGGATTACCCGTTTTGAAATCCCAGCAATCTTCTTCCTCAAAGAATCTCTTGATCGTATTCCCATTACATACTTGGACGATCTTCTCATGTTGGGTTTGCACTCCCCTTACCTTCCACAGTTTATTCATTCGCAAGCGTATAGCCGAGTTTAGTGCTACTTGCTTAACGTAGAACTCTTGTGGAGTTATATTTAGAATAACCTCTAAGGCCCTTGTCGGTGTTGACCTAGTGGCCCCTGTTATGCCTAAACAGCACATACGCTGGGCCTGGTCCAAACAGTGCTGGTTTCTGCCCACCTCCATAGCTTTCCACCAGACTATCGCTCCATGTGTCATCATGGGTCTGATTACACATGTGTATATCCATTTTATAATATAGGGTGATAGTCCCCATACCTTACCTATAGCATTTCTACACGTCCAAAGAGCTCTTACCGCTTTGTTTTTCTTCTCGTGTAGGTGCCTAGCCCAGTTTAGTTTCCCGTCCATCAGCACACCCAGAAATTTGGCCTCCTTCTTTAAGGTTAATCTAGTGTTTCCGATGCACGGGGGAACTATCTTTCTTAAATTATGTCTTTTAGTGAATCAGCAGAGTTCCGTTTTACTTGGGTTTATCTTCAGTCCGCAATCCTGCGCCCAAGAGGTTGCCATGTCGATCGCTTCTTGAAGCATGTATCCCAAGCTTTCTTCAAACTTACTTCTAACCACTATCGCTAGGTCGTCCGCATAACAAGTTATGAAGAAACCTTTATCTGATAGGGCTTCAAGTAATTCATCAATCACTATCAGCCATAAGAAAGGTGAAAGAATCCCTCCTTGTGGAGTTCCTCTATTTACCCTCGCCATCAGTTGTTCATTTCCGAAACTTGTAATTATGATTCGGTCTTCCAGCATGGACTTTATCCATTTGATTATACTGTGATCAATCCCCTTCTCCCTCAATTTATTGAGAATCTTATCGATTCTGACATTATTGAAGGCTCCTTCTATGTCAATGAAGCATCCTAACGCTACTTCTTTGTACATCAATGCTTTTTCCACTTGGTGTACTAGGCTGTGTAGAGCGGAATCGACCGATCTACCTTTCATATATGCATGTTGACAACTTGATAGTTGATTTATGCCTAACTGGTTCCTTACTTCCCATTCTATGAGTCTTTCTAGACTTTTCAGTAGGAATGAGGTAAGGCTGATTGGTCTATAAGCATTAGGTGTGCTATAGTCCGTCTTGTTTGGTTTGGGTAGAAATACTACCTTTGCCACTTTCCAGTTTTTAGGAGTGTAACTGAACTTTAGACACGCTCTAAAGAGTAGGACGAGTCTGTTCCATAGTATAAATTGACTTACTTTTTAGACCTGCCACATTGTAGAATAAAATTTTTAATGACTTTTGAGTACAAAACGGTTGCGATGAGTCTAGACAGACGGCGGTTTCCTAGCTTGAAATTCTTTGAGAGTTACAAATATTAATTTCCCTTAAATCATTACGAGTTACGGGCCTTGCCAACAAATCATTAAGATTCGTGAATTGAGTGTTGTAAATACAATTAATTTCTTTTACCCCATCACTTTTGTTATGAATTAGGTTGTCATTGCACCAAATAAATACCTTCTTCTGTATGATTAGACTGTCGTCACGGAGTTTTGTTTGGATCTTAGGATTGACCTTGTGTAACGCAGATTTTATTACAGCAAGTTGTTTACGTTTCTGCCTCGCTGCTGGAGCGAGGTCCCTGGTAACAGAAATATCGGTGCCTGCTAGTTTTCTGCAATTCTTTAGTATGTTTCGGACGCTATTTGTGCTATCAAGTTCAACCAATATAATAGGTTTCCCTGGTTTAGATTCTCCGATTTTCATGGTGTTCTTTATGGTGTAGTTCTCTGCTACTTGTAGAGTGTCAGTGCACAGTTTCCGACAAGTGGTTTCCGGGTCATAAGTATCGTCTAATCCACGAATAATAATGTTATTTTTCCTTGCACCATTCTCAACCCTATCCAGTCGGTCGTTCAATAGTCTTTCCCTAATGATAAGATCATCCACCGTCTTTTTCAATGCTTCATTTTGCGATCGAAGGTAAGTGATTTCTTCTTTTATTTCTGACAGATCATCTTTTGTAGCCACATTTTCTGCCTTTATCGCTCCCCGAATTGCTTGAAGTAGCTGTTCCATATTTAGTGCGTCAATCTGACATCCCCTTGGCATGTTGAATGGCTGATGTTTTTTACTAAGTTTCTTATCCGGTGGAGAGTTAGGGCTTCTGGGTCTTTTACCTTGATCACTATTGGCTTTTGAAACAATTGTAGATGCGTTCATCAGGTCGTTGCAGTGACCAGCAAATGTAGCGCTTCTTGTGTGTGGAGTGAAATGGTTCGCTCACCTTCAAAACGTTTAAACAGCCTAAAGCTTGCTTATACCGAACTTATCAGTGGAGTGAGTTCGTGTTCCGGAAAAGAAAAACAAAACCGTGTGAGTCTTTAAGAGAAAAACAATCCGCATTCAGTTTCTCGTTTTAGCAAGATGGCCACTGAAGTACTGTCAAATAATTGCAAAATGTAAAGTATTAATTTATCTCTTTTCCAGTCGGCTTTGCAACCCGTTTTCAATATATTGACTGTATTTCCGCGTAAAATATCAATTCCAGCACAGTAATATAATTATAATGAGCAATTTCTTTAAAACTTCAATAAAATGTAAAGAGCAAATGTAAGCTTGACTTAACCACTTAAAACAGTATTGCCAACCCGTTTTAATTAGTATAAGTTGCGGAAATGCGGATATTTATTTAGAAAGTAAAGTAGTAATGTAAGTAGTTTTTTATTGTTTTTTTATTTTATTTATTTGAAAGACTCACTATTTCTACCATAAACAACGATTTTTCATTAAAAGACGAGTTTTAAACGAGATGGATAAGCCGAGTTTTGAAACGGAACGACTCAAATATAGTTCATAATCCTATAACTGTTTTTATTTTTCATAATTTCTTAAACTTTGAAATTAAATTTCTAATTAAGTAGCTTGCCGATCCGAAACCAAAGATAAAAAAAACTTTATGAGCTATATGTAATGTGGCACAGTTTATACGGCACCATGAATGCACCATTTTCCTCTGTAATTGCTGCCACTGCTTTCTGCTACGGAGCGGATGTCATACGTCTGACTTCTGGGAAAAAGAAGACAAAACGTTCCGTGACAGCATCAGGTGCATGGCAGCAAACAGAAGTAAGTAAAATCTATTTATAAATAATTTCCACGTTTATCCAAGCCATCCTTGCCTGGATAAACTGGTAATCCTAGTCATTTAAAATTGCAGCACGTAATATAAGCGTAAAGTACTTGTTTTCGGAACGTGATATTCCGACGTGGAAATTCCAACGCTATCCGGGGAAACAAACACAAATCAAAGTGACCTCCTTAATGTAAGGACTAAACTCTGTAGGAGACTATCACAGCCATTGCCAGACATCTAGAGATACTTAAAAGGGGGAACTTTTATTCAGGCGTACAGAAAGCGCATCAAACGCCAGCCCGGCCACCGCTTGCACGTCACCATTATTAGACTCAGGCCAGGCCAGACCCCTCAACATGTATACTTCCAAATTAACAGGGAAGTGTTAAGGTAACAGAATTCAGATTTGGTTACTTGGAATTCTCCGACGCTGGCATTGCTATAGTGAAATGGGAAAAATTTTTGTTTTCATGCAACAAGAGCATAACTGTCTTAATTAAGACGTTCATTTATAAAAACTAACCGCTTGTTATTCCCCGCCGATCATTTCGCCGAACTACGTTATAAAAATATCTTTTGGGGTTGTTCCAAAGCATGTAAACATAGGCAACAACTTTTTTTTTCATTTTCATAATATTGCACTCAACATTTATTTCAAAAACAAAAGAACAAAAACAAAAGGGTGTACCTTAATTAAGTATTAGGGTTATCATTTTACATTTTATATTAGATTTGTGTATTGAGAGAGATTTTAAATTTAATTTTTGGAATGCTGTTCGTATTTGCGTATATGCGAGAAAAGAATTGAAAAATTGTGAAATTGGTTCTATGGAGGACATTTCAGAACGTCGTGTCATCCTGTCAGTAGTTAAGGCAAGTCTTTGAAAATAGTTCAATTAGTGATTAATTAGTAGGAAATAATTGTATCGAAATAATTACTTACTTACGCACTTACACCTAATTGGTAGATATGATTGAGACGAAAGGAAAGAAAAAGGAAAAAAGAAATGTTCAATATTTACTTTAGAAATCGTACTTATATTCGTAAGAAATGCGAATCCCGCTTACCGAATAGGTACTTTTGCGTTCGCCAGTATATCTCTTAGTGAGACGTTTCGTACGTAATATAGATATTTTATTTTCTGGTTGGAAATTTAATGATATTGTTGCTTTTATGACAGTTTACACTACGTTGGACTTTTGTGCACAAAAGACCCCGCCGCTGCAGCTAGTTAGTTACCGTCAGGCATAACTTACCTTAACTTTGATTGATTTTCGCAACTTTTTAGCCATTGGTCCAATTCCTATGATAAATGCTTAGTTTGAGCAAATAAATTTTTATTTCTTTTATAGCTTATTGATTTTTTTTTGCATTTGCAAATGATGATGACCCAGGTGGCCTGGAATTTAGAGACGTAGAATAATTAAGTTATACATAAGCATATATTCCAAGTGAGCCTTACCGTATAAATACCAGTCGCACTTCTTTTATGGTTTATGAGTTAGAGACAATAAGTATTACAGGATGTTTGAATTATTCACTGGATGTCAATATATTATAATTATATGAACTAAGTTTGTCTTTGTTTCAGGTATTCCTATGAAGCTTCTTGTCCCTCTTGCCCCCTCCCCCTCATCCTGACTCCCTCCTCCCTTGTCTTAAATTTGTTTTTTTTTCAGCACCCTTTTTAGGTTGGGCCTACACCTTAGCCAGGTGTAGGAAAGTGGTGGGTTAGTGAGCAGAACCATCGCATATGGGCGTAGTTTTTTTCTTGCTTTTGCGAATTTCAAGAAGAAGAAGGAGTTCACTACCTTCTTTCGCCACAGTCACGCGAACTTCTGTTTGCAAAGTGTGAATAAGATGTCCAAGAACCCAACCCCATACTGACGAGCTATGCACGTGCTGTCAGCTAGGCGTGCCACCTGGACATCTTGCGGCAACTTCACGTTGCACAATCCGCACACACATTACATATATTACAACCTTCCAAGAGTCACTGGTTTTGCGTATATATGTTTAAAGGTTACATAATTTCAAAACAAATAAATTTTATAACTTGAGTCCGCAACTTAACCAAAAGCACAATTCTGTGCCTTACTCATTAAATCAGACTATAGTTTCCTTTTTCTTCTGAAGGAGTGCCTGATGTCTTGTGGTGGCAAAACAAAATGAGAAGAGTGGGGCTTATGTGGCCTCACTGCTGATGAAATGGGTCATCACTACCCACTGGAAGTAAGTCCCCACCTTTTATTTTTGTGTTGGATAATCCCTGAACTAAAGAAGGTATATAGAGAAAGTACTGCCAATTCGATATACCAAATTAAGAAAACAAAAACTTCTTCCCTCCCATATGGTCACTATTTCCGCTATTTTTCGTGCCCTTTCGCGCACCATGTACATTTACAAATTTGCTGTCAAATGACAAATGGCGCGAAAGTTTATTTTCCTGCATATTGAATCATTCTTCGTTTGTTGAGTCGTTTTGTTGCTAAACCCGGCTCGACTGCATTGTTACAATGCATATTTCAATACAAATTACAAAAGCATTGAGGTGATTCAGAACCGTCATAGTGACATTTACCATGTAATTAGTTGAGTTTTTCGTGCTTTCGCGTAAATGTTGTACCACAGCACTGCGCCATACTTAATTTAAGGGTAGAGCAGCCAACTTTAAAAAAACCGGAGGGAAGATTCTTCGTGCAGTTTAACGAACCTGGGCCATATTGGCGGTACTTTCTCTATATACCTTCTTTATTAATTTCAACACATTTCATTATGGTTTACCTAGCTTAAGAACTGCCCTTGTACACAATTAATATTCAATCAACTAGTTTAAAATAATATTTCAAATTGGTCAAATTTGTTCCTCACCTTAAGCGTTACTAACATCAACAGGAACTGAAATGAACTCGTTCTGACGAACATTGCAATACATTAGTCGTAAGCATTAATAAATAATAATTAATAAATTGAAGAGCAATTAAGAACTCATTCTTCTTGTTATCTGGTGTAGTGATTTATATATCGCATGCACTTAACAGCAAAGATGAAGGTATTGACTTAAAAATCTTCACGTAAAGTTAAAGAACTTTACGAATTCCTTGCATTGGATTCTTTGAGTGTTTTTGATTTTGTCACCGAGACATAACACCGGGGACAACTGGAGTTACTGTGACCCTGCACCAAAGTGTCATCTGCTTCCAAGTGCGAAACCCTGTGTTCGAGTTTATTAGTGCCACCCGCTGTCAAATTGCAATTGAAAATTATGGAGATTAATAAAAAATCAGCAATTTCAGCAATTATATTTATTATAATTATTGGTTGGTTGGAAAAGAGTAAAGATTTTTCGTTTTTTCTCATTTTTATTATAACAGGACAGCAAAAATAATTAATTAAATATAAAAAATCGCAACACGCAAGCACAATGCCAGTTACTTTTACTCATCTACTTCATTTGTGTTAGTAGTGTCACAGCTGTTCCTGGTCCAAACCAGGGGCAATCGGTGCTAGCACCAAGGGCAAAATGTGGCAAAAACGAACAATCCGAAGCAAAACTCGAGTCATGGCACCGCAATCTCGAACATGCATTTGCTTCTTCAAGGCACAAGTGTTAACACCGAAGCAAAATCGAAAACACCCTTTATTAAACGACTTCCCAAAAAACGAAAGGTTATAAGTTCGACATGTGACATGTAGGGTGGTGTGCATATACACTTGTGCTCATATAATTAAGTCACATGGTTAAGTTGATTTTACTCGGTGTAGTTCTTAACTTTTATCGATAATATTAAATCAAATTAATAGAAATAATACAAATCAAGTGTAACGAATTCATTTATTCCAATTTTTTTCAAAAATAAACTCATTTGTGTATAAATTCATTTTGAAAAGTTCAATAGTGCTTAAGCCACAGTCAACACATAATTAAGTCACCTGTGAAAAAAATTAAATTCTTTATATTTTTTATTTATAATTTGATTTTACCTTACTTACATTTAATATTTAGTTGGAAAGCCCTTGTTTCTAATGACTTCCGCACACATCTGCTATTCATAGTATTAACTAAAGCTGCACATTGGTCTGAAGAGATGTTGTACCACTCTTACTGAATGATTTCCCAAAGAGCATGCTTATTAGGGGTTTTTTTCGCTGCAACAGTCCTTTTTATGATCCCCCATAAGATTTCGATGGGGTTCAAATCGGGACTTTGTGCAGGCCACTACAGAATTTTTATGCGGCTGGCCTCCAACAAAGATTTAACGACCCGGGAGCGGTGTTTCTGGTCGTTATGTTGTTGAAAGACCCATGCTAAGGGCAAATTGTCTGCGAAATCCCCTTTTAAATTTTCGTATAAAATGCCTTTATACATTTCGCCAGTCATTTTTCCTTCTATCTTTTCAATTGGACCAACGCCAGATGAGGTAAAACATCCGCAAACCAATACTGACGGGCCACCATGTTTTACGGTTTTTTTGTGTAACTTTTGTTATTTTGAAGAAACAAAACTTTCGGAAGCTAGTCGTTTGGAGCGATGAGTCGAAGTTCAATGTGTTCGGGAATAAAGGAAGACCCTAAGTCAGGCGCCCCCCGTTAAAAGAATTGCACCCTTTTTTTGAAGTCGGCTCAACTTTTTTTTTAAGAACAATTTTAACTTCAAAATATTCAAGGTTATGTTTGAAAAACCAAAAGCATGTTACAACGTAACGTGCAAATTGCAGTGACGGTAAGTGGATGGTGGAAGTCGATGGAAAGTGGGGTCGGGGAAATTAGGGAGGTTTAAAGGAGACAAGGAGAGTTGATGCGCTGAAGGGGCCCAAAAGTGTTGGAAAATATTATAACAAACACCCGTACCTTCTGTATACAAGGTATTATAAACAGTTTTCACCTGAAGAGGTGAACATTTTGTTTTGTCTGTTTGAAACATCGTGCCTAAAAACAAAGCAGGGCAAGGCACAACTAGGTCTTAGAATTATAAGAAAAATTTTATTTTATTTTCTCAACAACATTTATTTCTTCTAAATTAAAAAAGTTGAAATCTCTTCATATATTAACTAAACCGCTTCCCAAATAGCTAAAATACTTTGGTTCATATTATGCCAGACACTTTTTAACACATAGTAATACACAACCGAAAGGAAAAATGCATGAATGAAAGAACAATAACTATAAATGGAGGAATAATATTTTTCAGCTTAACGAAAACCGTATTGGACTTGATGTAGTGTGTGTGAGTTTCATAATTTCTTGTGCTTGCCTATTTGATTCTAAGCCCCAGACATCAAGCAGCCGGCGATCCATTGCACACACTCTGAAAAATTAAAAGAATTAAAACAAAATTCTTTAAATATTATTTCTTAAAGTAATTTGGCAATAAACTGCGTTGAGTTCTAATAACTGCGCAGAGTTCTAATAAAATTATTTGAATTTGAAGTCATGACTCTTATTTAAAAATATTTCAAAGACATGTGTGATGATTGGATCTATAACCCTAAATTACTACTAACATTTTATTATTTCACTTGCTCTCTTCTGGATACTAACCGATAATCGTAAATGATTAGTTTGGATAGCCCTAAAATAATTTCGACTGAAAAGTTGAAAGTAAGAATGGTTTTCAAGCACGTGAATCGATTACAAACGTATGTTGCCATAATTTAAAGCAATTCTGATATATGTTACATTCATAAAAGGGTATACAAAGTCATTTCTTTTGTAATAAAAAATCCAAAATTGCGGCCGCCGGAGGAGGTGTGCGAATTTCCGGGGGTAAACGGCTTACATCGCTGTCGAATTTAAACGCGTTTAATGTACCGAAAATAATAGTAATTTCAAAAAACCTTTTTAAGAATAAATTATACTTATATATAAAATAAATTGATTTTTCAGATGTATTAACCAAGGTAGAAGTCTCCCTTAAATTAATTTTAAAATATTGCTTACCGTCCGCCTGATAATGAGCTTAAAAACTTCCAATAACTTGAACGTAGATTGAGAGGCTCAAATGTAGCAGCATGGAATAGCACCGCGGTACTAAGGCAGTACAGTACAACTGTAAATCCAGGCATTTTTGGAACGATGCTTTTCTTTATTCCAATGTTATATGTAATCTAAAATGTCACAAAGAATAATGCAAATTTGATACAAAAAATATTTTTAAAAGTTATCTAACCTGTAAAGCTTTCCACATTATATAAAGAGCTATTGTCGTATCTGGATATTGGGTAAATGCCGCACTAGCAAGAAATCCAGCTGGAATTGCATGCATGGGATGATCAACTCCTGTAATGTGCCTTAGAGTGCATGAAATTGTCTTAAATAGATGTTGGGCTAGTAGATATAGTTTTCAAGAAAAAAAGATAAACATACTTTGTACAAAAATGAAAATCCTCCCAAGAAGAGTCCCAATTTTAGAGTATCTCTGTGAAAAAGTGTTTTCCTCAATCTAAGTTTAAACTGCATAATCATCGGCAACTGTAAAACCAGTTTCAATGTAACTTGCAATCCAACACCAACTAAAAATAGCTTGAGACCACCGCGTAACGAATAGTAAATGCAACTATGATTATGCGGACACGTCCTGTGCTTTGGTTGTGCTTTTAATTTTTGAATAAGTCTCAGATAAACTTGCACAGCTTGCGAAATATTTCTGTAATTGTTCCTTTCCGATATCCGAACAAATTCATCCAGAGGTGCATCTACTGCGTCGGGATTAGGGCACCCTTCAATGGCTCTGGAACCTTCTTCATTGCGTCCAACCACAAATCGGATTATATCAAAGAGCGAATCACTGTAAAGGCCGTGAAGCCCTTGCCGATAGAAGTATAGAAGAATTGATGAACTCAAACCAAATATGATTGCTTGTCCATATGGAATCGATTTAACATAGCCCCGAGATGCTGCCATTCGAAATAACGTCTCAGTGGCCACGTTTGATACGTATAGAGCTAGAAGTGGTCGCCTTGTTGGTCGCTCAATAAAGATTGCAACTAAATTAGCTAGGAATGATGGCATAAATGCCACCGAAATGAAATAGAATTTTCCGAGTAAATTTCTCAATAAACAACTGAACATCACAAAAGAAAACCCATTTGTGGTCAGAAATGCTGAAGACTGTAGAATTCCTAAAATTGTACGTTTAATATCACGTCGGGTTGGAACACGACCACGCATTAAGAGGGAAAGCTAAAAATGATCTATTAGATTATTTGCTGAAAATTATGCAGTGTTGTTTTTATCTACCAAATATACAGCAGTATATATACGGACGCTATGCTGTGAAGCTTGCAACATAAGACCAGCTGTTGAATTCCAGCAGCTATCCGTCCAAGGATGAACATATTGAATGCAAGTTGAAGATATTGGAAGAAGTTTACTTTGCACATTCGTCATAGTTAACTAAAAGAAAAATAAATGAAATAATCCTTTGCTATCTAATTTATAAGTTATCACAAAGTGTTACAAATTTCAGTATATTGTAACAACTCAATAATTTCAAAATAGGTACGAGGGCACTTCCAGTTGAATGAGAGGATTTTTTATACAACCAGTTCTTTATGGTATGAAAAGCACTTTTTACGAAATTCAACTTTATTTAAAAAAAAAAAACTCTTTTATTTTTCACTTTTTAGTGTCTTCATTTTCAAAGCAATTTCATTGGCTGCACTCTATAGAGTGGAAACAGAATTCTATAAATCCGGCAACATATTACGAAATTAGCCATACCCACCATTTCATACCCTCATTTAGATACGAAATTCGTGCCATGGTGCTACTACGCCAACGTACCTTAGTGCCGTACCACACTTGTCCTGCTTCATCGCAGTTTGTTGGAGAGAGGGCGTGCAGGGGTGTATAAGGAAATCCGCACGGAACTTACCTATTTATGGTCGGATCGGCACGCATACATTCAAAGCAAGGTTTATTTGGGTTCGGAATCTGCTTTAATGTTACCACTACATACAATAAATTGCGTGTGTTCTACACAAAATCCGACACGACAAGTGTGGGCACTCGTGCGGACTTCATCGCGCGGAAGCAGGACAAGTGTGGTACGGCACTTATACAGCATGAGAGAATCCTCAAAATCGGGGCACGCAATACAAAGTAAGGGGACTGCTACCTCCTCTTCCCTTAGTCACTGTAGGTGCATTTTTTATCATTTACCAATGAGGAAACGTATTCTATACAACCGGTACAAAATCATTAAATTTGATATACCCTAATCCATAATTTTTGTCACGATACAAATAGAGCAAGTTAGGCCAAAATTGCAATTCTGACTGATCAGTTGACTGCAACTGAGTTTTCAGTCGAAGAAATTAAATTGCAGCTTCAGCTTTTGTCATTTTCAGAGATATTTCCATGTATATTTCAAATGAAGTTGGCCGCAGTCCAGTTTTGTGACTGCGACTTTGCACTTTGAGCAAAGTCTAAGTTCAGTCGCAGTCGAAGCTGCAATTTAATCATGTCACATGGATTTCCCATTTGAGCAAAGTCGCAGTCGGCTGATCAGTCGGACTTGTAACCCAACTCCACCCTATAAATTTTTTTCATGGTACCAATTAGTGATGGATACTATCGGATGATTCGAACTATCGATAGTTAGTAACTGAACGATTTTAACTATCGAACTATTTTATTCATTCATTGATTGATTGTAATCACAAAAATAAATCACTGCTCTTGGTACTAATTACTAATATTACTATACGATTCCTAACCGCATGTCTGCCCTGTTGTGACAGTCACCTGCATGGCGCATCACTACTTTTCAGTTTTCACATACACTCATCTCTATGAAACCCGAAAAAAATGTTATTATAGCTACGGTGTCTGTAAGTTCTGTTCGGTACCCAAAACAAACAAAAAGTAAGAAATTGTTCAGTCATTGAAGTAAGAAATCGTTTAGTGATTTTCGCGATTAATTACTATTTTTAAGTAACCAAGAAAATGTTAAGTCCAAAACACAATGACGGCATAGGCATCAGCATAGAAATTGACATTGTAATCGTCATCAGGATCGGTGGCGGCATTAATACCACATATCACACAATGACAGCATCATTATATAGCTAAAATAGTTGCCGTAGCAGGTTACGGATTATTTTATTGCAACGCATTAAAAAATGGCGCAAACAACATTTTTGGATGAGGGAAATTTTCTTGCAAAGGGGCGAGTTAGGTTATTTTGATTTTTGATTCCTCACTGATTTTTTCCATAATTTTTCCTTTTTTAAATTATTTTTAAAATTAGGGTCCCTTTTTAAATATAAACACCTATTTTACCGCACAAGTTCTATCAATTTTTCTTCAAAATTCATTTTTTACTTAAAAATGACTTTAACTGACGAGATGACATCAATTGATCAAAGCATCAACATAACCATCAGCATAATATGCGATGCCATCACTGGGTTAATCAGTATTGCCATACTACAGTTTTATTTTGACAAGCATGTGCTGATGCCGATGCCGTCATTGTGTTTCGGCCTTAAGACATATACTTCTGTAAAGGGGCACTTAATAGCGTCGGTTGGGCTTTTGGTTAGTTTTTATTTCCTTCAGTACTTATCAGTGATAGTTACGATTTTTTTTCTTATACTTGTCAGTCTTTCTTTCTTTCTTTTTTTATATTTCATATTGGTTGAAATTCATAAATGTAATAGCAAAGTTTTTTTTTTCGACGTGGCCAACGCATAGGGGACAAGCCTTTGATGCGTCAGCATGGCTTTTGTCGGAAGGGAATTAGGGTAAGGGGAGTGAGGAAACTTGGATGTTTTGTTTTTGCATTGCTGCGAGCTAGACAACAGCCCAGAGACCTACTGGATCTATTTAATTCAATTTTTTTAAATACTAAGATAAATAAATAAGCATCTCATTTGTAAAGGAACATGTTTTTGGGTAGCAATATATAAATATTTATTTATTTATATTTATATAAAATATGAATTTCTATTGTTAATTTCGGGAAGCTTCTTTCTCCGTCATGCTTTCCCATATCATTTCCCCTCCTTCCTAATGATGTAGTTGTTGTTTTCGTTTTGTTTGTTTATGTTTTTCAGCACTTTTTTTCGGGTTGGACCTGCATCCTAACCAGGTGCAGGGATGGCGAGAGTTAGTTTATTGAACCATCAAAATAGTTTTTAAAAAAAAGTTGAACCGATATATAATAATTTTATATCTATTACGACATTTTGAAGTCGGTGCAAATCAAACAAACCAAACAACTACAACAAAAATATTTAATCGTCATTTCTTATGATCCCGTAAGCTGAAACGTTCAGGTAGTATTATTTATTATTTTCAATTGTGGTTATGTAATTGTTTTATTTGTTTAATTTGCACCGACTTCAAAATGTTGTAATAGATATAAAATTAAAAATTATTTTATGCTTTTTAGCGCTTTTTGTGAAGTCGGTTCAACTTTTTTTTAAAACTATTTTATTTTCCACTTTTTAGTGTCTTCTACTCTATACAACGAAGAATGAACCATCCAAATCGGTCCACGCGTTAAAAGTTAGTTTTAACCCCCTACCCCACCCCCATTCCCACTAAACTTTTTTCTCATGGTATCAATCAAGGAACATACTCTACTGAAGAGAAAAGGAATTATCGAAATCGGTCTACGCGTTACGAAGTTACTAACCCCCCCTTCCCCCACCACCACCATAGGACCAAATTATTCTCCTATTAGCAATGGGGGATCACACTCTATACAACAGCAAAAGATCCATCCAAATCGGTCCACGCGTTACAAAGTTAGGTTCCACCCCCCTTCTCCCACCCCAACCACACAACTATTTTTTTCTCGTGGTATCAACCAGGAAGCATACTCTACCTAAAAGAAAATGAAATATCCAAATTGATCCACGCGTTACGAAGTTAGACTACTCCTCCCCTCGCCCAACCCCCCACCATGGGCCAAATTATTCTTCTATTAGCAATGGGTGATCACACTCTATACAACAGCAAAAGAACCATCCAAATCGATCCACGCGTTGCAAAGTTAGGTTCCACCCCCCCTTCTCCCACCCCCACCCCCAGCAACATTTGTTTTCTCGTAGTATCAGCCAAGGATCATATTCTACCCAATAGAAAAAGAATTATCCAAATCGGTCCACGCGTCAGAAGTTAGACTACCCTTCCCCCCACCCACACCTTTAACCATAGGACCAAATTATTTTCCTATTAGCAATGGGGGATCATACTCTATACAACAGAAAAAGAACCATCGAAATCGGACCACGCGTTACAAAGTTAGGTTCCACCCCCACCCCCATCCACCAACATTTTTTACTTCTGATATCAACCACGGAACATACTCTACCCAACACAAAAAGAATTATCGAAATCGGTCCACGCGTTACAAAGTTAGACTACTCTCCCCCCACCCTAGGCCAAATTTTTTTCTCCTATTAGCAATGGGGGATCATACTCTGTACAAAAAAAAAAATAGTTTTTAAAAAAAAAGTTGAACCGACTTCACAAAAAGCCCTAAAAAGCATAAAATAATTTTTAATTTTATATCTATTACGACATTTTGAAGTCGGTGCAAATCAAACAAACCAAACAACTACAACAAAAATATTTAATCGTCATTTCTTATGATCCCGTAAGCTGAAACGTTCAGGTAGTATTATGTATTATTTTCAATTGTGGTTATGGAGTTGTTTTATTTGTTTAATTTGCACCGACTTCAAAATGTCGTAATAGATATAAAATTAAAAATTATTTTATGCTTTTTAGCGCTTTTTGTGAAGTCGGTTCAACTTTTTTTTAAAAACTATTTTATTTTACACTTTTTAGTGTCTTCTACTCTATACAACGAAGAAAGAACCATCCAAATCGGTCCACACGTTAGACGTTTGTTTTAACCCCCTACCCCACCCCCATTCCACTAAACTTTTTTTCTCATGGTATCAACCAAGGAACATACTCTACCGAACAGAAAATGAATCATCGAAATCGGTTCACGCGTTATGAAGTTACTACCCCTCCCCCTCCCCCACCACCACCATAGGACCAAATTATTCTCCTATTAGCAATAGGGGATCACACTCTATGCAACAGCAAAAGAAGCATCCAAATCGATTCAGGCGTTACAAAGTTAGGTTCCACCCCCCTCTCCCCCCCCCCCCCCCAGCAACATTTTTTTTCTCGTAGTATCAGCCAAGGATCATACTCTACCCAATAGAAAAAGAATTATCCAAATCGGTCCACGCGTTACGAAGTTAGACTACCCCTCCCCCCGCCCACACCTTTCTCCATAGGACCAAATTATTCTCCTATTAGGAATGGGGGATCATACTCTTTACAACAGAAAAGGAACCATCGAAATCGGATCACGCGTTACAAAGTTAGGTTCCACCCCCACCCCCATCACCCCAAAATTTTTTTCACCTGCTATCTCCCACTGAACATACTCTACCCAACAGAAAAAGAATTATCCAAATCGGTCGACGCGTTACAAAGTTAGGCTACCCCTCCCCCCACCCAAGGCCAAATTTTTTTTCTCCTGTTAGGAATGGGGGATCATAATCTGTACAACAAAAAAAGAACCATCCAAATCGGACCACGCGTTACAAAGTTAGGTTTCACCCCCACCCCCACAAATTTTTTTGACATGGTACCAATCGGTGAACATACTCTACCCAACAAAAAAAGAATCATCAAAATCTCTCGACGCGTTACGAAGTTATGCCCGGTCAGACATAAAAAAAAAAACAAACAAAAAACAAATACGCGTCGAACTTAGAACCTCTTTGTTTTTGGGAAGTCGGTTAAAAAGAACCATCCAAATCGGACCACGCGTTACAAAGTTAGGTTTCACCCCCACCCCCCGCCACCACTCTACCAAATATTTTTTTGACATGGTACCAATCGGTGAACATACTCTACCCAACAAAAAAAGAATCATCAAAATCGGTCAACTCGTTACGAAATTATGCCCGTTCAGACATAAAAAAAAAAGTTAAAATACGCGTCGAACTTAGAACCTCTTTGTTTTTGGGAAGTCGGTTAAAAATGGGGGTAATTTTTCGTTTGTTTGGGAGTAACAGGAGTCACCGGTTGCTGGAGAATGGACGGACGAGTTGAAGCCTTCTAGGATACGGTGATCCTCATCTGGATATTCTCAAGAGTTAGTTACACCTCCAAGCGGGCAATGCATCCTAGAATGTAAGCAAGTAACTAATGCGGGCGGAGATAACCTCTTGAAAAATCCCCCTAACTCCAAGGGAGTCTGCAGTGTCGTCGTCCCCTCTGCAGGACCCAGGGGTAATTGGGTCGCGAATGGCGTTTTCCTCGGGCGCTTCTGTGGTGTGGAGGTGGATTGTATGGGAGACCCCAACAGGTTGGTACCCACAACACAACACGGTACCCACAACACAACAGTAGCAGCTTTGGGAGAATTACCTTTCGAAGGAACTGTGGCGGCTGGCTCGCTCCCACCGGCTGAAACTGCTGTAGCAGTCCTGTCCATTGGCATAATAATAACTAGCTCTTCCTCAGGTGCGGCGGTGCAGAGACGGGAGACTTTAACGAGTTGGCTATCTCCGCGATACGCACACCAGTAGAAGATGCAAATCTGCCTTCCAAAGGGTTAGCTGCGGTTAATCCGGAGGGGGTTTCCTTGTCTTGGCTCAGGACTATAGCGTTACGGCCTGGAACCCTTCAATGCCGTAGGCAGAGAAGGGATGAAGGTTGTTATTAACGCATGGACCAAGAAGGAACACTGGAAACGGTGGGAAAACATGGATTTATGCAGATCTGCCTTCCGTAGGGTTAGCTGCGGTTAATCCGGAGGGGGTTCCTTGCCCTGGCTCAGGACTAAAGTGTTACGGCCTGGAACCCTTCAATGTCGTAGTGATGTAACTAACGCATGGACCAAGAAGGAACACTGGAGACGGTAGGAAAACATGGATTTATGTAGATAGGCTAGGATTCTAGCAGTGACCCAGGAAACCGAAAACCGTGTATTCAAATCCCACTCATGAAAAACAAAATAAAACCAACAAATATTTAACGAGTTGGATTTCATACACCGAATTACGTTGCAACAAAGTTGCCATATATTTAAATTGAACTCATGATAAACAACGGTTTGTTTAAGGACAACTTTTATTTTATACAGTGCTAATTGTTTTTTTAAGAAATATAGTGCGCTCATTAATAAGTTTTGTAAGTCAAAATGTTAACGGAAAATAGTTTGTTTAAGGACAAGTTTTATTTCATACCGTGTTAATTGTTATTTACGGAATAAAGTGTGCTTATTAATAAATTTTGTAATTTAAACGTTAATGGAAAATTGTTTAAGGAACACAACTAGAAGTGAGTAATTAAGACCGATAAAGTATTTTGGTTAAATGAATACTACAGTTTAAAACCTCAAAAAACCTGTTAAAGAAAACTAATATAAAAAAAATAAACAGTATAAATAACCTTACGGGTACAAGTAACCGTGTGACTATTCTCTACAAGATTATCAAGACTGCATCGAAATCCCATTGACTCAAAGTCCCCTGAGAGGAGTAACCAAATTCCTCTGGGATATTGGTTGATCCGTCCCTTGGTTGCCACGCGTGTCGGTACCAGGTGTAACAACAATTTAGCGCAGCCGGTAGGATTGAGGAAGCCTGGTTGACACAAAAACAACCGTAAGTGTTTTAAAAGCGCTGATCTTACGAATCAGTAGCAAGGGGAACCTCTGGCCGCTGTTGCGTCGTCCATTGTTCGACAAGTCAACCCCAACGCTCGGACTTAGTCAACTTAACTGCCTCTGCTCCGGGCGAGGGCGCAGCTAACTTCACTTCACGCACCCAAGTGCCACAGTTGAAATTTAGCGGGCTTCATCCCAGCCCAACATTTTCCTTTATTAAGATTCATCAAAGACTGACTACTACAAAAAAATAAAATAAATAACAATACAATCACAAAGAAAAAGAAAAAGTTGATTCTTCAGATGAGATCTAGATAAGTGAAAATCAATAAGCTCAAAATGATTATTAAAAAGACGACACATAGATGTAATAGGCTCATGCATACCATAATTAGTGCGGTAGTGGGGAATATGGAGAAAGCGTTGGTTCCTTAAGGGCGAGTAGGAATCGATAAACATAGAGCACCCAGCAGTTCGGGGGAATCAACCGCGCCACGCAAACAATCGAAGGCAAAATCAACTCTGGAGTTGTCGCGTCTGCTTTCAAGGGACTCCAATGAAATAAACTTTAATCGGTTAGCGTAGGGAGGCAACCGAAGAGGATCGATCCAAGGAAGGCCGGACTAGCATACTCCAAAACAGGTCTCTCGAACGTAAAATAAAGGAGATTAGTTATATATGGGTCATCAAACTCTTTAGACCATCGCTTGACGAAGCCCAGAGCAGAATTAGCTTTGTTTACAATAACGTTGATATGGTCGTCAAATGAAAAGGTCGTATTTAGCGCGACCCCTAAATCTTTGGTGTTGTCAGGTCTGGGAGCCACCGTCTAAGGTGTAGTTAAAGTGCACTGGATTCCTTGATCGAGAGAATGACATAGTAGTGCACTTGCTAATATTTAGGGGAAGGTAGTTTGTAGAACACCAATTATGAAAGGAGTCTAAGTCCAAGTTTAATATTGCACAGTCATTCGCACTTGAAATAACGCGGAAAATGTTGGCGTCATCAGCGTAACATAGAATTCTGGAATTCTAGAATCATTGATGTAAATAATAAAAAGCCATGGTCCTAGATGGCTTCCTTGAAGAACACCGGAGCTGACATATATATGGTTCGAACGTGAACCTCGACATAGAACACGTTGCGTGCGATCAGACAGATAGGAACGAATCCAATTAACAAAAATTGATGGAAACCCTAGAAAAGGTAACTTACGAACAAGAACACAGGTTAATTCTATCAAAAGCCTTGCTAAAATCAGTAAAAACGCAGTCGACCTGCTTGCCAGCTTCAATGGCAGGAATACAGCAATTATAGAATTCCAGCAAGTTAGTCGCAGTAGATCTACCCTACATGAAGCCATTCTGAAAGGGGCCCAGAAAAGGTTTGCAATGGAAGTTAAAACATTTTACCAATACAACATAAATTGGCAATGGGGCGGTAGTTTGATATGTCCTTTTTACTTCCTTTCTTATGTAGGGGAATGATGACAGATGCTTTCCAAGATTTCGGACGAACACCACAACAAATAGATAAGTTAAATAAGTGACAAAGTATAAAAACCAGGGACAAGCGACAGTTTTTTACAAAGCAAGCAGGAATACCATCAGGACCGCACGAGAAACTATCAGCCAAACCAGAAATATGCTTTAGCACAGCATCCTCATCAAACACAAGGTCTATGGGCTATGTGTGCGCCTACCAACGCTATTATTGAAACTAGTCTGTCACAAAATCAGTCAAGCACGGCTCAAACAAAAAGCAAAAATCCCTAATCGGGAGCATAATATCCCCGCCTTCACGTAATTAAGGTCTACCACGTTCGATTTCCTTTTGATTATATATAAGATATGCGTAATTATATTTGAAGTTCACGGATTACCCATATTTTCATGTACGTCCTTCTTTTGTTTACCATGTATTTGACTATCACTAGCAGTGAATAATGGAGTGATAGAAAGTAGCCTGATTCCTTCCAACCCTCTCTCTCTGTAACCACTAGTTCCGGACAACTGTCCGAGTTAATAGGAACTATGCCATATATGAAAGGCTCTGCATAGTCGCAGGATGGGGTGGGATAGCCTTACAAGCCTCGAACCATCTTGCGGCTGAGGTTGCTTTTTCGTCAGGGGCATGATTTTGTCGATTCCTTTCATCCTTTTTTTATAATCCTTTAATAATTGTGCTTTATTTTTTTCTCATGGCTTCGAGCTTTGGTCCTAAGTACTTAAAGAGTGACCGCATAAATGTTCGGGTGAGTGTACCGAGGAGTTTGAGGCAAGATCCCACACCGATCCGGCGAGCTAAGCACGGCTAGCTAGGCGGGCCCCTCACCTCTCCGGTCACTGACCAAGCCTGCACGGCTGCTATGCTAGTATTCCCTAACCCTTCCCTATCCTTTTTGGTTGTGAGTCCAGACTTAGTAGGGGTTCTCACAACCCTCAATCCAATCCATGTCCGCATGCAGCCATCTTGTGGTTGCCTGTGAACATGGATTTCTAACAAACAAACCTTAACAGTGTATCATTCATTAGACAATAAAAATAGGAAATGTTATCAGACAGGCCATTTAGCAACGGATTGCAACGTAAAACAGATCTCTACTGTTCAAGAACTCAGCGATGAATACCCTAAAATTGTGCACGTTGAGGGAAAACCAATTTTAATTTTTTTTTATCTCGGAAGCAAATGTACCACAATTCAGCATAAGATATTACGGCAGTATTCTTGGAATTTGCAGAAATGTAACGCTACCTTACGTGGGTTTGGAGGACAATTGACGGACGTGCTGGGTAAAACCAACAAAATATTGTGCGTATCAGTATTACAGATCCAGCTAGATATCATGGCCGTGGATGATAAAGCCCAACATGTGCCAATGATCGTGGGCAAAAACTTTATGGACCGGCCAGACATTCGAGTGATTAAGCGCTGGGGAATATTAGAAATAGAACACGCGCCGGAAAAATCCGTATAAATTATCCTACAATCAAATGAGAAGAAATAGTGCGTGGAAATGAAATTGGTGTCAATGAAGGAAACGATTTATTTAAACTAATAGTAGAATTCAGAGATTGTTTTGATAGAGAAATTGTTCAGCTAGGAAAGACTGACTTAATCCAAATGAAAACAAGATTAAAGGAAGATAAAGTGATTAAGTATCAGCCATATAAAGTTTCATATGGCTTAAAATCAACATTGCGAAAAAGTATTGAGTCCCTAAGAAGAATGGCGAATACAGAATGTGTGTGGACTATAAGAAGCTAAATGTCATAACCGCAAGAGAAAGTTGTTCACTACCGAACATTGAAGAGACCCTCAAATAATTGGCAGGCAAGAAAATATTTAGAATGTTTGACTTTATAAGTGGTTATTATCAGATACCCATAGAGGAAGGTAGTCGCCATCTTACAGCGTCCGTGACACCTCAGGGTCACTATGAGTTCAAGCGAGTACCTTTTGCGCTTACCGATTTGTCGGCCAGTTTTATAAAATTAATGTCCAAGGTTGTTTATAAATGTGATCGGAATAAAATAATAATTTATATGGATGATATTCTAATTCCTACAAGTACGGGTGCTGAGAACTTAGATAAATTTCGCCGATTTTTCCTTGAAGTAAGAACAGCTGGATTGACAATAAATATAAAGAAATGCATCTTCTTCAAAGAACATTTCGAGTTTTTAGGTCACGAAATTTCATCGGAATTAATTAAACCAGGCCTTAATAAAACATTAGCCGTTAAAGACTTCAAAAAACCGCAAAATGTTCGAGAAGTGCGTCAAGTTTTAGGCTTAGCTGGATATTTTCGACAGTTTGTGCAAGGTTTTTCGCACATTGCCCAACCACTTCATCGATTATTGAAAAAGAATGTGAAGTTCAAATAAGATACGGAAACAGCAAAAGCGTTCAAATTGCTTAAGGATATTCTTAGCCAAAGACCATTAGCATTGTATGTACGAAGAGAACGCAAAACATGAAGTGCACAGAGATGCAAGCAGTCACAGAATCGCGGGCATATTGATGTAAGGAAACGAAAGGCACTTAAGACCAGTAATGTACTTTAGCAGAGCAACAACCGAAGCTGCGTCAAAATATTACAGTTATGAGCTGGAGGCATTATTTACTTCATAAGCGGTTTAAGGTTGTGACTGACTATAACTCAATACGACTAACTCAAGAAAAGAAAGACTTCGTGGCCAGGTTTGCTCGTTGGTGGCTGAAAATTGCAGAATATGATTTTGAACTAATCTTTCGACCTGGAAATCAGCTCGGTCATGCAGACGCTCTCAGTCGTAATCCAGTGGAAGAAGGAAACGATAATGAAACAGTGACAAACAAAATACTAATGGTTGGACTTGACGAAAAGGATTGGCTAACAACCCTGCAGGAACACAACCCCCGATTAACTGAAATTCGTCAAGTGCTAGACGGTACAATAGTTGTTCACGCAGATAAAGACGGTATAAAAGGAAACTATACATTGGAAAATAATTAAGTTTATAAGAAAACTGTTGAAGGTAAACGGTTTGCCGTACCTAGCGGTATAAGATGGCGGGTTATCAAGGCGGCTCATGATGATATGGGACATCCGGGTATTACACGTACTCTCGCATCGCTAAACAAAAATTATTGGTTCCCTAATATGAAACCGGTTGTTTCAAAGTACAAGTGTTGCGTGGATTGTCTTTACAGCAAAAAAGGGGAAGGTGAGACCAGATACCAAGTTCATGTTCCGATGACAAGCAATACTTTTCCATACAGTCCATATCGACCACTTGAGACCATATCCCGAAAGCAAAAGTGGAAATATGCACGTTATCGGGATGGTCGACGCTTTCACAAAATTCGTTATTCTGAAACTGTCGAGAACTACAACGACTCGAGGAGTGATCAAGATGCTAGAAGAAGTAACGCAATATGTAGGAATGCCTACAGGGATAGTCACGGATAGGGGCACAGCATTTACCTCCATTCAAAAAATTCTCCGAAGAAAATGTCACAAAACATATACTGACAGCAGTTAGGACACGACGAGGAAACGGTCAGGTGGAGCGATACTTCAGGACGACCAAGACAGTTATCACTACCATGGCTCAAGATCCAGATGGCCGCTCAACAATCTAAAACATACAACTACATTAGCTTCGCCACAAGAACTACTTATGTCATATTAACCTCGAAATATACTTAAAAACAAATTGTTACTTGCGTTACAGAATTCATCGAGAGCGGTCAAGAAGAAGAATTGCAATGAGCTGAGTTAAGAAAGTGCTGAATAGAATAAGTGAAAAATAACACCAGCCCCCGATAATATCACTCTTTGGGGTGCACGTCGATTAGAGAATCTCCTTTCATAATCCAGTACAGCCGTTTAATCGTGTCCGTCTACTACACAATCAATGTAAATAATATCCCCAAATTCCGCGTCGCCGGTACAGATTAAGATAAAAGGGATATGCCTCACAAGGGGTTACGGGAACTAGAGAGATTCCTCAAAAGTAAATTCTCCCATTTTTTTTAAATAATTTTAGCTTAAGAGCACTCGTAGGTATCGAATTGGTTTTCAACTATGATTGATATTCTTTCTGACACCCTATTTTATATCAAAGTCGTCATCAGGTATTAATATGAGAACGTAAGGATACTATGGGTATGAACACTGGCTAACACAAGCTAATAATGACAATAAAGTAGGTTAGGTTAGGTTAGGGTGACGGCCCTACAGCCGATCAGCCTCACATAGACCTATAAATGGACCGTAATAAAACAATAAAGTAAATTACAGGATTGTACCTTCTAGGAAAGGTAATAAGATTAACAATTTTATAAAAATAAGAAACATATTAACTACATACATTTCGGAAAAATTACAATTTGGAAAAATGCTTAAAAAATTGCAAAAAAATTTTCACATTTGGTAGTGAGTTTACCTGCATTGGTAGGAGTTAGATCAACATTGTTGTAATTTTGGGATAGTAGTTTTTTGAGTTTCGCTTCATTTAGTAGAAAAGATAAAAATTAAATAATGTGCATACCATGAAAATTTGTACAAACGGTCGAGTTTGAATCACATCCTGCCATACAATTTTTTATTTGGTGAGATCTTCCAAGCCACTTATTTTGGAAGACCTTTTGTAAAACACTATCTATTTCACTGTCTCTTAATAGTTATAAATACGGATAAACAACTTTGCACGTAACGCAGCACGTTGCTCGGACTATATTGCATTGTTAGTTTATACATGAAATGACACACAAAAAAGCATTTTGTGGAATCAAAGAAAAAGTTAGATTTACAACGGTGAAACAATATGATATTTAAAGAGTGTTCAAAGCTATGAATCAGAAAGCCCTTTCATAAGTGTTAAAATGATATTGGATACGTATGAGGTTCTTGGACCGGTTTTTGTCCAGCTAGTAAACAGTGTAACACCGGTGGACAAAGTTAAGGGCTCTGATCGTTGGGAAGATTACCAGGCAATAAACGCCTTACCAACTTATCAGAAGATTTTAGAAAAAATTGTGCATGAACTGGAAGATTATTTTAATTCAAATAACATCCTAATCGAAAACCAGTCGGGATTTACGAAACAGTATTCTTGTGGGTCTGCGATGTATCATGTAATTATAGATTAGAAGAAGGTATAGTAATCAACAAGAAGGTCAGTGCAAAAAATTTATAAAAAGGTTATTTTAAAAGATTCGAAAGAAACTAGATTTATTAAGAACAATAAATGTATATAACGTAATTATTAAACCACTTTTTGAGTAGGTATAGTTCGACAATCTTGTATGTGTGTGAAAAAAATTCATTGGTGAGACTTCAGTTACTGGAGAATAAGGCAATGAGATCTATTCATTGATGTAACAGATACTCAAGTATATCACTTACGTTAGATTCATTGCGCTGGTTAAGTATTAAGCAACGTGTTGCAATAAAGTGTTTAATTTTTATATTCAGAGTGAGAATGGGAGATATACCTATTTATTTGAAGTGTTTAATTAATTATGTACGAGATGTTCAATCATATAAGTTTCATATTTGATTGCACTTTTTGTACACTTCACGCTATAGATAAATACTCCAAAGGAAAAAACAAATTCTTTCTAAGAGCACTATGAATATGTATTATTATGCACTCGCTAGACACAAAGTTCGATTATCTAATTATTTATGATAAAGCAATTAATTTATACAGCAAATTGTTTTGATTGCTATTAACAAAGATTGCAAAATATGTTACGTACTCTAAGGATATGATAATATATTTGCTGTTGCTAAATTGAACATTCGAGTTTTATCACGTAATAAATAGTTAGATTTTTAATGTACTTCAAATACAATTTAATTTGTCACTTCCAGATAAAAACTCCTAGTCAGAACTACAAGCTAGTCGCAATTTAGAATCAAGAAACCTTGTTAAATATTCAAAGTAATGTTATTTAAAAAAATATATAATTTTTTAAAGTATTTTACATTGATTCTCATCAGGCACGGAGGAACATTTCAGACCATCTCAACAGCAGAAATACTTTTTGATTATAGCTTTTCTGAAATTAAGTGATTATTTACTCACATAAACTAAACCGCATGAACATTTAGAAAAATAAAATATGTTCAGCCTTATCACTGGTCACTGGTCGCCATGTCACAATTTTTTAACTTAGATGTAAGCTCGTAGAAAATTTGATACAAAACACACAAACATAATATAAACGACCCTTGTTCGTGATAGCCCGTTAAATGCTATAGCGGTAAATTCCGCAACCCTAAACTTTTCGCTGCAAAATTCTAAAAAGAATATCAAAAAAATTGACTGCGCGAAAATTGTAAATACAGCTGACACTTATAGCGTTTTCGATGGGACTTCAGTGCGAAACGAGTTTCGATTTTTTTCTAGCAGTGTCGCTGTCTAAACATGTTCAATGGGACTTTTGACAGCAAAACTGCTAGACTCAGTGGTCCACTGATTTCCCTTCCTGGCACTGCGGTTTGCTTTCAGTGAAGGCCTTAGAATATATAACTAGAGGAAGTGCACATCGCTCAGAAAAGTTAAGCATTTTTCTTCATGTGTTAGAAGTGTATCTTTGCGGTAGTTTTCTCCATAGCAGTAGTAAAAAAACGGACTTGCGCTTGACGGGGCAAACATAAGTTTTGAAATTAAACTCTATTTTGGCTGACCGCCACTGAAATCGAGTTGGGGGACAAAAATTCCAATTGCTCAGATGTAAACAAACTGAGAACGGGGACAAAAACTTTCATTTTTCTAGTTACCTACATTAAGTCTTAGCAGTTTTAATTAAATAATATAATATTAAATATATCATAAAACATATTTTTAATAGCTACTTGCCAAAAAAAAGATATTTCACGAGTTTATCGTCGATTATTTGTGAAACAATGAACAGCACACTTCATTTTAAAAATCTGTCTTTTAAAGTCTATAAATTATCTCAAAACTTATAAGCATACATCACTCCACTAATATAGTATCGATTTGTGATTTTATATTTGCAGAAATAACTTTTAATTCCAAAGAAATTGAAAACAAAATTCACACAGAACTAATGACAAATGTTTTGCATTGGGATCTGTCAAAGATAGGGGATCTGTCATCGAGATAGGGGACACGTACCTCACCTTGCCCACAAGAGAAATGCTTAAAACACGTACGAGGTTTTTACAGGCAAGGGCACTTCCTCTAGTTATATATTCTAAGTGAAGGCAGTTTTACAACTGCAAACATAAAATGTTTTGACAGTTCGAATTGTCAATGGGTTTTTTAGTGGTTTACAAATTGGTTTGTTAACCAGCTATGCTTAAAATGTTATCCGAGCTATATAATTTTATATAATAATATTTTAAAATGATTTATAATAGATATTCGCTGTTTTATTGAAATTTGTTTTGTTGGTGCTCACACATTGACAAAGTTAAAGAAGGTGTATAGAGAAAGTACTGCCAATTCGATATACCAAATTAAGAAAACAAAAACTTCTTCCCTCCCATATGGTCACTATTTCCGCTATTTTTCGTGCCCTTTCGCGCACCATGTACATTTAGAAATTTGCTGTCAAATGACAAATGGCGCGAAAGTTTATTTTCCTCTCGGTAAAGTGCGCGCGCGAATTACATTGAATAAAGAAGGTATATAGAGAAAGTACTGCCAATTCGATATACCAAATTAAGAAAACAAAAACTTCTTCCCTCCCATATGGTCACTATTTCCGCTATTTTTCGTGCCCTTTCGCGCACCATGTACATTTAGAAATTTGCTGTCAAATGACAAATGGCGCGAAAGTTTATTTTCCTCTCGGTAAAGTGCGCGCGCGAATTACATTGAAAAGACTGAATCGATTACATCGAAGAATTATCGTGCAATAAGTGTAAGTTTATTAATTTTGATTTAGATTTTATTAATTTTAGGTGATTTAGAACCTTCATAGTGACATTTACCATGTAATTAGTTGAGTGCTTTCGCGTAAATGTTGTACCACAGCACTGCGCCATACTTAATTTAAGGGTAGAGCAGCCAACTTTAAAAAAACCGGATGAGGGAAGATTCTTCGTGCAGTTTAACGAACCTGGGCCATATTGGCGGTACTTTCTCTATATACCTTCTTTAACATTGAAAAGACTGAATCGATTACATCGAAGAATTATCCTGCAATAAGTGTAAGTTTATTAATTTTGATTTAGATTTTATTAATTTTAGGTGATTTAGAACCTTCATAGTGACATTTACCATGTAATTAGTTGAGTGCTTTCGCGTAAATGTTGTACCACAGCACTGCGCCATACTTAATTTAAGGGTAGAGCAGCCAACTTTAAAAAAACCGGATGAGGGAAGATTCTTCGTGCAGTTTAACGAACCTGGGCCATATTGGCGGTACTTTCTCTATATACCTTCTTTAGACAAAGTCGGAAAGAAATGTTTCATTGATCAGTGGGCCACTACAAGAAAATGTCAGAAACAGTGCGCCACAGAAACCGTGCTGAAAAAGTCCCATCGAAAACGCTATTAGAACATAAAGCTAAACAGTAATGCCAGTATGCTCGCTGTAGCCCATGGCAGTAGTTAAATTTGAGATTTTTTGAAGCGGGGCTGATATATCTTTTGAATAGTTACAAATTGTATTTATTCAAAATTAACTAATATTTATAATTTAAATTTTATTATTAAATAAAATTTAAAAATGTGCGCAAAGAAGATGTAATAGATTTTCTAATTATTATACGATCAAACACAATTTAGAAAAACAATTGCGAAACATTTTGAAATTTTCTATAATTTATGCATTTAAACTGTTTCACCTTTTCTTTTAGCCAAGTGAGCATTGTTATTGAACACAGACCTACGAGGAAGAAACTAATGGAGATGCCCTAAACCAAAACCTCCGTAAACTACAAGCCATGAACTGACGAATTTTTCGCACACACATAAGGCCAAAGTGGTCTGACATTTCGTTTAATTTACATTACTTCTTATGGCAGCCGGGGGGTGATTTTTCTTTAAACTCGTCGTAGTGTCTAAACTATTGCTTTTATGAAAAAATTGTTTTGTTCTACTTGAAGTAAACAAAACAATCTTTTGAATGAAGTAAAAATATTCATACCCTACTTAAGAAAATAATAAACAAATTTAAGCCTAAAAGTGCGGAAGTGGAAATTTAAAGAAAATACAAGCGACAGAGCATGGTCGGACCATGACTTAAGGCCAAAACACAATGAGATGCGACACATCTGCGACACGACACCTATGCGACTGTCAAAAGTTCCAACATGTGCAAAACCATTGATGGTAACACAATGGTCGCAATGCGACATTGACGTGTCGCACTGCTGGCTAAAAATTGTCAACACTGTTGGAATTTGACGCTGCGACACTTTGACAGTTAGCAAGAAAATATAAATAAAATTTAAAATGAGCGAATTTGAAGAACTATTAATAAATTCTGTTAGAGAATATGAATGCCTATATAATAAAAAGTCAAAAAAATACAAAGATAACAAATATAAGGATCAATTATGGTGTTGTGTGGTGTGGGGATTTTGTACCGAAATGAAAATCACTCGTTTAAACAAAAACTTAATTATAAAGAAAATGTAATAAACTTTGTAAAAAAATTGTAATAAACTATCTTTATAATTTTTCTTAATTATTTTACGAAATTAAACTGGTTTTATTAAAATGAACCGCACCGCACCGGAGCTGAAACCACACACCGAACTTTTCTAGCGAGGCACCTATTAGCCCTCGGATGAAGCACGGTTCCCACACTTGCTCGCAACATGAAACCGTTTTTGGCTAGCGTTTGCATATCGTTAAAAGATAAGTGAACTTAGCAAGAAAGCATGCACGAAAATCATAAATTATGTGTAACTTGAGACGAAATGGAATTAATGCATTGAATTGAATTGAATTGTTTATGTTAGGATTTCTATGAATTTGTGCTATGTCTAGACTTTAGGAATTTGTACGTGCGGTGGAAAACGTGCTTCATAACAATGGCAAAATATATGTTAGTATTGCCAAACATGCATTTAGTAATTTTTTCTTTTTTTTTTATAGTAAGCACCATTCTTCAGAAAGTCTTTTATAAAGATCTACACAACTTTTTAGCCTAAACCAAACTGAACCAAACTTATTTAATACACTTGTCAAAATGGCGCATCATAAGTTCATTGTGTTATCGAATGCGACATCATGCGTCACGGTTGCGACAGCAAAATCATATGGTGTCGTGTCGCAGACGTGTCGCATCTCATTGTGTTTTGGCCTTTACTGCTTGCGTTTTGGATGAAAATTTCGCATTTAATCAAAGAGTTCTTGTTATTTTGCTTAATAGAGTGTACGTGTTTTTACTTTGTTAGAAAGGTCATTTAGTCTGTTTTAAGTGAATATAAAACTAATTTTTTCATATAACTAATAGTTTTGGTGGTAGAGCGAGTTTAAGGAAAAATCACACCCTGGCTACCATAAGAAACAATGTAAATATGACCATTCAGTTAGACCATTTACGACCGCATACAAAAGTCCAGTTCATGGCTTGTAGTTTACAGTGGTTTTGACATGGGTATTCTTGCTGCGGGTCATCAATGCTAGTTTAGAGGATTTTTCCATTAGGAGAACAGTTCACAGTGGTACACCACAGGGGGGGAGTATTGTCCCCCTGCTTTGGAACATCTCTGTAAGCAAAATCCTCAAATCTCTCGTCAGCAAAGGTATTAAAACAGTAGCGTGCGCAGACGACGTCTTGCTGACAAAAGGAAAGTTCCTACAAACGGTCAGTGATGTCATGAGCTCTGCTTTGACAGGCATATCAAGATGGGCAGAGAACAACGGTCTTACTGTAAGCCCCCGTAAGACAGAATTGGTCCTGTTCACAAGGAAATATAAACTACCTCTTTGGAAACCACCAAAACTTAAAGGTAGTGTCCTCAAACTCTCCTCGGAAGCCAAGTTTCTGGGCGTCATATTCGATTCCAAATTGAATTGGAGACGGAATATGGAAGAGACGATGAAGAAAGGACTCAATTCATTCTATGCTTGCAAGAAAACCTTTGGTAAGAAATGGGGCATGACACCGCACATTGTACACTGGATGTACACAGCGATCGTCAGGCATATTCTTACCAACGGGTCAATTGTTTGGTGGGATGCAGTAAATAAGAAATATCACCCTAACTTTTTAGCAAAGGTGCAAAGGCTCGCTTGCTTGGGAACAACAGGTGCAATAAAATCCACACCACAAGCTGGTTTGGAAGCCATTTTACACCTTCAACCCATAGAACTCTACACGAAAAGAATGGCATACTGAACTTCTTTAATCAACGCACCCCTCAACGGATTATATGAAGCCACAATAGGACTTTAGAAAACCTTTTTCCGTTATCATACCTAATAGGGAAGATTGGAAGTACCCTGAAAACATAATTAATGGAACTGCCATCATCACGGATTCAACGAAAACAGGAAGGGGGATTGGCGCTGGAGTTTTCTCGGAGGCGCTGCAAATAAGTAACTCGCAGAGACTCACCAACAAATGCACCATCTTCCAAGCGGAAATATACGCTATAATGAAAGCTGCACTTACTGCCCAAGAAAAACAGATGTCAGCAACTGAGATCACGATTTGTGTGGACAGTCAATCAGCACTCAAGGCGCTGAACTCCAACGTGATAAAGTCAGAATGTGTGAAAGACTGTATCAGAGCCCTAAGAAATATTTCACAACATATGCTTAGGCTCTGCTGGGTTTCAGGACATGTCGATATAGAGGGTAACGAAACAGCCGACGAACTGGCCAAAAATGGTTCAAGTACAGATATAGACATGCCGGTGGAAAGGGTACACCCTCCCCTTAATACAGCAAAAAGTCAAATTGATAGACATTACTCCAACATGACTTCGAAACGGTGGAAAAATATCAGCTACTGTCTCACAACACGAAGTATCTGGCCGGATGTTATATGCTCCCTTTCAGCACATAAATAAGCTGCTAGCTCAATGGAGAAAAGGGTGAGTGCAATAAAAATATTGGACGCCACGTGGTTATGCGAGTCCACGAACTCTTTTTCCACCAGTCGACAATGTCACCAAAACATAAATATAAATAAAAGAGAGAGGCTTCCACTTTCACTTAAATTTTATTATATAATATTCTATTTTATATCACTACTTCTCTTTAAACCTCTGGGCCGCGCATAAACGAGAATGAAAACAAAACAATCCGTAAATGAATAATGCAACTTTCTACGCGCGTTATCAGCATTTGCCACAAAAAAAGGAAATCAAACCAAACAAATATAAAGTGAAAATAAAACAAAACAAAACTTAACTTTTTATCCTTTCCTTCCTTTCTTCGTCGATCCCTGCACTTTAGTTATGGCCTCCTTTTGGGTCCTCACGAACTTTGGGTCCTCACGAACTTCAATTTTCCTTTCTCCAGCTGCCTAAAAATTCTTCAAATTCACTACTTCACAAACTTCTTCACTTGAAAAATATTTTTTAAACGTTTTCTCCTCGAAAGCTTTATCATTGGACTGCCCGCTTCGCCTACCAAAGCAGTTGGTTATATAGACATTTGACCCCTATTATGTTCTTTTCCGTAAAATCTCCATATTTTCTTCCCAATCGGTTGAATTTTTTTTGAATCGGTTCATTTTGTAAATATTAAATTCGATATTTTTGGTTTAATTTTATCTTTAGGATAAAGGTTTTGTTTTCTGCATATCAGAAAAATTCTTTTCGGCTCCATAACTTTTAATTTTCCTCAAAAAGTTTCTGTTGACATTTCGTTTCACGTGATTTGAAACTTTTAAATACAGATTTATTTGCCTCCGAATTAATAACCAACATATGCTTTGGGTTACGGACAACCCAGACAAATCGCTTATTTTATCCGGCAATTAAAGTTAGTGAAAATTTTTTCCGCTTTCGTCTCGGTGAGGTTAAGTACTGTGTTTTGTATGTTTTTTGTTTCGATCAGAAGGAGATTCAAAAAAGGTAAGTTCTGTAGAATATGTTAAGTTACTTTGTAAATCTGACAAATGCTAACCGCCACTTATTTTCAGGTATTCGAAAGCAAAACACCCTATGCGAAAGCCCGTTGGATTTCACATCTTTTCGACCACTAGTACGTATCTTAGAACTAGTTTTGTTTCATTTCTTATAGTCTATAAAATAATTCATTATTTTCCTTATTTAATTCTTAATTTCAGCAACCTAATTCATATTAACTTTAACTTCATTTTCCTTTACCTAATCCTCAATTTAAACAACTTATCCCACTAATTGTCTAACTTAACTTAAAATAAGCCTACCCTACCTTAAAATATATAATATAATTCAATATATATATACTTCCTTATTTAATTCCTAACTTATAATGATAACTTCAGCTTCATTTTCCTTAAACTAATAATCCTTAATTTCGACTACTTATCCCACTAGATGGCTAACTTAACATAAAATAATGTAATGTAATTCAAATCTTTATACTAATGTTCCTAACTTATTACATCGAAATGAAATAAAATTAAGTGGAGCTAATCTTATTCTATCTTTCAGGTCGTATTCTATCTTCTAGTCAGCACGTTAATCGCAGGGACATATCGTTGCCAATCAATCCGGTTGGTTAATAATTCGACTTAGACTTTTGTATAAATTTATCCATTTACATTCGTTAGGTCTCAACATGCGTGTCTTCGTGTTTCCACAAAATCTTCATCATATTTCCGGCAAGTTACTAAGTTAGCTCATATTTATCCTGTTACAATTTCATTGCAGATTTAATAAATTGTAATTTCAGGAAAGTGTCATCAAAGTTGGAGTTTCCTTAAACTAGGGTTCGCTAACCCCATGGACCCAGGATTTGTGTTCCCCTCAGGTTAGTACCACAATAAAAGTTCAATTCTGTAATAAAAAAAATCTTTGCAGCTTCCTACTTATATACTCGGACACAGGTAACATAAAATAATAGTTTGAATTTCTTCCTAACTACTCTATATTTAGACTGCAGTATGGAGATCGCGTATGCAAGCATAACACGGAGCTGGATCAGAGCAGAACTTCAAATCTCTTATTCTTCGATAGAAAGCGCATTCGAACACTCGTCGGCGTCATCACCGGACACTGTCCCATAGGAGATATGGCCATTAAACTCGGCGTACCATCGAATGACTTCTGTAGAAGCTGCAGAGATAAAGAAGAAATTGAGTCCATAGTGCACCTACTCTGCGAATGTCCGGCTCTAAAAGAACGACGACTCGCCTGTTTGGGAGCAAGGTTCTTTGACAACTTGGACGACTTAGCGGAGATAGCACTGGTGGACCGAAATAGATTCATACAGAGATCTGGGTGGTTTTAAGTTCTGACCATACTTCTTCTTTTTAAGGGCATTCACAATGGGCCTTCATGGCCTCATTTATTTATCATTATCAGGTACGAGTAACAGAACGCCAGGATACAGGGGTGTGAATTCTGGCTAACACAAGCTAATATCGGCAAGAAAACAAAATTGCACTAACATTTTTATAACTTTTTTACAGTAATAATTAAAATTAATTACCTGTTGTTGATGTGGCTGTGTTGGGTAGATCAAGAGATTAAAATAAAAGAGTAATGTGCATACCATGAAAAACTTAAAGTTATGAATCATCCTGTAACTCCCAAACGGTTAAGATTGCCATACAATTTTTTGTTTGTCTAGTTGAGATCTATCACCCCACTCATTTTGGCACGTCAGATCTGAAACACCCTGTATATATATATATATATATATATATATATATATATTTATTTATTAAGCTAAATAAAATAAATTATTTTAACTTATCTTTTGTATTATGACCAATGTTCTTTCGTGGTTTCTTTGCGGTTTTGTTCTTTTCCAAAGTTTCTTCTTTTGTTCCTTTTTCTTGAATAAGATTTCCGTTGATAGAACTAACAATGTTCAATTTTCGTTATCCTTTCCAGTTGTGCTGATAGTACTTTGATTTGATTCCGATTAGAACCTTGGTTATTTCTTTTAACAAGAGAATACCTTACCACTGGTGAGGAGGTACCTCTGTTAAAAAACAATATTGTTTTTTGGTATTTTATGGGCTTGTTCTCCTTTAACAGAGAATGCCTTACCACTGGTGGGGGGGGGGCACCTCTATTAAAAAAGAATAAAGAAAGATCTTCAATCACAAGTGCCTTACCACTGGTGGGGGGTATACTTTACAAGGTGTTTCGTGTTTTGATGGAAGTGTGCCTTACCACTGGTGGGGGGGGGGCAACTTCATAAAAATCGCGAAAAGACTGCTATCTTCAATAACGTCGGGGTCACAAATTGTAGGTACTGGTATACCTTCACGAAAGCATCGGGTCAAACCGGAGTCTAGAGATGCGCGATACTGTATCGATAAACCGGAGTATCGATACTTTGCTTTCAATACTTCGAGGTTTTGTAATCGATACTACCAGCCTCCGATACTACCGATCGTCGATACTTCTCTTTCAATACTCGAAGTATTGACAGCCCAGCACACATTATTTATTGTATGGGTCCAATCTCTAGTCGTGTGGCAGTATGCAAAAGGTAAAAATAGATTTCTATTGAAATAAAAATGTATTGTTCTTTATTTCATCTGCTTTTTTAGTTGTTCTTGCGAAATTTTAAATTATTCATTTGATAAAAAGGTATTATATATATCACCTGCTGAGATGCGTTTTCATTTGAAAAAAATTATCATTCAAATGCATATATCTTTTGAGCAAATCGATATTTTGATATTTCTCAACGATAAAGTTATTGCAAATTGTTTTGCAACAACAAAAAAACCAATAAGATAATAATTGTAATTTCTATGCAATTTCTACACCATATATAATTTTTTTAATTTTTTATCCATATGGTTCCAATACTTTTGAGTATCGATACTTCTTTAACGGTATATTTGTATCTAAGTACCGAAAGATGCGGATGTATTGCAATGCCAAGTCTCGATACTTTTCGATTCGGTTCCCATCTCTACTGGAGTCCACTTCCAGCGGTCCTAGGTCAATCTGGTTATATGTTATAACCGTACTTGAAAGGGGCCTCGAGAGGGCAGAAATCCAGAGGGCTTTAAAAATTGCCTATTTCAAGCACATGCCTATGCTGAAATTAAAAGAAAAGTTTATCCCCTTCCCAAAATGAAAATTGAAGTTTTTTAATTTTTTTATTTAAAATTATTTTGATATAATATTTCTCCAAAGACTGACTGAAAACTAAACCTATGGATCAATTTCTTCGCTTTATACACATAAACTATTCAAACAAAATTATTCCGACCTAGGTTAGCATTTAAAACAAGTAATTTAAATGTACGAACGTAACCAAAAATAATTAAACGTTACAATTGTTAAAGTAAATTAAATCTAAATTATAAATAACAATGGCCCGATGTGGGAGCCCTGCGGTACACCGGAAGTGTTGAAATAAACATCAGACAGAACTCCACGAAAAGAAACTCGCTGAGTGCGTTCAGATGAGTACGAATGAATCCAATTTACAAAAACTCGTGGAAACCCGAGATAGGAGAGTTTGAGAACAAGAATTCTGTGATTTATTTTATCAAAAGCTTTGCTGAAGTCAGTAAAGATACAGTAAACTTGCTTACCACCTTCAATAGCAGAAATACAGAAGTTTGAAAAATCCAATTAATTGGTGGAAGTTGATTTACCCCTAATGAAGCCATGATGAAATGGCTGCAAAAACAGCTTGCAGTGGAAGTATAGAACATCGCAAATAAGTGCCTCAAAAATCTTGGATATACAAGAAAAATTATCAATTGATCTATAGTTCGAAATTTCACATTTATCGCCTTTTTTGTGTAGGGGAATAATTAATTAGGTTTTCCAAGCTTTCGGAAAAACACCGCAACGAGTTGAGAGATTAAATAAATAACACAAAATATGAGCAAGAACGGAACCACATCTTTTTACGAGTGAGGCGGGGATACCGTCAGAACCAATTGAAAAACTATCAGTCAAGGTAGAGATTTTCTTCAAAATCGTAACTTAGTCAAGTAAAAGGTCTTTGGATTCGAGATAAGTCGGTGGAAACCTCGTCAAATGAGTAAAATCCTTAAAGCTAATATCACAGATATCGTCCAAAAAAGCAGTTTTAAAAAAATCGGCAAAAAGGTTTGCTATCGTCAAGGGCTCATTGCTTTCGCTGTCTCCGAAAGACAAAGAAGATGGATAGCCATCAGAATTGCGCTTCAAGTTCGCGAAATTCCAAAATCGCTTAGGATCGACTCGTAAGGACGCTTTCATTCTGTTAATTTAATTGTTATAAGAAGTCAATAAGTCAGATAAAAATTGACTGCGTAAATTGGAATCAGTAAAATAGTCAGCGTCGCTTCTAGAAGAACAAAACCTCTTCCAGGCCTTACATTTAACATTCTTTAAATATTTTAAGGAACTATCAAACCAAGGCTGGTTAGAACGTAAGTTATTCGATTTAGAAATATGTACACAGTAAGTAAAAGAGAGAGATAGTAAATTATAGAAAGATCTTAGATCTTACTAATCTGAAGCAGATTTCGTTTTGTGATCGCCGGTAAATTTTATATTCCACTTCCACACTGGAACTCTAGTTCTATTCTCAGTAGCCGCGCTAGCGGAAGCCTGTTCTTGAACGCTTGAACCACGGTTGAGCTTGCTCTTCCAAGACGGCCGGTCCAACTCAGAGCGGCTACGAATCGTGGGGCAGTACCGCGTCGATGGGTAGCCGCTTCGAGGTGGACCCCGATTTGGTGGAGGTGCCGAGGGCTATACTCAACCGAGAGCTTGGTGATCCAGCCAGGATCCTGCCCCAGTCATTGCTTCTTAAGCAAGAGGCAAAGAAGCCGGCTCGATATAATGAGGTGTCGAGGCTCGAGCGCCTCTACAACAAAGTAGTGGATGCCCTCGAGGAGCAACGCCTGGACAGGACACTTCTTCAATAAAGTCGTACATTCATAATCTGAGTTCAGATTTCCCCTTGAGTGTGTAGGATAGTATCTCTAAATACTGGGGGCTTAAGTCCACCTACACGTCTAAAAGCAATTTTCGAAGACATGAAACATTGGCATACTGACATCGCACTCTTACAGGAGAAAAATTTTACACTCGACACATTTACACAACTCGAACGAAACAATATTTTACACAAAGGTTACACAGTTTTTGCCACACCAGTTACGCTGTGCAATGTCGACTCAGATCTTCAGAGGCTGGGAAACTGGAGGCCAGTTACGCTGTGCAATGCCGACTACAAGATAGTTGCAAAACACCCGGAACTAAATTAAGCTCAGTGATAGCTTCGGTAATACACCCGGAACAGTCCTACTGCATTCCAGGTCGTACTATCTACGACAACATCGCCGCAGCAAAGCATCTTTTCGCCTACTACCAAAAGACTGGTTAGCAGATGGCCATGATCTCGTTGGATCAAGGCGTTTGATAGCGTCTCGCATGAGTATCTACTGAGATATATTTGGGCTTCCGTCCAGATGGATTGAGATCTTCAGTGGTCTGTATAGAGATTCAATGATTCTCATAAAGCATAATGGGCATATATTGTCTCCTATTCCGTTTCGTCCGGGTATCAGGCAGGGATGTCCCTTGTCAGGAATGCTTTATGACTTTTCACTGGAGCCGCTGTTAGTAAATCTTCGTCAATCGTTGAGACAATATTCAGTTCACCTACCATACACTACTATAAGGCCACTTATTCTAGCGTATGCTGACGACCTGTCTATTTTCGTTACGAAAAAGGGGCTAGGGTTAACCTAAGCAAAAGCCAAGGTCGACGATGTGGGAGGTGGCGGAATCGTTCAGATTCTCCCCTCGGCATACCTCGGACCAATACTTGCCTGAAGTATTAAGGTGTGTATATCGGGCTCGACGGTAAAACACGTAATCGCCGCATGGCTCTGGAGAAACTTTCCGGAGCAGTGAATTCGTGGCGGACTAGATTGTTCCCCCTTTCGCTGAAAGGACGTGCAATCGTTGTCAATTACCTGATTACCTCGTCCATCGTTCACCTGCTTAAGTCGGAGTGCTTCGGGGAAAGTTTCGTTAAACTTTTGCAGGCAAAAATCTTTGACGCATTTTGGGGGAGAAGAAGATGGGTCACTGAAAGCACGTTTTGTCGACCAGTAGCGAAGGGTGGATTGGGTCATACGGACATGGTCATTAAAACTCGTTGTCTTCAGATCAGAGCATTCCAACGAGCGTTCCGGTGTGAAGACGGCTTGATTTCTCAGCTGTGGGTAAGTTCCTTGTGGGGTGCCGGCGTAGGAAAGCATTACTATCTGCGTTCAGCCCGCCCACCCTATCCGCACGACTGGTCTCAGGAAATGATCTCTACGATCACGACCTTGGGCAGAATAAGACCGGCATTCCATTTGTAATGGGATGAAATTGGGTACGGAGATTTTTCAGCTATACCGATCAGGTTTAATCCCGAATTAGTGGATTCGGTGTTCAGTAATGCTCGAGGTGTAACAGCCGACACAGGACAGCTTACAGTTCTCGGAGATATCACTGATGCTTCTGGGAACATAATAATACACCCAAACACAATACAATTAAATGAATTGGTATACAGCACGGGAGCGTTTCAGCCAACTCAGTACCAGGTCGCCTGACACAGACGCCATTCAGTACACTTTCAACACGTCGGCTGCGTGATATATTTGCAGATGCGTTACCTGCAGAACACTTAGGTGTTAATAGATGAAGCGCACATCTCGGGGTAGAATTGGGAATAATCGGAGGGGTGACTAGCAGAGTGGTCTACAGTTATCCGTCCAATTATAGAGATTCTGATGTAGCATTCAAACTGCTACTGATGTAGCATTCAAACTGCATCGTGCATCCAAATCAGCTGTCGTATGCGCTCGCTCCTCGACAGTCTGCATTATAAAAAGAGCGGCGATAAGATCCTCAACATCCTCAAGCGAGAGCTTGGGGATCAATCTAGGATTCTTCGGCAATTAAAGCTCTTGATGGCTGCAGCAAAAAAGCGGGGCAACTATAATGAGGTGTTGAGGTGCGAGCTCCTTTTCAACAAGATCTCAGATATCCTCGAGGAGCATCGCCTCGACAAAGCTCTTCCTCCGTAGAGTCGAACAATCATGGTTTGAGTTCGAATATTTCCTTGAATGTGTAAAATAACATCGATTAATGCTATGGGTCTCAGTGCACCCACACGCTTGCACGCAATATTTGAAGACATTAAACACTGAAACACAGACATCGCACTAATACAGGAGACACATTTTACTCAAGCCACCTTTACACAATTAGAACGAAACACCATTTTACACAAAGGTTACATAGTTTTTGCCACACCAGCTCTTCGTAGAGAATCTGGTGTGGCAATTGCAGTGTCCAACAGTTTTACACTAATGTCTCCTGTATTCACAGACATTCGCTCAGGTTTCGCGTCTTCCTTAGAATTCGCCTTGCGAGACAAAACAGTAAGGATAGTAAACATGTACCTGCCGCATGACCAGGATATTGCAAGACAGGTAATAGACTCTGTCCTGTCGCATCTTGCGAACTTCGGTTGTGAATTTATCCTTGGGGGTAACTTCAATTGCACACTGGATCCCGCACCCGACTCGAGTAGAATTCAACTCAGTGAACGCGGGACGATTGCGGAACCTAGTCAGAGAGCTCAAACTTGTAGATGTCTACCGTTGGCTTTACCAAAATTTCCATGGTAGCCTTTCTGGTTCGAAAATAGATAGACTTTATGTTTCGCCTAGTCTTCTTAGCTTTTTCGATAGTGTCACTCATGAAGTGTATTCACCTTCTTGTTGTGGCATCTAGCACTTTAGTCGAAAGGCGAACTGCTTACTGGATTTTCTGCAATAACTTGTTGAATTCAGAGCAGTTCATTGAAGAATTTATTCAGTTTTGGCATCAATGGTGAGAAACGAAAAATAACTACGCGAACCTTAGTCATTGGTGGGATGTTAGAAAGCTTCAGATTCGCTCATTTATTGACACGAGATTCAATGGAAGCAGGTATATAGCATCGAGTTTGACGGCCGAAGTAACCCGGACTGGTACGCTTCTGCCCGCGCAACCAGAGTTGCTCTCGCAATACGAGAGATTAAAAGAACGGCTGAGAGAACAAAACTACAAGCATAGCTTGGAGTTTGAACATCGAAATCAGTCGCGCTGGTTGCGGGAGGGCAAGTCTCCGACCGAGTACTTCTTCTAGACAATACGACGACGTACCGCTTCTTGTGAAGTAGATTCGATTCTTGCCGAATCTGGGCAACTCCTACACGGAGACGAGCTTCCGGATTATATCCGAAACTACTACACACAGCTATATGCTGTACCGACGTTGCCAACATCTACGTCCACTGATGAATTCTTCCAGTACGTTCTTGCTTAATGAAAGCAGAGAATTCCTGGACAGAGCATTAACCCTCGACGATATGCTTACCGCTACGAAGGATCTTCGCCGTCATACCTCTCCTGGTTATGATGGTCTAACTCCAGAATTTTTTCTACGCTTCAGGAATCTTTTGATTCCAGACCTATTGGAGGTCTTCAGTTCTGCAGTGGTTGGACATACCGAATTTCCCTCAAGTTGGCGGAGATCCGTTATGCGTCTAATACCCAAGAAGGGAGATCTTCAGAGGCTGGGAAACTGGAGGCCAGTTACGTTGTGCAATGTCGACTACAAGATAGTTTGCAAAGCACCCGGAGCTAAATTAAGCTCAGTGACGGCATCGGTTATACACCCGGAACAGTCCTACTGCGTTATAGGTCGTACTATTTACGACAGCATCGCCGTAGCAAAGCATCTTTTCGCCTACCACGAAAAGACTGGTTCGCAGATGGCCATGATCTCTTTGAATCAAGAAAAGGCGTTTGAAAGTGGCTCGCATGAATATCTACTGAGAATGCTCGTTATATTTGGGCTTCCGTCCAGATGGATTGAGATCATCAGATTCAATGATTCTCATAAAGCATAATGGGCATATATTGTCTCCTATTCTGTTTCGTCGGGTATCAGGCTGGGATGCCCGTTGTCAGGAATGCTTTATGACTTTTCACTGGAGCCGCTGTTAGTTACTTATTCTAGCTGTTAGTTACTTATTCTAGCGTATGCTGACGACCTGTCTATTTTCGTTACGAACAATATGAGCGATTAGCGCTAGGGTTAACCTAAGCAAAAGCCAAGGCCTATGGTGTTGGAGGTGGCGAAATCGTTCAGATTCTCCCCTCGGCATACAATGGACCCATACTTGGCTGAAGTATTTAAGAGTGTATATCGGGCTCGACGGTAAAACACGTAATCGCCGCATGGCTCTGGAGAAACTTTCCGAAGCAGTGAATTCGTGGCGGACTTGATTGTTCCCCCTTTCGCTGAAAGGACGTGCAGTCGTTGTGAATTACCTGATTACCTCGTCCATCGTTCATATTCTTAAGTCGGAGTGCTTCGGGGAAGGCTTCGTTAAACTTTTGCCGGCAAAAGTCATGGACGCATTTGGGGGGGGGGGGGGGGGAAGAAGATGGGTTGCTGAAAGCAAGCTCTGTCGACCAGTAGCTGAGGGTGGATTGGGACATAGGACAGCTTACAGTTCTCGGTGATATCATTGATGCTTCTGGGAATATACTAATACATCCACACACAACACAATTAAATGAATTGGTTGATACAGCACGAGAGCGTTTCAGCCAACTTAGTACCAGGTCGCCTGGCACAGAGGTGGTGAACGCTGTCGTGTTGAATCAACCACCGTACACGCCATTCAGTACACTGACATCACGTCGGCTGCGTGACCTTTTCACAGTTTCGATACCTGCAGTACACGAAGGTATCAATAGATGGAGCGCACATCTCGGGGCAGATTTGGAAATAATTGGAGGGGTGACTAGCAGAGGGGTCTACAGTTATCCGCCCAATTATAGAGACTCTGATGTAGCATTCAAACTGCTACATCATAGCATCGTGCATCCAAATCAGCTGTCGCACATTGACCAGAGCGTTCAAAGAGTCTGCACGGTTTGTGGGGGTAAAGGAACTTTGTTCCACCGATTCTTCACATGCCCGGCCTTGTACGAATTGATGCTATTGGTCCGTCACTTGCGCCAGATAATCTGCCCGCGTTTCGGCATAACTAGAACATCGTTTTTACTGGGGCCAAGGACATGCAGCCAGGTGAATTGTTTAATAAGCTTTGTTCTTACACTAGCTAAATCAACAGTTCATTTGTATTGCATGCGGATCGAGCCTGGGAAACAGGCCACTGACACACAGATACACACACGTGCACTTAGAAGCCACTTTGTTGCCAGATTGATAAGGCGTTTGCGTCTTTAATACCTGGTAACGGAGCCAGACACATTTCACTGTACCTGACAGCCGCTAGCGTCGGTACAGAATGGTAGCCTTGTCTTTCACTGGTGACAATAGGCCGCAGCCTTGTATCACCTTATTCACGGAACGTCTCTCCGCTTTGAATCTGCTCCAAGCGCTGCGGAAAAGATGAGTCATACGTTGGAAAGGTTGAACTGAGGCGATGGTGGGAGCAGTTTGCGGCCGTCCATGATTCTGCAGACTGCTCTAGCGGGACTCTATATTCAACATTTTTAGTGCGCTCACCTGAGACTCTTAAAGCGGAGTGCTCCAAGGGGACTAGAAAAGTGGCAAAGACTTCTGCGGAGAGCGTCGCTGCTTACATGCGAGTAGGTATTCTCGATGTAGCGTCTTCGCCCGGAGCTGCATCTACCTCCGGGGATCATTCAAGCTCAGTAACCAGGTGACTTAAATTCATTTAGTTAGGTCTAGTTTTAAAATATCTTTCGGCAACTTTATTCACAATTTTTGAACTCTTATTAGAGCTTCCACTCATCGGGAGCCTGTCACAATTTAATGTAATTTTTCCTTAATTTTCTTTACTTTTTTCACATTTTGGCAGTCTTTAAATTTTAACAAATTTAAGTCTTTAACGTCGTTTTAATATGTTTCAAGTCTTTTTTTATACTTTTTGATATGTTCCTGAGCCTTTTGCGATTTTCTGATATGTTTTTGAGCCTTTTTGATGAGTATTGAGCCTTTTTACAGTGATATTTTGTGATTTTTGTGCCTTGTTTTTATAAACTTTTTGATATTTTACATGTTACAGAGTAGTTAGGGAGTTTTTTAGTTTTAATACAATATACGATTTATAACGATGAGCCTATTAAAGTTCCACACATAGTATACATAAAAAAAAATATAATTTAATAAATAATTAAATTTTTTAAATAAGTGGAATCAATCTTTCCTTTTTTCCATCTTTAGCCACAAGAATGCACCTCACACAGTTCTGATAAATTTACTTTCTCTCTGAGTTAAGAACTAAGTAACTCTGTGTATAATTTCTTCTACCTTTATACAGCCGAAATGTCCTTGGTCATGATTGCTTGTAATAACTTCCTTTGTATGGCCTCAGGTACATATAACATTTTTTCATCTTTGCCTATCTTAAAAAGAATACCTTTATCTAAAACGTTATCGTCAAACTGTGTGTATTTTAAGGCTTCTACAATAGCCCTACAAGTGTGGTCCCTTTGCTGTGAAGTATGTCTTCTTAATGCGTCTACATCTCTCATCGCACTACCTGGTCTATGTTTAATCTTATAATTGTATTCTTCCAATTGAAGTGCTCATCGCGGGGATATCTATTTTTTTACCATATTGCTGTAATGTTATACAAACAAGTTCATAAAAACTAAAGTTCCAAATGTGCGTGACGTCATTCGGTGCCACAGTCATAAGAGACTAGTGCTTAAGAACTAGATGAAACCGATTTTTCCACTAGCAGTGTCGCACAGTAGTACTGCAAAACTGGTCATGTTCTGATCTAAGTGCGCTTTGATTGAGAAGTTACAAGCTCATTTTAAACGTTGGACTACAAAGTCCCGTGTGTTGTACCTTTTTCCGAGAGACTTTATCTGTGGTGTATGCCTGTCAGTCCATCCTGTTCATTCCCGACCATATGTGGTGTATGCCTGTTGGTCAGTCCGGTGTTTAAGAACTACACATAAAAGAGTCGCCGATTAAAAGAAACTCTGATGATATATTTATCAACGGCGCACATCGAACTGCCGTCCATACCATACCAACCTCTCTCTTCAGAGCGTCGATTATAACCGTCCTCTCCAAACCTCTCTCCCGCAGTATAAGCAGGAAAAACCACGTACATACATATAAGTAATATTGATTGTAAAGAAGTAAAAAGGAACCGGAATAAAAGAATTTAGGTATTTATTTTGTAAATGAGTCCTCTCAATAAGTAGAACCGTTAGGGTTCCCGGCAAACCCCTCTATTAGAAACGACGATTACAAAACGCTGCATAATCGGTAATGATGCTAAACTATATTCCTAGTAGGTAGACTCTACATTTTTTAAGTGTATTCGCAAAAGCTTAGACCTCAACCTCGTAACTGGACTACTGATTTTCTAGCTTTGTCGTTTTCCGATTATAAAACAAACGTCTTCGCCTAATTTTTTTATGACCACCATTTCGTTATACCCTCAAGATTTGATAGATTTTATGAGTCAATCGCTTATTTTCGAAATACTACTTCAATCCAATAACTAGAAACGAAATAACTCTAACAACACCAATAAATTTTATGTCTCTCAACTCTTCTTCTTCTTCTTCTTCTTCTTCTTCTTCTTCTTCTTCTTAATAAGTCACCCAACGATTTAATTGTTTCATATTGCTACAGATTGATATACATTTTATTTATTAAGATTTCGTTCTTCAATAATATATTACCATTTTTCATTAAAATTTTTCAGTAAAGCAGTCATAACTAAATTAGCAATGAAATGTCTCAAGTAATGAAGTAAAATGTAAGCAATAAATTTATATTTCAAGTTATACCTCTCAAAACATTTTAACAAAGTCAAATAGCTTTTTAAACATTGCATACCAGTTCAGTTCCTAGAAATTGTCTAATGATATGCAATGCAGGTAAATTTCGATGTATGCTAGTCAGTGTCTATTTAGTACGCAAAATTTTATTAGACTTTCTGGGAGGAAAAGCTGTATTAATCAGGATTTTAGTTGCTTTATTTCCCGTGGATTGGGGGGGGGGGCTACCACCACCTTCCCCCGCCGGGTTTGTATTTAGAACAGGCTGTGATAAACTATTACCAGTAATATGAATATGGAACTGACTATTTGCACTTATCGTGTATTTACGTGTAGTTCCGTGTATTTTCGTGCACACGGAAATTTCACGGCAATTTGAGAGTTGTAAATAGACACTTCCTAAAATTAATCAAATTATCAATAGCTTATTAGAAAAAGCACTTTGAGTTCAAATTATATTCAAGTTTTTATCATAAATCTCAGTAAATACTTAAGGATTCAAATTTGCATTGTCAATCACCTGAGAAAGGGAACCTCAGCACCTCGATTTTAGATATAATATTTGGTTTTTCTCACTTTTTGTAAAAATATGAAAGCCTTTCAGCTTTTTCCTACTAATTGCTCTTTCAGCTTGAAAGTTTTTAGCTTAACATATAGGACTGTTTTTTATCAATGAATCTTCAATTTTTTTTCTTTTTAATTATTTGTTTATCTCTTCTCGATTTTACGTCCTGATGGTAAACACAATCCATGCCATCGGCCTGAAATCCATCCCGGTGGGGACGCCATAATCTGTGAGTTCCCGGGTAAAATCAGAACCACCAATCTTTAATTTTAAAAGCACAGAATACTTTATTGATATTAAATAACAAAAAAACTCAGATAATTCCAGATATTTGACCCATTTCATCCCAAATTAATTTTATTCCAAACTTGTACTTAATCTGTTGATTTTATTTTTTTAATTTAATAAGAGTAGAGAAATTGTGTGTTGTGCGACAACACAACACTGGGAATTTAAGAGCAAAAATACATTTTATTTTATTAAATTAACTTTGTTCTCAAAAGCATAAAAGGAAACAGGACATTTTTTTTGTGTTGAAATAATATAATATACTTATGTACAAAAAAATTTTTATTTCAATTGAGCATGATGAGTTTAAGATCATTTATCATGGAGGGGAACCTTACAAGAGCTACACCGTTTTGTTGTTTGGATTGAGTAAATTCAGTTCAGTTGAAATGATGTAGGAGCCAACAGAAAAAAATTTGTTTGTCCTAGAGGGTCGTCCAGCTCTCAATGGTGGAGTCCCATACTTTTCTAGTAGTTCGTCAACAGGACGCCGACGAAACTCTAAGTCATTAAGGGTGGAAACAAATTTTTGGCCAATGTCCAGGCATATATTACTGCTACATCTAACATCCACATAATAATATAAAAATACCATTTTTTACTTCTTATTCCTATGCGATAAATCGAGGCATGCCTATCGAGCTGATCCACACCACCCATTTATTTATTATATGTTTTGTTCACATGTGGCTGTGGCACATCCTTCTTCTTCTTTTGCTGCTGCGGGGATACAGTCCATGTAAATCTGAAATCATCGAGACAACTTTATTGTTTTTCCATCGTGTTACAACCATGGCATTTCCTTTATCAACGTAACATTCATAAGTCCCGTGTTGACTTTTAGCCAAAAAATTTTTGTTAGTTAAATCAAGGTTTTTTAGACGGTTTTCACACAAAGTTCTAGAACCTCCACAGTCAATTTGACCTAATTTTGAGACTAAGTCTGGACTAAAAAAAATTATTAAAGAAGAATGAAAATTCTTTTACTGGAAAATGTGTAATTATTTTCTATGCCAAATTCAATACGACGTAGGTATTCTCTACCCAAAAGGGTAGTAAGGGTTTCTGGTCTCTAGTAAAAACCGTAAAGAACAATTTCACCTGTTCGTCAACACCACCACTCATTTATAATTTGAATGTTTTTACTGACTCATTGGACAAGGCCAACCTGTTTGCTGCTAATTCATACTTACCACCTTCATCGCAGCCACTTCCATCTCCATCACAATGTACTAGTAGGCAAAAGACGCTACACTTTCGCACTCGCGAAGTTTTTAGAGTACTTTCAAAACTCGACGTGTCCAAAGCTACTGGCCCTGATGGTTTCTCGCCCCTTGTTTTAAAATGCTGCGCCTCTGCTTTGGCTAAACCTCTGCGCAAACTTTTTCACCTGTCATATTCAACAGGAATGTTTCCAAGTGTATGGAAACTGGCTCATGTCCAGCCGATACTTAAAAAAGGAGAGGCATGCGACCCCTCTTACTACAGACCAATTGCACTAACCTCGATCATATCTAAAGTTTTCCGCACTGGCCGCTCAACCGGAGACTTACTAACGGCTCTAACGGAACGTTGGAATCATTGTCTTCATAATTTTGGTGAGTCTGAAATCGTCGCTCTTGATATTTCAAAGGCTTTTGATAGAGTCTGGCATGCTGCCCTTTTAGCCAAACTTCAAACATTTGGTCTGCACCCTACCCTCGTTAAATGGATAGAGAGTTTTTTGCCAGGCCGTTCAATTCGTGTAGTAATTGACGGAGTTACATCTGATTCCTACGAAATAAATGCCGGTGTACCTCAGGGTTCAGTTCTTTCACCAACCTTATTTCTTCTTTTTATTAATGATCTCTTATCCCTTACTCTCAATCCTATTCATAGTTTCGCCGACGACAGCACCCTTGATTTCGCGTAATCATTTGATTCTGTTATGAACTCACGTGGAAATGCTTCAGAAGCCAATCGGGAACGCATGTTTAGATCATTAAATAACGAAATTTACAAGGTCCTTGCTTGGGGCAGAGCAAATCGTGTTACGTTTAATGCATCCAAAACCCAATGCTGTTCAATGTCCCTTAAAAAACGCCCAGTTCACCCCCAACCCATTTCAGTCGACGGAGTGAATATACCCAATTCACTCTCCCTAAACATCTTGGGTATCGAGATATCCAGCAATCTTAGCTGGACTGATCATATATTTGCAATCGCTAAAAATGCGATGAAATGTTTGGGTTTTCTACAGAGATGTAAGAAATATTTCACCCCACCTGACTTAGCGCTGATCTACAAGTCCCACATTAGGCCTAGACTTGAATATAATTCCCATATTTGGGCAGGGGCCGGACACACCGCACTGTCCGCGTTAGACAAAGTCCAGCGTAAAGCTGTTAAGCTTATTGGCGATCCCTCAATCTCTGAGGGTCTTGACTCTCTGGAGCATCGACGGAATGTCGGTTGTCTCTCACTCTTCTATCATTATTTCCATGGCCGTTGTTCTAACGAAATTGCTAGCCTGATTCCTTGTAGACTCATGACAACGCGCGATACAAGATCAACAAGTCGCTCCCACCCCTATACCTCCAGGTCAAATTTGGACGTACCATCAAATTTCGGGAATCTTTTCTAAGCAGAACAACACGAATGTGGAACAGTTTACCATCTTCTGTTTTTCCCTCGTCTTATGAGCCTGAAACTTTCAAACGGGGCGTACATCGACACCTCCTTCACCCAAACTCCTAACCCATTTTCCTCATCCTTAATTCCTTTCCTGCCAAGGCTGTGCTTAAGCATCATAGGGCATCCCCTGAGCTTTGGCATCATCATATATAAAAAAAAAAAAAGACCCCAGGCTAGATTTTTATTTTTATTTGTTTTTGATATATGTCGAATTTCAAGCAGTATCCCAGCCGATGAGCTACAACCCAAGCTTTGTAGCCGAAACAAACAGGCCTATTTTTAAGAAACTGCTTACAACGGTGTCTCCCAAAAAAAATAGTTTTTTAAAAAAAAGTTGAACCGACTTCACAAAGCCGCTAAAAAGCATAAAATAATTTTTAATTTTATATCTATTACGACATTTTGAAGTCGGTGCAAATCAAACAAACCAAACAACTACAACAAAAATATTTAATCGTCATTTCTTATGATCCCGTAAGCTGAAACGTTCAGGCAGTATTATGTAATATTTTCAATCGTGGTTTTGTAGTTGTTTTATTTATTTAATTTGCACCGACTTCAAAATGTCGTAATAGATATAAAATTAAAAATTATTTTTTGCTTTTAGCGCCTTTTGTGAAGTCGGTTCAACTTTTTTTTAAAAAACTAATTTATTTTTCACTTTTTAGTGTCTCTATACAACGAAGAAAGAACCATCCAAATCGGTCATCGGTCCACGCAATAAAAGTTAGTTTTAACCCCTATCCCACCCCCATTCCACTAAACTTTTTTTCTCATGGTATCAATTAAGGAACATACTCTACCGAACAGAAAAGGAATTATCGAAATCGGTCCACGCGTTACGAAGTTACTACCTCTCCCCTCCCCTACCTCCACCAAAGGACTTAATTATTCTCCTATTAGCAATGGGGGATCACACTCTATACAACAGCAAAAGAACCATCCAAATCGGTCCACGTGTTACAAAGTTAGGTTCCACCCTCCGCCCCCCCTCCCCCCACCCTAGCAACATTTGTTTTCTTGTAGTATCAACCAAGGATCATATTCTACCCAATAGAAAAAGAATTATGTTATGCACAAATCTGAGGTGCATAATTTTATGCCAGCTAGCATGGAGAAGGGGTGGGATATCAATAAAACTATTTCCATAAAGAAACTTACTCTGGCTTTTAAATGGTTAAATTAAAGATATAAATGAAGTACTTATCTTTACAATTTCCTTCTCTTCGTCTGTAAAACTGTTGTCCTGTCCAGTCTTCCGTTTTCCTCGTCGTTTCGGGTCTCCAGTTCCTCTATCCGCCAATACTCCTTTATTAACTAACTTCCAACTTGAACTGTCTTGAACTTTAACTATCTTGAACTGTCTTAAACTTGAACTTGAACTTATAACTCACTTTATTATTACTTCTCCGCAACTCACCTTGAACTGTCTCTTTCACATACCAAGGACCTCTTTTTATAGTTTCGCGCCCCCTATTTATCTTATACTGGAAATTTCATGTCATTTTTCCAGATCGGTTTAAAACGGTCGAATTTTTTTAATAATATTTTTGCGTTTTTCTTTTTAAAAGATACTCAATAATTTGCGCTTTCGTTTGATATCATCCGGTGTATTAATAAAATTCAGGAAGTGGTTAAATTTTTTGAAAAACTGCGAATGTTGACAGCAGATTTCACGTGTTCGATATTTTGTCTCGAATCCTTTTCGGGGCTCCTTCTTTTCAATTGTTATTCCCTTGGGTTGGAAACAGTCCAATTTGTCGCATATTTTAATCCGGTACCTTGAAGTTCACATAACATTTTCGAGTTTTCTTCGATGTCTGATCTAGGTTATGTGGTGTGGTGATTAAGTGCTTTTTGTGATTCTCAGAAAGAGAAGTCTGGACTCGGTAAGTAAACCTTAAACTTAATTAACTATTACTAAGATAAGAACCCCATCATATCTCTCTACCCTTACTAATTTTCTTCCTTTTAGAGGTTCGCGCGTTCGTGTCCCGCCTTGTTCATTTCACGCTGTAAGTAACTAATTCAAATTCCATTGATATTCATTTTAACCTCATGTAAAATCCAATTCTCCTGTTCAAATTACCATAAATCCTAAAACTGTCTAAATTACCTAAATATTCCAAATAATTAATTCTTCTTTTCCAGCTTTCCTATCCACTAAAATCTATTCCTACCCCAAATTTCTTAAATCTTCTTAATTATTTTTATGATAACTTAACTAATAGTTATACAAATTCAATGTGGTTACAATATTTACTACTTAATTTATTGCAGGATACTCAGCTTCGGACGTAAACATGGTAATCTTCATCGTACCAAGTCAGTATTTAAAATCATCTTTATATTCTTATCTTTTTTTTTGGTCTAACTCCAAAATTCCTCTCACAGGTAAGTGAGATTATCATCATCGCATGTTTGAATAGCAAAATCAGGAATACGGGCGTAAATATAAAGTACATGCCAGAAAATAATTTTTCTTCGTCTCATCAGGGCGAAACTTGAATGGACATCCGCAGTAGGACCAGCGAGGCTACTAATCCCTCAACGACATTAAATCATCAGGTATATTTCTCATTTTATTGGACATCTGTAAATAAATTTTCTTTGCAGCATCATTTAAATATTTTACAACGATCAATGAGACAAAACAACACGGCTAAGCAAGTTTCTTTTATTTGAATTTATTTAACCTTATTTCATTTTAGGTATCATCAATTTTGGACGTAACAATTATCCAAATCGGTCCACGCGTTAAGAAGTTAGACTACCCCTCCCCGCAACCCTCACCTTTCACCATAGGACCAAATTATTCTCCTATTAGCAATGGGGGATCATACTCTATACAACAGAAAAAGAACCATCGAAATCGGACCACGCGTTACAAAGTTAGGTTCCAACCCCACCCCCCACCACCATGCCCTTAAAATTTTTTTCTTTTGGTAACAACACGGAACATACTCTACTCAACAGAAAAAGAATTATCCAAATCAGTCCACGCGTTACAAAGTTAGACTACCCCTCCCCCAACCCTAGGCCACATTTTTTTCTCCGGTCGAATGACCGGCAACCTGGAATGTCGTGAGGCCCAAACGTGCGCGGAGAAAGAAGAAGGAGGAGAATCCGCAAAAAAAGACGGTTGACACCCCCGGGACGATAAAGGGGAAGAGTGTCAAAAAGAGGAGGATCAGGGTGCGCTCGGAGGCGATCCTTATCAAACCAGAGAAGGGGCAGTCATACGCGGACGTCCTCAAGGAAATCCGGGAGAAGACTAAGCCCGAAGACACTGGGACCAAAGTCCGGTCCATTCGGCAGACACGGTCGGGAGGTGTCCTCCTAGAAATTGGAGAGGAGCCGAAGGAAAAGGGCGCCTTCCAGGAAGCTATTAAGACCATCCTGGGAGATAAGGCAATTGTGTTTACCCTCGATCCTAGACAAACCGTCGAGATCAGGGACCTCGACTGCCTCACGGATGAAACCGAAGTGAAAGCAGCACTTCAACGGGACATCTTGGAACTGGGAGAGGTTACGATTGGCCTAACTCCAGTTAACTTCAGAGAGCAGAGAGTAGCCATCGTTGAGATACGCGAAAAAGCGGCGGCGAAACTGCTGCAGCGGCAGAAGATTCAGATCGGCTGGGTTTACTGCAGCGTGAGGAAAAGAGCAGTCGTGATTGTCTTGTCTTGGTGTCTTGGTTATGGGCACGTGGCCAGAGATTGCAAAGGACCGGACAGGAGCGCTCTGTGCTACAGATGCGGAACAACAGGACACAAGGCGAAGACATGTAACGCCTCCCAACGCTGCGTGCTGTGCGCAGATAGAGGCCTGGAGAAAGACCGCCTGACACACGTGCCGGGCTCAGGGCGATGTTGCGTTTTCCAAGATGAGCTGGTCAAGGCCAAAGCACTCATAAAATGAAGCGCATACTACAGGGAAATTTAAATAGGAGCAGAACGGCCAACGATCTCCTATACCAGCTTGCATCCGAAAGGCAAGCTGACATTCTGCTGCTGAGCGAGCAGTATCGGGATAGGGACTCCTCTTCCTGGTACTAAGACCTCCTCGGAACCGCAGCTATTTGGGTCTTGGATGCGGGGAGGACTCTGGTCGCTAATCAAATGAGTCAATACAAGAATTCCGGGATAAGGTCGACGGCCTGGAAGACGAAATCATGAGGACGACGGGACACATGATAGTGGCCGGAGACTTTAACGCGAGAGCGCTCGAGTGGGGTATGCCACATCCTGACTCCCGAGGGAAATATATAATGGAAATGGCCGCCAGAATAGGGCTTATAGTGCTAAACGTCGGCGCAGTAACCACCTTCCGGCGCCCTGGGTATGGGGAAACTATGCCCGAAGTTTCCTTCGCCACCGAAAGCCTGGCGCCGCATATACAGAGCTGGAAAGTTCTTGAGGATTACACTGGGAGCGACCACCAGTACATCGAGTTCGACATCTGCGAAGGGGGACAACCGCGCAGGGACACCCGATACGCATCGATTAGGTGGAACGTTGAGAGAATGGACGCCGAGAAGTTCGCAAGAGAACTGGCAAGAGTCGAGGAGATTGGAAGAGCAAACCCGAGCGGAAGATCAGGCGCGGAAAACCTCGTAACCTCAACAATGGAGCTCATAGTGAAAGCGTGCGATACCTCTATGCCGAGGAGAAAACCACGCCACGGAAAACAGCCGGTGTACTGGTGGACTCAGGAGATCGCGGGCCTACGCAGATAGTGCCTCAGAATTCGGCGCGTTGCACAAAGGGCAAGAAACCGGAACGAGGCAAATCTCCGATCCGCAGAGTATAAATCGGCGAAAAAGGAGCTTCGGCAGGCAATAAACCGAAGCAAGGCCCGATGCTGGCGAGACTTGGTAGATGACGTCAACAGGGACCCATGGGGGCTCGGGTACAAACTAGTGACCCAGAAACTGGGAGCCCTAAAACCTACGTGTGTGATGGAGGCCGCCACCATGGAAAACATCGTGGACGGACTCTTTCCCGAGCATCCGGTGAGAGCAGACGCTGACTTCGGTTCAGTTGGGGTCTTCCCGATGTTCACAGCGGAGGAGTTGGAGAGAGCCGTACTTACCATGAAAAACAAGAAGGCACCAGGCCCAGACGGTCTACCGAGTGAAATCTTGAAGATGGTGTACTGGCAAAACCCGGAGCTGCTGCTGCGCATGTACAACACATGCTTGGAATCGGGGGTCTTTTGCTCACACTGGAAGATAGCGCGCTTGGTTTTAATAAGTAAAGGTAAGGGGGAGCCCGGACAGCCGTCTGCCTACCGCCCCTTGTGCATGTTGGACACTGCTGGAAAGATCTTCGAAAACCTCATCAGGGCGAGACTTACAGCAGCAATCCGAAACGCCGGCGATCTCTCGCCAAGACAGTATGGCTTCAGGGCGGGGCTGTCCACGGCGGATGCAATTCTGGAGGTTATCGAGGCGGTCAGGAAAGCTGAAGACAATAGCCGCTACTCGCGTAGAGTGGTGCTTTTGGTCACACTAGACTTCAAGAACGCCTTCAACTCCGCGCGATGGGTCGACATGCTGGAAGCGCTAGAGGGCTCGTTCCAAGTGCCGAGATACCTCTTGCGGATACTGGACGATTATCTGAAAGACCGATGCTTGTTGTACGAGACTAAAAAAGGACAGCGAATAAGGAGAATCAAGTCGGGGGCAGCACAGGGTTCGATATTGGGACCGGATCTCTGGAACGCCACCAACGACAGATTGCTACGAATTGAATTGCCCGAAGAGACGTCCATGGTCGGGTATGCGGACGATGTTGCTGCACTGATATCAGGACGCGACGTGCAACAGGCGCAGCCAAAGCTGAACCAGGTGATGCGAGCCGTAATCTCGACCATCCTTCCAGTGCGAGTCGGAGAAGTGACCATACGAACGAGACCATCGGTGAGGTACCTCGGCGTTACAATTGACACCAAGATGAGTTTCATCCAGCAGATAAAGGAAACTGCAGATAAAGCAGCAAGAGGCGTCACATTACTGAGCAGGCTGATGGCCAATGTGGGAGGTCCAAGCTCGAGCAAACGCCGCGTCCTGAGGACAGCAGTACAGTCAACCCTACTGTATGGTGCAGAGGTATGGGCGGAAGCCCTTAGTAAGGAGCAATATCGGAAAAGACTTGGCCAGGTACAAAGGCGCGCAGCCCTGAGAGTGGCCTCAGCGTACCGCACTGTATCCGAACCGGCTGTCCTGGTGATTGCAGGGGTGGTTCCCATCGACCTGCTCGCCAGGGAACGAAGGGCGATTTATCTCAGGAAGGCAGAAATGGACAAGGCAACGGTTCGCAGAGAGGAAAGGTCCTACACCATGGAAAGATGGAAACAAAGATGGAGAGAGGAGAACAGGGGACGATGGACAGCGAGGCTCATCAGTGATCTGGGCCCCTGGATCGACAGAGGGCATGGAGAGGTAGGTTTTTACATAACCCAACTCCTGAGTGGCTACGAGTACTTTCGTTCGTATCTTCACCGAATGGGAAAGGTAGTGCCACCGGAGTGCCTCTATTGCCCAGGCCAAACGGACACCGCAGAACACACTTTCTTTGAGTGTCAGAGATGGGCTCCCGTGAGGGGAGCGCTAAGAGTCCACCTAGGAGGGGCGATCGCCCCGAAAACTATAGTCCAAGCCATGATCGCCGACGAAGAAACCTGGAATCTCACAGTCAGGTACGCGGAAGATGTCCTGCTCAGGAGAAAGAAAGACCTAGGCGAGCAGGCCGCCGCAGAGATGGTCGAATGACGGGCTAAAGGAAAGGACCTAGCTTGAAGTAATGTGGAAAACGGTTCCAGGCTAGTGTCCGGAGAGCAAGGGAGGTGTTTTAGTCGGTAAACTGCGCCATAGAAGTCCGACACTGCTGGGAAGGAGTGCCCCAGCGTGCATAAAGCATTTCACCTGAATTTAGGACTCGTACCAAAACTTCTTTCTTTTCATCGATAGTTACTAAACATTTTCCAACGGCGACATTTATAATTTGTTCTGTTTGATCCGGTTTTACTAGATAGAATCGATAGCTGCCGGGATCACCAAGAACTTTTGCTCGTACTAAAGTTTCTGCACAAGGACGGAGCTCAACGTCTTCATATGCCACGATGTTCAGCTTCGAGTAATAATTTTATCCCAGAGCCGTAGGAATCTCTCTGTTGTCGTATTTCATGATTCCTCTTCCAATATCCAGCTGAATGTTGTGTGCTCTCATGAAATGGAGGCCAAGTATGCGCTCATCCTCACCCGTTGATTACTAATCTGTTATCATTTCGCTGCAATTTCTTAATGTGCGTCCTCGTTAACATAATCTTGGCTAAACGTGGGATAAGCCAAATGTGTCAGCCTTTCTATGTCCCCACATAACTGCTGTACCGGCTCTCCATGCTTCTGTGTTCGACTCCGTAGCTGTAGACGGTAGACCTCTTGCATGTGCTGGTTGCCGTATCGTAATTCTAAGGTTTGTATTAAAGATGAATAATCGTACCTTAGTCTGGTATAGTCTGTAACAGTTCTGCAGCTGCTCCTCTAAGTGCTAAAATTAAAGCTGTAGCTTTTACCTCGTTAGTCCACAAGTTCATTGCCGCTGCCGTCTCCATCTGAAGTCTGTATGTTTGCCAGGGCGTTTGACCGTCAAATGTTGGAGGATGAAGTCTTTTGTTCACAGTCACATCTGTAGATAAAGTCGCTGTATGCCGCTTCTGAAGACTCTCTAGTTCAGTCCTAATTTCTTCGAATATTTTCTTCATTGATTTCATTTCACATTTAGCTTCTTTTATTTTGAGCGTTCCAGAAACTTCCACCTCTTCCAATCTCTTTTCAATATCAGACCTTATCTCACCCATTTAATAATCCATATGACTTTTGAGGTTGATTTTGATAAAGTTTTCTATGGTCTTCAGTTTCTTCTCCACAGTTGATTCCAAACCTTCAACCTGTTTCTGCATAGAAATTTCCATCTCGGCTTTCACTTCTTCGACTGATGCTTTAAGTTCCGCTACGGACCCTTCCATCGACGATTTCTGTTCTTCCATTGCCGCTTTCAATTCGCTTACGGACCCTTCCATCGATGATTTCAACTCTGTTGTTGATGATTTCTGTTCAGCCATTGCTGCCTTTAAGGGGTTATATACAAAGTTGGGGGGAAAAAGTGAGCTATGTTGGTGATTTTTTTTAAGGGTTTTATGCAAATTTTATTAGAAAAGCGAAAGACAATTTGTTGGTAGTACTATCGAAGAAAAAAAAACAAGTTGAATTATAGAAAAATATTAAAAATTATTATTGTTATGGCCCTCCCCTGAAGCGCGTTTTTTTTGCAGAGGCTTGCACTGATCACTCTCCAAGGCGAACCGCTTTACTGAAATCAAAAGAGTAAAAAAATTATTGAAGAAAAATGTAATGTGGTGTACTTGAACGGTTCGGTTTCCGAAAAAACCATGTTGACAAAAAAATCGATTTTTGAGGTGTTCAAAATTCTAAACAAAAATTCATTGCAAACAATCGAAAATTTTTAGATGAAAAAGGAACCGTTCAAGTACACGAGATTGTAAATATGAACAATTTAAAAAAAATATATGAAAATCGGTTGAAAAGTTTTTGAGATATCACGTTCACCGCAACGGTATTTGTCAAAAAACTCTATTCCGAGTTCATCGCGTTTAAAGTTTTTGGACGCCGCTCGCCAAGTGCTTATGGATGGAACAAGCGCGATGCGAACGGCTGTCATTTGAAATCTAGTGCTCCGATCTGGATGAAATTTCACACAGATATATTTTCGAAAGTATGTACTTTCAGAATATGCAATCAAAAAATTTTCGATTTTTTTAGCCCCAACTTTGTATATAAATCCTTAACTCAGCTGATGATGTTTTCTGTTCTTCCTTGAAAGATTTCATCTCACACATCAGAGCATTGAGAATATCTATCATGCTTGGAGTACTTGTTTCTTCCTCATCTTCTAGCTCGTCTTCAAAAACGAAACCCTCTGGTTCCTTTCCTTCTTTTTCCATAGCTTCTTGTAGTAACGCTACCAGGGCACATTTATTTCTAATTGTAGGTTATTCCCCCTTCAAGTCTTGAACAGGTAAGTCATTCAATTTGCGACCCATATTTAGATTATTCACTGCACCTTTTCACTTTTATTTCTAAGTTCACTTTTTAGTCTTTCTTAATTAATCCCACTTCTGACACCAATTGTAACGTAATGGGGCTGTTCGGGCTCGACGGATTAATTAAGACACTTATTTTCAATTACGAATGTTCACAATTTTAGTCAATTCACTTAATTAGTTCGTTGCACAATTTTCTTGACAATATTTCTTCACAATGTTACTTTTCACTTTAACAATACACTTCACTGGTTAAAATACAACTAACTAACTAGGCTGCTACTCAGCACTATTTATACTACTTAGCTTAATTCTAGAAAGTGCAGCAACTTAGTTCTAGAAATTTCCGTTATTCATTTCCACCATACCAAGTCAACACAGGTTCGAGTCGGCCTTGACTTCATACGGCATCTGACGTTTTTCTAGTTTCCGGAATTCGGGACCTGTGCAGTGCATCATGTGCATCATGTAACCTATCAGTACATGTTACAATATCATAAATTCAATATTGTTAAAAAGGAAAACTGCGTAAGTGAATATCTCAACTACAGAATTATTTCCTAATGAATATATATATATATATATATATATATATATATACATATATATATATATATATATATATATATATATATATATATATATATATATATATATATATATATATATAATTCAGTCATCATATCTTATAAACCATTTATTATTGGCAGTGTTTATTTATCACCCTCACATTGCCGTGTAATTTCCGCGTACACGGAAATAGACATATATATGTACAAGGAAAGTACACGGAAAGTACACGGAAATTACACGGAAAGTACACGGAAGTACACAGAAAGTATACGGAAAGTACACGGAATGAACACGGAAAGTACACGGAAAGTACAAGGAGAGTACACGGAAAGAACACGGAAAATACGCGGAAAGTACACGGAAGTATACAGAAAGTACACGGAAGTACACAGAAATACACGGAAAGTACACGAAAGTGCACCGAAATTACACAGAAGTACACGAAAATGATACTACAGTACACGGAATTACACGGAAAGTATGCGGAAGAACACGAAAATTACACGGAAATACACTGAAAGTACGCCAAAGTACAGGGAAGTGCACAGAAATACACATAAAGTACACGCAAATAACACAGAAAGTGCACGGAAAGTACACGGAATTACATATAATCAGTAAAACATTCGTTTGGAGAAAATTAAAGGAAAAACATTTTAAAATATATTTTATTTAGATAAACCTCATATCACTTCTAAAATTCAACAACCTATTTGGAATTTGCTAAAAGCATGTGCCTATTTACCATCCCTAAATTGCCGTGTAATTTCCGTGTACATGGCAGTAGACGGAAAGTACACGAAAAGTGCACGGAAAGTACACGTAAGTAGACAGAAAGTACACGGAGAGTACACGGAAAGTGCACGAAAGTACACAGAAAGTATACGGAAATTACACGGAGAGTACACGGAAAGTACACAGAATTTCACGAAAATGACATGAAAGTACACTTAATTACACGGCAAGCATACGGCAGTACACGAAAATTACACGGAACTACAGACGGAAAGTACACGAAAGTGTACAGAAAGTACACGGAAAGTAGACGGAAAGAACATGGAAAGTACACGGTAGTACACAGAAAGTACACAAAAAGTACACTGAGAGTACACGGAAAGTACACAGAATTACACGAAAATGACACGAAAGTACACCTAATTACACGGCAAGTATACGGCAGTACAAGATAATTACACGGAACTACAGACGGAAAGTACACGGCAGTACTCGAAAAGTACACAAAAGTGCACAGAAAGTACACGGTAAGTAGACGGGAAGAACACGGAGAGTACACGGAGAGTACACGGAATTACACGAAAGTACACGGAAGGACACGAAAATTACAGGGAGAGTACACGGAAGTACACGGAAATACACTTAAAGTACACGGAAATACACTTAAAGTACACGGAAAGTACACGGAAGTACACAGAAATACACGGAATGTACACGGAGATTACACGGTACTACACGGAAAGTACACGGAAGTAGACGGAAAGTACACAGAAGCAGACGGGAAGTACAGGATTTACACGAAAGGTATACGGAAGTACACGAGTAGAGTAGAGTAAAGTAGTTAACGTTTTAAAAATTTTGCCGTTTTTGGGTGTATTTTTTGACTCCATGAACTTTTATCAACCGGAATAATTGTATGGTATATGTGGTAAATCACACACTTAAATAAGGGTTGAAAGAATTATTAAAAAAAGTTAAAAACTGATGGAGATATATTTTTTTCAATTTTCTCACTTTTCCCGCAATACTCAATTATCGGCATTTTGGTCGCCTGACGACGTTTTTATATCGCAAATAACTACCCTAAATATACACTTTCGATCTCGGGAACATGCTGGTGATTTCTCTTCTGGACACGATTACCTATCGATTGATGTAATTTTCACCCCGCTCCGACGAAATTTTCACTCAACTTAATGTAAATGATTGAAAAAAGTGCCTTTCTGCACCGGAAATTGTGCACATTTTTGCTACATATTCCCACCGTGTTTGCGGAAAAACTATTAGCGGTAGAAAAAAAAAATATGTAATCAAAGTTTCATAACTTTTGGTGTAAATAGTTTTAAAAAAAGTTGAACGGTCTATTTTGGACCACCCCTTAAAATTTGGAGGATGGCATCCCCGGTCGAATATTCAAGGGAAAAAAGTCAACGATGAAGTTTCTTTGATTACAAAAAAAAATCGCCAATAGATTGGTGACCAAATTACCTTTAATTTGATACCCCAAATGTGGGTAGTTGCACGTTTGGTTGGGGGTGCGTCCACCCCCACCCCAAAAAATACAATACCAAATTTTTTTTTAAATATATTCAGAAACAAAAGTGTATACTTACCCGTACTCGATCGGATTTTTCGTTTCCGAGCACGAAGCATTCAAAGTTCGGAAAAATGTAATAGTTCGAAAATCTAGTACAAATCAAAAAATATATTTTTTTTAAATACCAAGTGCTAGAGCGTGTAGACAGCAAGAGACAATGTATTTTTTCTTTTAGCAGTTTTTGAAAATTCTATTACATTTTCGAATAGGTCTCTACACGACGTGAAAAATGATACCATACGTGACCCCACTCCGATGTATATTTTTCGAGCTATTAAGAGTCCAAGTGCCCCAGGGGAGGGTCGGATTGCCACACCCCCTAAGCCTATATCGAAAAAAATATAGTCATAGCACCCACGACCGAAATATCTAGAATGTAGATTTTTCAAAATTTTGATACGATGCGTCGTTTTCGAGCATACAAATACATAGCCCTCTGGCATCCAATTCACACAAAGTTTACCCGAACTCGATCCGACATTTTGTTCTCGAGTTATAAGCCCTTAAAGTTGAAACTTTGAGGCCACGCCCACAAAAAGTGTACACTCCGCCCACCTAATTAAGGTGCGGAAATTGTAGCCCTCGATATTGTCTATCGAAAGAGCTAACAAAAGACGAAAACGAGAAATCGATATTGCGGCCCATTTAAGGCCCCTTTCAAAAATTAAGCATAGTTCAAGGTGTTCCCCATCGATGAGCATTTACCAGAACCAAATATGTTCGGTAGATACCTGGGAAAAAAACCACACTTTCCTTGTAATTCCGTACTTTGCGTGTATTTCTGTGCACTTTCCGTTTACTTTCCGTACACTTCCAGTGTATTTCCGTGTACTTCCGTATACTTTCCGTGTACTTTACATGTATTTCTGTGTACATTCTTTGTACTTTCTGTGTTTATTTCCGTGCACTTTCCGTACATTTCTGTGCACATCCGTGTATTTTCGGTGTATTTCCGTGTAATTTTCACTTACTTTCGCATACTTTCCGTCTACTTCCGTGTACTCTCCCTGTACTTTCTGTGTTATTTCCGTGTAACTTACGTGTACTTTCTGTGCACTTTCATGTACTTCCGTGTAATCTCCGTGTACTTTCCGTGTAATTTCCGTTTACTTTCCGTGTACTTTCCGTGTATTTCTGTGTATTTCCGTGTACTTTCGTGTACTTTCCCTGTACTTCCGTAGACTTTCCGTGTAATTTCGTGTCCTTCCGTGTACTTCCGTGTACTCTCCGTGTTCTCCCCGTCTACTTTCCGTGTACTTTCTGTGCACTTTCGTGTACTTTTCGTGTACTGCCGTGTGCTTCCATGTACTCTCCGTAGTACTTTCCGCGTACTTTCTCTGTACTTCCGTGTAATTTCCGTGTACTTTATTTCTGTGTATTTCTGTGTACTTTCCATGTACTGCCGTTTACTCTCCGTGTACTTTCCGTGTGCTTTCCGTCTACTTCCGTGCACTTTCTGTGTTATTTCCGTGTAATTTTCGTGTACTTTCTATGTATTTCAGTGCACTTCTATGTACTTACCGTGTACTTTCAGTGTATTTTTGTGTATTTCCGTGTACTTGCCGTGCCAAGTATTTTTCTATGTAGATTCCGTGTACTTAACGTGTATTTTCTGTGTACCTTCCGTGTAATTTCCGTGTACTTTCCTTGTATTTCTGTGTATTTCCGTGCACTTTCCGTGTGGTTTCCGTGTACTCTCCGTGTACCTTTCGTCTACTCTCTGTGTACATTCCGTGTACTTTCTGTGCACTTCCTGTGTAATTTCCGTGTACTTCCCGTCTATATCTGTGTATATTTGTGTATTTCCGTGTACTCTCCGTGTACTTCCGTGTACTTTCTGTGTACTTCCGAGTACTTTTCGTGTAATTTTCGTGTACTTTCCGTGTATTTCTGTGTATTTTTGTGTACTTTCCGTTTGGTTTCCGCGTACTTTCCATGTACTGCCGTTTACTCTCCTTGTACTTTCCGTCTACTTCCGTGTACTTTCTGTATTATTTCCGTGTAATTTCCGTGTACTTTCCATGTATGTATGTGTACTTTCCGTGTAATCTCCATGTACTTTCTGTGTACTTCCGTGTACTCTTCGTGTAATTTCTGTGTACTCTCCGTATATTTCTGTGTACATTCCGTATACTTTCCATGTACTACCGTTTACTCTCTGTGTCCTCTCCGTCTACTTTCGTGTACTTTCTGTGTTATTTCCGTGTAATTTGCGTGAACTATCCATGTATTTCTGTGCACTTCCATGTACTTACCGTGTACTTTCAGTGTATTTCCGTGTACTTGCCGTGTATTTCTATGTACATTCCGTGTACTTTCCGTGTTGTTTCCGTGTACTTTCCGTGTACTTTCCGTGTATTTTCCGTGTACTTTCCGTGTAATTTTCGTGACTTTCCGTGTACTTCCGTGTACTTACCGTGTAATTTCTGTGTACTTCCGTGTATTTTCCGTTTTCTTTCCGTGTACTTTCCGTGTACTTTCCGTATACTTTCCTTGTATTTTCCGTGTACTTCCTTTGTACTTCCGTGTAATTTCCATAAATCAAAAAAATGTTGTTTAGGTCGTTAATCAGTGATGTTATTTTTTCCATCTTATCTGTTGTATCAATGGAATAGTTATTGCAAAAATGGAGATTTGTAAATATGTCGTCAAATATATCTCTCTCATACTTTTTGCAACAAGACCATTGCGACTGTCTTGTCGGTCTTCCCAAAACATTCTGCTTCGTGGAACAGGAATATAACCACTCAATAGTAAAATGCCAACTAAAGTGTATATTTCACCACGCTGAACATTGAGGACTTTTTTCTTTGAGGAAAGGGTGTAAGAATTTATTGCTATTATTGTGCACTCTTGTGCACACTTGTGTAGACAAAATACAGTAAAACCGACGAAAAAGTATATTGATCCAACGATTTGCACCTTCAAATCGCCAACAGACGAAGTTGTCTATTCAACAGTTCATGTGCTGTTGATTTTTTACGTAACAGTCAAAACAGTTAAACTAACTACACATCTGTCAAACCAAAGAAAGAACTGTTACCTAGGTATCAGTTGAAACAAAAGAGCAAGCTGTTGCTACAACAACTGCATCTAATGGACGAAGTTGTCAATTCAACAGTTTTTTACGTAACAATTAAATATTTAAACTAACGACACATCTGTCAACCCAAAGAAAGAACTGTTACCTAGGTATCAGTTGAAACAAAAGAGGAAGCTGTTGCCACAACAACTTAACTAACAACAAATCGTTAGTTGAATGATAGCACTGTTACTGCAAACGATAAAAACTGAATTTTGAATTGAGCTCTTCGCAAGAAGCGAAATAAGAGCTTCCACACATAATTAGCTTCACGCGTCCAATTTCATCCTCGTTCAGAACAATAGCTACCTGAAAGAATCACGAAGAGATACCGAGCTTTTAACCGATTATACTTACCAAATAGAATACTCGAACTAAGAGATTTTAGAAAAAGGTAAAAATCAAAAACTTTATATTAGGTAGGTAAATACAAGCATTTATTTAATAAGAAATAACTATGAAATATAAATAAATACAGTATTCTGTCATAAAGGAAATATAAATAATATGCTTTAAAATTCTTTTGAATAAAGTCCCGCCAAAATGTAAATTAATTTTTTTTATATAAAGAATATAATAATGGTTAATGGTTTCAAAGAAATCACTAGAGATGTAGCATAGTCTCCATTGCAGCCGTTGGTGTTGTTCTTATAGCTCCGGAGATACCCAAGCAGGTAGCTCTTTGAATCTTGTTTGGTTTCCTAAGATTGCTCTCCTTCTCTAGAGCAGTCCACCAGACTAATATGCCGTATCTAAGAATAGCTCCAGTGGACAGTAAGAGGGCTTATACCCCATTTCTCGCCAAACATCCTCTTGCAGGCGTAGAACGCTATTGACGCCTTCTTCACGCGTTCATCTATGTTCATGCCCCAACTTAGTTTGGAATCGAGTATGACCCCTAGATACCTAGTGTGGGTCTTTATTGCTAGGGTATTGCCCGCTAGTTTAGGTGGTTTGAAGGCTTCAACCACTCTCCTCTTTGTGAATAGGATTGCCTCCGTCTTCTGAGGATTGACTGATAAGCCACAGTTCTTCGCCCATCTGTGGACTTTACCTAGTGCTCTTTCCATCAACTCGCTCATGGTGCTTAGGAACTTTCCTGATACCAGTAAGTCCAGGTCATCTGCATAAGCCACCACCTTTATCCCATCTCTTTCAAGTGAGATCAGGATATCGATGACCACTAGGAGCCACAATAATGGTGACAATACGCCCCCTTGAGGTGTTCCTCTGTCTACGGACCTGAATCTCTCGTGGTTGCCCAGTTATGTGTGGCTCTGGCGGCTTGATAATATTGCGTCAATCCGCTGGCAAATAGAGTGGTCTGTACCTTGAGACATAAGGGCATCGTGAATTGCTTCAGCCTTGACGTTGTTGAAAGCCCCTTCAATATCAAGAAACACCCCCAACGTGTATTCCCTGTTACTAAGTGACTGCTCAACCGTTCTTACTACTGCATGCAGCGCAGTTTCAACTGACTTTCTCTTTGTATATGCGTGCTGGGAGCCGCTAACCCCTCTTGGTAGAATACGCTCACGCAAGTATACGTCGAGAAGTCTTTCTAGTGTTTTAAGTAAAAACGATGAAAGGCTAATTGGTCTGAAGTCCTTAGCGATTATGTGTCCACTTTTTCCTGCCTTGAGGATAAAGATCATCCTGACCTACCTCCAAGCTAGAGGGACATAGGAATGGAAGAGGCAGCTTTTAAATATCACCCTAAGCCACGGAATAACTGAAGCCTGTGCTTTATGCAGCATGATAGGCCAAATCCCGTCTATTCCTGGTGACTTGTATGGCGCAAAAGTTTTAGTTGCCCATTCAACCCTGTCCTGTGCTACACAGTAGCTGGCGGAATCCAGGCTTGGTAGCTCCGATTTAGCCGGTCTACCCGCACAACTTACCGCCCTATTTGCGTCCGAGTTACCATGAAAATGCGTGCTCATAAGCAGCTCCAGTGTCTCCTCTACCGATTCTGTAAAGGAACCATCGCCCCGCATCAAGAAAGAGGGAACACTGGGACTGCTTGCGAGGGCCTTCCTGAGCTTAGCGGACTCGCTTGCACTCTCAATGGACTCACGAAAGCCCTCCATGAAGTGCGTTTGGCCTTGCTAATGGAGTTTTTATACTCTTTTAGACCCCTTTTGTAGGCGGTCCAATCCTCAGCTGTTTTTGTTGGCTTAGCCCTATTGAAAAGCCTCTCCGCCTCCCGTCTTAACGCGCTCAGGCTCCTGCTCCACCAAGCAGGGTAAGACTGCTTGGGTGGTCTGCTTAGCGGACAGCTTTTTTTGAAGGCGTCAGTACACACTTTGGATAGTACCTCCACTGAAGCATCAAGGGATAGGGTGTTTTCGAGAATCTCGCAAGTTGGCGCTGGTACGCTATGCGCTACTCGTCTTTTAAATTCATCCCAGTCTGCTCTGACCGGGTTTCTAAAGGGGATTCGAGGCTCTGGCAGGAGGTTGATTCTGAAGCGTTTCCAGCAGTGGTCCGAAAACGACCTCTTTCCCGATACTCTTCAGTCCTCCACCTTTAGATCATTTGACTCCGTTACGAGTGTCATACCTAAAACCTCTTCCCTATTTGCTGTAATAAATGTGGGCCTGTTGCCCCTGTTACAGATACTAAGTTTAGAATTTAAAATGAAGTTAAATAGAGGGTCACCACGTTCGTTGATGTCCGTGCTTCCCCAAACCGAATGGTGTGCGTTGCCGTCTCAACCCAACAACAGGTCTCGTCTCCCTTCATCCGCTGATTTCGAAAGTGCCTGAACCTCAGTTGGTGGGATGCAGACGTCATGCGCCATATACGCCGAAGCGATCTATGTATGCGCCATGCTGCTGCCCTCCCATTGAACTACTGTGAGGTCGTTAGTGCTGTAATTAGACAATAAAAATAAATTAATGACCTTATTGGCCAGAATACAAGTTCTTGGCTTACCTGCACCCTTTTTATAGTAAAGGGTGAATAATTTGTGCTTTAATCCCAGTATGGCGTCTTCCTTGACCCACGGATCTTGGATTAAAGCAACATCTATGTTCTCCTCCACTCGGAGGATGAGTAAGCTCTCGGATGCAAGCTTACTGTGATGGAGGTTGATTTGGACCACCTGCATCCTTACTGCTCGTCTCCTCCCGGTCAGGCCCCCCTAGTTCCTGCACCTGAGGTTCAAACTCCATCTCTTCCACGTCCGCAGTGTCTCCCTTTTGGCCGGCTACCTCCTGGACAGCTGGTTTCCCAGCCTCCGCTCCGGTTGCTGCCACCTCCATTGGCTCGGGTTTCCCAGGACCTTGCTGTTGTGTCCCCCGACAGACGTTTACCGCCACCGAGCTGAAGCCGCAGTGCAGCTTAAATCCTGCACGCTTCAGCAGGGGCAGGGACTCATCTATCAGCTGCAGGATGACGTTCCTCCCCGTCGGCTTCGCCTCGTCCATCCGGAGGACTTTGCAGTCCCCGCAAGGAATAGTGGGGTTCTGTGATCCCAGAACCGCCAAAAGTTGTTTTGCGGTTAAGACAGGCTCTGGCAACTAGATCCTACCCCTCGGATATTCTGGAATATCCGTGCTTGGGATGACCTGTAGCTTCGCCTTGTCCCATACCGCCCCCAGCTTCGACACGCTGCTTCTCAGGAAGTCCAGTGAAAACTGATCCTTGCAACAGAACAGCTTCACTCCCCTCAGCCAGCCAGCCGTGTCATATTGTGGGACAGGTCCTCCCGGCTTTGACGCTAGGTGTTCCATTAGGACCGCCATAAGCTTCCTCTCCACCAAGAGCATCTGACCCGCCGTGAGCTTCCACTCTTTGTTGCCAGTGTCTACTACTGCAACTTTCAGGTAGCTACGGGCAGCCTCCGCCATCGTCAAAGCCATGCCTTCCCTTCTCATGCCTGAGGTTGATGGCCTTGGTGGATCTTTGATTCCCACCGCCGCCGATTTCTCGACTACCCCGTCCTTAGGTGCTACCGCATTCTTCAGACGGTTAGCCTACAGCGCCCTTCGCAGGTGTCCTGGAAGTCCTACTGGTATTACCATGAAGAGGGTTCTGTCGGACTTCATTAGTTTTCTTGGCTGCGTTTTCCACCTTTTACACGCCTTTTCCGTGATAGAGGCACTTCCCTGAGGTTTGTCGCCTTCGCCAGGTTTTTTATATGTATAGGGGGCATGGTATGGATCTGATGCCAGGAGATTTCTCGCCCGTATCATCTTTCTCCTGTCCCTTTGGCTGATGGACGGCGGGTCCATCCTCTCCAGCTTCGTCAGGACATGGCGCGCCTTTTGGCACCGCCTTCTCTTCCTCAGTCCTTCCGAAGTTTTCCTCGGTGGCTTCTTCAGACCGGACTTGTCATCCTGGTCCTTGCCTGGTGATTTGAGGAGCCTTTCCTCCTCTCCTTCGCTCGGGCTCACCACCTCCCCCCCGCTGCCTTCGATGTCCGTTAGGTTGTAGTCTCGCAGCCTCTCCTCCGCTTCCTTCTCATCATTTTCATTTTTATTTTTAAATATGTCCATTTTGGGTCCCACGATTTGTGGAGAAAGGACAGTCACCCGTGGCAGAGATCCGCATTACCACGAGAAGGCAACGCCGATTCGAAGTGTCAAGACGTGGAATAAATGTGTTCGCAAAAAGTTGTAAAATTTTATAAAATTTTGGTTGAAATTCATGGCTTTGAGCTCTCAAGTTCATCGAATAGACAAATGTTGTGAGGCTACCAAAAAGTAGTAGTTATTGTTTGAGCAGGAAATCTGTATTTCTGGACGGTGATTGACTTAACCTAAAGTTTGACTTGTTTTGGAAGGTTAAAATTTGCTGCACGATATATGTTCAGCCGAAGCATTCAAAATTGCAATATTTAACAACAAAATAATTTTCGGTGTAACTGTTCCTGGATCTATTTTGTTTCACCATATGAACACGGAGAACAACAAAAGACGAAGAAACCCGGAATCTCCTGAAGGTATAATAAATTCTGTTCCGAAGCGTACGCAGATGGCTCCCTACACTGGAAATTTGTCCCTAGAGGATATCAGCAAACTCCTTGATGAAAAACTTTCCCGATTACCTACAAAACAAGATATTAAATTGCTTCAGGAAGAAGTAGTTGCTCTAAGAAGAGAGTGTAATGTGCTAAAAGTAGAAGTTAAGAGTTTAAATGATCGCCAAGCTGATTTAAGAAGACAGTGCGAGAAACTGGAACAAAAGTCGAAGGAATACAATCTAGTATTTAGAGGTCTGAAAATAGATGGTGATCCAGCAGAGGCTGTTAGTTCATTCTGTTGCAGTGTACTTGGGATTAATAATGTACAGGTGCGGAAAGCATATAAGTTCTCAGGTCAAAAAAACAAAGCCATGGCCGTGGTTGCCGAATTCACATCACAAGAAAGTATAAAACAGATCATGCGAGGCAAAAAAGCACTCAAAGGTACAGATATAATAATACACAAAGATTTAACAAGAGGGCTACGTAAGAAGAGAAATGCTCTCATGTCACTAAGAAGAGAATTGGTAAATCAAAATCGAAATATTAAGGTATCAGTTCGCGATAGTAGAATGATTATTAACGGATCTCTTTTCGAATGGAACAACTCTAACAAACTGATGTATGGGACTGCAGGCGCTGCACAAAAGTTAAGTGAAATTTATGGCTGCGATCTGTCCAATGCTGTGTCGGATATAGAAAGCCGTATGATAGATGATGTCAGTTTATTTGTAAACAAAGCTCAGGAAAGAAAAGTAGGTCAAAACTTATGAGGTAGGTCGGTCTGTCAAGTTGTTAAGCATAATAGGAATATTAAGATAGTTTAATATAATGTAGCGGGATTAGCTAATAAACGTATTTTTCCATTGTTTTTTGAATTTATTAACAGTTATGATATTTTTTTCTTGTACGAAACATTTGTAGATGATAATGTACTTTTAGAATATAAAAAGTTCTTTCCAGATTATGAATTAAGTTACATTTCTGCCCTCAGAACTAGTAGATTTGGCCGTGCCAGCGGTGGGTGTTTATATGGGTATAGAAGCAATATAGTAGGTGCATATTTGAATATTGAAGTAATTACGTATGAGTCAATTTTCACTTTTGTAGTATCTGTGGGAAATAGCACTGTCCATTTAATACCGATTTACTTTAATCCAAGTAAATGGGATCAGGATTTGTTAAGAATTAAAAATTACTTCCTGGAGAGGTCTCCAAGAGACTTTGTAATAATAGGAGATTGTAATGCGCGATTGGGAAATTTGCAGGATCTCATGGATAATCTGACTTATACCAACCCAGCTGTGAAAACAGTGAGAATTTCAAAAGATAAGGTAATAGATAAGAAAGGGAAACTCTTTTATGAATGGGTAGAAGATTATGGAGGAATAATTTTAAATGGTCGATCAGAGGGTGATTTTAAGGGTGAGTGGACTTTTATTGGTGGGATGGGTAAATCAGTCATAGATGTTGCGGTGGTATCAAGTGATTTTCTGCCATTTGTTAAAAATTTTACAGTAAAAAATCAGATTTTTTCTGACCATATGCCGATAGAATTAGAATTGGATTACCAAAATGTCGAGAGTAATGTGAGAGAGATGCATTTGTTACCAAAACTGCACTGGCAGGAGCATAAAAGATATATCTATATTTAAAAAATGCAAGAAAAGGCAGTGTCCTTAGAATTGTGTGATAAACCTGTTGAGGAAATGTTAAGTAGTTTGGTGGATGTTATTTACCAATCAAACAGCTTACCGTATGCGCATGGATTCGGAGTAGCACAAAGCCCAAAAAACATGTGGTTTGACAAAGAGTGTGTTGAAGCAAGACGGAAGTCATTTAAGCTTTTGACCTTATTTCGGAAGTCTAATAATGATACTATTAGAAGTACATATGTGGAAGCTAATAAGAAGTTTAAAGAAATCTGTAAGTTTAAGAAAGACAACTACTTGAATGATTGTGCACAAAGATTGCTTGCTGCAAAAAATGCAAAAGAATGGTGGGCGTTAGCAAGAAACTTCAGAGGTTATAAGTTTATGTCATCTAAGGCTATTACAGCTGAGGGCTTTGCGGCTCATTTTAGAACAGTATTTAACCCGCCGCCACTAGAAACGGCGCATTACTTTGCAGAACCTTTCAGAACGGAATCTTACTTAGATACCGATATTACTATGTTTGAACTTAAAACTGCAATTGATCAAATCAAGTTAAAGAAAGCGCCTGGATATGATAGAATTCCGTCGGAATTTTATAAAAACGCTCCTGATGAGTTTTTGGTAAAGCTCCTTCAGTTCTACAATGTTGCTTTTACTTTAGGGGAAGTACCTACTTCTTTTCAACAGCAGATTATCTTCCCTCTATATAAAAAGGGAGATATTAATGAAGTACAAAATTACAGAGCAATCTGTTTTCAAGACGCGAGTTTGAAGCTATTTACATCTATTCTGCTTGAAAGATTTAGGAATTTTGTTGAGAATAATAATATATTGTCAGAATTTCAAGCAGGTTTTAGAAGGGGGTACTGCACGATAGATCAGATTTTTGTGTTGACGAATATTGTAAAGATCATGCTTTCGGCAAAGAAAAAAGTGTATTGTTTTTTTGTTGACTTCAAGATAGCTTTCGATCGAGTTGATAGAATTGCTCTTTTTTATAAACTTAGTAACCTGGGGGTATCAACAAAATATTTGCGAATATTACAGGCTATGTATAAAAACACGCGGGCTGCAGTTTGGAGCGGTAACTCTCTTTCGGATTGGTTTCAAACAAATTCAGGTGTAAAGCAAGGGTGTGTTTTAAGCCCTTTGATGTTTTCTCTATACATAAATGATTTGCCTGAATACCTGGTTGGAGGGGTTTTTATTAATAATACAACCAATGTTAATGTGTTGATGTATGCGGATGATATCGTTTTGTTAGCTGATATTACTGAGAAATTGCAAGGTATGATTAATGAATTGCACAAGTATAGTGAGATGTGGAATCTTATAATAAACCTAGAAAAGTCAAAAATAGTAATATTTCGTAATGGAGGTCGCAGATCTTTGAAAGAAAAATGGTTTTACAACAATACTGAAATAGAGGTACTGAATGAATACAAATATCTAGGAGTGACGCTTACATCAAAGTTAACAATGATTCCACATCTAAAAGAAAGACTTAAATTAGCGAAGTCAAGTATTAACAGCGTTTGGAATATGTTTATCACTCAAAAAGATATCCCACATTCTTCGAAGTATAAAATATTTATAGCAGTTTGTAGATCTATTATGTGCGCAAGTTTGGGGTTACCAATGCTATGAAGAGGTTGAAAAGTTACAAAGGTTCTTTTTAAAAAAGTTACTTCGCTTACCCGAAAGTACTCCTAATTATAGGTTGGAATTAGAGACGGGATTAGGAAAAATGCACTTGCACACATTGAAACTTCATACACAATACCTGGTGAAAGTTTTAAAAGCAGATAGGGGACGCTTAACAAGGATTACAGCAGAAGAAATAATACAGAAGAAATTATATTGGTGGGAGGAAGGTACGGTATTAGCGGAAAGATTCGGTATTGATTTATCTTTTGGAAATGTTGAGGAATGGAAGAATAAGTTCATGGATGTAATCGCATCACTAGAAAAACAATACTTTAATGATGCATTGTGTGAAGCTCAACGAGGTTGTCGGCATGATTTATATAATAAATTATGTAATTTCAAGTGCAATAATTATTTTCTTGAAGGTAATAGCATCTGTAAAATTAATTTGATTTTCAGAGCAAGAGGAGGGTTGTTAAGATTAAATGCGTGTCCTTGGCAAGAAGTGTCTAGTCAACTTTGCTCCATGTGCAATTTAGATGAGATAGAGAATACAGAGCATTTCTTAGCAGTCTGCCCTATTCCAAAGGAATTTCGAGTTAGATACTTAGGAAAAGAAAGATTATCGTTTCAAGAATTAATATTAGTATTATCTGGTTCGGATTGGGATGCACTGTATAGTTTTCTGAATGTCGCGGTACCGTATAGAGAGTTTTTGATTAGAGAATATAATAATTGATATTGGTATTGGTGGACGTGCGATTTTCTCTTATTACTTTTGAACTTATTAGTTTATAAATGTATGCATTTGGACAACATCGTATTTCTAAGGTTCTTTTTGTTTAGTAATATATTAGTTCAAGTTATATTAGGTATTAGTACAAGTTCGAGTGTGTAGAATTAAAAGTAGGATTTTTTTTTTTTTTTAACTAATGTTTAATTAAGTTAAGAGCTAGCCAACCTGACAGACGGTGTAATACCATGTTAAGGTTCTATTGAAGTAATTGTAGTTATTAAACTTTGTATGAAATAGTAACAATCAATAAAGAATTATTATTATTATTATTATTATATTACCACGAGAAGGCTAGATTGAAACTGGAGGTCGCCCGGTATCCAGAGGTCGCATACTATCGACTAAGCTCCCCCTTAGCCACGCAGCCCTCGGCGTATGCTGTTTCACCTTGGCTAGGGTTGGACTAGGTTTTGGCCTGCTAATCAGTGTCAAACCCACCGAATACCAGTTTCCGCCTCGCACTACGTGGAAGTACCATAGTCCTGACCGGCGTCTTCACTTCACTCACCACTGGGATGACAGTATAGTGAGTTCCATTACTTAAAGAGAAGGTGTCTCTGTCTGACAACCAGTCGAGCGAGGCTGGCTAGGAGTTAATACAAAGTTTTTTTGAGTTCGGTGAGCAATTCGCGGTCCGATAATTAAAATTAGTTCCTCTGCTTTACGGCGGCTCATTCGAAACCTTTCATTGAATTCAAAAACATCAAGTAAAGTATAATTAACGCGAGGACGATATACTCTTCTTCTTCTTCGTCGAAGCCTCAAAACAAAGTCATTACTTCCGCAACTATCACTGCTGCTATGTCGTCGACGCATCAGGGACATTTTCTTATATTAAATGAAATTAACACTTTCTAGAAAACAATTTGTAAAAACTTTACACAGCACCTTTCACCTTATGAAATATTCTCGCTTATTGAACAAATTTTGTAACTGAAATTTATTTGTGAAACCAAAATCTACAAAAAAGTTATATTTCTACGTATTTGTAGCTTGTGAATTATAACTACAAATAACTTTTGGTGAAATAAAAAATGACAAATTCATACAAATTTACTCTTGTAGAATACAACTACAATTTTGTAGCACAGAAATTTCGTGAAATTGAATATATCAATTTTCCTACAATTTTTGTGACAAATCACTTGTAAATCACAATTTGTAAGTCCGTGAAATAGGCCACAGGTGTTATGGAAGAAAAGTTAAATTCTCGTCATTAGTCTTTTCTCGTGTATGCTCTGTGTGTCTTAAAAGGTGTTTTTAACCGACTTCCCAAAAACAAAGAGGTTCTAAGTTCGACGCGTATTTTTTTTAATTTTTAATTTATTTATTTTTTTTTTATGTCTGACCGGGCATAACTTTGTAACGCGTCGACCGATTTGGATAATTCTTTTTTGTTGGGTAGAGTATGTTCACCGATTGGTACCATGTCAAAAAAATTTTTGATAGGGTGGGGGTGGGGGGTGAAACCTAACTTTGTAACGCGTGGTCCGATTTGGATGGTTCTTGTTTTCTTGTACAGAGTATGATCCCCCCCCCACCAATTTGGCTTAGGGGGCGGGGAGGGGGAGGGATAGTCTAACTTTGTAACGCGTGGACCGATTTGGATAATTCTTTTTCTGTTGGGTAGAGTATGTTCCGTGGTTGATACCGAGTGAAAAAAATTTTAAGGGGATGGGGGTGGGTGGTGGGGGGGTCCGATTTCGATGGTTCCTTTTCTGTTGTATAGAGTATGATCCCCCATTGCTAATAGGAGAATAATTTGGTCCTATGGTGAAAGGTGTGGGTGGGGGGGGGGGGAGGAGTAGTCTAACTTCGTAACGCGTGGACCGATTTGGATAATTCTTTTTCTATTGGATCCTTGGTAGTATCAACCAAAATGTTGCTGGTGGTGGGGGTGGGAGAAGGGGGGGGGGGGGGTGGAACCTAACTTTGCAACGCGTGGATCGATTTGGATGGTTCTTTTGCTGTTGCATAGAGTGTGATCCCCCATTACTAATAGGAGAATAATTTGGTCCTATGGTGGTGGTGGGGGGTGGTCGTTAGAGTATGTTCCCTGATTGATACCATGAGAAAAACAGTTTAGTGGAATGGGGGTTAGGTAGCTAAAAAGCATAAAATAATTTATAATTTTATATCTTTTATATTTAATAAAGTAGTTATAATACAATTGCGAGAATCTGTAAGTTAAATTGCGAGGTTAGGCAAAAGTTACTTTATTTAAAAAAAATTACCTTCTTTTAGGGTTTTAAGTTCTAAACTCGATAAGAGTTCCAGAGAAGATTTATCTTTTGCATGGTTTATAAAGTAGCTAGTGATGTCTGCAGCAAATTTCTCCCATTTATTTAGCAGTTTCATGTCCTTGTCAACATAAAGCTTTTCGAAGTCAGCATTGATCTAAAGAAAAGATGTACATAGTGTATTATTATTAAACCTAAACAGTCCTTTTTTACCAAACTTGGTCCGAAATTGCAATTGTAAAGTTGTAAAGAGGCCACTCTGTAAAAATTTTCCCTGTAGTATCCATACTTTCAGCTAGTATACCTTTCCTTCGGTAGTAAAATGTTTTGTTCCATTTTTCCATTATTTCTTCGACATGATTGTCATTATGCTTCAGCCACAATTTCATATTTTGTGCATAAACATCATTCACTTCTACGGTTTCTTCTACATATGATTCCTCGTGATGTTCTGATAAGTTACGTGAAGAGGTTCTGTTTCTCTTACTTCTTATGTTGAAATAACGGTCGTATATCTTCCCACTGGGTTTACTTTTCCTTCCACGTCGGGTGAAATATGTTTCCTAAAAATCGATTCATATTAGAGCTTTGAAAAATATGGTTAATTTAAAACTTGGAAGTAAGGGATGTTAATAACTTTGTATTATACTTACAGCAATTTCACCAGGAAATAGTACAGAAATCCGTTTAGCAATTTTATCGAAATCGGATAATGACAGTTGAGTTCTTGAAGCAGTTAGAGAGTCTATCAAGCAATTACAAACATCCTGTTGGTGATGTGGTGAAAGTGTTTTATTTTGTTGAAAACATCTACACCTCGTGGAGGAGAATTCCTTCGATGTTTTTCTACGTAATCATATTATATATAATAAGATATATTATTATTCCATGAACCGTAATAAGTTATACCTCCATGAGATCCAGTGGCAGTGGTTTTTTTTCGATTGATGTGGACGACGAAGGCGACGTTGTTCTATATTCACTTTCTTTGATCCATTTAACAACACTGGAGCTTACAGATAAAGTGTCCTCATCCTCGCAAGACTTATTCGAATTTAATGCATAATTTTAACATACAGTAATGTATCTTAATTCTCACCATTTCCTTTCGCCATGCTTTTAGCTTCTCTCTAAATTTTGTCTTTACTCCAATAGTTTCAAATGTAGGAAAAAGTTTGTCCAAGTCAGATAGATTTTAATATCGAAGTTCTTCTAAGCCTACATTTGCACTTTAAAATAAGCAATATATATATATATATATATATATATATATATATATATATATATATATATATACATATATATATATATATATATATATAGTTTGAATCAGAGAAATCTACCACAAATATTTACTACTAAAAGTGTTCCGTTGTGAATTTGCACAAAAGAATACTATCATTATAATCATGACATGCATTAAAAACTGAAAAATAATGACTTTGACTAGGCTTTTTAGGGATTGCATCGATGGCCGATAGCTGCAGTCGGATTAGAATCAAATTCAAATTGATTTTGGAAAAGCCATATAAAACACATTTAAACATGACAACTGTATCCGCGCACTGTATAACTGTATATATTTCAATTCAAGTGAAAATGTCCTTACATCTTAACTGCAAGTACACGGTTTCCAAATTCCATTGCTTTAACAAAATTAACAATTCCTCGTCCTCACTATCTTCGTTCAACATCAAAACTCTGATAGCGCTTTCGTCCTGATCACTGAAAATTTCGTTTTGTTGATCTGTGTTTTCTGCCATTTCTAACTTGTAAAATTAATAGCACAATAAAATGTTATAAAATTATTTTTAACTTTCACTGAACACAGCTAAATTCACGAAATACTACACGATCTCACTTGTACTTTCACCGGCAAATTAAAAAGCGGCTTCGACCGTCCCATTCCATCAACCAGCTCAGACTGCATACAAACCTCAACAAGCAACGCGATAACGACAAGTGTATGCTGTGAGTGGCTCTTTTTGTATACCGTGTTTAACAGTTTCCCGTTAACTCAAAGGCATAAAACTGTTGAAGTGAGTTTTCCATTCAAGTACATGCCTGCAAAATGTTTTTTTTAATGCAGTGTTACCATAACAGATTAAAAAGTTAAAGAGTTATCGTTTTAGTTTAAAAATGAAAATACCCTTGTTATTGTGAAAGTGAAGGCATTTAAACCAACAGTATTTCAGTTGTCTTTACAAAGCTTTGGAAATAATATTGTTGATTTGATAAGAGAGTTATCATATCAACAACTTTATTAACTGGATAGCCGTTTACTACAACAACTTGGAACTGTTGAATTAACAGTATTTTTTGATAGCGCAGGTAATTGAAACAAATACTTCAAATTGTTAAATTATAAGAAAAGTCAATTCATACAACTACAAAGTTGTTGATTCGACAAATTTTCATTTAAACTAACGAAAGTGGAAAACAACAGTGATTTTCTGTTAATATAACTGCTGCTATTCTGCTATCTCCTTCCACGTCAAAATTGGAGATATATTCTCGTCTTCTCGTTGAACTGCTTGAAATTCTTCCTTGTTCCATCCTGTGACGGGAAAAGTATTTACAATCAGGCTTACATGGTCGTCGTGAAAGTGCATCTGCATTTCCATGGCATCTACCCGTCCTATGAATAATTTCGAAATCGTAGGATTGCAGTCTTTCTAGCCATCTTGCCACCTGTCTTTCAGGGTTTTTAAATTGCATCAACCACTTAAGAGCTGCATGATAAGTTCAAAAAGTGAATTTTTGTCCATAGAGGAATTTATGGAAATGCTTCGTTGCATCAACAATAGCCAGCAGTTCTTTCCTCGTAACACAGTAATTTCTTTCTTGTTTCGATAGAGCTCTGCTAGTATGCTACCACCTTTTCGTGCTCGTTTACTTCTTGTGACAGAACAGCGCCAATCCCAACATTACTAGGATGTTCTCTCTCTGCATTTTTCATAGCAAGACCCGGATTTCTTCTTGTCATCATGCAATATCTTTGAAGGTGGCCTTCTTTGTTGGAGTTCCAGCATTTAAATTGACTCTGTCTTTCCGATGTATTGACCCGACAACAGGTATCTTCTATTTCGGTTACTTCCCTTGGTCGGACAGTGCTATTTGAGGCTTGTGTTGCTGCCTCATATGCCTGAGCGTAAGCCAAAACCTCAGCGTTTGTCTTCTTTTCAACCAATTGCACTGCTTAATAAATGCTTCTCTGGCTACCTCATTAGCATAATCTTGGCTAAACGTGGGATAAGCCAAATGTGTCAGCCTTTCTATGTCCGCACATAACTGCTGTAACGGCTCTCCATGCTTCTGTGTTCGAGTACATAGTTGTAGACGGTAGACCTCTTGCATGTGCTGGTTGCCGTATCGTAATTCTAAGGCTTGTATTAAAGATGAATAATCGTACCTCAGCTCTGCCGGTATAGTCTGTAACAGTTCAGCTGCTGCTCCTCTGAGTGCCAAAATTAAAGCTGTAGCTTTTTCCTCGTCAGTCCAAATTTCATTGCCGCTGCTGTCTCGAACTGAAGTCTGTATGTTTGCCAGGGCGTTGGACCGTCAAATGTTGGAGGATGAAGTCTTTTATTTACGGTTACGTCTGTAGATAAAATTCTTGATTGCTTTTTCTTGAAACTCTCCAGCCCATTCTTTATTGCTTCTATATCGTCTTTAACTTGTTTAATAGTCATTTGTCCAGAAATTTCTACTTCTTCTAATCTCTTTTCTATATCTAACTTTAACTCTCCCATTTTGTTTTCCACTTGGCTTTCCAGACTGACTTTGATAGAGTTTTCTATGGTCTCCAGTTTTTGCTCTACAGTTGTCTCCAGACCTTCAAACTGTTTCTTCATAGAAATTTCCATTTCCGCTTTCACTTCTTCAACAGATACCTTAAGTTCTACTACTATTGATGACTTTAACTCGGCCGTACACATTTTCTGTTCTTCAATTGCCGCTTTCAATTAACTTACGGACCCTTCCATCGATGATTTCAACTCTGCTGTTGATGATTTCTGTTCGTCAATCGATGCTTTTAATTCGGCCGTCGTGTTTTTAATTCTTCCTTGGAAAATTTCATCTCACACATCACAATATTGAGTAGATCTGTCATGTTTGGAGTACTTGCTTCTTCTGACCCGTCTTCAAAAACAAAGTCCTCTAGATCCTTTCCTTCCTTTTCCATCGCTTCTAGTTGTAACGCTACCAGGGCACATTTATTTCCAATTGTAGGTATTGAACATTTTTTTTTTAGACGAGGGAAAACAGAAGATGGTAAACTGTTCCACATTCGTGTTGTTCTGCTTAGAAAAGATTCCCGAAATTTGACGGTACGTCCAAATTTGACCCGGAGAGTATAGGGATGGGAACGACTTGTAGATCTTATATCGCGCGTTGTAATGAGTCTGCAAGGAATCAGGCTAGCAATTTCGTTAGAACAATGGCCATGGAAATAGCGATAAAAAAGTGGGAGACAACCGACATTCCGTCGATGCTCCAGAGAGTCAAGGCCCTCAGAGATTGAGGAATCGCCAATAAGTTTAACAGCCTTACGCTGAACTTTGTCTAACGCAGACAATGCGGTGTGTCCTGCCCCTGCCCAAATATGGGAATTATATTCAAGTCTAGGCCTAATGTGGGACTTGTAGATCAACGCTAAGTCGGGTGGGGTGAAATATTTCTTACATCTCTGTAGAAAACCCAAACATTGCATCGCACTTTTAGCGATTGCAAATATATGATCAGTCCAGCTAAGATTGCTGAATATCTCAATACCCAAGATCTTTAGGGAGGGTGAATTGGGTATATTCACTCCGTCGACTGAAATGGGTTGGGGGGGGGGGGGGGTTGAGTTTTGGATGCATTAAAGGTAACACGATTCTTTCTGCCCCAAGCAAGGACCATAGAAATGTCGTTGATTAATGATTTAAACATGCGTTCCCGATTGACTTCTGTAGCATTTCCACGTGAATTCATTACAGAATCAAATGAGTACCCGAAATCAAGGGTGCTGTCGTCGGCAAAACTATGAATAGGATTGAGAGTAAGCGATAAGAGATCATTAATAAAAGAAGAAATAAAGTTGGTGAAAGAACGGAACCCTGAGGTACACCGGCATTTATTTCATAGGATGCAGATGTAACGCCGTCGATTACTACACGGATTGAACGGCCTGACAAAAAGCTCTCTATCCATTTAACGACGGTAGGGTGCAAACCAAATGTTTGAAGTTTGGCTAAAAGGGCAGCATGCCAGACTCTATCAAAAGCCTTTGAAATATCAAGAGCGACGATTTCTGACTTACCGAAATTATGGAGACAATGATTCCAACGCTCTGTTGGAGCCGTTAGTAAGTCTCCGGTTGAGCGGCTAGCGCGGAAACCGTACTGGCAATCGTTGATAAGATAGTTATTTTCTAGATATTTCAACAACTGAGAGTTGATGAGTGATTCAAAAACTTTGGATATGATCGAGGTTAGCGCAATTGATCTATAGTTAGAGGGGTCGCATGCCTCTCCTTTTTTAAGTATCGGCTGGACATGAGCAAGTTTCCATACACTTGAAAACATTCCTGTTGAATATGACAAGTGAAAAAGTTTGCGCAGAGGTTTAGCCAAAGCAGAGGCGCAGCATTTTAAAACAAGGGGCGAGAAACCATCAGGACCAGTAGCTTTGGACACATCGAGTTTCGAAAGTACTCTAAAAACTTCCCGAGTGCGAAAGTGTAGCGGCTTTTGCCTACTAGTGCACTGTGATGGAGTTGGAAGTGGCTGCGATGAAGGTGGCAAGTACGAGTTAGCAGCAAAATTAGCAGCAAACAGGTTGGCCTTGTCCAATGAGTCAGTAAAAACATTCCCATTATAAATAAGTGGTGGTGTTGACGAACAGGTGAAATTGTTCTTTACGGTTTTTACTACAGACCAAAAGCCCATACTACCCTTTTGAGTAGAAAATACCTTCCGTCTGATGCCCTGGTCGAAATTGAACTCAGCCCGGCTAATTTCTGAATTGCAAATATTCCGCGCATCTCTATAGATACGTCTCAATTCCTCTGAAGGGCACAATTTATATGCCTGGAAGGCTGCTTCCTTCTTTTTAATGGCTGCGAAACAGTCATTATTGAACCAATTGGTGTTAGTTGGTTTGATGTTCTTGAAGCTATGAGGAATAAAGCGGTGCATTCCAAACCATAGGATGTTCAAGATATAATCGGTGCTTCTGTTAACGTCCTTCATAGAAAAGCAATCAGACCAATCCAGCTCTCTGAGATATTTATTAAGTCCCGCCCAATCAGCATTTTTATAATGCCACACTAATCCTTTGGTGGAGTTTAGGTTAGTGGTTGTCAAAGAGGAGATTGAGAATTGGACGGGGATTAGACAATGTTCCGAATTACCCAAGGGAGACGTCACCGAAACCGAGTATTTTTCTGGATGCGATGTTAGAAATAGATCTAAAAGATGCGCGTTGTGCCCGAAAGTATCAGGAACACGAGTCGGACACTCAACCAGTTGCTGTAAATAAAAAGACTCACTAAATAACTCGACGTGTCTTCCAGACGGGCTTGTGGTAGAAGAATGCCTGAGCCACTGTGTATTGTGGACGTTGAAATCTCCAGCAAGAACGATTTCAGAAGAGGGGGATAATTCCAAAATCTTATCGATATCGGAAGACAGTTTATCGAAGGAGCACACAGTGTCAGTGTCAGACATATTCGGGCTGCGGTTTAAAAAGCAGAAGTGAATAATGTGCCGATAGAGTTTAAATCTAATCCAGACATAATTAAATTCTGGATTAGTAGAAGAGAATTGAGGGAGATGGGAGAATGGCACATCATTTCTAATATAAACCGCGATTCCCCTCTGAGGAGAAAAGAGCGGCACTAAGTGATAACCAGGAATGTGATACTGATTAATATCAGAATCGGAAACAACCTTGGTTTCGCTTACTGCAAAAACTGCCGGATTTTCCGCGATCAAGTGGCAGTAAACCGAAAAATGGTTACTTTTCAAGCCACGAATGTTGCAAAAATTAAATTAAAAATTTTTGCATAGTCCCGGTCTTAATTTGCCCAAACCAAAACGAAAACGTACACAAACACAAGGACTGACGAACGGGATCCCCCTTCAAGTCTTGAACACGTAAGTCCTTCAATTTGCAACCCATATTTAGATTACTCACTGCACTATTTCACTTTAATTTCACAGTCACTTTTTCTTTTATTTTCTTTTTATTTTCTAAGTTCACTTTTTATTCTTTCTTAATTAATTCCACTTCTGACACCAATTATAGCGTAAATGAGGCTCTTCGGCCTCAACGGATTAATTAAGACACTTAATTACAGTCACAAATGTTCACAATTTTTATTCACTTTATTGATTAATTCTATACACAATTTCACTTCACTTATTTACACTTATTGCTTCACGGGTTAAAATACAACTGACTCACTAGGCTGCTACTCAGCCCTATTTATAGTACTTAGCTTAATTCCAGAAAGTTCAACAACTTAGTTCTAGCAATTTCCGTTGTTCATTTTGAGTAGTATAAATATGGGGTTTCTGGCGCAAATGTGCACATTCAAAATGGTCAAATTGTGAGGGAAATCGAGGTCTGACGTCACATTTTTGCACATTTTTCATGCGCCAGAAACCCCATAACAATTTTTGGAGGAGAGAGAGATAAGGAATGGTTGTGTGATTCCGAAGGTCAAAGGTCAAGGTTGATGATTGTTTAGTAAGATAAGGCACCTGTCGGCCATCTTGGTTTTGGGGTATTCGGTCTTGGAGACTACAATGGGTATTCTTCTTCTTTGGGGATAAGGGAATGGGGTTCCGAAGGTCAAAGGTCAAGGTCGGTGATTGTTTAGTAAGATAAGGCATCTTGGATTTTGGCCATCTTGGATTTTGGGTTTTTGGTCTTGGAGGCTACAATTGATTTTGTTCTTCTTTGATTTGCACCTGGACTTGGATCTGGACTTGGACTTGGATCTGGATGGATATATGAGCTTAATGGTAACATAATGTCTATGAACAGCTTTATCAGGTCTATGAACAGCTCTTACCCGGTCTATGAACAGCTTTACCAGGTCTATGAACAGCTTTACCAGGTCTATGAACAGCGTTATCAGGTTTATTAACAGCTCTTTTCAGGTCTATTTACAGCTATAACGGGTCTATAAGACAGCTCGAACAGGTTTATCAGATATATTAACAGCTATAACGGGTTTAATATCAGCTACACCAGATCTTCTAAATTTATAGTAAAATATATGTATCAACTCCTTTTCGAGCTGTCTTATAGACCCGTTATGGCTGTTAATAGACCTGATAAGGCTGTTCATAGACATTTTGTTACCATTAAGCTCATCTATCCATCCAGATCCAAGTCCAAGTCCAGATCCAAATCAAAGAAGAACAAAATCAATTGTAGCCTCCAAGACCGTAAACCCAAAATCCAAGATGGCCGACAGGTGCCTTATCTTACTAAACAATCACCGACCTTGACCTTTGACCTTCCGAACCCCATTCCCTTATCCCCAAAGAAGAAGAATTCCCATTGTAGTCTCCAAGACCAAATACCCAAAAACCAAGATGGCCGACAGGTGCCTGATCTTACTAAACAATCATCAACCTTGACCTTTGACCTTCGGAATCACGCAACCATTCCTTATCTCTCTTCTCCTCCAAAAATTGTTTCGGTCTTGAATGTGCACATTGCACATTTGCGCCAGAAACCCTATATTTATACTACTATTTTGGCCACACTAAGTCACCACAGGTTTGAGTCAGCCTTGACTTCATACGGCATCTGACGTTTTTCTGGCTTCCGAAATTCGGGACGTGCGCATTGCACAACTTGATTTCATTTTCATCACGTAGTCTATGCTGGCTACAGTGCACGTTACAATATCTTGTTTTCCGGAAGATATTAAGGTTATGTTTATATTTGCCGGCAATTTTCTCATCCATAGTTTTTTTTATTAAAGATTTGTTAAAAGTGGATGAATTGCCTGCCAGAATTTCCATAGAGCGATGGAATTCGGAAGGTCTTCTATCCCCGATTTCGGTAGTAGTTAGAAGTTGTTCTAACTTTTTTTCTTCCGAATCTGTAAATCGTTTGATAAGAGTTTTCTTCAAATTTTTGTACTTATTGAGATGTGGAGGATTTTGCAAAAAATTTAGAACATTTGTTTTGACTTCCACTGGTAAAGACTGAACAACGTGACTGTGTTTTGTTTCGTCTACCGTTATTCGTTTAGAAGCAAATTGGGCTTCGGCTTGAATGAACCAAGCTTCTGGATATGGAGTCCAAAAGCTTGGTAGTTTAATTGAAGTCCTGGCTGCATAATTGTTTTCGTTGAAATTTGTAGCGTTTGTATGTAAAGTTTGTTGTGAAATATTTGATTCGTCTTCACTAGTCATCATGATTGTATTTATTCACTTTTTGAAAGTAAAATTTCACTTTTTTGTTATACACTCATGATTGTATTTATTCACTTTTTGAAAGTAAAATTTCACTTTTTTGTTATACACTTAACTTCGCGAATCACAAAATGATATTATTATTATAACTTTTAAGTTATGGTAATATTTCGAGAATGATTATGTATTGAAAAAAAAATTATATTATTTTTAGTAGAAAAGAAAAATATGATTTTATTACGATAAATATTTTGAATATGTGAGTAAGTGTTGTTTATGAGATTTTAATTATGTAAATGTGGTACAATAAAAGCAATTTTAATTTTAAAAAAACATGTCCATTTGTTAATAATTTTTTTTTTGAAATTAAAGTATTGATTTCTTCAGTTTTGTTAATTTGTTGTCTTTTCTTCTTTCTTCCTATAGATGTAATCTTCTCTTTGATGTGTTGATATGTTGATGATTTTTTAAACTAGAGGATGCCTCACCCTGGGTGGGGGGCACCTCATAGTTTAAACATTGTTGAACTTGATTGTTGATTTTATTTGAAAATTTGTTGAAGAGGACGCCTTATCCTGGTAGGGGGGAACCTATGTATAATTAAAATTTTCTGTTGTGTCTTGATGATGTTTGTAATAATGAGGATGCCTTGCCCTGGGTGGGAGGCACCTCTTATTAAAATTTTTTTGCTTGAGTTGGTAAATCTTCGTTGTCTTCTTTTCTTCTTTTTTTTTAAATGAGAGAATACCTTACCTTTGGTAGGGGGTATCTCTATTTTAAAATTGTGTTGCTTTTTTTTGCGGGCTGTTGATTCTTCGTTGGTTGTTGTATCTCATTTTTTTTTTAAAGCAGAAAGTACCTTACCTTGGGTCGGGAGTACTTCTGTTTTTAAAAAAAAGTTCGGGTCAAGGTGTTTTTAAAAAAAAGTTCGGGTCACCAATAAGGGTTTATAGGATGAATGAGGTCCTTGGTCTATAACAAATATGGGAGGGCGTAGTCCCTTTAGTTGTGGAGTCCCAAATCCTAAAACCTCTTTTGTATCTGTAAATACTTAAGATACATTATATTTGAATATAAAAAAAATATTTTTATTATTTTAAAACTTTTATTTTTAATTTATTTTTTATGTTACCAGTTCGGTTGTTCTGGTTAGACTGAAATTTTTAATTTACAATTTTGTTAACCTACTTTACATTTAATACATAGATAGTTTGTTTATAATTTTCTCTGTATAGAGTAAAGTATTTTATTCTCAATGATTGAATGATTAAATGATTATTATATTTTTTAAAGTGTTTGTGTTTCATACTATTCAAAATTTATCGAAGTGTACAGGTTGTCCAAAATATATTTGACAGTTATTCTATCTGTACAGTCTGATTGAACATAATCGAAGTGGATTTATTTAAAATATTTTATTGAAATAATATAATCAAACTGATAAAATTTTAATTGAAAATTAAAAATTAAATTTGTAGCTACCGCTACATCGTGTAACAAGACAAACTGACAAACCGAATAAAAACGAGCAGCACTCTTCAAGCTTAACTTCGGGAAACGCCAACGAGCTATACCCTGTTCGAAAAAGATTGGCAGTACACGGTAAATGGCAAGTTATGATGCCAAATTTCTCAAACTCGCCAAAAACCGTGTACCGCCATCCTTTCGACCTTTCTTGGTCGAGAAACCAAGAGGAAGTGGTTGTTTTAAGATGCCAGATGCCAGATGCTTGTGGACGACCGACAATGATCAGTGTTGGGTGGTAGGTATTTTTACATGCGAAGTTCACCGATGCAATACGAATTCGAGTGACTGGAATGGTGGGAAAGAACATTTAGTGTAGCCAGATTATATCTTTTAGTAGTATATATTTTTGGTTCAATGTTGCACAGCTTTTAATAAAAAAAGCCCTAATAAATGGTTATTGGTTCAGCAAAAAACTTTTTATATTTACATGCTTTTGATATGGCAACCCGAGTGGCAACAGCGTACTGAGGAAGAGGGATGAATATAGAGGAAAATGATGGGAAAATAAAGCAGACAGCAATAGTCCATACGAGCGTGTACTTTCAATATTTTTGGAACAAATTATAGTTTAAGGGGGCCAAAGCCAGCTCCACTACCCCAAAGAGCCCTATCAACACAAACCAATACAACACAAAACTAACACAAAACTAAGGTGTTTTGACCATGGGCAAAACTATGGGTTTATCACTAGAGATGATAGTCGGGAAGACGTATGTATCGGTAGCTTGAAATACAATTTAAAAAAAATTTAAGCCAACAAAACACCGATAAAAACAACTAAATTTTAAAATAGAGATACCCTCTACCAAAGGTGAAGCATTCTCTGATTTTAAAACAAGAAGTCAACAATCAACAAACAACAAAATTTTATAAAGAGGTAACCCCCACCCAGGGTAAGGCATCCTATTCATTAAAGGATTTATCAGCAATCAATCAAGATCAGCATTATTCGAGCTATGAGGTGCCCCCCTCCCACCCAGGGTAAGGCATCCTCTAGTTTAAAAGCACAGTAATCAACAAATTCAAGAAAAGAATACATCTATAGAAAGAAAGAAGAAAATACAACACCGTAAGAAAAGGAAGAAATCAACAATACAACTCTAAAGAAGAAAAAATTAAACAATAAATGGTGAAGCTAACATTGGTTCGTTTTTTATAATTAAAATTAATTTTATTGTACTACAAATAACATAAATAAGAACTTATAAACAACGCTTCCTCACTTATTTAAAATCCTTATCAATATCTAATCAACCTCGAAATTTCATCTTCACTTACAAGTTATAATAAGGGGTTGTACAAATGAAAGTAAAGTTGTGATTCACGAAGTTAAGTTTTCGTTAAAATCAGTGTACAATGTAAAAAAGGGAAATTTTATTTTCCAAAAGTGCATAAATACAATCATGATGACTAGTTAAGTTGAGTCAAATATCTCACAACAAAGTTTAAATACAAACGCTACAAATTTTAATCAAAACAATTATGTAGCCACAGCTTCAATTAAATTACCAAGATTTTGGATTCGATATCCAGAAGATTGGTTCATTCAAACCATAGCCTAATTTGCTTCTAAACGAATAACGGTAGACGGAAGAGAAAAAGTTAGAGCATTTGCTGTCTACCACTGAAATTGGAGATAGACATCCTCCCAAATTCTACCGCTCTATGGAAATAGCAGGTAATCCATCCAAATTTAGCAAACATTTAATGAAAAAAATTATGGATGAGGAAAAAAGATATAAATGAACTTTTAGATTTAGCAGATAACATAAATGATATTTCCAAAATTGAATGTGTGTCAGAAATTAACAAAAATTACAATGTTATTGATAATAATTTCTTTTTAAACAAGATCAATAACCTTGAGAACAAATTTAAAAAATTACAAATATTTATAAAAGGATTATCGCGTCAAAACCAATTTTCTCACTCACGTTCTAGAAACAGATCGAGAAATCGTACATTCTCTAGAAACAATTCGCATAACAGACAAGTTTCAAACTCTAGACATAACAATTCTTATTGTACCAAAATGACTAAATGCAATTCGCCGTAGTCTTACAAAACCATTAGAAATCAAGAAAATAAATTATAATCTCACTGAACAATATATTTAACAAGAGGAAGAGCCAAAGAAGTTACGTTTTTCTTTCGCGAGGCAGTTTTTAATTTTGGTCAAAACGATAATAAGTTAAATCAGGAGAGCTATCAACTCTCCTGGAATCTTATTTGGATTTGCTAGAAACCAAAAAAAAGTATAGAAGTAAAAATGTTAAAGATCAATAATTGTTGTGATAAATAAAATAATAGTTTTCTTGAAGTAAATAAAATTGAATAACTGAAACAAGTACAAACAAACAAGTACAGTACAAGTACATAATACGCACAAGTAAATATCTTCTATTTTGAGAAAAACTCCGGTATCAATATTGTGAAGAGATTAGAAAAGTAGTAGTTGTTTACCTGGACCTATGAGTGTGTTGTTTTCGTGGGCTTCCTGATTCACACTGTCGCTGCCACAATCGGCAAGTTACGTTTCTATTGACATTAACAACTCTTGCTACGTCAGATTGTGTTCTACCACCATGTAGCAGTTCTGCAGCTAAAAGCATTTCACTGGAGGTGAGATGGCGACGAGTACTACCCTACCTTATTTGAACATTTACCATACATAAGTTACACACGACTGAAAGAAAAGTTATAAGTTTATAAGTTATTTATTTGACGACTTTGTACAATTTTTTAACAATTTTCCTATTTCTAATTACATCTAAATTATCTCTACCTACGAGCTAGTTCAATTTGGCCCTGAGTTCTAACGTTAACTTAACTGTAGTTAATTATTCTAACATTCATTGTCTACTTAATATTATATTTACATAAAACATTAACATTTTTATTATTTACGTCGTGCGCCTAGACTAACACTGAATTTTAAAGTAACACTAAATTAGTTTATTTTAAATACTATGACTGACTGAAAGAAAAGTGACTTCGCTTCGTATTTAAATTATTATCCCCACCTACTTTTCGAATTTACCTGAAAATTCTTGAGCATACAATGCACATACATATTACCTACCTGCAGTCAAGAAATTAAAACGATCGTTAATTGTTCCTGGAAATGGCAGTGTAAAAACCTCGTGTGCCTTAGCATTTTTTGAGGTGTGTAAAATCAGATAATAAAATATATGAAACGCATGTGCTACAAAAACTATTTTGTTTGTTTGCTTTGTGATATGTGTTACCATAAAATATTAATTAAACTTTGGGTTATTAAAGCATAAGTTATAAAGATATTATTTTTATTAGTTATTATACTTAATCTGGTGGCCGTATTAGCTAGGAATTTAATTTAATTAATACCTAGAACTTAAAGACATAAAAAAATTGTATATGGAATATGTTTAAAATGTTAATTTAATAGATTTAAATCTTCATAATTCTGAATAAGGTGTAACTACTACGGAAAAGCTTTCTAGTACCATAATTCCGATTAGGTTATAAATTACACATAATTCACATATTACGCCTTCTGCTCATATTGACTTTGATATAAGAAAAAACTATGATTAATTGAGAACTTTGATCAACTTGTCAATCTGAAATAGCTTAAACTAAATATTTAAGTACGTTTTCTCCTTCCTCTCGAGTAAAACCCCTACATGCATACAAAGGCACTCTAGTACTCAGGGATATACGGAAAGAAGAATTCCACTTCGTGTTCCCTTCCTTACTATCAAAAGGTTTCAATCCGTCGCTAATCTGTTTAACTAAATGAGAATGTTCATCACGACTAAAAGCATTTTTTAATCGGATTTGGAACTAGAACTTCGCTCAGCCCAAATCTCTCTAATGACACGGAGTTACTGCAAATAGAAATATACTGTAATCACTCTAAAATATTTAATGAAAACTATTTTTTTATGTCTGACCGTATATAACTCCATAACGCGTGACGGGTAAGAGCGGACCGTAACTTCCTAATGCCTGGAACGATTTTGATCATTCTTTGTTTCTTGTAAAGAGTACGAATATATCAGAGCCCTGCTAACGGGCAGCCCATTTGTCCAGACAAGGCCCGAATTATTTTCCTTGATATTTTTTTTGATATTCGGCGTGAATCTTTTTCCATATTGTGTGTGCTATACATATAATATATGTACATGCATGCGTGCGCGTATAATTTTTCATAGAAAACTAAATTTACTTATAAATTTTATAAATTTTCCATTTCAATAGAAATCATTCTAAATTTGAATGCTCACACTCTAACGCGAAGATTGTATATTTCAAATTGGCGAACACTTCGACTCCACTTTTCATTTCCGAAAAACAAAATAATTAATGGTATGAAATGAATGCATTATAGTTTTGAAGTGAGAATTAATTAGGGTGCGTAGGTGGTAGGATGTAGGGGGTGAGGGGGTGAATGAAAAGAAGACGGCTGGTAATTATAAAAACGTGCACCTCACCGGAGTAGGTGGGAATGTGGGACTGGAGGGTGGGTTATAGGTGTGTGCGAGTGTGTTGGGTGGACGGTGGTTTGGTGGGGGTGGGTGGCCAATCACCCACATTCACTACTAACCCGTCTCAACAACTCACAAAACACTCTAAGTACAAGACACGTTGCAATTAAATTACAGGTGAGGTGCACGTTTTTATAACTTACAGACTTCTTTTTTTTATTCACCAACTCACCTCCTACATCCCAACACCCACCAGCCCGCCCATCACGTCTAGTAAAAGACACCTCGTTATTAAGTTGTATGTGGGAATCACTTTCTTATAATTACGAGACATATTCCTATAATTACCAGACATATTTCCACACCTAAAAAAATCACACAAAAAGTTTCTTTTTAAACCACAATTGAATTTCCTCGGACACTGGGCTCTTTGGACAATCCAGACACTTCAGGCTGCAAGTGGCCCGATTTTCACTTTTTAAGCCCGTGACCCGGCCCGGCCCTATAGATGTTTCGGGCAGACAGACTTCCTGCCCGGAGACAAGCATTGGTAAAGCTACTCGCCCGGCCCGGACCGTGCAGGTTTCTGGAATATATACTATATTTCAAGTATAGGTGGTTTTTGGCTTCCTTCAGGAGATAAGATATCCGGTCAGTGTTTTTTTTAAAGAAACAAAACTTTGCCTAAAAACAATGCACTTTATTCACATTTTTTGAATAATAAGAAATTATAATTTTGTTGTCCAAAAATTAGCTTAGGCTCTGCTGGGTTCCAGAACATGTCTGTATAGAGGGTAACGAAAAAGCCGACGAACTGGCCAAAAATGGTTCAAGTACAGACATAGACATGCCGGTGGAAAGGGTACACCCTCCCCTTAACACAGCAAAAAGTCAAATTGATAGACATTACTCCAACATGACTTCGGAACGGGAAGTTACTGTCTCACAACACCGACTGATTCAGCCGGAGCTGAATCATAGCAGAACTTCAAATCTCTTAGGGAGCTATGGCCATTAGAACCATCGAATGAGTACTGTAGAAGCTGCAGAGATGAATAAGAAATTGAGTCCATAGTGCACCTGCTCTGCGAATGTCCGGCTCTAAAAGAACGACGACTCGCCTGTGTGAGAGCAAGATTCTTTGACAATTTGGACGACTCATCTGAGATAGCACTGGTGGACCTATGTAAATAGATTCATACAAAGATCTGGGTGGTTTTAAGTTCTGACCATGCTTCTTACTTTTATGGGCATTCACAATGGGCCTTCATGGCCTCCGAGTGAATTGGGTGCTTTTTAGCAACAAACAGCCCGACTAACCAACCAACCAACCAGCCAACCAAAAATTTTATAAAAATTAAAAACAAAAATTAAAACAAACTGTTTCTGAACTCGAGCAACGTAAGAAATATTAAAATTTCTTAACACGATCGGCGTTTCTTATAAAGAAAAGTTAAGCTCCTTTGGCTCGTTATCAACAGCAGCAACAAAGGGTTAACTTTTCTTTAACTGCTGGACGCCTTCGCGAGGAAACGAAAACTAGATAAAACTCCAACACGAAATTTAAAACCGATCTAGACAGCTGTATCAAATTATGATCACTTACACTGTCCCACTAACCTTGCGGTAAAACTATTTTTCAAAATGCATAAAAAAACCGTTACTGAACTCGAGGAGCTTAACTTTTCTTTATTAGAAACGCCGATCGTGTTAAGAAATTTTAATATTTCTTACATTGCTCGAGTTCAGAAACAGTTTGTTTTTATTTTTGTTTTGAAAATTCGCTCGGGTCATGTGAATATTTCGTGCATTTTGTGCATTTTGAAAAATTAAAAATTTTCTTCGGTTCATTTTTATCTCTTTTCCTCTCTCCTTTTTTGTGTCGTTGTTGTGTTCGCTTTTTATTTCTCTTTCCTCTTTGTTTGGTATATGGGGATTCAATAGTATTCCACTGAGTTGCACATCGCCTATTGATTTGGTTGCGATTGCGTCATTGATACACGGCGCGTTGTGTTCTCATTTTCTATATTATTCTCCCCTTTAATTTTTGTTAATACCAGCCTTGCGCTACGGTTTCTTCTTGCCTATGGGTGATTACTTTCTTTCACTTTTGTTTTATTATTGATAATTACTTTTCCTCACTTTGTTTGGTTATTATTTTTAGTTATTTTCCCCTTTATATTATTTTTTCCGTTTTTGTTAGTACTTGCTTTGCGCTACGGTCTCTTCTCTGCCGTAGATTGCGTTTTTTCTCAGTTATTATTGATAATTACGTTAACTCACTTGGTTTCGTTATTATTTTATTTATTAGTTATTTTCCTTTTTTATTAGTACTTGCCTTGCGCAACGGTCTCTTCGTTGATTGTGGCGAGTATTTTGTTATTATTATTAATTATTTCTCTCTTTTATATAATTTTGATTTTTTTTGTCTACGTTTTCTAGGGGTATGTAAATTTCTACGAATGGTCTTTATCTTTTACTTACACCAGTTGAATGGACCGTGCCCTGGGCAGTATTTGTGGCTGTTGAGGCCGCTCTTTCGGTTCTGAGACTGCTTCCTCCAGGGGGATTTCGAGCATGGGCGTTTGATTACGCCGCGTAATCCATGCCTTTACAGGCGGAATGGCATATTTGGCTGTCAAATAAATGACGGTGAGCAGCAGCATTAAACCCGTAAGTGACAACGAGGTTGTTGAGAGTATGTGGGGTGTTTTAACCCGGGAGTGTAAACGTAACTCCTGTAGTTTGTCCTATAGTTGGTCCAATGATGGAGTACTCTGGTTTAACATCTCGTTATTGTTGTCACCTAATTGTAGTTATGTATATGATGCTTCCGTACTAGTGCTGCTCGTATTAAGCTCGTATTTAGAAGGAATCTAATTCCTTAGCCGTTTCTTTTGTTTTCGGAAAGTACGCTGGTTGCGTGATAAGCAATAGATGTCTATTTTCAGCCTCGTATTATAGGATATGTTGCCGTATTTGTAAACGGCAGGGTTGGTTGATTACCAATATTTCCTCTCCTGAGAATCGATATTTAATGTAATTAAAATGTTCCTGGTGGTATTTGCACTTTTAGCGAACACCTAGGGTTTTCGTCCAGGTGATTGAAGAGCAACTTGATTACGCATTCATCTGATTGTGTTGCCATTATTATTGACGCATTTAACTAACCAGCGCAAGTATCTCCTCGACATCTCGAGTGACTTTCCGATATGCTCTGATGTTCTCCGGTCTTAATAATAGGAATTCCTGAGTCGAAAGTTTACTCGCTATATGGGAATATTATATTTCCGGGACCAATGAATGATTTGCTTCCGGGTGTATAGGGAAGCACCTGATTCGTTGCAACTTCATTTTAAGAAGATTGAAGATTGGTAGTGTTATTCTGATAAGCAATTTCTCTTGCAACATGTGTGTTCGTAATTCCGCCGTTTGGAAGAGAATTGATAGACAATTTTAGGTTCTTGAACACGTGGCATGAGATTTGTGATAAATCTCAAGAAGTGAATAAGAGAGAAGTGAACCAGTAGCGCCTGCTGTCGAAACTCGATTTCTACCATTTGTAGCAAGAGACTAGAAACTATTTGCTGCCTCATTTGTCTGACTACGAGTTTGTCGGCTAGATTATGTAAATCACTCATCTGGTAGGCTATTTGCGGTTGTCTTTCGACCAGTGAATTAAAAGGATTATGAATTTTATTTAGCACGGCCTTGACTACGCTGATTTGTTGTTTTTCCAAATCAGCGACCACCTGCTGGTTAGTTTCCAACTCATCTAGACGACTATAGACTTCGCGTTCATTGGCACTATGCATGGTACCGAATTGGTAGTGCATGGTGTTTTCGATGCCGTTGAAGATAGTGCGTTGTTTGATGCCTTAGTGCGTTGTTTGATGTTATCCAGCAGCGCGTGTATGTGTTTTTGCTACAGTTCGCAGAGGTCTCCTTCTGTATTGATTCCACACAGTTGATGCACATAGTGTTCAGCTCGTTCCGCAAGCGTTATTTGATTATCCAACTCGGTCAGGTCCAATTCCGTGAGTATATTCCATGTGGAGTGGTAAACCATGAGGCTTCCTAGATCCTTGAATAGCACTTCTGTATTGTTGAGTGGGTTTACCGAGTAAGGCTCCGACGTACTACTTCCCATAGTGGAAATAATTAGTCCGAGGATGATAGCGTTTTGTATCAGACCTGGGGAGAGGAATATGGTTAATGAAGTTTTACTAAATTAGTGTTCTTATTTATTAAGCGTAGATTTTTCCTAAAGTGTTTTCATGCGGATTTTATATTTCCGCGGGTGTACCTCAGGGCAAAAGCTGTCAGGAGAAGTTCTTGTTGTAACCCTGGAGGCGAAGGTGGTAATGGTGGCTTCTGCGCCAAATTTTGGTTGTTCGAAATGTGGTTACGCCATAATTCAAAACTTTTATCCACTGAAAATATGGCGAGTTTTTTTATTTTATTTAGTTGGGAGAGTTATAATTTACTTATCGTAGATCTCGTAAATATTTTCCAGTGTAATGTTCTGAAGTAATTTTATGCGGATATTTTATTTCCGTGTGTCGACTTCATCTCGATCGTAGATTGTGGTTGCACGCCACGACGCGTTTAAAATTTTTTCGACTTAAATTATCTATCCATAGAATGGCTCAAGACGGTTGTTGTGAACCGTGCCTGTACGCTTGCCCAGTTTTAGGGTAGTATTCATTGATGATGGTATGCCGGTTACCAGATATGGTCCTTCCAAGATTTGAGAGAGCTTATGTTTCGACTTTTGCTCTTTAGTAAGACCTTATCAGCTATGTGAAAAGATAAGGGTCGAACAGCTTAATCGTAGTATATTTTCGACCGTTGTTTACTAGCGAGTAGATTTTTGCTTGCCGTGGCATAAGACCTTTGGAGCTTGTGCCGTTAGATCTGATAGTTGCTCTCGTGATTATATATGGATTCAGGGTCTCGGTTTAAATTTGACGGAACATCCGCTGTGAAGCCGTAAAGGCAGTCCATGGGAGTTAATTTCGTCCCTTTGTGTACACTGTTGTTATACACGAATGCAGCGGTTCGCAGCTATTGATCCCATGATTTGGGATTCTCGTCCACTATGGTACGTAAGTATTCTAGTGGTCTATGGGTCTATGTAACTTCTTTAGAAGTTTACATCCCCTTTTAGACAGGTTACTCAGGAAGTTCCTTCCCTGATCAGTGACTATTCGCTTAGAGATGCGGTAGCGAGCGACGATCTCGGCGAAGAAGATTTGCATTACAGTGACGGCTTCACCGTTGGGTATGGCGTACCAATCGACAAATTTAATGAGAAAAGTCAAGATGTACTTGTTTCCGGTGTCCGTTTCCTCGAGTGGACCAACAATGTCGAGATAGACTTTATCCAAGGGCTGTGCTGCGATGTCCGTAATGACCATCGGTATTTTATATTGGCATTGGCATTTTGAGCAACGCTTAACGTGTTTCTTGATTTCGATAAGCATATGCCTCCACCAGTACTTTCTTCGAATCCGCTTATATGTTTTATTCACACCCTGATGGTCGCCAAAAGGAGAGTCATGATAATCACGTAAGATCGTTTGTATCTCTTTGGGGCTTGTGATTATTGCAAGTAACATCTGAAGTTACGCGTAGCCCAGCCTATGGCGAGCAACGCTTTTTGAATAGTTGAGCAGTTGCGTTACGCCTTATTTAGTGTACGACTGGCGTCCGTGGTTAAATTGAACGGTTTCGAGAAATCGGGATATATAAGGAGTGGCCTAAATTCATAGGTGCTAAACTCGGTTTTGGGTCGATCTTGAGGATCGACGAGCACCTACTGATAGCTGTTGGCGAGATCAGGGGTGGAAAAGTAGCGAGAATGACCTAATTGGTCAATAATATGCTCGATCCGTGGTAGCGGAAAGGCGTTACCTATTGTCTTTTCATTTAACTTACGAAAGTCGACGACGACGCACCACCTCTTTTCACGTTCTGGTCCCGCCTTCTCGGGGACGACTATTAGAGTGAAATTCCAAGAGCTTTTACTTGGCTGCACTATGTCGTTATGTAGCATTTCGCGAAGCTGTTCGTTTATTACATTTCATTGCGTCTCTGGAAAACGATACATTTTCTCATTGATTGGTGCTTGATCCTGCACCAACGGTATATCATGAGTGATGGCGTTTGTGAAAGTGAGCCGATTATCTTTGAGGAAAAAGATATCATTATGCTCGTATCAGAGTTCCGATATCGCTCGTTTTTCTTCCGCGCTTAGATTTTTGTCCGGGCTGAGCTCTTAGTCTAAGCTGGCAAGACGCGGATTATTATTTGGGTCTTCCGGTCTTCATACTCCAGGAATAAATATTTGATATTCTATAAAGTGGCCATTTTTTCGGCGTTAGAAATATTTTCATTTTTATTTTCACCCCTACTTATTTTATTCAAATCACTCTTAATTCTAAATGACGGTGGAGTTGGGGTTTCTGAACCGCCGTACGTTGCCCAATTTGAGGCGAACTCGTCTTCTAATGGGCTCTTTCGCCGTGGTTTACTTACTGTGAAAGTTAATTTTAAAGCTTTCGAAGATACTGTACCTGTGGTGAGCTCGCTTCCATTGTCGACATGCTTCGAAGTTTTATACTGTGAGGGCGTGGGAGCTGATGGGCTTTTGCCATCGTAATCCCTTCTGTTAAGGTAACCTCCGTTGACTTTTGTTTTAAAGTTTTTTGCTTTTCCTTGTTTCCTTTTATTTCCTTTTTACATGGGCGCTGGTGGTCTCGTGTCACTGTAGTTCCTGATTTTCAGTGAGCGTCCTTAGCGCGTTATGCGGTTTTTGGGGTTTATAGGTTGTTTATTTCTTCATGATCCTTTTTTAGTTGGACGACGGTGTAGTTGTGGACAGGGACTAGATGCAGACTAATGGTAGTCAGAACTCCAGCAGGCACTGATTTTAAACCACCGGGGAGTAGGCCGTTCGCTAGGAAGACTCCTTGATCAAACTCTCTCTATAGACAGAGCATTTCCTCCTGCAGCTGCAAAGGAACTCCGACTATGATCTGCGACCTAGCAGGTATGCATACTGGTTATTTCAATTGTATTTGTTGCTCGTCAGGGTTGTTTTCCTTTCGAGGGAATTGCAGTGCCTTATACGGGCCTCAACGTTACAATTCTTTGCAGGAAGTCATTTCCCAGTAAGTCGTCGTCAGAAAGGCGGGGTAGGTTGTTTATAAACTAAAAACCGGTATATATATCACCGGGATTTTTAATTACTTTCTTTTTTATAATACTAACCTCAGCGCCAGTATTTACTATAAGTTTGATATTGCCGCTCAGGCTAATATCCAATGGAAGGCTAACTGTAGAGATACAGGGTTCGGGCGGCTGAGGCGACCCTTTATTAAAAGTTTTATTTACTAGTGTCGATCCGGGGTTTTTTCGGTCTACTACTCGTCGTTTCCCTGGCTCTTAGCGTCTAATTTTTGTTTCTAGCCGCGACGGTTGCAGAATTTTCTCTTAAGTTTTATATTAAAAACTCGAGGACCACCCCCCCCCCCCCCCCACCCCTACATCAAAGATCAATTAAGACGGATTTAGTTGCGGTTGACCTTGACTGCATAATCCAAAAGTCGTTATCGTACTATCCGTCGAATTCCTATATTCGTTATATATTCTATTTGGTCTATATTTGCCGATTCGTACCAAGGAAGTTTCAGTGGAGTGTGTTATTAACGAATTGCAGTCTTTTGCAAGGCATGTGACTATTTCACTTTAGATTAGGTTAGGTTAAAGTGGCTGCCTAAGAAGGCACAATTAGGCCAAAGAGGCCCTTTGTGCTACCACGTTGAGGCTTGAATTTAACAAACCCCATAGAATTACCTAAGGAATAACAGGGTTAACATGTTGCCTCCTGTACACCGAACCAGTTTCTTGTATCCAGTGGAACCAGTTCACGGGAAGTCAAAATAATTTTGACTGCTCTGTGAAGGGTGATCAGCCCTTATTCGTCGTCGGGAACCATTTTGAACTCCTGATAAATCAAGTCAGGTCTCTGACATCCATAGAGCCTAGCTCGGTTAACTCTTCAAAGAAGGGGGAGCCAAAAAACCGGTTCCTACGGTTGGCTAAGGCCGGACAGTTACCGAGGAGGTGAAGTATGGTTTCCTTTTCCTCTCTCTCTACTGTCCAATATTTTGGAGTGACCGAAATCAGTTCGCTTCCAGGTCTGGATTGAGTTAAGCCTAATGGCGGCTGATGATGCAGTTTGCTTACCAAAGAGATCCAACGATAGAAGGGCTTTAGAAGGGCTATAGAAGGTGAGGTTCTCAGGGCACCTGTTATCAGCAGTGTTGCCATCCTCTTAACTTTGTCCATTGCTTTGAGATGGGTTGCTATATTTAGTGCCGGCCATCAGACAATCACCCCATACATAAGTATAGGCCGTATGACACTTGTATAGAGCCAATTCACAATGCGTGGTTCCATACCCCATCTTTTCCCTATAGCCTTCTTACATGAGTACAGCGCTACTGTAGCTTTCCGTACTCTTTCTTGGATGTTAGGCTTCCAGGTAAGTTTTCTATCTAGGATTAGACCTAGATACTTAATCTGATTACACAGTTTCAGCCTAACCCCGTCTAGTGCAGGGCAATTAAAAGGAGGTGTTTTATGCCTCCGAGAGAAGAGGCAGGTTTTGTTTGGGTTTATACCCAGACCACACCCATCACTCCATGATGAAATCTTGGAGAGGGCGTGTTGTAACACCTCATGGTATTGAGGTGCTTACCTGAATGTATCAGGACAATATCATCGGCGTAGACAATAACCTTGTGACCGGACAACTCCAGGTCTATGAGTAACTCATTCAGAGTTAAGTTCCATAAGAGTGGTGAAAGGATTCCTCCCTGAAGGGTACCTCTAGTGACCACACTTTGAATATTAGATCCTTCTAAGCTGGAGATACTGACCCTGCTTTTTAGCATGAGGTCAATAAGTTTGATGAGAGGATCGTCGATTTCAAGCCTCCTCAAGGATGTCATTATCGCCTCTGATCTAATATTGTTAAAAGCATTGAGACTGCAAGTGAATATTCTTTCGGTAGTAGCGAATGCTCTATGATTGTGATAAGTTTATGTAGGGCTTTCTCTACGGACTTACCTTTAGTGTAAGCATGTTGCGAGAGAGACAACTTGGAATGATTGATTTTCTCTTTAATGTAGATATTTAAGAGTCTCTCCAAGGTTTTGCGCAGGAAGGAGGAGACACTACTGGGCCTAAAATCATTGGGCTTATAATGTGAGGCTTTTCCTCTTTTAGGGATAAAGACCTTCATCTACGTCCATGGGGATGGAATATAGGTAAGGTTAAGCAAGCCTCATAGATGACCATTAGCCACGGAATCAGTATCTCGGAAGCTAGTTGTAGTTCAGCTGGGATGCTGTTATCTAATCCCGGTGATTTGTAGGACTTGAAACATCGTATCGCCCATTTCAGTTTTCTCATATCAAGTATCTTGTGGACCGGTTGCTGAGCACCCCGGAAAGTGCGTGTTGACAAGTAACTCCAGCGACTCAAGACTGGATGAAGTCCAACTACCATCACTTTTGGTCAAGAGGCTTGGGGTGATGGGCGTTGTTGAGAGGATTTTCGGCAAACGACTCGCTTCAGAGGTGCTTTCGATTATATTACAGAAGCCCTCCCATGAGGATCGTTTTGCTTTCCTAATCAGTTTCGTAAGTTTTTTGAAGCATTCTTTATAAGAAGTCCAGACATTAGTTTTCTTCGCTTGGTTAAAAAGCTTACGACACTCCTTTCTTAGGGTCATGATCTCGCTCGACCACCACGGAGGTTTGGGTTTACCTCTGGGGACCCTATCGGGGCAAGAAATGTGCGTCGCCGCATTACACGCAAGCGTTAGGGTGTCCACCACCTTGTCAAGGGTTTGCCTGTTTTCAATTACCGTCGGACCTGTGATAGGTAGGTTGTTGCTGAGGACCTTCCTATAGAAGTCCCAGTTTGTCCTGAGCCTGTTTTTATAAGGAAAACACATCTGTTTATGAAGTGTTATTCCAAATTCGATGTAGGCGTGGTCGGAAAAGGATGGTGCCTTGGATAGCTTCCACTCTGTTATTAGATGGGCGGATTGTTCCGAGACTATTGTAATATCTAGAACTCCCCGCCTAATTGAGTTAGTAAAAGTGGGTTCTGCACCCACGTTACAAATCTGGAGGTTAGTTCCAAGAATAAAGTCAAAAAGTAACTCACCTCTTTCGTTGATGTCCGAGCTGCCCCAGACTATATGGTGTGGGTTGGCGTCCGCTCCGATCACCAGCGTCTTCTTTTGCTCAGTGGCTTCTTTGACCGCATTCCTGAGGGTTGTACCAGGAATGTACACCACATCGTGCGCCATGTACGGAGATAATCCAAATATTGTGGGTTTTGAATTCCAGAGTGTCTGTTGTAGTGTCCTTATCACTAAACCGAGGAAGGATAAGGGCATTAATATTGTTTTTTGTGAGGATACATGATCTTGGTTTACCTGTAACTTGTAAGTAGAGGAGCGCATACCCCTTCATGTTGAGTCCGCAAACCTTATCTCTGAAGACCCAAGGTTCTTAGACAAGGATGAGCTCTTCTCCTTTTTGTGCAAGACGAAGGAGAAGGGCTGCGGACGCTGCCTTCGAGTGATGAAGGTTAATTTGGATTACTCTTATCATCACTGTGTTTAGGTGAGGATACCTCTAACACAGTGATGTCAGCAGTCTCCCTTTCATTGCTGGCATCTTAATCCGTGGAGGAACCCAGAAGTAGGTTCTTCATCTCTGGTCCGGGATAAGGAAGGGTGTCAACTTCCATAGTGGAGTTGAGTTCCGCATCACCATCTTCTGGTGAGGGAGTGACAACGGCAGAAACTATCGTCGCACTCTGTTCTCCTTCTTTCTCCGCGGTAGTGCTTGTAGAGGCTGCTGAATTCTACTGCTTACTAGCAGTATTATGCGCCTTCAGGTCCTTTTCATAGACCTTCAGGCTAATTGAGCTGAACCCATAGCAGATAATGCCATTGCGTTCGGCAAGTGAGGCCAGGGATTACTTATTTAAGATCACAATGACCTGTCTTGAGTTTCCCTTGGCTTCGCCTACCTTGGCTACTTTCCAGTCATGGGTAGGTAACCCAGGGCTAGATACTTGGATGAACTTTAAGATCTCCAAAGGATCCGACGGTTCGATCGGAATCCAGACCCTTGACCTGGGTCTACAGGGGAATTTATCCCTGGGAACGGCTTCGATTCTCGCACCAGGCCAGTAGTTTAATGTGGCCTTGATGCCAGCCAGCAGCAAGACAACATGGGGGAGGGCCGGGGTTCAGTGAAAGAACCTCCATATAAACCTTCAGCGACGCAACCTCTACCATCTTCCATTTATCAGGCGTGATGGAGCCGTCCGCGTTGCTGCGATCTATAATCGCCCTTACTAAGCTGTCCTTCGCTATTTCGCTGAAGGACTTAGCAGTGTAGGAGAGGGGGCCTGCCGCCTTACTCCTTTCGGAAGATGGCTGTAACTCGTAAGGATAGCGCGACCTCTTCGGGGTAGCTTGTAGTGGGCCTATAGAGGCCGAAGCGCTACCTTGGGCAATAATCTTACTTTCCTATTGCAGAGAGGCTTTGTCCTTCTCTGCGAGTTTCTCCTGAGAGATGGAGCTCAGTTTGCCCACTTAACCCGTGAGCTGGGTCTGCCTTGGCGGCGGGTTGTCCCCCTTTTCAGGTGGACGAAGTAGCAGGGTGTTTTTTGTTCATTATCATATTTCATAATCGACTACTTTCACGACAAGGCGTTACTCATGGTCTCAAGATATTGTGGGGTTGGGGAGATCGATCATGGTAGAGCCTCATACCATGGAAGGTCCATCATACTCCTTGAGGCGGACAGGTATCAAGGAGGCTCCGTTAGAATACAGCTAGTCAGGCCCGTATAGACAAAATTCGGGCCCGGTGGGTAACACATACGGGCCCCCGCGAAAGGAATTTCGGACCCGGGACCAGGACCCATATACAATCGAATGAGTGACTTTCAATTTCAAATCTGTCTAGTACATTACACTTTTTCGATCGTGAAAATTTTTTTGTATAAAAAAATTTTTGTTGATGACTTAGATGACGGGCCCCTTTTGAAATCTCGGGCCCGGGGGTTTACCCCCTTTGCCCCACCCCTCTCGACGGCCCTGCAGCTAGTTACCCCCCGCCGCAAACTCCAATGGGCACGGTAGTCGCATAACACCCTCGATTGGGGGAGTTTGATCAAAAAAGTGACTGTCTCTCCGCCCGTCATCATTAGCCAGTCTATAGTAAACTACATGACTATTACCAGCCACCCCACGTGGAGGGAGATGCGGACTTCCTGCAGTATCCACAGTTACGGCACCCGTTCCCGGTTCCCGTGACTTCGGTTTGCTATAGTGAGATGTTGGAGAAAGCATGACGAGGAACACGACACAGAAGCCTTCTGTTTTAAACAAAATGTAGCCACGGCCCATACTACCATAACATCATGAAAAAAATGGTATCATGTGTACTTTGAGCAATAAAAACCTTTTATATGTATCTTGAAGCGTTTTTTTTTATCAATTCACTTTAATTTACATTAATCTAGCTTATTTAGCAATTTTAAAATTAAAACCTTAGAATGGAGTCTACATATACACAAATTGCTGATTTATAATATTTTACAAAAATTTTATTGATATGATCTTGTAATATGACTTCCATTGATCGGTCAAGTAAGCTACGCAAGATGACACCTACTTTTCACGTTTCACGTGCTGTATATATGATGATGTTGGGTTAATGGTTCTTGCACTCTTGTGCTTGTTGTGTAATTCGAGGCTGGGTGAATGAAATGTGTGTCATATAGTTCGGGCGCAAGTAAATGAAATCAGCTTTGGTTTTATGGTAACTTATGATCGTTCGATCATTTTGGGGCAACCGACGATGGTTGTGGTGGGTGCTTATCTTGACCTGGGTCTCGGAGTGACTGTTGGGACGTCAAAGTTGTTGGTTTGATGCTCTTTTGAAGTGAAGTATTTTCGAATACGGGGATAAATGCACCAGACAGCTGCAATTATGATTACTATCGTAATTATATAGGTGCTTATATATTGGTGGATATGGTGTGAATTAGGGGGATTGATTCGTTGTTAACATTGGGTGTTTTCGATTTTGCTTCGGTGTTAACACTTGTGCCTTGAAGAAGCAAATGCATGTTCGAGATTGCGGTGCCATGACTCGAGTTTTGCTTCGGATTGTTCGTTTTTGCCACATTTTGCCGTTGGTGCTAGCACCGGTTGCCCCTGGTTTGGACCAGGAACAGCTGTGACACTACTAACACAAATGAAGTAGATGAGTAAAAGTAATTATTATTGTAATGCGTGTTGCGATTTTTTATATTTAATTAATTATTTTTACTGTCCTGTTATAATAAAAATGAGAAAAAACGAAAAATCTTTCCTCTTTCCCAACCAACCAATAATTATAATAAATATAATTGCTGAAATTGCTGATTTTTTATTAATCTCCATAATTTTCATACCATAATTTTAATACCACTTCCTTGAAGACGTTTAATAATAACCTCCTTTCCGCATACTATATTATATATAGTGGTTTCAGGGTTCATGACAAAAATCCAATAATAAGGATGTTGGAGTTATCCAGTATTGTGATGGATAGGTCCTTTTGACTATACATGATAATAAAATGGTTGTTTTATGATTAAGAAATTCCATCTCACATCAGCTTAGCGCTGATTGGGTGGTGTATATTGGATGGGTTTGTTGACATAAATAAAACAAGGGATCGGAGTAGATACAGGCAGCCAACTCCGTTAGGGATAATGGATAGTACAAATGTCTATGCATGCTAGTAGCAAGAAATGGAGATGAAGGTTCGATGTAGAAGTATTCCTTATTGTGTTTTGTTGGAACAGGGTAACCTTTAAACAACTGAAATAATTTTTCGTCGGGTAGTGGTATTTGTACTTTAAAGATTTCTTTTGAGTTCGTGACTCTGGCCTTTACGGAAATAATGTTTTATAATAGCAGAAGCAGAAGGTCTTCTGATCTTCCCTCTCCCGGAATAATCAATGCCGAAGAGACGTGATCTCAAATATACTTTATTTGATGTTTTAATTGAAGTGAGCTCAAAAGAAACTGGCTTATTTTACCATTGTGAGCATTGCCTAGTAATTTTATCAATTCTTTTGTGTCATTGCAGTAAAGGTCTGTGCGATTTCATTAATGTTAATTTCAGATTTTATTTTTGCAAATTTGGCAGTTGATTATTGAATACCTCGAATTGATGTTAAATGTCTTTTGTAGTCTTGTTTAGTACGTTAACAGTGACTTCTGTTATTGACGTTTGATTTTTCGCTACTGAGAGAAGGTAGTTCTCATTTTCTCTTATTTTGTCTATTTCCGCTTCAATATAGTTGGCATACTGTTTATCTAATACGCCAAATAAGGTATTTTGCAGACTTCCAATTATTTCCAATGGTGCTCTTCTGTTTCTGTCCTTGATGAAAAGGTTTTAGCAGGAAAAAAAATTTTGGTCTATGGAATGGAAGGGAGGGGGAGGGGGGGGGGAAGGTTAGTCTAACTTCGTAACGCGTGAAACAATTTGGATGGTTCTTTTGCTGTTGTATAGAGTATGATCCCCCATTGCTTATAGGAGGATAATTTGGTTTTATGGTGTGGAAGGGGGAGGGGGAGGGGTAGTCCAATTTCGTAAAGCTTGGACCAAATTCGATGATTCTTTGTCTGTTGGGTAGAGTATGTGCCCCGATTGACACCGCGAGAAAAAAACCCAATTTGGATGGCTCTTTTTCTGTTATACAGAGTAGACGACACTAAAAAGTGAAAAATAAAATAGTTTTTTAAAGAAACTTAACCGACTTCACAAAAAGCACTAAAAAGCATAAAATAATTTTTAATTTTATATCTATTGCTACATTTGGAAGTCGGTGCAAATTAAACAAACAAAACAACTACCCAACCATAATTAAAGATAATTCATAAAACTACCTGAATGTTTCACCTCACGGGTTCATAAAGAAGAAGGTTCAATTTTTTTTAAAAACTATTTTATTAAGTAACCTTTTTGTACCTTGGGAGAGTGACAACATATTTTTGTAAATCGTCAGCAATATGCTAGAACGCGTATCATTTGGGTGATATCAGAGAAGCCCGTGAACACATCTATTGGTTTAGTATAACTCGTGCATGTGATAACTTATACGGGTGGCTCAGAAAGAGGTGGATCAATTGTTGGCCGCTGTGGCCATTTTTCATTAGGTAATCCTAACCATAGTGGGCCTGTCCACCACAGTGGATGTGATTTTAACTTTGATGTAGTTATACCTCTGTTTGCGCAGTCGGCTGAATTATCTTCTGATCGTACATACTTCCAGGCTGTTGGATTTATTTCTTTACGTATTTCCCTGACTCGATTGGCAAACGAATATAGGCCAGGTTTTCTTTTCACCTTGGATCCATGCCCATGTAATTTTGGAATCTGTCCAGGCGTATGTATTTAGTTCGTTTATGCATAGGGCTGTTTTAACTCTTTCAAGTAGTTGTGCAAGTAAAGTAGCTGCACACAGTTCAAGTCTTAGTAAGGTTGTATATTTTTTGATTGGTGCTACTTTAGTTTTGAAGGCGAGCTTTCTTGATAGTCTCACCTTGATAGGTTTCTACCCTAGTATATAATACTACGGGGTCCGATGCGTCGGAAAAGCCTAGGAGTTGTATAGAATGACAAGAACTTGTATATTTAATCCATTGTGGTAATTTGATGGATGGAATTATTAGAATCTTACCTCTTAAAGAATTCCCTTTCATTTTCATCGATTTGTACAGAATCATCCCATTTTAAGTTTTCTTCCCATAATTCTTGCATTAGAGTTATGGCTCTAATGATTACCGGTACCGAAAATCCGATCGGTTCAGATATCTTCGCTATGTCTGACAGTATTGTGCGCTTTGTAGGATTAGCGTCTTTAGGTACAAAATGCATACTAACAGTAAGGAAATCGTTACCTGGGGACCATTGTAGCTCAAGTGTTTTTATTGTATCTGTATCATTGATTTCTTGGATTTGTTTTGCTTTAAGGTTTTCGGGAATTGTTTGAAGTTATGATTGGCGGTGCCGCTCAACAAATGATCTACATAAAAGTGATTAAGTACCGTATTAAATGCGCGTGGAAATTTGTGTTTTTCACCGTGAGCCAACTGATGCAAGGTTCGTATGGCTAAGAATGGAGCTGGGGCGGTACCATAAGTTATGGTGGTTAACTGATATTCTTTTATAGGTTCGTATTTTGATGGTTTCCAAAGATTTTTTTTGAATTCTTGATCATCCGCATGTATTTTTACTTGCCGATACAGTTTTTCTATATCGGCAGTGAAAACGTACCTGTATTTCCTCCAGCGTATGATAATGTTGGTGAGGTCGTTTTGCAGTTTTAGACCAATTATCCAGAAGTAGTTTTCGACAAACCGTCAACAACAACTCGAAGTTTGGTAGTTAGACTGTCTTCTTTTACTACCGCCTGATGCGGGAGAAAATAACCCTCTTTTGAACTGGGTTTCGATAATATCATGTGTTTTAGATTGATGTACTGTTGCATAAACGCTTTATAATTTTTTTTTTTAATTTTTTATTCTTTTGAAACTTTTTCTCGTTTTGAAGCAGTCTAGCCATTGCTATTTTTCTTGTATCACCTAATTGATCTAGATTGGGATTAAATGGAATTCTTACAGTATAGCTACCATCTTGGTTACGATTATGGATATGAGTAAAATGCTGTTCTGCCTGCATATCTTCTATAACTAATTCGTAAATAGGTGATTCGACATTTTCGATTTCCCAGAACTTTTTTAACGTTTCATCTAGGTTAGTGTAAGATACGAAACTGCTAATCGCGTTCATTTTCGTAGTGTGTGTTTGTACTAGACCGGACAGAATCCAGCCAAATTCTATTTGTATTCAATGAAACCATTTTTTTCTTCTTTTTTGCCGTTACATATAATACTACTAAATACGTCAGCACCTAGTCTTTTATCAAGGGTATGAGCTATTGCAAGTGTAGTGGCTCATAATATGCTATGTCCTCGCTCCCGAGGCATTGGGAAATCATTAGTAGAGGAGGCTAAACAGCTGGTTGTGTGTTCGATGGTTTTGGTTTTTTGTGTATGAGACTGTGGTGTTGCTGTTGGCAAATATTACAATTATGCCGACTAAAACATTTCTCGTTCTCTTTGTGTATGAGGCAGTTTAGGTAAAGTGGTTTTTTATTATATATATTGTCAACGGAAAGACCTAATAATTCCCTCCATTTGTATATTTTAAATGCCTGCTGTCAGAAGGAACATGAAGGTCCTGCAAACATTGTAAGACATGTTTTATATCTGCTATATTCCATTGGTTTATTGGAACGAAGTGGTCGGGTCTGTATTTCCTTTTTCTTGGAATCTTGTAGAGTTTCTAACGATTGGAAGCGCATTTCTAAAAATTTAAATAATTTCTCGAATGCGGGCAATTCTCTTGGTTTCCCGAGATTCTTCTCGTATAATTTGTGACTTTTTGAATCCATCTTTTGAAGAATAATATGAGTATCTATTGGTAATCAGTTACTCATCTCAATTCCTAAGTTGCACAGTGCATGTAAGCACTTTACGTGGTAGCGTGAAGCTTCCGAATTCCACTTCCCGATTCTTACTCTAACTTTCGCAGAGATAACAACGATTCTATTAAGGAAGAACAAATTTTTCTCTTGTTGTCATATCTTTCATTGAGTAGTTGCCAAATGGCAGTGTCTATTTACCACACTCAAATTGCCGTGTAATTTCCGTGTACACGGAAATACGCGAAAAGTACACGGAAAGTACACGGAAACACACAGAAATACACGGAAAGTACACCGAAATTACACGGAAATTACACGGAAATTACACGGAAAGTACACGGCAGTACACAGAAAGTACACGGAAAGTACAAGGAAAGTACACGGAAAGTACAAGGAAGGTACACGGAAAGTACACGGAAAGTACACGGAATGTACACGGAAAGTACAAGGAAATTACACGGAAAGTACACGGAAAGTACACGACAGTACACAGAAAGTACACGGAAAGTAGAAGGAAAGTACACGGAAAGTACATGGAAAGTACACGGAATGTACATGGAAGTAGACGGAAACTACACGGAAAGTACACGGAAATACACAGAAATACACGGAAAGTACACGGTAATTACACGGAAAGTACACGGAAATACACAGAAAGTAAACGGTAATTACACGGAAAGTACAGGGAAAGTACGCGGAAAGTACAAGGAAAGTACACGGAAGGTACACGGAAAGTACACGGCATGTACACGGAAGTAGACGGAAACTACACGGAAAGTACACGGAATTGCACGAAAGTACACGGGAATACAAGGAGAGTACACTCCGTTACGTGTAGTAGAAGGAAAGTACACGGAAAGTACATGGAAAGTACACGGAATGTACATGGAAGTAGACGGAAACTACACGGAAATACACGGAGAGTACACGTAAAGTACACGAAAAGTACACGGAAATTACACGGGAAGAACACAGAAAGTACACGGAAGTAGACGGAAAGTACACGGAAGTAGACGGAAAATGCATGGAAGTACACGAAAATTACACGGAAGTGCGCAGAAATACACGGAAATATACTGAAAGTACACAGAAGTGCACAGAAATACATAGAAAGTACATCGGAAGTACACGAAAATTATATGGAAATACACTGAAAGTACACAGAAATACACAGAAATACACGGACAGTACACGGAAATAACACAGACAGTACACCTAAGTAGACGGGAAGTACGCAGTAGTACAAGGAAAGTACACGAAGCTTTAGCTCAAGGGAATCAGTTTCACTTTTTAATGGCTAAAAATTATTTAAAATTTTTTATTCATTTTTTCAGCGCATTTTCCTTACGAAACTTTCATGTTTTGAAAGGTTTTAATTGAAATTCGTTGATAGCATGAATTGAGAAGTAATTCGTGTAATGTTATTGCTGGAAAAACTACTTCGTAACAAAAAGCCGAACTCTTCGTACTGCTTTATAAAAAAAGAAACTCTGGCCTGTTAAGCAACGTTGGATCAGAAAAAGTCACAAAATAGTATAATGATTTTATTGCAATGATAACATACCTTTTTTCTTAAATAATTAAACACAATTAAACTTAATTTAGTCAATAAAACTTCTTTGCACAAAATAAATTTGTTTCTTTTTGTATTATACATAAATAACAAAATTATATAATGACTTTAAGTGTTAATGATTATAATGTTATCTTAACAAATTGAATACAATTTAACTTAATTCATAAAAATAAAATTTTTTACACAAAATATATGTATCGGAACCGCAGAAAGAAGAAGTAGATATGCTTGTCAAATCAATCAGATGCGGGTGAGAAATCCTTTCGGTAAAATTTTGGGAAACAAATTGATGAGTTCTGAGCAATAGATTTACTTGAAAATAAGTCTAAAATTACAAGATATAAGTTAGAAAAAGTAAAACGTTTTGCATGCTATTTTAACTTAAATGTGCAGGATGAATTGAATACAATCACACAAGAGCAATCAAGTCGTTTGACGTCAAAGTTTTCCGAAGATTTTGGCATGTGAGAAAGTGTGACGAGTGGACCAGATGTGATCATAGACGTCTCTAGAAAGGTCAACTAAATTACAATCTATTTTCTACGAAAAATTATTTGTGTAATTGTACGTTAATTACATTTGACGTGATTCAAGAGGCAACACAGAGATATGAATCTAAATTTTGTGGCTTATCGTTTTTTTTCATGTCTTATCATAAGAACACATTCAGAAAACATTTAGCATTTCTTTTGTAAAACAACACACTTATAAATTAAAAAAATGCATTGCATATTGTGGCATCCGATAAGACAGCAGTAGACTTTTTCAACATGGTAAACAGCACATTTGGAAATTTCACCAACAACCGATTAGAAAGTCTACACCAAAAAATGAAAATGGTCATCAGAAAACGAAGTTCGTTGCTAATGTTTTTGAAATCATATATCACTTGGATGACTGATCATCAAAATACGGCAAAATTCAAAACAGCAAAAGAATTTCTGAAGACTCCAGTTACCGGATACTTGCCAGGTAGCTGCGAAGAAAAATATACAGCATTTTTAACACAATATGCTTGGGAAAAAATCCAACAAGAATGGCGCAACAGTCAAGAAATAGAAATAAATTCTGAAGCTTCTAGCATCCAGGTTTTATATATGTATATCGGGAAAGAAAATAAAAATTGTAACCCCAGACAGCTGTGAATGCCACTTTCGGTCGACTATGAATTTACCTTGTAGACACATTTTTTATATTAGAAAAGTAAATAATATGCCAACATTTCAGGAATCACTTTGCGAACAAATTTGGATAAAACATCATCTCCAGGAACATTCTTTTGGGACTAATTCTGTTAGAGCTAACAGTAAATCCACTGAAGTATGCATAATAGTACCCAAAAAAACATAAACGGTGTCTCAAAGGCGAAAAATTGTTGCGCCACTGGCTAAAAGAATAGTAGAATTAACAAGTTTAACTGTAGGAGAGGCTTTCGAAGAAAGACTAACACTTCTTGAAAATTCGATATCTGACTGGAACGTGAATGAATAAAACAACTGTAACTTTCAGAAAAAAAATAGTCCATATTTCCTAATATTGTGATTCAGCATACCACGGAAGAAGCTGCAAAAAAGCAAACAAGTTGTGATTGGTTCTACCTAAACTGCAACCTTAGATAAGAAAGCTGGACCGCTGGGAAAAAGAAAAGCACCACCATTTCCTGAAGTTCTCCTAAACTGCTGCTGTGGCTGTTCAGAGTGCACCAACTGCAAATGTAATTAACGTAAGATTATACAAATAATTTTTCGTAGAAAAAAGATTGTAATTTAGTTGACCTTTCTAGAGACGTCTTGTTCACTCGTGACACTTTCTCACATGCCAAAATCTTCGGAAAGCGGGAAAACTTTGACGTCAAACGACTTGATTGCTCTTGTGTGATTGTATTCAATTCATCCTGCACATTTAAGGTAAAATAGCATGCAAAACGTTTTACTTTTTCTAACTTATATCTTGTAATTTTAGACTTATTTTCAAGTTAATTTATTGCTCAGAACTCATCAATTTGTTTCCCAAAATTTTACCGAAAGGATTTCTCACCCGCATCTGATTGATTTGACAAGCATATCTACTTCTTCTTTCTGCGGTTCCGATACATATATTTTGTGTAAAAATTTTTATTTTTATGAATTAAGTTAAGTTGTATTCAATTTGTTAAGATAACATTATAATCATTAACACTTAAAGTCATTATATAATTTTGTTATTTATATATAATACAAAAAGAAACAAATTTATTTTGTGCAAAGAAGTTTTATTGACTAAATTAAGTTTAATTGTGTTTAATTATTTAAGAAAAAATGTATGTTATCATTGCAATAAAAGCATTATACTATTTTGTGACTTTTTCTGATCCAACGTTGCTTAAAAGGCCAGAGTTTCTTTTTCTGTAAAGCAGTACGAAGAGTTCGGCTTTTTGTTACGAAGTAGTTTTTCCAGCAATAACATTACACGAATTACTTCTCATTAAAAAGTGAAACTGAAACTTGGGTGTACTGTCTGTGTTATTTCCGTGTACTTTCCGTGTATTTCTGTGTACTTTCAGTGTATTTCCATATAATTTTCCTGTACTTCCGATGTACTTTCTATGTATTTCTGTGCACTTCTGTGTACTTTCAGTATATTTCCGTGTATTTCTGCGCAATTCCGTGTAATTTTCGTGTACTTCCATGCATTTTCCGTCTACTTCCGTGTACTTTCCGTCTACTTCCTGTGTTTTTCCTGTTTAATTTCCGTGTACTTTTCGTGTACTTCCCATGCACTTCCGTGTACTTCCCGTGCACTTCCGTGTACTTTCCGTGTAGTTTCCGTCTATTTCCTTTTACATTCCGTGTACTTTCCATGTACTTTCCGTGTTCTTTCCGTTTAATTTCCGTGTACTTTCCGTGTATTTCTGTGTGTTTCCGTGTGTTTTACGTGTACTCTCCGTGTATTTCCGTGTACTTTCCGTGCACTTCCGTGTACTTTCTGTGTAGTTTCCGTCTATTTCCGTGTACTTTCCGTGTACTTTCCTTGTACCTTCCGTGTACTTTCCTTGTACTTTCCGTGTACTTTCTATGTTCTTCCCGTGTAATTTCCGTGTACTTTTCGTGTACTTCCCGTGCACTTCCGTGTACTTTCCGTGTAGTTTCCTTGTACTTTCCGTGTAATTTCGTGTTCTTTCCGTGTAATTATCGTGTACTTTTCTTGTACTTTCCGTTTAGTTTCCGTCTATTTCCGTGTACTTTTCTTGTACTACCCTTGCACTTCCATGTACTTTCCGTGCACTGCCGTGTACTTTCCGTGTAGTTTCCGTCTACTTCCGTGTACATTCTATGTACTTTCCTTGTACTTTCCGTGTATTTTCCGTTCACTTCCGTGTACTTTCCGTGCTCTTCCGTGTACTTTCCGTGTAGTTTCCGTGTACTTTCCTGTATATTCTGTGTACTTTCCGTGTACTTTCCTTGTACTTTCCGTGTACTTTCTGTGTACTGCCGTGTACTTTCCGTGTACTTTCCGTGTAATTTCCGTGTACTTTCCGTGTACTTTCCGTGTATTTCTGTGTGTTTCCGTGTACTTTCCGTGTACTTTCCGTGTATTTCCGTGTACACGGAAATTACACGGCAATTTGAGGGTGGTAAATAGACACTGCCTTGCCAAATTGTATCGTAGTTTTCATCAGAAATTGTAAGATGCTAAAGCAAGTTGCTTGCTTTTTTTGACAAATGAGTTTTTAAATATTGAATTTTTTCTGCATCACATAATTTCACATTATTATGTATCAAACGCAAAAATATATCCCGATATGAACTCCACGCTTGATAATTACCATCGAAATTTGGTAATACCAGTAGTGGCAATTTAATATCTTCGTCTAAATGTTTTAAAGTATTTAATTTCTGCCCTATTAACATAGTAATTTCTTCAAATAGGTCTTCTGTGTTTTGGAAAAGGTTTTTGGAGTGATATTCTTGAAATATTATGTCCGGATTGGCATTCATGGATGTATGGTTTAATACGATTTTATTCCAATATGTTTGGATCGTACTTAATTTGTGTTCGTAATAGAACGTTGATTGCGCTTTGCATGACTCTGTTTTAGTGCAAAATAATATTCTTTCTAATAACTTATTTAATTCTATTTGAACGCGAAGTAATTTAGCTGGTTCGCTATTTATAGGATTTGATTTACAGGTGCCCTCTTCTATACTTGGCTCAGTTGCACTGTTCGTTAGCTTTAATTGTAGGGTATCTTTAATATCTCCGTATTGTTCCTCAGCTTCTTCAAATTTTCTTTTCAAAAATAAGAATGGTCGGGACATTTTTCTTTTTGTTTTAGAATTTCTGTGTCTCTATTGCTGAACTGATACCACAGGCATTCTAGGCGGTTTTTTTTATACGATATATCCAAATCCTTTGATGCGTTTAGCATGGTTTTGGCCGGAAGGGAATTAGGGTAAGGGAAGTGAGGAAGCTTGAGTCTTGTTTTTGCATTGCTGCGAGCTAGACAACAGCCCAGAGACGGAGTGGATTATTTTAACTTCTTAATAAAAGCTCTCGGTCATCTGGTCTCGAACCCGGGACCCTTGGCATGTTGGTCTTGCCGCTCAACGCATTGATCCAACTCCGTTAAGTCTTGTACGTAGATATGTTTTAGTTTTCCGTGATTCGGAATCTTTTTTATAATTTGTTTTGATTTCTAGGATGTCAACTAGCGTTTCTTGCTGCTTAGTAGCCAATGAATTCATTTTTAAGTTTAGTTATTTAAGATCTTAACTTCACGTGTTTATATTAGTGACACTCGGATGTTACTATTACTAGATCAATGCGCTCTTATGAACTATTGTTAATGATTATAACTATTACATCGATGTCCTATCAGCTTTTGAGATAAGGTTATAATGTTCCGGTACCTTAGTCCGATTCTAGGTATAAGAGTGGTTGTTTGATGTGTTCGTGTGCAATATGTTGTCTACATCCCGCTCTTTTGGTGAAATAAAGGTGAAACGTGAAATATAAGTGAAGCATACTGTCTACGCCCCCGCTTTTTTTGAAGATTAGTTATGAAGCGTACTGTCTACGCCCCCGATATTTTGATCAAATTGGAACGAATTAGTTTTTTTGTTATGGTTTTTTTGTTGAAGTAGAAGAGAAGCATACTGTCTTCGCCCCCGCTTTTTGAAAAAGTAGAAGTGAAGCGTATTGTCTACGCCCTTGCTCTTTGAAGAAATTGGAAGGTGAAGTAGATGTGGATATCTACGTAGATGATCCAAAAGATTCTGAGTCCAAGTAGAGATGAAGCCTATGATAATTCTGTAGTGGTTTTGTGTAAAAGCCAGACGATGTTCGTTTTAATCCAACTCCAGAGTGTGAACCAGGTAATCCTGTAGTGGGTATGTGTAAAATCCAAACGATGCTCTTTTTAATCCAATTCCAGAGTGTGAACCAGGGCAGCTAACCGTTTTATGACCAACATTTTATTTCATTTCATTAAGTATAAATAAAGTTTATTGGGGTTAATTTAGAATGTTTTGCTTCCACATTCAATTTCGAAATAATAGCTGGTGACATGAAATAATTTCTGTGTAAAATTGTCGGTCATCAATGTGTTAAATAAAAATAAACCCTATTAAGATACAGAACTTTCTTTCTTTCAGGAGATCGCGTTTACTATACACAATTGCGTGAAAAATTTATGGGAATTCAGTACCACATTTATTTAATTTCAAAGTGATTTAGTTAATAATGCCTTATTTTCCTAGAAGGCGAAGAATGTTTAATTGCCCTTCTGTTCTTTCAATCTACTGAATTTGCTTTTACACATAAATCAGTCCCATGCACATCTGTTTCATCTTAGTGCTCTTGGTTTTGTATACCTGTCCCACAAATCAGCTTCGATGCTTTTATGTTCTCATCAAGTGAGCTACACAATAAAGTGAATTTAGATTCGGACGTAATTAAATAGAACCCATACAATCATCCGATAGCCAATTCATGCCTTTTCCTCTAACCTGAACGAAATTCAATCCTTTTGAAGTGGTAATAATGGAAAGTCATTGAAATTACGACTGCAGCATTTAAAAGGCATTTGTCACTGTCCAAATGAGAATCTAATGCCTAGTGAGCATGGTCACTTTCCGTTCACCATACCATTGCTAGATCCCAGTGACCATTTGTAGTTTCAACATTTGTACAATTTGTTATCGTTGTTGTCCATCAGACAATTATGTCAACCGGAGCTATGTGGTAATGTCATGAACTTAAATAAATGATTTAATGTAGCCGTTTTAGAAGACGATTTGACGGGAAGAGTTTTGGTAGCACATCGGATCTTTTATATGCATTGTCTGGCTGAAATACATATACATGATAAATACGTTGGGAGTATTAAAGGAGACTTAATAACTTTGCTCTGAACGTTATACTGTTGCTAATTATTCGTACGCAGATCCAGATATCATGCGGTTGTGCTTCCTCATATACGAATCTGCCGCTGTTGAAAGAAATGCTTTATGTTGCTGTTTTAAACCTCCGGTAAGCTAATCTGTATCTGTCATTACTCTGCCTACTAAATATTTATTCAATAAACATGACTTATCTCTAACAAACATACTATGTTTACTTACCAGGCGTGCAGAACCATTTTATAAAAAAACGTAATAGGGCGAAATGTCACTAAACCACATGTTAAGTTCCAAATTATTTTATTAAATATTTTTTCACTTTGTTTTTTTAAAACTCATTAATTCAACGCGTTTCGCCTTGCTACGGCATCATCAGGGAGAGGCTACACCAAATAAAGTCTTGCGGTACATATCAAGCTCAAACAGAACATCCATTTACGGACTTTCATAATTAAAATCTATTTCGTGATTGAGCAAGTATTTAGATATTTAATTGTTTAGCTATTCTTATTTCATGATTTTCAAATTTATTTAACTTGTCCTCTCCATCCAAGTAATAAAGAACTTAACTTTATTTAAATTTGTTTTATGTTTCCTACTAAGTAATGCTTTCGATAAACCCGAATATGGTCTATTATGCTTTATCCCAGAAATATGCTCATTAAATCTTTTAATAATTTTTCTGTTTGTTTTACATTGTTTTACATTTTATATGTATTCTCTCACAATCTTCACATTTAACTTGGTAGACGGTAGACCCCACTTATCACCAACTTCTCCGTTTTTGGAGCATACTTAATATTTGAAATTAATTTCTTTTAAGTTTTATTATTGAAAAAAGCGGGCTGATTTTTTTAAAGTTTTTACTTTTTTTTACTTCCTGAGACGCATTTTCCATGTATGGTACTTTTTTCTAGATTTTCTTTTCTTCTTTGTTATTATCATTTTTTAACAATGCGAATATTCTTTTTGTTAATGTCAACTTTATAAATTTTTCTAATTCGTGAATTCTAATTTTATTTGTCAATTTAAAATTACTAAAACTAAAAATTGTTTAGTCATTGTTTGAAATTATAAATTTGCATTGTCAATATTGTAACTGCTCTTATCACTTTAAGGCATTGTATCACGTACCGTTAATTTATATTTATGAAGAACTCAAAATATGTATGAATTTTTGTCAGTCAGTTATAAGCTGGAGTTGATTGCGATAGTAGTGAATAAATTGCCTTAGTTCCAGTTATATTTGTGGTTTGGTTTTGGATTGGAATTTGGTACTCGCAGTGGTTTGATTTTATTGAACTCTTATTGATTTGGTTTATTAAAAAGGCTAAGGAAAGAACATTGGTGGCCAAACAGGGACAAGGCATATTAGGTTTTTATCAACACTATTGAATTTTTGGAGGATTTACCGTACCGCAATCAATATATTGTGACTCAGAAATTTTATATTGGATTTGATTTGAGATTAATTGCACCGACGTTGGACTCATTATCCGAATTTTGAACATCAATGCCCTTTTAATTTTAACTCTTTGGGTTGAATGGTTTGATCTCGTCTCGTACATTTTCTAGAATTGAAGACTTTAAAGTGAAATTAAAATTTTGATATTTATAAATTTATACATATACATATATATTTGTATAAATTTTGGACAGTAAAATTTGAATTAATAAGAGTGCAAAATTTATGTAAAACTTTATGCAGGCTTCGTATTACGGATCTGAGCTACGCCTTACTGTATCAGTCCAGTCACTTAGCAGTTGTGATCGCATTCTTTCATTTGACTCTAGAAGATCACTTAAATTGAACAATTAATAATGATCCTTGGTTCGCAATTTCATAATAATTTTACGTTTGAAATTTTGAACTTGAATTTAGATTAACATTATTTTGTATATTCTGTAAAAGTCGAGACCACAACATTATAGGCTGTGAAGGTTTTCGCAAATTGACACCGCTAGAAAGACTTACTGAAGAAAAACCACTAAAGTTGTACATTAATTGCTTAAAAATGGGTCATACAACAACGAGTCTAGTGTGAGTCTTCGTGTAGTGCGGATGTGTTTTTGTTTTTCTGGAGTTTTTAACCGACTTCCCAAAAGCAAAGAGGTTCTAAGTTCGACGCGTACTTTTTTTTGTTTTTTTTATGTTTGACCGGGCATAACTTCGTAACGCGTCGGCCGATTTTGATGATTCTTTTTTTGTTGGGTAGAGTATGTTCACCGATTGGTACCATGTAAAAAATTGTTGGTATGGTGAGGGTGTGCGGTGGGGGTGAAACCTAACTTTTTAACGCGTGGTCCGATTTCGATGGTTCTTTTTCTGTTGTATAGAGTATGATCCCCCATTGCTAATAGGAGAATAATTTGATCGTAGGGTGAAAGGTGGGGGTGGGGGGAGGGGTAGTCTAACTTCACAACGCGTGAACCGATTTGAATAATTCTTTCTCTATTGGGTAGAATATGATCCTTGGTTGATACTACGAGAAAACAATTGTTGGTGGGGTGGGGGGAAGGGGAGGGTGGAACCTAACTTTGTAACACGTGGTCCGATTTGGATGGTTCTTTTGCTGTTGTATAGAGTGTGATCACCCATTGCTAATAGAAGAATAATTTGGTCCATGGTGGGGGGTTGGGTGAGGGGAGGAGTAGTCTAACTTCTTCACACGTGGACCGATTTGGATAATTATTTTTCTTTTGGGTAGAGTATGCTCCCTATTTGATACCACGAGAAAAAATTGTTGGTGTGGTTGGGGTTGGAGAAGGGCGGTAGAACCTAACTTTGTAACGCGTGGATCGATTTGGATGGTTCTTTTGCTGGTGTATAGAGTGTGAACCCCCATTGGTAATAGGAGAATAATTTGGTCCTATGGTGCTGGTGAGGTATGGGGAGGGGTAGTAACTTCGTAACGCGTAGACCGATTTCGATGATTCCTTTTCTGTTCGGTAGAGTATGTTGCTTGATTGATACAATGAGAAAAAAAGTTCAGTGGAATGGGGGTGGGGTAGGGGTTAAAACTAACTTTTATCGCGTGGACCGTGTATGGTTCTTTCTTCTTTGTATAGAGTACTATAGAAGACACTAAAAAGTGAAAATAAAATAGTTTTAAAACAAAAAGTTGAACCGACTTCACAAAAAGCGTTAAAAAGTATAAAATAATTTTTAATTTTATATCTATTACGACATTTTGAAGTCGGTGCAAATTAAGCAAATAAAACAACTACAGTACCACAATTGAAAATAATACATAATACTACCTGAATGTTTCAGCTTAACGGATCATAAGAAATGAGGATTAAATATTTTTGTTGCAGTTGTTTGGTTTGTTTGATTTGCACCGACTTCAAAATGTCGTAATAGATATAAAATTAAAAATTATTTTATACTTTTTAGCGCTTTTTGTGAAGTCGGTTCAACTTTTTTTTAAAAAACTATTTTATTGCGCTTTTTCTTGTGCTTGGTGGTAGATTACTTACAGCTTCTGTTTCTGTGAGTTTTGTTTGTTTTCTATTTATTAATGTTTTCATCTTTATTATAGTGGCTACGATCTATTGTTTATTTTGGATTTTTTTTCTGATATCCGTGGTGAATCCTTTGTGCTCACGAACACATGCTGCTTTGATTGTTGTGTATTCAGTTTACTGTATTGAATTCTCCTGCTTTGTTGCGGTTTCTGTTGGGGCCTTTTCTGTTTGATGCAAGCAGATTTTTCGAATTTGTTAAGAATTTTACAAAGAACTTTGAATTGATTGACACCTTTTGAAAATTGTTAATTATTGCACTAAATTTTTGTAATTCCAATTTATAAAGCATCATGAGTTGAAGCATTTGTAAAAGTAGTCATCTATAATGGCAGACCATATGTATTTCCGTCTAAAGAATTTATAAATACTCTCTCAGTGAATAAACTCTCTCTTGTTGTTACACAGTCTTCTTGAGTTTCATTCCATCAGCAATCAGGCTTTCTAGAATTCTTCCGTCTTCTTCGATAAAACTTTTAATTTGGTTTTTTATATAACTTAAAAAGGCTTAAATTATCAGAATTTTTTTAAATTTTTGCGTGAGTTCTAGTCATTTCTGTCCAGGTGATTTCACTTCGTTTGGTTTGTTTTTATTTTCCGTGGCCTCTATCCGTGCTTGTTGTGATCGATTTTATTTATTTTTTCGTTCTCTTGGCGACCTTGCGTGATTCTTTTTGATCCTTATTATTATCTCTTTTAATGTTTGTTTAATTTTTAGGGTAGCTAGTTTTTGTAGCATTTTTACCCTTTATAACGGAGAGCTAAATAATTTATACGCTTTTTCATCGTTTTTGGCTTTTGCCCTTGATGTAGATGGCTGTCATTGGGCAGCGCCGCTGTAGATCGTTGCCTTTCCGCTGATTAAGCAAATTTCTTTTGCTTATCGTGTACTTGGCTACCGTGTGAAAGGAATGTCGACGGTAACCCTACCGCGTTGTTTATCATAATTTTGTTGCAACATAATTCGATATATGAAATCCAACTCATTGAATTTTAATGTCTATTATTTTCTAAACAAAAATAGAAACAAACTCTGAACTCGAGCAACGTAAGAAATATTAAAATTTCTTAACACGATCGGCGTTTCTAATAAAGAAAAGTTAAGCTCCTTTGGCTCGTTATCAACACCAAAGTGTTAACTTTTCTTTAGCTGCTGGACCCCTTCGCGAGAAAACGAAAACTAAATCAAACTCCAACACGAAACAGTTTGTTTTTATTTTTGTTTTGAAAATTCGCTCGGGTCATGTGAATATTTTGTGCATTTTGTGCATTTTTATTTTCTAACGACAGATTGGATTCGGTGGAATTTTGGCTTATCTTAGAATTAGCGAATCCAATCTGTAACATTTCCTTTCCCCCGCGAATAAGAGGAGTATTCTTTGGACAGGAATAATCCTCATTCGAGTTTTAACTTTCATTAAAGTTGCCGGGTTTTTCTCTTTCTGTAATTATATTATTATGACGTCGTTTGCAATTGCTATTGGGACGGAGGCTTTTTCTTCCCGTCCCCCGTTCGTCGTGACGGTATCGGGGTTCGTCATTACTCGCGTGGTCGACGAATGGAGGAGACCCTTGCGTCTCTACTTACACAGGCAAGACCAGCGGCCTATCTTAATTTGGGAGGGGCCTGCCCGACGAGGACAGTACCACCGGGTGCGCTGGTTGCTGTCCCCCCATTTTGATGAAAGTAAGTCCGAGGTAAGTTACTGTAATTATTGTGTGAAAAGTTTCTCATCCGTTTTATTCTTTTAGGCGGGCGCATCACCTTGTCTGAGATCGCCGCATAGTGTCCCTGTTGCCTGCGGGAGTCGCGATGCTGCCGGCGGCCTTTTGGGTGCCCGACCCCGCCGCCGTGCTGATGTGGCTGACGGACCCGATAGCGACGACGAGAAGGCTTGGGGGTAGCTCACCCATTTTTTCTATTCTTTTTGATATATTTTTTTGAATTTTGTATCTTATATAATTTTTTCTTGTAATTTTTATACTTTAACTTGTTCTCTCTCTCTTATTTTTTTTTTGGAATTATATATATATTTTCTTTTTCTCAAAAAAATTTATGTTTCCTATATAATTTCAATAAAAATAAATAAAATATATTCCAAATACTGTTTTGTTATTTCTAGTTTTTAGTCCACCTTAATTTCTTGGTTTTCAGGTTGGCTTGGGGTTTTCCTTTCTTATGTGTTATTCCGCCTTAGGTTCTGTTTTAGACCAACTGTATAGATTTGGCTCTTGGAAGTGTTTGAGGCCGTTCCTGGCGACTAAACGGAGCTTGGCTTGGTGATACTTCTTCCAACTGTGTTTCATCTTTTGGGGGTTGTGGGTTACGTCGGCTGGCCCACTAGGCCCATTGGGCCCATAGGCCACTAGAACCAGTAGTATGACCCCTGTGATGGATATTGAAGTGGCTGAAAGGACATGAGCAGTTTTGTCTCCAGAGTCAAAGTGGACGTTTTGCACTTTGACTCGAATTTATTCCAGTGACTTGCTACTTTCTTGCAAGAGTCTATAAGTGTCCTAATTCGGGTAATTCGGGTAGCCTACTCTGCCTGTGTCTTGATGGTTGATTCATGTCATGTAGCTGGTGGGTGCATGTTATATGTACCACCATGGTTTCCACCAACGAAAATAGCCAAGAATTGGGTCTGTTTAACTTAATGATTGTGCCTTGTGGAGGTATTTGTGCACGTAGCCTGCACCGTGGATTTTCTTCGAGTGGATTGAACAGAAGTTTAATTACGTACTCCTCTGACGTTGCTGCTTTTGTGATTGGAGTACTTAATCGGCCAATATACGTGTCCTCAGAGATTTCTTTTGAAATCTTTCGGATTGTTTTCATGTTTTCTGGCTTCAGCAACAAGAATTCTTGTGTTCGAATTTGGCTGGCTACGTGAAAATATTCGATTGCAGGAACCAAAGAATGGTTTGAATCTACTTGGATTGGGAAACATTTTATCCGCTGCAACTTCATCTCTGGGAGGTTGAAAACTGGTTATTCTAATTTGATGACTACCATTTGCAATAGTAGACTTTGGATGATTTCTTGCCGTATTTGTCGGGCAAGAATCTCGTCTGTTGCGTTTAGCAGGTTGTTTATCTGATAGGTTACCTGTCGCTGCCGTTCGGTCAGTGATGTCAGAGGTTTTTGAATTTGCTCAAAGGTAGTCTTACGACACTGATCTGTTCATTTTCCAGATCAGCGAGAGCTTGAGTGTTTGACTGTAGCTCGTTCAAACGGCTTTACACTTCAAGCTCGTTTCCACTATCCATTGTGCCGAAGAGGTACTGCATTGCGTTTCCTATCCCATCGAAAATTGATCTAGGTTTCCGCGATTTAGGCACCGCATCCCTAATGACGTTAGTGTGTATTTTGATGTTTTCCATCAACGCGTTTACATGTGTTTTCTGTAGTTCACAAAGATTTGTATTTACAGGACTATTTTCGCACAGCTGGTTGACGTAGTGCTCCGCACGTTCCGCTAAAGTTGTCTGGTTTTCCAATTCGGCAAGATCCAATTCCGTGATGATGCTCCAGGTACTCTGATACACCAGTAGTGTTCCGAGTTCCTCGAATAATACTCCAATATTATTGAGGGGCGTTACCGTGAATGGTTCTTGATCGCCTTTTCCTAAGTGACACGAGGCTAAGAGTAGGATGATGATATGCAACATTTTGACCTAACGAAGAGGAGATGATAGTCTATTAGCGCTTTTGATTTGCAATTTGTCTTACTTAAATTATATTACTTTTAAGCATAGTTTTTCCCGTATGTTTCGATGCTTTATACTTAAAGTCTTAATTTTTATTATTTCTTAATCATAATACGGTTTTAGTCGGTTATTGTGAACCGTAAAAATTTTTTTTGACATAGTACTGTCCTTAAGATAACCAGGAGTCAGATCATTTATAATTTTAAACATCATGACGCATAGCCGATATCTGAGGTAATCATCGAATGAGCATCCAAAGATTTGCCTGGAAATTTCCGAAATATGATCATACCTACGCAGACCAAAGATGTACCTAGAGCAAGAATTAAACGCAACGTTCAGCTTTCTGCGACTCCGGGAATCCACATTACAAAAAACAACATCTCCATAAGTTAATATAGGAATAAGCAGAGCTTTAACTAACCTTAAACGAAGGTGTCGCGGTGTGCAGTCAGCATGGCGCCATAGACTTCGTAACCCTCGGTAAACTTTTGAAACCTGGGCGTCAATATGCTGATGCCAAGTAAGCTTAGCGTCAATAATCATGCCCAAACTTCTAACAGTTTCCAAATAGTTGATACGCATATTATTCAGATACAGTGGGGGGATCGTAGAAGATAAATCAATCGTTCGATTATGCAAAACAATGCTCTGGGTCTTGACTGGATTTAGTGATAGCTTATTGTTAAGAGCCCAAGAGCTGATTCGCTTTAAATCCTCGTTAAAATCAGCTATACAGGATGGTATATCATTTAAAGGAGAGGAGTGGAACAGTTGCACGTCATCTGCATAAAGCAATACAGTACAATACTTGGGAATTGTCACAAGATCATTAATATACATGATAAATAATATGGGACCAAGTATTGATCCTTGAGGAACTCCTGAGTGTACTCCTAGCATCCTAGAACAGTTAGAGCCAGCGACCGTAACCTGACTTCGCTCAGTAAGGTATGAGTGCAAAAATGTAGCAGCAGAACTGGAGAAGTTAAATTGCGCTTCTAATTTTTTACGCAGAATAGTGTAATCAACAGAGTCAAATGCTTTTGAAAAATCCAGTAAACATAAGATAGTAGGCTGACCCAACTCAATGTTACACCTAATCCTCTCAATAAGATATAGAAGAGTTGTGACAGTACTATGCTTCGACCTGAATCCATTCTGAAGTCTGGAAATCAAATCATAACGATCAAGATATGATTTAATTTGATCAAAGAGCAAACGTTCCAGTATCTTTGAGAGAACTGAGAGAATACTTATGGGCCTAAAGTCCTGGGGCCCCCTAACTTTATCACTCTTCTTAATAGGATGAATCATAGCAATTTTCCCAATCGAAGGAAATGAAGAAGTGGTGATAGCCGAGTTAAAGATATGTTGAATTGGCTTAGTTATGAAGGGGAGAATTAATTTCAAAAAGCGCAGATCGATACCGTCAAACCCAGTAGCATTAGACTTAAGTGATTTAAAAGCAAAAATTATTTCATTAATTGAGACATTTCGAAATGAAAACTGGGATTGAGTGTCTGCTGATATTGACGTGATACTTTGATCTCCTGGGGGATAGTTTGGGATACTATTGACAAAATAGGTATTTAGTTCATTAACGTCAATATCATCAACGTTTTGCTTTTTTGGGACCATTCCAGCGTCTCTGATATTTCTCCAGATGATCCTGGATGGCAAAGATGGATCAAATCTTCCCTGGTAGTAATAAATTTTGGCTTTCCGAATTTCTGCTGTAGTTTTATTGCGGAGCCTTTTATAGTTAGAGTATAACTCGTTCGTCCTGTATTTTTTCCAAAGATGGTAGGCGAAATCTCGTTCAGTTATCAAATCCCTGACCAAACGATTGAACCAAGGTGAGTGTTTACTAGCTGTAAAGGATACTTCAGGAACATGTTCATTATATATTCTAGAGACAGTTCCATTGAAAAAATTGACTTGATCATTTACACTTATAGTGTGAAAAATATAATCCCAATTTACCTGAAGCAATGTATCGATTAAATTATCTGTGTTTACTCTTTTGTAATCCCGAAATTTAATGATCTTCCGGCAGAACTTAGCAGAGGGTACAATTCTTAATGAAGCTAAAACAGCATGATGGTCACTAATCCCAGGCAGAGCCACTTCAGTAACTGATGAGACCATTTCTTTGTTATTAACAATAATTAAATCGTGTTGGTTCCGAGTTCACAACATGTAGCCCAATATTATTCAGGTGCGAAAGAAAATCAATGACTACTGCATTATTTTCCAACAGGTTGATGTTGAAGTCTCCGCATATTAAACACGTACTGTAGGCTCCACAGTACTGAGACAATACATCATACAGAGGATCTATGTCAGTAATTCTAGGTGGTTTGTACACACAACCTATAAAGATTTTATGTCCCGAGATAGAACCTTCAATGAAGAGGTATTCCGGACCTGGGTTTTCATTGTCAGAAAAGCACAATATTTTACACTTAAGTCCCATCCGTGCATACACTGCAACACCCCCACCACGAGCATATTGGCGGTCATTACGAATTAATTGGTAATCTTGTAATCCAACACAATAACTACCAATATCGCCACACAACCAGGATTCAGAGATCATAATCAGATCAAAGTTACTATCCGCAAATAGGTTTTCAAATTCATCAAAGCTTGATACCAAGCTACGAGCATTCAGATGACAGATACATAGCTCACGACTTCTGGATAAAGCAAAGTTTTTTATCGCACCAACTCCATCCACAGTGGAAATTCCAAGCAAAGAAGAAATTCTAAAGACTTTTCTAAAGTTAGAGACGTAATTTACATGCAAGATCTTTACAGACATAATATAAGTAAATTTAAGATAAACGTATAGAACTAAAAGGAAAGAATAGAAAGAAATAATAAAGAAACGAAATAAATTGCGAAAAATTAAGAAAAGTTTAAAATTCATAAGGAACATATATAATTCATAGAAATTTGACTCTGATATAATAAGCAAGTATCCAGTGTTAAGTAAAAGCGCAGGTTAGCAGTTTAGTTGATTAGCTGATCAATCGAAGAGATTTTAGCCGGTTTTTCCTCCTTGCTTTGGGTGCGTCGAACGTAGATGTACCCATTTATTGAAAAAACAGATAATAATTTACCATTACGTTTTAGATCCATACATTTCTTAAATATGCGCAAGTTTAAAGAGGATAGACACTCCCGAACAAATACGCCGTTGTCTCCAGAGAAACCCAGCTGTGAAATTTTTGGTTTGCATTTTCTAACCGCTCTGATGAACTGCATTTTATCGCCAGGGGTATTGAACTTTATGATAACGGGCGTCATTCTTGCTTTAGATGAATTTTTGTCAGAATTTCCGTAAGCAATATCACCGCTACCTCCAGCACCGGCACCTGTTCTGAATGCCGTGATTGCATGTGGCACCGGATAATTAACTGTGTCAAACAACCTCTGAACAATAGAACCCAAATTTTCACCTTGCAAACGAGGAATACCGTGCAGTAAGACATCTTTTGATTTAGCTTTTCTTTCCATCAATTCAGTTTGATGCTCAAGGGCAGCAACACGATCTTCCAGGGTGATGACTTTTGATTTTAGGTCCATTATGGTGTTATTGACCTCCTTGCTTAGATCAATAAACTTAGAGGATATTTTGGACTCTAAAGATTTAAGCTTGGCATCGAAATGTTGCTTAATGGAATCAATAAAAGTCATCATATCGGCTGCAGTAACTGGATTGTCTGATGTTGGGGACCTAGTTTCACGTGTAACTTTGCTCATTTCGATTTCTGACGCACTATAAATGATATTTACACCAAAATAAATTAAACGAACTGCGCACACTAATCACGAATGCTTAAGTCACTTGACTTCGCTCAGAAAAACAAAAGTCCACGAAAAATTTGCAAATTAATCAGAGCCAGAGCACAGTATAACTACTCAGCCGTCATTACTCGTCAGCATTAAAACAACAACTGAGCTTTGTCATAGTAATTCTATTATTGTACACGAATGCAGCGGTTTGCAAATATTGATCTCATGATCTGGGATTTTCATTCACAATTGTACGGAGATATTATTTCAATAGGCGATGTGCACGTTCTAGGGCTCACAGGAACACAGGAACAGGTCACTCAGGAAATTGCTTCCCTGATCGGTGACTATTCGTTTTGGAATGCGGTAGCGGGTGACGATTTCGTCGAAGAAAATTTTTGCTACCGTGACTGTTTCTCCGTTAGGGATTGCATACCAATCGACGAACTTTGTGAGGTTATCTTGGAAAGTATATTTGTTTCCCGTCTCGGTTTCTTCGAGGGGACGAACTATGCCGAAATAAACCTTGTCGAAGGGTTGCTCTGCTATGTCCGTGATGACCATCGGCATACGATATTGAGGTGATGCTTTCATTGTTTGGCACTTAGTGCATCGCTTGACGTAATTTTTAATGTCGTTTAGCATGTGCCTCCACCAGTACTTTCTTTGTATCCTTTTGTAAGTTTTAATTACCCTCTGATGACCACCAAAGGGAGAATCGTGATAATCTTTTAAGATTGTTTTGATTTCCTCGGGGCTTGTGATGACTTCGGGCTTTGGTTTATTTAATTTGTCTGGATCGGTACTTGGTGAGATTATGGGACTCGTACTAACATTTTTCTCCTCTGCTGGAATTTTGTTTTTGTCGCTGAACGGGTGATCTTTTGTCTCGGGGCTTTCTGTAGTTAATTGGGCGCTTTTTGCTTGAGTCGTAGTCACTGCGTTACATTTTAGGCGACTTTTAGTGTTCAGAGAGGTGTTTCCCTCTTCGTTGTCTGAATCCATTGTGTGGTGGACCTGAGTCGTCACGGTGAAGGTTTGGCCGTTATCGCCTTCTTTATTTTCCCGTGGAATGCGGCTTAATGCATCTGCATTCGTGTTGTACTTTCCGGGTTTGTATTCGATATTGTAATTGAACTCTGAAAATTTGTGGTGTAATCTCACCAGACAGGAAGTAGGGTCTTTATCATTAAAAATGCCTTTGAGAGGCTTGTGGTCTGTGTAGACCGTGAATTCCGCCGTTGTAAGTAGCACCGAAAATTGCGTGTGGCCCAGACAATGCCTAGTAACTCCTTTTCAATTGTGGAGTAGTTTCGCTCATCCTTGTTTAAAGTGCGGCTAGCGTAGGCTATGGGCTGGTCGTGACCCACTTCTCCTTGGGAAAGTACGGCTCCAAGGGGCTCGTTGCCTGCGTCCGTGGTTAGGTAAAAGGGTTTTGCGAAATCTGGATAGATCAAAAGATGAGGGGAAATTAGAGAGGTCGTAATTTTTTCGAATGCATCTTGGCACTTCTTCGTCCAAGTGAATTTTACATCCGTTCGGAGTAAATTCGTTATCGGACGAACTATTTTGGAGAAGTCCGGAATAAATTTCCTTTAGTAGTTGGCAAGACCCAAAAATGATTGGACTTGCCTTACTGCTCCGGAAACAGGGAAGGTTTGGACGCATGCCGTCTTGCTGGGATCTGGAAGTGCTTTCTCACTGGAACAATTGTGGCCTAAGTAAACATCTTCTTTTCTTTGGAACTGGCACTTCTCTGGCTGCAGTTTTAAGTTGTTCTCTCTCAAACAATCGAAGACATTGCTGAGCTTTGAATTATGGTCCGCTAGATTTTTACTGTAGATGACGATGGTAAACGAAGCATTCGAGGCCTTGAAGACCTGTTAAAATGAAGTTCATGAGGCGTTGAAACGTTGCTGGAGCTCCTTTGAGTCCGAATGGCATACGTTTGAACTCATAATGCCTGTAGTTAGAGCTAAAAGCAGTTTTAGGTCGATCATTTAGATCGACGAGCACTTGGTGATAGCCATTGGCTAAATCGAGGGTCGTGAAATAACGCGAATGACCTAGTTGGTCAAGGATATCCTCGATTCTAGGTAGCGGATAAGCGTCGCCTATTGTTTTCTCGTTGAGTTTTCTAAAATCAACAACGACGCGCCACCTTTTTTCACCGTCTGGTCCCGCCTCCTTGGGGACGACTAGGAGAGGTGAATTCCAAGGGCACTTGCTCAGTTGAACAATGTCATTGTCCAACATTTCCCAGAGCGGATCGTTTATTACTTTACGCTGCGTTTCTGGCAACCGGTACATCTTTTGATTTATAAGGCCTTGGTCTTGGACTAAAGGTATGTCATGGGTGATGGCATTGGTGTGAGTGAGCCTATCACCCTTGAGAAAAAAGATATCATTGAATTCATAGCACAGATGGGATATTGCGAGTTTTTCCTCCGCGTTTAGGTTATCATACAGGTTGAGTTGTTCCTCTAACCTGTTAAGACGCGGGTTGTGTGTTGTGTCTTCGGATTCTTCATAGTCCGGATATAAATTCTTTACGTGTTGTAGAGTGGCCGTCCTGCTGGCGCTCGAGCCTCTGTCACTTTTCGACTTATTTTTCTTACTTTTTTAAAACTTATTTACGTTTTCATTTTGGGTCTTATGCCTGCCGCTGTTGTTTTCCCATTGGTACTGTCCTGATTTTATCAGGGGCCTAGCTTAGTGGGACGATGGCGTACTCTTTGGCTGGGAAAAGTTGGAGGTTTAGACTTGTCTGGACTACTTGAAAGCTTTTAACTAAAAATCAAAACAACACTTGTTTAACTCGAGCAACGTAAGAAATAAAAGAATTTCTTAACACGATCGGCGTTTCTAATGAAGAAAAGTTAAGCTCCCTTGGCTCGTTATCAACAGCAGCACCAAAGGGTTAACTTTCCTTCAGCTGCTGGACGCCTTCGCGACAAAACGAAAACTAGATGAAAATCCAACAAAATTTTCGTGTTAAGAAATTCTTTTATTTCTTACGTTGCTCGAGTTAAACAAGTGTTGTTTTGATTTTTAGTTAAAAAATTCACTCGGGTCATGTGTATATTTCCTGCACATTTTGTGCATTTTTGAAAATACTTGAAAGCTGTTGGTGTTGCGGATCCCCATGGTTACTGTCTCATTTCCGTAGGAATGTAAGGTGTTTGCCAGGAAGACTCCATCGTCTATCTCTTGAGATAAATGGAGCATTTCTTCCGGCAATCGGCGAGGCACTTTGACTACAATCTGTGACCGTGCAGGTATGTTCACAGGTTCTTTTAAGATTACCGGATGCTGCCTTATTTCGCAGGCAAGATCTTTGGTAGTCAGTTCTTCCATATCCTGCTCCTCTGAACGACAACCAATATTCTCCCTTTGAGATGCCTTGAGGACACTGTAGGTCGACAGTTTAACCACAACAGGCTTTGACTGTCCTACACGTGTCTCTTCTTCGATTGAGCTCTCTAAGCAGGGTTCATCCACTACAAATGTTAGTGGGACACAAACTCTTCAGGATTAATTTCCGTGCGAGGAAATTTTAACGTCATGTTGGTGCCCTCAACATTGCAGTTTTAAGATAGGAAGTCATTTCTTAATAGGCCGTCGTCGGAAAGACCAGGGAGGTTATTCAAAACCTGAAACTTTCAGGGAATTTTTGTGTTTAAAGTTAAGTTTTCCTGGCAGGTGCCCAGTGTCTTTCCGGTACAAAATGGTGTTTGTAAATTATATGTCTCCTCGATATTAACTTCTTTGAGGGATTTTAGGGCTTTTATCTTTATTATGCTAACCTCAGCGCCGGTGTCTACTACGAGGTGAGCCCGACCGTTGAGGCCGATATCCAAAGGAAGAGAGACTGTAGGGACGCAGGATTCTGGCGACTGGGGGTTTTCTTGTTTTTTTGTTTGTGGTTTCACTGTCGAGCCGGGGAGTTTTGGGTCGACTGCTCGTCGTTTCCCTGGTTCTACGACTCCCATTTTTGTTTTCGCCGACATTCCTCTATGGCGTGACCACGGCGACCACAGAATTTGCATTTCAACTTTAGCAACTGCGGTTAGCCTGTTGTGGCGGCATTCGCTCGCATCATGGACATAATCATGGAAAATAGTGCATAGGGGTGTTTTTGCGGGTGAAACACTCTTCGTAAGTGTGTCCCCGTTTTTAGCAAAAACTGCACTCGAGGTTGAATCTGACATTTGTGGGGCGCATACCTTGCTCGTTTTTCCGGTAATTCGGCCTGCTTTGTACTTTGTACTGGCGGGCGATACGTAGTTGGAGTTCTTAACACCGCTCATATTTTGATACTTAGGTCCACTGGAGGTGGAGGGGGATAGTCTGGGGCTGCTTGAGGTTGCACGAAGTGGGTGCTTCCAACGTGCTTTCTGTGATGGTCAACAGGTATTGACATAGGTGAGCGTTTAGGACTCCGCTACGGAGCGCGTTTTTGGCAAGGCCCTCTAGCTGTACTTTGATAACTGTGCCTGCTGCGGCTTCGTATTTGATCTCCGTCGCCTCCCTACACTGCGTCAGCAGCTGCTTCACCCTATTGGCGAAAACAGAGAGAGAGCCTCACAGGGGTTCTGACAGGACGTTATGAGTCGATTGACGAGCTCTTGATATGTCTCGCGTGGTAGGTAGGCTCGGTTCTCGTATATTGGTAAGCATGTCGGCGGAAAATAGTTGGTACATACATGGTGCATTGGAGAGTCTGTCTAGAACAATTCAGGAATGTTTGTAATTTCGACATTAGGTTGTGACTATTTTCTCCAGAGAATAGGGCGACCAATTGAGCAGTTAATTTGGCAACTTTTGCATAATCGGTTGCCATTGTGGAGTTATGGTTTGAGTCTGCGGCGGGCGTGTCTTGTGCGAGAAATTGTTTTAGACCTTGTTTTAGGCTGATTTCTGGCAGGGAATCTTGTAATGATTGTCTGAGGTCTTCCTCAGTTGTTCTTTCCAAATTGTTTTCAGTGTTATCCTCAGAAGGGAGTATGCGCGAGAATCCGTCAAGCTTGGCTTTAAAAAATGCGGCTTCCTTTTGAAAATGCTCTAGATCTTTTAATCTTTCCTCGCTACAAATTATATCTTGTGATATTATCATGGATGGTATCAAGGAGCTTAAACTACTTTTCTTACTGGTCCTGATAATGTTCCAGCTGCATTCTTGGAATCCTCTTCTGACGCGTTACTCACTCCACTGGAACTCATCTTCAACAAATTTCTTCAGGCCGTAAGATTTCCTACGTTATGGAAGAGCTCCTTTAATAATCCTGTTTATAAAAAGGGGCATTACAATTTAACAACACATTATAGGCCAATCGCGAAGCTTTCCTGCATACCCAAGTTGTTTCAGTCGATTATATACTTACAGCTTGTTGGGCAGTGTAAGGGGTAATTCTCATCTAATCAACATTGCTCTCTGCCTGGTAGATCGACGATAACCAACTCACTTGAATTTACATCCTACATAATCTCTGCCTTCCAGCGAGGTCTCCAGACCAACTGCGTCTACACCGACTTTAGCAAGGCATTTGATAAACTCCTTCACTCTGTGATTATGCTTAAACTTGAAAAGCTGGGTTTTCCGCCTTTATTGCACGACTAGATCCGCTCTTATTTAAAAGATAGGTCATACCGGGTATCGTTCCGTAACACTTTATTCAAAATCGTTAAAGAAGTTTTCTGATCGACAAACCTTAATTTACTTATTTTTTTCTTTGGTTAGACCAAATCCCGAATATGAATGTCAGGTTTGGTCTCCTTGGTATGCTGTTAATTCTTGACGCATTAGGTCGGTGCAGCAAAACTTTGTTAGGTTCGCACTAAGGGACCTCCCGTTTGTCCGGTTGATTGGATATTTCCACTTGTTGGAGGAACGACGTAGAGTTGTTGACTTAGTCTTTATTCAAAAGCTTTTGAACTTGAACATAGATTCTCGCACTCTCGCAAGTTTGGTTTCTTATAGGCATACCACATATAGCTTAAGGAGGTTACCTTAACTACGTGTTGTTCATTCTCGGTTGAACTATGGTATGCATGAGCCTATAAATCCCATGTGCAGAGCCGTGAATATGTCTCCTATTTTTGACCTGGCTCTTACTAAAGATTTGATTAAACAATCTCTGTTGTCTGTGTACCCCTGATTGAAGTATTTTGGTGTGTTTTAGTCTTTTGTTTACTTATATTTTTTTGCATGTTGGTGTGGGAGCCTCATTCACCTCAATATATGCTATATTTTGGTGAATAGGTCAATTGATTCCAGGCTTCTGCCTGTCAAGTTCTCTTTAGAAGGGTTAATTCTATATGATTAAAATTGTAAAGCTCGCAGGTGCAAATATTGTAACTTTAAACATCTTACACTGTTTCATATAAATCAAGTCTGTAATGCCGAAATAGAGGACGGAGCAAGCATATCAAATAATAAAGGCAAGAACCGGTGACAGGTACTAATGCTATGACTTCGCTAATGGACTCTGGACTGTCATTTATTTTAAAATTTTGTAACTGTGACAAGAATTTCGAACAAAACAAATAAAGTAATTATTACCATAACGAAATTTACTTTTATAAATAAACACTTTTTTATATACCTACACAGTTGAAAATGTAAAAAAAATGCGTCCCAATACTTTTGTGGTTGGGTAGTATATCTTCAGACTTGAATCCAGCGGATTTAATAAGCAAAGGATGCTTTCTCAACGAACTTACGAACTCAAAATTATGGTTTCGTGGACCTCACTTCTTGTGCATTCCAGAAAAATCGTGGTCTCGAATAACCTACTAGACTGAAGAGCAATTAGCTGAAAGACGTACAACTGTAGTTGGTTTGGTGGTATTTCCCACACAGAATAGAATTTCCCTTAAATCAAATTTTACAAGGTCTTTCGTCAGATATTATCATCACAAGAATCTGCACGCTGGGTGCCAAACCTTTTTGGCTGCGATTCTTACCAAGTTTTGGCTTCTTGGTGGGAAAATCATCATAAAACAGATAGTTCGAAAATGTGTTCGCTGTTTCCGACTACGTCCAAAAATAATGGAGCAATTAATGGGGATATTGCCGAGCCCTAGTGTCGAACACAGTCCTTTTTTGTGGCCCATTTTATATTAAAAACATGACACTAAATCGCGCTCCAATAAAGTCACACGACTGCTTATTTGTTTGCTTGATCGTAAAGGCTGTTCACTTAGTAGTGGTGGTAAATTTATCCACTGAAGCCTTTTGGTCTGCCTTTACTAAATTCGAGACTCGCCGGCCAAATGTAGCAGTGGTGTATTCAGACAATGCAACAAACATCGTGGGAGAATCCCGAGAATTGCGAGGGTTGAAAGATCTATTTAAATCTAGAGAGCACTGTCGGCTAGTCCAGGAGATGTGTTCAAGAGATGGAATTAGTTGGAAACTCATTTCACCCCGTTCACCCCACTTTGGTGGCCTCTGGGAGGTTGAAATAAAACAATCCAAACATCATCTACGTCGAGTACATGGTTTGGAGTCCTACTCAATGAATGAATTGCAAAAAATTACTTGTCAAGTTGAAAGTATACTTAATTCGTATCCCTTTGTTCCACTTTCAGATGATGTTGACGATTTGTAAGTGTTAACTCCTGGACTTTTTTGGGCTGTTGATCCTATAGTCAGGGTGCCTCAACCTACCCTCGTCGACGTGAATGTGAATCACCTGTCCAGATGGCAGCAGTTGCAGACAAAATTACAGACATTTTGGGTACGCTGGCAGAAGGAATATCTTCAAAATTTCAACGAAGAAACACATCCTGACATAAGGAATATAAACTTTCTCCATTTGGGCAAGAAACACATCCTGACATCCTGTCCTCCATTTGGACATCGGGCACATAGGAAACATTTTTGTAATTTGTGAATTCTAATTTTATAAATTTCTCACTTTAATATTTCTAAAGCCAAAAATGTGTAAGTCATTGTTTGAAATTATAATTTTGCATTATCAATATTGTAACTGCTCTTATCACTTTAAGACATTGAATCATGTACCGTTAATTTATATTTATGAAGAACTCAGAATATGTATAAATTTTTGACAGTCAGTCATAAGCTGGAGTTGATTTCAATAGCAGTCAATAAATTTCCTTGGTTCCAAGTAATATTTGTGGTTTCGTTTTGGATTGGGATTGGTTTGATTGATTAGATTCTTTATAGCTTGGATTTTATTTGTTTTGGTTTCCTAAAAATTATTAAGAAATAATACCTTTTATTGCTCTCTTTTTAGATTTTACTTTTAATGGCTTATATATTATTTGTTTTCGAAACCATTATTGGTTGCAATTTTTATAATTGTTGGTGACAGCACGATTGTAGTGCCAAAACCACTTTAACAATTGTAACGTTTAATTATTTTTGGTTACGTTCGTACATTTAGATTTTTTGTAAATGCTAACCTAGTAAGTCGGAACAGTTTTGTTTGAATAATTCGTGTATATAAAGCGAGAAACTTGTTCCGTAGATTCAGTATTAGTTCAGTCTTTGGTTAATTACGCTCAAAAAAATAATTATTGTATCTAAATAAAAATAAAAAACTTAATTCTTTTAAATTAAAATTATTTTAAAATACAATTTTATCAAGACCTAAAGTCCTCGGGAGTTCTAACCTCTCGAGGCCCTTTAAGTTCTTTAGGGAATCATACCCCGATGATGGACCTGAAGATCAAAGGAATATTAAGACCAGACCAAAACTGATTGAGGACCACCATCGAGGCGGCTGATTTGTGTTGTACCCACATAGTACCCCACAATTGGTGACCCCGACGTTATCTAACACCAGATCAGACAGACGTTTCTAAGGAGACGTAAAAGAAGACAGGGTTTTTTTTTTGTAATTTTGATGAAGTTGCCCGCACCAGTGGTAAGGCACACTTCCATCAAAACACAAAAACTCCTTATAGAGTGTATACAGCTACCCAGTATAGTTAGCAGAGTCACCCCCCACCAGCCGTAAGGCACTCGCTAGCTTTAAAAATATCAAGACTACCATTGATAAGGCACTTGTGATTGAAGATTTTCCTTTATTCCTTTATAAATAAAGGTGCCCCACACCAGTGGTAAGGCACTCTCTGTTAAACGAGAACAAGCCCATAAAAAACCAAAGAACAAAAATTTTTTTTAACAGCGGTACCCCCACCAGTGGTAAATTATTCTCTTATTAAAAGAAATAACCAACGTCCCTATCCGAAGCAAACTAAAGTTCTATCATCACAACGTTAGTTTATAGTTTAGTTAAGTTAGCTATATATATATATATATATATATATATATATATGTATATATATACACCCAATTAAAAAGTATGTTTTATGCAATATGTATCTAATTTGTTTTCAATAATAAAAATTTAGTTTTAGTTTTTAATGCAATGTTATTTTATAAAAAATTTAAAATACAGTGAGCCAACAATATCTCTTTATTTTTCTTAAACTTAAAAATGTATTTCCAAAAATTAAAAGTTTTAAAATTGAATTTGAAATTGCAATTAGTACTTTGTAGCACCGCCCTTTGCCTTAATAACGTCTCGAACCCTATATATGAATACAACTGTACACAGTGAATATTCGTAGCAAAAGAGTGCTATTCCACATCAACAACCGTTAAAAAACAATTTGGACACCTTGTAGACTATTTAGTACGAACTAAGCCGGGAAAATATGCGCGGGGTGTATATATAAAAATGTATATGTAGGAAAACGAGGTGACGAATTGGAATGCAAAATAGAGAGATACGATTAACGAATAAACAAACTTTATTTAATTACTTTACAAAATGTTCATCTACGAGGAAAGGATTTCGATGTCAATCGCTCCTTACTCCGTGGTCTCGGTGTGAAATGGCGTAGGTACTATTTCCTCTCTCGGTCGCAACGTAATAGCTGGTGTCTCCTTCCTGGAAATGCCTTCCCTTGGTGGGGCTCGCGGCGTCGTTTGACTGACTCTCGTCGATGAAACGCTGGTCGCCTGGTTTCCTCGGGGAATCCTTGGTGGGTAGATTCCTGCGGGGAAAAGACGGAGACAGATAAATGTGTTAGGGCTAAATTCTGGACAACCACTGTCAAAGAAATCAACTGGGAATCACGCCAGTACACGAATAGATGATAAACCAGGACTCAAGCTGGTTGGAAGGGTATCCTACACTAGGAAATCACGCTAGTGTAAGAGTGATTGAACTAGGAATTTCGATAGTTGTCGGAGTGTCTCGTACTGGGAATCGCGCCAATACGAGAGAAAGCTAAATAACTAGGAATCACGCTAGTTAGAGAAGTGTCTTGCACTAGGAAATCACGCTAGTGTAAGAGTGATTGAACTAGGAATCTCGCTAGTTGTCCGACTGTCTCGTACTGGGAATCACGCCAATACGAGAGAAAGCTAGATAACTAGGAATACCGCTAGTTAGAGGAGTGTCTTTCACTGGGAAATCACGCTAGTGTAAGAGTAAGTGAACTAGGAATCTCGCTAGTTGTCGGAGTCTCTCGTACTGGGAATCACGCCAATACGAGAGAAAGCTAGATAACCAGGAATCACGCTGGTTAGAGGAGTGTCTCGCACTAAGAAATCACGCTAGTGTAAGGGTAAGTGAACTATGAGTCTCGCTAGCTGTCGGAGTATCTCGTATTGGGAATCGCACCAATACGAGAAAAAGCTAGATAATACTACTAAAAGAAATAGCCTAACTTAAAATCTACCCAACACCAGTGGGTCCACTGTGATCCACACAATAGTTCGGTGGTATTCGGGAATCACGCCGACTGCCCAAATATATTTACCTGGAGTATTCTTACCAATTTGCCGAGTTTGAGGAGCTCCTGCGCTGGTCACTGTGCTCCGGTTGACGGCTGGTCCATACCTGACTCCAGCAGGACATTGGGCTTGCTTATATATAGGCCGTGACGGCAGCTCTTTTATTTACTTAAGTTTAATACAAGCTATTCCATAAAAATACAAAATACAAGCTGTAACTTAATACTAATTCTACAAACTACATATAATAAATGATAAGTAATAATAAATAAATAAAAAGTAGAAGCTACAATATGAGCTATATGTATTGATTACTGGCAGAAGGCTTAAGGAAGAAGAATTAAGGTAGGCAATCAGGATCAAGATGGGCGGGGTCAAGATAAAAGGCATTGTGAAGGGATAATTTACTCAGATTGAAGTCAAAATAGGAAAGGTCGTTGACTTTTCGTAACATCCTGGTAATTGGCTCGCTTTGATTGTAGTTTGTGCGATGGCGGTCGAGTCGGAAAAGGGGAGTGGACCTAAGGTCACGGGGATTGGTATAGATAAGTAAAGATTGCAGGATTGAAGGGCAGTCTATCACACCAGTTAATAATTGATAAATGAAGAGAATGTCGGAAACATCACGACGTTTGCTTAGAGGTTGTAAGTCGATCAGTTTCAGACGGTTTTCATAGGGTGGAAGGTAGAATCTGTCAGCCCACGGAAGAACGCGTAAAGCGAAGCGAATGAACCTACGCTAGACAGATTCAATTCTGTTAATGTGAGTTGTTTGCGTAGGTGACCTAGGTACCTGGCTGGCATATTCAAGAAGAGGTCTAACAAAGGAAATATAGAGAGTTTTGGAAATATAAGGATTGGAGAACTCTCTAGACCAGCGCTTCACAAATCCTAGCGCGGAATTAGCTCTGTTAATTATGCTGTCAATGTGGGAACGGAAATTGAGTTCACTATCACAGATTATTCCTAAGTCACACAAAGTCAAAAGTCACAAAAGGTAACGATAGGGACTGGTACGTCGATTAACATATAGACTCTCGGGGTGGTGGTAAGACGCTTGCGGGAATAAGAGATGGATTGGCATTTGGAGACATTGAGCTCTAGAAAGTTTTTCATGCACCATGTGGTGAATGAATCGAGGTCTTTTTCAGGAGAAGAGAGTCGGTTGTGGAGGAGATGTGTTTGATTATTTTCATGTCATCGACATAAATGGACAACTCAGTGTTTGATGACACATTCAACATCATTTATTGTAAGGATAAAAATCAATGGGCCGAAGTGGCTGACCTGAGGGACGCCGGAACGAGTGACAAAAGGGTTAGAAATGGATGAGCTGAAAAGAATATTGTACTGACGGTTGTTGAGGTAGGATCGAATCCAGGAGATGAATCTGGGGGGGGGGGAACCTAGGCGATCAAGTTTGAACAAGATAACGTTATGAGAGATCTTGTCGAAGGCTTTACAAAAATCGGTGACATTAACATCAACATCTTTACCGTTTTCCTGGGCAAATAGTGTTTTAGAGACGAAGTCAGTAAGGTTGGTGGTTGTAAATCTACCATTGACGAAGCCATGCTGGGAGAGTGAGAAGATAGACTTACAGTGGAAGAACATGGAATCATAGACTAATTTTTCGAATAGTTTTTATGGATGATAATGTAGCAATGGGTCTGTAGTTGGACACATCGTTCTTTCAGCCTTTTTTGAATAAATATACGAATAATATACGAACTTTTCCATAATTGAGGGAAAACCCCTTGAGTGACCGAGAGACGAAGAAGCAAAGTAAGGGGTTGAACTAGATGCATGACACACTTTTTCAGAACGATGGCCGGAATGCCACCTGGACCTGGTTGAAAGTCGTCCTCAAGCCCATTAATACTGGCGGCGATTAGTTCCGGATCAGGGTCAAAAGATGTAACGACTTTTGAGTGCATTTTTCCATGAATGCAATATAGTTAAGGTCGGGTTGTAGAGAATTGTCGCTGAAAGATTTACTGAAGAAGTGTGCGAAGAGGTTAACGATAACCTTATGATCAGATGAAGAGGTATTCTTGAGCTTTAGGCTGGAAGGGTAACCATTGGATTTCTTCTTGGAATTAATAAAGTTATAAAAACGCTTGGGGTCGGATGTGGGGCTAGTTCCCATCCGTTGGAGGTACTCATGGTAGAGGGCATCACAACGTTCAGAAAAAGAGGTATAAGCAGATAGATAGGAAGAATAGTCAGACTCAGTCTGGGTTAGAAGAAAAGTTTGCCAACGTTTATTTCTCCTGTTGCGAAGAGAGCGTAATTTTTTGTCGTACCATACGGGGGATGAGGAGTAGTTTTTACGAGGAAGGAGAGGGATAGATTGTGTAAGACAAGCGTGTATTTTCGAATAAAACACCTCTAAAGCAACGTCAATTGGGAGATGTTGAGGGATATCGCCAATATTTGAGTTGGGGAGCAAGTGATTTAATTTTTCAAATTCGCCTTTACGAAAATTGAAGGATAAAGAAGAATCTCAGCTTGAAACGGCATGAAGGTGCTCGTAGAAGAAAACGAGGAACAAGGGAGGATGGTGACGGTCGAGGGAGGAGAGAAGATGGTTGCTTTCTGCGACAGCTGAGTTAACTGGGTCTGAAGAAAAGATTAAGTCTAATTGTCTGTCCAGGAAGTACCTGACTCCGCTTACTTGAAAGAGACCTGAAACGGAGAGCTGATCGGTAAAGAAGGCTGCTTTGGCCGAAGATGCGTTAAGGGTTACAAAGTGAGAACAGTCCTCGGACAATGACCAATGAATTCGGGGGAGCTTAAGGTCACCCAATAAAATAAATTCATCGGACGCGTTAGCGTTCTCAAGCAGGATATCGATCGCTTCAATTATGGGCTCGTAGGCGTCTAGAGGTTGAGAAGGGCGAATGTAAAAACAGAGGATGTACAGAAGACTCTTATTTATAGAGTCGGAGGTCTTTAGCAGGGTGGCATCATAACGGTTGCGAGCAGCTATGAGAACCCCGCGACATGGTGGATCATTGGTGCCTATATAACCGTCAACACGGAAAATGGTATAGTTTGGAGGAAATAGTTCGTTGTCGAGAATTCCTGGTGTTAGATTGGTTTCAGTTAAGACAAAGATATCGTGCGGGAATTTGTGAGAGTTAAGGAAAATATTTGATGTTTTTGTGCGAAGTCCTCTTACGTTCTGGTAATAGACTGACAAGCTGTTGGGGAGAGGTTCTTAATCGGAAACCGTGGGTGCAATAGAGGAGAAGTCAGAAATAGGGAAAGCAGAGGGTTAGGAACGAAAGTAGTTTAGGGAGTCTTTTCGACTTTTTTGAAGATGGGAAATACGGCGAGAACTGACGTACGCAGCATAGGTGGATAGATCTTCTGAAACCTTATGGAAAGGTATATTGAATGATTCATGGTATTTAGTGAAAAGTTGGAGTAAGACTGATGGGTCTGTGGGCAGGCCTTATTATATTGAATAATTCATGGTATTTAGTGAAAAGTTGGAGTAAGACTGATGGGTTTGTGGGCAGGCCTTCTTGTTGTATACTTAACATGACGTTGGTGCTGGTTTTATCGTTAATACACACGGAGTTCGGTTTGTCGTGCAGATAGGCTAGAAACAGATGTACGTTGTCATAAATGCGACGGTCCCGAAACGGGACAAGAGGTATCGTCCATCGCTGGAATCAGCAGAGCGCAAAGTTAATTTAACTGTAGGTGGGACAAGGGGATCGATAAATGAATGATGTTCGGATAAAGGAGCTTTGGCTAGCGGAATGGGCGGGTTAACGGAGGTAGAAGTTGTTTGAGACGGGGCGACAATGTAGGAGGATGACGGCATGGTGCATGGTTTGGTGTATTCAGAGGTGCAAGGTTTGGTGTATACAGAGGAGAGGTGGGACAGACGGAAATCGGAGCAGAGGTGGTGGAGTGGTCGGAAGAAGTTGGCTTGTGGTTAGGTGGGCACACGGAAGAAGTTGGGAGTGCATGGTTAGGTGGGTGCGCTGGATATACGGAATTCAAAACAGAATTGGTTGGGTTGTCGGCTGGAATGGACGTGTTCGAGGGCTTCGGTGTAAATGGGACAGGGGGGTTAAGGGTGTGAGAATATATAAAGTTAGGATACTTGACTGGAGTACTTAGATTAAAGTTTGGAAATACTCCCATTTTGAGCTGCCATTTGGAGTTAGGATCACTAGCTTTAGGGTTAAAGGTGAGAGGTGAGGAGTGATTATGTTGTTACTAGTTCTAAGATTCTTATGGTTAGGGTGAATACTAAATTTAGGTATGGGAGAAGGTCGTTTGGGGTAGTTTGTGGGGTTAGGTTTATTAGTATTTAATTTAGGGTTAGATCCAGAGGGTTAAACTTAACCTACTTCCTAGTCCACTTAGAAATTTTGATGGTCCCGAGAGTGAAGATTTTGCTGGAGGGGTGGAGCCAGACATACTAGTTTGGGATGGAGATCTTGAAGTTGCTGGATTTCCCTGCGTCTGGCGAGAGTAACTTCAGGCAGCTAACGGGGGTGAATCCAAAATTCCGGGAAAAAAAGGGCCCAGGAACCGTTGGCGTTATGAGGTACACCCTTGAGAAGTGCCAAATTTGTTATCGTAAATGTGGTGGAAGTGGGTTGGGGTGACACTGGCGGAGAGACATTGATGGCAACATCAGCAACCTTCTCTATAACGGGCTTGACCAAACCAACAGGAGCATCACCATCTGAAGCAGGCTGCACCAAGGAGCAGTCCTCTTCAGAAGATGCAGGTCCAGAAGAAGAAGAATTCATACCAGAAGCATCTGTGGTGTCAGGCCGAGGAAAAGAGGGGCCGAGATAGCTTTTTGTGGTTAAAATCTTGATATCAGAGCCGACTGAGCCAATTAATTCAAAGTTCTTCACAATGGCTGTTGAGCACGAATTAAGATCCCGCTTGACGTGCCGGACACCGCGCCGAATGTCATCTAAGATTGGCATGATAGACTTCGTAGGTTGGCCGATGGAAGGCGATGGTGAACCAGCGCGATGGTCATCCAAGGAAGCGACCAGGCCGCTTAACTTTAAGGAAAGCTCGTAAATCCTGCTGGAAAGAAGCGACGATTCGTTGGTCAAACCCTCAGCGATATTGTCCAGTTTTGAGTTTAGACTGGCGCAGTCATCGGACAAAATTTGAAGTTCAGAAAAGTTTGTGGAGATCTCATTGACCTTATCAGCGATGTAAGATTGATTTGTGGAGAGCGTCGCAACGAATCCCTAAATGAGCCGTAAAACGTGACAGGGCCTTATATTGGAGCCTTCATTACATGTAGAAAGACCATGTGAGAGACAAGTGCCATAAAAAACACCACCACAGATGCCATCATAGGCAACACCATTGTTTAGCAACTCATTAGAGCATGCCTTGCAAAGGGCCATTATGTGCGTGAAGATTAGTCGGGAATATTTAAAAATAAAAAGTTAAACAAAAAGCTTTTCACCAGGTTGCAGGAATTCCGATTTAAAAACAAAACTATTTCCCGGCAATGTAAGTAAACAAACTGAGTCACTTCACTGACAAATATGTAAACAAGAAGAAAGGTAAGTTATTGACCGGGAAAGAGTGGCACTCACTTTGCTGAGACACGCACAAAACACACGAAACGAAAATACTGCAGAGAAATTGAACAGAGTGCGAAGCGATCACGCAACGCGTCCGATCGATTAGGTGGTAATTAGATAACTCTTCACTCGGGCTACCTCGTGTTTTTCACTATTCTTCGGTCCTAGGTCGGTCGGTTGTGGTCGAGTGACCACCGGATGATGGCTACTTCGGTCGGTCGGGTGACCACCAGATGACGGCTACTGCTGTCGGCCTAGGTCGGTTGGTTGTGGTCGAGTGACCACCGGATGACGGCTGCTTCGGTCGGTCGATTGTGGTCGGGTGACCACCGGATGACGGCTATTGCTGTCGGCCTAGGTGGGTCGGTTGTGGTTGATGACGGCTACTTCGGTCGGTCGGTTGTGGTCGGGTGACCACCGGATGGCGGCTACTGCTTGGTTTTCCAAGCTATTCTGCAAGAAAAGAAAGTTAATTACCTTTACGCAGCTCCGGTTGATTGTTGGTGGAAGAATGACTGCTCTGTGGTGCCGGCACTGCTTATATAGTGCCGGAGGGCTATGGCAGCGAACTCGATTTTGGATTTCCCCCGTTGCTTCGGGGAAATCTCCTACGAGGAAGAAACTAGTGGAGATGCCCTAAACTCGAAAAATCATGGCAACTTTAATAGTGTGCGGTAATCTTTCCCACACTAAGTAAAATGGCATTGCAGGCGGAGCAAAATTATTTCGTTTGAGAGGGTTCTTCGCTCGTTTTTTAAACAACCTAGAGACTTAAGTTAAACAATATATAAATTCAAATTTTACCATATAAAATTGGAAGTTCCTCCTCTTAATCTCAGCATTATTTAAAAGAATAGTCCGGATTGGACTTTGGCATGAAATATCAAGTTACTAAATATTACGACTTCAGTTAAATTTGATGAATTTAATTCGCCCAATGGCTCAACGATTACATTGTTTTCTCACACATTTAATTTGTGTGGATTTCTTCAGAAAAGATTAGATTAGCTGCAAAAAGCATTTCCAGTTATTGAAAATATTCAATTTAATTTCTATCACTTCCTAGTCTCATTCGTTGAGTTGAAAACGGGATTGATTTAAAAATGCTCTGAACAAATCACATTACCCTTTCTAGTACGGATATCTAACTTCCAGGAAACTTTTGCTACTGAAAAAGAATTTCCAGTTATTGAAAATATTCAGCGCTAATTTAATTTTTAGGATTGTATCACCGCCTAGTATCGTTTCTCTGCTCTCGTTGAAATAGGCCCAAATAGCACAGAAAGTATCATTTTAGGCTGGGTTACGAATCTGCTACAAAGAATGTGACTCTTTAGAAACAACTGTTTCTACAATGATTAGTATTTGTGTCAAATCGGCTTCCGGATTTGGGGAATGAATGTTACTAAGAAGGTTACCGAACTGTTACTATCGCTGTTGCTAAAAGTGTAACTACACATTCCAATTTTGTTTCTAAACAATAACGTAACATTTTTGGAAATAAGCCTGAAACGTGCCTAACAAAATACCAAGCCATAAACAAATTGGGAAGAAAGAGAAAGATATACATAAAATAAAATTTAACTAAAAAGCGTTAAGATTAATAATAGATAATAATAGAAACATAAACGTATCGTAACATTTCAATTATTTAGACTTTATAAGTTTCATGATACTAATCATGTAGGTCTGTACTATTAACAAATAGCTATGATTTATCTCGTCTCAAATTAGAAAAAATATAAACAACAGCTGTTTAACCGAACAGTTTTTGTGAAAAGTTGGAAATTTTTAACGCGCTTTCAAAATAATCTAAATTTAGGAATTATATTTATATTGATGAAATTTTAGTATGTTTAAAAAATTCCTAAATATATCCTAAGGCGTCAAAAAGTGTTTCAAGAACTCTCCTCCTCTTCTCTTAGAAGGTTTAATATTCATAAGGCTTGCATAATAACGGTATAATTCAATACAAAAATTGCTAACATTCAGAAAGATTACGTAAACTGAACATAAAATGGCGACAATTTCAACAAGTTACTATTAAGAATCTTCTTCTAAAAAGTTTCGTTTATGATTCTAATAAAAACCGAAATAGTCTCAAAATAACAAATTAGGCACAATATGCACGATTGCTTCCAAAAGTACTGAAACTGTGACTAGATTCATCTCTGTATAATTTTGAACACTTTTTCAATATCTGATTCAAAAACGGGTCCAAATTGTTACCAAAAAACCACGCGAAACTTCTAGGTAAAATTTTACGGATATGTTTCTTAAATGTTTAACATTTTGAACAAGCAGCTGTCGCAGTGTTAGTTTTTTCTATAATATGTAGAAGAGTGCTTAAAAACTTTTCTTTTATTTCATGCACGCGAAACACTACGAGCAGCCATCTTGACGCAAAGTTTCTAAAAGGTAAAATTTTTGAAACTTTTTTAAATAAAGGCCTCCGCATAAAAGTATATAATTCTAATCTGTTACAAGTAACCGATGCTAAATTGTTTTAACGTGATGTACCTAACTTCTGATTCCACATTTACACAAAATAGTTTCAATTTAGTAACATTGATATCAAATGTTAAGTGTTTGTTACTTAACAGATTTGGGTATCTGTTAAGTATTGGAAAACAAACTGTGTAACTAACAAGTAGCAAGTTAAGCACATTTTTCTAAATTGTGTCAGCGAATGTAACCTTTGAGTAGCTTTGTGCTATTTGGGGGTCTTCGTCTTGAAAATCGTATTCCAAGAACTTTAAGCCACTTTTGGCGTAAAACTACATATTTTGGGAATCTAAAGTACAAGAATACTAATCAATGTCAATTTTTCTATTTTATTAATAATTCATAGTAACATAAATATAAAATTAAACGATCAAAAAATCTAAATATTGATATAATAAAAATTTTTGCAAACCCCTCCCAGACAAACTTTTTCCATCCGTCAGTGCCGAATATTCGCAGAACAGCTGTTGATCTAAAACTGAAATGTAAGCAAAGTTTCATTTTTACGTAAAATATGAATATTTCGTAATTAATCTTAAAACTTTCCCCATTTCTTAATAACTGCTTAATGGTAGCTTGTCTTAGGTGTAATTGGATTTTTCAGATTGTCGTCAACGGTTGTTATTTGCACAAAATTGCACTATGCACTTCATAAAAGGTTTTCACTAAAACCTTTGTTTATTAAACTAACAATTTCAGTTAAAGTATATATAAATCTTCTTTCACTTCACCAATATAACATTTTTAACCGACTTCCCAAAAACAAAGAGGTTCTAAGTTCGACGCGTATTTTTTTTTATTTTTGTTTATTTTTTATTTTTTTTTATGTCTGACCGGGCATAACTTCGTAACGCGTCGACCGATTTTGATGATTCTTTTTTTGTTGGGTAGAGTATGTTCACCGATTGGCACCATGTCAAAAAAATTTTTAGTACGGTGGTGGTGGGGGGTGGGGGTGAAACCTAACTTTGTAACGCGTGGTCCGATTTGGATGGTTCTTTTTTTGTTGTACAGAGTATGATCCCCCATTGCTAATAGGAGAAAAAAACTTTAACCTAGGGTGGGGGGAGGGGGGAGAGGTAGTCTAACTTTGTAACGCGTGGACCGATTTGGATAATTCTTTTTCTGTTGGGTAGAGGATGTTCCGTGGTTGCTACCAGGTGAAAAAAATTTTGGAGGGAGTGGGGTGGGGGGTGGGGTGGAACCTAACTTTGTAACGCGTGGTCCGATTTCGATGGTTCTTTTTCTGTTGTATAGAGTATGATCCCCCATTGCTAATAGGAGAATGATTTGGTCCTATGGTGAAAGGTGTGGGTGGGGGGGAGGGGTAGTCTAACTTCGTAACGCGTGGACCGATTTGGATAGTTCTTTTTCTATTGGGTAAAATATGATCCTTGGTTGATACTACGAGAAAACAAATGTTGCTGGGGTGGTGGTGGGAGAAGGGGGTGGAACCTAACTTTGTAACGCGTGGATCGATTTGGATGGTTCTTTGGCTGTTGTATAGAGTGTGACCCCCATTGCTAATAGAGAATAATTTCGTCCTATGGTGGTGGTGGGGGAGGGGGAGGGGTAGTAACTTCGTAACGCGTGGACCGATTTCGATGATTCCTTTTATGTTCGGTAGAGTATCTTCCTTGATTGATACCATGAGAAAAAAAGTTTAGTGGAATGGGGGTGAGGTAGGGGGTTAAAACTAACTTTTAACGCGTGGACCGATTTGGATGGTGCTTTCTTCGTTGTGTAGAGTAAAAGACACTAAAAAGTGAAAAATAAAATAGTTTTTCAAAAAAAAGTTGAACCCACTTCACAAAAAGCGCTAAAAAGCATAAAATAATTTTTAATTGCATATCTATTACGACATTTTGAAGTCGGTGCAAATTAAACAAATAAAACAACTACATAACCACAATTGAAAATAATACATAAGACTGCCTGAACGTTTCAGCTTACGGGATCATAAGAAATGACGATTAAACATTTTTGTTGTAGTTGTTTGGTTTGTTTGATTTGCACCGACTTCAAAATGTCGTAATAGATATGCAATTTAAAATTATTTTATGCTTTTTAGCGCTTTTTGTGAAGTCGGTTCAACTTTTTTTTTAAAAACTATTTTTAATGATATATATTAAACCAATTTTATTTAATCAGAACTTTTAAATCGGTCAACAATTTCGTCATGGCAAGTACACAGAAAAGTGACAGAACTCCGTAATTTCTTTTGACATCACACGCATTAAAATTTGACCACGGAAAATCAGCGTATACATATACATACGTTAGGGCATTTCCATTAGTATCTTCCTCGTAGTACGCGACCAACCAGCTGTAATTTTCTGAGAAATCAGAAGAAGATTTGTTTCCAGTGACAGCTGAGAAAAAATTCTTTTAGTATATATGGAAACTAAAAAATTTCAGTTCTTCCTTATAGGCTACTTCACTTCCTTAATCCGACGCTTACATTTTAAGATATAACTCTTTATAAAAGTTGGATTAACAGATTTCAATTTAACTCAAATGACATTTGGCAGTTGTCACTTTGACAGAAAGAAGATTTAAGCATATTGCAGCTGGTCAAAGTTGCTGCAGTAATCTTAAATCTTCTTGATGAAATGAATACGGGAACACATTTCTGCAGTTTCCTTCGAAGCGCTTATAATCTCTGCAGGTACGGAAACAGACCATATTTTATATTATTGTTATACAGTATGCACGTTTATTTAAAGTAAAAGAGTTCTTACTTTATTTACTTTCATGTGGAATTGCACAACTTGAATATTTTATTTTAACAAAATGTTTTGAAATATTTCCGAAGTACTTTTACTAGTAATCTAGGTTTACTGATACGTCGTATATCAGGTTTACTTTGCGTACATACGTCCCCACTTTTGTATGTGTAAAAAACAAAGTTGTAGTGTTCCACTATAATAGGAAAATATTGAAAACTGTAAGCCTTTCTACTAGGGCATATTTGTCTTATTTCAGTCTAAATAATTTCCCCTTTCACCCCCGCAAGGCTTTTTTTCGACCTTCCAAATACCCTGTATAATATAACATATTCTGAACTATCTTAAATTATCATAATATTTAAGAATTTCCTAACTTGTTCGCAAAAATTGTTAAGACTATTTTCAGGTTTTAAATTAAATGTACATACATATGCAAGCACAAATGCAAACATGAAAAATTTTAAGGGACTACTTCCTTTCAACATATGATATTTTAATGTGCCAGAAATACTGACCTTAGTTAATTTAAAAGGTTTTTTTAGCACGTCTACGTAAAGTTGATTACCCTTTCGATTTTAACCACTACAGACATCCATAAGGAGAAATGTTATCCCCAACCCTTGGAAATAAGTTCCACACATCTAAATTACAGGAAAATTCACCAACAGCTCCCCTAAGCACTCTCTCTCTCTCTCTCAAATTGTATTTTAGGGATCAGACAGGCGCATTTCAGTTTCGAGTGAATCCTTTAACCTACATTCGGCAATATAACTCCTTCTGATTAAAAGTTCAGCTTTCAGTTGTGAAAAATGCTCATCGACAAGAAGACCTTATCTGGCATGAATAAATTTACCTCCAGTCGTTCTGAACGTAAATGATAATCTTATCTCCAATTACATGCTGGATTTTGCATTTCCAACTTCAATAAGATGGGGGGTAGATATATTGACCGAATCAGTGAGGTATCTCTCGAAGGAGATAGGAATAAATAGATACAGAAAAGGGCAACAATATGATTTTATTTAATAAAAACATAATCTGGAAAAAGACCCATACTTGATTAAAAAGTGCCTACTCTTTCAATGTTTTATTGTATAACTGTGCTGATGTACAAGTTTGAGTACTTAGTTTTATTCAACTTTATGATTAGGAAGCGGGATTTTTGTATATTTCAAGAATAATGAGATGAAAGTGAATATTTCATTGGCAAAGAAAAAATAACTGAACAGAATTTTTTCTACATCCGTTTTGCTTCTTTAAATACACATACCAAAATACCCTACATGTGTTAGAAAACAGCAAAAGGCACTAATTACATTAATGCTTTTAGATCAAATAAGTTGAATAAATTTTTACCTCGTGTTATATCTCTGATATATAAAAATTACCAGTTCTCGTTTGATGTATGTACGTGTACATAGTTCTTGATTAAAGTGAGAAAATAATTCTTAAAAGAAACTTTTTGATGAAAGAATTGATTTTTTCGTTGTTGCATAACACTTAAAGAAAATTGCTGCGAAAATTCAAGTTTCAAGGCTCGGTGTGTAAGTTAAAGGTAGGTATTTATTGAAGTAACTTGCAATTATGCTTTTTAATGAATTTCGATGAGAAAATGAATATGTCGATTTAGGTGAAAATATTTTCATTGGTATCCGATACCAACTGTATCAACAACTCGTAGATGAAGCGATGTCCAGAGAACTTGGACTTGTATGGTTCCTTGTGTTGATGCAGGTGTTACTGTTCTGCGCTTTGGTGCCGTCACTATAATGTTTGCTGGTTTAATGATTTTTTTTTCCAAGAAAATTTTTAGTTGGATGATTATGAATCTTGCTGCAGATGAGATCCCAAAAGGCAGTAATCTCGTTGTTTTGTATTGGTTTCCGTGAGTTCGATTGCTTCTTGATTTTTAATTTAGGAAAAGTTTCGTTTTACTAGGCTTACCTTTTCTATTATTTCTGAGGAATTTATCCTGCTGAATAGTGTGGGATGTGTAATTACGGCGATCCAATATACATTAGTTTTGCGTCCTTAGGTTAGTTCCTTTATTTCGAAGTGTAGTTTTTCGGGTAGGTAACTTGTATTTGAAGAGTGTTGCATGCTGATTGTAGATTTGTTGATGCACAGAATGTCGGTTTAAGTTAAAGAACTATGCTGCTCTTGTTTTGGGTTGCAATCCCCAAGGACTAGGAGTGCTTTCATTAAGAGAAGTTTACTAGCCCCTTGTTTAAAAATTTTATTTTTAATAAAACGTATTACTTGCTTGGAGTTCTTTTATTGAATATCTTTACACTTCTTCCTTGCAGTTCTTAACTTAAAAACTTTTCCACATTAATCACACTTTTAACTTCTTCTACTTTCTGGTGGGAGGATCACTCCAGTTCAACAGCAGAACACTGATCTTTTCAAAAAATCACTGCTTCTATATTTATTGACATTCTCCCTTCTTCGAATTATTGAAAATACTCACTCTGGTATTGTGCAAAGCAAACCAATCAGAATTTTCGTTAAGAAATAATTAGCAAATGAAGAAGTGTGATGCGTTCATGTTTTGGAATCGAGGTGTCGTGGAGGACCGAGTAATGATTTTTGAAAGCAGTAAATGTTTATTATTTATTTCTTAGGAGCCACAATATAAAATTATTCATACCTAAACTAATTTACATTTTCTTTAACTTAATTTTTAAACATATATGATTATAAAAGAATTCTTATCCAACCTCTTAAATAGAATTACTACCACTCGGTATGTCCTTATAAAATTATTCTCGTTCTTCAAAAAGGATTATTTACCTGATACATAATAATAATATAAACGTATAATAGTTAATGCTGTTTCATTTTGTGTATTTATGTGAGTTTCTTTAGTAAACCTCTTTCTATGCTTGAATTATAGTCTTCACATTGTGTTAGGAGATTTGGTTTTGTGCAAAAGTTTATGAACAAAAATTATTACAATTACATTTTCGTTTCCATTTTTAACTTATAGGAAGTTCCCTCTTCGGTTTTTATTTCAAAATTTTCCTTTTCCGTTACAATAATTTTCTTTGTGGTACATTTTTTTCAAAGGAATATAATTATTATGATTAACACTACTGAAAATAATAAATAAGTAACTGTGTAATGGGGTATATCGTGTGGAGTGGGGGTGTGAAATTCTGTTCCATTTTCCTTAGAATTTTGCCACTGAATAGCGTTAGTGAGTGCCTTTAGAACTGGATCGTCGTGAAACTTAATTACATGTACGCGATTGACTGAAGTCCGGTTGAGGTTTATTTCAGGTTTAATGGGGGTAGATAATGGTTGTTTAACTCCGACTCTTTTATGTTATGGGCTTGAATGATCAGATTACTAGTACGAATGTAACAATTTGTTGATTAATTCGAGAAGACCTTTCGTAGATTTAAGTTTGTTTCCAGGTAGGTTACGTTTATTGGTTCCGGAACGGCGGCACATGAAGGAAAGTGTAGGATGCCAATTATCACCATGACCAAGATTATCCTAGAGTATATGTTAGGGTTAGTTGTTATTCGATAAATAACTTTAAGTTGTTGTTATGTACGGTTTTGGTTTTGTTACCTAATCTTATGGTGGAATTTTCTGTAGAGTTAATTTTTATTACCTTGTATGGTCCGTTCCAAACAGGCTATCAAGCTTGTTTTTCTTAACATGATTTTTTAAAAGGACTTTATCGCCTAAGTTGAAGGTTTTGATTTTAGAGTGTATGTCGTAGAAACGTTTTGATTTTTCTTTGTTGACAAGGAGGATCTCTTATGCTATTTGATAACTGTGCTGTAATCTAGCCTTCGATTCGTTACTATAATTGTCATAATTATAGTTCACATTTAGGTTGGCTTTAACAATGGAAGGTATGTTAGGGGAAAATCCGTGCAGAAGTTCGTATGGCGAATTATAATAATAATAATTGATTTAACATATGCGCAGTACAACAAGATTATACAATAGTAATCTTTTATAAGTACCTAATAGCTTGCGGTTATAAATAAGTTCAATAAATTTATACTACTATAACAAATGTATCGAGAAAAAAAGAAGAAAAATACTACATTTCAAAAATTATTACGACCAGAGCTAAATTACAAAAGAGAGAATCTAAACTAAATTACAAAAAACGATCGCTGCACACCTATAATACCACCTCCGAGAATCGAGCAAATACACGCTTCCTGAATACTCCAACCGAGGGAGTTCCATAATCAAAAGACCTGGACAAAATAGGAACGCTCACCAATCAAAACATAAAAATGCGGAAACAATAAATCGAAGCGCCTCGCTGAGCGTAAGAAACATATAAACTGATAAAGTTACGGAGGCTCCTTAAGGTATGAATTTAATGAACAGCCCAGTATGGAGGAACGGGAGGATCGTGTGATCATACCGACGGAGGCCGAAAACGAACCGTATGCAGTCATTGTATGCAACGTTGAACTTGCAAGAACAAGTAGTATCCATGGAGGGGTAGATTGAATTACCAAAGGTAAAAAAAGATAAGATAAGTGCTTTAACTAATCTTATTCGGGTTGAAATTGGAAGCAATGAAGCGAACACACCTATCCTTCTGAGTTTACAATATACTTTACCCAATAAAGCTGTGACGTAATCACAGCATGTCATGTTCTCATTAAGCTAAATACCCAGATTTTTAGACCTAGAAAGGTGAGCCAAAAGCATTTGATCCAGTCTTATAGAGGGAAAATCCGAGATATTTGTGTGCGGCTTTGCAATGATAATATATTTATCGAAATGTACAAAATATGTACATACACTTGTCTCGAGCGAAATTCACGAACAAATTTTTTAAAGACAAACCGTTTATTTAATCTCGAGCGGAGCACGAAATATATAAAAATTTCTTTACAATATTATCGTTTCTTACAAAGAAAAGTTAAATTCCTTTGGCTGGTCATCAACAGCAGCACCAAAGCGTTAACTTTTCTTTGGCTGCTGGACGCCTTCGAAACAAACCGATAACTAGATTTAACTCCAGCCAAATCAAACACCGCACTTGACAGTAGTACAATTTGATCAATAACACTGTCATACTAACCTTTCGGTAAAATATTTTTCACGTATGTTCACATTTTTCACACTTTTTTATTTGGTTTGATCATCTGTTGTAGGAAACAAGAAAAATTTATAATCTACTCCCTTTATATTAAGCAAGTGCTGTTTAGCTTTAAATTATGTGCCCTGAGACGATCAAAAATGTGAACTAGTTTCCTGTTGTGGTCCTGTAAATTGTATCCATAGACGACGATGTCATCTAAGTATACGAAGCATTGTAATCCTTGCAGGCCAGTTAGGACGGGTTTCATCAGCCGTTGGAACGTGGCTGGTGCTCATTTTAAGCCAAACGGCATCCTGTTATAATGGAAATGACCAAATGGAGTACTGAAGCAATTTTCTCTCTGTCTTTTTCGTCCATTTTTATCTGGTGAAATTCGTTCGCCAGATCTAATGTGGTAAAATATTTGGATCGTCGGAGTTGATCCAAGATATCCGTGATATTTGGTAAGGGATAAGCGTCTCCTAATGTAACTTCGTTTATAGGCCCGAAATCTACTACTACCCGCCAGCGTTTTTACCGGTTTCATCGGGTTTTTTTTGGTACTAAATAGCTCCTTAAATAGCCTTGACAATTACCTGAACAAAAAAAAAAGGGGTAGACCTTTTTACGAGGACGTTATGATGACTAACGAAAACGACGATCCTCCGCTCATGTAAAGTCTGGTAAATATAAATTTTACTAGTCTTTAGACTTGATTATCAAAGAAAAAACTTGTAAAGGAAAATGATCGCCATATGTGTTTATCTTCTTTTTATTTTTAACTGTATATAAAACAACATAAGGATATTAGTTAAAGTATATATATTAAAATTAATTAAAAATCAAATAATTAAAATTAAAGTAGGTAAGTTTAATAACAATATTATTAACTGGAACTGCATGCAACGATTTTGAAATTTTTCTACATATCCAGAATGAGATAATTGTTTAGGATTTATTATTAATTCTTACTTTTCGTGAGTGAATTATTGGTTTGGCCACTGGAACGAACTTGTATTTTTAAGAGAATCCTTTTATTTATCATATACATTTACAATCAAATCAATATTGTGAAATTTCTATTATTATCACTATAGTTAGGTTAGGTTAAAGTGGCTGCCTGAGAAAGGCACAATAAGGCCAAGAAGGCCCATTGTGATACCACGTTGAGGCTACAAAAACTTTAGCAACCCCCATAAAAATAACCTAAGCAATAGGAGGGTGGACATGTTCTCCCCTATGCACCGAGCCAGCTCCCTGTTTCCAGTGGGACCAGCTCTAGGGAAACCAAAATAGATTTTCCTAGGTTGGGAAGGGTGTACGGTCCTAACTAGGAAGATGAGCTCCCTTGACTGTTTAGGGTCGAGCTTTGGCCATATCTGTCGGGTAATCAGGCAGTTGTGTTCCTCCTGCCAATTAGTGTTTGCAATCCTGAGAGACTCATGTAAGAGTTCCAGTTTGCATGTGGCCAGCTGTTTACCCAGCTGGTAGTTAATGTCCGAATCAGGACGAGTAGTGCCGATTCTCGCTAGTTCGTCGGCTCTGCAGTTGCCCGAAATATCACTATGTCCAGGCACTCGGATATGTCATTTAGTGCTGAGCGACATGTTATATCCGTTTTGGAGGTGGTGTTTTCTTCCGAGAGGGATTTGACTATCTGTGCAAATACATATATTATCTGTGGGTAGCGTTAGATGATTCAGGCGGTCCGCAGCTACTTTTATAGCCATGATTTCCGCTAGAAACACGCTGCAGTAGTCAGGCAAGCGGAATGAGACATCGAGGTCCAAATGTTCCGAGAAGATGCCTCCACCCACTTTGCCTTCCATTTTGGAGCTGTAGGTGTAGAGATGCCACATCCAACGGTATAAGATGGAGAATAGTGTTCAGGGCTTTAGAAGGTGTGGTTCTAAGGGCGCCTGTTATTAGCAGAGTTGCGATCCTCTGAACTTTATCCATTGCTTTGTGATGGGTTGATACATTAAGTGCCGGCCACCAAACAATGATCCCATACATAAGTATAGGTCGTATGACACTCGTATAGAGCCAATGCACAATGCGTGGCTCTGTACCCCATCTTTTTCCAATAGCCTTTTTCCACGAGTACAGCGCTACTGTGGCCTTTCATACTCTTTCCTGGACGTTCGGCTTCCAGGTAAGTTTTCTGTCTAGGACTAGACCTAGATACTTAACCTTATTACCCAGTTTCAGCGTAACTCCGGTTAGTGTAGGGCAGTTAATAGGAGGTGTTTTATGCCTCCGAGAGAAGAGTTTTAACTCTGTTTTCTTCGAGTTTATAACCAGGGCAGTAGGCGATAACCTTGTGACCAGACAACTCCAGGTCTGTGAGTAACTCATCCAGAGTTAAGTTCCATAAGAGTGGTGAAAGGCTTTCTCCCTGAGGGGTACCACTGGTTACCACTCTTTGGAAAATGGATCCTCCCAAGCATGAGACAATTACCCTGCTTTTTAGCATCAGGTCAATAAGTTCAATGAGAGGATTGTCAATTTCAAGCCTCCTCAAGGATGCCATTATCGCCTCTGACCTGATATTGTTGAAGGCACCCTCAATATCAAGGAAGGCTGCAAGTGAGTATTTTTTTCATAGTAGCGAAAGCTCTATGATTGTGGTAAGTTCGTGCAGGGCTGTTTCTACGGACTTACCTTTAGTGTATGCATGTTGCGAAAGAGACAACTTGGAAGGATTAATTGTCTCTTAAATATATACATCTAAGAGTCTCTCCAAGGTTTTGAGCAGGAAGGAAGAGAAACTAATGGGCCTTAAATCATTGGGCTTATGGGGTGAGGCTTTTCCTCCTTTAGGGATAAAGACCACTTTCACCTTCAAATAATAATAATAATAGTGTTTATTCTTTTAATCATGTACATATTCATGCTTAAAATATTTCATAACCAATTCCAAATGGAAGCAAAATATAAATTTATAGGAAAAAAGAAAAGATAAATATATTTAAAGAAAATTCTACTCCATGAAAAAAATTAAAACAAACAAAAAACAAATCAATTAGAGAAATAAAATAAAACAAGGTGCTGTATTGTGAACTAGCCTACATATCATCTAAGCACAAAAATAAAAAAGAGCGTAATAAAATCTATCAAATAACTTAGACAATGAACTAGTCGTCTGTCTGGGTTGGTATAAAGCTTCAAATCTACTACGCCTTTGTAAATAATCACTAAGTCAAAATCTTGCGTGCAATACTATAAGAATAATTAAAATTCATTCCCGATAATAACAACAACGTGAAACTATTGTAATTAGGATAAATGCAACATGGGCTGGCTTGAGCTGTAAGAAATCCATACCATTAAGCATTATAATTTTCAATCAAGTAAGATCTGTATCTTAAAGCCGACTTTGTATATAAATATAGTGCTTTCAAATCTTTCCCATTTAATAAAGCGATTGTTTCGTCGTAGGTAAGTGCACTTTTATTAAAATAGCCACAGCGAAACTCTGACAGAATAGGACAGATGGCCAAGAAATGAATTATGTCCTCTTCCTCAGTCCGGTTGCACATGGAGCATAGCGGACTACCAGTTCTTCTCCAAGGGCTTCCATTTAGCCAGAATAAGCCTCCTATACTTTTGAAAATATATCTTATCATCTCAGTAGTGTTGTTATTTGTTATGTATGCGTTCTCACCCGTATCATATTGTAGGACGTTACCTTCACCGTCACCTTCGTCCATGAGCATGGGATATAGGTGAGGTTAAGGCACGCCTCATAAATGATCATTAGCCACGGAACCAGTATCTCGGAAGCTAATTGTAGTTCAGCTGGGATGATGCTATCTAATCACGGTGATTTACAGGGCTTAAAGCTTCTTGTCGCCCATTTCAGTTTCCTCACATTAAGTACTTTGTGGACCAGTTCTTGGCCGCCCGAAGTACCCGGCAACTCAACATTACCGGTTGCTGAGCACCCCGGAAAGTGCGTGTTGACAAGTAACACCAGTGACTCAAGACTGGATGAAGTCCAACTTCCAACTCTTTCGGTCAAGAGGGTTGGGGTGATGGGCGTTGTTGAGAGGATTTTTCGCAAACGGCTCACTTCAGAGGAGCTTTCGATTTTATTACAGAAGCCCTCCCACGAGGATCACTTTGCTGTCCTAATCAATTTCTGGAATTTTTTTAAGGCATTCTTTATAAGAAGTCCATACATTAGTTCTTTTTGCTTGGTTAAAAAGTTTACGATACTCCTTTCTTAGGGTCATGATCTCACTCGACCACCACGGAGGTTTGGGCTTGCCTTTAGGGACCCTGTCGGGACAAGAAATTTGAGTCGCCTATTGCACGCAAGCGTCAAAGTGTCCACCACCTTGTCAAGGGTTTGTTTACTTTCAATTACGGGTGGACCTGTAGTAAGCAGGCTATTACTGAGGACCATCCTGTAGAGGTCCAGTTTGTCCCTTAGCCTGTTTTTAAAAGGAGGACACATTGGCTTGTGAAGTGTTACCCAAATTAGATATAGGCGTGGGCAGAGAAGGATGGTTCCTTGAATACCTTCCACTCCGTTATTAAGTGGGCGGATTGTTCCGAGACTAAAGTAATGTCTAAAACTTCCCGCCTAATTGAGTTAGAAAAAGTGGGTTGTGCACCCACATTACAAATCTGTAGGTTAGTTCCGAGAATAAAATCAAAAAGTAACTCACCTCTTTCGTTGACGTCCGAGCTGCCCCAGACTATATGATGTGCGTTGGCGTCCGCTCCGATCACCAGCGTCTTCTTTTGTCTAGTGGCTTCCTTGATCGCATTCCTGAGTATTGTACCAGGAATGTCCGCCACATCGTGCGCCATATAACTGGAGGTTATCCAGATATTATTGTTTTGGAGCTCCAGTATGGCTGTTGTGGTGTCCTCAGGGAGAACAAATGCATTAATATTATTCTTAGTGAGGATACATGACCTTGGTTTACCTGTACCTTGTAAATAGAGGAGCTTATACCCCTTCTTGTTGAGTCCCCAAACCGTGTCTCTGATGATCCAAGGTCACCATCTTCTGGTGAGGGAGTGACATCGGCAGAAACTTTCGTTACACCTTTCTTTTCCCCGGTGTTGCTTGTGGAGGCTGCTGAATCCTCCTCTTGTTTGCTAGCATTGTTTAGCGCCTTTAGGTCCTTTTCATAGACCTTCAGGCTGATAGAGCTGAAGCCATAGCAAATAATGCCATTGCATTCAGCAAGTGGGACAAGGAAGTGCTCATTTAGGATCACAATGACCTGCCTTGAGTTTCCCTTGACTTTGCTCACCTGGGCTACTTTCCAATCATGGGTAGGTAATCCAGGGTTGGCCATTTGGATGAACTTTAGAATCTCTGCAGGATCCGAAGGTTCGGCTGCTATCCAGGCCCGTGACCTAGGTCTACAAGGGATTTTATCCATGGCAACGGCTTTAATTGCGCCAGTCCAGATTTCGCCAAGACGGGAAACTGCCTGGCCAAGAAGCTCCATCGAGCCTTGGTCCGAGCAAGCAAGTAGCTTAATGTGGCCTTGATGCCAGCCAGCATCAAACAACGTGGAGGAGGGCCAGGGTTCAACAAGAGAACATCCATATACACCTTCAGCAACACGACTTCCACCATCTTCGATTTGTCTGGCGTGATGGAGCCGTCCGCGTTGCTGCGATCTATAATCGCCCTTACTAAGCTGTCCTTCGCTATATCGCTGAAGCACTTAGCGGTGTAGGAAAGGGGGCCTGCCGCCTTAATCCTTTTGGAAGATGGCTGCTGCTCGTTAGGCGAGCGCAACCTCTTCGAGGTAGCTTGCAATGGGCCTTTAGAGGCCGACGCGCTTCCTTGGGCAATAATCTTATTAGCCCTTTGCAGAGAGGCTTTGTCCTTCTCTGCGAGTTTCTCCTGAGACACGGAGCTCAGTTTACGGATTATTCTGAGCGCAGTCCGTCTCTTTTTTAAGGCCACCGTTAAGGCGTTTCCCTTCTGCTTGGTGGTCGAAGGGTTGAACTGGGATGTCCTGAGAGGCGCGCAGGTTTCGCAGAGAAAGGAGGAACTGTACAGCTACTACCGGGTTTAGGGGGTCCTTGGCAGTGGCGTGTACTTTCCTCGAGGAAGGGGTTCACAGGACTCCTTGCAGAGAGTTACCGTGTTGGCCTCAGAAGTGTTGGAGGAGTGAGCAATGCTCACTTACCCACTTAACCCGTGGGCCGGATCTGCCTTGACGGCGGGTTGTCCCCCTTTTCGGGTGGACGAAGTAGTCTCGGTTTTTTCGAGGCTGGGTGTTTCTTATTCATAATATAATTCATGATCGACCATTTTTGCGACAAGGCGGTACTCATGGTCTCGATATATGTGGGGTTGGGGGAATCAACCATGGTAGAGCCCCTTACGATGGTGGTCCTACATACTCCTTGAGGCGGACAGGTATCAAGGAGGCTCCGTTAGAATACAGCTAGTTGCCCCCAGTTGCAAACTATCCAATGAGCACGGTAGTCGCTTAACACCCTGGATTGGGGGAGTTAGATCAAGAGAGTGACTGTCTCTCCGCCCGTCATCATTAGCCAGTCTGTAGTAAATTACATGACTGTTACCAGCCGCCCCACGTGGAGGGAGATGCAGACTTCCTACAGTATCCACAGTTACGGCACGCCAACAAATTAATGATAATTTGTTAACGCGTTGGTCCCCCTGTTGGCCTCAGAAGTGTTGGAGGAGTGAGCAATGCTCACTTACCCACTTAACCCGTGGGCCGGATCTGCCTTGACGGCGGGTTGTCCCCCTTTTCGGGTGGACGAAGTAGTCTCGGTTTTTTCGAGGCTGGGTGTTTCTTATTCATAATATAATTCATGATCGACCATTTTTGCGACAAGGCGGTACTCATGGTCTCGATATATGTGGGGTTGGGGGAATCAACCATGGTAGAGCCCCTTACGATGGTGGTCCTACATACTCCTTGAGGCGGACAGGTATCAAGGAGGCTCCGTTAGAATACAGCTAGTTGCCCCCAGTTGCAAACTATCCAATGAGCACGGTAGTCGCTTAACACCCTGGATTGGGGGAGTTAGATCAAGAGAGTGACTGTCTCTCCGCCCGTCATCATTAGCCAGTCTGTAGTAAATTACATGACTGTTACCAGCCGCCCCACGTGGAGGGAGATGCAGACTTCCTACAGTATCCACAGTTACGGCACGCCAACAAATTAATGATAATTTGTTAACGCGTTGGTCCCCCTGTGAATCTGAAGGCAGCGGCCAAATTAATCACTATACATATTTATATTTCCAATTATAAAATGCTAGAGATTTGAATAGTAGTTAAATCAAGCTCAGACTAGAGAAATCGTAAAAACTGTATCAATGGAATGTGAACAGAATTAATGCGACAGTTTGATAGTTTGAATTTGGTGGACCGCTAATTGTGTTTTGGCTATACATTTTTAACCATATTATCTATTAGATGAATTTTTCAGGAAGAATCAATAACGACATGTTAAGTTTATACTATAAGGGTACCCTGGTCTAAATTGTTAGAACTATTTGTTCCAAACCGATATTTTCGATTTTGTTTTTAACCTACGACTGCATGAAGTAACTCCCCAATGATTGGGAAAATTTGAATGAAATATCGCTGCTAAAATTGAGAATCTATTTCATGTGATTTAACTCCCGAAAAATAAAAGTAAGTCCCTAAACATTAATTAAGTTAACCGCAATATACTAGTGATTTGCTTTTCCAAAATGCTATCAAAGTAGTAATTTCGGTAATTTTCGGAAAAAGCAAACTCAGTACTGATATATTTGAGCTAACAGGTATTGCAGATAAAAAACTGCAATAAAGCAGCTATTCCTGCAATAAATTTGGAACGCAAAAAGCTCCATTGCGTTCAATGTCAAGTCATTGATTGACAGTTAGTACTTTAAATTAAAATGTTCACAGATAACGACAGAGTTTTTATTATAACTTTGCTATCTTAATGTTAGATACTTTATGCAGCATGAACAAAAATATTAAATAATAAGTGATCTTATACAAATTATTAACCCTTCTAACGAAATATATTTAGGTCTTTGCCACAGAATATTTTTCTTTAAATAACTGAAATATAACAGAGACCCTTTGGGGTATCTTTGTAATATTAAGGTTTTGGACCGATAACATTCTGCTCGAATTTAAATTTCAGATTTGTTTTGAAGTTCTTCTTATATACTGGTTGCTTGAATTTAAACTTAGAATAAGCTTTAGAATTGAGATAAAACGAACTCATTACACGTTCTGGTGTTATTCCCTATATATAAGTTGTACTTGCATACTATTTCCCTTGTGAATAATTTAATTAGTTGATTTCACTTTTAGTTTCGCTTTAGGCTATAGGTATAGAAATTACTCATTGGGCAAGTTTTTTTTTACCCCCAAGTGATTCTCAACTGAATTGAGTTGCAAAAGGGAGATCCAGTAATTGAAGTTAAAATTAAAGCATTAGTAGTTGCTATGTGGATATGTATGAATTATTCGGATCGGTACACTCCATGATTTTTATTATAGCTCATAGCAAATAATGAGGTGCTAAACGACAGCCTTGTTCCTCTCCCCCACTTCTCTCTCTACGTACTAGTTACGGACGGCTGTCCGAAATAAAAGGGACTATGCCATATAGTATTGGCTCAGCATAGTCACAGGATGGGGTGGGATAGCCCAACAAGCACTTTGACATCTATGGGCTGAGGATGCTTCGTCGCCAGGTCCTTTTTTTAGACATTTTATCCAGTATCCCTAGTTTCTCTTTTGCGTTCACTTGGTCTAGAGTTTCGTTTGAAAGAGAACCCGCAAATTAATTGTCGGGTGAGTGAGCCGAAGGAGGAGGCAAGTTCCCCCAATCCGACGAGCATAGCAGGGCTGACTAGGCGGGCCCCTCACTTCTTCGGCAATAGAATCCAGCCTGCACGGCACCTAATACGCTCACCCTGGTAATAACTGAACCTCTCTCCATCCCTTTGGTTGCGAGCCCAGACTCAGTCTGGGTTCTCACATCATTACATCTAATTCATGTCCTCATGCTACCGCTTGATGGCAGAATGGGTACATGCATTTTTCCACCATTTACCGTTTATAGTTCTGTTTTTTCCCTGTCTATAGCGCTACGGCAGGACGAAAACGAACAAGCCAAACTTCTTCTTTTTTATACGAGCCACAAATGGAGAAAAATTCAGAAGTCATCAGGACTGAATAGTGCTCTGATATATATATATATATATATATATATATATATATATATATATATATATATATATATATGTTCTGCGTATGCCCCGCATTGCTCGGACTTCTGGTAAGTGAGTGTCCTTTTCGATTATATTTACATTTCACTTCCTTTCCACAATCAACGGGAGTGTAATTTTTCATCTATGGATTCTCACACTTATATCGATGGGTTTCGATTTTTTGTGTATGTGACTTTATACCCTCCCCCATTTCTATTATCTTTGTTATCATCTTATCTTACTGACCCCGAAAAGTAGGAATTTGACACGAATATCGGTTTTTTCGATTATTTGTGCATGCCAATTTCCTCACCCACCACACCCACCGTTCGTAGTAGCCCAAACTATGCCGAAGAAAATTCTGAACTGGGTCGTTTTTGATGTTGTGTACATGTTACTCTCTTCCCACCCCTATCAATAGGGAGTGTAATTATTCATCTTACTGACCACGAAAAGTATGGATTTGATACCAACATCGGCCGTTTTTCGTTTCCCTCATCCTTCTTCTTGCATTTTGTTGGCATCGTGATCCTATGCTGCGTGCTTAAGGTTTGACCTTCTTCGCCGCAATTTACTCAAGAACAAACTAAAACTAAGCTCACATGTTCGTGTATCCGTGGAACGCTTCAGAAAATTTTTAGGATGAGGGAAACGGTTAAATCAGCGAAGGAAATGATATAATGTTTAAGTGTGGTATTTTCTCTAGATGCGTAATACAGATGTCAATAGATTTGCTTACACCCCCACTTTTTTCCTATTAAAAATCCTTGAAACCTCATTAAAAAATATTGAAGGATAGTGGCTTAGGGAAGTTAAAATTTGTGGCTGTATGTATTTTTGGATGAGAAATCTGAAAAAATTAAAAACCAAATTTTCGTTGAAAAAATAAAAAAAAAATTTAAAACTAACAACAGAGGCACCTATCGGGTTCAAAACTGTATTTTCAAGCTGGAACCTACCATACACATTCACAAAATTTGAATGAAATCAGTTGAGTGGTTTCGGAGATCAGCATGTACGAAAATAGTGACACGTGATTTTTATATATTAAGATATTGTCATTGTTATTATTAAGAGTATTAAAGTATATAATAGATACCTCAAATGGTGACCCTAAGAACATAAAGTGAAGTTTGTAAATGGAAAAAAAATGCGAACAGAACCCGCGGAGTGTTGTAACTAAAGTACAAATCCCATGTGCAGCTCAAAAAAATTTTTTTTTAAATCATTGAATAAATTACGGGCAATTAAAGTTATCAAGTTAAAATGAAAACAGAACTCAATGCATCGTAAAAGTGCATCATAATCAATCCATTCATCATCAAAAAAGTAATGCGACGAATGACGACTTAAATAAAGTTCTCAAAAACAACAAAAATATTTAATAAAAGCAAGAATAAAATATGAAGAGATCATCAAACTAAAGTAGCGAAAAGACATACTGTATAAGGATTTTTTCTTCCGATGCTGATATTAAGCAACCCTTTTGAGAGATTACTATCAGCACGTGTAAAATTTCGAAGCCGATATACATATAACAATAGCAACAACTAATATTAAGAAATCATCAAAACAAACAAGTAAAAAGACATGTTGGATATCGATTTGGGTTTAAAACTACAGGGATCTACAAGTATCTGTATTCACACCAGAAATTGACATAAACAATAAGCTAAGCTAATTAAAATTGTAAAATTTCACATAATCTCTTAGTATATTTTTATTTTAGGTTTGAATGTAATATAAAAATAGACAGTAAGCACTAAAAACGCAGGAATTATACAAAAATTTTATGAAGTATAAGTTTACTATGAACGTCAAAAAAACTTATTTTCCATTTACGAACCTGAGTGAGTAATTTCTTTAATGTCTAAAATTAATTTAAGCAATATTTGTCATTTATTGGTGCAATTAACAAAAATTTTGCGAAAGCTTATAATAAAAACTTAAACTAAATCTTATAATATAAACTGTAATATTGCAAACTTATAAACAATATTAAATAATTATATAAATTGGAGATTGCCTAAAAATGGCGACGAAAGCAAAAACGAACCCAATAAATGCAAATACGAGTGAATATAGTGTGAATCAAATACTAGCAGAAAGAGACGGTAATATAGCAAACAGTGATAATTCACAGGCCAGAGAAAATGCAGCACTTACTCCATATGTCGCGATAGTAAATCCCGGAACACAATGTGGCGCTGGCGCTCGTAGCTGGCGCTGTAGCTAACTCGGAAATGTCAAATTTGGCGCGCGCCAAAAGTTAAAAATATTGAACTTTGCGCTACAGCGCCAGCTACACATTGGACTGCCATCTTTTAATTTCCATATTTTTAACTTTTGACAGGTCTGGCTACCGCGGCAGCTATGAGCGCCAGCACCACATTGTGTTCCGCACTTAAAATTCCTCCATTTTGGAGACTTTAGACCTGACGTTTAATTTCTTCAGATAGAAACACAGTTCAAGGTCAAGGGTATTTCTACCTAAAACACCAGGTACGATCACTTGGTAGCAGCATTACCGGTGGAAACGATGGAAATTCTGGGCGATATTTTATTAAATCCGCCAAATCAAAACAAATACGAAAACTCCTCGATTCCGAGAAACGAAGATTGGATTCGCTACTTCACAAGGTAGAACTAAGTGATTATAAACCCTCGGAGTTGTTCCGGCGTATGGAGTCCCTAGCTGGTGGTAACAGTTTCGTCAATCGAACACTATTAAAAAAGTAATGGATAAACAAGCTTCTACCTTCCATCCAAGCTTGTATAATAGCCATAGAAGATAGTCATAGTCAGAACGAAATATTCACAAGCGCGGACGGAATATATGACTCAACGTCATCAGCGAAAATGTCGGTTATATCTAAGCATCATACGAATACCTCGTATGTACTGCCTCAAAATTCCTCAACCAGTATGGTCCAAATGATTAAAAATTTATTAGCACGAATAAAATGACTAGAAGTCCAACAACCACGACCAAGCCTTCGTGCGCGGCTACGAGTTCGATTCAATTTCCCGCCACCTATTTGTCTATGCCAAAACCTCAAACATTCAATTCCTTATAGATACAGGTGCCGAGATATCCATCATTCCAAAAAAGAAGTGTACGTCATTTTTCCATAAATCAGATTTCAGTTTAGTATCAGCAAACGGAATCCTAATTTCGACTTACAGTGATAAATTTCTTACAATAGATCTTGGGTAAGGACGCCAATTTAGTCATACTTTATAATCGCAGCCGTTGATTACGCTATTACTGGCGAAGATATCCTATATAAATTTAATTTAATCGTTGATTTACAAAACAGAAAACTTGTTGATCGCACATCAAAATTTTCAATTAACTGCATCTCTCGCTTTTCATATTCATGCACTCCGAGCGCTTCCATCAGCAAGATCCAGGCGATTACATCCGAAGAAATACAAGACAGCAAAGAAAGAACTAGATCTAATGACTAAAATATGACATATGTCATCCCTCTAATTCACCTGTGGCGTGTCCATTACATATGGTCGGAAAAAAAATCCAGTGAATGGAAACCATGTGCAGCTTATCGACATTGCCACAATTTTCGATAAATATCCGCTCCCAAATTTACAGGATTTCACTATAAATCTGCATAAATGCAATATATTCTCACAAATTAATTTAGTAAGAGCATACAATCAGATACCGGAAGCCCCGGAAGATTTATACAAAACAGCAGTTATTAATCCATTTGGGCTCTACGAATTGTTGTGGATGCCTTTCGGTCTTAAAAATGGAGCTCAATCGTTTCAACGTTTTATAAATGAAGTACTGTCCGGTTTTAATTTGACCTTTGCATATATCGACGACATTTTAATTCAACATTTTTTAAAAATTGAAAGAAATAAACACTAGCTAAGTTTCACAAATTACTTTATTAAATTTAATAGAACAAAAAACCTGACGCGTTTCGACCTTCTAGGTCATCTTCAGAGGACAGTCATCTGAAGATGACCTAGAAGGTCGAAACTCGTCAGGTTTTTTGTTCTATTAAATTTAATAAAGTAATTTGTGAAACTTAGCAAGTGTTTATTTCTTTCAATTTTTAAAAAATTTTGACAAAAAAGTTTCACAAAGTGCCTACAGCAAACACCATTAACTATATAAAAAGACATTTTTAATTTCCATATTTTTAACTTTTGACAGGTCTGGCTACCGCCCCAGACCTGTCAGCGAATGAACACAAAGAGCATCTTCGTATTTTATTTGAACGATTAGAAAAATATTGTAACATGCACTGTAGTCTAGCAAAGGCTACATGATGAAAACGAATTGCGGAAACCAGGAAAACGTCAGATGTCGTATGAAGTCAAGGCCGACTCGAACCTGTGGTGACTTAGTGTAGTGAAAATGCATAACGGAAATTGCTAATTGGGCTGAGAAGCAGCCTAGTGAGTCAGTTGTATTTTAACCATGTGAAGTGATAAGTGCTAAAAACTAAAAACGAACTAATTAAGTGAAGTGAATAGAATTGTGAACATTTGTAATCTTAATCAATCCGTCGAGCCCGAAGGGCGCCAACAACGTACAATTCGTGTCAGAAGTGGGATTAATTAAGAAAGACGGAACAGTGAACTTAGAAAAAATAGAAGTGACTGTGAAATTAAAGTGAAATAGTGCAGCCAATCGGAATATGGGGTGCAAACTGAAGGATTTACGTATTCAAGACTTGAAGGAAGAGTTAAGTAAACGTTCCCTACCTACAATTGGAAATAAATGTGCCCTGATAGCATCAAGAAGCCATGGAAAAGGAAGGAAAGGATCCAGAGGCTTTTGTTTTCGAAGACGAACTGGAAGAAGAAGAAGCAAATACTCCAAGGATAACAGATCTTCTCAATGCTCTGATGTGAGATGAAATCTTCCAAAGAAGAATTAAAAGCATCGATGGCGGAACAAAAAACGTTATCAGCCGAATTAAAGTCAGCAATGGAAGAACAGAAGACTTCATCAGCCGAGTTGAAATCAACAATGGAAAGTTCCTTTAATGAGGTAAAATCTGCAATGGAAGCACAGAAGTCATCGGTAGCGGAATTTAAAGCCTCGCTTGAAGAAGTGAAAGTTGAAATAAAAATTTCCGTGAGAAAACAGGTTGAGGCTTTAGAATCAGCTGTTGATATGAAATTTCAAAACATAGCGAAAAGACTGGAAGAAGTCGAAATTTCTGGACAAACAAATATTAAACAAGTTAAATGCGAAATGGAACAGACAATGAAGAAAACTTTCGAAGAAATCAGGACTGAACTAGACAGTGTCCAGAAACGGCATTTATCGACTTTATCTACAGATGTGACGGTAAACAAAGACTTCACCCTCCAACATTTGACGGCCAAACGCCTGGCAAACATACAGACTCAAGTTTGAAACGACAGTAGCAATAAACTTTTGGAATGACGAAGAAAAAGCTACAGCTCTTATCTTGGCACTTAGAGGTGGAGCAGCAGAATTATTACAGACAAGCCGGCGGAGCAAAGGTATAACTATCCATCCCTAATTTAAGCTTTACAATTGACGTATGGGACATGTAAGAGTTTTACCGTCTTCAGCTACGGAGTCGGACACAGAAGCCTGGAGACCAGTTGCAGCAGTTGTGTGCGGACATTTGGTTTATCCCATGTTTAGCCAAGATTATGTTAACGAGGTCGCAAGAGAAGCATTTACTAATTCACTTGCAGATCGTGACCTCCAGCAAGCAATACAACTGGCTGGAAAAAACACCAATGCTTAGGTTTTGGCTTACGCTCTGGCATATGAGGCAGCAAATCAAGCCTCAAGATGTACCGTCCGCCTAAGAGAAGTAACCGAAATAGAAGATACCTGCTTTCGGGTTAATACATCGGAAAGACGGAGTAGATTTAAATGCTGCAACTGCAACAAAGAAAATCACCTCCAAAGAGATTGTTGAAAGAGACGAAGATCAGACTCCCCACAAGATGACAAGAGGAACTCCGGCTCTCGCTGTGAAAAATGTAGAGAAAGAGAGCGAGCGGAACAAAGAAGCAATGGAGCTGTAAGCCCCATACGAACACTACGCTCAGAACAGGGAAACGAGTAAAGACCAACTCTGCGGGGCAGGAGTTGGCCAGTAGAATTGACGCCCCCGGAATCATCATCGGCATTCAGAAATTGCAACGAAATGATAAGCTGCTATCAGTGTAATCAACGGGAGAGTTCAAGAACAAAAATGTACGATTACAAAGCTAAACATGATGAGCTCCCTCCTTGTGGAGAAATCTTAGTACGAGCAAAAGTTCTTGGTGATCCCGGGAGCTATTGATTCTATCTAGTAGAACCGGATCGAGCAGAACAAATTAGAAATGTCGCCGTTGATAAATGTTTAGTTACTATCGATGAAGTTTTGGTACAAACCTTAAATTCCCGTGAAAAAGGCATCAAATTAAAGACAGGTAAAGTCTTGGGTCATGGCGTTAGCGGAATATTCAGATATGTCACAAAGCTAGCCAAAATGATACTTCCGTCTAATAAACTCAGCCAAGGGGAATACCGTAAAGCACAGAACTTGTTGGAAGAATTTGCCGATATTTTTGCACTACGGGACGAAGCCTATCGAAAAACTGATATAGTGCAACATAAAATTGACACTGGTGACGCGCGCCCTATCAAGCAATCGCCAAAAAGATTACCACTTGCAAAGCGAAAAGAAGCGGACGAAATGGTTGAAACAAAGCGTAAGCAAGGTATAATAGAGGAGTCAAAAGGTCCATGGATGTCACCAGTGGTGCTAGTAAAGAAGAAGGATAGTTATCCACTACCCCGCATAGACAACACCTTATCAGGATCCAAGTGGTTTTTAACGTTGTACTTAAAAAATCGGCTACTGGCAAGTCGAGATCGATCCAGATGACGGAAAAGACTCGGTGGGAAGTGGATTGTGGCAATTTAAAGTTATCCCCTTTGGACTTTGCAATGCTCCTGCCTGGTATATTTGGATGACATCATTGTAATTGGACGAAGTTTTGAAGAACATCTAGGAAATCTACGAGAAGTTTTCCAGAAACTGAAGTCAGCCAAACTAAAACTAAGCCCCAAAAAGTGTACGCTCTTTGCAGACCAGTTCAAATACCTTGGGCATGTGGTATCAACAGAAGAAGTTAGCACCGATCCTGAGAAGATGACTTCAGTGGAGAACTGGACCCCTCCGAAAGATAAACACGAGCTACGGAGCTTTCTTGGCCTAGCCACTTATTACAGACGCTTTGTGAAGAATTTTGCTGATATAGCAAAAGAGTTGCATAAGCTAACAGAGAAGGATAATGCATTCGTTTGGACAGGAAAAGCAGAAAACAGCTGTTCACCCTTCACCTACTTAAACAATTATTTTATTTTGCCATAAACAAAAGTGAAATTTCTCTCATTTAAGCATATGTAGTAGTTACTTCCTCCTCCAGCCTCGCTCGACTGGTTGTCAGACAGAGACACCTTTTCTGTAAGTAATGGAACTCACTATACTGTCATCACAGTGGTGAGTGAAGTGAAGACGCCGGTCAGGACTATGGTACTTCCACGTAGTGCGAGGCGGAAACTGGTATTCAGTGGGGTTGACACTGATTAGCAGGCCAAAACCTAGTCCAACCCAAGCCAAGGTGGAACTGCATACGCCGAGGGCTGCATGGCTAAGGGGGAGCTTAGTCGTTAGTATGCGAACTCTGGATACCGGGCGACCTTCAGTTTTAATCTAGTCTTCTCGTGGTAATGCGGATCTCTGCCATAAGTGACTGTCCTTTCTCCGCAAATCGTGGGACCAAAAATGGAAAAAGGAAAAACAACAACAATAAAAACACAAAATGATGAGAAGGAAGCGGAGGAGAGGCTGCCAGACGACAACCTAACGGACATCGAAGGCAGCGGGGGGGGAGGTGGTGAGCCCGAGATAAGAAGAGGAGAAAAGGCTCCTCAAATCGCCAGACAAGGACCAGGATGATAAATCCGGTCTGAAGAAGCCAACAAGGAAAACTTCAGAAGGACTGAGGAAGATAAGGCGGTGCCAGAAGGCACGCCATGTCCTGACGAAGCTGGGGAGGATGGACCCGGCGTCCATCAGCCAAAGGAACAGGAGAGAGATGATGCGGGCGAGAAATCTCCTGGCAACAGATCCATACCATGTCCCCTATACATATAAAAAACCTGGCGAAGGCGACAAACCTCAGGGAAGTGCCTCTATCACGGAAAAGGCGTGTAAAAGGGCGCGTTCCTTAGATGAGGTGGAAAACGCAGCCAAGAAAACTAAAGAAGTCCGACAGAACCCTGTTCATGGTAATACCAGTAGGACTTCCAGGACAGCAGCTGCAAAGAGCTCTGTCGCTAACCGTCTGAAGAATGCAGTAGCACCTAAGGACGGGGGAGTAGAGAAATCGGCGGCGGTGGGAATCAAAGAACCACCAATGCCATCAACCTCAGGCATGAGAAGGAAAGGCACGGCTTTGACGATGGCGGAGGCTGCCCGTGGCTACCTGAAAGTTGCAGTAGTAGACACTGGCAACAAAGAGTGGAAGTTCATGGCGGATCAGATGCTCCTGGTGGAGAGGAAGCTTATGGCGGTCCTAATGGAACACCTAGCGTCGAAGCCTGTCCCACAATACGACACGACTGGCTGGCTAAGGGGAGTGAAGCTGTTCTGCTGCAGGATTTAAGCTGCACTGTGGCTTCAGCTCGGTGGGGGTAAACGTCTTTCGGGGGACACAACAGCAAGGTCCTGGGAAACCCGAGCCAATGGAGGTGGCAGCAACCGGATTGGAGGCTGGGAAACCGGCTGTCCAGGAGGTAGCCGGCCAAAAGGGAGGCACTGCGGGCGTGGAAGAGATGGAGGTTGAACCTCAGGTGCAGGAACTAGGGGGGCCTGACCTGGAGGAGACGAGCACTAAGGCTGCAGGTGGTCCAAATCAACCTCCATCACAGTAAGCTAGCATCCGAGAGCTTACTGATCCTCCTAGCGGAGAAGAACATATATGTCGCTTTAATCCAAGAGCTGTGGGTCAAAGAAGACGCCATACTGGGATTAAAGCACAAACTATTCACTCTTTTCTATAAAAAGGGTGCAGGTAAGCCGGGAACTTCTATTCTGGCCAAGAAGGGCATTAATTTATTTTTATTGTCTAATTACAGCACTAACGACCTCACAGTAGTTCAATGGGAGGGCAGCAGCATGGCGCCTACATGGATCGTTTCGGCGTACATGGCGCATGACGTCTGCATCCCACCTACTGAGGTTCAGGCTCTGGCGAAAGCAGCGGATGAAGGGAGGCGAAGCACGGTTTGGGGAAGCACGGACATCAACGAACGTGGTGAGTCTCTATTTAACTTCATTTTAAATTCTTAACTTAGTATCTGTAACAGGGGAACAGGACCACATTTATTACAGCAAATAGGGAAGAGGTTTTAGATATGACACTCGTAACGGAGTCAAATGATCTAAAGGTGGAGAACTGGAGAGTATCGGGAAAGAGGTCGTTTTCGGACCACTGCTGGATACGCTTCAGAATCGACCTCCTGCCAGAGCCTCGCATCCCCTTTAGAAACCCGGTCAGAGCAGACTGGGATGAATTTAAAAGACGAGTAGCGCAAAGCGTACCAGCGCCAACTTGCGAAATCCTCGAAAACACCCTATCCCTTGATGCTTCAGTGGAGGTACTATCCAAAGCGTGTACTGACGCCTTCAAGAAAAGCTGTCCGCTAAGCAGACCACCCAAGAAGTCTTACCCTGCTTGGTGGAGCAGGAGCCTGAGCGCGTTAAGACGGGAGGCATGGAGGCTTTTCAATAAGGCTAAGTCAACAAAAACAGCTGAGGATTGGACCGCCTACAAAAGGGGTCTAAAAGAGTATAAGAACTCCATTAAAAAGGCCAAACGCAATTCATGGAGGGCTTTCTGTGAGTCCGTTGAGAGTGCAAGCGAGTCCGCTAGGCTTAAGAAGGCCCTCGCAAGCAGTCCCAGCGTTCCCTCTTTCTTGATGCGGGGCGATGGTTCAGAATCGGTAGACACTGGAACTGCTTATGAGCACGCATTTTCCGGTAACTCGGACGCAAATAAGGCGGCAAGTTGTGCGGGTAGACCGGCTAGATCGGAGCTACCAAGCCTGGATTCCGCCAGCTACATAGTAGCACAGGACAGGGTTGAATGGGCAATTAAAACTTTTGCGCCATACAAGTCACCCAGAATAGACGGGATCTGGCCTATCATGCTGCAAAAAGCACAGGCTTCAGTTATTCCGTGGCTTAGGGTGATATTTAAAAGTTGCCTCTTCCATTCCTATGTCCCTCTAGCTTGGAGACAGGTCAAGGTGATCTTTATCCCCAAGGCAGGAAAAAGTGGACACATAATCGCTAAGGACTTCAGACCAATTAGCCTTTCAACGTTTTTACTTAAAACACTAGAAAGACTTCTCGACGTATACTTGCGTGAGCGTATTCTACCAAGAGGGGTTAGCGGCTCCCAGCACGCATATACAAAGGGAAAGTCAGTTGAAACTGCGCTGCATGTAGTAGTAAGAACGGTTGAGCAGTCACTTAGTAACAAGAAATACACGTTGGGGGTGTTTCTTGATATCGAAGGGGCTTTCAACAACGTCAAGGCTGAAGCAATTCACGATGCCCTTATGTCTCACGGTACAGAACACTCTATCTGCCAGTGGATTGATGCAATGCTATCAAGCCGCCAGATCCACAGAAAACTGGGCAACCACGAGAGATTCAGGTCCGTACACAGAGGAACACCCCAAGGGGGCGTATTGTCACCATTATTGTGACTCCTAGGGGTCAACGATAACCTCATCTCACTTGAAAGAGATGGGATAAAGGTGGTGGCTTATGCAGACGACCTGGCCTTACTGGTATCAGGAAAGTTCCTAAGCACCATGAGCGAGTTGATGGAAAGAGCACTAGGTAAAGTCCACAGGTGGGCGAAGAACGGTGGTTTATTGGTCAATCCTCAGAAGACGGAGGCACTCCTATTCACAAAGAGGAGAGTGATCGAAGCCTTCGAACCACCTAAACTAGCGGGCAATACCCTAGCAATAAAGACCCACACTAGGTACCTAGGGGTCATACTCGATTCCAAACTAAGCTGGGGCATGAACATAGATGAACGCGTGAAGAAAGCGTCAATAGCGTTCTACGCCTGAAAGAGGATGTTTGGCATGAAATGGGGTATAAGCCCTCGTACTGTCCACTGGATGTATACCTCCATATTAAGACCTATTAATACATACGGCATATTAGTCTGGTGTACTGCTCTAGAGAAGGATAGCAATCTAAAGAAAACAAACAAGATTCAAAGAGCTGCCTGCTTGGGCATCTCCGGAGCTATAACCTCAACGCCAACGGCTGCAATGGAGACTATGCTCCATCTCCTACCGCTCGACGTCCACGATAAAAGTATAGCTGCACGCAGAGCTGTAAGACTGAAAGAGTCCAAGTGCTGGAAGAGCTTTGATAACGGCCATAGCAGTATACTTAGGACTTATCCGGGGGGCTATCTGCAGGTGAGCACCGACTACACCACCCCACAACTTAGTTTTGGGAAGGTCTTCTAAACAAGAATCCCAACTAGAGAGGAGTGGGAAGAGTGGGGGGATGCCACAGGTGTAGAAATATCGGTGTTCACGGATGGGTCTAAGTCGGAGGACGGGGTGGGAGCAGGGGTCTTCTCGGACTGTTTAGGCATATGCAGTAGGTACCCGTTACCGGACCATTGCAGTGTATTCCAAGCGGAGATCTTGGCCATAGAAAGGGCGGTAGCACCAATACACGGGTGCCCAAACCTACTAATGGGTAGCGAGATATACTTGTACATCGACAGCCAAGCAGCTATAAAGGCGCTGGACTCAAACTTAGTCAGGTCACAGCTGGTCGGCAGGTATCTGGCGGGTCTCCGGATGTTAGGGGCGAGACACAAGGTAACTCTCTGCTGGGTCCCTGGTCACAGTGGTGTTCAAGGAAATGAGCCAGCTGATGAGCTGGCAAAGGAGGGATCACAACTGGATGATTCCTCTATTGACAGATCGATCGGCTGGCCGCTAGAATCAGTAAAGAGAGAAATTGACCTTAAGGCTACAGCTGCAGACTATCATGGCCGATGTGGCCTGAATGGGATTAAAGAAAACGCGTTCCTGCTAAACGGAAGTCGGATAAACCTCCGAAACATTGTGGCAGTTATTACTGGCCACTGTCTTTTCGGTAGACATGCAGAACGTCTGCGCGTTCCCACGAATGACTTCTGCCGGAGTTGTATGGACGAGGAAGAGGCGGAAACCATTCAGCACTTACTCTGCGAATGCCCGGGCCTAGCAAAAAGAAGGTACAATGCAATGGGCGTGTACTTCTAAGGTGGCATGGGCGACATAGCCGGCATCGGGCTAAAGCAGCTCCTAAGATTTATCAACAGCTGCGGCTGGTTTAGTTAAACCGGCAATCAGGCACGGTTACACGGATGTGGTAACACAACGGACCATTTATAGGTCTATGTGAGGCTGATCGGCTGTAGGGCTGATAGCCGCCACCCTAACCTAACCTAACCTACTTCATAATATTTGAAAGTATACATTGTTGTTCAAAGTTCAGTACAGTTTGTTACGTAGCGTTTTAATTTGCGATCATATGTATATTTTAAAAATTGAATAAATAATTAAGTAGTATAAAGTTGCCTTTGCATTTTGTGCCGTGAAATTAAATGTGCCACTCGACTAGAGTCCCTTAATTGGAAAAAAGGAACATTTGGAGTTAGAGAAATTAACTGTGAGATCACGTGCGGAAATCACATGGAAATTTAACTTACAGTCCATCCTTGCTCATCCGGAACATTCTGGTCCTTCGAGCCGGATTTAAGAAATAAAGGAAAAACTGTTTCATCATCACTCAAAGAAAATCAGGAATTCAGGATAAGTACAAACGTGCATATATACGAAACGATAAATTAACCGCTACCTAACATGGTGTGAAATTCATTTCACCGAATTCCCATTAAGAAATGGTGAACTTAAATAAAATAATTGTGGGAAAATCTAAAACAATTAAGCTCGTGCTAGAATTTGGTGAATATTATATTGGATCGATTCGGAACGATTAGAATATCGCTCCACTGAATCAAAGGAATATATCTAGTAATTTTTATATAGTGCACCACACCGGCAACTTAATTACAAGATGTCTTGTACTGAGAGGGCCTTTAGTGCGTAGGTAAATGGATGCTGGGTAGGATTGAGTGGTAGGGTGTGTGGTGAGTGTAGGTGATTGTTGGGTTGTGGGAGATAATGGGTGAGACGTTTTTTCTAGCATATGACTGGTAATTTTCAAAAAGCGCAAGCACCTCACCTGAAAATTAATTACAAGGTGACTTGTACTGAGAGGGCTTTTAGAGTTGTTGTGAATAGTTGCTGGGTAGGAGTGAGTGGCAGGATGTGTAGTGGGTGGTGGTGGTAAGCGGGTGGTGGGGGTGATGGGTAAGGCGTTAATTTAGGAATACTATAAAAGTGTACCTCACCTGACATTTAATTACAAGGTGTGTTGTACTGACCTAAATATACGTATAGGGTTCTGAGAGTTGTGGTGAATGGGTGCTGGGTAGGAGTGAGAGGCATGGTGTGGGGTTAGTAGTGGTTGGGTTTTGTGGGGAGGGGGAGGGGGCGGTAGCGGCAGGGAGTGGGAAGGATAGCGGGTGTTAGATAGGAGAGAAGAGTGAAGGGAAGGCAGTGATGAGGGAAAGGAGGTAAGGCTGCATGCGGGCCAAATTACGCGTATTAAATTTGCTTTGCAAAAGCAATTTGGCTCCTTTTTCTTAAAGGTTCTTATGTGAGAGCCAAACTAATCACTCACGACTTGTAGTCGCATTTTAAAATATTTCATTAATTAGTTATGCACTGTATAACTTTGATCATAAAATAGTTTTAAACTTTATTATTTTGCTACTCTCACGAAAACTGGCTACTTCATTATTTCAATTGACTTACCAAAAACTTACTTTAGAAACAGATCCCCCCCACCCAGTACCTATTTACCTGTATTAAAAGCTACCACCCAATCCCATCATTCTTACTTATCGCCTACTCGCTATATTTAAGTTGCAGATTGCGTGCACATTTCAAAAATAACCCGTCTTATTCCAGAAAGAGACCCTCCACCCACCGCCACATGTTCACGCTATAACTTACTCAAACCCAACACCCATTCACCCCAACCCTAAAAGCCCTCTCCGTACAAGATACCTTGTAATTAAGTTGCTGTTGAGGAGCACTTTCTAAAAATCACCATACTTCTTTCTTTGGTTCAGTGGAGCGATATTCTAATCGCTCCGAATCGATTCTATATCGCTCCAGGAGCGGTTCGGATCGATTGAAATTAAAAGTAATAACGATCCGCTCCGGAGCGGTTCAATATCAGATTGGGAAAATACGGATCCGCTCCGGAGCGGTTCGATATCAGACTTGTTAAGACTTGAAAATGACAAATACAACTGTTGTGAAGTTGTTTTTGCGTTCCAAGGAATTGAATTACAAAGTTTAACTTTATTGTGCAGTTGATTTGCTACATGGCGCAAATCCCACTTTGGATTCAACGTTAAAAGTTTGCTATGTTTAGCAAGTAACCTTTTCTGTGACAAATTGTGGTAATCTTCTGTAAATGCTGTCAATTGTACCAGTTTTAAAATTGTTTTTTGTGCCTTTACACATTCCACGTTTGTTAATGGGTGTAATTTTCTACATTGAGGGTTTTTGCAGTTGTAAATGAATCGTTGCATTGTTGCAATAACACGAAGTAATCGTGTGATCGACGAATACCTTAATAGAATATCTTGTTCAATCTTTAGTAGAAAGTTAGAGGTCATTGGATCCTTTTGTTCCAAATTTGTTGATTCCTCGATTTCTTTAGTGTATGGCCAGTTGTACTGATCTTGTATTAGCCAGGTGAGACCATGCCACCACAAGTTATTGTGTAGTAATTTATCAACAGAAATACCGCGAGATGCTAAGTCGGCTGGATTATGATTTGTAGATATATGTCGCCAGTTTTCGAATTTGATCGTGTCTTGTATTTCTACAATTCTGTTGGCTACATATATTTTCCACTTAGAAGGATGCTCCTTGAACCACTGAAGAACGATTGTCGAATCAGTCCAAGCAGTTACTGGGATATTTTGTAAATGCATACCTTGCACCACATTTTTTATTAATCTGACCAATAGTAATGCGCCATTTAACTCTAATCGGGGAATTGTAGTCGGTTTGATCGGAGCTACCTTTGTTTTTGATGTTAATAGGTTTGAGTAGATTCTGCCGTCCTCTTGCTCTACTCTTAAGTAAATCGCTGCGGCATAAGCTTTGGAAGACGCATCGCAAAACCCATGTATTTGCATGCGTGCATTTGTATTTGACTGTATCCATCTAGGTATTCGCAGTTGTTCCAATTGTTGCAGATCGTTAATAAAGTTTTTCCATTGGTTACCAATTTCTGCTGAAACAGAATTATCTCAGCATGTGCTATGTTATCCATATTTTTATTAACAACTTTGCTGTAATGATCACAGGCGCCAACCAACCTAATGGATCATATAAAGATGCAATGCCGGAAAGTATTGTTCTTTCAGTAAGTATTGCGGATGAAATAATTGGTTTGATTATTACAGAAAATTCATCGCTTTTAGGAAACCACTTTATTCCTAAAGTTTTAACAGAATCGTTTTCGGAAAACGTTAATGCGTCTTTCAGCTCGACATGTTCTGGTGGAAGGCCATGTAGTAGTTTAGGTTCGTTACTGGACCATTTTCTCAAGTTGAATCCAGCAGAGCTCATTATTTCCATCAGTTGTTTTTGCAATTTCTTTGCATCTTGTATATTGTCAGCTCTTGACAATAAATCATCCACGTAAAAGTTTTCGAATACTGCCCTGGCTGCTAACGGCCATGTATATCCTTCATCGCTGGCTAAGTGTTGCATTATTTTTATTGCTAAGTAAGGTGCTGATGTTGTACTAAACGTTACCGTTTTAAGCTGATAATCTTGTAATTTTCCCGTTTCAGGATGTCGCCATATGATTCTCTGGAATTTTCGATGCTCAGGATGAATTTGAATCATACGATACATTTTCTCTATATCTGCATTTATGACAATCTTGTACTTTCGCCAATTTAATAGAGTAGTGAACAACATTGGTTGTAATCTTGGTCCTTTTAATAGATGTTGATTTAAGGACTTGCAATTTGAAGTTCTAGCTGATGCATCAAATACAACGCGTTACTTTGTTGTACTACTATCTTTGTAAACTGCATGATGTGGAATGTAGTAACATTGTTCATCCCCTTTTGGAATGCTCACTTTTTCCATATGATCCAGCATTAAGTATTCATCAAGGCATTTCTCATAATCAGCTTTAAAATTTGGTTTCTTATTAAATTGTCTTTGCAGCGTTTCAAAGCGTTTAACTGCTTGATACCTAGATTCACCGAATAAAGGTAACTGATTGTCGACAAAGGGTAGCTTTGCTTGGTATTTGCCTGATGGTAGTCGTTCATATGTTGTATGAAAATATTCTTCACATTGAGCTTCATCTGGTGTTAACATAGGTTTTGTTGACACCTCTTCGATCTCCCAGAATTGTCTTAGTTGGTTTTCTAAGGTGTCTGTTAAATTTGCGAATGTTTGTGTGATGTGACCACTAGACACATTCTGTGCAGCTCCAAATAATATCCAACCAAATATTGTGTTTATGGCTGTTGGAGTATCATTTGTGCCCTTTATAATTCTTTTGCAAATTATTTTTGAATAAGTTTTAGCACCTAATAGCGCATCTATCTTCCCAGGCTTCCAGTAAGTTGGATCTGCTAACTTTATTTTGTTGAAGTGTTTGCATTTCTTTCTGCAAATAAGTTTTGTAGGTAGATTGTCGGTAATTTTGTCACGATGTCCACGAGACATCGTAAAATTTGTGGCTCGCCAATTCGGCCTTGAGCGACCACTAGAGCTGTAGATAACAAGGTTTGGGATAATTCCCGATTCAGATATGTTTGTGTAATACCTGATTTAGCAGCGCTATGGCTTGGATTTGAATTGACTTGTGATTTACAATCTACTTTATGCTGTTGAAGTTGACTTTGATTTGCTTTGTTGTCAGCTTCAAAAGTTTGTATTTGGTTTTTTGCACTTGTATTTGCATCGTCGTGCAATGAGGTGTGGTGTTTTGTCTACATTTAAGACACCTATACCTGCTTGAGCATTCCTTTGTTAAACGTTCCTTAGACAAACAATTGTAACAGCGGCCTGATAATTGAATAAGCCGTTTTTTGACCTTTAACTCCATGTTTCGATACTTATTGCATCTGTGGAGTGGATGACCCTCATTACATGCTGAGCATTTCATAGAATTGACTGCATGATAGGTCTTTGTTGTATTTTTCTGGGTAACTTTGGCTTGGTGTGATGGTTTTGGCATCAATGTATCTGAAAGTGCTTCCAACACTTTTAGTCGTGTTTCTAAAAATGATTTAAATTGATGATATTTTGGTAATTCTTGCGTTGCTCCTTGGTGCTCTTCCCACAGTTTTAGCGTAACGAATGGCAATTTTTGTACGATAAGATAGATGATGATTAAATCCCATGAAGATGTATCAATTTGTAGGCCACGCAATTGTTGAAGACATTCTTCAGTGGTATCTATTAATAATTTTAATCCAACAGCTGTTTCCGTAGTTAATTTAGGTTGACTTGTTAATAATTTTAGTTGATGGTTGGTCAAAATCCTTTTATTTTCATAACGTTCCTTTAACTTGTTGAATGCTGGTGAATAATCTTCATTTGTTATTGGTATGTGCCGAAGTAATTTTTCAGCATCCCCAATTAATGCGCCTTTTAGGTAATATAGTTTTTGAACAGGTTTCAGCCTTGTATTGTTATGAACTAAAGTAGTGAAGAGATCATAGAAAGAACGCCATGTGTCGTAATCACCATTGAATTTGGGTATTGAAATTTTTGGCAATACGTTTTCTTCATATTCCGGATTGCTTGAATTATGGTGCAGAATATGTGTTGAGTCGAATGATTCTGTTGGATTTCGAATGTTGTCTAGTAATTCACCTACATATTCGCAATATTTAGTTTCCATTTTTCCGAAATGATTCTCTGTAATGTACTTATGCGTTGAATCGTTGGAGCCTTTACATAGCATCTTAATTGCTTGATCAACAGCTTCATATTCTGCCCATAATTTTGTCAGTTCAGTTAATATGGCTTCTGAATATCCACGAGTGCGCCTTTCAATTGGAGTATTTAGTCCGTTACTAATTGACCTATCTAAACGATTTCTCATCACTAGTTCCTCACCAATAATTCTTTTAGTTTTGTCATATTTAAACTTGAGCAATCTTTATTTTACGAAAACAGAATTCGAAATTATACCAAATTAAAATGTAAATAAATTGGAGTTACTTTATTGCAAACTATTTATAGATATAAATTCACAATTTAGTGTGTTGAACGATTTCCTGGATGGACCCACCAAAAAATGTTTTGTATACACTTCTTCTTCTCCCAAAACCGTAAACGCACAGCAGGTACCGCTACAAATAACAGGTAAAGACAAAACACCTGCCCAGCCTTAGAATTAACTGTTGTGCCGGCCACTTTAAAGAGCGGTTTCCCCCTGCAACAGGACAATCCAGGGAAGAACTCGTGCGAGAGTAGCGGTTATATTTAAGAATTTTACATATTAACGCGGCTTTATGACCGCGTGTTTATAGATAACGGTAGATTTGATCACTTTTATTTAGAAATTTCACTTCTTGAACGATTTAAAGGAACTAATGAGTTTATATATTAAAGTATAACTTGTTCTGAATGAGTTCCAATGTCACCCCACAAAGACCCCACGCATTCAGTACTAACGCCACTCTAGCAGATTAAACATTATTTAATCTGCAGAGCGGGCTGTCTAAACACATGCGACCAGTATGGCGTCCATGATGGAACTCTTTGTAAACACTTGAACATGACAAATACAACTGTTGTGAAGTTGTTTGCGTTCCAAAGAATTGAATTACAAAGTTTAACTTTATTGTGCGGTTGATTTGCTAGATGGCGCAAATCCCACTTTGTGTGTGCACTTTGTGTGTGCACTTGTCAAAAAGATATTGATTAAGATTTTGTACGTCTAATTTTAAATGAAAACTTCACAACAGGGAAACTCTAGTGTAGCGGGAATCAAAATAATAAAATATATCATTCAATTGTTCACTCAATTTATTAATTTACCCCAACTATTTTACAAATAATGAAATTTAATATTCTTACTAAATTCAATAATATATTCTAATTCTAAAATTCAATAAATGCACTCCAATAAATTTTACTTCACAAATATTAACCAATTTAAAAATTCAATTAAAAGTTATTTTCAGTAATACTACTTATAATGATCATATTCAAAACTCTATTTTGCTCAAATTTAATTATGACCTACGTTAATTGTTATATTAGACAATGTCGATTAAATTTTACTTGCACTGCTTAAAATTATCACTGCTGAAAGAAAAACGTGATTAGAAATTTAAAATGGCTTATTGCTGAGCGTAACAAAAATTATTATTGATAATGAACGTGATGTATGATACGCGTGGTATGTGCATACACAGTTCAAAATTTTTAATAATTTATTTTGTTATACTGTTAGCAATAATGGATTATTCCCTTTTACCAATACCAAAAATGTTACCCAGTTGTATTTTAGAAAACATGCCTACTTGCATATTGTTTTCTATTCGAGCTGAGAAAAAGAAAGAGAGCTTTTGTAGGCTTGAGCGCTGCTTATATAGCAAATTCTGTTTCAATTTAACATATTTCTATATTCCTTAACAAACAAAATTTACTATAATATGGCGGCTGCTCAAATTTCATGTCGATTTCTGACATGGCGACAACTTTGGAGAGTTTAGCGACTTTCTCTCTCCCACAAGTTTTCTCTGTCACACTTATTGTGACATATGTAAATTTTTAATTCGAAATTCGCGAAATATAACGCGAAGGGAGCGCTACCAATGTGTTCGCCGCGAAATTCCACGCTGTTTTGAGACCTTAGATGTCAACAGCAAATAAAGTTTGACGTCTTTCCGTTTAAAGTCGAAGTGTCACGCGCACGAATTTTATTAGTGTTTTTTAGGAAAATATTCGGAAATATGCTTTGAATGCATGATATTCCTTAGTGTTTTGTGTTAATATTTGTCAATCCAGTGCTATAAATAAGTGATTTTACGAAATCGCTGAACACCTGTCAAGGTGAAACTACTAAGGTAGATTTTTCACCTTAGGTCTTCGCGATTTGAAGTAAAATCGCTATAATTTATGTTAGACAAACATATTGCATGTTTTAATGCTTAACATTTGTTGTAAAACATAAAGTTTCACTAGTTTTTTTGTTTGTTTATGTTTTGCATGTGTTGTTGTTGTAATAATATTGAAAGTCGTTTTTGAATTCAATTTTATTTTACAAAATATATATAAATATTAATTTTCTTTTATATTTCAGATAATTTTCACATTGACATCAATGTAAACCTGTGAATACCCAGGTTCAGGTAACCTTTTGCATACTGTTTGATGCTTTTGTTGATGAGATTTCTTTCAGGTTCATCAAACAAAGAATGACAAATTCCTTGTATAAAAAAGGGGAAGAATTAAAGGCACAATTACAAAAATCAAATCCTTTGCTGACACTATTAACGAAAACACGAGCAAGGAAAAGATTTCAGTTCGTTTAGATAGGCTTAACGAAGTTTTCTCTGAATTTTGTGACATTGAAGATGAATTGCTTCAGTTTGACGGTCAAAATTCAGAAATGGATGAGTATGAGGAAAAGTACCTTTCAGCAAAGCCAATACTAAAGCTTATAAAGCTTCAACAACGGAAAGGGGAGAGCTAAGGGATCTGAATGCATCAATGTCGAGATACATTCAACATCAGCAATCATTTTTTGAGGGACTTGATAGAAGCAATCAAGCATCGACAAACACACGATTGCCTCGTCTAAATATTTCCTATTTTTTTTGGGGAATACAATGAGTGGCCTACTTTCCAGGACCTGTTTGAAGCATCAGTGTATAGAAACAATTTCCTTTCTGCAAGCCAAAAATTTCAGTATTTAAAGGGTTTGTTACGAGGCAGCTAGCCTCATTCGTTATTCCACTATTAGTGATTCTAACTATAAGGAAGCACGGCAAAAGCTCACGGAAAGATTTGACAAAAAATCACATATTGTTACCTCATTAATCAAAACTTTCATAGAACAGCCGCAAATTCACCAAATCACATTAAAGGGACTACGAAATATGTGCGATTTGAGTGATGAAGTTATAAGGGGCCTCAAATCGCTTGGCACAAATGCGGAAGCCACAGATCCGTGGCTTATTTATATTGGGGTTACTAAAATAGATACAGATACCCGTGAACTATGGTCTAAGGAAATTGCGGGAAAGGAATATTCCGAACATTTTCAGAATTTTTAACCTTTTTGAGTAAACGGTGTGATGCCCTCGAGATGTGTAGAGCTATTGCTAAAAAATCGTCATCACTCATAAAGTCATTACATTTAGAGTCAATAGTTGACACAAAGATATGTCCAAGATGCTTGTTACGGCGTGAATCCATATATTTGTTGATGTGGTGGCTTGAAATAAAAGATTGTATAATATACCATAAGATATTTGTAAATTACCTCAGTGTACGTTCTCCTTTTCATGTTCTCCGTAAGCTCTCGATAAGAATAATTTTGCAAAGGTTTTTACCTTTTTTACAAATAATGGGAAGGAGCTACTATTTACCTTTTTTACGGTCCAACCAGTCTTCGAAGTGCCTTGACTTTCGCTCTATTTTGTTTATATTTTTGGGCTTTTGCATCTCGGTCACTGCCACTTATCTTTTCCCGACATGGTCAGCTATGGATTCCTAAAAGAAAAAGAACAAGTAGTCAAATATGCAAAGGAAAATGTTATTACCTGGAACTGGATGATTTGCGAAATATCACAAATTCAAAAGTATCTGTAAACATTGATACATGGATTCTTCGTCGGCCTGGAACTAGAATTAAGTTAGTTATTTAGATGAATTTTTATAAATTTTTGCTTTAAGATTAATTTTAAATATGTAGAGATACAGAAAAAGTACTTACCGAACTTCGAAAAATGATGTCAGGCAAGTAAGGTAACGCGAGCAATCACATCAACGCCCTAAAGGAAAAGTTATAAAATGGTATTTATCTTCAATAATCCAAACAAATATACAAACAGGATTGTAATTGATACTCACCTGTTTGGTTTCCTTCTTTTTTTACGCCTCCAAACAGCCAAAATCAGGAACCAACATAACCTTAACCAAAACATACTTTTCGACGGATTTCTGCGAAAACCTTCATACGCCCGAACACGAAATCTACCGCTATGAGCTATTCGTAACCCAAAGCAAATATTGAAAAGAAATCCCGGACGAGGTATTTATTGAATTAACCCTTCTTACTCAGAAGGCGCACTTCACAAGCAGAAGCCTGGAATCAATTGACCGATTCACCAGTATATAACATATATTGAGGTGAATGAGGCTCCCACAACCCACGCAATAAAATATTAGTAAACAAAATAGGGAAACACGTCGAAACACTACAGTCTACTACTCTGCAAAGATAACAGAGAACGTTTAAGCAAATCCTTGGTAAGAGCCAGGTCAAAAATAGGACACATATTCACGGCTCTACACATGCGATTAATACGCTCATGCATACCATAGTTAGAACGAGAATGGACAACATGTAGTAAAGGCACTCTCCTTAAGCAATACGGGGTATGCCTATAAGTAACCAAACCTGCGAGAGTGCGAGAATCTATATTCGAGTTCATAAGCTGGTGAATAAATACTAAGTCAGCAATTCTACGTCGTTCCTCCAACGAGTGCATATTAAGCAATCGGAGGCGGTCCTCATATCGAGGAAGCCTTAATGGATCATTCCAGGGGAGGTCCCTTAGTGCGAATCTAACAAAGTTCCGCTGCACTGACTCGATGCGTCTAGAATGAACCGCATAACAAGGTGACCAAACCTGAGATGCATACTCGAGAAATGGTCTAACCAAGGAGAAATATAAGTGAATAAGTGTCAGTCGATCAGAAAACTCCCTTGACCACCGTTTAACAAAACCCAGAACTGAATTACTCCGAGACACGATATAGTTTATGTGCAGAGTTAAATCCAGTTTTTTGTCAAGCTTCACACCGAGGTCAGTAGCGGACTCAACACGACGGATAGTAGTTTCAGCAAAGGTATAATCAAAGACGAGCTGGTTGGGGTTCCTACAGAATGACATAACTTCACATTTATTCAGGTTAAGCTGCAGGCCATTTGAGGCACACCAAACCTTGAAGGTATTCAAATCAGCCTGAATACAAGAAGAATCATAACTGTTTCTAACACATGAGAAGATCTTCATATCATCTGCATAGATTAAGACTTTGGAGTGCTTAATCAGAGGGACAATGTCATCAATGGCAAAAATGAACAGCAACGGCCCCAGATGGCTACCCTGCGGTACACCAGATGAAGCTCTAATAAATCTAGATAAAGTGTTACGGAAAGATACTCGGTATGACCTATCTTTTAAGTAAGAGCGGATCAAGTCGAGCAATAAGGGCGGAAAACCCAGCTTTTCCAATTTAAGCATAATCACAGAGTGAGGGAGCTTATCAAACGCCTTACTAAAGTCGGTGTAGATGCAGATTGTCTGGAGACCACACTGGAAGGCAGAGATTATGTGGGATGTAAATTCAAGCAGCTTAGTTGTCGTCGATCTACCAGGCAAAAAGCCATGCTGATTAGATGAGATTAACCCCTTACACTGCCCAACAAGCTGCGTATATATAACAGATTCGAACAACTTGGGTATGCAGGAAAGCTTCGCGATTGGCCTATAATTTGTAATTAAGTTTTGATGCCCCTTTTTATAAACAGGAATTATAAAGGAGCGCTTCCATAATGTAGGAAATCTGCCGGCCTGAAGAGATTTGCTGAAGATGAGTACCAGTGGAGTGAGTAAGGCGTCAGAGCAGGATTTCAAGAACGCAGGTGGAACACCATCAGGACCAAAAGAATAGTCGAGTTTAAGCTTATTGATACCATCCATGATAATATCTCGAGATATATTGGGCAAGGCAATGGAGGCAGCGGGACGGTCATGGATATGACCAAACTCATCCAGGGAAGGGATCGACGACAACTAACCTGCTTGAATTTACATCCCACATAATCTCTGCCTTCCAGCGTGGTCTCCAGACAGACTGCATCTACACCGACTTTAGCAAGGCGTTTGATAAGCTCCCTCACTCTGTGATTATGCTTAAATTGGAAAAGCTGGGTATTCCACCCTTATTGCTCGACCGGATCCGCTCTTACTTAAAAGATAGGTCATACCGAGTATCTTTCCGTAACACTTTATCTAGATTTATTAGAGCTTCATCTGGGGTACCGCAGGGTAGCCATCTGGGGCCGTTGCTGTTCATTCTTGCCATTGATGACATTGTCCCTCTGATTAAGCACTCCAAAGTCTTAATCTATGCAGATGATATGAAGATCTTCTCATGTGTTAGAAACAGTTATGATTCTTCTTGTATTCAGGCTGATTTGAATACCTTCAAGGTATGGTGTGCCTCAAATGGCCTGCAGCTTAACCTGGATAAATGTGAAGTTATGTCATTCTGTAGGAACCCCAATCAGCTCGTCTTTGATTATACCTTTGCTGAAACTACTATTCGTCGTGTTGAGTCCGTTACTGACCTCGGTGTGAAGCTTGACAAAAAACTGGATTTCACTCTGCACATAAACTATATCGTGTCTCGGAGTAATTCAGTTCTGGGTTTTGTTAAACGGTGGTCAAGGGAGTTTTCTAAACGACTGACTCTTATTCACTTATATTTCTCCTTGGTTAGACCAGTTTTGGAGTATGCATCTCAGGTTTGGTCACCTTGCTATGCGGTTCATTCTAGACGCATCGAGTCAGTGCAGCGAAACTTTGTAAGATTCGCACTAAGGGACCTCCCGTGGAATGATCCATTAAGGCTTCCTCCATATGAGGATCGCCTCCGATTGCTTAATATGCACTCGTTGGAGGAACGACGTAGAATTGCTGACCTAGTATTTATTCACCAGCTTATGAACTCGAATATAGATTTTCGTACTCTCGCAGATTTGGTTACTTATAGGCATACCCCGTATTGCTTAAGGAGAGTGCCTTTACTACATGTTGTCCATTCTCGGTCTAACTATGGTATGCATGAGCCTATTAATCGCATGTGTAGAGCAGTGAATATGTGTCCTATTTTTGACCTGGCTCTTACCAAGGATTTGCTTAAACGTTCTCTGTTATCTGTGCATCCCTGACTGTAGTGTTTGGACGTGTTTCACTATTTTGTTTACTAATATTTTATTGCATGGGTTGTGGGAGCCTCATTCACCTCAATATATGTTATATTCTGGTGAATAGGTCAATTGATTCCAGGCTTCTGCTTGTGAAGTGCGCCTTCTGAGTTAGAAGGGTTAATTCGGTAAAAAAAAAAAGGCACAAAGTCGTCAGAGGAAAAGGCACCCTAAAAAAATAATGCAAAGTTTTCAGCTATGTCGGGCGCACTGCATTTAGAGGTTCCATTATACCACATTGTAGATGGGTAATTATCAGATCTCTTCTTCATATTAACAAATGTGAAAAAAGTACGAGGATCATTATGTAAGTTATCGCGAACATTATCAAGGTACTCACTGTATAATGATGAAGATAATGCCACAAATCTGTCATAGCAATCAACAAAATCACAATAAGCTGACGTGCCTCTACAACGTAAGTAAGTTTTCCATAGTAATTTTTTTTTATTCTTAAGGCTCCGCAGTTCACTAGTATACCACGGGGGAGAATGACAGGATGGTATCGACCGTTTGACTGGTACACACGAATTAAACAGATCATAAATCCTATCATAAAACACGGAAACGCACTCATCGATATCGCTATCATCAAAAAGAGATGCGAAATCGATCGAGAGGATCCTGTCTGAGAGAACAGAGAAATCCGCCCTTTTAAAATCAAAAACGTTTTGATTCACTTTGGGGTCGGCAGTATAAGAACCATCGTAGCAAAACGAGATGAAAATGGGCGGATGCAAACTGTCGATAGCGAATAAGCTACGAGAAGCCGATTCGACTATAGTGTTACTCGAGTCAGAAGAAAAGATAAGATCTAACTGTCTTCCCATAGAGTTATTTACATCACTCATTTGGTGTAAACCAAAGGAGGAGATGGCGTCAAGAAAAAGGGAGTCTCTAACAGTAAGACAATTTAAGGGAAGGTAGTCATCGTCATCTGTGTTCAATACCCATTGAACATTGGGTAAATTAAAGTCACCAAGAAGGATGATTTCGTCCTCAGGGTTCGTTATATTATTAATAAAATCTAAGCTAAGAATTAAAATGTCAAAGAGACTACGACCGTGTTCATCAACGCGGTTTGTCAAATTTGGAGGAATATATATTTCCGACCACGGAAAAATGATCTACGAATTTCAGAGAAGATTTAAGAAACGAAATTGGAAAAATAATTTAATTGAATATCAACCGATTCAAAAAATCTGCCAAAATACTGGCCGGAAGTGCAGATAGTGGCGCTATAAGTACCATTGCGGATTTTAATTAATTTTCGTCTTCATTTCGTACTTTACAATTCCCCGCGCTGTTTTGCCTTGCCATTTTGAAAGAGTCACTTAATTTTTTTTGCATGATTCATCTTATTTTGCTTTCTTGCTTTAATTATAAATAATGTTGGATTAAATTTATAAATAGAATAATTTTTTTGAGTGACAAGTTTCTTTTATTTCGTGAGTTCGTGGACTCGAAAACCACGTGGCGCCCAACAGGTGTGAAGGTCCGGCGTTTACCTTTACCCTTCTCCAACGCTAGTCGGGGTACACTTACGCGCAGGTAAAAGTGCGTAACAAAGTTGGCGCCCAATGTGGGGCCTAAACGCCTTAAACAACATACATAATAAATATTATATTATAATAATAATATTATATTAAATAAATAGTATAGAATTTGAATAAAATTTTAAAATTTCAATTTTGAAATGTCAACAGCAGAATTATGCTTTGGATGTTGACGCAACTTTGTATCCAAAAATCGTAACGACAGTCGAACGTTGAATATTATTTATTTATATGTGCAGGCATAAGTTCGGGCAAAGCAGCGCTTTTATCAAACATTTTTCTCATTTTATCTATATTTCTTTTTTTGAGCAATTTTCTTAAATTAATATAATAAATATACATATAATAAATGTTTAAATCTTACCTGATTCCTTTCGAACAATAATCCTCTTATTTTCAGGCACCACATAATAATCGTATCGCAACAAATTACATTTTTTTAATATGATTTTCACACATTTTTGATTAACTTCGTTCTAAATTTCACACAATTTTGGCTGATTTTGTTTTCAATTCACTTTTATTCTTTTATTATTTGTAATTTTTCACTTTATATTTTCACATTACTGTTTTATTTGGTTAATATTTGAATATTTCCGATTATGTTCCGATTGCGTTAAAAATATAACACAGCAACGAAAATACACTACCTCGAGCACGTTTGCACAGCGTCGTTTTGCTTTAATACTATTGTTCATCTTGTTAAAATTGTAAGCTGATAAACCGATAAGAGAATTCATTTAAGAGGGGTATAGAGAATGATGCTAAATTCTCTGTAATACAGTTTGGATGGCTTTGCAAATCAATAACTGACCTACCTCACAGTCTGACCTAGTTCTTTTTGGATAAATTCTCACATTTATTGCAATGAACCTAATTTGTTGATAGCGCAAATGTTGATGGAGAATTATTTTGTTATTTTGTGCAACTTAGTTACAAGGCACAGCTGTTTTTGTTTACGTTTAAGCCGGATAACCTCAGCTCTTCTCCTAGCTAATTCCTTGGTTGTTTACATTTTTTTTCGTTGTATATATATTTTTTTGGGTATTTTTGAGTATTTGGCTTTCATTTGTAGGAAATAAAGTGGAATTGGTTATACTAATTTTATTGATTTCTTTGAAAGTATCAATATTTTTATGAATCTATACGCCAAGGTAGATCAATCGTATTCATAAATACGCCTTGTTACATTTTTTTTTTTTATACGATGTGGCCAAATCCTAGGGGACAACCCTTTGATGCGTTAGCATGGTTTTGGCCGGAAGGGAATTAGGGTAAGGGAAGTGAGGAAACTTGAGTCTTGTTTGCATTGCTGCGAGCTAGACAACAAGCCCAGAGACGGAGTGGATTATTTTAATTTCTTAATAAAAGCTCAAGGTCATCTGGGCTCGAACCCGGGACCCACGGCATGTTGGTCTTGCCGCTCAACGCATTGATCCAACTCCGTCGCCTTGTTACTTATATATTAGATTCACATTATCGATACTAATATACTGACGAATAGCTAAATTTTTCTGATTTTCACGTGTCATCAATACTTGAGATTCAATCTTGAATTGTTTAGGCAATTTTTTAGAATTTTTTTTTTCAATACGCTTGCCTTAGATATATTTTTTTATCCTTTTAAAGAGACTCGGCGGTATAGAGGTTAATAGGTTAAATAAAGAGGAAATTTCATACGAGCTCTCGGTAAGGGGATTACCAGGCGGGAAAGTAGACGATATGCGTGTTAGTTTGAGAGAAGCTCTCTCAAATTTTCCGAACATACAGAGGCATTAAATAAAAAACTAGAAGAGATTAACGCGCTCCTCGACGTTTTTAATGGGGATTTTTCCAGCAATAAAAATAATAAAAAGGTGCAGCGGATGTGGAAAATGTGAAAGTGACTATCGTGCCAATCATCTTGTCTTCCACAGCCGTTGTACCGAAAACACTAATCACAAATATACAAACACTAAAGTTACATAAAAACACTACACACACACTACAGAAAGCGGTTGTTCTTAACACTTGCCGAACGGTTCGTAAATTCCTGAACTACGGACAGGACGCTACAGACAATACATAAGGACATAACGAACGAATGTCAAATCCCCGAAGTCTTGGCATTACGCCCGACGTAGGGGAAAGCTACCGCCGCGCCGGCTAAAAGCCGAGATGACACGCGTCAAAACCGAAAAATAATAATAATAAAAATAAAAACGTATCCTCAAAGATTGAGTGGTCTTTGAGGAGGTTAGATAAAACGAGGCCAGAATCGGAGGAACAAAAAGATGCAAAGGCTAAAATTCGGTCGAAAATAGTTTCACTTTTAGTTTCCCTTAAAAATAAGTCTTGTGGCAAGAATGAAGAAGACGACTCTTCGGATGATACCGGTGACGCATCCACATAAAGTGTATTTTTTAACACTACACATTCGCGATTTCCCTTACACAAGTGGAAGGTGAAGTTTTCGGGTGAGCATAATCAGTCTCTGAACTCGTTTTTGGAACGCGTGAACGAGTTGTCTGAAGCCCGAGGTATAAGTGAAAAACAGTTGTTTCAATCTGCGCTAGACTTATTCACAGGCCGAGCCTTAATTTGGTATACGTTGAACAAATCCAAATCTCAAACTTGGCGTGATTTAGTCAGAGATCTGAAAAAGGAATTCCTCCCATTCGGCTACGATGACCGATTAACCGAAGAAATAAAAAGGCAAACACAAGGCAGGGATGAGTCGATCGGGATGTATGTAGCGGTTATGACTAGCATGTTTTCACGTTTATCTGATCCTTTAACTGAAGCTCAGCAGCTTCGAATATTAAAGCGCAACATCAACCCATTTTACCAGACTCAATTAGGATTAGTCGAAGTCGAAACCGTAACAGAGTTAGTTGCGCTAGGACGTCGATTAGAATCTATCCGAACCTCGGTTGAAGCTTATGTACCTCCACCGTCAAGACGAAACGCTCAGTAGCTTGAGCCAGACCTAGCATACGCCTCAGCCGAACGACCTATTATAGCTGCAATACAGGACCAGCAACCAACCTCTGATCGAAGAAGGAATCCAAAATGCTTTCGATGCGGACGTCTCGGGCATTTCGCTCGTTTTTGTCGGAACCAAGGGCGCAATGTATGCTATGTTTGCTATGGGTGTGGTGCTCCAGGAATCACGCGACCTAGGTGTAACGATTGCGGAAATGGCGCAGATAGTCGAGTACAGCGAGACACATTCAGACAAAGGGGGCCAACTAATGACCAGGGCTCAAATAGGCAAACTTCAGAATCAGATCGTATTCCGATCCGGGAAACCCCGGGAAACGCGAGTGGAGCTCGACAATAAAGGGCGGATCGAGCTCCCGTGATTTCGAAATAGGCACCCATATCAAAAGTCGCGCACCTGATTTCAAAGTAAATGATATAGTAATAGATGTAATGACGCACGTAACACATTAGTGGACTATATCTTTTCGGAAGTAAAGGGTGATGTGCGTCCACATCTAAAAGTTAATTTTTTTGGAGCTGAAATGGTGGCTTGTTGGATTCAGGTGCATCCCGAACAATTATTGGTAAACCTGGTTGTGAATTACTTGGAAAACTGGGGCTTAAAGTAGAGGAAGCAAGAGCTGAGACGGTCACCTTAGCAGATGGGAAAAAGATCGATGTCTTGGGTACGGTAACTATACCAATAGAACTGGACGGTCGGATTGTTGTTACAGAAGCTTTGGTTATTCCTGATCTTCCTCAATTCGTTATCTTTGCAATAGATTTTTGGCAGAAAATGGGGATATCTGCAAATTTAAGGGCAAATTCTTGGAAGTTCCAGGATGAGGACATCGCGTTGAATATTAGTGCACTACATAGTCATTCCAAGTTGACAAATATTCAGCAGGAAGAATTGAAACAACTTATAAGCGTTTGTTAAATCTGAGGTAAAGAAAAACGAAAATATTTCATCCCTTTTACAACCCTCGAGTATTTAGTCGTAAAAGTAGACCGCAATAAATGTTCCGTAATTACGAAGCACTTAGCACCTTTACCTTTTTTAAGAAAATGATATTGGGAAAGGCGCCATCGGCGCCTTCGTAAACAAGTTGCGTCCTTTTCTTAAATAACATTAGTTTATGAGCCTTACCCAAAATTCCCAAAAGTAATTAGCGCTACCTCGTAGGTATTGATCTCCCTTTAGTTCCCTGAGGTTTCCTTTTAATTTGCCAAAGCATGAATCTCAGTCTTCAGTGATATTTTAAAAAGTGCGGTTAGTGGCGTAGTTGTGCAGAAATTTATATAGTGAATTGTTAAAATTAATTATTATTTTATAAGGTGGGTACTGTGTAGTAGACATTAATAGTGATGATTAATGTAAGAGTTGTAGATAGTTTTAGTAGAATAGTCATTAGTGTAGTGTTTGAGTACTTTAGAAATTGTTGTGTGAATGAGGTTAATATGCTCCTCGGCGGATCGTGGTGTGTCCGGTGAAGTTGGGGAACATTTTATGTTTGTGCCAATAATGCTGGTGTGTCCGCATATTGGGAGGATGTGACTTCAGCGGATCGTGGTGTGTCCGGTGAAGCTAAAGCAATCCTTGAGTGAACCCCGATACAGCTGGTGTGTCCGCTTATTGGGTGGGTGACTTGTTGACTGGATTCGGTGTGTCCGTGAAGGTCAAAGCGCCCGTGTATGATAAAAGGCTGGTGTGTCCGCCATATAGTTTAGGCTGCTCTAACCTCATTAGGTGTGTCCATGAGAGCCAGAGCAACGCCTAGCGTGTAGTGTTTGTGTTTTTGAGTTAGTGCGTAGAGTAGTTAGGCATTCCCACTGAGTATTAAAATATACTCATACTTCTTTCCTTTCTATTTGCAGACTTCGACTCGGAATTCGGGAAGGTGTCCACCGACGGACCTCCATAGTCTCGTTTCTTTAAAATATTAAAGTTAGATAAGCTTTGTCGTGTTTGTTATTTGTTTTTATAATAAAACGTTGCGGAAACTAAAATGGGAAAAGACTTGGGACGTACCAACCAAGTAGAGCACATCATCCGTACCGACTCACCTCCAATTAAACAAAGGTACTACCCAGTATCACCAGCCATTCAAAAAGTAATTAACGCTGAGCTGGATAAGATGCTGGAGGTTGGTTTCGTAGAGCCCTCGGATAGTTCGTGGTCCTCTCCCGTGGTACTGGCGAAAAAAAGACGGTAGCTATCGCTTCTGCGTCGATTATCGCAAACTTAATAAGGTAACCAAAAACCAGCGTAGCCTCTTCCTTATGTTTCAGCGACCTTGGATAAACTCCGCGATGCCAAATTCTTGTCTTCACTTGACATCAAATTTGCCTTCTGGCAAGTACCAGTGATTCAAAAGAATGCCTTTTGGGCTCAGTAATTCTCCGGCGACGTGGCAACGCTTTATAGATAAGGTTTTGGCAGGAGGCTTAGAAGGTCAGGTATTTGTATATCTCCACGACGTCATCGTTGTCACACAGACTTTTGGGGAGCACAAAAGAGTCTTAGGCGAGGTCCTAGAGAGGTTATACCAAGCGGGACTAGTAATTAATTATAGTAAGTGTGAGTTTTGCCGCCCAGAGTTAAAGTATTTGGGATACATTGTAGGGGAACAGGGACTATAAGTCGACCCTGACAAGGTGAAATGCATCCTTGACATTTCAACTCCAAAAACTGTGTCTGAAGTGCGGAGATTTATTAGAATCGTGGCTTGGTATCGCCGATTTGTTCAAAGTTTTTCTTCAATTATAGCGCCAATTACCGATCTGTTGAAGTAGAAAACGAAATTCTTATGGTCACCGGAATGCGAAATAGCCTTCCGCTTAATAAAAGAAAAGTTAGTTTCAGCACCTATTCTAAACTGTCCGGATTTCAACTACCCTTTTATAATACATACGGACGCCTTCGGGTACGGGGTAGGAGCAGTGCTGACGCAAAATATAAACGGGGAGGAAAGATTGGTTGCTTATTTAAGTCATTCCTTAAAGAGATGTGAATGAAACTATTCGACAACCGAACGTGAGTGTTTGGCGGTACTATGGGCTATAGACAAGTTGCGTCCATACATTGAAGGATCCACATTCACAGTCGTAACAGATCATGCGTCGCTTATTTGGCTTCACAATCTGAAGGATCCCACTAGTAGATTAGCCAGGTGGGCTATGAAACTTCAGCAATACGACTTTACAATTATACATCGCAAAAGTAAAGAGCATCTATTGCCCGACTGGTTATCGCGGTCAGTTCCTGTGTTAGATTGCTCTGTAACAATCGATAAATGGTATGTCAGCATGGTCAAGGATGTAGGCAAATAGCCGTCTAAATTTCTAGATTGGAAAAAGGAACATGGCACCTTGTGGAAACATTGCAAAAAAATACCCTTCCTTAGCTATTGAGGCCGAAACCTGGAAACAGGTAATTCCCAAAACAAATAGGAAGGATCTTCTCCTGAAGGCCCATGACATTCCTACTTCAGGTCACAGCGGAGTTCAAAAGACCTATGCTCGACTCGCTAATGAATATTATTGGCCACGGATGAGAGCAGACGTTGCCTCCTATGTGAAGCATTGTCAAATTTGTCAAGCCACTAAACCTGAACGAAAGAAACCGATAGGACTGATGGCTCCTCGTAATGTGTATCGACTTGGTTGGTCCTCTTCCCTGTTCAAATCGCGGCTTCGTCTACACACTTACCATTGTCGATCAACTAAGCAAGTTTCCCATGTTGTTCCCTTTACGATCTGCATCAGCTACGTCAATAATTCGAGCCTTAGAGGATCACGTGTTTTTAGTTTGCGGCGTACCAAGAGTCACCGATAATGGTTCCCAGTTTAAGAGCCGCTAGTATAAAAAACTTTCTGATAATTATGGAGTTGAAACTAGGTACACAGCCTTATATCACCCACAAGCAAACCCAACACAGAGAGTGTATCAGGTCAACTAGTCGATGCTAAGGGCGTACGTTTCGAAAGCCACAGAGTTTGGGATCAGCATTTGGCAAATATTGCCTGTGCAATCCGAACATCTACGCATGAGGCTACCAAATTGACTCCTTTCTTTATAAAATTTGTCCAAAAATGATTTTGTACGGAAGATCTCATAAGAAACTTGTTTTGTCGTGATGTTTATAATCCTGAATTGAGGTCGATAGCTGTAGAAGAGGTGATAAAAGATGTTAGGCAAAGATTAATGAAAGCTTCGGAATCTGCTCGACTTAAATATAATCTTAGAAAAAGAAATGAAACTTTTTTAGTTAATGATATGGTCTGGAGACGAAATTACGTTCTCTCCGAAGCTGCGAAGTACTTTAATGCGAAGCTTGCTCCAAAATATATAGGCCCATTTCGAATAGCGAAAATAATATCACCGTGGACATACGAATTGCAGGATAGTAATGGTAAAAACGCGGCTACTTGGCATGGTAAGGATCTGAAAGCGTATTATACGGGAGATGACTAGTTTTGCCGTAGTAATTTTTTAAGGTCGCCCTAATAAGCTATCGAATCAGCTTCACTGAAAAATTACAGAGTATCAATTCATCGCTTAAGTTAGTCCGCAACCGCGATGAATATTCTTTCGGATAACTTGGAATAACTCTAATATAAAAATGGAATATTCTCATATAATGTAGACTTAAGTTTTGAATTATTCCTATTATATTTAATTAAATTTCAAATTAACTTCTGTTCTAGGAAAATTAGGGGACATTATTAGGCTCAGATATTTTTTTTGGTAAGAGGTATCCATGTTAACGTGCGTTCTGTTTAATATATTAAATAGCTCTATAGAATTGGCTTGGTTTATATCAATGAAGTATAAGGCCAGATCACCAAGTAAGGAATGGGACCAGGTAATCAGTACAGTATGAAAAGAAGAATGAGCTTTGAAATGTTTTTTTTTATTTTTTTTACATAAAATATATTATATAATTTTTTTACCACAGTAAATATAAAAGAAGGCGACATTTTCTTTTGTAGTGAGATTTCTACGAAATCTCCATGGGGAAGAGGTGGTGTGTTACGGCGTGAATCCATATATTTGTTGATGTGATGGCTTGAAAATAAAAGATTGTATAATATACCATAAGAAATTTGTAAATTACCTCAGTGTACGTCCTCCTTTTCATGTTCTCCGTAAACTCTCGATGAGAATAATTCTGCAAAGGTTCTTATCGTTATTACAAATAATGGGAAGGAGCTACTATTTACCTTTTTTACGGTCCAACCAGTCTTCGAAGTGCCTTGACATTCGCTCTATTTTGTTTATATTTTTGGGCTTGTGCATCTCGATCACTGCCACTTAAGTTTTCCCGACATGGTCAGCTATGGATTCCTAAAAGAAAAAGAACAAGTAGTCAAATATGCAAAGGAAAATGATTCAAATGTTATTACCTGGAACTCGATGATTTGCGAAACATCACAAATTCAAAAGTATTCATTATTGGTTATCTGTAAACATTGATACATGGATTCTTCGTCGGCCTGGAACTAGAATTAAGTTAGTTACTTAGATGAATTTTTATAAATTTTTGCTTTAAGATTAATTTTTAATATGTAGAGATACAGAAAAAGTACTTACCGAACTTCGAAAAGTGATGTCAGGCAAGTAAGGTAACGCGAGCAATCACATCAACGCCCTAAAGGAAAAGTTATAAAATGGTATTTATCTTCAATAATCCAAACAAATATACAAACAGGATTGTAATTGATACTCACCTGTTCGGTTTCCTTCTTTCTCTACGCATCCAAACAGCCAAAATCAGGAACCAACATAACCTTAACCAAAACATACTTTTCGACGGATTTCTGCGAAAACCTTCATACGCCCGAACACGAAATCTACCGCTATGAGCTATTCGTAACCCAAAGCAAATATTGAAAAGAAATCCCGGACGAGGTATCCCACAGGACAAAATTTTATAAACACGTGAGCCGAGCTGTCATAACAAACATTATTTGAAAATTTAAACGAAAAGCGAATTTTAATAATTTTTCCGACCACGGAAAAATGATCTACGAATTTTAGAGAAGATTTTAGAAACAAAATTGGAAAAATAATTTAATTGAATATCAACCGATTCAAAAAATCTGCCAAATTACAGGGTGAAGTGGCGCTTTTTCAATAAATGGCTTTGGTATGTGAAACGGGTAGCTCAGTTTTACTCAAACTCTTACGTCACACGTCACGTCAGAGAAGCAAAAATTAGAATACAATAATTATTAGAAAATGAAAGTGGAAATTAGTGCAGTGGAGAAGGAGTATTTTTTGTTTTTGGCGAAAGCAACAGTTTTGTACGAACGGAGAAGGAATTTAAAAAGGAAGAAGCCATTCAATTTTGGAAGGGAAGGAAGTTTAGAAAGGAAGTCTAGAAAGGAAGGGAACTGAATCGGCGAGGAGGAACCAAATAAGTTGAAACCATCAAAAGGAAAAAAAATGATATGTACCTTTTGAAAGAGTCACTTAATTTTTTTGCATGGTTCATCTTGTTTTGCTTTCTTGCTTCAATTATAAATAATGTTGGATTAAATTTATAAATAGAATAATTTTTTTGAGTGACAAGTTTCTTTTATTTCGCGAGTTCGTGGACTCGAAAACCACGTGGCGCCCAACAGGTGTGAAGGTCCGGCGTTTACCCTACCCTTCTCCAACGCTAGTCGGGGTACACTTACGCGCAGGTAAAAGTATGTAACATGCTATGCAGATCATTTAGTTCTTCAGTGTTAACAATTCAAAGCAGAAGCACCGGATGTACGACATTCGTTTCTAATTTCACATTCTCTTTGTTCGGGGTACACTCACGCGCAGGTAAAAGTGCGTAACATGCTATGCAGATCATTTACTTGTTCAGTGTTAACAATTCAAAGCAGAACCACCGGATGTACGACATTCGTTTGTAATTTCACATTCTCTTTTTTTTAAATGTTTGGGACAGAAGTATTCAGTCAGAACATGCCGTTTAAAGGTTCGATACAATTCCTGTTAGGGAAGTCATCACCTATTTTTGCATACTTTTTCATCATCAAAGGCAAGCTGGAGTATATCTCAGGTTCCTGCTAAGTCAACACTAACAAGACAAGTAAACTTCCATCAACCTCACCAAGCTGAAGCCATAATTAGTTCAAAGGAAGCTTCAACTAACTGCACTTAAGTTTATTCTACAATCAGCCACGAAGAAGGGAATACCTCTATATTAGCTCTCGACAAACCTGCAGCAATTGCTTCACTTAATACATGTCTTTCAAACTCTGAATTAAACCCAAGAAACACTAATCCAATGCCTCATAAGGGTGCTCTTTTACCAACAGCAGTCGTCAACGTACTAGATAATCATGGGCACCTGCAACCATGTAGGATACCTTTAGACTCAGGATCACAAGCCTCACTAGTTTCTGAGTCTTGCGTTCAACGTCACGCTTTAAAAAGACATAATGCGCGATTGCTCATCAATGGGCTATCTTCATCACAGGCTGGAGTAACTAAACGAAAGGTACACTTAAAGATCTCTTCACGTTGGAATAAGCATAATGAAGTAGAAGTCATCGCCTTCATAATGAACAAATTAACTTCGCTTATACAGTCAGAAAGAACTAAGATGTCGCCGGAAACTGGTTCAAAAACCTTAAATTAGCAATTTAATAACCCATCAGCAATAGAAATAATTCTCGGATCTGACTACTTCTTTGACACATTACTACTTGGTCAAGAACGCAATAAAAATGGAGGTATAGTTGGTCAAGAAACTATCTTCGAATCGGTGCTATCTGGTAGTTTATTTTTCAGTACCATCATTGATCATGAACTGCCATACAAAAGTTGCAGTTGACCTAGATAAGTCATTGACACGTTTCTGGGAAATAGAGGAGCTCTCAACAGTTGACAAGGGTCTGGCAGCTGAGGAAATTCAGTGTGAAACAAAATTCAATGACAGCTATTATCGGGATGAATCAGGAAGATATGTTGTTTCTCTTCCACTTAAGGACGACATGCCTTCACTCGGCGATTCCAAGCGAAATGCATTATAAAGGCTCGGTTTGAAAAGGATTCTATTTTAAAGGAGCAGTATATTAAATTCATGCGCGAATATAAACAGCTGGGACATATGGAGCCAATCTCAGAAAATAAAATTAAAATATGTCCAGAAGGTTGCCTGTATCTGCCACATCATGCGGTATTCAAAAATGTGGCAACACCAAAAATTCGAGTAGTATTCGACGGGTCCTGCAAACCAGACTCTAATATCTCCCTCAACGAAAAATTAATTACCATCCAGAAAAAATTTATCGGCAAGTGTTAGTAAGACCAGCGGATCATGTGGAAAGATAATTGTTCGAGCCCTGTAAAGCACTACAGACGTAACACTGTTATTTATGGAACTGCTTCTGCCCATTTCCTGGCCACCAAAACTTTAAAGCAAATTAGTCAGAGCAATAAGGCGAAATATCCTGAAGCATCATCAATCATCGCAGAGGATTTTTACGTTGAGGATCTGCTCAGTGGAGCTAATTCCGTTAATAAAGCACTGAAACTAAAGATTGAAATCACGGATTTGTTACGTCAGATCGGATTCAATCAATGCTTGAAGGCAAAGGGCACCATGCCTCAGAAAACTTGAGTCCTGTGCAAATAGATGACGACACTGGAATAACTAAAGTCTTAGGAGTACAATGGGATCCGCATCGGGATGTATTTCTCTTTCAACTAATGGAATCAAATAGCGGCTGGTTCTCAAATAGAACAATCTTCAGTGAGTCGTCAAGAATATTTGATCCCTTGGGATGGTTCTCACCAATAATCCAGTCAATAAAGATTCTGATAATTGTGGCTCAGCAAACTTGATTGGGACGATCCCTTGCCTCAAAATACAGCCGAGTTGTGGCAAACTTTCCAAAACGAGCTCCCAGAAGTTAGTGATATTACAATTCACCGACGAATATTTGATACCCCAGAAAACATTCAGTTGCATGGATTCTCTGACGCCTCAGAGAGGGCCTATGCAGCAGTGGTCTACTGCCGGAGTATAGATGAGTCAGGAAAAATCGTGATCAGAATTGTTTCATCTAAAACAAAGGTGGCGCCAATTAAACAAGTCTCACTTCACAGACTTGAATTATGTGGAGCCCTCTTACTAGCTCGACTTATGAGTAAGGTCATCAAGGCATTTTCTTTGTCAGACACAAAACTCTTCGCTTGGACCGATTCTACGATCGTTTTGGCATGGCTGGCTGATTTTCCTCGGCGCTGTAGATTTGTAGATTGTAGATAATAGAACCACGGAGATTTTAGAAACAGTTCCACGTCCACAGAGCGAATTACCTGCAATTAACCCCTTCTCTTTCAAGTAAATAATGTACGCTAAATCAATCTGCCTTAGAAATGTCCAAAAAATCACCTTTCATAAAGAAATAACCGAATTAAAGGAGAAAGGTTTAGTTAATTCACGTAGCAGTTTGGCTAGTTTAAATCCATTTCTAGATGAGACTGGCACACTACGAGTTGGTGGCCGCATTCAGAATTCTAGTTATACCTACAGTGCGAAGCACCCGTTAATTTTGCCAAAAAATCCCCATGTAAGCGTTTGAATAGTTTGTGAGATGTATCGTATTCATCTGCACCCCGGACCTACACTTTTAATGGGCATCATTCGGCAGAAATACTGGATAATTGAGCATCGTAGCATTGCAAATAAGGTCTGTCGTGACTGCGTAACATGTTTTCGGCAACGAGCGGTCAAAACAACGCAGTTAATGGGAAATTTACCAGCTGCAAGAATAACTTGCTGTGATCGTCATCTCATTACTGGATTATTTGTTGACAAAAAACCAAAAGATTTCATTAGTTTATGAGTTTCTCGAGGTAACAACTGTAATAAATTAATTCTACTACTTTTGGTTTGCCCGGTAAAGCGCACGGTTGCTATGTAATGTTGAAATTCTACGCTCGCCGAATTAATCTTTTACTTTAAGTTTTTCGACGATCAGCCCAATTTGCTTTTAAACGTTTTAACCCTGGGAGCAGCCTCAAGGCTGTAGCTCCACTGGAGCAGCTAAATTAGCTATTGCTCCAAAGCTAGAATGAACTACGAGTAAGAGCAGCTATACTAGCTTAACTCTTGTTAAATGAAACTCGGCGGATTGATTCTAACTTGAATCTGATTTATTGAAAAATTCTTACTCTATTTATATACAATATTTATGCTTACCTAACTAATGCTCTTTGGCCACATTCTTAATTGCTCAATAATTTGCCCTCTTTAGTAATTAATTATTGAGAAAGAAAGTATCGTTTATAATTGCATACTTTGTTATTTTCGATGGCCCATTTACATCATACGGCGCGAGTTCATATTTCCGCTGTGAACTGGTCGCTGTAGATGCGTCACGTGCTTGTTTGTTTACCTAGTGCATTGTGCCGCTTTTCCATTGAGTAATTACTGATATGCAATGGAAGTGTCGCTGACCGCCGTTAATGTAGGTCAGGAAATTATGCACAGCACTTTGTATCTCAAGCTCGTAAAGTTTTTATTTGCGTTATTGGGCATGTCATGTTATTTGATGATTTTAGTGATTTAATGCAATTTTATTCCGGGAATATATTTTGGTATATTACACAACGTCGAGATTTTGTTTATTTTATTGATTGACATTCATAATGTTTCTGTAGTTGTTCATATCATCTGATGAGTATAGTTTTTAGGGGTTTTTATGAAAAACAATTCAAGAAGACCTTGAATAATGTTATATATTTTTTCTTTAACAATGATATTGTCACCAGCAACTTGAAGAATCGAGTTTCCAATTTTCCATTTGTTACCATCTTAGTAAATCCCAAACATTTATCAATCTTTCCGCTCTTGTTTTTACATAATTTCATATATTTCGAAATTGAAGGGTTATTGGATAAGTCATTGATAGAAAGATTATTAGAGCTATCGGAATTCCCAGAATTATCTCCTAGTTTACTTGAAGTAGTAGCCGGCTCTGCTTTAAAGTATTTATATTTAGGTTGAGGTGTTAAAATTTCACTGTTATTATATTCATCAATCCCAGGAACCGTTTTCAAGAGTTGATGTTTATACGAGTTCATTAAAGCATCGATCTTTGGCTCCTCCTTTATTTGCGCTACCAGTGCATCAAGCGGCTTAGTGATAGGCTTAAAGTTTGCTCTAGCTGAGTCTCTGTTTCCATTTTCCCATCTTAAGAGCTTTAAACTTTTTTCTGATGGCATTTCGCACCCTCACTATTTGCTTAGTAAGAGTCTCATCCATACTGATCTTAACATAAAAACATAACACATGAAACAATAGTTACCTATGTGAAGTATCCTCTGAACCTTTTCCACCAAAGTGTTGGTATTAGCTTATAATTCATTGTTCATCCTTTTCCTTTTAAACGGTTCACAGTATAAGCAGCTGGCCCCGCCAACACCAACATCAAGGCCAACAACAACAATAAGAACTATCCATAGACCTGTTCACGTTCAGATCATTACAACCCAGTTGACAGATCAGTTCACATCTCATTAGAAAGATGGTTAAAAGGCGAGACGAACCGCTCTTTCCAGGTCTATGAACAGCTTTATCATGGTGTTAGCGTTGGTGTTGGTGTTGGCGTTGATGTTGATGTTGGCGTTGGCCAGCTGTTTACCTTATACTTTAACCGTTTAAAAGGAAAGGGATTAACAATGATTTATTAGATAATACCAACACTTTGGTGGAAACGGTTCAGAGGATACTTCACATAGGTAACTATTGTTTCATGTTGCATGTTTCATACTTAATAATTATTGACCATACTCAATAGTTTGGAAATCCATTGACCTCAAGATATATTACTACCCAAATTACGTAATCCTGCACTAGCAACTTATTTTATCATCACTCATAGTAAAAGCTCCCGCCGAAAATATCCAGCATAGTAAAAACTCAAAACAACAAACTCTTATCTTCAGCACGAGCACAGATCCGCACTTCCCAGTTTCATCTACAAAACCTTATCACCCCACGACCTCAACATTGCCATCAAATTAGTAATTTCTACAGAGTCACCAGCGCCCTTATCAATTAGCTTAACATTCGTTTTTATACCCGTGATCCAGGTCCAGGTCCAGGTGCAACTCATCCTTATTTTTACTATCGCGCCGCCGCCAAAACAAAACAATCTACAAATTGACCTTCGGAATCACGCAGCCTTTCCCTTATCTCCAGCTATTTCCTTATCTGCCCGCCACAAGAAGCATTTAACCTATGCAAAGAAATCATCTTGAACTTTCTGGAACATTCGATAATTTTCTTGGACTTTCTGGGACATTCGAGAACTTTCCACCAAATTATTAATTTCTACAGAGTCACCAGCTCCCTAATCAATCACAGCTCGGTCAGACACTTCTCCCAGGCGACAGCTGACACAAAAAGCTTTAACCACAAAAGCGGTCATTTCACATCTTCTTCTTACTTTTTCATACATTTTTCGAGCACATTTTATCAACCATTTCCACCTGAGCTGGAACCCCTATAGCACATTTTCTGATCCATTTTCTCATGAGCTAGAATCCCCATATCAATACTACTACAATTTCTCAACAATTGATCAGTGCAAAGCCCGTTGTGAGCTTAAAATAACACTGAAGTTAGCTTCAATAGAAAATAAGCAGATGAATTTGCCACGGACTATACATACATTTAAGGAAAATCTATGCTGTCAGAGCTAAACTGGTATTCATTGACGAGTGCGGCTTGAATTTACATCTTAGAAGGTCACAGGCGCTCTCAAGCAGATGTTCTTGGGCACAGATATTCATACTAGTAGCACGACCTTGCTTTCGGCGATGAATAACAAAGGAATACTTTATTTCACAATTATAGTAAATTCTTCTTAAAATCCGAAATGTTTTGTATTTTTCTCCGTGAAATTGTTGAAAAGCTTCTGAAATGACGTCTTATCTCAGCAATGGTTTCCCAATTATGGATAACGCGAGAATGCATAAAGCACACCAGGTTCGTGATGCTCTTTCTTCGACGAATTTAACTCTGAAATTCTTGCCTTCAAATTTTCCGATGCTCGACCCTATGAATAGAACAATCGTTCATGCAAAAGGAAGGCGCATGCAATTTATATAAATCGATCCCGATTTGAGAGAAAAGAAAAGGAACTCCAATTTTTGATTTAGTAGAAAGATTAGACTTCAAAAGGAATTAAGAATCAACAACAACACTTGCATTGTTTAATTACAACTTTCTTAATCGTCTTTCAATTCTATACAATTACTTAAATGATATTCCGTAACTTATATTCCGTACTTGTTTTAGGTAACGATCGCGATAGACTCACTCTTGGTTATCTTTACAATTTTACATTTATCTTATACAAATCAGGTAGATCCGTTGCTGGCTCGCTTTTACTTAAAGTGGGTTGAAGGTCCATGTTTGTAACTCCTCCCCGCTTTAAGTCAGAAGCCTCTGGATTCGTATTATTTTTTTTTATTTTAGCATTCCTTTTTTTTATGAATATATATACTAATATGTCAAGTATACCGATGGTCAATACAGAAATAATACTAATGTTTGTCTTTAATTTCTTCTAGATTGTCAAAAATGTTCTTATCAAAGTTAATGGGTTTTTCAAACATTTTCCTAATTTCTTTGGATGGATAGTAATATTTATCTACAATAGTTATCTTTCAATTATAAAAATTTTATTCTCTAATTCCTAAGGTACAATTATTAAAGTTTATCAAATAGTTTCCTGTTAACTTAATTGTTCTCTTATCACAACTTTGCCACATCTTGTCATCCTGCATATTTTTTAACAAAATTGTCTCTTCATCTATTTTTTTTATATTTGTCAAGTGTACATTTTCCTTGAAACACACAATTTTTACTTAATTTTAGATCTTCTAACAGGGCTTCTTCACAATATTGGTGCACTTTGCCCTTTATTTCAACTATCAACTCATCCTGTTCGTTAATCTCTAAGTTTTCTGAATTTGGCAAAGGTTTAATCATTTGTAATTCTGTTACTATATAGCTTTAAGGTATCTTAATTGCAAAAACTATAAATCGGTTCTTGTACTCCATGACTCCTGCTTTTAAAAGTTTCAGCTTGTAAAAATCTATGTTATATAAATCTTACTCCTCTATCGTTAACATGCTTGGATGAATATTATTGTTTTTAGTTGCTATTATATTATCAAGAATTTTATTTACCTTATTTTCGAAATACCTTAATTTCGTTTCTTGATCTAAAAATAAAATTGTATAGTTTAATTCTTTTACATTCTCATTCTTTGTGTTAAAGGACTCTAAAATCTTTTAACGATCGTTCTCTCTTGTCGGTCTGTATGGTCCATTGTCCCGAATAGCCATTTTTGAATAGTGCCACCTAAATTTATTAAACCTCTTTATTGCTCTAAGTTTGCTTTTAATTATTTTAATTTCTGAATAAGGTGTTTGTCTATCATCTATTTTAAAATGTTCTATATTAATTTCTAACTGATTTAAGATATTCTCTATTTCAGTTGGATCAATTATGTGGTCGGTTATGACCCGAGTCTGGCACAACGGGCACCAAGCGTCATCTCACCAGTGTACTAACAGGATCAGTAGAAAAAACAAGGTCGAGGAACCTTCCATGATCATTAGATATACTGCAAGTCTGTGTTAAACCTGAAGAAGCAAGGCTATCTATAAAGGAAAAATCAAACTGATTCGCAGACCGAAAAGAAGGAACCAAGCCATCATCCGAGTGTGAGAGCTCCCAGCCAACATCAGGCAGGTTAAAGTCACCCAAAAGCAATAATACATCAGATGGCATCAAGGAGTGTGAGAGGTCATCCAGGCAGGAGGCAGACCTTTCATAAACATAAGACGGAGAACCTGGAGAAATATAAGCGGTCGAAATGAACACAGTTTTGCCAGGCAGTCCAATAGCGATACATAAAACCTCCAAATCTTCGGAGTTCGGGATGTCAACCAGTCTGCATGATACATCGCGACGTACAGCGCAGAGAACACCGCCTCCCACGGGCGCATCAAGCAAATCAGCATAACGATCATGGCGAAAAACAATGTACTCAGAGCTAAACAGCTCCGCATCCATAATTCCCTTTCACAACCACGTTTCAGTCAAACAAATTACGCTGAAACATCGCTGGAGCCATTAAAGACAGTGTTGCCGCCGAGCTGAATTATTTTGTATCCAAATCTCCGAAAAAATGTATCCAGTGATCCAAAAATGTATCCACTTCTACTTTTACAAACTTCTACAACTTCCAAAATCACAATGAATAATGTCATAACTAAAAAATAACGATTTAAATAAATATATTACACTCACTTGTAACAGAAGCTGTAAATATATTTAAAATTTGTTTGAAATTTTTTATTAACTTTTACCCATTATTATATTATTGTAGGAGTATTAACAACTTTTTTTAATTCACTCATGCACAATGCTCGATAGCAAGCAAATGTACCTGCTCTTCTTGAATTTTCCATACCATATATTGGTATCTGCCAAAGGTATCTGCAGATACCATAATTGGTAACTGTCCTGCCAAATAAGTTTGAATAAAATTCTTTGCAAAGCAACAACTTTCGAGGTGGTATAAAATAAAATTCGTAAGCCTCATATATAAATTAAGATTTAATTTTATTTAAAAGGTTTTCTTAGTTTAAACATTCCCAGAAATCTTTCCTGAACACAAGAGCTAGTTTCATCCACTATACGAAAAAAATTCCTCGTTTCCAGTACTGCAGAAATTTCCCCAAGGCCTTTTCTTCCAAAGAGTACTAGTCAACAGTACTTTTCAATTATAATGAAATGGAATAGACTTGCCGCCGTCGTGTGTTCATAAGTTAAAACGCTTTTTTAAATTTTTCTCACTACTTTAAGGGAAAATGTATCCATTGCGGAAAAAAGTATCCATGTATCCAAAATAAAAATTCTACAAAAAATGTATCCAAATGGCATCATGTACATTTGTATCCAAGTGGCATCACTGATTAAAGAGCCTAGCCATTTTGGAACGAAGACCAGTTACGTTTGCGTAGTAGATCGACAATTCCGCCATCCGTTTTTTGAGGACTCATCGGCCAAGCAAAGTCGAGTTCTTGGGACAAATTCTCGCACAATGGAGTTGCGGGGCCAAATCTTAGGAGAAAGAACAGTACCCGGTGCAGCGCAAGTACGAGAAAGAATATGGGCGATGACCTCGTCCTAAATAGTCTCAGGATGAATTCTAGATATGAAGATATACTTGGGGATCCAGAGCCCTCATAGTGGCTTTTGTCAATGTTACTCTTTTATCTCCTGAAAATAATTGAATAATGATTTGCTGAACCTTATTATAAGCTTTGTCATCTACTTCTGCATAGATACCGATACGACCCGGTTTTACATATCTTTTTAATATTCCTGTAACAACCTCTTCTTCGTCTTGAGGGTAAACCTGTATAATTCTTCTGTTATGTAACTCTTCCATTTCCTTATTCGAACTATAAGTTATATAATTTGAGTTTTATAACTATTTACGATCTCTTCCTTTATGCCTACGTGGTCTAGTAACTGCTAATTTCACTGCTGTTCGTTTCGTTAATTTGTGGACTATTTTCTAACCTACTTAGGAAGTGAGCTACTATGTTCTCTTTACCTTGGATATACTCGATCTCAAAGTTGTATTCTTGCAATTTCAAGATCCATTGCTGGCTTCTTTGCGAGAATTCCTTGCCTTTGTACTTGGAATTAAGGTATTTTATTGGTGCATGGTTGGTGATAATTTAAACGTACAATAGGGTACCGTACAAATAGGGTCTGAAATAGTTCACAGAATATACTATAGTTGTTGACTGTTGACTGTCGTGCTGTGCAGACGTGTTTTTTTGTATTCCTCGAGCTTTTTGTTTTTTGGTTTTTCGTAGTGCTTTTATTATTATTATTGATATTAAATTATCTTGTGTTTATGTTTCTATTCTCTGGCGTTTCTGTTTGTTTTTCTGATTTTGTGGTAACTTAGTGGCGCTCTCGAGCGCTTACCGTTTTTGGTTGCTGTGATCTCTGTTTACAGCTTTGATTTCGTAGACTTCTGCTGCTGTGGTGTTTTCGGAATTTTTTCGAGTTTCTCTGTGGAGTTCTGTGCTTTGTGGTTCAGATCTGTTTTGTGTGCCTTCGACCGGTCGTTGTTGGTTCCTCTTACTGTTTTGGTTGCTGTGAATTCTGTTTACGGCTTTGATTTCCTGTAGTATTATCAATCAAATCATTTTTTGAGTTCTTTATAGAGTTCGATACATTGTGGTCCGGCTCTGTATTTGTTTTTGTGTGCCTTTACTTGTTCATTGTCGGTCCCTCTTATTTAATTACACTCTTACATATTTATTTTTTATCTTTTTTTTATATTTCGAGGTTGTGTTTTGTTTTCTGTGATTTTGTTCTTTTTTATGGTTGTGTTTGGTGTTGGTTCACTTCTTGATGTTCTCTCCGTGTTCTTTGGTTCCTTTTCTGTTTCTTCAACTTCTTGTGTATTAGATCTGGGATTGGCTTCGTCGTATTTGCATATATTACATATATTCATTTCATTCCTGTCTTTCGCTTTGTTTGTTGTTAAATTTTTCGGATTTACCTTTTCTGTCTCGTGGAAGCTTTTATTTCTTTGGAGTGTACTGTAGAGTTTATAATAATACTTAATTTGTTGACTGTTTGGTTTTCTTCGTTGGTTTGGTTCTACCCGGGTGCTATTGGTTTTGTCTGCTGTTGTCTTTCTTTCTCTCCTTTAACGATTGTATTTTATCCTATTTTTTATTCTTAAATCTAATTTTTAATTTTATATACATTGGATTAAATTTTTCCTGCTTTTTGTTTAAGTTGCGTCTTCTTCGTCCCCTGCTTCGTAGCTCTTTTGTCGCTTTGATTTTTGCGTCTCCGTCTTTCCGCTGTTTCGCTTTTTTCTTTTTGCTTGTATCTTCCTGGTGCCCCTGTGTATTCTCTTTCTGCCGGTTTCCTCTTTGTCTTTTTACTACTTCTTCTTTTTTATATTTGTACATTTTTTCCCCTTTTTACTTACTTTTTGTTTTATCTTCCATTTTATTCTATTTACTTATTTTTATCTTGTATCTGTGCGCCCCTACATCTCTTGCTTTTTCAGCAAGTGTTGTTTTATGTCTTTTAACGAATCCTGTATCACTTAAACATTTACTATTCTGTTTATTGTCATTGCGTCTTTGTTCCTTTGTGCTCGCTTTTGTCTCTCGCTTTTGTCGTTTCAGTCTCCTAACTTATTATTCCTTTTTTTCTTTTCTTTTCTTTGGATTTTTATTTATATATTTCTTGTTTACTATTTATTTTTATATTATCTTTTTTATTCTATTATTCTCATTCGTCCGTTGCCTCGTACTTTCGCTCTACTGTGTCCTTTTGTTTTTAGTTGTCCTGACTCTTTTCGTTCCTTTTTTTTCTTTCTCGTTCTCGCTGCTGGTTTTGTTGGTTTCCGTCCCTGCTTGGATTTGTTTCTTTTTCCTCTGTGTCTATGTTCTTTTAGTTATGGTCTGCTGCGGTCCCTGCGCGGGGGTGATCTCTCGTGATGGGATCAGCTGTGATGGCGTTTGCGGATTGAAATTCCATCCAAAATGTTTAGGGCGCGGGACCAGATCTCCAACCTGTGTGGAGTGTTCCGATATAAAGCCATGCCATGTTCTGAGGCTCGTGAAGAGCATAGTGTATACGCTTTCCGGCGATCTGACTCTTGTCGCCGATAGAGTCAGCTCTTTCTCTTCTCGCTGGGCGGATTTTCAGCTTCTGTCCGAGGACACCGGTACCCTCACCACTTAAATGGACAGGTTGTTGGGCGTAGTGGATGCTCTAGAATCAGCCTCTACTATCCTTTTAGAGAGATCCAATGAGATGTCTTCCCGTATTTCGGCTCTATCTGGCTCGCTTGATGAGGTCCATTCTACGCTTGCTGGCCTCGATCCCAACCCGCTTCCTCCCGGGGGCCCTTCTCCCATCATCCCCATTATTGACGACATTCGCCGCAATGTCAAACAGGTGAAAGGAGACCTATGCTTCTGGTCTGCGGCTGTCTCGGCCAACTCCGAGCTCTTGGGTTCTATCGCCTCTGATTTTAAGGTCCTATCCTCGCGTGACACAGCCTCTTCTGAGCTCCCTTCCGCCCCGTCCTGCACTGACGTCCGGCCTAGTCCTCCGCTCTCTGCTACCTCTGGCCTACCCTATTTCTCCGATTTTGGGTGGTCCCCCACCTCCCGTCGCACCTGAGTCCCACTCCTCTGACTCCGTGGTCAGGGATATTGTACCGGTCCGTTCCCCACCTGTTGATTTTCTCCCCGACCAGGCCTCGCGCCAATCCTTGCGCCGCTCTCGAGCTACTCGCGTGCGAAGGCGTCGTCGTGGTGCTGCTCGCGAACCCTCTGTGGCGCCCGAGGCTCCTGTCCTCGGCCTTCAGGTGATCTGGCTGACGTCGAACCAGCTGATGACGTTTCAGCTATTCGTTCCACGGGGGTTGCTGCCGACTCTATGCAGACTTTGTCGGCGAGTACTTCGTATTTTAGGACGGTTATCCTGAGACCAGCCAGACGGCCCAAATGTATTTTCGTATCCAGGGTGCCCCTGATACATCTGAGCGCGACGTCATTGACCACATCTCCACACTTGCGAGTATTCCCGTTGAGCGCGCCTTTTCGGCCTCTTTTAAGGTTTTTGTTCCCGACGACTCCTTTCCAGCGATTATCTCGCCTGACTTATGGCCTCCTGGCTCTATTGTTCGAGAGTTTGTCCCGAGGGCTCGTCCCGGCGTTGCTCACTCCAATACTCCAAAAAACTTGTCAGCGAGGTCTCCTTCTACTATGCCAACGTGACCGGGTTGCGCTCCAAAACCTCGCGCTTGTTCTCCACCTCCAGCTCCGCCGACTTTGATGTCATCTGTTTGACTAAGACCTGAGTTTCAGGTCTTTCATCGTGATCGCCACTCCGATTTGTGTGCTCCAGTTGGTGGTGGTGTACTCTGCGCTATTAGGGCCAATATCCCTTCCTCGACTTGGAGATTTTGTGCGTTACCTTAAACTTCCCCCAGAGAAATTTATATGTTTTACGGTGTATATCCCTCCTGGCTTATGACTTACTATCCGCCTCCATCAATAGCCTGAGCGATGCCTTGCTACCCGCCGATGAGGCCGTTGTCTTTGGTGATTTTAACCTCCCCACCGTTAACTGGGTTCAGTCCTCGGAGTCTGAAGGGCTCTTGCCTTGCCTTACCGGTGCTCCCCAGCACATTCTGTCCCTTCTGGACACCCTTGCCTCTGCGAGTCTTACACAGTGCAGCGATGTCGTGAACGACCTTGGAAGATCGCTGGACCTTGTTTTTTCGACCAATCCGGGTAGCTCATTTGTGAGAAGGTGTCCGACTCCCCTAACTTTGGAGTCCAGCCATTACCCTGCACTTCAGGTAATCATGCGTTTTGAGGCCCCCGATAAAGTCTTTTCCTCTCTTGCGGGACGGTCCTTCAACGTCAAAGCCGCTGACTTTTCTTCCCTCAATGACGGGCTCCAGGCTTATGACTGGGCGAACGTACTTGCTGAGCCCGACATTGATCGGGCCGTTTTCTCCTTCTATGACGTGCTTTATACCTGTTTTACTCAGTGCATACCGGTCTCCTTTTCGCGCTCCCCCAATTCATCTCAGCCATGGATGAATAGTTCCTTGAGACACCTGAAAAACCAAAAGAATAAGGAAAAGGTTCTGCTCCTCTAGGTGCGACGAGGACTACCAGGCCTACTACAACCTCTACCTTCGTTTCTCTCTCGATCTTCAGACGTCCTACAACAGATTTCTGTCCGACTCGAGACATATCTTCACTCTAACGCCAGACGGTTTTGGAGATTTATTGATTCTAAGCGACATAGTGACGGCTACCCTTCCTCCCTTAGGTTTGGTGATTGCGAGAGTTGTGACCCCGTCATTGTGGCCAATTATTTCGCCGACTTCTTCATCACCTCATTCTGTGATTCTGACTGTGATATAGTTTCTTCCGATTTTATCCACTTGACCAGGCTTCCTCATACTTCCCTTGAAACTAAGGACTTAGTTTTTGACGATGGTGCTGTCACCGATTATTTGTCGAGTTTGTCCAACGGATTTTCGTGTGGTCCAGTTGGTGTCCCTTCGTCCTTCCTTAAAAATTGCTGTTCATCTGTGTCCCCTATTCTTTGTCATTTGTTTAACCTGTCTCTGTCTTGTGGCCGTTTCCCCAGTCTCTGGAAGGATTCTGTGATTATTTCCCTTCACAAAAAGGGTGACAAGTCCAACATCTCCAATTACAGACCCATCGCCAACTTGTGTCATGTTGCGAAGGCGTTCGAGGCCTTAACCAGTGATGTGCTCCGTTTTCATTGTAAAACCTTTCTAGGCTCTTTTCAGCATGGCTTCATTAAGGGTAAATCTACCACCACCAACTTACTCGAATTTGTGCATCACTGCTTGCCTCTGATTGAGTCTGGCTAACAGGTTGATTGCATTTTCACTGATTTTAGTAAGGCCTTCGACAGAATCGATCATGGGATTCTTGTTCATAAATTTTGTTTGCTCGGGTTCCCACCGCTTTTTGTTAGCTGGTTGTCCACTTACCTCTCTGGGCGCACCCAACGTGTCTTGTTTCGTGGTGCCTTATCCAATGAATTCTTTATTTCTTCTGGGGTGCCTCAGGGCAGCATTCTTCTTCTTATTTTTATTAATGACGTCTCGGTGCTCCTTTCTAGCTCCAAGATTCTGTGTTATGCAGATGACGCCAAAATATTCCGTGTCGTCTCCCGCGACGACGATTGTGCTCAGTTGAGATCCGATATTCACGTTTTTCACGACTGTTGCTCTAGTAACCGTCTCCCTCTTAATATAAACAAATGTACCATAATGACCTTTAGCCGCGGAAACTGTCCCATTCTCTTCGACTACTCTTTGGATGGCAGTGTCTTGAGTAGGCTACATAGGGTCAAAGATTTAGGGGTTGTTCTTAATTCCCGCCTATCCTTTGAGGATCACATTGACTTCGTGGTGAGTAGGGCTAATTCCACACTGGGTTTTGTGAAAAGATGGTCCAGAGAACTTGACGATCCCTATCTAACTAGGCTCCTCTTTTGCACATTCGTTAGACCCATTTTGGAATACGCTTGCCCGGTTTGGGATCCCCATTTCGCTGTCCACATCAACCGGATTGAGGCTGTTCAGCGTAGATTTCTTAGGTTCGCTCTCCGCGACCTTCCTTGGCGCGATCCTTTATCCGTCCCATCACATCATGCTAGGCTCGGACTGATTTCTCTTGATTCCCTTGTAAAGAGACGCCGAATATATAAGACAACTGAAGTGCCATCTGATAATAAAGATAGCTAAAACTTCTTTATCGGTTACGCTATTGTTTCTTTCATGAATATTCAATGTCCTTGAGACATAGTATATTGGATGACCTTCTTGTCAAAGAACAGATCCAATAGCATACTCACTTGCATCTGTCATTACGACAAATTTTTTGTCGTAAACGGGAAATTTTAAGATGGGGTGAGTTATCAATAGTTTCAACTTCTCGAAAGCTTCTATGAATTGCGGATTGAAGTTGTTTGTATAGGATTGGAGCCAAATTGAATCGAGGAAAGTCCCTTCAGTTGTGGTGCCTCAAATCCTAGCCCTTCTTTATATCTAGAAATGGTCAGTTCGGTTGTTCTGGCTAGACTAAAATTATTTTTGACAGTACAGTCTGATTGGATATTATTAAAGTAGATTTTAATATAAATATTTTATTAATAATATAATCAAATAATAAACTTTTACTTAAAATAAAAAATATTAAATTTGTAGCTACTGCTACACGGATCCTTTATATTTTAATTTTCATGTCTTTTTTCAAGTATTTAATCAAAGGGTGTGCAACCTTTGCATAGTCCTTTATAAATTTTCGATAGAATCCCGTCATTCCTAAGAAACTCTTTAATTTTTTCTCCGTCTTTGGGGGTTCGACTCTTTTAATGTTTTCAACCTTGTTACTAAAAATTTTCTGTAATGAACTTAACTGTTCCTCCAGAGTTGTTGAGAGAACGAGGATGTCGTCTAAATATACGACACATATCCGGTTAATATATTCCCTCAGTATTTCGTTTATCAACCGTTAAGATGTGGCAGGTGCGTTCTTCAACCCGAACGGCATCCTGACATATTCATAAATACCTGCTGGTGTTACAAACGCACTTTTTTCTATGTCTTTTTCTGCAACTAAGATCCGGTACGCTTTTACCGGATCTAAGATGCTAAAGTGCTGCGCATTTCCCAATTTATCTAGAATGCTATCTATGTTTGGTAATGGGTATTTGTCATCCACCGTGACTTGATTTAGCCTGCGGTAGTCTACTACGATTCTGTACTTTTCAATCCCTGAATTATCTTTCGTTTTTGGAATAACTATAATAGGAGAGCCGTATACTATTACTCTTTCTAATAATGCCCTGAGCTTCCATCTCGTTCATTTGTTTTCTTACCTCAGCCTCATTGAGGAGGATACCTATATAGTTTAGAGTTTCTTTGTTCATTCGTCATAGTTTTGATGTCATGAACAATACTAGTCGTACTAGTAAGCCTATCCCTTTCCCTATATAGCAATTTCTTATGTTTTTCTAACAAATTCATTATACCTCTCTTTTCTTTCCCGTTTAAGTGATTTAAGGAAATATTCGTTAAGTCACTTTCTTCTAACATATTTACCTCTTCTTTAAATGTTTTATTTAAAAATTGTATTCTTACATCATTGTTTAATATAATTTCTTGATTTTCCATGTCTATTAACTTTACGTTATTTTCCACCCAATCCATTCCTATCAAAAAGTCATATGTTTTATCTAGATTGATTTTTACCCATCTCATCCTTATATATCCGGTTGGCTAAATTCTTTAGGACACTTTGTCTTTACATATTCGGTGTCTTTTTTGAGTTGCCCTTTTATTGTGCTAATTTGTATTTTATCCCCTCCTATGCTTTCATATATTTTACTTTTAATATTTCTTGAATTTAATAAGCTAATCGTGGATCCAGGTTCTATCATAGCGACATATTTTGTTTCTTCTACGGTAAGAATTGTATAAATTTTCTTCTTCTCCGAGGCTAGTTTATAAAAAGCTCATTATGACTTAATTGATTCGCTTCATGTCTAGTACTTATAGTATCGATTTCCATTGGCTGGATCTGATTGTTGTCCATGCCTCTGTTTGGTAGTTGATTCCTTAACTGCCTAGTTCCATTAATAATCAAATTACTATTTTGACACTGACCAGGATTGTTGTTATTGTTCCTCCATTGAGTGGAATTACGATTATTGTTAAAATTATTTTATCTTGCTTGTCCCGATTGATTATGAAAATTATTTTGTCTTACGTAATTATGATTTGGTCTTGATGAATTTGGTCTTTGACGGTGTCTATCATTTGTGTTTGGATTTGATTTAAACAAATTCAAATTATATTGATCTTGACCAATGTATTTATTTACAACTAATCTAATCTCTTCTGAGCTGAATTTATTACTTAATTCGGCTGCTAATGCTCCAGCCGTAATTTCCTTAATTTTTAATATTAACACACTGTTTAAGTTGTTTACTATTTCAATTTGAAATGCACTGAAAATTGCGCAGTCTGATATGTCGTTTACTATAATTCTAATTTTATCAATCAATTCTACAATTGAACTTAATTTTAAACAATTGATTTCCGGCATGATATGTCCCTGGTTCTTTGATGGTTTGTAATGAATTTTCAGTTTCTCCTTACATTCCTCCCATGTTGCTGGAGGCGAAGTATCCAAGTAGATTTTTGCTGACCCCAATATCTTCTCATTATAGATGATTATGTAAGTCTGAGGCGCCGGATAACCGTAGTCTTTCAGTGCTCTATCCACTGATGGGATTAATGCAGGTAACGTTCCAGGTTGTCCCTCAAAACTGGGTAAGTAGCGGAGTTCTTTCTCAATTCTGCTCCTAAGGGATGGTGGTTGAGTCTGTCGGTTTATAATATCGGTCAGCAGGATTAAACTCTTCATCATTTCGCCTGGTCCCTGTTGTTGCTGTTGTGCCGTTCCTCTAATATCATTGACACTTCTATTTCTTAAATACCACCTCTCCTTTCTGTTGTGTTCGAGTGGCCCGTATCTTTACTGCTAACTAAATTTCACCTTGAGCAGCTGCGTTTCGCACTTCGAAACAGTTTACACACAATATTCTGTTATTTATAATGCAAAGATAATAATAAGAAATTTCTTGCACTGTTATCGTTCGTTTCACTGGATCCGTATGCTTCAGCGAAGGATCTTACCAACTGCGCAATTTATATAAATCGATACCGATTTAAAAAAAAAAGGAACTCCAATTTTTGATTAAGTAGAAAGATTCGACTTCAAAAGGAAGTAAGAATGAACAACAATACTTGCATTGTTTAATTATAACTTTATTTTCTTAATCGTCTTTCAATTCTATACAATTACTTAAATGATATTCTGTAACTTATATTCCGTACTTGTTTTAGGTAACGATCGCGATAGACTGACTCTTGGTTATCTTTACAAGTTTCGTGAATTCCTGTCTCAGTTAGAGCAACGTGACATGTTTGATAAGCTAAGCTTTTGTTACAGTTTACTTAACGTATAATTACAATTTGTAAGACGTGACGATATTTGATGTGGTAAGCGTTTTTCATGAGAACGGAAATTAACGTCTGAGTCTTTACCATGCCCTTGGCTTAGGTTTTACATTTATTTTATACGAATCAGGTAGATTCGTTGCTGGCTCGCTTTTACTTGAAGTGGGTTAAAGGTCAATGTATGTAACTCGCACGAGCAGGTTTACGTTATGTGAGTAGAGACTGCACTAATTTTAGTCATCCCTAAGGCAATGGAAGGGCAGCCTTTGTACTGACCATTTGTTTTATTTGAATTAAAATTTAAAGCTTTTGTATTGAAGTGTATTATGGAACATGGAGTATTTAGGTTTAAATTTATTTGCTCTTGGGGTAAGCATATTTACTATTGGGTTAAACTTACTTACTCTTGGTTTAAATAAATTTGCGAGTGATATATTTATATATAATATGTATTTAACATGTTGAACTCACCATGGAATACATGTAGAAGATGTAACATGTGATTCTTAGGAAATTAAACCGTGTTCCGTAGAGCTCTTGTTTAAACTTGTTATCTTTCCTTTTATAAGTGACCTTTTCTCTTTAACCTTTTATCCTTTTTAAAATTTGGCAGCCAACACCCTTGATTTTACATACTTTTCTAACCCTATCGCGGATCTCACAACTAGAAAATTTGCAAATCGTCGCTTGGGGCATGGAAAATCATGCTTGTAGAACCCAATGTTGTATTATAGTTCTACAAATCTAAGGCAGAGTTTAAATTACGTTTAGGATAATTGACAATCAATAACAAATAAGATTTAATATTGAAGCTCTCGAAGCATCAAATTAACTTAGCACTTCTTTTGTAAACATAATTTTACGTCTACTATTCTAAAGAAATCTTTAATCTGGTTCCTTGCAAGGCTCTCTTTTCAGAACAACATTCTTTAATTCACGTCAAAATCAGCCGTATCGCAAATTTTTGGGAACCTTTCTTAAGCCGAGCAGTACGAATGAGAAACGGTTTACCATCCTGTATTTTTCGTTCAACTTATGAGCCCCGTGCGTTCAAAAGAGCCGCACATTTTTACTTTCATTTTCTATGAAACCAATGCTACTAATGATAAAAATAAATATTCTCCTCAAAAACCGAAACTGATCGTTATAGATGGCTAAAAGAATGTATTACACGATGGTATGCAGTATTACCACCCTTGGCAACACATTTTCCCTCAGGAACACTATTATCATAATCATAGCTCGTGCCATTTTTCCAATTTGTTATGTATCTGCTCAAGAAGACTGTTAAATTTATCTAATTTTGATTAAATCCGAATCTTTCTAACACTGTTGCCCTCACAGCTTTTGACTTATGTAGGGTGACAACCCATTATGGAAATAACATTATAATTTCTTCCTATATTTTATCCTCTACGAATTACATCAGCCCTCGGAAGAGCCAATTAAATTTCTTCCATCGCAGTCCTCTAACCAAATTAAGTATTCTCTCGGAGAAATGCATTTTTCGCTCTGATGAATAATGTATGAGGACGCTTCCAACAGAAATTATTCGATTATTCACTTTCAAAGTGATATCACCGCAGAATGAACGAATTTTGATGTTTCTTTGCATTATATTTAAAATTTATTGAGATTAGTGCAGTTTTAAAGTATATTTGAAGTGAAAAATTCAAATTATAATAAAAAAATTGTGTTGATTGCAAAAATTAATGTAAAAATTATTCAAGATTTCAAGATGTGGGTCAAATTTGATTTTTACGTGCAAGTGTACTTACAAATATTGATTTAAGAACTTTAAACTTTAAGTTGAGGTTGGTACTGTAGTGGAATGGGAGGGCTATCTACCAAGCACTATGATTATGCAATACCCTATCTTAATTTTACTAGTGGTTTCTATTAAAGTAGGGTGACAGCAAGAAAAACATTTACGTAAATATTTTAATTATAAAACTTATCAAAACTCTCGTTTTATATTCATATTGAAATACCAGTTCACATTCGAGAAATTGATAACAAATACTGATTAAAGTTCTAAGATATTATTTATCTAAGTGGGAACGGAACTTTTAATTAGTTTAAGTTTGCTTTACAAAATACACTTTAAAAACACTTCCGACACTTAAAAACGTTTAAATGAATCTGGAAGCCTAATTTCCTTCCCCGTTTTTCCCATGAATAATAAAACCATATGATTCTCAACACTAAAACATCACACTGCGGGAATTTAAACCGATGTAAATTGTGTTGCTGCTCTTTATACGGATTATAAAGAAGTAACACTTTTTTTTTACGCCGGCAGCAGACCAGCACGTGCTTGCTTAATAAGCATACCAAATATTTCTCCTTTTCGATAAAAGTGTATATAATTCTCTCTCTCTCTCTTTAACATGGGTATTGTTTTCATAAAGTGTATATAACTCTCTCTCTCTCTCTTTTACATGATTATTGTTTTCATGTAAGGTATGTATATTTTTCCTTTATGTAACTCTGGTTTAATTTGTTTTGCTTTTCTTGTTTAATTTTATATGTATGGAGTACTCATTTCATAGTGGTTATAATTCGTTAGCCACAATTTTTGAAGAAATCTCTTTTTTGCAATAATTAGGCGCAGCCTAAGGGATTAAATAAATTGCAATGACAAAATGGGTTACTTCATCTATTTCGTTTTTAGTTCTACCAGCTTAAACGAGTATATTATTTCATTGATAGCAGATAAGCGAAGCGTCAAAAGAAGCTTTAGCTCCTCGATGATACTCTAAGTGTAATTCAATAATTGAGAGTAACTGCTTGAGCGCCAATAGGGGCTTTGTATTCTTCATAATTGGCTGATTGCTTTAAAACCCAGTGGTTGTGTACTAACTCGATTTAACAAAGCCAAGGACTTAATTATTTGGCTGAACTTACACTTAACTTTTCACGATCGTGTTCGACGCTATAGTTAGAAAATCAAATGTTCTTTAGATTTCACTTTTTTATGCTTGCTGTATTTGTCCGCCGGGGGAGTTCACCGTGAGCTTTTTGAAAAAACTTTTATTTACATCCCTACCTGAAAAGCTTAAACTCGTTGAGTAGGAGTCCTCTGTTTTCCAGTCCTTGAACATATCATACCTGGTTCGCCCTTTCTGAATTTCTAAGACTACTGAGACTGAGGTTAGAAGCTCCTATCCTTGAAGGAAAACGGATATAATACAAATCTTCCAAATATCTAAGTGCACTTCTACATCCACGTGGAATCCCCATCTGAAAAGAATTACAAAAAAGGCTTTTATAGAAATCTTGTTCTGTCGAAGACTCTTCGGTAAGACCTGGGGCTGGACACCTACTCCACTGCAGCTATGAAGCTATTCTGGACCTCCTTCCCTTACATCTTTGCTTAAAAAAGGAGGCACGAGCACAATAAGGCTGCATAATTCAAATCTCCTCAAAGCAGGCAATCTGACTGTTCACAGGAAAATACTTGAAGAATTTAAGGACGACCCTGTGATTCATTCATCTCAGATGTGATCTCGGAAAGGCATAGCAGAAAACACTGGTTTTATAACAGACAGATCTTTGAAAAGGGAGCTTTAGTTTGCTACACGGATGGTTCCAAAATGGGTAACAAAACGAGTATCAGAAAATATGCGCCCAGATTAAGGCTGTGTAAGTCGCTCGAAACTTCAACAACCATCTTTCAAACAGAGCTACACGACATTGAATTCTTTGCAATCGAGATTACTCAAAGAGGAATTCGCAGTGCCAAAATATATAAATGTCAGACAATCAAGCGGCACTCAACCCTCTATGGTCTAATATGTCTGAGTCCAGAATTGTCTGGGAATCATGTGGCCTAGGTTTCAGTACACGAAGGCATCGGACTTGCTTTTTGGCTACTCAGAGAAGCCAGTAGACAATGCGGATCAGATCATCAGAGGACCGACGGTAGCACTCTCACTGGACAAACAGTCCGGGGTTAAAACAGCAAAGAGGTTTGCAACCTACTCAAAACTGAAAACAGAAGCGTTGATCTCACGCAGCAGACCGGATTTAAGGCTTATAAGACCAGCAGAAGAAGATATCTCTCCCCTCTGATTGGAAGAGGAGCAGGCGGCAGAAAGCATCCTCTGTCACTGCCAGGCTCTCAGCCGAATTGGGAGAAGACATTTCGCTGAGGCTTTCACATCACTGCTAGGCATAGCTAAAGCCCTCAGGAAATTTTAGGTCTAATTAAAGAACTAAAATTCGATCGGTATAGAATCTGGTCGCAAAAGTACAATTCGGTCGTAATAACAGAAGGGTAATATATGTAATAATATCTAGTAATAATAATAATATTCCTATATTTCCTAATTATAGAATGTACTAAAATACAGCAATAATTTCTTAGATCAGGAATCCCCAATATTGGCTGATCCTCAATATAATTGTTTTTATTTATATTGGTTATTTTAGCAGCGTATAGGGTATATAATAATGCACAACCTTCCTAAACTATGAATTACCTAAATGATGGTTAAGATCTAGTCAGTATTTGGCAACTTGTTACACACAGCCACATCTTTAATGATGACAGTCAGCTATTTTCCTTTGACCTTTTGACAGTTTTAAACTTAAACTTAGACTTTATATATCTTAAAAAAATATTTGAACTCCGGTCCGGATATATATTCAATTTATTATTATATTTTTAATTTTTTTATTTATTATTGTCTTAATTATTAATGGAGTTTTACGGGAGGACTGGAAAAGTGGCGAACGGCTCTATGGAGAGGGCATCTGCTTGGGAACAGAGGTTCCCGAAGTAGAAACTTCGCCCGGTGCTGCATCTACCCCATCTCACCCAATCATGTTCTAGTTTGATTTTTCAGTTTCGCTCAATTTTGTTACACAAATCTCTCTCATGCAAACTGAATCAGACTTGGCGTATACAAATATACTTAAAGAAATAAGTGAAAGTATCAATGACTTCACTAATCTTAGTCTTTTATTTTGCTCGAGAAATTCAGCTGAAAGCCATAAGTGACGTAGACTGCTATTTATTTTACGAATGGACATAATCACAACAAGTAAAGCTGGAATTAATTACTACGTGAAGTTTTCAACATAAGGTAAAATTGATAATAATTGAATAGTTTAAGGAGGTAACGATTTTTTCTGTATAACCACGAGATATCAGGAGACCTGTAATTTCTTAACATTTATTTCTAGAAGATTGGACTTAGACCACTCGTGTAAACGTGACAGGTCATGATGCTCAAATAAACTCATTAAACAATCCGCATACATTAGCACTTTCACGTCCTGAGCCACGCTACGAAGATTGTAATGGGTCTTTTCCCTGAAACCTCAATAGAGGGGTTGCCGGGAGCTCTGGAATCGTCCAAGGTTCTTTTTAAAAATAAAAGACTCAGTTACAAAATAAATTGATAAATTCTAAATATTATTCAGGTATTTGTTTTCCTTATGTCTAAATATCCAATTTTCTCCCATACTTTCTTATATTTTACTTTCTATTGATACTGGGATGATGGCTGGAGGGAAAAGATAAGTCGACACTGTTGAAGAGAGAGATGATATTTTAGTTAGCTTAATCTAGCTTATACGTAGTATTCACGTTTGTATCGTCGTCGGTGATTTATGTGTACGTTGACTGACCAACAGGCTACGCCACAGAAGGTCTGTGTAAGTGTGCGCAACTAACAGGCTACGCCACAGAAAGTCTGTGTAAGTGTAAGCGGTATGACCAACAGGCTATGCCACAGAAGGTCGGTGTAAGCGGGAACGACTAACAGGCTACGCCACAGAAAATCTACGGGTCGGGACAGGTAAAACTAACTACTAATTAGCTACGGTACGGTAGACTTTTTTAAGTCAATTATAAACTACGAGGGCTTACTTGTGCTTGGAGCTTGGGTCCTACTTATAATGCCGCAGCACTATTAGTGTGAATCTGACCACTTTCATGGTACGACTGCTCGAATTCTGTACGGTGATGCTTGCTTTTATACTTTTGGCGAGGCCTAGAATTATTCCCCACCACTATTTTCTGGCTTTTTACTATGAATCAACTTCATACAACGGAGATGCACACACCCAACTGATTATGGGTTGTTATGCAGAGAAGAACAATGTGTGAATTTCACAAACCCACGCTGCCAGAAGAATATCTGGTTTCCGTGCACAAGTTCCCTATGACTCAGCTAACGGATGACGTAACGCACATTTTCATGCCCGCTCACTGAAACATTTTTGAGTGGCGCCTTTGTACTGCTTGAACCAATTATTTGCAACGGAGACGCACACACCCAACTGATTATGGGTTGATGTGCCAAGAACAATGCAGCTGGTGGGAATAATTGGGTCTTTATCTGTTTCGGTACGCAAGTCTCTTTTGCTTTTATTCGTTGATTACGTCATGCATATTTGCAGACCATGTAACTGGAGTTTTTATGGGCATGTACAACGAAGAATTTGTACAAAAAGTGAAATGTCCATAAAATAACATGGGCGACGGCGTAAATTTATGTACGGAGCAAAATGCTTCGTTACATCTCCCCCTCTCTTCGGTAGTGGTCGACTACAACAGGAATGGACTTTTATTCGGAATTCTTCTTACTTTCTTTTTTTTCAAACTTAATCTAACAAAACATATATACTTTGGTCTTCATTACTGTCTAGGTTAAAAGGCGGCTTCTTTTGTTTCGGTCAGTCTTCCTTCGGAAAGGTATCATCTGGGTTGACAGGCAGCTTCTTCTGTCTCGGGTGGTACTCCTTCGGGACTGCATTCTCTGGTATGACAGATTATTACTTCTGTCTCGTTCGGTCTGACTTCGGATCGGAATCATTGGTATTGACAGATTATGGCTTCTGTCTTGGTTGGTCTTCCTTCGGAACGGAATCATCTGGTTTGACAGATTATTATTTCTGTCTCGGTCGGTCTTTCTTATGAATGGTTTCATCTGGTTTGACAGATTATTTCTTCTGTCTCGGTCGGTCATCCTTCGGAACGGTTTTATTTGGTTTCACAGATTATGGCATCTGTCTCGGTCGGTCCTCCTTCTGAACGGTTTCATCTGGTTTGTTTGGGATAATTTTTCGGAGAAGGATTTTGTGAGGAAGGAAATCTGAGGTTCTTTCTTTATCACTTGTGAGGATAACATCTCTAGGCCTTCGTTGTTGGCATTGGTCTGCAAAATAAATGGCACTTTAAGATCTGGACAAGATCTCTTTGGACAACTCTTCTATTTGGATCGGTTGCATGGTTGTGATTTCCGGTGCTTTACTTACTTGACTCGGTATATTAGTGAGGTGTATTTCTAACTCACACTTACGTAGTAAGTCCATACCGATCAAGATTTTTATTTAGTTTGTTTTGCGGAACGGGCTTTCGCATAACATAGTTGCCAGAGTTGCATTACATAGTTGGCAAAACATCTAAAAGCCCCTCAATCCGATCGCCGTAGATGAAATGGCGTTTGAATAGAACTCGGCTATGTAATCAGTTTAGTGGGCTTCTAAGACCGAATTGAGGCACGGCGCCTATTAAGTCCCTTCTCAATCGAAGTTTTCAACACATGTAGGACACCCAACCTTCTGCGCTTCTTTATGGGTATTTAGATGGATTAAATTCTGGAATTAATGCAATATTTGAGTACCTAACCGATCTTCGTGTTTATTTGAAGAGTATTTTTCAAATGTAAGTACATTTCTATCTTCAATATACTGTTTTCCCACCTTAACAGTTGCAATTCAGAGTTATTTATCATCACATTCATTGTCTTCAGTTCTAACCTCAGAACAACGTTCCTTCGCAAGGGGTTCGATATCGGTCGTCTGGGTCTCCATGTTGTCATTGATGCCATCATAACTGGCTAATTTTATATAGTAAGAACTATAGAACCTTCTACTTTTAATACACAGGCTTCATGATTATTTGTTTGTTCAAATCAGTTTTAATGAATCATATTCATACACACGACTTATGATCAATACAGCAACAAAAACTCAAATTAATTTGACAATGTCACTATTATTTCTCCTATCCCTCTATTTTTTGGTTAGCCACACATGTTATCTTCAAAATTTCAGCTAATAAATTACACTACGAATCTCTTTACATATGTATGATATTTTATTATTCGCCTTAGTCTTCACCACAACTATCTGTATCTTGGAAAGTTGCTAATTTCTAAAGAACTGTGCTAGTTTTAAATATCGTTTTATTTTTCCTGTAATACTTACATAAACCTCTTTCAACTCTAATTATTTGCGACTTTTCGCTTTGAAAACTTCGGTGATAGGGGGAGGGGGGGGAATGGTTTTTTAGACATTTTTTATCATAGAATTAATTAATTTAATTTATTTTGACCAAATGAAGCCTTATATGATACATCACTTGAACTTTTGATTTCTCCTTACTATTCTCCTTTATATTAAAAATAAAAATATTTTTAAAAATTTTTTTATTTGCCATTGGCAGGCATTATTTAATGGGTAAAGTGGGGTAACATATTAAAAGGATTCGATTCCACATTATAAAATGTATTTTCATTTTCTTTTATGCCGCATAGTTTTCGACTTACGACTTATATTCTAAGATTTCAAAGCGAAATATCTGAAATAATTAGAGCTCTTAGAAGATTATATAAGCACTACGGGAAAAATAAAACAGTGTCTCTGGCACTAATTTTTAGAAATCAGCAACCTTCCACGGTACGGAAACCTCGATGCTCGAGCCCGACGCGCACTTGGCCGGAATTTTTTTTTTAAACAAAGCCAACAATGCCACGGCATCCTTCAATTAAGCGGGTTACAAACCTACCTATTCTATCCCAGAACGAGGTTTGCTCTTTGAGGCTGAAATGTTCTGGCTTGCGCGTGGATGGGATAGATACCAGTATTCGCTGGCGAAAGTGGCAATACATAGGCCACACGCTAAGAAAAAAGCCAAACAAAATCGCACAACAGCCTCTAGATTGAAACCACTACTGGACTCTAGAAAGACCCCGTATTGAACGACGGCGCAACACATGGAGTAGACCTGTAGAAGAGGAAGGTACTCGGAACAACAAATCCTCGCCGCAGTTGAAGGTGTTGACGCAGAACCCCACCAGGTAGAGATTCGGTGTGGTAGACGCCCTATGCTCCACAAGGTGTTAAAGCAACCAGAGAGGGAATAACAATTATTAAAGACTTTTAACCACAAACAAACTTAACTTAAGTCATTCCCAGGTAATTGTTTTAAATTTTTCAGCTGTTTCATATATTCATATACAACTTCCGACCGAAAAGCAAATATAGGATCATTTTAGCCAAAACCTTTGGGACAGTTTAAATAGAGTACGCTGGGCCAAACAATTAATTCTGCTTCCAGGACTCAAACTAGTACTTTGGCTACGATCTGCCTTTAGACCATTTCAAGCAGATTTCTGTATATTTTTCAAGAAGGTGTTGCCGATTTGAAAGTTTCATGTTACCCGTACTTTAATTTTTAACAAAATTTAATTCCTTCTCATCCTAGTGGTAATTAACTCTGCCGTTTTCGGTTAAACAGTGGAGCTTGTTTCAGGCAAAAACGTTTTTTTTATTATTAATATTGTAGATAGACTTCGTTATATTTTTATTGAAAAATATAACGGTATAAATGAAAAATATGTGTGCTTATATTCACCGTTTATTGCGGTTAAGCTATTATAACAGATACAAGTCCCTTATCGTTCTTTAATTAAATATTTAAATATTCGTCGGTTGTTGTATATACATAGAAAGATGCATTAACTACGCATATATTTGCTATACAATTTATTTAATAAAAATTGTACGTAATTTAATTTATCATAAATTTATCAAAATAGTTCACTTTATTAACACTTAATCTATCTTAACTACGTTGTCGAATTGCATAAATTTTCAGATATGAAATTGTGACACATGTACTGAAATTGATACAATTTTGACTTAAACTAATCAAAAAATGTTAGAACAATAAAATACTTATCCTTTGCACGTTTTATCACTACCACCACCACCTATAAACACTTGCACTTGTGCATATAAATTTTTTACCTTATCCCATGCACTTAGAAATGTCAATTTTTTAACTAGATTGAGTTGATAGTCGTTGTAAGCATTTGAACTCGTTCCAAAAATTGAGAGAGCTTCAGTGGAGAGCTCGTCTTTTTATACCCTTTTCGGCGGCAATTTTTTATATCAGTGATGTCCAAACCTATGCTCGCAGGCAAGTGAGCTTTTGAGCTTTTAAATTCGTATATTCACATGTTTGGTTGTTTTCGGTTTACTGTTTTTGCGTTTTTTAATTGTTAAAGCATATAAAAGTTAAAAAAATCGTCATATTTAAGTAGTTCTGTAAGCAATCATACAATATCTTAAGATATCCAACCTTTTGCATGCATTTTAAGGTTCAAAAATAAACAAACAGTAGGAAATGCTTCTAAAGCTTTTAAGCATTCCTCACATTAAGTGGTGTGAGTTTGGCCATCACTGTTTTATATGATTCACAATGAATTTTAATTAATTATGAAACAATTGGCTTTTGACTCATTCCTTTAATTATTTCAATAAAAAGGAATGAGTCAAAGTTCATTAGCAGTTTAATTTTTCATTTGCATGCATTTTTTAATTGGCAGAAATTTATTAATCACCATTTAAATTTCAAAAATTCTGCATTTGACTCAATATGGCTTCCTTTGCCATATCTGAGAATCAGATTTGTGGAACTTAAAATGATTATTTTTTCGCTCTCGCTTTTTCTCTTTCGCAGCAATGGTGCTTAATTGTCAATTTTATTTAATTAAATAGTTCGCGTCAGGTAATAATAATTACCTTTCTGGCAATTCCTTCGCGTTCTTCAGTCGCGAATTAATTAATTTGGCGTTTCGTCTTGGCAATTTAACAGTTGATTTTTCACTTTATTCAGCAAGTTTTATCAGGTAAGTGGTGTTTTTTAATACGTCTAGTGATTTGTTATAAGTATTATGTGTGTAAAAGACATTAAAAAGTTGTAAATTGCGTGAAATTTACGTATAGCAAAAAGTGTGTATACTTGTAAAGTTTGCATGAATTTGCACAATTTTTGCTAAAATATATATTATAATTGTCAAGTTTTATGCATAGCATGAACCTTGTTTTAATGTTTACAAAATTTCATTATGTAAATTTTATGAAATTTGAAGCGATTTGTGTTTGTTTATGTATTGACTGTTGTTATAGCGCCAAGAAATTTGCTTTTTGGCTAATTTCGAAGTAAATTCATGTAAATAAATTGTGTTTTATATGATTATTGTTTTAACTAATACTTCATTTGCTTAATTCAACTATATTTTTTTCATTGTAGAGCTTTCATTTCGTATGTGAGGTAAGTATTAATGGACTTTTCCTGTTTGAAAATGTTTTAAAAATCCTTTTTTCTAGGTGAAATTCGCTCCGTTGAATGGTCCCGTTCAACAGTTGCTGGCTTATGGTATGGACTCCACATTTGTGATAATGGTAGAATATCATCGTTCCATCTGCTCTGACGCGTAGCCTCGCCTGATATCTGTTATGCAGATTGATAGTTTTTTCACGACTGCGCTTCCTTTGTATTTCCTCCACATTGAGGCGCATGAGCACATATCTTGGAAGATATATGTAGGTTGGTGCCTTCCTCAGTTATAAAACGCTGATAACTGTTGTCCTTTCGCATGTAGAACTAGATATTTGTAGTTGGTCAAAGACGGTTTGACGGATTAATACGGCGAGACGTAGATCCATTGATAACAGGAGTTTGCTCAGCTGGTGGTTCCGTTTATGGTCTTGGCTGGAGATATCGCAAATTATAGTTTCGGTCTGGTGATGGAGTCTTGCTAATGTTCATCAGCTCTAGACGCAGTTCCTTACTGGGTGTCATGGATCCTGGACCTCCTGGTTGGGTGAAGTCAATTCGTAAAGCATCGTCCAAATCACCTGTAAACGTGTAATGTAGACACTTGCCATGCACTAGATTTATTATTGTTAAAACCAAATTTTGAATTCGAGTTCGTTTCGCTTAAGTTCCATAGTTAAAACAACAAATTTACTAATTAATAAATTAATTTCCGAATTCTTAGAAGTTAGGATAAATAAAACAAAATAATTAATAAGCATAATAGAAATTTAATTTGAATTCAATAAAAGAAAATAATCGTAATTATAAGAAAAATAACTCTAATAAAAGAAAAATAATTTCTAAAATTAATTAATGAAATAAAAAATATTAAAACTACGTTGAAAAAAGTTGTAAATGAATGCTGTAGTTGTCCTAAAAGAAAAACTAAATGAATACATAATCGAATGCATCAACAAACGTTACAAATGTTGAGAACAAAATACGACCAGTGAAAATAGAGGGATTATTTAATCCCTCAGCGCATGATCTGCAAATGCATTTCCGGCAAATCATCTGCTTTTCTTTCTTCCGAACGCTCAAAGTTGAAAGTGGCGTAAAAGAAAAGTTGTATTATTGATATTTTCAATTTTAAATCCTCAATACAGAGGTATTAATAAAGTCCATCGAAACCAGTGTGCTTTCGAGGGAAAATGTAAGTACGAGAATTCGTTAAAAATTATCCCAAATCATTCAAGAAAAACTTAAACCAGAATACCAGGGAGAAATTGCATGCAGCATTATTGAGGCAACTAAAACAAAGACAGAAACTACAACTGCAACTACAGTTAATGATAAATCAGCGCTATCATCGCAAAAATCAGGAACGAAGAAATTCATCTAACAAGACTCTCCACGTGGATATCAAACATCCAAAAAAGAAGTAACAAGTAACTTAATCTAACCCATAAATAACCAAAAACTTGCAATTAAAATAATAATAAATACTAATGTTCAAGAAAGCAATACTAATATTGCTAAAGAAGATGAAAATTTAAACAAGGTATTTAAATTAACAACAGTGTCAATAAAATGAATCTACTTGGAAATAGAGAAAATTATACCAAGACAAATTTTAATCTCTGACACTGCTTTCAGAAAAACTAGAGCAACTTGAAATATTTGATTAACCTCAAAGAATTACTCAAACTCTGAAATCAAAAATTTTACGAAATTAAATTTAGGAAAAATATAAAAGGAAACTCGTATACAAATTTAGTTAATCTTCACTTTAATTCACACTTATACAAGTTTATATACGACTCGGTAAATTAATTTTCACTGTTAACTAACTGTCGTAAAAATAAAATGTTCAGCTATGATATGGACAAGAAAATAATCAACGGTTAATGAATTTCATACATGAATAGCATTACCGTAAAGGCATAAATTATTCAGATGAAAATTTCATTAGATTGATTATTTGCACAATAGTTGGGCCTAACTGATTTAAAACCTTTATTCTTTTTACATACAATGATAATTCACTTCAATTCAAAATTCACTCAAAAACAAATCTTAATTACACTGCTGAAATAAAATGGTTAAGTAAAATATATAAAAATTCAAAAAAAGAACAAAAAAATTGAATAAAATTATTTAATTCCGTCGCCAAAAATGTCCTTGTAGTCAAATGCTAATCTAAGCATATTTTGACTACTTACTTTAAGTTCACTTTCAAGTACTTTAATTAAAATTTTGAAATTTATACCGAAAATCATTCACGCAATAAAAAAATATTATTTGAAAAAAATTGAATTAATGTTTTGTTATAAGACACAAAAAAACTTATAAAAAACGAAACCCTCGTATTATTCACTGAATTATTAAGTTATCTTCACGAAAAAATCAAATTCAACAAAATTAAATTTTTCAAAAGAAGATAAAAACCTTTTTTCCTAGATTGCAAACGGCTGCCAAACTCAACTTTTGTCAAAGAATTTAAATAGACTTATCACACCTTTCACTTGGTTAAAATTCACTACTAGAATGAGAGTGAGTTGACATTTACAATGCCCTTTTATGCTTTCTGCTATCGCCATTTCCCCTCCAAAAATTACAAATTACTATTATTTTACGTATTTCTAACTAAAACCCCTTTGCAAACTGGTTTTGTTAGATTCCTTACTATTTTTGTGAATTTATTAACTTTATTAAATAAAAAGTATGATTTACGCAGAAATTTAATTAAATTAAAATTGTCCTATAAAATGGCGACAGCAGAAAAGCTCATAATTACAACGAACTAAACCCAAATCCTTGCGCCTTTTTCCTTCTCATTTTTACCTTGTGCATCTCTTTCGCACTCATTGGGTAAATATAAATTAATTAAATCGCGAATTATTCGATTTCACGTAATTCACCGCGATTCGGGCATTACTAAAATATTCCCCGCGAAAAGCTACCTCGATTTCTGATGACATCCACTGTCAGAAATTGAAGTAGTTGTCAGTTCGCGGTTTTCAAGTTCGTGCCGTGGTCGCGATATTTTTTGTTAATTACCGGTGTTTTACAGCGAATAAACAGGTAAGTGTAGTTAAAACATTTTGTCTGTATTGTGTTATGTGTGATTCGTGTGAGAATTGTGTGAAAATTGTGTGAAAATCGACGAATTTTGTGTACTTGAAACCAAGTGCATCAGCGGTAACAGGTGTGATAAATTGCGACATAATCACCTGTAACTGATGCACTTGGCCTCAAAACATATGAAATTCTTGTTGCTGATACTTGTATTATGTTTTTATAATATCAGGTATCAGCACATGCAATGTTTTTTCACGCCCTTGCATGCCCCAAATGTGCATGTTGTTGTTTAGTGTAAAGTTCCAAGAAGTTTGTTTACATTTTGTGAGTTTGTAAACTTCTTGGAACTTTCTTGTTTTGGTGTATAAAAATGTCTCTTATAATTTCTTGTTTCTTTTTCAGGATATGCTGGACAGAAGGAAAAGAAGAAGGATTGCCTGTAGACTTGCCAGGCATATCAGGTAAATTTAATTGAAAATATAAATTAATCCAGTTGTAATCGTGTTTTATTTTTCAGGTATCTTCAACAACTAACCTAACAATAGAGTGAAATTTAGATAAATTTGTACGTAGGATGGCCGTAGGGTAAAATTTCTTATAATTATAAATTATAAATGGATTTCGGAACATGAGAATTAATTTAAAAAAATCATATTTAAAAAGCTTTCATCTTTCGCTTATAAAATAACTTTTACTTTTTTTCAAAGAATAAAAATAAATAAGTGTAAACCAAGATTACCCTAGACGCTTGGTTACAAACGACATCTGAAAAACAGCAGTGAGTATATTGTGGCGTATGTGGGAGGACATCCACATTCCGACGGTACTACACGACATAAACACAAACGTAATGACACGGATTGTATTAGTTTGTCTTATCTTCTAATGCTAGACGACTTAGTTTAGACATTGGCCTTTGAAAACTACCCTTCGCGGATTTTTTGAACAACTTTTTTATTAAATTTGTATACCCCTTTTTATAAACAGGAATTATTAAGGAGCTCTTCCATAACGTAGGAAATCTACCGGCTTGAAGAGATTTGTTGAAGATGAGATCCAGTGGAGTGAGTAAGGTGTCAGAACAGGATTTTAAGAACGCAGGTGGGTCACCATAAGGACCAGAAGAATAGTCCAAGTTAAGTTCCTTGATACCATCCATGATAATATCACGAGATAAAGCAATGGACACAGCGGGACGATCCTGGATATGACCAAATTCTTCCAGGGAAGGCACAAAATTGTCTGATGAAAAGGCGCCCTCAAAAAACAATGCAAAGTTATCATATTTACAAATTTAAAAAAGGTACGAGGATCATTATGCAAAATATTGCGAACATTATCAAGGTATTCTCTGTATAAAGATGAAAATAATGCTAAAAAGCTGTCATGACAATAAACGAAATCACAATTGGGAAATTTATTGAGAGTTAGGGTCAGCAATATTACAACCATCGTAGCAAAAAGAGATGAAAATGGGCGCATGTAAACTATCGATGGCGGATAAGTTACAAGAAGTCGGTTCGAATATAGTAGATAGATAGATAAGATCTAACTGTCTTCCCATAGAGTTCTTTACTTCACTCATTTGGTGTAAATCAGAGGAGGAGATGGCGTTAAGAAAATGGGAGTCTTTAGCAGTAAGACAATTTAAAGGAAGGTAGTCATCGTCGTCAGCGCTGAATACCCATTGAACGCTGGGTAAGTTAAAGTCACCAAGAAGGATGATTCCGTCCTCTGGGTTTGTCATATTATTAATAAAATCTAGGCTAAGAATTAAAATATCGTACAGACCATCTGCATCAGCACAGTTTGTTAAGTTTGGAGGGATATAACAACATAGCAGGAAAATGTGCTTCTTCCCCAGAGATATCTTAAGAATTAAAAGCTCGATTGTGAGCGTGTCGGAAAAATCAGGTATTTAAACCAAGCCGCAATTAAAATACGATTTGTATGCAACCAACACGCCGCCAACACGAGCCATGGAGTCAGAGTATCTATCCTAACGAAAAATCTAATAGGACTCGCCAAGAATTTCTGCATCATTAAAACCGTTATGAAACCAGGTTTTGGTTAGATCAACGACATCGTAACAACAGTCAACAGAAGCCTAAAATAACTGGCTTGTTCCTGTTCTTCATTTTCTTATATTTTGGTAGTAAAGGGATAACGTACTTAGTTTTTTGGTTGCTAGTAGTGGTTCTATTCTGAGTGCTTCCCGCGACCCTACGATGGGGCACATGAGGCCTTGAGAATGACGAGATTCTAGAAGTTGGCAACGGAGGAGTACAGAGTCATCAGCACCACTCCTCTCCCTCACGTAGCCAATAACGTCGTCAACAGAAGTCGATGGATCAAGTATACTTGCTCGACAATACCTATTGGCCAGCTTGCTCTTTAAAATTACTCTCTCCAATTTAAATATTGAACTGCTTTGTGCACCACTGGAGTTGATTAAGATAGTCATTGGACCACCTATTCCAGAAATGTTTGACCGTTTTCGGGCATAGTTCCACCTTTGAGATTTGCATTTGTTTTCTGCTAGTATCTGTTTCTGGAATAGCATTAAGTTCCTGACCGAAATATCCAGGTGTTCAAATAAAGAAAGCGTCTGGATCATTTCGGATATAGCACAGTGGTCGAGAATTAAGACAGGCCTTGATTTTCGAGCTTACAGAGGCATAACTATCATGACTCCGGCGCCATCAGACTCGTGTTTTAGTTTGCTGCCTAATGTCCCCGGTGCTGACACCGATGGCCCCTGCTAATGAGCAGGGGCACTCATTACCCCCAAGGAAATAACATAAACGAGAAGAAGCATATGCGATTAATTGAAGAAATTTTTGCTCACTATTCGTTTGAGAAATTTTATTTTGATAAGTTTGCTTCTTTCTGTTTGAATAATGAAATAAATGCAGGCGGAGGGAATAATTTTTTAATAAAAGCAACAAATAAGCATGTAAATGTACTGAATATTTTTGCGCATATCAGTCATATTCGAGTTTGCCGTTTCTTGACTTCGTCAAACAAAAACACGAACTCGGAGTCGGAATCAGGAACCGTATTGGAAGCAATTCATGTGGTTTTGACATGTCCCAGACACCCAGGTTCTGTAGTTTTTAGTCATAAATCAATGAAGTGAAGCAAGTCGAAGTAAGAAAATTGTGTGTACTTACAGGTGTAATGTGTAGTGTGCTGAAGGTAAGTTTGATACCTGAAGTAGTGATACCTGCGCTGCGTGAATTGTGCAGATTTCTACCTTTTACTTTGCCGAGAGACGCCTGAGTATTTAATCCGGTTGGCCCTGTAAAGCTAACCTCTTCAAAGATTTCTTCAAAATTTGCTCCCTTTTTCCACCTGTTTTTCTTTTATTTGGAGTAAAACAAAATAAGCCAAAAACAGGTTAGCGCAAAATAATTAAACCAATTTTAACTTTGACAATTTTATTAACACTTATGTTTTCCACTTCGTTGCAAAAGTAACACATTCGCGCGAGAGTGACGTTTTGTTTATAGAATTCCTGTACTCTTCTGGCAAATTCTAAGGCAAATTTCTAGAATTTATGTCTTTTTCCTACACTAAGTAATTCGAGCGACATCTTCAGGTAATTTTTTATCTAATTATAATTGCAAATTTCAATTAATTAATAAACTTTAATTTTTCTAATTTCAGGTAAACTTCATCTAATCTTTGCTGAATACATCTAAAAGTAATAATTTAAAATTTTCAAAAATGTTAGGTTAGGTTTTTGCTTATACATTTTGTACATTATTCCAAACATTTGTTTAATTTTTTCTTTCATTTCAGAATCTCCACGTCTTCCAGATCTGTTTTTCTTTGTTGACTCTGACCACAGTATGAAGTTCGTAGCGCCAGGGCCAGGGTGTTGTATTTGATTTGAAAGGATCGCCGTGCTCGTAGTGAGAGCGAATCCCTAATTGCAGTTTCGATTAACTCAAACATACCAAATTTAGCCTCTTAGCCAACTTGTTATCGAACAGTTCACATAATTCGAGTAAAGCACTTTTACAAAAAAAAGTTTAGCACTTAATTTAGAGATTGCTATTAATTATACACATTGATTATAGAGGTCAATAAACGCTAGATCAATCTTCACTCCTACGGTAGCTCTTTTATAATTTTTTGAAAAAAGATAAGAACCCTTTCACTTTCTCGGTTATTTTTCTAGCCCGCCGTTGTCACGCTCGTAAAAAAGACTTTCCACTGTTTTTCCTAATCACCTTAAGTGAGCCAAAACAAGTTTTTTTTGGTTTTCTTTTACTGCCTTTGGTTCGTGGATATGCTGCAAACAACTCGCTGCCAGGTGTGGGAAAGTGCAACTTGCAGTGTCAGCAATGTTAGCATGAAGCTACTGCCGTAGCGCTAGCAAGTGCCGTGGGAAAAGCTTTTGCAAATTAGAGAATTTGCAATGTTTACGATTTTTGTACGTGGGAATATTTACGTACGGGAAAATGAGAATTAGGTATAAAGTTGGCGATATATGATCGTCAAAGATTTTATGGGAAAGGAATGTAGATGGTGGGTATTATAAATTGCTGTTTTTTATTTTTTTTATTTTCACAGGGAGTTTAAACAAAAGCCGGCAACGAGGGAAAAATTACTGTTTTCGACGAGGGATTCTTCATCTGAGTTCAGGAAATCAGGTAAGTACTTTCGTTACATTGCTCCCTCCTTTGAAGCTTGAAGTTCCAACCAAGCTCATAGAAAATATTATATTCGTAGAGGACTTTTCGGAGTTAAATTATTAGGTGTTCGCTGGCTAGCATGCGCGGCTGTGACTTTGTTATGCTTATTCTCTACTTTCGTCATACGGCGCCAATCTGTCGACGGGGACTGTTTGGACTTTTCCCCACGGCTCTTCTTTATTTTAAATACCACGTCAGTTACCGCTTCAATAATCTTATATGGTCCATCCCAGTTACACTGCAACTTCGGGCATCGTCCTACTGCTCTTTGCGGGAAGTAGAGCCAGACGAGCTGATCTATCTCGAAATTTCGTTTGTGTCACCGTAAGTTGTTATAGTGGCGACTAGCGGAATTGCGATTGTGTTCGTGTATCTCGCTCAACGTGCTGACAAGTTTTTCTATGTACTCGCTTGTTGGCGTGGCGCTTGTTGGTGGGCTGCCCAAGACCATTTCGAGTGGTAAGCGTAGTTCTTTACCAAAAAGAAGTCGAGCTGGGGTCTGCTTGGTGCTATTGTGGACACTGGTAGGGTAGGACGAAAGTAAATATGGCACATACTGGTCCCAATCCCGTTGGTGCTTGTTAAGAAACTTGGCTAGATAGTCTAAGATGGTACGATTAAACCGCTCCACCAGACCGTGAGACTGCGGGTGAAGGGCTGTGGTGCGTGTCTTCTCTATTCCAAATCGATTCATAATTTCTTGAAATACAGCGATCTCGAAATTTCTGCCTATAACTATCAAGGCATCGGACACTGTTTCAGCTGTGTGATCTGGGACCGAGATTATTTACAAATTCAATTTTCGCTTGCTTTACTTTCAAATTATTTATATTTGCTTTATGATATGTAGTAGACTTTTATTTGATTTAATTCTTAGTAGCTTCATTGTTCACCATAAATTGATTTATTTCCTAAATTGACTGTAGCGTACTGTTAAAAGTTTTTTAAACTTGTGTATGCACTTTTATATTTGAATAAATGAAATGAAATGAAATGAAAATGAAATGACTTCGGGCCACTTTGTAAAATAGTCCATACAAACTATTAAATATCTTTTGTTACGGTTCGTCTGAGGAAGTGGCCCCAATATGTGCACGGCGAATCTCCCAAACGGGGCACAAATGTTGCACATTTGAAGTGGAACTTTCGTCCTTGGCTTAGATCCTTTGCGTGACTGGAATGGAAGGCAACTAATACACCTGGGCATCTACATCCAACCCAGTTGTACCGCTGTTGGAGCTTGTTGAGAGTCTTATTTACTCCATAGTGTCCTCCAGAAGGAGCATCGTGTACCTGTCCCAGTACGAGTTTTCTCAGCGACATTGGTACTAATATCTGTCTGTGGCTCTTGTCACCCGGGTCAAGCGTTCGGATCAATACTTCATTTTCTAAGCTCAGCGTGGGCCACATGGTCCAATACGCTTTCATTTCGTCGTCTTGGTGGTCAACTATGCTTTCCAGAGCTGTTACAATGCGAGTGGTGACGGTATTCTTATCATCTAGGCGTTGGCAGTAAGTACAGTTTAGGATGGAACACGGGCTACGGGACAGGGCATCAGCGTTGAGGTGTTTATTCCCCGAGCGCTGTAGGATCTCGAACTCGAAAGCTTGCAGTCGTTTAATCCATCGTGCTACTTGACCTTCTGGAGACTGGAAGCCATTTTAGTGAAGCATGGTCGGTGCGAATGGTAAATCTCTTGCCTAGCCGATAGGGCGACCAACTTCTTTCGGGTTACGCAGTAGTTCCGCTCTGTCCGGCTAAAGGTTTTACTGTTATATTCTACTACGTGTTCCACCCCATCCTTGCTTTGCGATAACGCGGCCCCCAGGCGTGTTGGCTAGCATATGTGTCGAGGATGAACGGTTAAGACTCGTCTGGTTGCGTTAAAATAGGTGCTGTCGTTAGGTTTTCTCTGAGGCTTTGGAAAGATTCTTCACATGCTTTTGACCAGGCACATTTTTCGTTCTTCTCCGTCAGTTCTGTAAGAGGCTTTGTCATGGCTCAAAAATCTTTTACGAATCTTCGATAGTATGCGCAGAGGCTCAGGAATGATTACACATCCCTTTTCGTCCTAGGCACTGGCCAATTGCGGACGGCAGCTGTCTTTTCTGAATCCGTTGAAATCCCCTTTTCGCTAATCATGTGGCCCAGAAATGGAATCTCCTGCTGGCATAACTGACACTTCCTGGGAGATACTTTAAGGTTAGCTGTCCTTAAGCGTTTTAAAACGATACGAAGGTTCTGTAGCATAGCCTCAAACGTCGAACCATGTACGATGACATCGTCCAGATATACCATACACGATTCTGGTGATATTCCCTGTAGAACTACTTCCATAAGCCGCAGGAACGTAGTCGGAGCGTTGATAAGTCCGAATGGCATTACGGAGAATTCGCAAAGACCGATGCCTGTGTTAAAAGCAGTCTTCTCTTGGTCAGTCTCCTCCACTTCCATTTGCCAGTAGCCAGACTGCGGATCTAGTGTAGAGAACCACTTGGATCCCCCCAAGGCGTCGAGTGTTAGATCTATTCGTGGTAATGGGTAAGAGTCCTTTTTCTTGGCTTCTTCGCGCTTGGCAAGTGGAAGTCTCCTCGGTGTTCAGTGGCTTTCTCAAACAGGTTGAGAAGAGCAGATTGCTGGTTCCATATAAAGATAAGGTGGAAGACCTTTTGGCGAGAGTAACACAATTTTTCGATCGCCTAAAAATGGGTTAGAAAAAGGATACTGGATGCTGCGGCCAAAGTGTGTACCTGCAGGGTCCTTACTCGCATATCCACTTCCTCCTCAACTATTGGGATGTTATCATTGCCTATCCTGAAGTTGCACTTTGCTTAATCGATTAAACACCGGTGTCCTGCAATAAAGTCCATTCCAAGAATACAATTGTCAATTATATCCGCAACGCAGAAGGTGTGAGCTGACCTGAAGTTCCCAATATCCACGCTTAGATCCACCATTCCTTCCATCCGAATTGTTTTCCCTGTGACATCTATTAAAAGCGTTAAGCATGGTCGCATTAAGGGGCGGTATGAGAAGCCTTCGGATAACTGTGTGCGCAAGATGGAATGGGTAGCTCCGGTGTCCACGATCATTGTGGTTGGACTATGGTACTTCCACGTAGTGCGAGGCGGAAACTGGTATTCGGTGGGTTTGACACTGATTAGCAGGCCAAGACCTAGTCCAATCCAAGCCTAGGTGGAACTGTATACGCCGAGGGCCTCGTGGCTAAGGGGGAGCTTAGTCGATAGTATGCGAACTCTGGATACCGGGCGACCTTCAGTTTTAATCTAGCTTTCTCGTGGTAATGCGGATCTCAGCCACGGGTGACTGTCCTTTCTCCGCAAATCGTGGGACCAAACATGGAAAAAACAAAAAAAGTAAAAATACAAAATGATGAGAAGGAAGCGGAGGAGAGGCTGCCAGACGACAACCTAACGGACATCGAAGGCAGCGGGGGGGAGGTGGTGAGCCCGAGCGAAGGAGAGGAGGAAAGGCTCCTCAAATCACCAGGCAAGGACCAGGATGACAAGTCCGGTCTGAAGAAGCCACCGAGGAAAACTTCGGAAGGACTGAGGAAGAGAAGGCGGTGCCAAAAGGCGCGCCATGTCCTGACGAAGCTGGAGAAGATGGACCCGGCGTCCATCAGCCAAAGGGGCAGGAGGGAGATGATGCGGGCGAGAAATATCCTGGCATCAGATCCATACCATGTCATCTACACATATAAAAAACCTGGCAAAGGCGACAAACCTCAGGGAAGTGCCTCTATCACGGAAAAGGCGTGTAACAGAGCGCGTTCCGGGGGAGTCGAGAAATCGGCGGCGGTGGGAATCAAAGAACCACCAAGGCCATTAACCTCAGGCATGAGAAGATAAGGCACGGCTTTGACGATGGCGGAGGCTGCCCGTAGCTACCTGAAAGTTGCAGATGAGATCAGATGCTCCTGGTGGGGAGGAAGCTTATGGCGGTCCTAATGGAACAGCTAGCGTCGAAGCCGGGAGGACCTGTCCCACAATACGACATGGCTGGCAAGCTAAGGGGAGTGAAGCTGTTCTGCTGCAAGGATCAGTTTTGACTGGACTTTCTGAGAAGCAGCGTGTTGAAGCTGGGGGCGGAATGGGACAAGGCGAAGTTACAGGTCATCCCAAGCACGGATATTCCAGAATACTCGAGGGGTAGGATCTGGTTGCCAGAGCCTGTCTTAACCGCAAACAACTTTTGGCGGTTCTGGGATCACAGAACCCCACTATTCCTTGCGGGGACTGGAAAGTCCTCCTTCATCATCCTGCAGCTGACAAATGAATCCCTGCCCCTGCTGAAGCGTGCAGGATTTAAGCTGCACTGTGGCTTCAGCTCGGTGGCGGTAAACGCCTATCGGGGGACACAACAGCAAGGTCCTGGGAAACCCGAGCCAATGGAGGTGGCAGCAACCGGAGCGGAGGCTGGGAAACCAGCTGTCCAGGAGGTAGCCGGCCAAAAGGGAGGCACTGCGGGCGTGGAAGAGATGGAGGTTGAACCTCAGGTGCAGGAACTAGGGGGGCCTGACCGGGAGGAGACGAGCACTAAGGATGCAGGTGGTCCAAATCAACCTCCATCACAGTAAGCTAGCATCCGAGAGCTTACTCATCCTCCTAGCGGAGGAGAACATAGATGTTGCTTTAATCCAAGAGGCGTGGGTCAAGAAAGACGCCATACTGGGATTAAAGCACAAATTATTCACGCTTTTCTATAAAAAGGGTGCAGGTAAGCCGAGAACTTGTATTCTGGCTAAGAAGGGCATTAATTTATTTTTATTGTCTAATTACAGCACTAACGACCTCACAGTGGTTTAATGGGTGGGCAGCAGCATGGCGCCTACATGGATCCTACTGAGGTTCAGGCACTGGCGAAAGCAGCGAATGAAGGGAGACGAGACCTGTTGTTGGGTTGCGACGCCAACGCACACCATTCGGTTTGGGGAAGCACGGACATCAACGAACGTTGTGAGTCTCTATTTAACTTTTTTTAAATTCTAAACTTAGTATCTGTAACAGGGGCAACGGGCCCACATTTATAACAGCAAATAGGGAAGAGGTTTTAAATATCACACTCGTAACGGAGTCAAATGATCTAAAGGTGGAGGACTGGAGAGTATCGGGAAAGAGGTCATTTTCGGACCACTGCTGGATGCGCTTCAGAATTAACCTCCTGCCAGAGCCTCGCATCCCCTTTAGAAACCCGGTCAGAGCAGACTGGGATGAATTTAAAAGACGAGTAGTGCACAGCATAAACTCCAACTTCCGAGATTCTCGAAAACACCCTATCCCTTGATGCTTCAGTGGAGGTACTATCCAAAGCTTTACTGACGCCTTCAAGAAAAGCTGTCCGCTAAGCAGACCACCCAAGAAGTCTTACCCTGCTTGGTGGAGCAGGAGCCTGAGCGCGTTAAGACGGGAGGCGCGGAGGCTTTTCAATAGGGCTAAGTCAACAAAAACTGCTGAGGATTGGACCGCCTACAAAAGGGGTCTAAAAGAGTATAAAAACTCCATTAAAAAGGCCAAACGCACTTCATGGAGGGCTTTCTGTGAGTCCATTGAGAGTGCAAGCGAGTCCGCTAGGCTCAAGAAGGCCCTCGCAAACAGTCCCAGTGTTCCCTCTTTCTTGATGCGGGGCAATGGTTCCTTTACAGAATCCGTAGAGGAGACACTGGAACTGCTTATGAGCACGCATTTTCCCGGTAACGGTTGTGCGGGTAGACCGGCTAGATCGGAGCTACCAAGCCGGGATTCCGCCAGCTACATAGTAGCACAGGACAGGGTTGAATGGGCAATTAAAACTTTCGCGCCATACAAGTCACCAGAAATAAACGGGATCTGGCCTATCATGCTGCAAAAAGCACAGGCTTCAGTTATTCCGTGGCTTAAGGTGATATTTAAAAGCTGCCTCTTCCATTCCTATGTCCCTCTAGCTTGGAGACAGGTCAAGGTGATCTTTATCCCCAAGGCAAGAAAAAGTGGACACATAATCGCTAAGGACTTCAGACCAATTAGCCTTTCATCGTTTTTACTTAAAACACTAGAAATACTTCTCGACGTATACTTGCGTGAGCGTATTCTACCAAGAGGGGTTAGCGGCTCCCAGCACGCATATACAAAGGGAAAGTCAGTTGAAACTGCGCTGCATGTAGTAGTAAGAACGGTTGAGCAGTCACTTAGTAACAGGCAATACACGTTGGGGGTGTTTCTTGATATTGAAGGGGCTTTCAACAACGTCAAGGCTGAAGCAATTCACGATGCCCTTATGTCTCACGGTACAGACCACTCTATCTGCCAGTGTTATCAAGCCGCCAGATCCACACAAAAGTGGGCAACCACGAGAGAGTCAGGTCCGTAGACAGAGGAACACCCAAGGGGGCGTATTGTCACCATTATTGTGGCTCCTTGTGGTCAACGATATCCTGATCTCACTTGAAAGAGATGGGATAAAGGTGGTGGCTTATGCAGACGATCTGGCCTTACTGGTATCAGGAAAGTTCCTAAGCACCATGAGCGAGTTGATGGAAAGAGCACTGGGCGAAGAATTGTGGTTTATCAGTCAATCCTCAGAAGACGGAGGCAATCCTATTCACAAAGAGGAGAGTAATCGAAGCCTTCGAACCACCTAAACTAGCGGGCAATACCCCAGCAATAAAGACCCACACTAGGTATCTAGGGGTCATACTCGATTCCAAACTAAGCTGGGGCATGAACATAGATGAACGCGTGAAGAAAGCGTCAATAGCGTTCTACGCCTGCAAGAGGATGTTTGGCAAAAAATGGGGTATAAGCCCTCGTACTGTCCACTGGATGTATACCTCCATAGTAAGACCTATTCTTACATGCGGCATATTAGTCTGGTGGACTGCTCTAGAGAAGGAGAGCAATCTAAAGAAAACAAACAAGATTCAAAGAGCTGCCTGCTTGGGCATCTCCGGAGCTATAAGCACAACGCCAACGGCTGCAATGGAGACTATGCTCCATCTCCTACCGCTCGACGTCCACTGTAAAAGTATAGCTGCACGCAGTGCTGTAAGACTGAAAGAGTCCAAGTGCTGGAAGAGCTCTGATAACGGCAATAGCAGTATACTAAGGACTTATCCGGGAGGCTATCTGCAGGTGAGCACCGACTACACCACCCCACAACTTAGTTTTGGGAAGGTCGTCTCCACAAGAATCCCAACTAGAGAAGAGTGGGAAGAGTGTGGGGATGCCACAGGTGTAGAAATATCGGTGTTCACGGATGGGTCTAAGTCGGAGGACGGAGTGGGAGCAGGGGTCATCTCGGACTGCCTAAGCATATGCAGTAGGTACCGGTTACCGGACCATTGCAGTTTATGCCAAGCGGAAATCTTGGCCATAGAAAGGGCGGTAGCACTAATACACGGGCGCCCAAACCTACCAAGGGGTAGCGAGATATAATTGTACATCGACAGCCAAGCAGTTATCAAGGCGCTGGACTCAAACTTAGTCAAGTCACAGCTGGTCGGCAGGTGTCTGTCGGGTCTCCGGAGGTTAGGGGCGAGACACAAGGTAACTCTCTGCTGGGCCCCTGGACACAGTGGTGTTCAAGGGAATGAGGCAGCTGATGAGCTGGCAAAGGAGGGATCACAACTGGATGATATAATCAGTAAAGAGAGAAATTTACCTTAAGGCTACTCAGCTCGCTAAACAGAGATGGAGTAACTTAACCACATGCAGACTATCAAGGCAGCTGTGGCCTGAATGGGATTTGAGAAAAACCGTGTTCCTGCTAAACGGAAGCCGGATAAACCTCCGAAACATGGTGGCAGTTATTACTGGCCACTGTCTTTTCGGTAGACACGCAGAACGTCTGCGCGTTCCCACGAACGACTTCTGCCGGAGCTGTATGGACGAGGAAGAGGTGGAAAGCATTTAGCACTTACTCTGCGAATGCCCGGGCCTAGCAAAAAGAAGGTACAATGCAATGGGCGTGTACTTCTAAGGTGGCATGGGCGATATAGCCGGCATCGGGCTGAAGCAGCTCCTAAGGTTTATTAACAGCTGCGGCTGGTTTTAGTTAAACCCAGCAATCAGGCACGGTTCCACGGATGTGGTAACACAACGGACCATTTATAGGTCTATGTGAGGCTGATCGGCTGTAGGGCAGATGGCCGCCACCCTAACCTAACCTAATCTAACCTAGTGTCATATTGTAGGCTTGTGTCTGGCGCGTTCGATATTGATTCGGTGTATGTACTTGAGGTGCTGAGCGTTCTGAGTGGGTTGTTCCCATTATGTGTGTGGTGTTTGGTATGCGTGTTTGTCGTGTGGTGTGTTGAATGTTTGTTACGAGTGTTTGAATTGCTAGGCGTGTTAGGTGAGTTATTGGTATTTGGGTTGTCCACATTCTTTGTGTGGTGTATGTTATGTGTGTTTGGTGTGTTCCATTTAGTGTGTGGGATTGTGTCGTCGACATTAAATTTGTAGTTATGTTTGTCGGTTCGCGTTTGGTGGGGAGCATAAGTCGACTTCACTGGTCTCCGCTACGCAGGATCAGCGCATTGTCGTTTAAAGCTGCGTTAGAAGTCTCCCGTATTTCGTGTGTTGCATTGTAAGCGCCTGGTTGAGGTCGGCAGGTGGACGATAGCGAAGGGTCCTGTTTTGTGGACCTACCGTCATAACTGGATTCGTGTCCATGAACTTGAAACTCCTCCTCGGTATTAACGATTTCGATGTTTGCTGCCTTATTAGTCGGGCTACCTTGGAACAAATCAAACTTTACTTTGACTCCAATTTCTACGTGTGGTATATGAAGGTCCGGAGTCCTTTGCGGCATGAAAGAAAACATTCTCGTGATTATCATCTCTTTCGATGAAGCCAAACATACGCTGGGCATCGAACCACCTAACCACTTCGTGCAAGTCTCGTGCCAGAATTCGTTGTGGAAGAAAGGTACCATTTGCTGGGGCATTTTGGCCGTGAGCTAGTTCTGGCCCCTTAAGCTAGCTCGTTGGCGTTCCTCGACAGTGTGCCGTTCGTAACAGACTCAATTCGATTGCTTTGGTTGGTGTCGTTTTCACGTTTCCCGGTTGGACGTCTGTTATTGGTGGTGATGGCCACAGAAACTCGAAAATTACGCCTAGCTGCTCTAGTTGCTCGATGGTTCGCTTCGATTCGTATTGCTGTCTGTAAGGCCTCTTGTCAGCTGGCCGGAACAGAGTCTCGTACTCTCTCCTGCACGTCCAAGTTCCAAATCCTATCGAGGAATTGTTCTAAAGCTATCCGGCCTTTTGCACATTCCGGACAATCCGAGAACGGTAGATGTAATAATCGTTGTAGATCTGTGGCGTATTCGGTGAAATTTTCTCCATTCTTTTGTATTCTAGCGCGCAGTTGAATGTGGCTTACTGAACACTGGTAGTCGGCGTTAAAACGTATTCGCAGCGCACTCGTAGATGAGCAGTTAAGTAAACGGCTTTGGCATTGTCCTCCCAATTATTTGCTCTTGACACAGCATCAAAATGTATCTTGTATCTATTCCAAGGAACTTTACCGTCATACTCCTTAGGTTGCAACATGTCTCGTGCAACAGTGTACCATGGAGCTGGTTCTACTTCAATCCTTCCATTCCGAGCTGGTGCAAAAGTTACGTGGCGATGTTCTTCACTGCGTGCATTACCAACCGGCGTACTTGTAACGCCGGCGTCGCCTTCAAAACCTGCATCGGCCAAGTTTCCTGGAATTTCTTCATTTCTTGGAGTGGGGGTTGGGGGGTAGCTGATCAACCCCGTTTACTCCCTGGCGGGTACTGCAGTGAACATTGAGGCCACTCTCCAAATTTTGAGCAAAGCTACTTGCCTAGTTGACTCCGTTTGTTGCTTAAGGGTGTTATTCATCGTTTCCAACTGTCTTAAAATTTGTTCCAGTTGTTCCTCCATTTTGTTTGTTAAGTGTGTCCCTTTTTAAATGAAACAACTTACTTGTCGAATCGATTGACTAACTTTTTTTTTTATTGTAGATATACCGCTGAGCTGACCCGAACGAACTGAAAACTATTGGACATAAATGATCTCTAATGTGTTTTCGTTTAAGGTAGTATAGACGAGAATTTATAAATGGAGTACCCGAATCGTCACGCTAGATAGACTTTGACACCACTTAGCTTTTAATAAAAAAAAAAATTAGCGTAAATATTTCCGAATCGATTAGAGAGTCTAAAGTTCACTTTTCAGATTTAGTAGAATATTACACTTAAGTCTAGTAAATTGTAATTGAAACATTTTAGTAATACGTCATTCACACTATATGTCGCAGAATCTGTTTGTAATTGTTATTAATTCTAATAATACTGTAGTAAAATTCAAAACTGTCTTTTTAATGTTTATTTAATAAAATCATTTATTTAAAACAAGATTCGCGTAAATTATCTACAGTCGCACATTCAAGTTCAGTTTGCATTCATTTACACACTCTCGCACCAAAGTATGTACCAGTCGGCACCAGTTAGAATTACAGCAAAGGGACTCATGCAATCTCTGTGGATGACAGGATGCTCTTTCAATAACGTAGTTTCAGAAGATATTGTAACGAAAGTACTTACCTGATTTGCTGAACTCAGATGAATAATCTCTCGTCGAAAACAGTAATTCTTCCCTCGTTGCCGGCTTTTGTTTTGAGTTCTTTATTTCTTGGTTTCAATTCTTCATCATCTGTCGGAACTACCTGAGGGAGGCTTTTCCTATGGCCTCCGCTAAAATCAGAAAGATTATTAAAAAAAGTGAATAGAAAGCAAACATTACAACACGTAACAGGACACCACGAACATTATCCAATGACAAAAGCAACAATAAAAAAAATCCCACAATAAAAGATTGCAACTAACAGCTACAGAAAGGAAACACAATAAAAGAGATAATCTGCAAAGTTCAATTTAAATTTTATGTGTCTTTTTATTTAGTGATATGTCCTTCATTGCACTTTGTTGGGGAATAAATTATTAATTAGGTAATTAATTTTCAGCGTCATTCACAATCGGGGTAATTTTTGCTAAAAAGTTTTTATTTGGCATAACCCCACACCTGTCACCAATGTTGCAAAATTTTATTTATTCTCCCATTAAATTTGTGTTGGCCGAGCGAAACCAAATTTTTCTGACGTAGTTGTCTGAAGTCGGTGGCAAGTTCCGCGATAACCGTCAGTCGGAATAAGAAGAGTTGTTTCTATTTTGGTCCAGTGCATCCACTCGGGATGTGGAGATTATTTTTTTCAAATAAAATGTGAAGTGTTTTGATGAGATTGCCTTAGTTTCCGAACGAAAAGTTGCTCTAGTGTCGCGAAAATGTTATCATTGCAAAAGCAAAAACAAATCAATGAAGTGAAGCAAGTCGAAGTAAGAATATTGTGTGTACTTACAGGTGTACTGTGTAGTGTTTATTTGCTGAAATTAAGTTTGATACCTGAAGCAGCTGCTGTAGTGTTACCTGCGCTGCTTGAATTGTGCAGATTCCTACCTTTTACTTTGCCGGGAGACGCCTGAGTATTTAATCCGGGTGGCCCTGTAAAGCTCCTTGCCCGCTGAGTTAACCTCTTCAAAGATTTCTTCAAAATGTGCTCCCTTTTTCCACCTTTTTTCTTTTATTCGGAGTAAAACAAAACAAGCCAAAAACAGATAAGCGCAAAATAATTAAACCAATTTTAACTTTGAAAATTTTATTAACACTTATGTTTTCCACTTCGTTGCAAAAGTAACACATTCGCGCGAGAGTGACGTTTTGTTTATAGAATTCCTGTACTCTTCTGGCAAATTCTAAGGCAAATTTCTAGAATTTATGTCTTTTTCCTACACTAAGTAATTCGAGCGACATCTTCAGGTAATTTTTTATCTAATTATAATTGCAAATTTCAATTAATTAATAAACTTTAATTTTTCTAATTTCAGGTAAAATTCATCTAATCTTTGCTGAATACATCTAAAGGTAACAATTTAAAATTTTCAAAAATTTTAGGCCTCCCTCAAGTAGTTCCGACAGATGATGAAGAATTGAAACCAAGAAATAAGGAACTCAAAACAAAAGCCGGCAACGAGGGAAGAATTACTCTTTTCGACGAGAGATTATTCATCTAAGTTCAGCAAATCAGGTAAGTACTTTCATTACAATATCTTCTGAAACTACGTTATTGAAAGAGCATCCTGTGATCCACAGTGATTGCATGAGTCCCTTTGCTGTAATTATAACTGGTGTCGACCAGCCGGAGGGATCGTATAGGGATGCAATGTTGTACAGGATAGTTCTCTTCGTAATTTTGGATTATGTTGTCTATGGCTTAATTACGAACGAAAATATATCAGCATTAGGAGGCTATGTTATCTCTAATGTTTTGATACTTTCTGTTTCAGGAATAGTTTAGCTTTCCTTGAACTCGGGTTGTTCTATAAGAATGTGTTTAAGTATTTTGGGACTATTACTCGTCCATTTTCATAAATTGAATCCGCCAGACTTTAGCATCTTGATCAATGTTGAAGTCGTCTGGCAACATTTATATTATCTCCTCCAGTTAAAATATAATCAACGTAGAATTCAGTAGCTGTAACCTTTGACGCTAAATGCCATCTTTTCTTTTCATCAATCGCTAATTGTTGGAGAGTCTGCATCGCTAAATATGAGGCGACAGATGTACCAAATATTACTGTCTTAAGTTGATAATCTTGAATTTCATTTGTGTTTGGGTGTCTCCATATAATTCGTTGAAAGGTTCGATCATCCGGGTCATCATGCGATAAATTTTTTCGATGTCTGCATTTATCGCGATTTTATATTTGCGCCAGTTGAACAACGTGGCGATGAGTTTGGGTTGCAAATAGGCTCAGCTAATAAGTAGTTCTTAAGGGATTTGCCATTTTACGCTTTAGTTGATGCATCGTTGTGCTTTCCTTAACGACGGCGCAAAGTTGTTAAAAATCATTTTTGGGTTACCAAAAATCGATTTTCGTCATGTGATAGATTTTAAAAATTTTAATACCATTCAATATTCAACTCAATGCATTACCTGATGGCAACAATTACCCCCCCCCCCCCCTCCAAATCTTTGTCTTTGGAATGGTTAAAGTCAGAGACAAATTTTAATACCTCGTTTTGTTTAAAAACTGTTCAAGTTTTCTATGATTTCAAAGTTATATTGTGAAAATATTTGTAAGGAGAGGTACAATTTTTATTAATGAAATCAGTTACTATATAGGAGGAGGAGTTATTAGGCCAATTAGTTATAATAAAAGTCAAATAGTCTTTTTAATAATAGCATTTTAATTACAAAGAGCTAAATTTCGTTCAAATTTGTATTTTTTTTTAACTTTTAAAAAAATTCCAAAGATGTCCACATTCTAATTGGTATCAAATTAAAGTAGACACCCTCCTGCATCGTTTAAAAAAATTGGCTGCGACCATCTGCGACCTTCGGAGAAAATTGCATTTGAAGTAAAGTCTACCTTGTTGTTGGGTTCGTATTTCCACACAATGTTCCCACTTATGCAGGACTTTTACTAATTTTATGGCTGCATAATGTTTGTTTGGAAAATAAATTACAGTATTTCTGAGAAACGCTTAGGATTAATGGGCCATTCCACACGAGTATTCTTGCAGCTGTTGTCAAACCAGTTTCGACAGCAGTCAGCGTTTTCCAAACAATTCCACAGGGGTATTCTTGCTGCAGTTGTCAAATTTACATGCGAATAAGAGGCTATGCATGTGTGCGTGCATTGCTATTCATTTTAAGTTGAGTGCTGGCCGTGAACGTTTGACATGGCATTTCACCCATTTACAAAATGATTTCAGGAAAATTCAAAATCAGTATGAGGAATAACGATTTGATTGATATACTGATATACATAATAATTTTTTAAATTTAATCTAAATCGCTAATGAAAAAATACAAATTTTTAGAGGAATTTGCCCTAATTATAAGCCATTATTTCCCTAACTACTACGGCTATCTTTTGTTTATTTGTAGATGAATATCATCGAAAAAAGTGAACCTGTTGGATAAAAGAATGGCGAAGGGCTTAAAAGCGATGAAAAAACTAACAAAATTTAGCGAGGGACTTCAATTAGGCGCAACAGATTATTAAAATTTTCTCAATAATTGGCAATTAGCACTAATTTACAAGATTACATTAAGAACCAAACTATTCCGCCTGAAAAAAATTAGCCATAATATTACTCTATTATTTTTAGCAACATGCCACAATTTTATCAACTTGGATTATGATTCAAATCTTTTCTTGGTCGCGCTCATTCAACAGCCGAAACAAGAATGAAATCATGCGTTCCGCTAAAAATTTCTGACCCCTCCAAATTAGAAAAATGGTGCTCTGGTTGGATTAGTGCGTGACAACAGGCGATAACGGTTTGGATTTTGATGCTGATTTCTCTCCAAAGTGCAGCACATTTCTAGAAATGCCTCTTTGCTTCTATTATTTCTTTCCCAGAAAACCGTTTCGACAACAGCTGCAAGAATACTCGTGTGGAATGGCCCAATGGGTCACATGCAAAAAGTTGAGATGGAACTCAGAGCTGAGACTTTCGAGTTCTAGCTCAGACTACTGAGTTTGAGCAAACTGACTGAGGTTGAGCTCGTAACTGCATGCGAAAAGTGGAGAAGCTGAGAGTTACGACTAACTCCGTAAATTTGAGATCAATCTCAAGGCTGTTGTTGCAATTACTCGTCTCGGTTATAGCGTATTGATTTCATTGGTTACTTTCTGAAAAACTGAAAAGAAGAATGAATTTTTTTTTGTAAAGTTATATATTATTTTTCTGTATTTTAATAAATGGACTTTGTTTAAATCAGATCAAATTTCATCTTTGGGCAAGCAATGAATTTGCAATTTCAAGTCGTCGACTTTGTCCAGCTCCACGAATTCGTGACGGCTGTAATTCGTCGGCTTCTAAGTCATCATTTGACTGTATTTCTATGCCGATAACACATTCTTCATATAGGGTCGTTTCTCTGTCACCCAAATACTTCGCAGCTTCCAATAACACGTGCCAAAATCTTTTCTTGAACTCTTACTTCATATTGCAAAAGAGGAAAACGTTGTTTCAATTGCCCAAAATATCGCTCTATTATAACTGGTTCTTTAATAAGAATTTAACTAGCTGGTGCCCGCGCCTACGTCTGCGGCTATAGTGTAGATAGATAATAGTGGGGGTAAGCAATACGGGGGATAATGCTCTATTTAACAAAAAAAGAATTATGCAAATCGGTCTACACGTTCGGTAGATATGCTAAAGCAACTGAAGGTGAAAAGTTTTGTCCCGGTAGCAACAGAATCTTTATTCAAAAGAAAAAAATTTAAAAATTTGACTAAAAAAAAGTGTGGGTAGGGAGTGATTGGAGTAAGAGGAGGGAAGACCCCCCCTATTTAAAAAAAAAGAATTATGCAAATCGGTCCACACGTTACGAAGTTAGACAATAGCAACTATAGATGAAAACTGTTTTCCCTAAATCATATACTACATTTGAAAAAAAAATTGAATAAAAGTAAAGTGTGGTGAGGGTGGGAGGGTATACAATTGAAAGAAGGGATCATACCCTATTTAACAAAAAAAGAGTTATAAAAATCGGTCCACGGGTTATAAAATTGGACTAAAGCAACTATAGTGTGAAAAATGACGCCTTGTGAAATTAACGAATGGTATGGTGCGAGCTACTACCTTTGTATCCTCCCGCCCCTTGCGAGCTACGACCTTTGTATCCTTCCGCCTCTTGCGAGCTACGACCTTTGTATCCTCCCGCCCCTTGCGAGCTTCTACTCTTATATCCTCCCGCCCTTGCGAGCTACTACTCTTGTATCCTCCCGCCCCTTGCGAGCTAAGACCTTTGTATCCTCCCGCCTCTAGCGAGCTTCAACCTTTATATTTTCTCGCCTCTTGCGAGCTACAACCTTTGTATTCTCCCGCCTCTTGCGAGCTAGTGCCCTTGTATCCTCCCGCCCCTTGCGAGCTACTGTCTTTGTATCTTACCGCCCCTTGCGAGCTATCGCCTTTGTAGTCTATCACCCTTTGCGAGCAAATACCCTTGTACATTACCGCCGCTTGCGAGCTAGTACCTTTGTATCCTTTGTACTTATATCCACCTGAAGTATTTCACAATTTAGCTAATGCCATTCTTAACCAACTGTTAAAAGAATTACTAAAATATATCAATAAACGCCAAAGTTATTGGTGAGGTTTGTATACCTCATTTGAATAACCGGAAGTGAAGTTATTTAGTTCAAAATGTTAAATAAATGTAAACATTTAAAAACAAATGAGGTAAGAAATTATTTCTATAATTCCTCCTCTATCGCTATATACCAATAAACTTGCTTCGTTTTCATAATTTCCAATAGTAATTAGTAATAGTAGGTACCCAGTTCCTAGTGAAAGCAGGACAGAGTACACCGAAAAAACCATTTGATGTTGCTCTTTGGTTAGTAATTTAACAACGGCTGCACCGATTTGCATGATTTAACTTTTAAAATATATAAGGGTATTTAGTTAAACTTTTAAAGCATTCCCCACAAATCAGCAATCCTTAATTCATATCAAAAGAATCACCCCCATCTGAGATAATATAATCAAATGTTGAGCAAAAGTGAAAAATCTACGATTAGTATGAAAAATTTAACCGTAGCGAAGTAAGAAAACGTCCTGCATATCCCATTTACATCCTCTTTTAGATAAGGGTAATCACCTCCGTATGGGTGAAAATTTCTTTAACAAATTTAACTTTATTAAATTAGCGATTTTGCAATTTTGCCGATTTTGTGTGTACTTTTTGACGCAATGTATCTTTATCAACCAAATTAATTTTATAATGTAGTAAATCCAACCCCTAATCAAATGTTGAAAAAAATTTAGAAAAAAGTAAAAAGATCCCGGATATATAATAATTTTTTGAATTTTCTCAATTTGCCGACGGCATTCAATAAAATTTATAGAAAAAAGAAACCTTTATAAAACTCACTGTATCAAAGATAATTCGAAATGGTTTTCATATTTGAATTCTACGCAGTAATACCTTTCATTTGATACCAAACTTACCGGGAACGAAGACAAAAAAAAATTCATAATTTTCCCAAGGGATTCGTCCAGGATTTCGGCATTGAAAAGGTCCTTGCTACATTTGAAAATTAATATCTCGCCAAATACTTAACCGATTTTGGTCATTTAAAAACCAGAATAAAGCAGAGATTGGTAGCTTTCCACTGCTATAACCCGGGAACCTCCAAGGTTTCATTTCTACCCATAAGATAGATTCAAGTCGCTAAATCAGTGATATTATAAAAATCTCTAAAATGTCAACTAAATATATCTTGGTTAGGACGAAACTTAGTATAGCGCTTACACACCGCCTTCCCCTTAAATATACATCCACACTTTGCAGATATTGTAAAATTTTCTTAACAAAATTTAACTTTTCATTTTTTCACTGGAAATTTTTGATGCAACATTTAAATTTTCAAATCTCGATGAAATTTTAACCATACCTACGTATTTACATCCCCTTTCAAATAAAGGTAATTACTCCCACGAAAATTGATTTTTTTTAGCAAATTTAGCAAAAACCTCCAGTCAATCACAAATATCTCACATTGTGTCGTGTATTTTTTTTCAACTACTGTACTTATATCCACCCAATGTATCTCACAGTTTAGCTAATAGTATCCTTCACCACCTGTTGAAAGAATTACTAAAATATATCAATAAGCGCCAAAGTTATTCGTACTCAAACATGTGCAACCCCCTATAAGGTGAGATTTGCTTACCTCATTTGAATAACCGGAACTGAAGCTATTTAGTTCAAAATGTTCACTAAATATAAACATCCAAGAACAAATGAGGTAAGAAATTATATCTATAATTCCTCCTCTATCGCTGTATACCAATAAACCTGCTTCGTTTTCATAATTTCCAATAGTAATTAGTAATAGTAGGTATCCAGTTCCTAGTGAAAGCAAGACCGAGTACACCGAAAAAACCATTTCATGTTGCTATTACTAATAAAGTATTATATATCGAGCTTTCACATGTATGGACACATTTTAGCCCTAATAGAGGAGAAAAGGGTAGAGTAATAAAAATCTCTTAAATTTCTATTATTAACAGCAATTGGCAATAAAGCAACTGAACTGGTCATTATGCAAAATAGCCTCATATTTTGCTCTTTGGTTAGTAACTTCACAACCGCTGCACCGATTTGCATGATTTAACTTTTCAAATATATTAGGGTATTTAGTTAAACTTTTAAGAGATCCCCCACAAATCAGCAATCCTTAATTCATATCAAAAGAATCACCCCCAACTGAGATAATATAATCAAATGTTGAGCAAAAGTGAAAAATCTACGATTAGTATAAAAAATTTAACCGCAGAGAAATAAGAAAAACATCCTCCACATCCCATTTACATCCTCTTTCAGATAAGGGTAGTCACCTCCGGATGGGTGAAAATTTCTTTAACAAATTTAACTTTATTAAGTTAGCAATTTTGCTATATTGCCGTTTTTGTCTGCATTTTTCGACCTAATTAACCTTTATCAACCAAATTAATTTTCCGATGTAGTAAATCCATCCCCTAATCAACTGTTGAAATAATAATTTAAAAAAATTAATAACTCCAGGAGATATAATTTTTTGAACTTTCTCACTTTTCCGACGGCACCTTTTATCGGCATTTTGGTCGCCTTCCGACGCTTTTCCATCGCTAGTAACTACCCTAAATATACATTTTCGATCTGGAACATGGGGGTGATTTCTCTTCTACAATCGATTACCTATCGATTGATGTAATTTTCAACTCGCTCCGACGAAAACTTCACACCACTTAACGCAAATGATTGAAAAAAGTCCTTTTTTCCGAAAAATTTGCGCAAATTTTAGCAAAATCTTCCCACCGTGTTTGCGCGAAAACTATAAGTGATGGAATGGTGTGTTGTTTGTAAAAGTTTCATAACTTTTGGAGTAGATAGTTTTAAAAAAAAGAACGGTCCATTTTGGATCAACCCGTAGAACTTGGAGGATGGCATCCCCGCTTCAATGTTTAACGAAAAAAAGTCAGCGATAAAGTTTTTTCGATTTAAACAAAAACTGCACCAATCAATTTGTGACCGGTTAACCTTTAATTTGATACCACACATCCCTTATTTCGACTTCGGGGTTAGCCATCCCCCACCCCCACCACCCGAAAAATTACCGCCAAAATTTTTTTTATATTTTTTCCAAATTGCTTCGATGACAAAACAAATGAAAATAATTTTCTTCTTTTCAATCGCACATCCCCAACCTAAGTTATAATTTTTTGAAAATCCATTTTGTAATAGATGAAAAAAGTCTGGTACAAAATCAAAAAAAAATTTTTTTATCTCACCCATTCGCAAGATGGTCCAGCATGTGGTGCGCCACAGTTTTTTGAAAAATTTCAAAAATATTCTACTACTACACTCTCGTGCAAAATTTTACCTCTAGTACATTTTCAAATTTTTTTTCCATTTCCGAATAGATCTTACGATTCTACGTAAAATGAATACCCACATGATGGGGTTCCGACCAATACTCCCCGAGTTATAAACGAACATAGCACACCAACTCGCATAGGTCCCGCACTTTTTCAAAAACTCTCGAAAAAAATAGCCTATCTCACATGCGGCCATAACATCTACAGCATCCGTAAATATGAACGCATTCCGTTTGACAGTTTTTTCTATTTTGGTCCCACCAATTGCAAAAAATTATCCTTTTTTGATCCTTTTTCAAGGACTCCATCTGCAACGTTAATAACTTTGCCATATTCAATGGTAAAAATCCATTCAAACTCTTATCACATCCACGACATTCTCCCCTATCCATAAATATCTCAAACTCATCTATCCGTCACCCCGTTCTTCCGCTATAGCCCCACAAAGGTTCAACTTTAAGGCCTCGCCTACTCGAAACAATCAACCTTATGGTAAAAAATATATACACCATACCATCGGCAATAACCCACTTTATATTTTAGTAAAAAAAAAAAAAAAAATTTTCCCCATCCAAAAATTCGATATTTCTAGAACAAATTTAAAAAATCGGGCTCCGTTACGACACAGTTTAATTCTTTCACTATCATATACCATTTACCGCATCAAAATCCATCGAACCAATTTTCTTAGACACACTGCAATAGATTTCTCTACCCGCAACCAACTCGCATTTTAAGTATTTAGATTTTAAATCTTTTCAGCAGCAGTCGCAGGCTGCCTAAAAGGTGTCATAAGCCATGGTGCTATATTATATCCATCGTCTCCAAGTAGTATCGAACCGGAGCTACTAGCTTGCAATATATTATATACTCCACTGTTTTTTAAATATTCGGAAATCGTGAACGGCACCCTTCCAAGAAATATCAACACTTGTAAACACGTCCTTTTTGGCACATGTTGCTTAAACATTTATAGAATGGTATCCTTTTCAATTAATATACTCCTCACTTTGCGTTGACGGTTTCTTTATTCAAATACGCGTGCAATCAATTGCTCCAATTGCAAGAGGAAATTTATACCTGGCTTGCCATTTTCTTTGGGCCATTTTCTTTTGGGCGGTTACTAGTTTCCTTCAGGGGATAAGCTCGACGGATCCAGGGTCAGTGGTTTTTGAAAGAAACAAAACCTTCGCCTAAATACAATTCACTTTATTCACAGTGTCAATTATTTTCCTATATCCTAGTCACTTCACAAAATTATTCTAAATAATAATAGTTATATTTCACTTTAAGTTTATATTGCACTAACTTTTTTAAAATACTGCACTCTGTTTGACGGGTATCTGTTCTTTGATGATTCGCACTCCTCTACCATGTCCTGTGGTGTCGTTGATCTGCTCTGCCCCACGATGAATAAGGTTCTAGATAAAACCAGCTGCTTACACTGTATACGGTCGGTCGGTGCGGTATCTGGGCTCTGTTAGCCTTACCTTCGGGGGAAATAAGAAAGTTTCCTACGCGAGAAAGAGACAAAGAAGGATAAATCTGTACGGAGAAAAATAATGCCTAGAGTACGACGGACAATCTTGTTAGAAGGGTAGGACGTGTTATTACGGTCAGGGCGATAAACTTGTAAAAGGAGAATATAGGAGCGCTCTAGTACGGAGAAACAGTATGAGTGTCCGACACCAGGGAAGCACACTGGTGAGGGAGAAATAATACGAGTGGCCAACAACAGAGAAGCGCACTGGTGAAGGCGGTAGCCAGATAACTAGATAACCAGGGAAGCGCACTGGTAAGATGAGTGTCTCATACCAGAGAAGCACGCTGGTGCGAGAGAGAACGGTATGAGTGGCCAACAACAGGGAAGCGCACTGGTGGGGGCGATAGTTAGATAACCAGGGAAGCGCTCTGGTGCGAGAGAGAACGGTATGAGTGGCCAACACCAGGGAAGCGCACTGGTGGGGGCGATGACTAGATAACCAGGGAAGCGCACTGGTTAGGCGAGTATCTCACACCAGGGAAGCACACTGGTGCGAGAGAGAAAATACGAGCGGCCGACACCAGGGAAGCGCACTCGCGAGGGCGATAACAAGATAACCAGTCTGGTGGCTAGTCAGGGACTGACTGAGATGCCTCACCGGCTTTACTTATAAAGCTCCGAGTGCTCAGTCACCTGAAATTCAAATATTACCTCTTAACTCGGGCGGCTGCTGTGCTGAGTTCGCTGAGCTGGTTGTGATCTCCTCGACCACCGGACTGCATCTGGCTTAAGTCCTCTGCCGGTCGGACTTATATGGCCGTGGTCCACTTCCCTCCAAATTCTGAAATTACGTCTGGTTGGCTTTTAGTTCCTGCGGTTCTGTTCGGTCTGGTCTGGTCGACTACTGATCCGGACCTCTTTATATAGCCGTTCAAAATGTCCACCGCCACTTTGGATGCATGCCAACAATCTCCTTCTAAGTCCTTGTTTAAGGGGTATTGCAGCCACTCAAGCTGGGTTTTATAATCGGGCCATTATTGGGCAGTAAATGGGTGTCAGTCGTCTGCCATCGGCCGCTGATTGGTAACATTATTGGCCCGAAATATTTGGTTTGAATTTTCTAGTTAGATTCTACGTAAAACGAAGACAAAACTTGTACACAGATTCTTGGTAATTGTCTGTTCATAAAGGATGAATAGAAAAACTGCACATTACAAGGTCGACTAAAATTCCGATTCACAAAACAGAGCAAATTGTCAACAGGTGCAGTATTGGGTACAATATATAATTATGCATCAATTGATTGAGGGATGTGCAAAAAATATGAATGTAAATGTGCAGATAAGCAAATATGTACCCTTATGGGGGTCGACCTTAGAATACAAAACTAACTCGGAAATTGACGACTGAAATTTCCCAGTTATGTTGAAAACGCTTGCGTTTGTTGCAAAGTTAAGTGCAAGTGCAATATTTAAAAGGCACTTATTGGCACTATATTACTCATATTTTTTAATTATATAATGACATAATTTAAGACAGTATTCAAACATCATTATTGCCAAATATAATAATAATAAATTTAAATCAATTTGAAAGGAAATCCCCGCAGCTACTGTTTTCTCAAAACGTCTAACTTAAGACTTACTGCTTGTTGAAATTGCATTCACGTCAGTAAACAAATCAGCACCTTAGTTTTACAAGCACAAAATGTTTTCAATTCGTTAGTTTTTCCTACTCATGATACAAACTATCAACATAGTTTATTATTAAATATTTTAAGTACTACACTAACCTGAAAAAAGTTTTTGGAAAATTACAGTTATTTCCGCTATACTTAATTGTAAAATTTTACAGATAACTAATAACTTGGCACCACTAATGTTCAAGACAAAGTCCGAATATATACTTGGTAATAGCCTTAAAGTTAATTAATTGGGCAATGTAGGACAGATCCTCTGCTACATCCTCAACTACCCCAATGTTAAGATAATTACCATAAATATCCACTACTGGCCTAGAAAACTACCAAGCGTCGCCCAATAGAATATCTAGTCTTGGCCGACGGCCGGGAGCCATGCATCGACCGATCACCAGGCCAGTTTTGATGAACGTCGACCCTGCTTGGGCAGCCTCTCCCGTATTTTCGTCGCTGCATTCCCAATTTGGCTAACTAAATCCTCCCTATTGTTAACTGGGCTTGAATAAACTTCATCCTTCATTGTTCACCAAAAGAAAAAGTACAATATGGTAAGGTCTGGAGATCCAGCAGGCCAAGGAATCGGTGCACCTCGTCCAATCCAGCGGTTAGGAAATTGTTCACTTAGTATTACCTTCACAATGTTAGCCATATGCGCTGGTACTCTATCGTGTTGGTGAAACATTCCCCTAAGATTATCCATATGGTTCTTCTCTATTAGATCTGGAAGTGTATTGTACAAAAAGTCCGCATAAATTTCACTATTAAGCAGTCGCGGCAAAATGAATGCCCCCCTCCCCTCTTTGGGGTCCTCTCCTATTAGGGAATCTACATTGATATTCCAGTACAGCCACTCTCTCGTTTCCGTCAATAATGTCCCGTGTAAATAATGTCCACGTATTCCTCAAAAGTAAATTCTACCATTTTTTAATAATTTTGACTTAAAAACACCCGAACTTATTGATTTGTTTTTCAACTACGATAGGTATTCTTGCGGACTGACCCTTTTTTATAGCAAAATTTCCATCAGGTACGAGTAACTGAACGCCAGGATATCGGCAATAAAACAAAATTACTTAAAATGTCTATAACTTTTTTACAGCAATTATAAAAATTAATTACCTGTTCACCCAAAACAAACATTTTCGACCCTTTATCTTAAAAATTTTGTTTATTTAAAGAATTTCCTACCTAAAGTGAAATAAAATAATTAGGTAGTCAGAGATTTCTAAGGATGCGTGTTGCGACGCAACCTAAAAATAAAAAGAATTAAAAAAGAACTAAGGCAATGTTATACTTACAAAACCACCTCCTCAGGAACCTGCAGTGCTAGAATAAAAATTAATTAATTAAATTGGAAATAATAATAAACAAAATCCTTACCTGCTTTGTTTAGCCAAACATCCCTGACAGTTCTGTCAAGCAAACAGCTGATATTTGGCAAGAGCAATTTGGTTACACGGTGCTCAACAACCGACGTAAACAAATATCGGAATTAATATTTTTGTGTATAATCAGTGTGACCAAGAACTAATTATATATTAAATGATCTCATTTAATATATTAATAGTAAAAATTAAACTTTAACGTCAATTTATAAGTCTTTGAAATAAAAAGTTTCCCGCCAACATCATATTTAAAATTTGAATTTCTTGATTCAACATGGCGAAAAAATATCGAATGATAATTAACATGGCGACTATCTCTTGATTTCAACCAAATTCGATATTTTTGTATGCACCGTTTGAATTAAAACAATAAAAGAGCTGCATGCACATGGACTCTTACTCTTTTGAAATCTAATATTCAGCGAGTTTGGTGAGTACAATTAAAAATATACTTAAAAAATATTCAGAACCTGGCTGTTCGAATATTTTATCTACTTGTAAAAATAAAAAATATTATCAGAGCCTGGCTGCTCGATTATATTTACTTTGTGTAAATTAACCTATTTGTAACAATTTATTCAGAGCCTGGCTGCTCCAATAAATTATTGTGTTGCCTATTAAAATTTATTAACATATTTATTCAGAGTCTGGCTGCTCAAATAAATACAGAAATTTGTTTTGTGTTCACACTAATATTTTCCCAATACTCATTCAGAGCCTGGCTGCTCGAAAAAGTATTATTCCCAATTGATTGTCAGTATAATTGCAGAACCTGGCTGTTCGCATAATACGTTCGTATAATTTACTTACCTCTGAAAGTCAAAAGGATAAGTTCTCTTACACTCAAGTTCGCGGATCAACACGGTGATCCAATAAATTTTAGAGGAGAAACGATTACAGTAAGACTGCATTTAAAGCCGCAAAATGCTAATATAATAACACTCCATTGATAATAAATACAATAACAAAAGTGTTAAAGCTTCTAGTTGGCCCAAAGCCATATAACAGTCAAGAATAAAGCTAACAGTAGCTAACGAGCAATTTTTAAAATCTCTCGGGCTTCAGTTAAAAAATGAATGAAATACTCGATATTTCCCGCTATGATAATAGCATTACAAAAATTGAGTATCATAGCTACTATCCTTTTTTGACATCATATAAAACCAGCGATGAAATTCGCATATCAGTACAACATCAGGATTTATATGTGCTGCCAAGTGAAAGTTTCATATATACGAGTATAGAAGGCGCACTAGCAAAAGTAGATGAAACTACAACAATAAAAAATTATATATCTTTAAATCAAAATGAAAGCAATGTGTTACTAAATGCGGGCTGGTCTCCAAATAATCCAATAGCGCCAGGGTATTTTAATTTTTGTATTCCCTTAAAATTGCTGCTCGGCTTTGCTGAAGACTATAAGAAAATTGTTATAAATGCTAAACATGCACCTATTTTGATTCGAAATAGAAGCGATAGAAATACCTTTCTATCACCAAATGATGAAGTTAGAATATGTATTTTTAAGTGCCAATGGAGAGTACCACACATAAGTGTCGCCGAGGAAGAAAAACTCTCGCTGCTTAAGTTAACTGATACTGGCCGCCCCATACAAATGAGCTTTCGTAGCTGGGATGTATATGAATATCCTATATTACCTATAACTGTTGATCATAATTGGACCAATAAAACATCAACACAGCTAGAAAACCCCGATATATAATTTTAGCACTTCAAACAGATCGAAAAAATGAGAAGAGTAAAGATGAAAGCAAGTTTGATCATTGCGAACTTTCAGATGTGAAGCTTCACTTAAATTCTGACTTAAACATTAAATTTGATCGTGAGAGATATGCTTTATTGTATGATATGCATACAAAATTTCAACAATCGTATTACGGGCGGATCCATCAACCGCTGCTTACCCGAGAGAACTCCAAGGAGACCGCTCCAATTGCAGTTATCGATTGCTCACATCAAAACGAGGTATACAGTTTAAAACACTTAGTAATATTCCTGCAAATTTCATCTGCCTTTTGTTTACTCCTGCATGATCGAATAATTGAAAACAGTCCTCTGACGAGTGAAGTCAAGAAAATAATTTAAAGTCACAATGGCAGCAATCTTGAATATACAGGGATTAAAGATGAATGTAACAAGTTCATTGTGAAGGAATTGGCTATTTTGAGAAATGGAATGGTGCATTTGCCACTTTATTTTTCAACCTCCATTCAGATTTAAGGATTTAGCAGCTGCAAAGAGAAGAGAAGCGAAATGGTTGCATCATAATTATCATGGCTTTTACTGGAATGACGGTTATACCCCATATCATCAGTTATGCACATTAGTGACTCCTATAATAAAAGATAAAGTAATATACATGAAAGGCTGTGAAAAAGTTCGTTGGTTGAAAGAGACAATTGATGAAAATTTAACTGTGTATAACATGGAAAGAGAACTGAAGTGCCCAAATTTCGAACGTTTAGATTTCTTTTATAATAATGTTCCATGCTGTGTAGTTCATCAGGGAAAGTGTACGCAAAGAAATGTGCACCTTTTAAGAAATTTTTTAGAAAGTTAAAAAAATTAAAAATATGTTATCTTATATTAATAAAAATGCCTCTTTTTTGTTAACATATAACAACATTTTATTAACTCTTAATTTTCAGTTTAGTACCACTTAAACATTACAAACAGTATTAATTACAGTTGTAAGCAAATTTATGCAAATGGTAGATAGCTGATGTTTTCTTCCACCGACTTGGTGAATTCTATGTTGAAAAAATTTGCATTAGATCCTTTGCTAATTATGTGGAATCCTCCCTCATTTATTCTGAGCAGCGTATTCTCTGAGACTTGAGACTCGTTGTGGGAGATAAAGCTGATATTGCTCCAATTCAAGAATAAGTCTATCACCATATCGAGTTTTGATAATCTTAGAAAAAAGAATTTTGTATGGATTATGTTCTTCCGTATCTTTAATCGATAAAATGGGTTTGTATGTTAGAGCTTTTAATTCTTCTAAAGCTTCATCAAAACGCTGTTGTGTTATAGTATGACGCCTCCATTTCTTATACTTCAAGACAAGATATATCTACACTGTGCGATCTGCTCGAATACTTTCACATAACTGACATCTATATATAATATTTTGGATTCAATAAATTGAATCATAATGGTTCAATATAATGGCAAATGATTATATAATGCAAGCGATTAACCGCAACTTCCTCTTTAAAATGAACACGATCGATTTCTTTTTAATATATGATGTTGCCAAAGCTCAGGGGATGCCCTATGATGCTAAAGCACAGCCTTGGCAGGAAAGGAATTAAGGTTAGGGGAAATAGGTTAGGAGGTTGAGTGAAGGAGGTGTCGATGTACGCCTCGTTTGAAAGTTTCAGGCTCATAAGACGAGGGAAAAACAGAAGATGGTAAACTGTTCCACATTCGTGTTGTTCTGCTAAGAAAAGATTCCCGAAATTTGACGGTACGTCCAAATTTGACCCGGAGAGTATAGGGCTGGCAGCGACTTGTAGATCTTGCATCGCGCGTTGTAATGAGTCTACAAGGAATCAGGCTAGCAATTTCGTTAGAACAATGGCCATGGAAATAGCGATAAAAAAGTGAGAGACAACCGACATTCCGTCGATGCTCCAGAGAGTCAAGGCCCTCAGAGATTGAGGAATTGCCAATAAGTTTAACAGCCTTACGCTGAACTTTGTGTAACGCGGACAATGCGGTGTGTCCTGCCCCTGCCCAAATATGGGAATTATATTCAAGTCTAGGCCTAATGTGGGACTTGTAGATCAACGCTAAGTCGGGTGGGGTGAAATATTTCTGACATCTCTGTAGAAAACCCAAACATTTCATCGCACTTTTAGCGATTGCAAATATATGATCAGTCCAGCTAAGATTGCTGGATATCTCAATACCCAAGATCTTTAGGGAGGGTGAATTGGGTATATTCACTCCGTCGACTGAAATGGGTTGGGGGTGAACTGGGCGTTTTTTAAGGGACATTAAACAGCATTGAGTTTTGGATGCATTTAACGTAACACGATTTGCTCTGCCTCAAGCAAGGATCATAGAAATGTCTTTGTTTAATGATCTAAACATGCGTTCCCGATTGACTTCTGTAGCATTCCCACGTGAATTCATTACAGAATCAAATGAGTACGCGAAATCAAGGGTGCTGACGTCGGCAAAACTATGAATAGGATTGAGAGTAAGGGATAAGAGATCATTAATAAAAAGAAGAAATAAGGTTGGTGAAAGAACTGAACCCTGAGGTACACCGGCATTTATTTCGTAGGAATCAGATGTAACTCCGTCGTGTTATTATTAGAATTAAGAAACACCAACACCTGCTCAATTTACCTGATTTACGTAATCGCCAGGTATAAAAATCGGCTCACACCTTATCACTTGTCAGATAGTTTTGTACCCAAAATTAAGTGCGAGCCATATCATCATCATAAACACAGCGAATTTTCGCAGACTTTATCTATAGCCAGATAATTCGTCTGCTGATATCGTTACTACGTCTGCTGATATCGTTACAATTCGAAAATTTACTCGAACCTTATCACTCGCCAGATAGTTCATTACCCAAAATTAAGCTCTAGCCATGCCATCAGTCTAAATACAGCAAATTGCTGCAAACCTTATCTATAGCTATACAATCAGCAGTCAATTCTATGCATGCTGATATCACCACAATTCAAGTTCGTGTTCACCACAACAAACTAATACTATAATACTAATAAAGATCCAGATCCAACAGCTACAATGAAATGTTCCATTCATCGGCCAACATATAATTTACTACGTAGTTCCACCCCCAAATTTACTACAAACCAACACCCGTCTCCCCAGCCCCACAACACTTTCATCTAACAACCCAACCAAATCAAAACATTCCGATCAACCTCTGACGTCACAACAACTTCCTCCTTACTCACAACAAACAACAGGGTAACCATACAATAAAACACCAAAACAGGGTTGCCAGATCAACTTTTTCGATGCCTTCTTTTTCTTTCCCCATACAAATTTTCATGTGGTTCTCAGGCTCCCACACAAAAACGTATACATTGCCACGGTCTATATTCCGCCTAGATTGCTTGTGTCGAAAGACTGGCTGATTTGCTGCTTCCGTCAGATGACCTTATGCTTCTTGGAGATTTTAATATGCCTTCGGTCGGTTGGGGGCGCCAATTGGACAAGGATTGCCTACTACCATATTTTTAGGCTGCTCCGAGTGACGATTCTCTTTCTGTTTGTTTTGCTAATTGTGTTCCTGTTTCAAGGTCTCGTGGTTCGCGTACATATCAGCCTTGGTTCAATAGTTCCGTGAAGCACTTAAAGAATCTAAAGAATAAAGCCTGGAGAAGTGGTTTTGTGCCTGAAGGAGTGATGCTGACTTCTTCGCTTACTTTATGTTACGCAAACAAATTTTGCTCTGCTATTGATATATCTTATTGTAAGTATTTGGGGAGAATTAAATCAACTCTGTGCGTTGAGCCTAAACACTTCTGGAGGTTCGTAAATTCTAAGTGTAATTTTGACGGCTACCCTTATGGTGACGTGGAGAGTGACGATCCCCTGACGGCTTTTGACTGTAGACTGTGATATTAGAGACAAGGATTTTACTCTTATGACGAGGCCGACTACCCTTGAAACCAAATACCTAGTGTTTGACGAGGTAACTGTCCTAAAGCATATTTCTGGTTTGGCTGATTGTTTCTCGTGGGGTTCTGATGGTATCCCTACTTGCTTTGTAAAAAACTGTCGCATGTCCCTAGTTTCTATACTTTGTCACTTATTTAACTTATTTATTTGTTGTGGTGTTTTTCCAAAATCCTGGAAAGTATCTGTCATCATTCCCCTACATAAGAAGGGAAGAATATGTGACACATCACACTATCGCTCCATGACCAATTTAAGTTGTATTGGTAAAAATTTTTGAGCTCTGGTATGCAATGTTCTTAACTTCCACTGCAAACTTTTTCGGGGTTCCTTTCTGCATGGGTTCATAAAATGTAGATCTACTACGACTAACTTGCTGGAATTCTCTAATAGCTGTATTTCTCCCAATGAAGCTGGTAAGGAGGTCGACACATTTTCACGTATTTTAGCAAGGCTTTTGACAGAATTTACCATAGTGTTCTTGTTCGTAAGTTTTCTTTTCGCTCCTATATGTCTGATCGCACGCAACGTGTTCAGTTTCGAGGTGCACTTCCTAACGATATTTATACCACCCCCGTGTTCCTCAAGGCAGCCATCTAGGACCATTGCTTTTTATCATCGTCATTTTACAATGATATATCCTTAATTCTCCCTAATTCGAGAATTCTATGTTACGCTGATGACTCCAAAATTTTCCGCGTTATTTCAAGTGTGACTGACTGTGCACTATTAATCTCTGACCCCTTTCATAACTGGTGTTCTGCAAACTTCCTTCCTCTAAATATCAGCAAGTTCACTACTATGCCATTCTCTGGATCAAGGAATCCAGTGCACTTTAACTACACCTTAGACGGTGGCTCTCTGAACAGCCTTGACGAGACCAAAAATTTAGAGGTCTTGCTAAATACAGCCTTTTTATTTGACAACCATATCAGCACTATTGTAAATAACACTAATTCTGCTCTGGGCTTTGTCAAACGATGGCCTAAGGAATTTATTTTATGTGCGTAAGACTTGTTTTAAAGTGTGTTAGTCCTGTATGGTCTCCTTTTTATGCGCCTCATATTAACCGCATTTAGGCTGACTGATTAAAGCTTATTTCATTGAAGTCTCTTGAAAGTAGACGCGACAACTCCAGAATTGTCTTCGCCGTCGATTGCTTGTAAGCGCGGTTGATTCCCCCGAACTGCTGGGGGCTCTGTATTTAGCGATTCCTACTCGCCCCTTAAGGAACCAAAGCTTTCTCCATATTCTTCACCACCACACTAATTATGGTATGCATGAACCTATTACAACTATTTCTCGTCTCTCTCGTTTGTTGAAGTTACTTTTTCGTTTTCTAATTTTATAATAGTTACTTTTGATGTAGTAGTCAGTATTTAATGAAGCTTAATAAAGAAATAAATAAATTGATCAACGTATAACGTATGGCCTGCCTAAGTATCACTGCATTCAAGCCGGTGTGATGATTGTCATTTTCGAAGGCTGAGATCATCTGCTCTGCGGAGAATCGCAGATTTATGCAATAAAAATATTTTATCTTGGAGCAGAATAAACTTCTGTAGAGCAGCTTAATTAGCATTAACTCCAAGATAATTAGAATTTCCCTTCGGCGGAGCTGAAGAGCCTTAACTACTAACAACAGTGTATTTCGACAAATTCGACTTATTGACTGAGCTTATTCCATTTACACAAAATTTTATATTAGGTCTACAATTCTTAATTATTTAATATAACATATTACACGGTCAGGTGCCGGGGTTTCATGTTGCAACTATTTTATTGAAATATTTTCTGAGTTGATTCGTAATGTGTGTGCCAGCTCATCATACCTTGCACTTGCTGCCAAAACTACAACATGGTATGTTTACTTTTTGTCTTTATTTATTTATTCATTTACAATATTTCATCAATGAGCTGATTACTACAAAAGAACTAAGCAATAAACTAAATAAAAAAAACTAAGTAAAAACTTAACAAAAACAATATAACAAATCATATAAAAAACAAAGAACAAGAAGAGAATTCGCAAAATATAAATTCAGAAAACAAAGTGCCAAAGTGAATAAAAAGCAAATAAAAAGCAAAAAGCATAACAAAAACCAAAAAGTAACCTCAACAAAGCTGACTAATCACATGATTACGCGATAGATGAAAATCAATGCAATTAAAAGCGGAATTAAAAAATCGCGACATCGACGTTATAGGTTCATTTAATCCATAATTAGTACGATGAAAATGTAACCGAAGAAAGTCATGATTCCTCAGGGAGCGAGCTGGAACCGATATGCCAAAGCTACCCAAGAGAACAGAAGAATCAATGGACCCACGAATGCAGTCGAAAGCAAAAAGAATCCCGGCGTTACGGCGCCTCTTTTCAAGTGTGTCCAAGTGCAGAAGTTTAAGTCTATCAGCATAAGGAGGTAACATAAGGGAGTTATTCCAAGGAAGGCCTCGAAGGGCAAACCTAACGAACCTCCGTTGAACAGCTTCAATGCGATTGATACGTGACACATAGAGCGGTGACCAGACTGGAGAGGCATATTCTAGAATAGGCCGGACAAAAGTGCAATATAAGAGCTTTGTAATGTAAGGGTCATCAAATTCCCTTGACCACCTCTTCACGAAACCAAGAGTCATATTAGCCTTGTTGACTATGGCATCAAAATGATCCTGGAAAGAAAATTGAGAATTGAGCCAAGCACCCAGGTCCTTTGTCTTAATAACTCTTGTTAAAAGACAACCCTCTATGGTAAAGTTATATTGAATTGGAGAACTTTTTCGTGAGAAAGACATGGATGTACACTTGCTAATATTTAGGGGAAAGTCGTTAATGGAACACCAATTCTGAAAGGCGTCCAAGTCGGAATTTAAGAGTAGGCAATCGGCATTGTCAGACACAGTGCGAACTATCTTAGCGTCATCGGCATAACAAAGAATATTTGAGTTAGACAGTATCGCAGATATATCATTGATATAAATTATAAATAACAATGGGCCAAGGGCTCCCACCCTGCGGTACACCGGAAGTGTTGAAAATTGCATCAGATAGAGCTCCACGAAAAGAAACCCTCTGAGTGCGTTCAGAGAAGTACGAATGAATCCAATTTACAAAAACTCGCGGAAACCCAAGGAGAGAGAATTTGAGAATAAGAATTCTATGATTTATTCTATCGAAAGCCTTGCTGAAATCAGTAAAAATACAGTCAACTTGCTTACCACCTTCAATTGCAGAAATACAGAAGTTAGAAAATTCCAATAAATTGGTGGTAGTTGACTTACCCCTAATGAAGCCATGTTAAAACGGCTGCAAAAACGGCTTGCAGTGGAAGTATAGAACATCGCAAATAAGTGTCTCAAAAATCTTGGATTAGGTTAGCAATTGGTCCATAGTTCGAGATTTCACATTTATCACCTTTTTTGAGAAGGGGAATAATTAATGAGGTTTTCCAAGCCTTCGGAAAAACACCGCAACGAGTTGAGAGATTAAATAAATAACACAAAATAGGAGCAAGAACGGAACCACATCTTTTCACGAGTGAGGCAGGGATACCGTCAGGACCAATTGAAAAACTATCAGTCAAGGTAGAGATTTTCTTCAAAATCGTAACTTCGTCAAGTAAAAGGTCTTTGGGTTCAAGAGAAGTCGGTGTAAACCTCGTCAAATGGGTAAAATCCTTAATGCTAATATCACATAGTCAAGGTAGAGATTTTCTTCAAAATCGTAACTTCGTCAAGTAAAAGGTCTTTGGGTTCAAGAGAAGTCGGTGTAAACCTCGTCAAATGGGTAAAATCCTTAATGCTAATATCACATATAATCCAAATGCCAGTAATTTTTCATCCTGCCATTAGACTTATGAGACCTGAACCGGTATGCGGGATTTCAACCTGCATTGCTAAAAGGGCTATTCGCAACTGGACATACGAGAAGCACAAATGCTACTGTAAATCCTGTGCGGGACAAGCTCATTCTAAAAGATTGATGTCGGCTTCATCACTGAGTAGAGCTAAAGAACTCCTTGACAAACCGAATGTGGCTCAGAAGAAGGGCAGGACTTCAGTCCATAGCCTACGCGAGTGCCCGCCTATTGCCAGACGCATAATACCCATCCTTGGGAAACCGTTGTTTGATCCCAGTTATTGAAGGGATAAACTTGACTTAAGGAGTAGTGAGGGTTAGTACAATAGGCCTTACTGGTCGCGGCACTTCAGCACCTCACTTCTCCGTTTTAAACATAACATAATATCTCAATATACCTCAAGAGTTTAAAAGTATGGAGAGCCTTCTCTAAAGATTCCAAACTTTTACATTATCCTCCGCCCCACATCATTTTTTTTTTAATTTACCAAATTCAACGTTTAGGTTATACCAGCTAAATATCATTAGATATGAATACTAAAGTTAAATATATTAAAATCTTTTTTCCGAAAACTATAGTCTTTCACCTTTCAATTAACATCTTTCTCTTTCGAAAACTACAGTCCTTCAACCTTCCAAAAAATTAAATGACTTCTGCAATTATCTTCTAACCTAAAGAACGATTAAAATCAATAATTTTGCGATGTAATTAATTAAAGCTGTAATGAGTTTAGATTATCGTTCAAACGTAACCTTAAAAAAAGTTATCGTGCTAATTTCATACAGTGTAAATTTGACTAAATTTTAATGCTTCTCTGAAATGAGAAGGGGTGCTAGGAAACTAAAGGAAAGGAGATCGGGTTCTCACTCAGAACATTCAAACAGCTGCTACTTAAGGGAAACTTTGCTCTAATTTCATTCGTATTCTGAAAACATTCGGCAACAACTTATAGCCTTTCAGAAATTCTAATGCACACATTGCAATTAGGTCTTTACTACCTTGAGAAATCTTTCACCAAAATTGAGTTTCTCTATTACACTTTTCTTGGAACCAACTCCCCAAAGACAAATATGTCACAAGTATTTGCCACTTTACAAAACATTGCTTTTTTTCTTTCCTTCCATCTGCTGCTGATATACAAAATCTCTTTTGGACTAGAAGTTGGAGTAAATAAATTCTGTCTGGAAACGTTTTCCATTTATTTCACTAGTTAGTCCTTGAAAGGAATTCTAAGAAGGGTATTACTCCTGCAGCGGTACTCGTACAAACTAAGAATAAGGAACTAGAGGAAAGAAACTTTGTCTTCTTAATCTGAAGCAGTGTCATCGGAGCTGATAAGTAAATATTTGCGATAGTGTGCTTTGACCATTGTCGCTAGCGCTCATGAAGCTGTTATTACTTTTTATACTTGCGTGTTTGGCAAGCACTTTGTCGGTATTTCAGTTTACTTTACTTTTTCTAGGACTACAGTGGTTTGGATTTTCTGACATTTTTAGAAAATGGAATTCTCATTGAGCTATAGAAAATGAACAACTGGGCTACGGAACATTTTAGTTTGTTTTACAAAATTGTTCCTGGAAATTTCAATCCTCTTTAGTTAGCTTGCACATTCATTCTACATGGATTAAATTCTGGAAACGAAAATGAGAAAAATTGATTCTGTAGAAATTCCGATAATTGCTTTTGAGCTGTTTGCACAGTTGACTCGTGCAAATTTATACCTTTGTTTAGCAAATGAGAATGTTTGCCAATTTCTGAGTGGTACCCTACTTTTCCGACCTTTGTGTGGAAATGCAAGTGATTTATGTACATATGTATGTATATAACTTTTGCATAACCATAGTAAGGCGCAACGCATGTATAAATATATGATAAAACTATACTGACTTCACAAAAAGTGAAAAAGAACACAAAAAACATTAATTTTATGCCTATTAGGTGACTTTGAAGTCGGTTATAAATTAATAAAACAAAACGACTACCTCTCTGTAATGTAAGGTGCACATTAACCAGAAAGTGTAAGGTAGTTTTAAATTGTATCTAAGACTGTAGATAGATAGTTGTTTTACTGAACTGGTTTGGCAGCGACTTTTTACAATTCTTTTTGTTTTAAAATATGAACGAGTCGTTTGAAAAAATTGTAAAGGTGATGGCATCTAATTCGTTACAAAGTCAGATTTCGTTCCCCCCTCCATTTCTAGCGAAATTATAACATAGTACCAACGGATATACAATGAATCACCAAATTATTTGTGTATAGTGTTTATCGACGGTTGTTGCATTGATACCTATGCTTTCTAAACAAATTATAAAAACTGATCCATTTTAGTAAAGCTTTTATTTACATAATTATCTAAATTTGTAATTCAACAAACAAAAATGAAAAAGATTTTCACAAAATTTCTTTTCGAGTTCTCTTCACAAAATTATTTGCGCAGCGTAAAAAGCCATTTACGCAAATTTATAAGGATGCTACCGTTACATTTATATAATTTTTTAAACTCTAGGGATATTTAGTAAAGTGTATTTCCACCTACTGCATCTATGACTTCTTGAAGTCGCTTCGGTATGGACTTAAATAACTTCATAACCAGTCGCGGTGCTGGACCGAATGTAGACGTGGGCGACATCAGCTTTGCGAGGCCTCTTTTATTTCCCAGTCAGAAAGAAAACGATAAATAGATTGAGACTGATGTATGAGTATATGAGTTTTATTGTTAATGAAATGTTGACAAAAATTACATATACAATCATAAATTAAATTTTCTTTATTTAGTAATTGGATCAGAAAGTGGCATATGTGTTTTATTCCATAGTGGGAGCAAAATTGTTACTTTACGCCCGATAAGGAGAAAATTCGTTAATCATAAAGTAAATGGCTAATCTGTCAAACGGTTCATGTATATTGTCGTAGTAGGCAGTGTAAGGAGTACATATATATTTTTTTTTGGGACAATAAATCTCTGCAACAAATCAAAACTACTTCGTTACGGGAAAAGATTGACTCGGTAATTAGCTGGCATAAACCTACTATCTTCGTATTATTAAATAACTGGAAAGAATGCACTCATTTTCCAATGGTAGAGCGAATTCGACACTTAAACGATCCACATTTGTAAAAACAATAAAAATCAAGTGAAATTAGAGTGTATATATCAATACCACTTAGCAAAATAATACCAAACTAAACCTTCAATCGCATCAACAAGTTCGGCTTACGACTGCTTAAAAACATAACTGTGTAGCAGAGTTGCAAACTTCATTACCTATTCCCATTTCATTTCATTCTTTGGAATTAACACTTTAATTCCATTACTTTTTAATTAGAAATGGAATAAACAAATGGAATTAATATTCCCAGTAATGATGTATGTAATTGAAATTCCTCATATATTCCACCGAGATTGGCAAAGGAATGAAAAGTAATTGAAAATGAATTATTCATGATTTAAAACCAGATTTAAGTTCCTTAATTCTTTTTAAATTCCTTTTCTACGAAAACATTCTCAAACTGATTAGCACTTTCTCTTCATACAAATTTTTCTGTCCAAAAGTGCAAGACTGCATCTAACCCATTTTGGACTACACCTAAATTTATTTTTCTTGGAAAGGAACTTTAGTGTTTTAAGTTCTTAATTTTTTAATTTTTTCATACAATTAGTGAAAAAATTAAGAGGACTCTCGTAAAAAATTCGATTCAACAAAACAAATTCAATTTTTTTTTTTAGGGATAGGCATGTTTCCTCGACCGCACGCGGTGGTGGGGTTCTCATAGCTTGCAGGAATTTTCTTAATACTAATCATTTTGACACTCCTTTATTTTCTGACCAACTGGAGCTGGAACAAGTTTCAGTAAAAATTTCATTTGAGTCGAGCAGCCTCTTCTTAATATGTTGTTATATACCTCCTGATGCGTCTAATGTCGTAGATAGTAATGGTCGGAGTCAGTATGATATTCTCATTGAACATATTAACTACACCTATGATCGATTGGGTTCTAAGGATGAAATTATCCTAGTGGGGGACTTCAACTTACCCAATGTACGATGGGTAGCGGATGATGATGACGATAGCTTTCTTCCCCATGACTTGACTGAAGGACAATCGTTATTCCTCGACACCTTGGCTAGCTTTGGACTTTGCCAAATGAGCAATGTGAGTAACAATATGGGAAGACAGCTTGATTTAGTGTTCTCTACGAACCCAATGCTTACTTTTGTTGAACCCAGCATACTTGCCTTGATAAATGTGGACGTGTTTCACCCCGCATTGCTTGTTGGCTTTCATTGTCTGTCGGACGTGCTTGCCGATGAGCTCGACAGCCAATATCATTTTAACTTTAGAGCGGCCAATTTTGTGGCTTTAAATGATTATCTTGGTGGGATAGACTTCCACACTTGCCTGTCTGGTGACGATATCGACCGAAACGTATCCGGTCTATACGACGTTTTGTATGAAGCTTTCAGCAGGTTTGTTCCCTTAGTTCGGGTTAGGGGTAGAGACTCCGCTCCACCATGGTTTGACAGAGGATTGAAGACTCTTAAGAACAGGAAGAATAGACTTTGGAAAAAGTATCTACGTGTTAACAGTGCTGACGCCTGGCATGAATATAGTATTTACCATGAACAATTTATAAGCCGTTCTCGTTCTCTATATGAGGAATATCTTCAAAATTTAAAGAACAGATTATTCTCTGACCCCCGTGCATTTTTCGAATATGTCAACTTGAAGAAAAAGGTTGATAGCTACCCATCGACTATGGAATTCGGGGAGATCTCCAGCAATGATTCTAATATTATTTGCAACTTATTTGCTGAATCTTTTAAGGGTGCAGTTGAATCATCTGATTTCATCCCGGACAATGGAAACTTTTCCCACATTAATAGCCGAATTTTACCCATGGTATCAGTTCCATCTATCACGGAGGAGATCCTGTTGAGGCATATTACTGCACTTCCAACTGACTTCTCTAGTGGTCCTGACGGGATTCCACCTGCAGTCATAAAGAAATGTTCTTCGGTGTTATTATGGCCTTTGCTACTACTATTCAGGAAGTCTCTTTCACGGGGCCATTTCCCAGCGCTCTGGAAGATATCTTATTTAATTCCTATTTTCAAGAGTGGCAATAGAAGAAACATTTCCAACTACAGGCCAATTGCTAAATTGTCCTGTATTCCTAAGCTCTTCGAACTATTGATTCAATCCCAATTATCCGAAGTGTGTAAAGGCTTAATCTCCACTCGGCAGCATGGTTTTCTTCAAGGTAGGTCCACGGTTTCAAACTTGGTTGAGTTTGTTTCTTGCACTGTGGGTGGTTTCATGGAGGGATGCCAAACTGACTGTATTTACACTGATTTTAGTAAGGCCTTTGACAGACTGTCTCACTCTATTATTACTTTCAAATTGGCTAAGTTGGGTTTCCCGCCCTCCCTTATTGTCTGGATAAAGTCATATTTGTCTGATAGGATTTATAGAGTGCGTTTTCGTAGCGCACTCTCTGATGATTTTGTGACTCATTCTGGCGTTCCCCAGGGCAGTCATCTGGGTCCATTGTTATTCATCTTATCTATTGATGATATTTCATATTTGCTGCAAAGATGTAAAATTCTTATATATGCTGATGATATTAAGATTTTTCTTCCAATAAAATCTAACGCTGATTGTGAGATTTTACAATCAGAGTTGCATATTTTCTATGAGTGGTGCTGCAACAACAATCTTAAGCTAAACATTGAGAAATGTCAGGTTATGTCCTTCTCGAAGTCTCGCAGCTTCCGTACTTTTCAGTACATGTTTGGGGATACAGGTTTAAAACGGGTGGAAATAGTGAGGGATTTAGGAGTGTATCTTGATGGTAAGTTAAACTTCATCTCCCATATTAATATCGTGGTAGCTAGGGCAAACTCTACGCTGGGATTTATTCTTCGTTGGTCCAAGGAATTTCCAGTTCCTCATATAAGACTCCATCTTTATACATCCCTTGTTAGGCCCTGCTTGAATATGCCAGTCAGGTATGGTCTCCATTTTACGGAACACATATTAAACGTATCGAGTCCGTCCAGCGCAGATTTGTGCGATCGACCCTACGTTCTTTGCCTTGGAATGACCCTCTTATTCTGCCACCTTATGAGGAGCGCTTGGGTTTGCTGCAACTTGCTACACTCGAGAAGCGACGTTGGGTTGCTGATTTAACATTTTTGCATCAGCTTCTGCAGGGAAAGTTGGACAGCGCTGAACTAGCTTCCAAAATATTGCCTAGAGAACTGTCCTATTCCCTACGTAATCGAGCACCTTTACAGATTGCTTTTTCGCGCACTAATTACGGCATGTTTGAGCCTATTAACCGCATGTGTAGGTCTGCTAATGATATTGGATACGTTTTTGATATTAATGTGGACAAGGTGACACTTAAAAGGAGCATCTATAATTTGTGATTCGTTCTTTTGCTTGCACTGGTTTTGGTTTTAATTTTTCTCTTTGTTTGTTTTGCATTTTGTTGGAAACACTATTTTTATTATTTTTATAAAACGCATGTATAGAGTCGTGAATGTGTGTCTGTCTTTTGACCTGACTCTTATTATTGATTTGCTTTAACGATCTCTGTTGTCTTTGCACCCCTGATTGTTGTGTGTGGGCGTATTATGGTGTGTTAATTACTAATATTATCTGCATGGGTTTGGGGGCCTCATTCGCCTTAATATTTTGTTATATTTTGGCGAATAGGTCAAATGATTCTAGGCTTCCGCCTATGAAGTGCGCCTTCTGAGTTAGAAGGATTAATTCTAATAAAAAAAAAAAAGTTAAGAAATAAAGTTACTTTCATTTTATAAAAAAAAAATAAGTTTGTTGCATCATATTTTTGGAAGTGTTCTCTCAATTTTGTCAGTTTTAGAAATAAATCAAATAACGAAACCATAAATAAAATACTAAACAGTAATGTGAATAAGTAACAAAAAAGACAGGATCTGCTCAAATCTGAAGTAATAAAGGATCTAAGGTGTTACAGAAAATGTTTTCGTTCAAGAAACAAGATAAAAATATATTGAGGTTTATTGCAAAACCGGTTAAATGCAATCCACGTGGGTGTATTCGAGGTTGTTTCCTAGAGTTAACAAACCATTGAGGAAAAGTCTAAATACTGCAATTTGGCAGAAAAATTGTTAAAATCAAAAGAACAAACCGGAACACTGTTCTTAATAAGGGATGGTAGGGATAAGGGAGGCGAAAGTAGTGATATTGATATTTAATATAATGGACGTGTTATCTGAAATTATTTGGTATTTTAACTTTTGGCTTCGGGTGCATAATGAAACATTTATGAGCCAATAAGTGGAATCAACCTAGAAACACCAAATGCCCTCCCCCCCCCCCCCCCTCTCCCTCAATTCAACGCATTCCACAACCTGCTCTCAATATAAAATCCTAACTAAAATTCTCGACTTACCGAATACAATAAAATATTATAGGAATTTCGCACTTTGCTTAAGCACTTTAAAGAACTTGCTGTCAAAAGCCTATTGATAGAAGCATAATTTATCCTGAAATTGAGGAAGCGCAACACGGTTGTTTTAAAAGACGATTCCATATGTTTTTTTCAAACTAAATTTACCAGATCAGGTTTAATGTATTGAAATTTTTTTATTGCCCCATATTGAACGCGTTGACTTTATAACAAGTTCGCTTAGTGTAGGAGTGCTAATAAATTAAGAATGTTTTCATAGAAGAGGAATTTCAAAAGAATTAAGGAACTAAAATCTGGTTTTAAATCATGAATAATTTATTTTTAATTATTTTTCATTCCTTTGCCAATCTCGGTGGATTATATGAGGAATTCCAATTACATACATCATTACTTGGAACATTAATTCCATTGGTTTATTCCATTCCTAATTGAAAAGTAACGGAATTAAAAAATTTTTATTTGAAGGAATGGGAATTAGGTTGGAATTACTTCCACAAAGAATGATTACTTTACAGCTCAGCTGTGTAGTGTACTGTGTATAATGAATGCATTGCATATCAAAAGTGCTCATCAATAAGAAAAAAACACGAGCAAGTTAAACCCATCGTAAACTACAAGCCATGAACCTACGAGGAAGTAACTAAATGAGAAAAAATAAGCTCAGAAAATCGGGGCAATTTTAAGCCTGTCAGAGGTTCCCATTCATACAATCTCATAAGCGCAGGGCAGGCGATTAGAAAATATTTTATATAAGAGGTTTTGACGCGTATTTGAATATTGAAGTAATAAATTGTGACCACGAAATTTAATATAATAATTCCTATGTAATAATATATATTTATATAATATTGTTACAGAATTGGCCGGTTTGAATGAAAAAAGTATATAGCGAGAGGGAGCTTAAGTGCAAATTTTAGGATGTGAGATCTGACTTAATTGGAACTATCGTGAATACAGCACGTAAAATCAGCTGAGTGGAATGAACTGCAGAATATCCCAAAACGGCAACACCAGTTACATGAAAAATTCTAGTAGAGAATAAACAAGCGATCAAAGTATTCTAAGTAACCACACCAGAGATTTTCTTTATTAAAAACACGCTCTGTTGGCTCTGTCAAAACCACCGTAAACTACAAGCCATGAACTGGACTTTTATATGTGGTCTAGCTCTAGCGCCAAAACTATTAGTTATATGAAAAAATTAGTTGTATATTACTTAAAGCAGACTAAATGATCTTTCTAACAAAGTAAAAACATGCACACTTTATTAAGCAAAATAACAATAAATCTTTGATTAAATGTGAAATTTTAGTCGCAAACCAAATTTTCATCCAAAACGCAAGCAGTAAATCATGGTCCGACCATGCTCTGTCGCTTGTATTTTCTTTAAATTTTCACTTCCGCACTATAAGGCTTAAAAATGTTTATTATTTTCTTAAGTAGGGTATGAATATTTTCACTACAATCGAAAGATTGTTTTGTTTACTTCAACTAGAACGAAACAATTTTTTCATAGGAGCAACAGTTTAGACACTACGACGAGTTTAAAGAAAAATCCCCCCGGCTGCCATAAGAAGCAATGTAAATAAAACGAAATGTCAGACCACTTTGGCCTTATGTGTGTGCGAAAAATTCGTTAGTTCATGGCTTGTAGTTTACGGAGGTTTTGGCTCTGTGCGAGGGAATACAAGTGGACACGTTTGCGTTACCCAATCCTGAACGGATTATTTCTTCGACCGAGTAAACGTAATGTGTAATTGCGTAGTGCAGTGCGAGTGCATACAGTCCCTCGTGTCGCGGAGTTGGTTTAGGGCTTAGGGCGCAAGTGTCTGCTGATTAGGATTTTTGCGGCCGTGATGGGCAATGCTGGTGGATATTGTTTCCGGAGTGCACTGTTGTGTTATTAACGAAATTGTTGGTGCCGTGTTTTAAAGAGTTTGTACAAATTAACAGGTGCCGTGGTAATTTCGTGGCTTTAGTTTGCTGCAGGGACGCCGGTTTTAGCTGCAAGCTTTCAAGTGCAAGAGAAGCTTTCACTGCGCTGCGATTTCTGCAAATGGCTGCTTTTGGATCAGAAAGTTCAGTAGAGCTGTAGTGGTAAAGTTGGTGTAGTGCGCGAAATCGAATGAATCACGAGAGCTTCAGCGAGTGAATTTATGTTGTTGACGTTTTATGATGTTTTGTTATCGTCGCTCGTGCTTACAAAATTCACGCTACGAGCTGGAATCATCTGATTGGGTTTAGTGTCGGCAGTGGATTTAGGTTATAGTTCCGCCTATCGCAGTTTTACGTCCGGACGGGTTAATGCCGGGAGAATTTGTCGGGAATGAAGTGAACCCAATTTCTCGTGATTTTCGTGTATATTTCGATAGACTTAAGTGATTGCAGTGTCCAGGAATCCGCTGGTTCTTTGTAGTGGGGTATCAGGACTGGGATGGCGTTTAATGGACGGCCGTTCTCACTTGGTACCTTACCCCAAGTCAACGAATGCTTCAAGAGATCTTGAGTTTAAGGTCACGGTCAGGACAATTGTCAAAGCTACTACTGATATAAAATTGAGTAAATAAAACTGGTACTTACCGCAAACCGCCTGTACACTTCACCCAAAATTGTCGGAGAATCGCGAAAAAAACTTTGAACTTTTTTCGCACGTTAACCGCAACCATTTAGCAATATAAGAAAAACTCTGCGAGTTACTTCAATAACTCTTTATTTTCTTTTCTTTTACAGAACACTTTTTTGTCAACTCGATGGTAAAAACAGATTTTTAGCGATTCTGTAACACTACCCCAAACTAATGGAGGGAGATGCCCTCAGCTCGGATGGATGTGGTGGAGGTGACAGATGCCAAAATGTTTGCTGAAGCATATTTGTGTTGACCCTAAGATGCCTTTATGTAACCATTTGTCCTGGTCGTGGCTAGCCAAGTTGCACAAGAGGGGCAGATAAGTATCCCAGTCGCGTTGGTTTTCAGACACGTATTTCGATAAGTAATCTAATATTGTTCGATTAAAGCGCTCTACCATTCCATCTGACTGCGGGTTCAAAGGAGTCGTCCGCGTCTTTTCTATTCCAAATCTTCTAAGCACTTCACGGAAAATACCGGACTCAAAATTTCTTCCCTGGTTGGAATGTATTTGTAGAGGAAGTCCAAAGTGAGAAAACACATGCTCTAATAACGGTTCTACGATTGTCTCAGCGGTTCGGTCCGGTAAACCCATGGCTTCAGGCCACTAAGTAAAATAGTCCATGGCGACAAGGATGTATTTATTTCCATTGGAGGTAGTTGGAAGTGGTTCCAAACGTCGATTCCTATCCTTTCGAATGGTGCTCCTACATTATAAATTTGAAATTGAGCTCGGGTTTTTGGTACTGGCCCTTGCCTGTGTTGGCACAATAAGCATCGCTGGCACCAGTTAGTTATTTTTTCTGTGCAGCCGATCCAGTAAAATTTAGCTTTGACTTTTCCGATGGTCTTGTCCACGCCCAGATGTCCTCCTACGGCACTGTTATGTAGTTGTTCTAGCGCTTCAAGTTTTTTCGATTCCGGTAATAGAATCTGGTAATGGCTACAGCTGGCGTTGGAGAAAACACAGCAAGCAATGTCGTTTTGCAAGCAAAGTGAGGGCCACATGGACCACATTTGGGTGAAGCGCTGAAATTGCTTCGCGAGGTGGCCGATTTCCTGTTTTGAGCCAAGTCTTTACTAGAGCTAAGTGGTCGTCTTTATCCTGAAGTTTGCCCATAGCTTCTGCAATCGTAGCAATATGTATTGTCAATGCTTTATTGTCTTCAAGTCGTGCAAAATATCGGCAATCCGTCGTAATACAAGGGCGACGGGAGAGTGCGTCATCGATATCGTGCTTCTTGCTTGATCTATGTTGAATTTCAAAATCATAGTTCTAAAGACGTTCCAACCAGCGAACGGTTTGCCCTTAAAATCCTCTCCTTAAAATTCATTAACCATCGCAAAGAAGCGTGGTCCGTCCTTAAAAGGAAGTGACGACCTAATAAGTATGGTTGGAAGTGGGCGATGGATTTCACAACTGCTAGTAGCTCCTTTCGCGTTACGCAGTAATTACGTTCTGGTCGACTTAGCATTTTACTATGATACTCAATGACTTTCTCCTCTCCACTCTGCAGTTGCGACAATACAGCTCCCCATGCGAATTGGCTGGCATCAGTATCTAAGACAAACATTTCATGATCGTTTGGTTGCGCTACTATTGGTGCCGAGATGAGCATTTCCTTAAGTGTATGAAACGCAAATTTGCGTTCGTTGTTTCAGCTAAACTGCATCGTTTTTTCGCTCAGACTGATTAGTGGTTGTGCGAAGGCTGAAAAGTTCCGAATAAATCACCTATAATAGGCACAGAGTCCTAAAAAGGATTGGATTGTACTTCGGTCCGGTAGCTTAGTCGTGGTCACGATTGCATCGCCATGACTTTTTCAGGATCAGTAGATAGTCCCTGACTGGACACAACATGTCCTAATAATTTTACATGATTTTTGCACAGCTGACATTTACTTGGGGAAAGCTTCAATCCGCCGTTCGAATAATATCTGTAGATGCTGGAGCATATCGTGAAATGTTGTACCGTGAACGATAATGTCGTCCAAATAGACGAGATAGGTCGTGTAGGGTATACCTTCCAGTACGAGTTCCACCAGCCGTTGAAAGGTGGCAGGCGCATTCGTAAGTCCGAACGACATGCTGTTTTGTGTCTATCCGCCTCAGCAAGTTCCACCTGCCAGTATCCTGACTGAAGATCTGGGGTCGTAAACCATTTAAACTCGCTCAGGGCGTCCAGAGTTAGATCAATGCGGGTATCCCCTTCGTCTTTCCAAGTGACCTTGCTGAGGCCACGATAGTCGACGCAAAACCGTAAGGAGCCGTCCTTCTTCTTAACGAGAGCGACCGGACTACTTCAATCCCTACTGGAGGGATGCACAATCCCTTGGTGAATCATGTCTTGCAATAATTTCTCTGTCTCTGATCTTCGCGATAGAGGTATCATCCGAGGTGGTTGCTTAATGGGCTTGGCGTCTCCAACATAAATTTTGTGACGCAATAGTGAGGTCCGTCCGATGTCTTCCTTGGACTGTGAAAATACGTATTGATATTCGTTCAGTTGGGTGTAAAGCTGCACTTGTTGCTCTGAGTTTAAGAAAACAGAACTTCGATGAAGCATGTGATGGAATTCTTTTATCGGACTAACGAAAAGAATAGTTTTTTTTTACGAAAAGAATAGTTTTATTGCCTCTTATAAATTTGTACATACAGTTTACAGATTTTATGACTTATTTAAACTTAATTCTACATGCTTATATTAACATTTACCAGAAGTACTTACATTTTACCTTTTATAATAATTATATATGTAATACAAAAATTCTTAAGTTTTAATTGATTTATAAGTCTTACTTCTAAGAATGAGGCTGAAAAGAAGTTAACATCGGACTAACGGCAGCTGACTGACTTTTATTTATTGTTTTAGGTATTGACTCCACCACCCCGATTTTGGTCAAAGGCGGAAGCATGGTATCTTCTGTGGACATATTGACAACACGCGCCAATACATAGCCATTCTGAAAAGAGGATATAGCTAGAAAGCAAGCGATATTCCTAGAGATGGTAGAGCAGGGGTTCACTAAAACATCCCCATCAAGCGCAATGTTTCAGACAATCTTCGTGGATAATCTCAGGAGACAGTCGTTCCGGCTGGAACGGTAATTTCTTTAATAGTTTTTGCTACCACTATCTCACTACTCATTTCTTTTAGGTTGATGCTGTGATTCGTGATGCGGAGAATGCCTAGTTGGAAATCTAGTTGACAGGAAAACTTGAGCAAAAAATCTACTCCGATAATGCAGTCGTCTCAAATTGCAGCAACAAAGACGGGATGTTCGGTTGAGAAGCCTTCGATATCAATATTAACATTGGCGACCCCGTCCACGGGAAAAGTTTCACCGCTGACGCTTTGAATTACTGCGCTGGAAGGACTGAGTCTAGATTGATGGTGTGCTTGCTCTAATATCCGGCGGTGTATGATTGTCTGGCTTGCCCCGGTATTATGTGACAGTCCACATTATTAATGCGTCCTTTGATCCAGAGATTATTAAGCTTTCTGTCTGCGCATATTAAGATTTTCATGGGACTTGGGGCCTGTATTTCCACCAACCTCTGCCCCTTTAGGTCAGTGGATGAAAGTTTAAAGAAGGTTGATCTTCATCCAAGAATTCGGCTGGAGGTAGTATGTTCTGAAATTCGCCCCTAGAGTTTGAGGTAAGGTCGACACAGTTAGGTGGTGTATCGCATTCTAAAGTGCAGTTCCCGTGCATGGCTAATTCTCCACTGATTCCTGGCACTAATGCCTCCTAATCCGACTTCATACGTGTAGACACCTCCTTGTTCGGAGCAAAACGACTTCCCTGCACTGGCTGACCATTAAGCCCAGTCACGTTGATGGCTCTCTTCGTTTTTTCTCCGGATACAACGTCGAACTCTATACATTCGTTGTCTTCTAATGATGGAACTCGCTTATTGGGGTTATTCGCTTTTATCTTCGAGGCGTGCACAAATACTTCCTCTCCGCTACCTTTACAGGTGATGAATCCAAACCTTTTCCGAACATTACAAAAATTTACTTGTCCTCTTATGTGCTTCTCCTTGGTAGTTTTCTGTGTTGTAAGCGGCCGCCTTAAGCAATCCCCTTACACCATATGGGTAATTACGCAGCTCTACATCGTAAACTTACTGCATTACGCATTTACTGCATTCACTGCTTTGTGCAGTTTCAATCATAACATTCATAACATTCCTTCTTAATGCGATATCTTAACACGTTATCTTAATTGCTGAAAAAGCATTAAAATCCAAAACCCAAATATCTCTTATCCAATTTCATAACATTACATCATAAACAAACCACACAATTCATTCCTTTTCAAACAAGCTTCTTAGCGATTATCGATGATTCAACTCAAGCACATTTCCTGGTAATGCATAAAAGCAAGGCAATTGGCCAAGCTGTTGTTTACATCATTTGGTCATCAGAAATTTTAGATCATTAGCAAACATAAACAACTTCGTTGTAATGTTTCGACCCAACGCAATTGACCCATTGACCAATTGCATACAAAATTCTTATTTACAATAATCGCTGCATATACAGTCCTCCCTGGAAAAGACTTAACGAAGTTTACTATTGGTCAGTGAAAGTAGATGAATACTTCCATCGAAAAATCGAAGGTGAGAGAATTCTGATAAATCTAATCCGGTGAACATAGTTAAGGTGAGTTATTTTTCTAAATCCGACCAAGAGTGATCCCCCTACAAGAGGTAAGGCCTCCTGATTCACAACGTTAATAATAAAAGTGATGTAAAAGTTCTCTTTTTAAACTAAGAATAGAAAGAGTGATATAGTAAAGAATAAAGTTTTAATTAGAAGTGATGTAAAAGTTATTAAAGTTAAACTAAGATAATTAAAAGTAATAAAACAAAAGTAACTATTCAGAACAGTGTGTTTAAACCTAATAAAATAACCTCACGAAAGGGTTGGTGCATCTTCCCTTCAGTCACGAAGAAAGCACTCCCAGTCCTTGGGCAAGATTTCAGCGAATACATCAACCTGAAGAAGAAGCTGTTAGAGTTAAAACAAATGTTAGTCTAAGATTTAATTTGTGCTTTCATTTTAAATTTAAATATATTTTTTTAAAGATATGTAAAAAAAAATTTATAATTTCTGAAAGAAAATTTTTATAAAAAATATAAACTTCCCCTTTTCAATAACTTTTGCCTTTTACTAATTGTAAAAAGTGTTTACTTTTGAGCAAGGAAAATTTTTCTCTGTCATGTTATAGAGTTAATAACCTTTTTGTTAAAGTGATATCAAGTGCAAGTTCAGTTTCAAACACGTGAGTTTAATAGTGCAATTCCTTCAAGATAAGGACTCGACTCCAAAGTTATCCTTATCCTGAAAATCCTTTTTGATAGCACTGAGGGAGAAGCCGAAAAGAAGCTCATATCAAAAGCTGGGAAAGTCTTAAAAATATTCTAAAAGAACAATTTCTAGATAAACGCCCCAGAGTAGCGGTTCAAGCCGAACTCCTTCGCTTAAAACAAAGCCCCAGAGAAACTCTAGAGGAGTTCTCACAAAAAATTAACAAAACACTTTCTGAATTAAACGATCTTACATGTCAGACAGAAGGTTACAGATTCAGCAACAAAGAAATTCTTGCTCGAAGAAAACGAGTTAAACGCAATCAGAGCGTTTGAGGACGGGATAAAAGTGAACATTCACTGCGGTTGGAAAACTATGCAAGATCCAGTGAACCAGGTAAATCGATACTAACATGCGAAACTTGTGGAAAACGGGGACACACAAAAATTTACTGTTTCCGAAATAAAGTAATACCCTCTTTCCAAATAAAGCGAGAAGTACATCGAATAAAATGTGCTTACTGCAACAAGCCTAATCATAATAGGAATGAGTGCAGAACACGTCTTCACGACGAAAATACGAAAAGGCAAAGCACTCGTAATGCAAATTATCGCCACCTCAGACAGTTTCAGCTAGACAAATTAGATGGAACGCACTTACTTATCAGGGATCGAAAAACGATCAACCACGGATGAAGTACAACGGCGACTTCACCCGTGTAACAAAAGCCGTAGTACATCAAAATCCGGAGGACTGTCAATCCGGGTTCCAAAAAAATAACTCCAAATGCAATTACTTTAACCCTTCCCATAATTAATATAAATTATCAACTCTTTTAATAGATAATGGCGCCGAAGTCAGTCTTTTTAAACTTAGTTCGGTAACAGATACCACGCTAGTTTACGAAAACCGCAAGTGTGAAATCAGTACACTTACTGGAAATAGCAACACTTCAGTAGGATCCTCCTATTGTAAACTTAATTTAGGGCTTACTCTTATCGAACATCAATTCCAGTTCATAAGAGAAAATCTCTTAATAACCTACAATGGATTGATTGGGAACGATTTTTTAACAAAGTATCAGTGTATAATACATTATGCTGAAAGCTATATAATTTTAACAATAAATGATCCAGACAATTTTATTCAATTAAAAAACCCGCAAGTAAATCATTTACAAAATGCTAGCAAACGAGGTTCGGTACGTAATAATTCAAAGCACGCAAACAGGTTTGATGGAAAATCGAATTATACTGCCTATGATAACTTCGATTCGTTGGCAAGTAAAAGGGCTCCGCCTAAGACTGGTGATCACAATGAGATGCCAAATGCACTCTCCAGGCCATGTAGACCCAGCTTGCAACAAAACCCATTAGAAATCGGAAATACATACAATTTTAATACGGGCTCACAGTACAACGATAATGAGGTGGTAAAAGAAAATTATGGTGAGGATACACGACGCTACGACAGTGTATCGCTCGAACTTAAGAAAAAGAAAATTAAAGACCCAAAGCGGCATATTAAAGCCCATGGCATTTAGCAAATTTAAGCCCATGGCAAAGCACAAAGTAAAGACCCAAAGCGGCAAATTTAAAACATCTATATCCAACCTAAATCCGGACAATATGAAAACTAATTCGGTAATCAGGAATCAAGGTCATTCAAGCACCTCAAACCAAGTAGGGGATTCCGGTGCCTATGTGAATAGTAATTGCACACAGTCTGAGAATCAAGTTCAAAAAATCTCATAAAACGCAAAATTAAAAAATATGGTCTTAACACCGCGATCTCAAAATGTTGTTGAAGTCTATACACAAAAACAGAGCGACTCGTTCTGTTTACATAAAGAAAGAAAGGTGTGTACCTGGGAAACACAATTTGCAAACCAAGAGACGGAACAGCAAGGGTGCTCTTATTGAACTCAAATGAAAAGGAGGTTAGAATACCCATAAATGAGGTAAACCCTGACTGGGAAGATCTCCAGGATTATGAAGTTCACTCATTGGGGTCAGCCAAAATCAGTGGTCTGGACCGTTTATACGAGTTAAGGGAAATCATAAATCTTCAGCACTGTAACAAATAAGGAGATAAGCTCTCCTGCACCGGGGTAACAACCCATCAGATACCGATCTTGGCCGATAAGCCTCCCGTTGATGTTAAGCCATAAAGGCTCCCAGAATCACAAAGACAGGAGATAAATCGTCAGATTACAAACATGCTGGACGATGGAATCATATGTCCTAGTAAGAGTCCGTGGAACTCACCTGTAGCGTTACGTAGTTGAATAATTTGATTCAACAGTAAGCAGATCTTACGGTGGATTATGTAGCGGTATTAAAATACGTGGGTTTTTATTCACTTTTACGTTTATTAATTTAAGATGCGTAATACGTAATAACACAACCCGAAATTAATTATTCGTCCTTTAAATAATTCACGAAAGAAAAAAACCACTTTTCACTTCTTAATCTAAATGGTCCTTTTGCATATATAACCAAATGATTTAATATGGCATATACAGTTTTATGCAAAAAAAGACCTCAATACTAAAATTTCACCAATATATAATAATTCAAAAAGTCTTACAACTAAAGTTAATTCAAATTAATTAAAATACAAAGAGGTACTTATCCACATAATTAAAACCACAACACTTCCTTGCACCACTTTTATAACACTTGCATATGGAATTGATACCTTTGGTATATAATTCGATGCGCTTAACTTTGGTTTATTCTTGTACTAGCATATGTCACCACTGAAAAAATACTGAGGCAGATTCACAGGGGAACGCCCTTTTTATACTTTCTGGGCGGCCATTTTTCGACAAGTTCCACAAAACAATTGCGAATTTCTGCAACAGCCGGCCTCGGATAACTTTAAAACTACTTTCAGAACCTTAAGACTTAATTTAGGTTTCCCTTTAATCTTTATCCGTGACTCAATTGGCATTTATTCGTTAAGATAAATTGAAATTATTAAATTGCATCAATATTGCTGCCATCCGCCATATTTTGATCTTTTTCCAGTGTGGAACTTAAATTTTTTGTATCTCGCTCCCACGTCTATCTCTTTCGCACTTATTGTGCTTATGAGATTTATTATTTTTCGCGATATCAAATTAATTTGCACCTTTCGCGCTTTTCTGGTAACACCGTCGCGTTTTCTGACGTCTAATTTATCAGATTGACTTTTTGCCTGAGTCAATTTGACAGTCGTGTTCGCGGTTTACAAGTTCGCCAAGTTCATTTTTACGCGCACTTTCAGCCAGTTTTCAGCGGATTTATAGCAGGTAAATGATATTTTTGTTTATAAAGGTGCTAATTCTGACCGGTGCATCATGAACAATTAGCGAATATTAGAGAAATTTGCAAAAAATTTTCATCCTGCCACCTTTTCTCTAAGTGTCAAATGTGCGTATTTCAAGTAAATTTTCGCGGATAAAGGCTTTTAATTGCTCTGAATTCATGCTATTTGCATGATATAAGCACTTGTCTATAAATTACAAGTGTTTATTATACAAATTTCATGAATTTCACGCAAAGTTTTCGTTTGTTTACGTTTCGCGTAGTGTGTATATAAAATTTCGTAAAATTATTTTCTTAAAAGATTACATAGCTCACGTTTTTCAAATTTATTAACTTTATTTCATTTCAGATAAGGTAATTCATCAGTTTGCACCTGTTGTTTTCCCAGGTGCGGTGAGTATAAAAATCTTACTGGATTTAGAATTTTTTTATATTAATTTATTTTTTAGGGGTTGCTGTTCAACATACTCCCCCGCGTTGAACAGTTCTATTCAACAAATAATTGTTTTAGCTTGCTTATCCCTCTTTTGTGGTAGTGATGAAATATCATTATTCCGTCTGCTCTGACTCTTTTTCTTGATTTCGTCTATTTTTTATTTCTTCGACATTGATGCGCCGAAATACATAACGTGGTATGTATATGTCGGTGTCTTCCCTGGTCACGAAACGTTGAAAACTGTTGTCTGCTCTCATCTTGAATTTTTCTACGGTTGTTGTTGGACGAAGACGAGTTATTGATGTAATACGATGGCCGTTGACTACTGCTGTCTGTTCCGGATGTGGATCGGTAAAAGACGTTGGATGGATGAATGGAGCCTCTGCATTCGTCGTTAGTTTCGCCGGTTGAGGAAACCTTCCCTGAACATCCCGAAGTGGTTCCTGCAACACCTCATTGTGTGGACTTCCACAAACCGACACTATTACACATAGGGACGTAAACAAGACGGCACTATTGAATGTTAGTTCAATTTGTCTCTAATAGTAAGGGACTTATCTTTGAGATTGGTCTTTGAAAAACTCCGCTTTGAGCTTTTACGCGTACTACTCGGACCAACCCATCTGCACCTGGAAACGCTTGTTCGACTATACCCATTGGCGAATTGGTTGGTGGCATATTGTCGCTCTTTATTAATACAACATCCCCAACTTTAATGTTCGGTTGTCTTCTATACCATTTTGGTCTATTTTGAAGTTGATTGAGATAATCCTTTGACCACTTATCCCAAAATTGCCTGCGCAGTTGTTGAATGTATTTCCATCTTTCAGATGGCACTATCATATTGTTGGAGTCGTCAGGTTCTGGAATAGCATTGAGTGATTGGCCAATCAAAAAATGACCCGGTGTTAGAATAAGTAATTCTTCTGGATCATTTATAACATAGCATAACGGCCTGGAATTCAGGAATGCCTCAACCTGAGCCAGCACTGTAGCATACTCCTCGAATGTGCATCTTGAATTTTGTAATGTCCTTCGGAGATGATACTTAATGGCTTTTACTCCTGCCTCCCATATTCCTCCAAAATGAGGGGGGGGGGGGGGGGCTGGTGTATGAAAGTGCCAATTGATTGACTTTGATGCAACATATTGTGCAGCTTCTGGAGCTGACTTGCGAATTGCCTCTACTAATTCCTTTTCCAAAATGGATTTCCCGCATTTAAAATTGGTACCACAATCTGAATATACATCTGTGCATAATCCTCTTCTGGCAACAAACCTCTTTAATGGCGCGAGAAATGCTTCAGATGTCAGATCGGAGACCAATTCCAAATGTACGGCTTTAGTAGCCATGCATATAAATATGCAAAAGTATGCCTTCTGTAACTTAGCGTTGCGTATATTTGAAGATTTTATCGTTACTGGTCTGGCATAATTAATGCCAACCTTCTCGAATGGTTTTGTTACATTCACTCGGAATATTGGTAGATTTCCCAATTAACTGAGTGTTTGTTGTATTGCGATGTTTGAAACATATAATGCATTTATGTCTTCGACTGGTAATGCAACTTCTTGCATCCAAAATCCACAATCGTTCACGACTAGTACTGAGGACTAATGATGGACCACCATGCAAGGTTTCTACATGTAGTTTGTCTATTAAAATTAATGTGACATGATGATCGCGTGGCAGAATTATAGGGTGTTTCCTATGATAGGGAATTGCAGCATTGTCTAAACTTCCCCCTAATCGTATCAATCCACTGTCGTCAATATATGGATTAAGTTTGATTAATTTGCTATGGTTGGATAGCGGTTTATTATGCAACAATTTGTAGTGATCTTCTGCGAACGCAGTTTGTTGTACGAGTTTGAATATCGTTAATTCTGCCAAGTTCCATCCCATACTGTGTAAATATTCTAGTCGTTTGTTTTGAGGATGCCGACAATTATGTATGAAACGTTGTATAGTTGCTACTACCTGAACGAGGCGAGTAAATGAAGAATACTGTAAAAGAATATTATGGTCTAAATTCACTAAAAGGTTTGTAGTAATTGGTTCCTTGGCCTCTACATTTGTTTGTTCATAAATGTCTTTAAATTGTGGCCATTTAGTTTGTTCGCTGGATAACCATGACGTACCATGCCACCATAAGTTGTTGACTATCAGATTCGCAGCAGGTATACCTCGTGAGGCCAAATCAGCTGGATTACATTTGGTGGAAACATGTCGCCATTGCTCAAACCGTACGGTGTCCTGTATTTCTACCACACGATTAGCTACATAGGCCTTCCAACGTGCGGGATGTTCTTTTATCCATTGCAATACGATCATTGAGTCTGTCCATGCAAAGATTGGAACATGTTGTAAACGCATATCCTTGATGGTAGCCTGAATAAGTCTCGCAAGTAGCAGTGCCCCATTAAGCTCTAAGCGTGGTATTGTTGTCGGTTTTATAGGAGCTACGCGTGTTTTTGCAATGAGTAAAGTCGTGTTGACCCATTCTCTTCCACTCGTAGATACACAGCTGCAGCAAACGCTTTGGTCGATGCATTACAAAATCCATGGATTTGAATGTCCTTGTTATCTGAATAATGAATCCATCTGGGAATCTGCAGACATTCGATACCTTTTAATTCATTTTTGAATCTACTCCAATGCCGATCTATAGCTTCTGACACCACATTGTCCCATGTGCAGCCCGTGATCTATAATGATTGCATGAGCACCTTGGCTGTAATAACGATTGGAGCTAGCCATCCTAATGGATCATATAAAGATGCAACATCGGACAAAATAGTTCGCTTTGTTGTTTTTCTGTAAGCTGTCCAAGGCTTAATTACAAAGGAAAACTTATTTGAAGCAGGATGCCAACGAATTCCCAATGTCTTCACTGATTCTGTATCAGAAATTGTTAAAATGTCCTCAAATTCACGCTGTTCTATTGGCAGATTCTTCAACAGATCAGGATTGTTGCTGTGCCTTTAGCATATTAATAAGCTCGTGGAGTAAACATTTAGCCTCATCGATAGTATCAGATCCAGTTAACAAATCATCCACATAAAAGTCTGTGAATGTCACTTTTGATGCTAAAGGCCATCTTTCTTGTTCCTCCGTTGCTAATTGTTGGAGAGTACGAATTGCTAAGTATGGAGCTGAAGATGTTCCAACGTCACTGTATTGACCAAATAATCTTGCGTTTCCTTTGTCTTGGGGTTTCTCTAAACAATTCGTTGAAATGTACGATAATCTGGATGTATTTTGATCATACGATACATCTTCTCGATGTCTGCATTCATAGCTATCCTATATTTGCGCCAGTTGAGCAACGTGGCGAATAGTTTGGGTTGTTAAACTGGTCCTTTCATTAAAAAGTCATTTAATGCCTTGCCATTTGATGTTTGTGCTGATGCATCAAACACAACTCTAACTTTCGTTGTCGTACTGTCTTTAACGACCGCATGATGAGGTACTCACTTTGTCTATGTGTCCTAATTCTATGTATTCATCTAAACATCCTTCGTAGCCCCTTTTCAGTTCTTCATTTCTTTCAAGTTGTCGTGTTATTCCTTGAAACCGTTTAACTGCATGCTCTCTTGATTGCCCTAAGTCTGGGGCCTTCTTTTGAACAAATGGTAGTTCGACCTGATATGTTCCATTGTCTTGACGTTGATGTGTCATTTTATATCTCTGCTGACATTCCTTATCTTCTTTGTTTAAGATTGGATTCGTAGGAAATTCTTCCGTTTGGCAAAATTGCCTAAGTTGAGATGTTAAGTCATCGATGGTGACTGCAAATGAAGACATGTTGTCCTCTGAAACACTTACTGCTGAGCCTAGTAAAATCCAACCAAATATAGTATTGATTGCTGTGGGAATTGTATTAGACCCCCGTTGAATGCCATTTTGTAAAATTTTAGCATAAATCCTGGCCCCTAGTAGAGCATCTATCCTTCCTGGTTTCCAAAAGTTAGGATCTGCTAGTTGTAATTTATTTAAATGTAAACCATCCTTCCCAGAAACTACTTTAGTAGGTAAAGGATCTGTGATTCTATTTAAAATTAAAAACTGTTCTTCTATTACTGTGTTATCTGTTGCTTCTCGAGCTCGTAGAGTGAGTGTTGTTTGTTGTTTCGAGATAGCTGTAGGGCTAGTGTTTAAGCCTGTGATAGAGACTGCAGTTTCAATTCGTGTTGCTCCTAGTTTTCTGCAGGCTTCTTCTGAGATAAAAGATGATTGCGAGCCACTATCTATCAAACAACGTAGAACTTGTGGTTTTCCGCACTTCGCTTGTGCAACTACTAACGCTGTTGATAGTAGTGCATTTTGGTTTTCCCTGGTTACAAAATTTTGGCTAGTGTTTAAGCCATCAGAACTGTTCTCTACTTGTGTACTTTATAATCCTTCCTTTATGTTGTTCGACTGATTGACTTGAATTGAATTCCGTCGAATATTGTCTTGTGATGACATGCTCGCTTTTCCAGTTGATGATTTGGGCTGTTCCTTAATATGTTCCGCGTGGAGTGTACTGTGATGTCGTTTATTGCAAGTGAGACATCTGTATTTGCTAGTGCAATTATTAATGTGGTGAAGCCCTTAACAATTAAGACACCGACCGGCTTCCTTGAGTGTTTTGTACCTAGTCTGTATATCCATCCTACGATAGTTCGGACATTTTTGAATGAAGTGATTTGCATCGCAAGTTGGACATTTAATTCCTTTCGAAAGATTGCATGAGCTTGTTGTTTCCTGTGTGGTGTTATGTGGTTTGACTTGTGTGATTTTAACTAAACTATCTGAAATTGCTTCTAAAAGTCTTAAACGAGTATTTAAGAAATCTTTAAATGTGTTGAACGTTGGTAGCTCTTGCGTTCTTCCTTGCTCTTCTTCCCATAATTTTAGTGTTAAGAATGGTAACTTTTGAACCAACAGATGTATGAGTAGGACATCCCAGTAAGTCAAGTAAATATAGCAATTACATCTAGACTTTTTAATTGCTGCAGACATTCGTCAGTCGTTTCGATGAGTGCTTTGAGTCACTTTGCTGATTCAGAGTTTAATTTGACTTGGATGACTAAAATTTTCAATTGGTGATTGACTAGAATTCTCTTGTTTTCGTATCTGGCCTTTAACTTATTCCATGCTGGCACATAGTCTTCATTTGTTACGGGGATATGTCTTAATAGCTTTACCGCGTCACCCACTAAACAAGATTTAAGATGATGTAGTTTTTGAACTGCTGTCAATTTCGGGTTATCATGAACAAGCGATACAAACAAATCAAGAAATGATCGCCATAGATCGTAATTTCCATTATATTTCGGTAATTCAATCCGAGGAAGGAATGAGTCTTGATGAACAATTGTTGTTGAATGCGTTGGTACTGTTCCTGATTCTGATGAATCCATAATAGGAACAATTTTTTCTTAAGCCTTCAACTATCTCTCCTAAATATTCCGAATATTTCACTTCAGTCATACTGTATCTGCCCTGTTTTATATATTCATGCTCTGAACCCATTGGAGCTTCGACTAGTACTTTATTAATTTCTAAATCTGTTTTACTATATTCGTCCCATAATTTCTTTAAATCCGTCATTTTTGATTCATAAAAACCTCGCGTCCTTTTGACAGTTGCCGTTTTTCGACCATTGTCAATAAACTTTTCCAGTCGATTTCGCAATACGGTTTCAAGAACTAAAAGCTTATCTAATGATTCCATCTTAAATTCTTAACACTTCCTAATAATTGTTAGTAAAGTTAGTTAGCTTTAACCGTAACGGTGAATAAACCGCACGATTCCTGGATGGAACCACCAAAAAATGTAGCGTTACGTAGTTGAATAATTTGATTCAACAGTAAACAGATCTTACGGTGGATTATGTAGCGGTATTAAAATACGTGGGTTTTTATTCACTTTTACGTTAAGATGCGTAATTCGTAATAACACAACCCGAAATTAATTATTCGTCCTTTAAATAATTCACGAAAGAAAAAAACCACTTTTCACTTCTTAATCTAAATGGCCCTGTTGTTGTTGTACCGCCAAGAATTCAGAATCTAGGCTAATTTGTGCAACAGGGTATAAAATTTCGTAAAAGTATTTTCTTAAAAGATTACATAGCTCACGTTTTTCAAATTTATTAACTTTATTTCATTTCAGATAAGGTAATTCATCAGTTTGCACCTGTTGTTTTCCCATGTGCGGTGAGTATAAAAATCTTCCTGGATTTAGAATTTTTTTATATTTATTTATTTTTTAGGGGTTGCTGTTCAACACACCACTACTTCTCGTTCGAAAGAAACCAGATAATCGAGGAAATAAGAAGCGGAGAGTTGTTGTGGATTTCCGAAGGTTGAATGATATAACCCTGGGAGATGCTTACCCCTTGCCCAATATAACTGATATACTGGATCAGCTTGGTAGATCTAAATACTTCAGTACCATCGACTTGGCTAATGGGTTTCATCAAATTCCCATGTATACACCCAGATCCATCCTAAATCAGTACAGTGAAGACGTATCCAACCCCAAAGAAAGCAAAAGAAATCAAAGCATTTCTTGGATTTGTTGAATATTACAGACGCTTCATGCCAAATTTTGCTAAGATAGCGAGGCCTCTAACCCTATTGTTGAAGAAGGACGTCCCTTTCCAGTGGGATGCTTTTTGTGAAGAATCGTTCAAAACTTTCAAGACGAATCTCGTAACCGCACCAATTCTCGCATACCCACAATTCGACAAAGAGTTCGTAGTTACTACTGACGCAAGTGATAAAGCTTTAGGAGCCATCTTGTCGCAACAGCACACAGATGTAGAGCATCCAATATGTACGTAAGCAGGACACTAAACCCAGCTGAAACTCGATACTCGACCATCGAGAAAGAGTTGCTTGCCGTTGTATATGCTTATGAGCAATTCAAACCATATGTTTATGGCAGGACTTTCACAATAGTGACAGATCAAGCCACTAGTATGGTGTAAAAGACTGTTCTTCGAGATTGATGCGTTGGAGGATTCGGTTAGAGGAGTATGATTACAAAATCGTCCACAAAGCAGGAAAGTTTAACTCAAATGCCGACGCACTAAGCAGAATTATTCCAGAAACTACAGATATGACACAAAATAAAAAATGATTTAGCTCAAGTCAAAGGCGTTCCATACAAGTTCTATATCTTATCTAACGACAAAGTTATAGAAAACAATAATTGTTGTGATAAAATTTCTGAAATAAACAAGAAATTATCAGGAAAGGAATTCATTATTCAAGACACGTATGTTGTCGCGAAGGTAAGACTACCACTAAAAACGAAGTCTGATTTCGTTATACTGCTCCAAGCCTGCCAAAAAATGCATGATATTCTTCTACAAAGAAAGATTAATGAGCTTCATATATCTCTCCCACAAGTAGATGCCAAAACACTTCGGGAAATAAAACAAGTGTTAAATTATACGTTTCCGACTACTAAAATTATTATATATTCAGCCGAAGTAATAATACTGACGGATCATGACGATATAAAGAACGTTCTCAAAACTTTCGATGAGTCCTCACTTGGCGAACATCAGGAAGTAGAAAGAACTATAAAACGGTTACGTAAGTTTTATTAGTTGGCCCAAACTGAGTAAAGATGTGAGGGAATATATAAAGAAATGTCCTTCATGTCAAGCAAACAAGTTGGTTCGAAACTCAAAAATACCAATGAAAATAACGACTACTAGTTCAAAGCCGTTCGAAAAGGTATTTTTGGATATAGTTGGCCCCCTTCCTGTTAGCCATACCGGCAATGAATATCTACTCACATTCCAAGATGATCTCACAAAATATGCATGTGCCATTCCTTTAGAAAAAACCGAGGAACGTGTCGTTGCAGAAGTTTTCGTAAAGCAGATAGTCTGTCAACACGGAATACCTAACTCACTTCTCGCAGACCAAGGCTCAAATTTTATGAGTGAAATGTTCTCGGAGGTATGTTAGTTATTAAAAATTAGTGAACTTAGAACTACACCTTAGCATCCCCAAACAACAAACGGAGCATTAGAACGATCTCATAGAACACTAGCTGAATATCTACGTCAACAGAGATACTGCGACTTGGGATAATTGGATTCCGTACTCTATGTTTGTATACAATACAACACCCCACTCGAGTACCAATCATACTCCTTATGAGCTTTTCTATGGGTTTCCAGCCAACCTCCCAGTAATAATACGATCCGAACCAAAGATTTGTTATAATTACGACAACTACGCCAAAGAAGCACTCCTTCAAAAAAAGGAGACATCCAAGTCATACTACGACAAGAATTCATTGACCAAAACTTTTAATATTGGCAAAAAAGTTCTCTTAAAAAACTTCTCTCGAAAAAACAAATTCAACCCCCTCTGGTCAGGACCACACGAATTAATAAAAATAAATTCAAGTGAAAACACAACCATTAAGGTAAGAAATAGAAGTAAGACAGACCACAACAACAACCTTATGTTATTTGTCGCTTGTTCAGGGCAGTCGGCAAAACATAAGTAGGACAACCGCTGGACGTCGGTGGCAAACTCACATAGGCCTTTTCCTGGTCGGTAGGTACGTACTCTCAATTGGATGTGTGCCACAGATTGTCGATATCCATCTCCAAAGTGATCTGAGAAAGCTTTGTCTAAAAGATTAAAGTCTTTCCGCAGGATGTCGTGCAGAGTCTCAGAGAAAACGAGTGCGGTACCTCTTATTTAGGGAACTAAATATAAAGCTTTTAAATCTGCCGACCAGCCATTTGCTTTTGATACTGCCTCAGTGTCGCCGGTAAACTGGCCGGGGCTCTTTGCCATCGGAATCTCTTGGAGTGAGCGAGATGCGTGTGGGAGGTAGTGGTGGCGGTATCAACGAGCGGCTATAATCAATCGGTAGTAATGTTGGCGAAATATGCATTCTTTGGTCGACTTCAGAGTGCTGAGGTAGGCGGGGTCAAACTACAAATGTCGAGGAGATTGGTATATGATTGGGAGTAACTGAAGTAACTGGCTGTCTTGATGGGACTGTATTTCTTTGGAGTACGCTTGCTGGTGCTGTGAATGATGATCTTGTTGCTGGCTGGCAACCATCTGTCGTAATGCTTGAGCTTGGTTCGTCGAAGCTTATTAAGTCCGCCCTATTGTTGGTCGCGGAAGTTGGAATGTGAAACAAGGGTTCGCTTCGAAATGGTGGAGTGTCGCAGTTCGCGAGGCCATCTATAGTGCGTCGAACTGCTTTTTGGTGGCTGATTTCCATCTGTTGTAAACGGTTCGCCATTGTTTCGACTAGGTTAGCTAGGTGGCTCATTTGGTTCACTTGATCACATATACTCTTCTAAAGCCGTAGACAATTTCACTCCGGAGGCCCTGTTAAAAATTCATCGAAATTGGGAGCTGCGATAGGTCTACCTTCAGGTTCCATAATGTTGTTCGAGTGGCTGGGCAGTATTTATATCCGATCATAGACCCCACACCTGGCACCAAAATTTTACAGAATTGGCCTGTTTGAATGAAAAAGAAATAGCGAGATGGAGCTTAAGTGCAAATTTTAGGATGTGAGATCTGACTTTATTGGAACTATCGTGAATACAGCACGTAAAATCAGCTGAGTGGAATGAACTGCAGAATATCCCAAAACGGCAACACCAGTTACATGAAAAATTCTAGTAGAGAATAAACAAGCGATCTAAGTATTCTAAGTAACCACACCAGAGATTTTCTTTATTAAAAACACGCTCTGTTGGCTCTGTGCGAGGGAATACAAGTGGACACGTTTGCGTTACCCAATCCTGAACGGATTATTTCTTCGACCGAGTAAACGTAATGTGTAATTGCGTAGTGCAGTGCGAGTGCATACAGTCCCTCGTGTCGCGGAGTTGGTTTAGGGCTTAGGGCGCAAGTGTCTGCTGATTAGGATTTTTGCGGCCGTGATGGGCAATGCTGGTGGATATTGTTTCCGGAGTGCAGTGTTGTGTTATTAACGAAATTGTTGGTGCCGTGTTTTAAAGAGTTTGTATAAATTAACAGGTGCCGTGGTAATTTCGTGGCTTTAGTTTGCTGCAGGGACGCCGGTTTTAGCTGCAAGCTTTCAAGTGCAAGAGAAGCTTTCACTGCGCTGCGATTTCTGCAAATGGCTGCTTTTGGATCAGAAAGTTCAGTAGAGCTGTAGTGGTAAAGTTGGTGTAGTGCGCGATATCGAATCAATCACGAGAGCTTCAGCGAGTGAATTTATGTTGTTGACGTTTTATGATGTTTTGTTATCGTCGCTCGTCCAGGAATCCGCTGGTATGAGGACTGGGATGGGGTTTAATGGACCGTTCTCACGTGGTACCTTACCCCAAGTCAACGAATGCTTCAAGAGATCTTGAGTTTAAGGTCACTGTCAGGAAAATTGTCAAAGCTACTACTGATATAAAACTTCACCGATGAGTAGATAAAACTGGTACTTACCGCAAACCGCCTGTACACTTCACCCAAAATTGTCGGAGAATCGCGCAAGAAACTTTGAACTTTTTTCGCACGTTAACCGCAACCATTTATGTAGCAATAGAAAAAAAACTCTGCGAGTAACTTCAATAACTTTTTATTTTCTTTTCTTTTACAGAACACTTTTTTGTCAACTCGATGGTGAAAACAGATTTTTAGCGATTCTGTAACACTACCCCCAACGAATGGAGGGAGATGCCCTCAGCTCGGACGGATGTGGTGGAGGTGACAGATGCCAAAATGTTTGCTAAGGCATATTTGTGTTGACCCTAAGATGCCTTTATGTAACCATTTGTCCTGGTCGCGGCTAGCCAAGTTGCCGAGATTGTACCAAAAAGAGAGCAACAAAAAACAAATTAGCGATAAAGGACAATAATAATAAAAACAAACAATGAATGCAGTTTATAGTTACTCAGGTGGGTGATTCGATCCATCTTTTCATTTCTTTCTCTCTGTTTTTGTTTTTACTGAACGTAAATGTTAAAGTGTATATCGGGTCAGGGTCGTTGGCATTTCCGCCCACGATCAAGTCGGAATTAATCGTTACGACCGACTCATCCCGACACAGGAACTGACAGGTTAAGAGGCGTCTCCCACTTGCCTAAAACCGGGACGAATTTGCGCGGTGACATGTCTTTGGTAGGCGCGACCGAAAGCTGTTTAAAGGGTGCTTGGCGATTGCGGTGAATAATGGAAATTTTCTTGCTTGTGTTTTTCCTAATCCTGTACGTAACATCGCTTCAATGTTCAAGGATAGTATAAGGACCTTCCCAGTCCCGTTGTAGTTTCGGACAAAATCCTTTCTTTCTTTTCAGATTGTGTAGTAAAACTAAATCTCTGACTATAAAGGGGTTTGCTTTACTCGACTGATCGTATCGCTCTTTCATTCTTCGACTAGTTGTCTGTAGGGGATTCCGGTTAAAAGCATAGATTTTCTCCAGCCGCGCTTTGAGCTCTTGGGGATATGCGGAACAATTGATGGGTTGTATCACGTATTGCTGACCTGTATGCGAGGAGCAAGAGGGGCAGATAAGTATCCCAGTCGCGTTGGTTTTCAGACACGTATTTCTATAAGTAATCTAATATTGTTCGATTAAAGCGCTCTACCATTCCATCTGACTGAGGGTGCAAAGGAGTCGACCGCGTCTTTTCTATTCCAAATCTTCTAAGCACTTCACGGAAAATACCGGACTCAAAATTTCTTCCCTGGTCGGAATGTATTTGTAGAGGAAGTCCAAAGCGAGAAAACACATGCTCTAATAACGCTTCTACGATTGTCTCAGCGGTTCGGTCCGGTAAACCCATGGCTTCAGGCCACTAAGTAAAATAGTCCATGGCGACAAGGATGTATTTATTTCCATTGGAGGTAGTTGGGAGTGGTCCCAAGACGTCGATTCCTATCCATTCGAATGGTGCTCCTACATTATAAATTTGAAATTGAGCTCGGGTTTTTGGTACTGGCCCTTTCCTCTGTTCGCACAATAAGCATCGCTGGCACCAGTTAGTTATTTTTTCTGTGCAGCCGATCCAGTAAAATTAAGCTTTGACTTTTCCGATGGTCTTGTCCACGCCCAGATGTCCTCCTACGGCACTGTTATGAAGTTATTCTAGCGCTTCAAGTTTTTTCGATTCCGGTAAAAGAATCTCGTAATGGCTACCGCTGGCATTGGAGAAAAACCTGCAATCTTGTTTTGCAAGCATAGTGAGGGCCACATGGACCAATAAGCCTTCACAGTTGGGTGAAGCGCTGAAATTGCTTCGCGAGGTGGTCGATTTCCTGTCTTCACTAGAGCTAAGTGGTCGTCTTTATCCTGAAGTTTGCCCATAGCTTCTGGAATTGTAGCAATACGTATTGTCAATGCTTGATTGTCTTCAAGTTGTGCAAAATATCGGCAATCCGTCGTAATACAAGGGCGACGGGAGAGTGCGTCATCGTTATCGTGCTTCTTGCCTGATCTATGTTGAATTTCAAAATCATAGTTCTAAAGACGTTCCAACCAGCGAATGGTTTGCCCTGAAAATCCTCTCCTTAAAATTCATTAACCATCGCAAAGAAGCGTGGCCCGTCCTTAAAAGGAAGTGATGACCTAATAAGTATGGTTGGAAGTGGGCGATGGCTTTCAGAACTGCTAGTAGCTCCTTTCGCGTTACGCAGTAATTACGTTCTGGTTGACTTAGCATTTTACTATGATACTCAATGACTTGCTCCTCTCCATTCTGCAGTTGCGACAATACAGCTCCCCATGCGAATTGGCTGGCATCAGTATCTAAGACAAACATTTCATGATCGTTTGGTTGCGCTAGTATTGGTGCCGAGATGAGCATTTCCTTAAGTGTATGAAACGCAAATTTGCGTTCGTTGTTCCAGCTAAACTGCATCCTTTTTTCGCTCAGACTGATTAGTGGTTGTGCCATGGCTGAAAAGTTCCTAATAAATCGCCTATAATAGGCACAGAGTCCTAAAAAGGATTGGATTGTACTTCGGTCCGGTTGCTTAGTCGTGGTCACGATTGCATCGCCATGACTTTTTCAGGGTCAGTAGATAGTCCCTGACTGTACACAACATGTCCTAAGAATTTTACATGATTTTTGCACAGTAGACATTTACTGGGGGAAAGCTTCAATCTGGCTCGTCGAAGGCGTTCGAATACTATCTGTAGATGCTGGAGCTATCGTGTAATATTGTACCGTGAACGATAATGTCGTCCAAATAGACGAGACAGGTCGTGTAGGGTATACCTTCCAGTACGAGTTCCACCAGCCGTTGGAAGGTGGCGGGCGAATTCGTAAGTCCGAATGTCATTACGCTAAACTAGAATAGTCCACTTCCCGCACTGAATGCTGTTTTGTGTCTATCCGCCTCGGCAACTTCCACCTGCCAGTATCCTGACTGAAGATCTGGGGTCGTAAACCATTTAAACTCGCCCAGAGCGTCCAGAGTTAGATCAATGCGGGTATCCCCTTCGTCTTTCCAAGTGACCTTGCTGAGGCCACGATAGTCGACGCAAAACCGTAAGGAGCCGTCCTTCTTCTTTACGAGAGCGACCGGACTACTTCAATCCCTGCTGGAGGGATGCACAATCCCTTGGTGAATCATGTCTTGCAATAATTTCTCTGTCTCTGATCTTCGCGATAGAGGTATCATCCGAGGTGGTTGCTTAATGGGCTTGGCGTCTCCAACATAAATTTTGTGACGCAATAGTGAGGTCCGTCCGATGTCTTCCTTGGACTGTGAAAATACGTATTGATATTCGTTCAGTAGGGTGTTTAGCTGCAGTTGTTGCTCTGAGTTTAAGAAAACAGAACTTCGATGAAACATGTAATGGAATTCTTTTATCGGACTAACGGCAGCTGACTGACTTTTATTTATTGTTTCAGGTATTGACTCCACAACCCCGATTTTGGTCAAAGGCGGAAGCGTGACATATTCTGTAGACATATTGACAACACGTGCCAATACATAGCTATTCTCAATAGAGGATATAGTTGGAAAGCAAGCGATATTTCTAGAGATGGTAGAGCAGGGGTTAGTAGTAGGGATATGCGGGTTCTGCCACAAATGTGAAATGTGAACATTAAAAATGGTCAAATTGTGAGGGAAATCGAGGTCTGACGTCACATTTTCGCACATTTCTCATGCGGCAGAAACGCCATAACAATTTTTAGAAGAGAGATAAGGAAATGGCTGAAGATAACGGAATGGTTGCGTGATTCCTAAGGTCAAGGTCGAGGTTGGTGATTGTTTAGTAAAGATAAGGATGAGTTGCAACTGTCGGCCATCTTGGATTTTGGGTATTCGGTCTTGGAGGCCACAATTGATCTTCTTCTTCTTCTTTGGTTTGCACCTGTACCTGGATCTGGACCTGGATCACGGGTATATAAATGAATGTTGAGCTAATTAATAAGGGAGCTGGTGACTCTGTAGAAATTAATAATTTGGTTGCACCTGTCAGCCATCTTGGATTTTGGGTATTCGGTCTTGGAGGCTACAATTGATCTTCTTCTTCTTCCTTGGTTTGCACCTGGACCTGGATCAAGACCTGGATCTGAACCTGGATCACGGGTATATAAATGAATGTTGAGCTAATTGATAAGGGAGCTGGTGACTCTGTAGAAATTAATAATTTGATGGCAATGTTGAGGTCGTTGGGTGATAAGATTAACCTGGGCTCGTGCTTAAGATAAGAGTTTGTTGTTTTGAGTTTTTACTTAACGAAGTACACCTTCATCAGCTAAATGAAATATAAGATTTTATTCTTAATAAAGATTTCACCACTTTGAGTAAATGGGTAAAGATTGTTTTTATTTCTTTGGCAACTTCTTATTTCTATGATATCATTTGTTTCCAAGCAAGTTTTAACATGTTCTCTAATCGAGCTGTGATTGATAAGCGAGCTGGTGACTGTGTAGAAATTAATAATTTGGTACTGTGAGTGATAAGGGAGCTGGTGACTCTGTAGAAATTAATAATTTGTTAATAATGTTGAAGTCGTTGGGTGATAAGGTTTTGTAGATGAACCTGACCTCGTGCCGAAGATAAGAGTTTGCTGTTTTGAGTTTTTAATTAACGAAGTACATCTTTATAAGCTAAATGAAATAACATGATGCGAATTTAAAGGGAAGCATTAATGATTAACTGCATTAACACCAAATCAGAAGAATTTCAAGAGAAAGATAGTGGATGGTCGTTGATTCGAATAATTCATTTAGAAATCAACATTAACCAATATCACCTGTTAAGAGTTTCTTCCTACATACCTTTACCAAAGGTTGTAATGGACAAGAAAGCATGCATTAATGTGAAAAATAATGATATTTATTATTTTAAGTGGGCTGTTATATCAGCTCTACACCCACCAACTCACGATTCTGATAGAACATCTTCATATTCAGTTTCTGATATATCAGATAGCGTAATAGAGCTTACAAATGGAGTGAAATTAGATTTTACTGGGCCGGAATTTCCCATGACTGTGTGTGTGTGTAATATAAAAGTATTCAAAGAGATCCATCCGAATATAAACGTGAATGTTTTCGGTTACGAAGTAGTGCAAAGTAGTTGTCAGATTGTGGGACGTTTTTATTGTACATCAAATGAGAAAGAAAATCACATAAATTTGTTGCTTCTTCAAGATGAAACTCTAAATCACTATGTCTGGATTAAGAATATTTCCAGATTGATTAAGGCGCAAGTAACACATCATAAAAGACAAATGTACTTTTGTAATTCGTGTTTTCAACATTGTTCTAATAAAGAATCTTATGCTATACATAAAAATGAATGCTGTAAAGTAGTGACTTCTATGCCCATCTCGGAAAAAGCTTTTTTAGAATTTGACAAGTATGAACGCAAGTTAAGTGTGCCATTTGTTATTTATGCTGACTTTGAATGCGTGCTAAAGGAAATTAAAACATGTATACCTAATCCTATGCTATCTTCAACGACCAACACTCAGGAGCACATACCCTGTGCTTTCTCTTATTTTATCCATTGCTTTTAAGATGACGCTTTAAGCAAGTTCAGGATATATCAAGGTGAAGATGCTGTTAGACGTTTTGTACAGTCATTAGCAGACGACGTGAAAGACATCTACAAAATTCACTTTTCAAAGGATGCAACAAGAAAAGCAATACTGTCATATTTGTAAACAATTATTAACGAATAATAATGTTATTGATCATTGTCATCTTACCGGAAAGTACAGGGGACCAGCTCATAATAAATGCAATCTAATTTATAGAGATCCAACATTTTTCCCAGTTTTTGTACACTATTTTTCTGGTTATGACAGTCATTTATTTCTTAAATCATTAAATGAAATCGAAGGTTCTATTAACGTTATTCCCTTAAATAAAGAGGTAGATATATTAATGTCAAAGAAAATGTTATTTGAGAATAAAACGATTGAATTACGGTTTTTAGATTCCATTTTTTTATGCCTGCGAGTTTATATACTCTGGCAAAAAATCTGCCTGATGAAGACTTTAGAATAATCCGTAATGAATTTAAAGATGATGAATATTTTAATTTAATAAGGAGAAATATTCCCAATATTTACTTTTATATTTAAAGTGTGATGTTTTGTTGCTAGCAAATATTTTTGAGAATTTTAGAAGCGTATGCATAAATATCTATGAGCTGGACCCATGTCATTATTACACAGCACCAGGATTGTCGTGGGATGCGATGTTAAAACACACTTAAATTAAATTGGAATTGTTAACAGATATAAATATGTATAATTTCATGAAAAGATGTATTCGAGGTGGTTTAACACAATGTTCCTTAAGATATTCTCTAGCTAATAATAAATATATGAAACATTTTAATCCTTCAATCGATTCAAAATATTTGGTTTACCTTGATGCTGACAATTTATATGAATGGGCTATGTCGGAATCACTTCCATATGCAGGTTTTGTTCGGGTAGATAACTTTGATAATATAGTTTTCATGAAAATTCCTGAAAATTCAGAAGTAGGATATATTTTAGAAGTTGACTTAATTTATCCAGATTTATCCCATGGCGCTCATGATTATCTCCCCTTTTATCCTGAAAATAAATTACCCCCTCAAGCCAAGATTAAAAAGTTGATTGCTGATTCAGAAAATAAATATAATTATGTCATCCACTATAGAAATTTACAGCAGTGCGAAAAGCACGGATTAGAACTGCAGCGTATTCATCGAGTTTTAATGTTTAAGCAATCAAATTGTTTAAAGAGCTACATCGTTTTAAATAATCCCGCAAAAACTGATTTCGAAAAAGACTTTTTTAAATTATTAAATAATTCGGTGTATGGAAAAACTATGGAAAATGTAAATAAAAGAAAAGATGTTGTAACGAAGTTACCAAGAGCTGTCAACAGCACCGGAGGAGAAAAAGATTTTTGCGCCCCGCCAGACCACCTCCCGCCCCCCCCGGTACTAAAGAAGTTAACCTGGATCAATTTCCCGCTCCCCGCAGCCGCCTCAAAGTCGAAAAAAGCCACAAAACCTGTTAACAGCAAGTGACAAAACCTGTCAACAGCAAAGCCGGAAATAAGGGTTTTTAAGCCCCGCCAGACCCCACCGGATACGAGTATAGTAAAATTTCACCAAATTTACCACGCCCCGCAGTGGTAAAATACCAAATTTCCCCATAAACACCGTGGAAAGTCCGACTACCGAGTGCCGCCAGAGCCCCCCGGCACTATATAAGGAGGGCTCACACGGCAGCTCGGTCAGTCGTCGTCGACCAGCTCTAGAGGCAAGATTAACTGGGAACAACCGAGGTACGAGAACAAAACCGCAGACCGACCGAAACATAAGGAAGGCTGACTACCGTGGACGAGTCAGTCATCACCGGCCGACGCAGCGAGGGAGATCACCGAGGAGCAGCGAGGTAATAGTTTTTCGTTTTAGGGAGATCCCAGCATTTGGGCTACATAGGTGGGCCCCATACCGGATCGCCGGATCGGATGGACACCACGGCCAGCACGGAGCTCCCTACTATGTGGTAAGGTATACACAGGTATAGTAAAAGTTTGGTAGCTGGCGTGCTTCAACAAGTTGTATTGGACCAGATTTGGATCCACTGGTGGGTAAGATTAGCATATAAATAAATATATATATATATATATATATATATATATATATATATATATATATATAGATATAGATATATATATATATATATATATATATATATATATATATATATATATATATATATATATGTGTATCGCTTTATCTCTTGTACTAGCGTGCCTCCCTGGTACAAGCCACTCACATAGCTGGCGTGCCTCCCCGGCTATCTAGTTCTCTCTGTTACTAGCGTGCCTCCCTAGTGAAACACTCGCTTTATCTCTTGTACTAGCGTGCCTCCCTGGTACAAGACATTCACATAGCTGGCGTTCCTCCCCGGCTACCTAGTTATCTCTGTCACTAGCGTGCCTCCCTGGTGACACACTCGCTTTATCTCTTGTACTAGCGTGCCTCCCTGGTGACCGACACTCTTAACCGGCAAGTCCCCGGTTATCACTTTGGTATTGACGCATTCTTCGCAAGCGTGTTTCCTGGCCGTTTATGTGAGTGATTGTCTCTCAGAGCATAGATAATTTAGGCCTTGTATTCTAGTACGAAATCATTCTGTACCCATCTCTCTCCCCACAGGAAGAATAACCGTCACCGCCGCACGAAGATTTCACCCGGAAGCAAGGCAACCGTCCGTTCGTCAGACTACGCTCAAGGAAAGAGTGCAATCCACACGCGAGAACGAACAAGTGAAATATAGACACTTTAGGGAATAGGATAAACAGTGAATTGTAAAGATGAGACAAAGATCATGTGTAGAATTTAAGTTGTGAATAAAACTGAAGTAATAGACTGTGAATAAACAGATATTTGTAGTGAGGAATTGGTGAGTTTCTTTCCCTTGCCTTCCCTTGCCCTTGACCCTGGATCCGGCGAGCTTATCCCTTGGAAAGAGCCAGCGACCCTCCCCACTACCGGAAAACACGTTACAATGTAAAAAATGCAGCAAGCCGTGGTAGACATCAGGGTTTGCGTGTTCTTATAGGGAAATCTAATTTTCATAGTCTTTCTCATTTTACACAGTCTTCACAGTCTCAGAGCTATCAAAGCTAAAAATGGTTAACTTTCATTATGAATATATGAAACCTAAATACAAAGATATGGTCTCCTTAAACTATATGGACACAGATTCTTTTATATATTCTATTTCTGTTAACGATTTTTACAATGATATTATTTTAGATATTAATGAAAGATTCGATACATCAGTACAAAGTAAATAAAAAGGTTTTAGGTTTAATGAAAGAGAAGAATAAAGGAAAAATTATGACTGAGTTAATAGGTTTACGATCTAAGATGTACTCTTTAAGTATTGAAGAACAAACTGAAATTAAAAAAGCTAAAGGAATTAAAAGAACAGCTGTAAATACTTTAACTCTAGATAATTACAGAGATTGTTTACATAAGAAAAAATTATTTGATGCCAACATGTTACGATTTAGAAGTAAATTGCATACAATATATATATGGAATATATTAATAAAGTAGCGTTGAGTCCATTTGACGATAAAAGATTTATAAGAGAAGATGATATCCAAACATATGCTTGGGGGCACTATAGATCATCTAAAAATTTTTAAAATAAGAATTATGAATAAATGTATGTAGAAGGAAAATAAATGAGTAAATTAATAAAATGCTATTTTAACATTAACAGAAAGACTTTTTTTAGTATAAAATTATAAGACATTTATTTCGTATTTCTAAATTTTATTACTTTTCTAGGAAATTTCTTAAAAGATAAACATTTTCTTGAGCACATTGTCCCTGAAGAGTTAAACAGCATGGAACTTAAAAAAAAATTTAAGAGCGGATAAATTTGGACACTGGAATTCTTCTTCCATATTGTATACTATTACACCTTCACCAAATGTATTTTTGATCCAGGAAACCTTTTCACAGCCTTTCACATAAAGTACTTTGTTTCTTATTAAAGGAGCCACTATAGCACGTAATTGATGATAGGGAATATATCCATCGTTCCATCTGAATCCATGATAATTATCATGCAGCCATTCGCTTCTCTTCTCTTCTCTTTGCAGGTGTTAAATCCTTAAATCTGAATGGAGGTTGAAAAATAAAGTGCTGTATTTGGTTACCGTTTGTCAAAATTGCCAATTCCTTCACAATAAACTTGTTATGATCGTCTTTAAATCCTTGGATATCCACAATTGCAGCCATTTGTTGCCTTAAATTATTTTCCTAACTTCACTCGTCAATGAACTATATTTGACTATTCTGTCATGCAAAAGCAAACAAAAAGCGATTGTGTTTGCGGGAAAATTACTAAGTGTTTTAAACTGGATACGAATATCAACTGGTCCTGATTTGATCACCTCGTTTTGATATGAGCAATCGATAACAGAAATTGGGGCATTTTCCTTGAACTTCTCTTGGGTTAGCAGCGGTTGATGTATCCGCCCGTAATACGATTGTTGAAATTTCGTATACATATCATACAATAAAGAATATCTCTCACAATTAAATTTAATGTTTAAGTCTTCATATGGAAATGTTTCAGAATTGTAGTGAAGCTTCACATCTGAAAGTACACAATTATCAAACTTGCTTGCATCTTTACTCTTCTCGTTTTTTCGATCCGTTTGAAGTGCTAAAATTACATATCGAGGTTTTTCTAACTGAGTAGATGTTTTAATTGTCCAATTATGATCGACAGTTGTAGGTAATATAGGATATTCGTATATATCCCAACTACGAAAACTCATTTGTATTGGCCGCCCAGTATCGATTAACTTAAGCAGCGATAGTTTTTCTTCATCAGCTACACTTATGTGGGGTACTCGCCATTGTAGTTTGAAAATATCTATTTTAACTTCATCGTTTGGTGATATAAAAGCATTTTCATCACCTCTACTTCGAATCAATATAAGTTCATTTTTAGCATTTATAAGAATTTTCTTATAGTCTTCAGCAAAGCCGAGCAACAACTTTAAAGGAATACAAAAATTGAAAAATCCTCTTGTAGGTAATATTGAATTATCTGGAGACCAGGACGCATTTAGTAACATTTTGATTTAAAGATATGTAGTTTTTTATTGTTATAGCAAATCCAAGATTTCTCGTGCGATCAATTTCTACGCCATTTAATTCATAGCGAATTTCGTTAAATAGAAGAGCTATGGCGCTTTTAGGTAATTTCGCCGTTGCTGATGCCGGCCCATCTGATTTTCTTTATCGCGCCTTCTACATATATATTTCACTTGGTAAAATATACAAATCCTGATGTTGTAATGATATTAGAACTTCATCGCTATTCTTATATGATGCTAAAAACTGAGAGTAGCTGTGATACTCAACTTTTGTAATACTATTATCATAGCTAGCACCTTGAGTAATATCGAGTATTTCATTTGTTTTTTTAACTTAAGACCAAGAGCTTTTAAGAATTGTTCGTTAGCGACTGTTAGCTTTATTCCTGACTGCTGCGAGGCTTTAGGTTGACTAGAAGACTTAACACTTTTGTGTTTGTATTTATTATCAATGGTATTATTGCATATTAACATGTTGCGGGTTTAAATGCAGTCTCACTGTAATCGTTTCTCCTCTAAAATTTATTAGATCACCGTCTTGATCCACGGACTTCAGTGTAAGAGAACTTATCCGTTTGATGTTCAGAGGCAAGTAAATGACATTGTTAGGAACTTCAATTATTTTATAGCCCGGACCTACCGTAGGAGAGAACTCGTGTAAGGTGTGAACTTGCTGATTATTAATGAAGGAACCTGATACTATATTGCATTCAACTCGTATTACATTAACTTTTATTATATTCACTGGTAAATCAGATTGATATAAAATATTAGGTTGTAGAACACGTTTACTTAATCCTAATAATTAGTTATTATTATTTTTATTCAAAAATACTCGGGTAGAACTTTTGACTTCTGTTTTCAAGGTGTTATTACTAGCCGTTATTTCTACGATAGGTTTAGTTTTCGTCTTAGCTAGTTCCCTTTTGATAAATCCCGCAATATCATCAATTTATTCTTTTTTTCAATAATTACTTAATCTTCCTAGTAAGTCTTTTGCTGTGGTCTATTAGATGGTTGGAGTTCCTTAGCTTGATTAAAATTCTAAATTTAATTTATATTTACTACTGGGATTTCCGCGTGCGGTTTTACCATGTGGGAATGACAAATTTCAATTTGGATAGGGGAAGGAAAATTTTCCAAATAATCCTAAGCGACACATTGATACCCTGTTGTTTCCAGAGAAGCTAGTTGGATGCCTTATTAAGGCTACCGGTAGGTAATTGAACTCAGACAAATTTATTACGTGGGGCTGACTCACACCCTGAATAAGCTAGGCGGGTTTCAGGTCTGTAGCATGGAAGACGCCAACTCTCTTGCCCTTTAAGTCCTGCAAGAGGAACCTTGTGCCTTCACAATTCGACATTTCATAAACTTTCTGTCCAACTTGTAATTATACTGTTTGGCGGCGTCAATTCCGCCAATATATTTCTTGACCCGTTAAGTACTCTCTGGGCCGACAACTCAGATTGTATCGTCTTTCATGCCGATTCCGGGCCTTCTGCAGGTTTTCAAAGACTTTCTTTCGGATCACTTCACGGTATTGTACGGGGTCCGAAATGGGGAAGTCTTCCTGCCGACGCCCACCAACTTTCATAGCAGTTCATATACAGATCCATGCGTAATCATGTGTTAGCCGAACGTGAGAAAATACGGAGAAAAACCTGTAGAATCGTGGATGACATTTCTCAAAGCACTGGTAATTGCTGAGATATTTTCGTCGCAAGTCGCTGATCATCCTCAATATAGGCTCAAATTGCAGAAAGAACGCTACGATTGACACACTCGGAAGCGTTAGCTTGCGGCGTATATAGAGCTGTCTTGTAGTGGGTGACACCATAACCTTTTAGAAAGTCCTGAAATTCAATTGTGCTCCTTTATCCGACGTTAAGGTCTCAGGGACTCCAAAGAAGTGAAATATCTCCTTTTCCAAGAACGCAATGATTGCCTTAGCGGTAGCTCTGCGAATATGCTTAAGAAGAACAAACTTGGTATATTGATCTAATGCTATTACGAGGCCAATAATAGATTCGATACAACTTCTGTACTGTCTTCGCGATCCCGCTATGAGCGGACATAGGGACGTCATGATCCTCTTCTATCAGCCCTGATGTTAATTGTTGAGGAACCCAGATTTTCCAAGATGGAACGTCGTTGGTCGAGTCTGCATCCAAACGAATGCCTCTCCTGTAAATAACTCCGTTCTCAACTTTCAAGTCAGGAAACCGTTCCTTCTGGCTCTCAATTAGAATGGCCTTTTCCCTATTCTCGCAATCCTTGAAGGCGACATTATTTAGTTCCAGTGCTGAACAAGTATGACCCATGAAAAGTTCTTCTACTTCCACTCGAGATAACGCGTCAGCCACGATATTCTCAGAGCCTCTCCTGTGCTTGATTTCAAAAGCATGATCGGTGATCACCGTAAATTGAGTCCCTTCTATGTATTGTATCTATTTTATGTTAAGAACTGCGGCTAAGCACTCGAGGTCGGTAATGCTGTAATTGTTTGTGCCACATTCAGCTTTAGGGACGTAAATGCGACTGGGTGCTTATTTTCTTCCTAGTCTTTCTGGCACAGAATACTGCCAATTCCTGTTTTTGACACATCGCATTGTATTACAAGGATTTGTTGAAGTCTGAGCTTCAGTTGGAACCTAATTGACTTTACGAAATGCTTCCTCTGTTTCATCAGACCACATACCGCGCGCATTTTTTTTTTGAGTTTATCCGTTATAGAAGCGACTAGACTAGCATAGTTCGGAATAAACTGCCTGTACCACCCCGATAATCCCAAAAATCTTGGTCTTGAAAAGTCGTTGATGGCTGTAATCTTCTCGGGATCCGCCTGTATCCCGACCTCACTAATTATGTGACCCAGATACTTAATGCGCTTTTGGCAGAAACGACTCTTCTGTATATTTATAGTGAGGCCTGCCTTTCTTAGACACTAGTCGCTTCAGTACTTGCAGGTGTGTCTGAAAATCCTCGGAAATTATCAGGAGGTCATCCAAGTGGACGAACACATCTTCGTGTAAATCATATGGAATGGCCCGATCCATTATCGTACACATAGTCTTCGGAGAATTTGTTAATACAAACGGCATGACCACAAACGTAATAAACTTCGTTCCTCTCGCTCATCCAAGGATCCCATTGATCTGAGGTAAGGCATAGGCGTCTTTACGTCTTACCTCGATTACCTTCCTTGAATCTAGGCAGACACGGATTTTCCCATTCGGCTTCTTAACCATCACAAGCGGAGAAGATCATTCGCTGTTGCTTTCTTCAATCACGCCCATTTTCAACATCCGGTCAATTTTCGCATCTAACACCCTTTGCATGGCCGGCGATAATGGATAATGGCGCTGTTTGATAGGCTTCGTCTCTCCGACATCAATAGAGTGTTTGAGGAAGGTAGTTCTACCCAGCCCTTCTTTGCTGTAAGATGGAAATTCGGAAATAACCTCATTTAGCATTTGATGTTCTTCCACAGCTACTGGTAAGTGAACATAACCAAGGACATCCTGATTCATGCCATCCGCAGTTTTTACAAAGGTTCGTTATGGCTATCGATCCGCTACCAAAACAACTGATGCTAGCACCACTATCTAAGAGACCGTACAAAGGTTTGCCCTTTAGGTAGATTTTGGCAACCGGTCTTAAGTCTTCTTCAGGTTGAATGATGGCAGAAGAAAGCTCTTTGCGTGTCGCCTGACGTCGCTGAAAATAAGAGCGGACTCTCGTTGGGCTGCGACTTCTGTTAGATGGATCCACTTCTAATTCCGAGGTTGCCAGTTCTCTTCCGTTGTCATTGTTGAGCGGCTTACTTTTTGGACACTGCGCTGAGGGGTGAACTGAAGTATTCGCGGGTTCAGGTAGCCCCTAATTCCTTGACCCGCCTTCCGGTTTCCCGCAACCCAACGGAAACAATTGGGTTTAAGGACATTCTTAGCCCCACAAGAATAACAAAATATTCTTCTGACTGGAGATGGGTAGCCTTTATAAATATGCCCGATGTCATCGCAGTTCCAGCAGATGACGAAATCTGGGTTAGTCGGCTTCCCTGCTTGCAAGAAAGCTACCTGCATCTCCGGATAGTGTTGGTCATACTCAAAAGCAATTGCTGGGGTGTCTATCTTAACTTCCTGTATACGATGTCTCTGCGTTCTGAGCTGGTCGTCCGCGGTTTCTCCCACCTCTGCCCAGAGCTTTTCAACCTGCCGTCAAAGATTATCCATAGCATCAATATTGTTGACATTTTGGAGGATAAGCGTTAGTGTGCTCTACCCCTTCTGCTCTTGCTGAGCTCTCTACCCTGAAAAAGAAGTCGTCCACAGATAAACCGCGAAGCTTGTAATAAATTAGGGGAGATGGACTGTACAACTGGGTAATTGCGATTGTTCGAAACAGAAGTGAAGGGTTCTCGAATTGTATTATTCGCCCGTCCTGGATTCTGCGAAAATATTGAAGAGTATTTCGCCCGATTTAAATTTGGAACTTGTAGAAACTCGTTTGAATTTGCCTGATTTAACATAGGAGCTTTCACTTCTGTCCTGATACCTGTTTGTGTTGTTACTGCCCACTTTTCGTTATCTCGTGTTCCCCTAGACGTATTATGACCCCACTCATTCCGAATAGGAAACAATTCCTTTCTTCTCTCGGAATGCTCTTGCATAGTAGATGGAGTAAAAATCTTACGAACCGCTCCCATACTCGTTCTGCCATTTACCTTACTCCTGGTTGTGTCCCCAGGCTGACTATAGGGCTGACGGTTTGCTGGATTTATGTCCGGGTTGGTGGTGAAGATGTTAGGAAATATGGAGCTCCTAATTGATATGCGGCATAGTCTCAGAGCCCTAAATCCTAGAACTTCCTTTTGTATCTGAAAACCTTGAGATACATAATATTTTAAATTAAAGAAAAGTATTTTTTATTTTTTATTATTTGAAACTTTTTATTTTACTTGTTCCCAGTTTGGTCGTTCTGGCTAGGCTAAAAATTCTATTTACAGTTTTTGTATCCTACTTTACAATTAATACATACATAGTTTGTTCATAATTTTCTCAGTATAGAGTACAGTATTTTATTGTCAATGAATAAATGATTAGATAATTTTTAAAGTGTTTGTGTTTCACACTATTCAAAATTTATCGAAGTGTACAGGTTGACTAAAATATATTTGACAGTTATTTTATCTGTATAGTCTGATTGAATATTGTTAAAGTGGATTTAAAAAAAATTTTTTATTGAAATAATATAATCAAACTTATGAAATTTTAATTAAAAATTAAATTTGTAGCTACTGCTACATTACTCCCCCCTCAGTGAAAACGTCCATGTTAAGTGAATCGTAAAATTAAGAATATGATGAATAATAATATTGTTAGTAATAAAAAGTTATAATTGAAATTTTACATTCTTTTTTGTTTTGTTGGTGTAATTGTATGTTCTGTGTGTTCGATAAATGCTGGTTTTAGTCTGTCGACTGAAATGTTCGTTCGTTCTTTTAAATCTTTAGGTACGTAGATTTTAGAATTTTGTTTTCGAGAATCTGAGGGTTTAAAGTTATTTATGCAAGATCTGATTTTACTTAAGAAATTTAATGGATCTTGAATTGTTGAAGTATTGTTAATGATAAATTCTCCTGGAATGCGAGGAGGTTGTCCATAAATAAGTTCTGCTGGAGAGCATTGCAAGTCTTCTTTAATCGTGGTTCAGAAACCTAAGAGGACTGCAGGTAATTGTGTGACCCAATTATTTTGGCCGTCACTATTGTTTCGTATAACGTGTTGGTAACTGTGCTTGCCTATATATCTTTGATTGGATAAGCTTCTGGACAACGAGTAAATCTATCTATTATTGTTAGAATGTAAGAATATCCATTTGAAGACGGTAAAGGAAATACCAAATCTAAATGGATGTGTTCGAATCTTGCTTTGGGAAGTTCGAATTTACCAATTTCGGATTTTGTGTGCTTAGTTATTTTGGCTTTTTGGCAATTGACACAATTTTTAGTAAAATTGTTCATATCTGTATTCATTCCAGACCAAAAGTACTTAGAAACAATAGATTTTCGTGTTGATCTATTTCCTGGATGAGATAAATTATGAATGGTATTAAAAATAATTTTTCGAAGTTCTTTGGGTATATACGACCGTGAATTTTTAGTAGAAACTTCGCACCAAATGTCAGACTCAGAAGTATTTAATTTAATTTTTACAAGCTTATATTTTGAATTATCTGGTCTGTTATGTTGAGTTATCAAAAGATGTGTAAGTCCTTCGTCACTATTTTGGTACTCAGCAACAGTTTTTAAATCAAATTTGATATTGTTATATTTTGAATGTTCGAAATTTTCGACAGAAATTCTAGATAAAATATCTGATACTGCATTTGATTTGCCTTTGATATGTCTGATATCGGAGGTAAATTGAGTTATGTAGTCCAGATGTCTAGTTTGTCTTGGACTTCTTTCTGTTGTATACCATAAATGTCTTAAATGTTTAATAGCTAGATATAATGCCAAAAGTTCTCGGTCGAATGCTGAATATTTTATTTCTGCTTCTTTTAATTTTTTAGAGAAAAATGCAATGGTTTGGATTGGATTGTTGGAGAACTGCACCAACGGCGCTAGCGTCTACGGTTAAATTGAATTTTGCATTTTCAATAGGATGAATTAATAAAGTTGCTTTTGAAAATGATTGTTTAAGTTTAATTAAGTTGTTGTCCGAAAATGCATTTGGATGGATTGATATTGATTCCGTAATCTGATAGTTGTTTAAAAATTTGGTTTAAATGATTTTGATGTTCAGATTCAGATTTGCTGGCAACTAAAATATCGTCAATATAGACAAAAGCAAAATCTAAATTTTTAATGATTTCGTCCATGAATCGTTGAAATGTTTGTGCAGCATTTCTTAGACCAAAAGGCATCCTTGTAAATTCAAATAATCCGAATGGAGTTGTAATGGCTGTTTTGTGTATGTCTTCTTTAGCCATTGGAATTTGGTGGTAAGCTCTTGTCAAATCAATTTTTGATAAAATGGTGCAACCGTTTAAGTTCATTGAGAAATTTTGTATGTGTGGTAATGGGTATCTATCCGGAGCCGTGATGGCGCTGAGTCTACGATAATCTCCACATGGTCGCCAATCTGTAGAATTTTTCTTTGCTACTAGATGTAGTGGAGAAGATACTGAAGAAGGTGATAATAAGCACAGACCTAATTTAACCATGTGATCAAATTCTAATTTTGCAATTTTGTATTTATGTCCATCTAAATGTCTTGGACGAGAAAAAAGTAGAAGTCCTTTAGTTTCTATTCGATGTACTACGTTATGTTTAACTGGAATATCATAACGACGTCGTTGCTATAATGTGGGAAATCTTTGCAAAATGTTACCGTACTCACTACCAATTGCGTAGTACCGAGGAGTTGGAGTATTTGCGTTTACCGTGATTCCACTAACACTTAATGTTGTTGTACCGTCGAGTAATCTTTTGTTTTTTAAATCGACCAGTAAATTAAATTTTGTTAAAAAATCTGCTCCGATAATGGGCTTGTTGACATTAGCAATTATAAATGGGAAAATAAATTCTCTCCTAAGACCGAAATCTACTTTAAGTAGTTTTGTACCATGAGTGTTAATGGTAGAACCGTTTGCTGCGGATAAATATAAGTTAGGGTCTTTGTTAAATTTTCTAAAGAATTCGTTAGGTACTACTGAAATATCAGCACCTGTATCTATTAGAAATTTGAATTGGTTTTCTTTGTCAAAAATGAATAAACGTTTAGAAATATTATTGTTAAATATATTGTTCACTGGGGGTTTAATTAGTTTTTTTGATTATTAATAGTTTTGTAAGAACAGGGCGAAATGCATTTATTCGCTTTGGTACCATATTTATTGTGGTACCAACAATAAGAATTGTTATCTCTAGATTTTGAAACTTGTCTGCTATGCGAATCGTTTCTAGAGAATGAATGATCTCTCGATCTGTTTCTAGAATTTGTGAGATTTTCTATTTTGTTTTCTAAATTATTTATTTTTGTCAAAAGAAAATTGTTATCTATAAAATTGTAATTTGGTTTTGGTAGATTTTAGTTTATTTCCGATATGAATTGAATTTTGGAAATATCATATACATTTTCTGCCAAATCTAAAAGTTCTTTAATATCTTGTTTTCCGGAAGATATTAAGGTTATGTTTATATTTGCCGGCAATTTTCTCATCCATAATTTTTTAATTAAAGATTTGCTAAATATGGATGAATTGCCTGCAAGAATTTCCATAGAGCGATAGAATTCGGAAGGTCTTCTATCTCCGATTTCGGTAGTAGATAGAAGTTGCTCGAACTCCGATTCAGTAAATCGTTTGATTAGAGTATTTTTCAAACTTTCATATTTATCAAGAAGTGGAGGATTTTGTAAAAAATCTAGAACATTTGTTATGACTTCCACTAGTAAAGATTGAACAACGTGACTGTATTTTGTCTCGTCTACCGTTATTCGTTTATAAGAAAATTGGGCTTAGGCTTAAATTAACCAAGCTTCTGGATATGGAGTCCAAAAGCTTGGTAGTTTGATTGAAGTTGTGGCTACATAATTGTTTACAATTAAATTTGTACTACTTGTATGTGAAATTTGTTGCGAAAAGTTTGACTCATCTTCATCATGATTGTAGTTATGTACTTTTTTGAAAGTAAATTTTCACTTTTTTTTAATTGCACACTGATTTAAACGAAACTTAACTTCGCGAATCACAAAATGAAAGAACAACCCCTTATTATAACTTTTAAGTTATATTTATATTTCGAGAATGATTATATATTGAGAAAAAAATATATTATTTTTAGTAGAAAAGACAAATAATATTTTATTAAGATAAATATTTTGAAAATGTGAGGAAATGTTGTTTATGATTTTTTAATAATGTAGTTGTGGTACAATAAAAGCAATTTTAAATATAAAATATGTTGTTGTCTTCTTTTCTTTCATCCTATTGATGTAATCTTCTCTTTGATGTATTGATACGTTGATGATTTTTAAACTAGAGGATGCCTTACCCTTGTTGGGGGGCACCTCATAGTTCAAATATTGTTGACCTTGATTGTTGACTTTATTTCAAAATTTTTTGAAGAGGTTGCCTTACCCTGGGTGGGGGGGGCACCTATTATTAAAATTTTTGTTGTATCTTGATGAAGGTTTTTAATAATGAGGATGCCCTACCCTGGGTGGGGTGCATCTCTTATTAAAATGTTGTTGCTTGAGTTGGTAAATCTTAGAGGTCTTCTTTTTTTTTAATGAGAGAATACCTTACCTTTGGTAGGGGGTATCTCTATTTTAAAATACCTATACCCTGTTCTAATTCTTTGTGCGCACGAAGTTGGATTCGATTCTAACATTTCGTTCTACGATACAGAGTGGATATTACCATGACCACACAAGTAAAATTCTAACACTCGAATCAATATATCCAAAGACTGTATCTGTACATGCATCACTCTTCCTTAAATACAAATTGCCTGAGAAAACCTTCAAGGATAACTAGGATATCTACTATATGTAAGAGCTAACCTAAGAGCTGAGAAAACCTTCAAGGATAACTAGGATATCTACTATATGTAAGAGCTAACTTCTTTCCGTACTGGCAATCTTCATTGAGCTTGGCTAAGAGTAAATTAGATATGATGTCAACAGAATATTCTGTTACTTGGAACACAGACTTTAATCTACTGTCAAGGACAATTACTCAACTAACGGTCAACAACTTTAGTCAGCAATCTTCAATCTATGGCGATAAAAGGGATGTGAGAAAAAAATTGTATTGAACTAAAATATATGGAACAAAACTGTCTAAGGGATTGTTCGATGATGCCTGAAAATAAAACAAATTAATTTTTATATTACCAAGTGTCATCAATTATACTCACCTGACTGCCTGAGAATTCTACAGGCACCTCTAGTTCCGGCCCGTCCGTCCTATGAATCCTAAAAAAATATGTTTAATTTAATCGTTATTAACATAAACAAAGAAGGTTTCAGGAAAATTCCAAAGCACAAAATGTAAGCAAACTTTCCTACAACAACAACAACACACATTTTATGATATGCATAAAACATGAAATATGTTGTATGTTGCTGACACCTAACCACAGAAATTTGTAATATAGGTGTTAGCAATATGATTAGAACATGTTGGGAAGTCAGGTGCATCAGTTACAGGTAATTATCTTGCATTTTTATACCTGTGACAACTGATGCACCTGACTCCAAATACATAAAAATCGGCAGTTTTTTTTAACAAATTGTACACAACACATTACACATAATCTCTTACAAGTGCACTTACGTGTCTATGGGGTATAAATCACTCGAAATTACACAAAATGTCGCGACGACGAATCGAAACTTGAAAACCGCGAACCTTAAAACATAAAGCTAAACAGGAATGGCAGTATCGCGTAAATGTGCTGTAGGTGTGATCGGTATCTGAACGATAGAAGAAGTGTGGAAGTGGGGAAAGTTTTGAGGTACAGTCCCCATATTGAAGTGTATTGCTTTTATTTTCGGAAATGTCAAATTTTAAGTTGTGCTGTTAAAGTTTTGTGAAAACAGGAATTTATCGAGGTGATTAGTATTAACGATTGCTAATTATAGCCTAGTTAAGTGTAAAAATACCTTGTGATATCTAATTTTTTCTTTTTATTGTGTAAAGCTCCACAAAAAATCACAAATTTAGTGACGAAGTGTGCTGTGTACTGCTGCAAACATTATCGCCGGAGAGCGCGAGGTAAATCTGTTTTCAGGAAAGTATATGTTATAATACAATCTCTAAGGTCTCTTTGCTTAAATTACTGCGATTATATTAAGCGACAGTGACTTATAATAGTAAATATTCACTATTTTCCTGGCTATAGAACTTTGTTTACATTTGTAATCTAGCCAAATATAGCTTTGCCCTTATTGTCACTGTCGGCTCGCGAACAATTTTTCAGAAGGGGTCAGAACATATTTTTCGATTTAAAACTAAAAATATTTTAAGTATAATTATATAGATTTCCCAAAAATAGCAAATAATATACATAAGTACTTACAATAAATAATTTTAAGTGCAATTGACAAAAGAAAAACCACTGGGGACCAAAAAAGATACATAAGTTATAATATCATATTTTAACTTATTTATCTAAATCACCTATCTCAACCTCCACGTGGTGGTCCCTGGAAACAAGTGAGCACTGTTTGTATTCAATAACAATGCTCACTTGGCTAAAAGAGAAGGTGGAACAGTTTAAATGCATAAATTATTGAAAATTTCAAAGCATTTCGCAACTGTTTTTCTAAATTGTGTTAGATCTTATTATAATTAGAAAATCAATTTCATCTTTGCGCACATTTTTAAATGTAATTTAGCAATACAATTTTGAAAATAAATATTTATTAATTTTGATTTAATACAATTTGTAATTATTCAAAAGATATATCAACCCCGCTTCAAAAAATCTCAAATTTTACTACTGTCATGGTCTTCAAACACATAGAAAACCCTCACCTCTACAGAAAGGAAAATGCCGACGTTTTTCTGGCTTACTGCCATTCCTGTTTAGCTTTATGTTCTAAGCCGCGAACTGACGTTTCTTCAATGTCTGACATCGAACGTCACATCAAATCGAGGTAACTTTTCGCGGGGAATAATTTGGTGATGCCAGAATCGCGGTGAATTGCGTGAAATTTGAATAATTCGCGATTTAATTAATTTATATTTGCTCAATGAGTGCGGAAGAGACGCACAAGGTAAAAACGAGAAGGAGAAACGCGCAAGGATTTGGGTTTAGTTCGTTAAAATTATGAACTTTTCTGCTATCGCCATTTTATAGGACATTTTTTATTAAATTAAATTTCTACTAAAAACATACGTTTTAATTAATAAAATTAGGTTAATAAATTTCCCAAAATGGTAAGGAATCTAACAAAACCAATTTGCTAAAAGGTTTTTGTTAGAAATACTTAAATTAATAGCAATTTATAGAATTTGGAGGGGAAATGGCGATGGCAGAAGATATAAAAGGGGCTTGTAAATGTCAACTCGTTCTCATTTTTAGTAGTGATTTTGTAAAAGTGAATTCAGTAGTGATTATTTTTAAAGGGTTTTATTGTGCATCAGCCATTACTATTTTTTTTGGAAAAAGAAAAGGTTTTTTTTTATTATTTATATATTTTAGAATTATTCATTTTTTCTTAGTGTTTTATATTGAGTATTGTGTAGATTATTTTGTGAAGAACCTCAATACATTTATTTTGGAGTTCATTTTTTTGAAAAAAGTGAAAATTTCAGTTTTGAGAACGTGTTTAAAATTTAATTTGATTTGATTAATGCGGTCAATATATCCAGATACTAGCATTTGACCAAATTAACAATTAATGAATATATTTATTGAATTGCTATATTTTTATTTTCAATGTTGTTTGTTTTCTTGCATTGTAATTAATTTTGCAACGAAGTAGTCAAAATATGCTTAGATTAGCATTTGACTAAAAAATAAAATTTGGTGACGGATTTTGATAATTTTATTAAATTTTTTTTTGAATTTTTATATTTTTTGTTTAATCATTTTATTTCAGCCGTGTATTTAAGATTTTTTTTTTGTTAGTGAATTTTTGAATTAAAGTGAATTATGTTTATTTGCAACAAATAAAAGATTGAAATCAGTTAGGCCTAATTATTGTGCAGATAATCAATTAATGAATAATTTATGCCTTTATGGTAATGCTATTCATGTATGGGATTCATTAACAGTTGGTAATCTTCTTGCCCATGTAATAACAGCGTAGATTTTCTTTCTAACCGTTAATTTTAACAGTGAATTTTAATTTTACCGAGTCGTGTAGAAACTTGTATAAAGTGTAGATTAAAGTGAAGATTGACCAAATTTGTATGCGTGTTTCCTTCTTCATTTATTCCTAAAAATTAAATTCGACTTAATTTTTGATTTGAAATTTTTGAATCATTTTGAGGTTAATCAGATATTTCTGTTTGCTCTAGTATCTTCTTAAAGCAGTGTCGGAAATTAAAGTCCTTCATCGTGTTATCTCTTCTATTTTTAACTACAGTAATTTTATCGACACTGTTGTTAATTTAAACACTTCTTTAAATTTTTTTGTTTAAACAATAATAATATTGTTTTGAACAGGATTGAAAAAACTGTCTGCTAACAACAACAACAGAGGCTACATATTACACATTAGGCTGAATACTAAATTTAGGTTTGGGAGAAGGACGTTTGGATTTACCTTTGGGATAGTTAGTAGGATTTGGTTTATTAGTATTTTATTTAGTATTAGTATTTATTTAGATGCAGAGGGCTTAGGTTTAAACTTAACATACTTCCTAGTCCAATTGGAAATTTCGATAGTCCCGAGAGTGAAGATTTTGCTGGAGGGGTTACTGATGAGCCACACATACTTGTTCGGGATGGAGATCTTGAAGTTGCTGAATTTCCTTGCTTCCGAGAGTAACTTCAGGCAGCTAACGGGGAGAAATGCAAAATTCCCGGAAAAAAAGCTATGTAGCCAGGAAACGTTGGCGTTATGAGGGGCACCCTTAAGAAGGAATGGGGTATGGTCGCTTGATGAAAATGAATATTTGCTGACTAGTCTTTTTAGTCCTTGTTCTCATTCCGATACCGTCCAGGTGGTGCCAAATTTTTTAACCGTAGATGCGGTGGAAGTGGACTGGGATGACACTGGTGGAGAGACATTGATTATAACACCAGCACCCGTCGCCATGTCGGGCTCGACCGGACCAACAGTACCATCAACATCTGGAGCAGGCTGCGCCAAGGAGGAATGCGGGTTTGTAGGAACCAATTTCTCGGTTGATCTAGGTGGAGCTATGTCGTCAGACAGATGAGAAAAAGAAGAGCAGTTTGAACTTAAGCTCCTGATATCGGAAGCAACTGAGCCAATGAGTTCAAAGTTTCCCCCAATGGCTGTAGAGCATGAATCTAGGTCCTGCTTGATGTCCCGGACACCGCGCCGAATGTCATATGTGACAAACTCAATAATTCAATTGGATTATCATTCTATGATCGTATTTGTTTTAATTATATACTTCCTAACAAATTTAATAATTAATTTAAACTTGCGGAGCTTTTCTACATTCGTTTTTTTTCCACTTCCAACCATCTTATAGTTGTACGAAAAAATTAATGTCACCTAATAATTAACAATAATTATTATTCATAATAATTCATTGCAATCACATAAACAAAAGTAAAAAAAAAATCTTCCTCTACCTGTGTACCCATTCTATCGAGCGGAATAATATGGCCATAATTTAAATCTGATTTAAGTTAAATAACGTTTTGCGCATCTCTCTGTCTTGCCTCGATTAAATTAAATTAAACTTGCAAATCTATACTATCGAGGTCTTTAGACTCATCAGAATTTTGATAATTGTAAATTAAATTGAACACTTTTTATGAGTTGATTGGTTAATTATGCAAAATTTAAACCTTGATAACTAAATTTAGGAAATTAATTTACTTCTTTCTCCCGTCTTAATTGTTATTTCGTATAGGTATGTAGAGATATGGCGATTTTCAATAACAATAATAAAAATAAAGAAAATCACTCACTCAGCTGGAATCCAAATGCATTTGGGTGTTACTGCGATGGATAGGAGAGAGAGAATTCCTTAATATTCTAATTTGCTATAACAAATTTTTACAAGGAATTTATTTATTTATTTATTTTTAAAGCTCGGAAGTGAATGTTTGACTCTCTGCCGCTGCAACCTGATGATGTTTTCTTGAAAAGATGAGCTACTATTAATTCCGCGCCAATACCAATCAATCCCTGAAGGTTAAGGACAGCAACAATGCTGACCATGAATTTGTCCATCCAAGATGAACGATTATATTTTGTTTTGGTAGCCACACCGAATTTCGGGAACACCCTGATCTGGCGATTCTATGCCTACATCGGTTAAATTTAACAAATCAACGTGGATGGAAGAATTGATATATCCGTTAACTCACCTACATAAATCTATGCATTTATTTTTGCAACAACTGAACAGCACACGTGTCAAAATTTTGACCAATTTAATGTCTGATTACAGAATTAATTGAACTAAATTTTCCGAGTACCTATTAATGGATCACGATTAAAAAATTTCTTCTCTCGCTTTAACGCTTATTCCTACCTTCTGCGTAATTTTTCTCCCGGTCAATATTTTGCTGGGGTCCACCTATCACACCTTTAATTATTTTTGGCACTCGCTGAATATTGAAAAATTTGAACGCAATAACCTGCTGTTCACCACTATATACGGGAACTCCACAGCACTTCACTAACTAATTTTAAATTTAATTTTAGCAACTCGCTTAAGGAACTCGCGTGGCTTTTGCTTCAGACGACAACCAACTCTGAACTCTGATGAGAGTTCTTGAATAAGCGGATCCCTATGTGTACTTGCAGACCGTTGTTACTAGGGATATTATAAGAGTTGAGTTCTGGAAATTTCTTGGTAATGCAGTATGATTTCCGGTCGATGTTTTTATGCGAAAATGATTTATTAAAGCCCCAAGGGAACCCACAGTTATTTAGGAAAATCTACATAAAAATTTCAGTTTAACTTCCAAAATATTTTGGAAAAATTCACTCCGAAAATTATGGATAATGATCTACCCGGGTTTTCGCTTTTGCTAAATCAATTCGACCCTTTTGGATAAGTCATACGTATTATTAATTAGGATTTTGGGTGGACACCTTTAAGGAAGATTTCTCTCCATTCACGGATGTCCGATTATTCTTCCCGGGTCTATCTTGGACATAATTGCATCATTAGAGCAATATATTTAATATTTTTTTTAGAGTTGTACGTTTGTTAACATTTTATTACCATCCTGATGACGATATCCATCAAGTTAGCAATTAGAGATCGTTTGACGTATGCCTAAATAGACTGAAGCGGCAGCGCGAAACTGCGAAGCGACGGTGCGCATGATGAAATCCAACCGTTTGCGGACATTTTTTTCCAAGGTAATGTAATTATTTAATGGCTTTCTTCAGTAAGGTTGACCTCACTACACGAGAAATCACTCGTTACAACACCTAAATACGACACGTAGTTTAGTAGAACGAGGAGTTTGGCGACACAAGTGGAGATTTCAAGAGAGGCCCAAATTCAACTGCAATGGGAACCACCTCAAAGCCCCATTCGGCGAAGCTTCCACGGAACTATTACCATCCACCATCCACACCAACTAATCAAACATAGAGATCACCATAGTCCTAGCAGTAGGATATACCCTAACTCGAGACGCTGTCACCGCATCAACACAAAAACAACATAAAGTTCCTGATATCTAGAGTCCACCAGTCATGACGTCGTACAACACCAATCACGCAGTTTAACTACACATTGTACATATTACGTAGAATCCGCCACCACCAAAATCCACCAAATTTCTCTGCATTCACAGCACATATTCAACAGGTAACAATTTTGCACTTACTTTATTACACCGAATACCACATATAAAACACGAATACCACATATTAAAAGCGGGAGGAACAACTACAAATGAGAAGCAACAAATAACCGAGGCCGCCTAATTTGTTTTCGTATTTCCTCTATTTCAATGGCAAGCAGAACAACCATTTATGAAATTCAAGGTTAAATTTGTTTATTATTATTAGTTGATCTGTGTAGAAGTAAAAAAGTTAGCAGCATTGACTAAATTTGCAAAGACCTGGTAGATCTAAGTGAGAAAGGAAATAATCACTCCCTCCTCCTCCCAGCTATAGAGCTTTGAAGTTTTTTTTTTACAATGAATACAAGCAGTCTTTTATGTTTTTGGGTTGGTTTGATAGCGACGAAATCGCCTAATTCGTATTCAGTAGGCTTTGAATTTTCGTTATTTGTCATGCAGCTTCTTCTCTTAGATAATCTCATTCATCTTCAAATATTTTAATTAACTCATCTCGAATGGCATTAGCTAGACTAACATCATCTTTATTTCTCATGTTGGTCCCGAACAATAACTTGAAGAATGTTGATCCCGTGCTACGACTTAGGCTATTGTTGATACATCTCAACACATTTGACACATGCTTGTAATACTCATCTGGTTTCTCGTCTGAAAGTTTAGCTATTCCAGCATATTGTGTATTCTCTCCACTTTTCCGTTACCTCTTGGTACACCTGCAGTAATATGAGTTATATTTATTTCCTTTTCTTCGCAGTACCGGTTGAAGTTTTTTGAGGTAAAACCTGGGCTTAAATCAGCGATTTAACGTGCTGTATTACGAAATACTGTCTGTTGAATTCTCAGCTTCTTAAAGATCTCACCTATTATAACACTTTTGGCTGGGTACAGCCAGACAAATTTGTTGAAACCATTAACGATTGCCAAAATTTACTTATATTTTATCCGGGTGAAGTTCATTGGTCCCAAGTGGTCGATGTAATACGTCTGTAACGGAAGAGATCATTTAGGGATTCGAAATATAAAGTAAAATTTGAAATAGAACGTTAAATATAGTAAACTAGTGACTTTAGATAATCTTTAAATTGTTTAAATAAGTGGAATCAATAAAAAAATAAAGTAAAATTTTAAATAGAACATAAAATATAGTAAACTAGTGACTTTAGATATTAATTAAATTGTTTAAATAAGTGGAATCAATAGAAAGAAAAAGTAAAATTTGAAATAGGAACTAGTGACTTTAGATATTAATTAAATTGTTTAAATAAGCGGAATCAATAGAAATATAAAGTAAAACTTTTTTAATTAGTAACTTTAACAAATAATTAAATTGTTTAAACATTTTTCTGGTCTTGTGGTATTTAGTTAAGGGAAATGACAAAGGGAAGGTAATCGTTACATACAACTTGTGCTTCTGAGTGGATAGAAGGGCGGTTCCCTATATATGTATGTATATACAGAATAAAAAATTTGACGCAGCCGGAGGATAGAGGAAGCGTGTATTATATAAACGTAATAGCTTTAAAAACCTCTATCCTACGTCGAACAAAAGGGGTATCTTTAATCACTCCCGGGTAGCCAATAGTGCTGAGAAGTCACACCGAACGCTTCCACAAAGGGCAAGCCAGCACCACCGGTGGAACTGTGTGGGCTCCTTCCCAGCCCGAAGAAGACGACAGCGATCAACATCACCGGTAGCAGAGTAGAAAAGGGAATCGTTGAAGCAGGCATAAGCCCCCTTTTCCTCAACACAACTCCATAGACTTTAAACAAGGGAACGGAAAGAAGGCCAAAAGCCCCCTGACAAAACTTCAACAACAGCAGTGCTTTAAGCAACCAACATCACCAATCAACACATCACCGGTAGTAGGTTGGATAAGGGAATCACTGAAGCAGGCACAAGCCCCACTATTCCCCAACACAACTCTAACAGACGGTAAAAAGGGAAGTAAAGAAGGCCAAAATCCCCCCTTGCAATACCCCAGTTTCTAGCAGTGGTTTATGTCGGAGGACAACCACTCCACCCCCGTACAACTTCCCATGGAGGAGTCGACAGCAGACCTCCTCGCAACCTCACTGATATTGGTGGACACCACTCAGGAATCTCCAGAATCGACGAGGCCTGAACCAAGACCAACCCCAACTAACCCTGGGACAGCAGGGACAAGCTCAGCAGGAATAACCCTCAGGAGCAGGACCGTCATCCAACTAGTAAACCAAACACAAGTAAGCAATATTTGTACGAGCCCGCGCGAGAATCCAAACGCATCGCGGCTCTTTATTCTTAACTTCTCGAAAACCGGACTACAAAGTCCACCGAGGAAAGATTAAAAGATCTAAAGCGTTTTCAAAAAGAAACAGAAAACGATTAAGTAAGCCCAACTGAGGAACACTTCAGACAATCATTACAAGACTCCCTGCGAGAAATTAACCTAAACCAAGGTCTAAATCAAAATTCGCCCGCCGCCGACTCTAACCAGAACTTCACCATGGCAACCGATTATGCAAAAGTTGCTAAATTAACTGGTCAATTGGTCCCCCTATTCTCTGGTGAAAATAGTCACAACCTAATGACGGAATTACAAACATTCCTAGGTTGTTGTAGACAGACTCTCTAATGCCACACAGAAGCTGGAAATTCGGCTTTCTTTCAAATACTTCCAATCAGGCTACGCGGAAGTGCGTACCAACTATTTTCAGCCAACATGCCTACTAATATACGAGACATGGAGGACATGCTGAACCGAGCCTACCTACCACTCGAGACATATCAAGAGCTCGCCAATCGACTCATAACGTCCCGTCAGAACCCCTGTAAGGAACTCTCTGTCTTGGCCAATAGAGTGAAACAGCTGCTGACGAAGTGCAGGGAGGCGACGGAGCCGCAGCAAGTACAGTTGTCAAAGTACAGATGGAGGACTTTGCCAAAAACGCGCTCCGTAGCGTAATGCTAAACGCTCACTAATGCCAGTACCTGTTGATCATCAAAGACGGCACGTTGGAAGATCTAATCCAAAAGGCATTGGGCATGTGAGGCTGCAACAAAGCACCCATTTCGTGCAACCTCCAGCAGCCCCAGACTATTTCCCCCCACCTCCAGTGGACCAGTACACAAATTCGAGCTGTGTTCAGAACTACAACTACGTATCGCCCGCCAGTGCAGACCCACATTCCAACGCCCCCAGTATTTAACTTCCAGGGGCAGTCACCACGTTTTCCCTACCATCCACGGCGTAATTCCAAAATCAGACCGAATTGCCGGGAAAACGAGCAAGTTCTGCTCTCCACAAATGTCAGGTTCAACGTCGTGTGCAGTTTTTGCTAAAAACGGGGGCACACTTACGTAGAGTGTTTCTCCCGCAATAACATGCCTCTGTGTTCGAATTTCCAAAAGTATGGCCATGGCGCGAGCGAATGCCGGCGAATCAGCCCGACCTCAGTTTCCAGTAATGCCCAAAGAACCTCAAATCGACGACCACAGGACCAAACGGCTGGTCCCAGAGTATTTAACATACAGTTGAAATGCGAATTCTGTGGTCACCACGGTCACTCAATAGAGGATTGTCGCCAAAGACAGAAATGGAAGTCCAAAAATCAGGGAAACGACGACCAGTCGACCCAAAACTCTCCGGCTCGACTATGAATCTCCAAGTAAAGAAACAAGGGTACCATCAGACGCTCGAATCCTGTGTCCGTACAGTCTCTCTTCCATTGGATATTGGTCTCAACGGCCAGACTCCACTAGTAGTGGACACCGGCGCTGAGGTAAGTATAATAAAACAAAAATCCCTAAAATCCCTAGAAGACGCTAATACCAAGGAGGGACATGATTTACAGACACTATTTGGTAGCGGAAAGACGCTGGCACCTGCCAGGGAAACTTAAATTTAAAAACCAAAATTTCCTGCAAGTTTCAGGTTGTCTCTCCGATGTCGGCCTGTTAGGCAATGGTTTCCTATCAAACAATTGCAATGTCGAGGGGCCTAGTATGAGACTAAGATTTCCTCGCACGGAAATCAATTTGGAAGAGTTCGGTGTTCCATTATCAGTCGAATCGGAGGAACCATGTTCAGAGAACGCGAGTGAAGCAGAAACGTTTACGGGACTGTCAAAACCTCTAGCTGTTTAACTGTTAACCTACAGTGTCCTCAAGGCATCTCTATCGGAGAATGCTGGCTGTAGTTCACAAGAAAAAATTGCATAAGTTGTTGCAGTTCGCTCTCCGCTGCCGTGGTGACCTTGCGGGATTTTGTGGCATTTTCATTTTGTTTTTCTTTGCTTTGGTGTTCGATTGTACTGCTGCCCGCTGCGCTGTTTGCATTCCTTCGCTGGTTTTTACTTGTTTTACTTGATACTTGTTCCGTGGAGTGCGATTTATTGATCTGGTTGGCTTTGTTATCTGATTTGTGTTTGTTTATTGCGCGCTTGGTTGCCTTCATTCTGTTGCGATTATTATTTTGTCTGCACTGTTCGTTGCGATTTGCTTCCGGTGTCGCAGCACGTGCAGTTAATTTTTGCTGTCGATTGGATCCACAGTAATTTTGTCTTGTTCTGGTTTCTTGTTTTGTTGACTGTCCGTTAGGATTGCTGCTCTTTTTCCGTTGCACTTTTGCTGATTCCCGTTTGCTTTATAAGCTTTTGCATTTGCGGAATTGCCTTTGTTTATCTCGAGCTGCAGTTTCCGTTTTTACACAGTTTCTCTTTTCTTCGTTTCTCCGATTTGCGGTGGATCATAGTTTATGATACTTGTGTCTGTCGTCCGCCTTCTAGTTCTTCTCTGTCCTTGTCTCGTGTTTTGGTTGATTTATTGTTGTGTTCGTCTTTCCGATTCTTTCTGTTTGTTTTTTGTTGTTTGCTTTTCCGATTCTCTTCTGTGTTTCTGTCTTCCTTACCATCTTGCTGACTTCTTGTCCTGTGTATGTTTGCTTACCTGGTGTTTCAATTTATTTGTCTACTTTTGTTTGTTTATTTTTTATTTTTATTTTTTTCCCTTTATAATTTTTCTTTTTTGGTGGCTATTTCTTTATTTTTGTTTTGTTTCCCGATTTTTATTCTATACCGTTTTATCCCTGCTTCCGCTGGACTTCGCTGTTGTCTCTGGACGGGGGCGCTGTTGACGTGTTCGCTTGCTTATTTCTTTTTTTGTCATTTCTTGTTCGTCTCCTATTACAGATTCTGGTTTGCTGGTTTCGCCTCCATATTTTACCTTTCTACTAACTATTGGTTATTATTGTGTGACACTTTCTTTTTATTGTTGATCTCACCCTTGTTGTTAATATTCTATATATTATTTATTGACTCGTTTCTTTTATTTGATCTAACCGTTTATCTTACACGTGACCATATTTTCTTATTCTACTTGTCTGCTTTTGATGTTCGTTCTGCTGCGGTGTCTTTTTCTCTGTTTTCTTGTTTACCTTCGCTTCTCTGCTGTCCTGGTTCTGTTTACTGTCTGCTTTGCTCTCTTTCGATTTTTTTTCTCCTAATCTTTGCGTCTTGACTATCTTTTACCGCCTGACTTTGTTTCCTGTTTTTTCTTTCATTGCCAATCTTTGTTCCATTGTTTTTGTTTTGTACCACTTTCTTTCTTTTTGTTTGATTTGACCCTTTTGTTCTTACTATTTATTGACTGACTTTTATTATTTGACTTTGTTCCCTGTTTCTACTTTTATTGCTTATCTTTGTTTCATTTTTATTTTTGTGCCACTTTCTTTTTCTGTTTCTTTTGACCCTTCTGTTATCCTATTTCTTGCTATCTTGTTAAAAATTTTTAAATTATTTATTTCATTATCCTGTTTCTGTGTTGTTTTCGTTGCTTGCTTCTGGTTTTCTTTCGTCTCGTCCCCTAACTTATTTTAATATCATTTTATATTTTTATATTTCTATTTATTTTGTTTGCCTGGTTATTTGATATTATTCCTTTTCCGCTTTGCTACTTGTTTAGTTATCTCATCCTCCTATTTCCGTGTTTTCCTCGTTGTTTGCTGCTTGCTCTGTTCTTCGTCGTTACCTCCCTCAATGTACTTTGATCATATTTTTGTTCTTTATTCTTATTTCTTATCGATCGATCTTAATTTATTTTATTTCATTTTTGCCTGAGTGCTATTTATCGGCTATTTATTTATCTATCTATTTATTTTTCTCTGTTTTCACTTTTGTCTCTGTTCTGGTGTTGTTATCATGGCTGCCTGCGGTTCCTGTTCGGGCGAGATAGTGCTTGGCGCTGTTGCTTGTGATGGTGCCTGTGACCTGACTTTTCCTCCAGACTGCGGAACCCGATCCTCGCGCCCCACGACTTGTAGTGAATGCTGTGATATCAAACCGTGCCATGTGCTGAGACTTTTCCGGAGCATGATGCAGACCCTATCTGGTGACCTGTCTCTTGTCGCTGACAAGGTTGGCTCCTTCGCGAATCGTTGGGGAGGTCTGGAACCGTTGTCTGATGAAACTACCTTTCTGACGGCTAAGGTGGATAGTTTGATGGGATCTGTGGACTCTATCGTGTCCAATTCGGGTGTCCTTTTGGATAAGTCGCATGAGATTTCCTCCTGCATCTGCTATTCCCTCTCCACTGACGCGTCTAGTCCACAGCACACCTAACCTCACCCCCCTGTAGTCGTGTGTGCTACTTCTCCATCTGCTATTCCTGAGCTCCACGGAGTTATTTCCGATGGTCAGTTGCCCGACCCTGCTCACTCTGATGACTGCACCGCACCCATACTAAGCCGTGCCGGTCGAATGCCTGCTCATGGTTCTCGGGCACCCCACAGGCGTAAGCGTCGCAATGGTGCCGCCACTGTTCCGCCAGCTGTTACTGTTGTCAGTGGCCTTCCACCTTCTCAATCTGAGGTTCTTGTTGACCCCGCCTTACTGTCTGAGCCTCTGAACCATGACCACCTTGACGCCCTGCACTGGCTGTAATGGGCGACTGTCCACCTTCTCGTCCTGTCGTCACCGCGCTTAGACCGGCAAAGCAACCTCAATATATTTTTGTATCCAGGGTCCACCGGGATACTTTTGAGGGCGATATTGTCAACCATATCTCTCTTCAGGCAGGCATTCCTTGTGATATGATCGCATGTAGACGAATCAGTCCTGCCCACGCCCGTTCATGTTCGGCTTCGTTTAAGGTGTTTGTCCCAGAGAGCACCTTCCTGGCGGTTATCTCTCCAGATGTATGGCCCTCTGGTGCTATCGTTCGTGAGTTCATCCCTAGTTCATCACCTGAGTATTTAATCCGGGTGGCCCTATAAAGCTCCTTGCCCGCTGAGTTAACCTCTTCAAAGATTTCTTCAAAATTTGTTCCCTTTTTCCATTTTTTTTCTATTGTTTAGAGTAAAATTAGGTAAGCCAAAAGCAGGTAAGCGCAAAATAATTAAACCAACTTTAACTTTGACAATTTTTATTACACTTTTCTTTTCCACTTAGTTGCAAAGGTAACAAACACATCGAGAGAGAGAGTCCTACACCTGACGTTTTATTTATAGACTTCTTGTACTTTTCTGGAAAATTCTAAGCCAAATTTCTAGAAGTTATGTCTTTTTTCTACACTAAGTAACTCGAGCGACATTTTCAGGTAATTTTTTATCTAATTATAATTCAAAATTTCAATTAACTCATAAATCTTAATTTTTCTAATTTCAGGTAAAATTCATCTAATCTTTGCTGAATACATCTAAAGGTGATAATTTTCAAAAATGTTAGGTTAGGTTTTTGTTTACACTTTTTGTACATTATTCTAAACATTTCTTTAATTTTTTCTTTCATTTCAGGATCTCCAAGTCTTCCAGATATGTTTTCCTTGGTTGACCCCTCTCCACAGTATGGAGTTCGTAGCGCAATTTGAGGGTCCGAAAGGTTGGGGTGACATCTTCAATTACCTGGGATGTATTGCTGTTTTTATTGAAATAACACTCATCCAGCGATAGTTTTCAGCCACTAGGCCGTCGTAGGACTTTAGGATGCTGCTATTCTCGACATGAGTCTTCCCAGGTAGTAATTTTGTGTGTACTCTGTGATTGTTTTGGTGTCTGGTCTTCTCCTGTTATCCTGTTAATATTTAGTGTGAAATTGGTTGTTTTCTCATTTTACGTAAGGGCCAGGGCTGAGGATTGGAATTGTATGCCCTGTGAAGGATGAGCAGCAGCTTTTAGGTGAAATGGTAATCGGCTGTAATGTGGAATCTGCTGGAATAAGTGAGTTGGGAACTTTAAGTGGGTTTGCTTTGTTTTTATTATGATTATGTCTCTTATTGTGTTTCCTTTCTGTAGCTGTTAGTTGCAATCTTTTCTTGTGTGATTTTGTTGCTGTCGCTTGTGTCATTCGATATTGTTCGTCTGTCCTGCTACGTGTTGTAATGGTTGCTTTCTATCTCCTTTTTTTTAATAATCTTTCTGATTTTAGCGGAGGCCATAAGGAAAGCCTCCCTCATGTATTTACGGGAGATGATGAAGAATTGAGACCAATAAACCAAGAATGTAAAACAAAAGCCGGCAACGAGGGAAGAACTGCAGTTTTAATGCTGTTTTCGACGAGGGATTCTTCGTCTGAGTTCATGAATTCAGGTGAGTACTTTCGTTACGGTATTTATTCCCAGACTATGAAGAACCGGAAGAAACAACACTCAACCCACGTCTCGCCAGGTTAGAGGAAGAACTCAGCCTAAACGCGCAGGAAAAACTTGCGATATTCCAAGTTTGCTATCAGTACAATGATATCTTTTTCCTCAAGGGTGACAGGCTCACTCACACAAATGCCATCACCCATGACATACCTTTAGTTCAAGACCAGACCTATAAGTCAAAAGATGTACCGGTTGCCAGAAACGCAGCGTAAATTAATAAACGATAAGCTCCGAGAAATGTTGGACAACGACATTGTTCAACCGAGGAAGAGCCTTTGGAATTCGCTTCCCCTAGTCGTCCCAAAGAAGGCGGGACCCGACGGTGAAAAAAGGGTGGCGCGTCGTCGTTGATTTTAGAAAACTCAACGAGAAATCGATTGGCGACGCCTATCCGCTAAATCGAATCGAGGATATTCTTGACCAACTAGGTCACTCGCGTCATTTCAAGACCCTCGATCGACATAAAACATCCTTCAGCACAAATTCCTTACGAATTTGGTGTTAACAGGCCTACAAGGCCTAGGGTGTTTCGTTTACCTAAATGATATAGTCAGCTATGGTAAAAACTTATCGGACCATAACTCCAAACTCCGTAAAGTCTTCGACTGTTTGAGAGAGAACAACCTAAAACTGCAGCCAGAAAAGTGCCAGTTTCTAGAAAAAGAGGTTGTTTACCTAGGCCATAAGTGTTCCAGCGAAGGAGTACTCCCAGGCCCCAGCAAGACGGCATGCGTCCAAACTTTCCCTATTCCTAAAACAGTCAAGCAGGTCCAATCATTTTTGGGACTCGCCAACTATTATAGGAAATTTATCCCGGACTTCTCCAAAACAGTTCGTCCGATAACGAATTTACGCCGAAAGGATGTAAAATTCACTTGAACAGAGAAGTGCCAAAAGGCATTCGAAAAAGTTAAGACCTCTCTGATCTATCCAGATTTTACAAAACCCTTTAACCTCACCACGGACGCAAGTAGCGAAGCCCTTGGAGCAGTACTTTCCCAAGGAGAAGTTGGTCACTACCAACCAATAGCCTACGCTAGCTGTACTTTAAACAAAGCTGAGCGAAACTACTTGCCCATCTGGTGAGATTTCACCACAAACTTTCCGAGTTCGATTACAATATCGAATATGTAGGCATTTCACTTTGTTATAAGTAATTTCAATGGCATTCGTTGCCTATGGTGATATTCTCATTGTTATTCATTTAACGGAGTATGCTTTTAATTCTATTGTTTTTCTTGTAAAATAAGTCAGTTCAAGATTGAGTCAAGGACTCTGAAATAAACGTTCAAAGAGAATAGACATGTTTTTGTATCTATACCTTACAATAATTCAGAAGTGGGATTTGCCCAAACCTCCTGCTTACGGAAATTTTAATAAAATCAGTTTTGAAAAAGAGGCATAAACGGTACCAAAGTGAATAGATTATAGGTGATCAAAGAAATAAAAGCATATATGTGTGCTATTATAAGGTTATAAGTGACCATAAAATACTTAAATTAAGAAGATTTCAATCCTGATTGAATTTGTTAATTTCATCGTAAAAATTGTAAACACATGGCGGCACGGGCTATCACGTTTGCTGAAAATGCCACTGTGTTTTTATTAAAAGAAAAACTTGCACAATTAGGCATGACAACATCAGGTGCTAAAGCTACTTTAAAGGCACATCTGTTGAAGGAAATCACCAAATTGTCCGAAGAGGAACTGGACCTGTTTTTTCCTGAGAATATTCAAACGGGATTAACTGATTGCGAGTCTCCGGATGAACCATTAAACAGTGGTCAAAGTAATTGTGACAAAGAACTAGAAATTCTCCGAGAAGAACTAAAGAAAATGCAGGAAATCTCTGAGCTTAGAGGGAGGATTTCGAAATTGGATGCTGAAAATAGGGCGTACAGCGCACCTGTGTCCTCATTTAATTTCCGCGATGTAGAGGAATCCCTTACACAATTCAGTGGAGATGATAATTACTGTGTGAGGAAATGGATCAGTGATTTCGAAGAATCTGCTACTGTTTTGGAATGGAACGATAAGGCATGTTACGCGTACGCAAAACGTTTACTGATTGGCACAGCGAGACTCTTTCTGCGAACAAAATCATGTAAGTCATGGCTTGAACTTAAAAATGCTATGTTAAAAGAATTCAGTAAGAAAATCACGAGTGCTGAAATACACAATCGGTTAAGAAACCGGAAAAAGGATAAGTCGGAATCAATTCAGCGTTACGTCTTAAGTTTGCAAGAGATCGCTAGCTTGTCCAATATTGAGGAGTCAGATCTGATTCAATATATTATTGACGGAATTCCTGGATATCATCATAACCAGTACCCTCCATGATCCTTTTAAGGACCTAATTCCAGTACAAATATTCTCTCACTAAAATACTGTAGCCTAAAAGGCTGATGTAAAATGTGGGGCGGTAAATTTCGAGCAGAGGTGTCACAATTAAGAAGAGAACTGGGTTTTAATAAAACAATGTTTCGTGTTTCTTTCATTATTTCAATGATAAGAAATCTAGCATTTCTGCAGTTTGTCAACTGTGTAAAAAACTATAAAGAATCTCTAAGTGTTACCTCTAACTTCATCAAACATTTAAAGAGAATTCACCCAGATAGCAACGAAGAATATTCTAGCATGAGAAAATAAAGCTCTAGTGACATTAACAACCATACAACATCTGGCAAACCGAAGTTTTTCCAGGAAGAGTTCGACAAATATTTGATATCATTTATAGTTGACACAGTCTCACCTGTTTCAACTGTTGAAAGGAAATCCTTTGCTAACCTCTTGCTCTTTCAGAGAACTGGACTCAGCAGCCGATCTCGAGTTATGAAGCTCCTGGATGCACAGTAAAAGCATGGTGTCGAAAATTAAAACCACTATGTCATCTGTGAAGTAATTTTGTACTAATGCTGATATCTTGGTTACCAGGCACCGTAGGTTTCTGGGATATACGATCGACGATGACTTTAACCGTAAATCTGTGGCTTTGGCGTGAAAGCGATTTTGACCACAGTGTTTTAATGAGTGAATACTTGTATTGAAATGTTGTGTTTTAAAAGGAATTAAAAGTACTTAAAAGAAATAAAAGTACTTGAAAGGAATCAAAAGCTCTTAAAGGAATTGGAAGTACTTAAAAGGAATTGAAAATACTTAAAAGGAATTGAAAGTAGTTAAAACGAATTGAAAAGTTCTAAAGTTAAATTTTCAAGTACTAAAGTAGTTAAGATCAGATATTAAAGTACTTTTGTGGAAATTGTGAGTAAAAGTACAAGTCCCGGTACTGGTAGCTAAAATTTTAAATACCAGTGCCAAGGAATTGTACTTGTACTTAACAAATTCTAAGTACATGGTAATTGTACTTGTACTTTTATTTTACAGGTCTGGTTTAATATTAGTACACGTATTATTGAAAGGAGCTTATAAAGGTATATATGAATGAATTTACACAGGAAGACAGGATATAGGGCTAACTAAATAAAGTGAAATAAATAACAAACATCATTAAACGAATTTAGTAATATAGTTAGTAGAATTTGACTATAGTTAGTAGAATAAGAATTCAGTTATTTTGGAAATGGTAACTTAATTAAACTGAGTGATAATTACCTGTAAAGATGCCGTGAAACAGAAAAGATTCGCGCAGACATATTTTGATTTCCCAGAAAAGAAAATGAATTATAGCGATTTTCACAATTCGTACAGTAATAGATGAGAGATAGGATATTTCGAATTACTTACCTGTCCTGAGCTTTTCTCCATACACGGCGAAAACACCCTGAACACCGCACTTAACCTCACTAACTTAAACTAAACTTTATTTTCCGGCGATAACAGAAGTAATATTTGGGCTGTCCGTAACCCAAAGGTTTAAGTGGTTAGCGGTAAAACGAAGAAAAACAAAAACAAGGAATTTATTTCACATGTGAAGCTGGATGTCAACCTGGTAATAAAATCGAGATTTTAAGAGCTTCCCGGCATTTAATAATTTTTCCAAAGCAACCAAAATAATTTACGGAAGCTTGTACTTTAATATAAAAATTGGAAAAATAATTTTGGAAAATTCAACTGATTTCGCAGTACATCGGAAATGTCCCAGGAAATTGACATAATAGGGGCAGTTTATTTATACAACCACCCACTTTGGTAGGTGAAGCGGGCAGTTCATCAAAATTGGAAGGCAAATCAGTGCAAAGAAAAGAAGTTTTTTTAAGAAGTTAAAATAAATTTTATTACATCGAGAAAGTGAAAGCAGATATAACTAATCACTCCAATAAAACACCATTTACTGACTTTACTTATAAAAGACCGGACTTAGACAAATAAATAAATAAATTAATTCGTACCGTACCGATCATGAACAGCTGTTTCGAGCCGACTGTGCTTCATCATCAGCGTGAGTTATACAACTGAAGCATTAAAAGTGCATTGCACTCTGCTGATGGTCAAGAGTACATTTGTGCAATCTGTAATATTCAGTTCCTTTGTCAATATTATTAAAATTATGCGTTAGTCTATTTGTTAAAAGTTGTCGAAGATCTCAAGGAGATATGAGTCAATATTTCCGTTGTCAGCATTCTCAGTCTCTCGCTTCTTGTAAATATAAAAACTCTCATAGACATCTAGTTGAGCCTCGTCTTGTGTGCATTTTAGTAGTTTTAATGCATTCACTGGGATATCTAAGTGGTTGTTTTCTAAAACATGCTCACCAAAACCCGACTTTTTAGGTTGGTTCAGTCGTACACTACGTATGTCTTCTTTAAATCTGTCTCCGATTGATCTTCTGGATTGTCCGTAATATTTCATGTTGAATTCCCCAAAACATATTTCATAAATTCCCGACTTGTCTTTATCGGGAATGTTGTCTTTAGTATTCCCTAATAATGCTTTTAATTTATTTTTATTTGATAGCACTAGCTGCATATTATTCGCTTAAAAAAACGTTTCAATTTATTTGTTATAGATGGTGCGAAATTTATTTTAACTCTGTTTAAAGCCGCCTTATTTTTATTGTGGGTATACAGAGTTGTTAAAGCACCATTTTTTATTTTTCTGGAATGCTTTTTAATTATTTTATCTATAATTTAATTTTAGTAGCCATTAATCTTCGCTAGAGTTTTAATGTAGTCATATTCTTTCATAAAATTAATTAGGGAAAGTGGAAGTTTGCATAAACGGTATGCCATAGATTGAAAAGCTGCAAGTTTATGCTGTATGGGACAATGAGAATTACTAGTAATATATCTTTTCGTTTGTGTAGGTTTTCTGTACACAACTATATCAATTCTTTCAACTTTTATCACGGTCAACTATACGTAGCATTCTCTCGAGTAGGAAATTGGAAATTTTTTTTTCTTATATACCCTGGATAACAAAATTAAAAATGTTGTTTATAAACAAGTGTTGTAAATAGTTAGAATATGTTTTCAATAAAAAATGTGTGCCTCTTAAATTTTGAAGTATCTCCTTTTATTCTAACTACCACACAATATCATATAAACTCCCTGAGCGAAACGTACCCGGTTTGAATTATATAAATTTCAGTAAGGAACTTTTTCTCTTGTAAATTTGTTAAGCGCAAAGGTAACAGCTGTAGTGGTTCATGTACTACTTGCACCCAGCAATAAATTGAAGCTTCATCATCTTAATCTGGTGTAGTTGTTTATGTACTGCTATCACTCACCAGTGAAGGTATAGGAACCTTGACTTTGAATATACTGTAAGTTCGTGAACTTTACATTTACTATAAAAAAAACTCATCTGAAAGCAAGAATACAGCAGATTGCTACGTGGAAAGGCTCCGACGGTTGGATGCATCATGAACTTTGTTTGACACAAAGGACAAAGAAACACGAATCTATCCAAATGCACCAAGGGATCATTCTTAATTCCCAACAATCTATTAATCTACTACTCTGACGTAAAAAATCTTTATAACTACCTATAGTATAAGGAACATTTTGCAAGAAAAAGTTCTATGATAATCCCATTTGATTCGCTTGACCGATTCGCTTGACAGACCTGCAGACAAACAGCCGATTGATAATCGGTAAATTTTGGCAGGCATTAAAGCTCATTCGAAGACAATGACCTACAAGTGAATAAATCTACCGTCTTCTGACGATAAATGGAAATATTAGAAGACAACCGAGCATCAAGAGCATTTTTTTAATTCAAATTAAATGCAATTACTACTGGACTCAAGTAGAAGAGCAACAGCATATCATCTCTGAATTAATCGAAGATCCGGCTGCTTATGGGTATGATATCGATGGATATTTTAATGTAGAAGAGAGAGTTCATAAGTGCCTCATAATCCTTACTAACAAGCTTGACCAAGCCTCGAACTCAAAATGAATGCCACTAGCGTCAGCATCGCCAACGGCTACTATGCTGAAGCTGCCAAATATTACGCTGCCAAAATTTGACGGCGATTACTCCAAATGACGAAGATTTTATGATTTGTTTTCTCAAATGGTCCACAACGAGAAAACAAATCTTATCAGAGAAGCGGAAAAATTACTGCGGCGCTTTGCGTTAACCGAAGAAAATTAGAATGGTGCTTGGAAATGCTACCCAACGACAAAAACCTTCAAAAAGTCTGCACATAAAAAACCAAATCCCAGCATCCAGAAACCGAATTCCAACATCGAAGACCTACATCTGCTCCCGTACTGAATACAGGAATGAGTCATCAACCACTGAGATTAACGACCTCAACTAAAAAGAGTCAAGTAAGCCAACTTCTACTGAGCACCGCACAAGTTAAATTTGTGAGTGACAATGGGAAGGAATTTGAAAACCATGACATTCTTGACTGTGGTTCATGATCAAATCTAATCAACAACAACAGCTGTTAGAAAACTAAGTGTGACACTTGCAAAAGACTTAAAGTGCCGCCATACACATTCGTCAATCAACACAGAAGGAAGAGTCATTTTCCGTATTTTGTGTGCCAAATCGAGGGTAGCTCCAACGAAAAACTTACTCTTCCACAACTCAAATTAAGTGCAACCAAATTAGTAGCAGAATTGATCCAAAGAGTTAAAAAGGGCTTAAAATTAGACGATACAATACGATATTTATGAACGGATTCAGAAATCGCCCTTACCTGGATAAATGCTGCATCGTCATCATTGCAGACCTTTGTGGCATAAAGAATCACTGGAATTCAAGAGATCTCGATTCCTCAACAATGGAGACACGTTGATTCAAAAGAAAATCCTGTCCGTGTACTTTACAGATTAATTGTTATAATAGAAAATCCTCCTATAATATAAAATATATAATTCTTTCAAATCCTTTCCCACAGCATCTTATCATCAAATTCCATAAGTTCACTTCAACTAAATTAATCGCTGATGTTTATATTCAGTGAACAAAGAATTAATTGCATTGCAAAATATGCACTTGCACAAACAATTCCTAAGAATTGTTTGCCACCTTAAAGTGAGTACCAAGAACTCGTTGATACAGACCCAACAGATCCGAGTCAGCACAAATCCCTATCCTAATTTGCTTCCTACAAATAAGTCAGTTGCAGTTTGGATTGACTCGCGCGAATTAAACGACGTATCTAATTTAATTGAATGTAATTTATAAGCTAAGTTTTTTGTAAAAGTTATAAGTGGTAATAAATATATATATCTTTAAAAATTAAATTCTTTTTTTTCAAAGAAGAAAAATTAGAAGTTAAAAGTGGCGCAGTCGGTAGGATACGCATAGATTCGGGCATTTGTGTGTTGTGTAATTAATCATTAGAGTGATAAATTAAAAAGTTACGTAACCCAGAAAGATTTGGGTACAATTGTGCTCGTTTCTTGTATATCTATACTTTAATGTGTAATCCAAAACTCCACACAAGAAGATTTGTGTAATTGAAATTTCTATGTGATTTTACACAAAAAGATTTGTGTAGCTGAAATTTCTAAGTGACTATACACAATATGATTTGTGTAATAAAAATTTATATTTTTTGGTGATAAGAATCAACCTGTGCAGTTAAATAAACATCGATACAAAAAGATTTGTAAATCGATCTGTGCTGCAAAATACTTTTAAAATAGAAAAAAAAGTGTGAGCTAATTATCTATACAATTAACTGAAAAAATTGCTGTCCAAGAAAACAACAGTACATAAGGAACTCCAGGAACCATAAATCAGCACTAAATTGAAAAGCTGCTATCCAAGAAGACAACAGTATCTACCCAAGGATTCTGCAATTCCAGAAGTCGTTCAATCGTGAAATATTACAACGCCCTTTCATCCAAGGAGGACACAACCGAAGCTGAAGATACCAAGTAACATTCAACAATTTTTTTTTAAATATATATAAATAATCTTTTCATTAGTTAGAATTAAAAGTGAACTGTTAGTTTAAAAATATTGATATTTCTGCATATTTTTATTTGATTCATAATATTGAGTGTTTCGATCTCCTTTCGTGTTTATACCATATTTAAAATGACGGAATCAGGTGATAATTTAGGACAGTTAGGTGACAATTTGAAAGCTACAATAGAAACCATGAGGAATCGCATTGATGCGATTAATACAGCCACACGTCAGTCAATAACAATCGATCCCTTAAAATACCTGTCCAAATTACCCGAATTTGACGGGAACCCCAATCATTTGCAAAACTTTATCGACTTAATAGATAGAATACACCCGACTTTACAGACTTTTGACGAACTATCACAACTAATATTTTCTGACACTATAAAATCTAAACTTAAAGGTAGAGCTCGAGAAGTAGTTGAGATAAATTATCATGTTAGATCCTGGAGAGAAACTAAAGCCCTTTTAAATAACAATTTTGGTGATAGAAAGTCAGTAGACCAACTCTTTGACGCGATGAGAAGCGTAATTTTTAAAACAAATAGCCATTATCTATACAACGAAATTAGAACCATTTTAAGGAGACTTAACATAAAAACAGCTAACGACAACAGCTTAAGTCAAAAACATTTAAACTTAACTCTACAAACCAATATTAATTCGGCCTTAAACATTTTTAAGAATAAAATCCCAGAACCAATGAAGTCGATTTTATATTGCAGGGCACCAAGTGATTTGGAAACCGCAATTAACATTTTATATGAATCAGGACATGCGTTCTATAATCCATTCGGTCAAAATCAGAGAACTCATGTCCAAAGACAAATTTATATTAACAGAAATCAAAATAGAGATAACGATGGGCAGACTTTTACTAGCCGTACAAACCCGTCCTCATCCAACCAAACTAGAAACATTCCCTTTAGAGTTTCGAATATGGGAGACCAAAGAAGAATCACACAAAATTCCTCTTTTTCACGTCAGTATCCCCAAAATAATAATAACAATTATAATGCTAGTTCAAATAATAATTATAATCACAATCCGCAATACAGATTTAATCAAAGTAATAATACAAATAATATTAATAACCGCCCTTTTCAGAATAATTTTAACCCAAATAGTAACAGATTTAATACAAATAACAATCAGTCTAATAACAATAGACCAGAGCCAATGGAAGTGGATTTAGTACATATTCACCCAGATAGACAAGATCGTTCCGAATGTCAAAATTTTCAATCTCTAGCCTCAGACCCAAGCTTCCCTATATAATAGTCAAATCAAAGACAATTCCATTAAAATTTATAATAGATACGGGAGCTACTCATTCAATTATAAATCCCAATCTTTGCCATCCAAGATGGAGAGTAGAACTTAAAGAAGCTCTTAAATTAAAAACCCTCAACCATACTATAGAAATTAAAGAGAAAGTCAGAATACCCTTATTCGCTGAATTAGGCGATCCTTCAAATAAAATAGAGCTATTAGTTTGTAAGTTTCACACAGAATACGACGGGATAATTGGCAACAACATCCTAAGTCAACTTCAAGTAAACATAGACTATAAAAATAATATTCTTACTAAAAGTGAAAATAAGCTTAAACTTCACTTTGAATTACACGAGAAATGTAAAGAAGAAAACTATAAAACTGTTGATTTAAACCTTCCTGTACTTCAAAAGGATGGGCTAGGATATTTAAAGGAAGAGCGAGCTAAAGATAGTTCGTTTACCATTAAAGAAGGAATTTATAACTTTGAAGATTATAAAATCCGTGCAAAAGTGGAAATATTAAAAAATGCCTCCAAATTACTAATTCAACCTCTGGAGGTAGAGAAGGTGGATCACCACAATTTTAATATAATAGAAACTAAGGAACATAAACCCCTTCTTAATCAACTAAGGATCGATCATTTAAATAAAGAAGAGGGAACTTCTTTGATAAAACTAGTGAAAAATTACCATGGGATTTTCTATGAAGAAAATTCAAACCTTACGTTTACTAGCGCTATAAAACATGATATTCGGACTACAAACGACATTCCGATCCATCGTAAAACATATCGCTATCCGTACATTCATAAAAAAGAAGTCGAGAATCAGATTCAGGAGATGCTTGAAAATGGAATCATCCGTCCAAGTAATTCTCCTTACTCCGCACCTATCTGGATTGTACCTAAGAAGGCCGATGCCAGTGGAAAATCGAAATGGAGACTGGTCATCGATTACCGTAAGCTGAACGAAGTAACGGTTGATGACAAATACCCAATTCCAAATATTGATGAAATTCTGGACAAATAGAGATTAATGAAAAGGACATCCATAAAACCGCTTTTAGTGTGGAAAATGGCCACTATGAATTTTTACGTATGCCATTTGGACTGAAGACAGCCCCAGCCACATTTCAACGCTTAATGAATAGCGTATTGCACGATTTTATAAACAAAATTTGCTTGGTTTATTTGGACGATATCATTATATTCTCGACCTCCTTACAAGAACATTTAGACTCCCTTAATAAAATATTCAGAAGATTACAAGAAGTGAATCTTAAAGTTCAACTGGATAAATCCGAGTTTCTTATGAAAGAAACCGAGTTTTTGGGTCATATTGTTACACAAGAGGGTATAAAACCCAATCCTAAAAAGATAGAGTGTGTGAAAAATTTCCCAATCCCCAAAACAAGCAAGCAAATAAAACAATTCCTGGGATTAACGGGTTATTATAGAAAATTCATTAGAGACTATTCAAAAATAGCAAAACCCATGACAAAATTCTTGAAAAAAGATGCCAAGATAAATATTTCCGACCCAGAGTACGAGAGGAGTTTCGAGACCCTGAAACTACTTCTCATCGGTGACCCAATCATGCGGTACCCAGATTTCGAAGAAGTTTTTACCTTAACAACGGATGCTAGCCAATATGCCCTTGGAGCAGTGCTCTCTCAGGACAATCATCCTGTTTGCTACGCTAGCCGGACTCTGAACGATCATGATATCAATTATAGTACAATTGAAAAGGAATTGTTGGCGATCGTGTGGGCGACAAAATATTTCCGTCCATATCTTTTCGGCCGAAAATTCATCATTGAAACTGATCACAAACCATTAACGTGGCTGTTTTCAATAAAGGAACCCAACTCTAAGCTAATAAGGTGGAGATTAAGATTGTCAGAATTTGACAATGAAATTAGATATAAAAGGGGAGTAAAGAACAGTAATGCTGATGCGCTTTCACGCATTGAAAGTTTAGAATTAAATCTATTGGAAGAGGATAACATACCCATCAGTAACTCATCATTAAATATATTTAAAACGCAAATAATTATAAATAAATCCAATACAGGATCCATGAGAATGAGGAAGAAGAAAATATTTGATAAAAACAGAACAATTATCTACACAAAATCGCTGGATGTACAAACAGCCACCGCTTTACTAAAAAACCATTTTAACCCTAACGGTCTCAATTCCGTTCTCATAGAAGACGAGGATTTCTTTAATACACTAAGGAGTACATATCTAGAACACTTTTCCACTAATAGTAAATTTAAAATAATACGATGTTTGAGTGTATTAGAAGATATAATCGACGAAGAGAAATTAGCGGAATTAATAAAAATCGAACACTTAAGAAATAACCATCGAGGAATTGAAGAAGTATTTAAAGAATTAAAATTAAAAATTTATAATCCAAAATTAAAAATTAGAATTACACAATTCATAAATAATTGCGAAATTTGTAGTCTCGAAAAATACGAAAGAAATCCAATTAAAATTAAATACAAAATTACTGATACGCCGTCCGCCCCTAACGAAATGATCCACATCGATGTTTTCTATACCTTAAAGGGTCAACTTTTCTTAACGGTAATAGATAAATTTAGCAAATTTGCTCAAGCGATAAAAATCTCCAGTCGTACTTGGACAGAATTCAGACGGGCTCTTTTACAATACTTTAGTAGCCATGGAAACGTAACCAAAATAATCGCAGACAACGAATTAGGTTTTAAAGCTCTTCCCATACTAGAATTTCTTAGAGAAAGAAATATTGAAGTTCACTATACGTCAAATAGTAATCATACTTCTAACGCCGATATCGAACGGCTGCACAACACCATAAATGAACACCTTCGTCTTCTTCGACACGACGAAAACAAAGACGTCGAGACGGTTGAGGAAAAAATCCTTAAGATTATAGGTTACTACAACAACACAATCCATAACACCACAAATAAAAAACCAATGGATTTTGTTACCGGTAAAGTGACCGAAAGCGAATACGGAATCATACGTGAAAAAATTATTGAAAAAAAGGAAAAAATTATTAACAAACTGAATACAAAGAGAAATGATGTCAGCCTGGACCCAGGTCCAAATTTCATTAAAGAAAGCAGAGGTGGCAAAAACCATCGTAAATATAGAAAGATTGAAGCGGAGAAACTGGATGATGAACATGTAATAGATGTTAAGAACAACCTAAAATATTACAAGACACATGTAAGAAAAGCAAAGAAATATCAAGACAGAAGAAATCCCAACATTAAAGCTAAAAAGGGAGTGTGAATGGAAATAAAACAAGACGCAAATATTAACATAAGAATATAAAACATTAATCAGATAGAGATAAATAAATTTTAATAAAACGAATTTCTAATAAATAAAATATTATAACAATATAAAATAAAAATACAAACATTATAACTTTCTCTTATATAATAAATAAATTATAATTAAGTCTGGTTTAAGGAACCAACAATGGAAATACTGTTACTTCCAGTACTGCTACTGATCACGATGACGGTAGTCCCAACAAGAACGCAGGAAATACAATTACACGACCTAAACAACAACAACGGATATATAACACTCAATGTGGAAAATGTGAAATTAATTAAAAGTTATAAGAAAATTCTACACATTGTCAATGTGACCGAATTCATGATAACGAAAGACCACATAAAAGATAACCTGTTAGCACTTAAACCAAAATCTGGATTAATAGGACCAATGTATAACAGTATAAATCAAAGTCTTGTTCTCCTAGAAGCAAAAATAAATAATATGATACCCCATCAGAAACAAAAACGAGGACTAATCGATGTGTTAGGTGTAGGTTTAAAATATGTAGCTGGCACTATGGACCATGCAGATGAGATATTAATTAAAGAAAAACTAGATAAACTTTTAGAATCTAACGGAAAATTAATTAAAGAAAATAATAAACAAGTTCTAATTAACAAAGAACTTTCAGATCAGATTCAAAATATTACTATACAGATACGAAACCAAGAACGGACTATAGAACAATACCTCAACCATTATAATAACGGACTATTAGACAAAATAGCAACTATAGAAGATGAAATTCAATTAATGCAATATATTTATCATACTAACCACGATATACTGCTTTTAAGAAACCATGTCGATGATATAGAACAAGTCATTTTTACTAGTGGATTAGGCATCCTTTCTAAAAATATCTTAACCATGAATGAATTGGAATTTATTTCAGATTTAGAAAGTTACAAAAACATTAAGGTGACAGTTAGACTTTACAGAGATCAAATTATAATCGTCCTTCTCATTTCTCAAATTTCCGACCTGGTCTATTCCAAAATACACCTAGAACCAATCCCAGACCAATCAAACAAATCTATATTTTTAGAAAAAAATGAATATTTAATAGATAAAAACAACGAAGTTTATAAGTTTCCAATTAAAGATAATTTAGAGAAAAATTTGATTTCAATACAAAATTCTTGCATTAGAGATATAGTAAATTCAAAAGAAACCTACTGTCCGAAACAAATAGTAAGAACGGAGGAGATAATAGAAGTAACAGAAGGCATCCTAATAACTAAGAATCTTAAAGAAACAAACCTAGTTCAAAATTGTAACCAACCTAATGTTAAAATCAGTGGAAATTATTTAATAAAATTTAAAAAGTGTAAAGTAGAATTAAATAACAGAACATTTGAAAATTATGTAACAAAAATCTATGACAAAATTATTCTACCAAATTTTGTTACCAAAATAAAGGAAGAAAAAGTTATCCAAAATATTGAACTGGAAGAATTGTATTTAAAACACATTAATAATAGAGAGTTCATAGAGGAAATAAGATTAGAAAATAAGAAATTTAGTTCAGCTACAATAAGCATAAATTTGTTAATTATTATCAGCATTTTAATTGTATTGTTAGTTATAAAATTAAGAAAGAAAAAGGAATGTAAAATCCAAACTGACTTAAAAATAATTTCGGCGGAGCCTCAATCTAGTGGTGGGGGTGTTATAATAGAAAATCCTCCTATAATATAAAATATATAATTCTTTCAAATCCTTTCCCACAGAATCTTATCATCAAATTCCATAAGTTCACTTCAACTAAATTAATCGCTGATGTTTATATTCAGTGAACAAAGAATTAATTGCATTGCAAAATATGCACTTGCACAAACAATTCCTAAGAATTGTTTGCCACCTTAAAGTGAGTACCAAGAACTCGTTGATACAGACCCAACAGATCCGAGTCAGCACAAATCCCTATCCTAATTTGCTTCCTACAAATAAGTCAGTTGCAGTTTGGATTGACTCGCGCGAATTAAACGACGTATCTAATTTAATTGAATGTAATTTATAAGCTAAGTTTTTTGTAAAAGTTATAAGTGGTAATAAATATATATATCTTTAAAAATTAAATTCTTTTTTTTCAAAGAAGAAAAATTAGAAGTTAAAAGTATTAATCCAGAAAAACTTAAACAATGCAATCTCTGGTTCTATAGTCCACCATTCTTACACGGCAAAGAATGTATATGGCCAGCACCTTATACCAAAGGGTGTGCAATGTGACATGGAGAAAAAGGCTTCCGCACTTTTGACAACTCCACGCACGTAATTAAAAGAGTACCCAACTGATTTTTTATACAACATATTGCCGTATTGCCGCGTGCAGCTTACCCTTCATCAAGAGGTTGAAGGGATTAACCAGTAACTCTGCAACAGGTTCATCTCTCACTGTACAAGAATTAGGTGAAGCACTGTTTACAATTATCAGCAAAATGCAAGAAAATGAATTCAAAGAAGATATCCACTATTTCAGACAACAAAAGGAAATCAATAAGACAAGCTTATTAGGGACTCTATCAACATTTCTAGACGAAAGAAATATTCTCCACTTTAGAGGTGGAGCTGCTACATTCTTATATGACGCCAAACATCCCATGTTTCTACCATATAAACATGAATTTACCAAACTTTTAACAGCTGACATACACCGACAGAATCATTATGTATGCCCACAATTCCTTCTATCTATTACAAGACAACGCTTTTGGGCCATCCATTATAGTTCGCTCAGTTCTTCAACATTGTGTTCCAAGCGCTAAAAAAAAACGCAAACGCGACATAGGTGGTACATCTCGAAATAGTTAGCGACCTTACAACGGACGGCTTCATAGGAGCCTTAAAGCGATTTATTTGGCCGGCGGGGACTGGGCAGAGTCGGGGAAGTAAATAAAAGTGAAGACAGACGAGTGCAAGTAGTCGATGTACGCACGGTGACAAATACATTGCGACGTGCAGGTCACAATCTGGCTCCACTGACATGTGAAGAAAACCTCACAAATGCAATTTCTACAGACCAATACGAAACAGACAAACTCCCTCCTTCGAAACGCCAGAACACACTGATAAAACTCAATACGAACCACATATCACAACCGAGCCATAAATAAACAAGATGCACTCGTCTTTTCGTCCATCCATGACTTCTTTATTATTGATGGACTAATACTAGCGGATCCCATTGAAGTTACTCAGTATAAATCTCAGCTTGGATGGAATTCGAAGCGCTTAAAAATGGGACAGCGGCACTACACACCTGGTTACAAAGGTAATCCATAAAAGTTCTCGTTGACAATTAATTAACCAGTTTCAGCATCTTCAGGAGGAATTAAGCAATGAAAATGAGCTATTTTATCATCACATCGTTCATCAGTCAGGCAAACACGGAGTGATCTCGACATTATCGGCAACAGAGAATTCATTATCTGGTGTGCTCGACTCGAAGTATGTTGAAGAACTGACCAAGAAGTTAAAGATGGTCCAAGAAAACGAGCAACATTTAGTCAGTTAACTAAAAAATTAAACTTTCGTGGTTGACTCTAGCATAAAGGTCATTAAAAAGGATCAAATATCAACTGAAAGCAAATTTAAGGCACTGCACCATCAAATAAAGTAAGTAGATAATCGTATTAATAATAATGGAGAACATATCCAACAGGCGAAAATGCAACATTCAACATTTAAAGATTATTGGTTATGAGTGACATTTGAGTTGCTAGTGTCAAATGTCACTCATCATCAATAAATAATCTTTAACGTGTTCAGTCGGAAATTTTTCAAATCTTGACATATAGTCATCATGGGAGAATCAATCCTCTCTTATTATCACTCAAGCAATTAAAGTAAGAAAGATATTTCCAAATTCCAATAAATCAAGATAACATATTAGAGCTATACAAATTAATAAGGGCGGAAGTCGGACTCGGACTAGTAAATGGAGAAAATTTCGATCTGTTTAGAGTGAGACCGATACACAACTTTATCAACAACACTTTTATAGCAATGGATCAAGAGGCACAATAACCTTCATGCACAATATTCGAGTTGAACACTCATTTCCTTTTCTTCACTCATTGCCCGAAAATTCAGAGATTTTAAACAGAAAAGTTCAATATTGTACAATAAATTTAGCATGTTAGAAACGCAAACACAACTAATAACTTCCACTAAAAGCAAAAGGCAACCACCGTTGACTTGATATTTGACTTCGCAGTGAGAACGAGAATTTCAGGAGAGCATATTTTTATTTCGAAGAAGAAATAAATGATCGAGATGACGGAAGAAAGAACGCCAATTATCCGGCGCCTCCAATAATCGAGCGGCAAATTATCGAGAGTCTGCAACCAATTACACCGCATTTCATGAGAAATGTTAATAAGAAGTTCGTAATAACAATCCTAATCAAGCTGAATGAAATAAGACAGCACTAACTTCGGATACAATTATCTCAAACGAATCAATAGATTTTCGCTCTGCAGTCCGAATCTCCTATCAACATGATTTTTGACAGTTAAAACGTTGCGATAATATTAAATTTCTCTGGAATTCTTAAGATTCAGCCAAAGTCTGTTATCAAGGAGCATCACGTAACCATCTGTAGACATCCAGATATACACAAGTGAATCTAAAACAATTGACACAAGACTGGGATTATCATATAACACCATAACCGCTGAGCAGTTGTCAATAAAATTCAATGAAAATCCCAAATACCAACATTAAACTGCTGCATTAAAAGGAACTCACAATCAACTAAATTCTTTAGACCTCTCCAACTTACCGCACCAGATCAGTACTAACACAGTTCATCAATTTACCGTAAGCCTCGGAATTAATATTAGAACTAGGTCAGGTAAAGGGAAGATCTCCGCGATCAAATTGACCATCCCTTTAATGCATGGAGCATGAACAAGATCGCAATTTAACCATCTTTAAATTAATATAAATTTCATCATATCATTTCCTTTTTTATTGTGCTAATTATAAATGTTAATTTCAAAACATCCTACTTAGCTGAAATTTCACTTTCTACAACTCAATTAACTAGGTAAGTTATACAGGGTGTTTCAGATCTGACGAGCCAAAATGAGTGGGGTGATAGATCTCACCTAGGCAAACAAAAAATTGTATGGCAGGGTGTATGGCAGGGTGGCAATCTCAACCGTTTGAGAGTTACAGAGTGATTCATAAATTTAAGTTGTTTATGGTTTGCGTATTACTGTTTTATTTTTAACCGACTTCCCAAAAACAAAGAGGTTCTAAGTTCGACGCGTATTTTTTTTTTTTATGTCTGACCGGGCATAACTTCGTAACGCGTCGACCGATTTTGATGATTCTTTTTTTGCTGGATAGAGTATGTTCCCCGATTGGTACCAATTTTTGGTAGGGTGGGGGTGAAACCCAACTTTGTAACGCGTGGTCCGATTTGGATGGTTCTTTTTTGTTGTACAGAATATGATCCCCCATTGCTAATAAGAGAAAAAAATTTGGCCTAGGGTGGGGGGAGGGGGGAGGGGTAGCCTAACTTTGTAACGCGTGGACCGATTTGGATAATTCTTTTTCTGTTCGATAGAGTATGTTCCGTAGTTGATAACAGGAGAAAAAAATTTTGGGGCGGAGTGGGGTGGGGGTGGGGGTGGAACCTAACTTTGTAACGCCTGGTCCGATTTCGATGGTTCTTTTTCTGTTGTATACAGTATGATCCCCCATTGCTAATAGGAAAATAATTTGGTCCAATGGTGAAAGGTGTGGGTGGGGGGGAGGGGTAGTCTAACTTCGTAACGCGTGGACCGATTTGGATAATTCTTTTTCTATTGAGTAGAATATGATCCTAGGTTCTACGAGAAAACAAATGTTGCTGGGGTGGGGGAGGGGAAGGGGGAGGATGGAACCTAACTTTGTAACACGTGGACCGATTTGGATGGTTCTTTTGCTGTTGTATAGACTGTGATCCCCCATTGCTAATAGGAGAATAATTTGGTCCTATGGTGAAGGTGGGGGTGGGGGAGGGGTAGTAACTTCGTAACGTGTGGACCGATTTCGATGATTCCTTTTCTGTTCGGTAGAGTATGTTCCTTGATTGATACCATGAGAAAAAAAGTTTAGTGGAATGGGGGTGGGGTAGGGGGTTAAAACTAACTTTTAACGCTTGGTCCGATTTGGATGGTTCTTTCTTCGCTGTATAGAGTCGAAGACACTCAAAAGTGAAAAATAAAATAGTTTTTAAAAAAAAGTTGAACCGACTTCACAAAAAGCGCTAAAAAGCATAAAATAATTTTTAATTTTATATCTATTACGACATTTTGAAGTCGGTGCAAATTAAACAAATAAAACAACTACATAACCACAATTGGAATTAATACATAATACTACCTGAACGTTTCAGCTTACGGGATCATAAGAAATGACGATTAAATATTTTTGTTGTAGTTGTTTGATTTGCACCGACTTCAAAATGTCGTAATAGATATAAAATTAAAAATTATTTTATGCTTTTTAGCGCTTTTTGTGAAGTCGGTTCAACTTTTTTTTAAAAACTATTTTATTATCTTTTGATATACCCAACACAGCCACATCAAACAAACGCTAAAAACCAACTTTCCTAATAAACTTTTCAAAAATGTCAACAGTACTGATCTCACTCCTACCACTGCAGGTACAGTCACGGCCAAAATTGAAAAAAAGTGTTTTTAAATTACCAAAATGTCAGAATTTTCCCAAATTTCCTCCGAAATTTATGTAAGTAGTATACCTCTTTTTATTTTTATTGGATTGCCCGTCTTTATACCTTTCCAAAAAGGTGCAACATGTCCACGTAGGGAGAGTATTTAGCAATTTATACGTAGAAATACTATCGGAGAATATTATAAAAATCAACAAATTAAAAAAGTTAAACTAATATTAACTCAAAAATTCTTTTTATTGAATTTAAAAATAATTACAATTAATCTTGATAAGTAAAAAAAAGCCGTTCAAAATGTCCACCACAACTTTCGATGCATTTCAACAACCTCCTTCTAAGTCCCTGTCTAAGGCGTATTGCAGCCAGCCTCTCCCGTATTTTCGTCGCTGCATTCCCAACTCGGCCAACTAAATCCTCCCGATTGTTAACTGGGCTTTAATAAACTTCATACTTCATTGTTCTTCATAAGAAAAAGTTCAATAGGATAAGTTCTCGAGATCTAGCAGCCCAAGGAATCGGTGCACCTCGTCCAATCCAGTGGTTAGGAAATTTTTCACTTGTATTGCCTTCACAATGTTAGCCATATGCGCTGGTACTCCATCGTATTGGTGAAACATTTCCCCAAGATTAGCAGTAGGGTTCTCCTCTATTAGATCTGGCAGTGTATTGCCCAAAAAGTCCGCATAAATTTCACAATTAAGCACTTGCGGCGAAATGAATGGTCCTACCAAATGGTTGTCGATGATACCAGCCCAAACATTGACACTGAATCTCTGCTGGAATGAGGTCACTAACCCCTGTGTGGGTTAGTGTTCGACCCGGTATGGAGGTTATGGAAGTTCGCGATATCATTCTTGGTGAATTGACATTCATCTATCCACAGGATTCGGTCCAGAAACGCTCTGTCGTCTATGTCGCATTCTAGAAGCTAAGTGCTAAATTTTAGTTTTCTCTCAGAATCTCCTTCCAGTAGTCCTTAGGCTGGTGATGATGATGTGAACGTAATTCCCCTAGATGAATAACCTATCAAACCTTAGATGACGACACTCCTAATCGTCTTGCGATTCGTTTCGTGCTCGTCTCAGAGTCCTGCCTCACGATGGTGATTATTTGCTGCTCGATGTCGGTTAACCTTTGGAAAGTCCGTGTAAGTACTCCACTTTGGGGTGCTCACCGATTAGGGAATCTCCTTTGATATTACAGTACAGCCGCTCTCTCGTTTCCGTCTACTACAGCATAAATGTAAATAATATCCGCGTATTCCTCAGAAGTAAATTCTACAATTTTTTAATAATTTTGGCTTAAAAATACCCGTACTTATTGATTTATTTTTCAACTAGGAGAGGTATTTTTGTTTACTGACCCTTTTTTATAGCAAAATTTCCATCAGGTACGAGTAACGAAACGCCAGGATACGAGGACGTGAATTCTGGCTAACACATGCTAATATCGGCAATAAAACAAAATTACACTAACATTTTTAAAACTTTTTTGCAGCAATAATTAAATTTAATTACCTGTTAACCCAAAAAAAAAATTTTTGACCCTTTATCATAAAAATTTTGTTTACTTAAAGAATTTGCTATTCGCTAATATAATAATTAGGTAGTCAGAGATTTCTAAAACTTCGGTTTTTCTAATTCTTGTTCCACCTTTTTGGAAAGGACGGGCAATCCAATAAAAATTAAAAAGAGGTATACTAATTACATAAATTTCGAGAAAATTTGGGCAAATAGATTTTGGTAATTTCACAAAAAAATTTTCAATTTCGGCCGTGACTGTACCTGCAGTGGTAGTAGTGAGATCAACATTGTTGACATTTTTGGCAAGGTAATTAGGATAGTTGTCTTTTAGGGTTTGTCTCATGTGGCTGTGTTGGGTAGATGAAGAGATAAAAATAAAAGAGTAATGTGCATACCATGAACAACTGAAATTTATGAACCACCCATTAACTCCCAAACGCTTGAGAGTCCCCCCCCCCCCCCCCCCATACAATTTTTTGTTTTTGTCAAGGCGAGATATGTCACCCCACTCACTTTAACACGTCAGATCTGAAACACACTGTATATATTATCAAATTTTTTCGAGCGGATTTCCTCATCGTCAACATTAATAATGTTTACATGAAGGGTAATATCTGACTCTGCGGGGCAGGAGTTGGCCAGTGGTATCGACGCCCCCGGAATCATCATCAACATTAAGAAATTGCAGCGAAATGATAGGAGCTTAGTAATCAACGAAAGAATTCAAGAACAAAAATGTACGATTACAGTAGACACAGGTGCTTCCAGGTCTATTCTGCGGTGCGATTATGCTAAAAACTACTGGCTTAGCACCAAAAATCGATACATTTTGAGGACAGCTACAGGAGAATCCGTCAAAGTGTATGGGGAAATATTAAAGACAATATCCCTGGGCGGCAACTGATTCTCACACAGAGTTCTTGTCGCAGATATAACGGATGAGTTCATACTTGGCCTCGATTTCATGAGAGCACACAACATTCAACTGGATATTGGAAGAGGAATCATGAAATACGATGGCTCTGGGATCAAATTATTATTCAAAGCTGAACATAATAGCATATGAAGACGTTGAACTCCTTCCTTGTGCAGAAACTTTAGTACGAGCAAAAGTTCTTGGTGATCCCGGGAGCTATCGATTCTACCTAGTAGAACCAGATCGAACAGAGCAAATTAGAAATATCGTCGTTGGAAAATGTTTAGTAACTATCGATGAAAAGAAAGAAGTTTTGATACGAGTCCTAAATTCCTGTGAAAAAGGCATCCAATTAAAGAAAGGTAAAGTCTTAGGTAATGGCGAACCAGCCGAAGAGATTGTGTTAGCGGAATATTCAAACTTAGATGAAACCAAGCGCAGCCAAAGAAGGACGTTAAACAGCTATCCAAAATGATACTTCCGTCTAATAAACTAAGCAAGGGTGAATATCGTAAAGCAAAGAAGTTGCTTGAAGAATTTGCCGATATTTTTGCACTACGGGACGAAGACTATGGAAAAACTGATATATTGCAACATAAAATTGAAATGGTTGAAACAATGCGTAAGCAAGGTCTAATAGAAGAGTCGAAAGGTCCATGGATGTCACCAGTGGTGCTAGTAAATAAGAAGGATGGCAGTACAAGATTCTGTGTCGACTACCGTCGTCTAAATGATGTCACGAAGAAAGATAGTTACCCACTACCCCGCATAGACGACACCCTAGATACCTTATCAGGATCCAAGTGGTTTTCAGCGTTGGACTTAAAAAGCGGCTATGGGCAAGTCGAGATCGATCCAGATGATAGGGAAAAGACAGCATTCTTGGTGGGAAGTGGATTGTGGCAATTTAAAGTTATGCCCTTTGGGCGTTGCAATGCGCCAGCAACATTCGAGCGCTTAATGGAATGTGTCCTACGAGGATTAACTTGGAAAACCTGCCTGGTATATTTGGATGACATCATTGTAATTGGACGAAGTTTTGCAGAACATCTAGGAAATCTACGAGAAGTGTTCCAGAAACTGAAGTCAGCCAAACTAAAACTAAGCCCCAAAAAGTGTACGCTCTTCAAAATATCTCAAATATCTTGGTCATGTGGAATCCACAGAAGGAATTAGCACCGATCCTGAGAAAATAACTTCAGTACAGAACTGGCCCCCTCCGAAAGATAAACACGAGCTACGGAGCTTTCTTGGACTAGCCACTTATTACAGACGCTTTGTGAAGAATTTTGCTGAAATAGCAAAGGAGTTGCATAAACTAACGGAGAAGGATAAGGCATTCGTTTGGACAGAAAAAGCAGAAAACAGCTTTAAAGCACTGAAGTGGGTGCTTTGCAATGCACCTGTACTTACTTATCCAAAGGCGGGTAAGACCTTTATATTGGATACTGATGCAAGTAATTTTGGGATTGGCACTGTGCTGTCACAAGAAGTAAACGGACACGAGAAGGTGGTGGCATACTATAGAAGAGCTCTATCAAAACAAGAAAGAAATACCTGCGTTACGAGGAAGGAACTGCTGGCTATTGTTGATGCAACGAAGCATTTCCATAAATTCCGCTATGGACAAAAATTCACTCTCCGAACTGATCATGCAGCTCTAAAGTGGTTGATGCAAGAGAGACTACAATTGTTATGAACCTGTGGGGTTTCAGGGATAACTTTCAAAAATTTTGCCAAAACAACTCTTCACTTGAATATTAACACTTTATTTTCTAATAAACTCACTTTACAAAATCAACTTAAATTATCAATACATCACACTTGAAACTTTTGTACAGGACTGAACTGGATTGCAACTTAATTAACAGTACAGTCAATATAGCACGAAAAAATAGGGTTGCTCCGAAAAATGACCTACCGGAATTTGACTTGATAAATCGATAGGGGGCATAAAAAAAGCTTAATGCTAGATTTCCGAATTGATCCCCCCCCCTGTTTTTGAGAAAATTCAAAAAAACTTTGTATGCGTTTTTCTTAGAATCTATGGGTTTTAGAGAAAAGTTTATTTATCAGGACATTGTTAACTACATTTTTTGTCATTGAAGCCAAGTCGTACGACTTAAATTACAAAAGGTAGGTGACGCTAAAGTATCAAAAAAGTAGTTTTTTGGCATTTTCGTTAAGAATAAATAATTTTTTCATATTAATGTAAATGGGAAAGTTGTTCGTCACAAAAATATCTACATTTTTTATTTAAACAATTTTTTTGTAAAACTTACCGTTCTCGAACTGTAGGCGAAAAGAGGCAGCGCAGCGTAGTTAACGGTTCTTTTTTACTTTCTATGAAATATACTTTTATGAAATACACGCATCGGCGCGGCACATAAAGTACAATTTTTCGACATCTCCAGCTCGAGAACGGTAAGTTTTACGAAAAAATTGTTTAAATAAAAAATGTAGATATTTTTGTGACGAACAACTTTCCTATTTACATTAATATGAAAAAATTATTTATTCTTAACGAAAATGCCAAAAAACCACTTTTTTGATACTTTAGCGTCACCTACCTTTTGTAATTTAAGTCGTACGACTTGGCTTCAATGACAAAAAATGTAGTTAACAATGTCCTAAACATTTTTTGTTAAATAAACTTTTCTCTAAAACCCATAGATTCCGAGAAAAACGCATACAAAGTTTTTTTGGATTTTCTCAAAAACAGGGGGTGGGTCAATTCGGAAATCTAGCATTAAGCTTTTTTATGCCCCCTATCGATTTATCAAGTCAAATTCCGGTAGGTCATTTTTCGGAGGGTATCTGCTATATTTACTGTACTATAACTCATTAGACCTTTTTGTAACGTGCAAGTAAGTGAAATCAACCGGCTGACACATTCTTCATGTGTCTTAAAACGTGATCGCGAGTAAGTTGATCGCCGGACGCGGAGGTCAACTTAGCCGAATGAATTGGGAGCATGTAAAACTGACACTCAAGGAATTTCGCAAGAAATTAGAGAATTGAAAGTGAAAATAATTCTGGGAACATAACACCTGCCTCCTTAATAAAATTGAGTTTATTGGGATAAAATCAATTTATAACATTGAAATCTTTTTCAGCTTGAGATGGACTGATAGATGAGCGAAGCTGTCGTAAACGTGCTTCAGATTGATGATCAATTTCTTCAGGGACGGATATCGACTGATGGTTGATTTTCGTTACTTGTACGGGAACAAAATTTATTTGTTATTTTTATTATACAATTTTCACTCTTATGACTATTTCTAGATCTTATACATTGATATAATTTACAAAATATAAACATAATATTAAAGATAAAATATACAGAATTAATGAATACATGGATGGATATCTTATGAGTGTTGGATGCCTTTCAGCTTCCGCTATTCTTTCATTAATTTTATCTAAATTGTGCGACACGAGTTTGAGACTATCTAGGTTAATATTGATTAGGGATAAGGGGGATAACTGGAGATATTCGTGGGAGAAGTTCAATTTGTTTTGTTTACAACAATCATCATTGATAATATTAAGGGGGTCCTCTACTCTCGCGGTTTCAAAAAATCGATTTTTTTTTTAATTTCAATATATATGTATCTGAGAATACGCCACAGAAAGGATTTCGTGAAAATCACATTCCTTTGCATGTTTCTGGGAACAAAAAGGTACCCGCTTCCGGCCGTTTCCGAGAAACTAAGCGCGGCGCGCCACGACGGCGCTTGTCCAGTTAAAAATCATTGTCTAAAGAATTTACCGGTCCGTTCTTGAGAAGAATGTGGACAACCAATAACATCAACGTGATGAGGAAGGAGAGCTCTGCGGCCCCGGAATAGCAGATTAACTCGTAAGTTACTACAATCAAGTTATTCACCGTAATTTATCATTAAACGCGTTTTTCCGAAAGTATTGTTTTTTTAGCTGCCGAGTAAGACTTCTCATAAAAGTATTGGTCCGATTTCAATAATTTTTTTTTCAATTGTTTTGAAAACATACCGCTATGTTTTCCCGTGTACGATTTTCAAAATTTTATTTTGTTCCATTTTTACAGCCTCTAATAGGTCAAAAATGACGTAAAAATTGGAAATTTTTACAAATTGTTGCATAACTTTTACAAATTGCAAAATAAAAAAAATCTGTCTCGGGAAAACATAGCCAACGTAACTATGATTATAAAGAATATCAATTTTCAGATTACAGATTACCCAATGTCATCAATGACGTTTCAAGGTCGCGAGAGTTATTTTTTTTCGTCTTAAAAAACAAATTTAAAAGTCAAAACATGTATCTTCGAAAAAAAATTTTTTTTTTAAATTTAATCAGTAGATCCTTCGCAATTTATTCCCAAAAAAACCGCTCCATTTCAGACCTCGAGAGTAGAGGACCCCCTTAAGGGAAGGGATAACAGATTGGATTGGGTCTTCAAAATTTGGTAATGAAATAGATTCGATTTTTACTTCAATTAGTTGATTTTTCAAGTTTTGAATGGAGTAGAAAAGATCTCTGTAGAGCGGTTTTCCCAGTGATTTTGTTTAATAAAGCAATGGTAAATATTTTTTCCAGTTTTGGCATTAATTGACTTAAAATTGGAGTAAATTTCATGAGACAGATTCTCTAAAATTTCCTTAATTTTGTGATACAGATTTGAACTCTGAGCAAAATTTATTGCTTTCGTCCAAATCAACACTAGTAATGTAGGCAATATGATCTTGTGATTGAATTAAATGGGATTCTCTCTCTTCGAAGCAGAACACCTTAGGTGTAAGAGAATTATAGAAAAATTTCGTATAATCTTCGAATGTATCTTTATTCGATGATCTAGTAAAATTTATGCTTTTAGTTGATATTCTAGATAGACAGTCGGCATTTGAATTTATCTTACCTTGTTTATAGACGATTTCGTAGTCGTATTCTTCTAGACGCAATCGCCAATGGACTAATCGCGATCCAGGATCCTTGCAGTTGAAAAGCCAAATTAACGGGCGATGATCAGTTATTAATTTAAAACGTCGACCATATACATAGGGACGGAAATGATTTACTGCCCAAAATATGGCCAATAATTCGCGTTCCGTTGTACTATAATTAGACTCTGCTTTATTCAGAGTTGTTCAGGCAAAGGCAATCGGAAGATCTTTACCTACGGGACCTTGCGATAGGATTGCACCTATAGCGAAACCTGATGCATCGGTCGTTATGAGAAATTCCTTAGTAAAATCGGGATAAAGAAGGATGGGATCCTGTAAAAGTTTAGTTCTTAGAAGATTAAATACGTCCTCTTGTTCGAAGGTCCATTTAAATTGCTTACCCTTCTTTAGCAGAGAGGTCAAGGGTTTTTATAATTTACTGAAGTCTTCAATAAACCTTCGATAGTACCCTATGAGAGCTAAAAATGATTTGATGTCCTTGGGTGATGTTGGACGCCGAAATTCTTGAATTATTTTAATTTTCTCCGGATTTGGTTTTACACCATCGCTAGAAATTATATGTCCCAGATAGGCGACTTCCTTGTGGAGAAACTCGCACTTATTGGGCTGGTGTTTGAGATTACTAGCTTCTAATCGCTCGAAGATCTTTGTGAGCTTTTCCTCGTGGTCCTTTAATGATGAAGAGTATACGACGACATCATCGAGGTATACAAAGCAATGAGTTGAGGTTGATCCAGACAAAACAGAATTCATCAATCGCTGAAATGTCGCTGGAGCATTTTGCAACCCGAACGGCATGCGATTAAACTCGTAATGTCCTGATTTAACGGAGAAAGCGGTTTTGCTTATGTCAACTTTAGAAACCTCGATCTGGTGAAATCCAGATGCAAGATCTAATGTGGTAAAGTAGGTACTGTGACCTAATTGATCTAATATCTCGTCGATATTATTATAGGAATCTCCAATAGTAACATTATTTAACTTCTGATAGTCAATTACGATTCTCCACTTTTGCTTACCAGAGGCGTCATCCTTCTTTGGCACGACCCAGAGTGGAGATGACCACGATGATACAGAGGGCCTTATAATACTTTGGTCCAACATTTGTTTTATCTGTTTATTGACTTCTTCCTTATGACAATCGGGGTATCTATAAGTTTTACTGACTACAGGAGGCGAGTTACATGTATCAATGGAGTGTTTGATAGGAGGAGTAGACGTGAGAATATCGCCTTCAAGGAAGAATAATTTATTGAACTTCCTACAAATACGTTCAATATTTTCCTTTTCTTCAGAATTCAGATGATCCATTCGGATTATCGATTTCAGGAGGTTGTTTCGATTTAGTGTAAAATCCGGATTATTTTCAAAGTTATACGTTTGCTTTGAAACAGGCAGAAGGTGCACTTTTGTATTCGTAAGTAGGACTCTATTTTCAAGAGTATTAATAACTGTGGTGTATGCCTTGTTATTGAGACGCACAGATGTGATCGCTCGACTAAGATAAACACCATCTAGGATTTTTACATCGGGAATGATACCTTCTTTAATTTCTGGATTCAAGACTACTACTTCAATTAGGGACTCTGATCGAGCTGGGAAAATTATTTAGTTGGAGTTATTATCAAAAAAAAGAGGAATTTTGATGTAGTTTCCATTACTGATTTTTAGAATCAGAACATTCGATTCATAATCTAATGTGGATTTATATTTTTCTAGGAAATCATTACCTAGGATACCGTCGTACGGCATATTTGATTCAGCCGTAATGATATGGAACTTATGTTCAACTTTGATGCCATTAGTTGACATGGACAGATTTGCATATCCAATTGTTTTAATAGGATTTTTGTTTTCGTCAATGCCTCTTAATGTTAAAATTTCATCGTCGTAGTATACGGTTCTAGGATTAAGAGAGTTCAATTTTTTGATTGAGACGTTGGCCAGTAACTTGAAAAATTGAGAATTTGAATTTGAGCAGCTAAATTTGATATGAGTGGTATTTGAATTAGTCAATACTAATTGAGATTAAATGCAGAGAACTGGCTTAGCTCTCGAGGGACCGCTGCTGGTGCATCGAGAGTTGTGATGTTTCCCGACTTTGGTTCTACCGCGGAGGTGCTGTTAAATTCAGTCGGTTTTCCTCATTCAAAGATATTATGTCCCTTTGCTTTGCAGTATTTACATACTTTTTCCCCGGTGAAATTTAATAAGAGACGGAGTTGGATCAATGCGTTGAGCGGCAAGACCAACATGCCATGGGTCCCGGGTTCGAGACCAGATGACCGTGAGCTTTTATTAAGAAATTAAAATAATCCACTCCGTCTCTGGGCTGTTGTCTAGCTCGCAGCAATGCAAAAAAAAACAAGACTCAAGTTTCCTCACTTCCCTTACCCTAATTCCCTTCCGGCCAAAACCATGCTAGCGCATCAAAGGGTTGTCCCCTAAGATTTGGCCACATCGAATAAAAAAAAAACACAATTTAGGGGGCTGTTTACCTTGCATTGCATTATGGAAGGGTTTTTTATAACAATTTGAGGTTGTGTGACCCGGACGTTTGCAATTATTACAAAATTTGGTAAACTTCTGTTGATTAAACAACAAGGCTATCTTTTCTTCTTCAATGGCTATGTTAAAAGCTTCGTTTAGACTGGAAATTTCTCTAGCTCGAAGCATTTGACTAATTTCTGGCCTTGCATTCAGGATAAAGGTATGTAAGGCAAGATCGTTCATCGAGGCTATACGGCCTGACAATTCCCCTGCTGGGTGTTTTCCTTATTGTATCGAGGTCAGTACTCGTTTAAGGGATGTCTCAACGCGGCACATATACTGTGACACTGTTTCATTTGCTAGTTGGCGGCAACTTAACAATTCCATCAGTAAATGACCATGAGTTTTCTTTTCCGAATACATGCTTTTTAGATAGTCCTTTAAAGCAGACCAAGTACGGAAAATATGATTAGCGCAAGCGGATTCTGCTTTTCCAGTTAATTGCGCTTTTGTATACGCTAGTAAAATTTGTTGTTGCTCTTCATTTGAAGGATTAAATGCGGAATCGCAATTATTTAGGAAAGGAATTAATTTCTCTCGATCCCCGCCAAATGGTTTTGGTAAACTTGGAACTGCGAGAGTTCCTTTCTCTTCGGTCGCATCTTGTGATTGGGATCTCGCCGTAGGCATTTTTATAAATTAGTATTGAGAATTCGCAAAACACTCTTTTTAAAATTTAGTTTCTTAAAGTATAAGGGTACAACAATATAAAAAGATTTTAATTTCACTTCACACAGTTTAGAATATTTGCCATATACAACATTTTTGAGGATTAGAATATTTGAATTTCACTAAGCCTGCTTTTATCACGAGATATAAGTTATATTTATTTCTGAACTATAATGAATTTATATATCGATAGAAAAGAGATTTTGTTAATGATTACTTTAATTTGATTACAATTGATCAAAATGAATTATAAATAATTTGTTAGATATATTATATAACAAAATGCACAAAATGTGCAGCAAAAATTCACTTGACCCGAGTTAATTTTCAAAAATAAAAATCAAAACAAACTACTTGTACACTCGAGCAATGTAAGAAATATAAAAATTTCTTAACATGATCGGCGTTTCTAATGAGGAAAAGTTAAACTCCTTTGGCTCGTTCTCAACAGCAGCACCAAAGGGTTAACCTTTCTTCAGCTGCTGGACGCCTTCGCGAAAAAACGAAAACTAGATTGAACTCCAACACAAAATATTTTAAAAACCGATCTAGACAGCTGTATCAAATAAAGATCACTTTCACTGTCACGCTAACCTTGCGGTAAAATTATTTTCACAAAATGCACAAAATGTGCAGCAAAAATTCACTTGACCCGAGTTAATTTTCAAAAATAAAAATCAAAACAAACTACTTGTACACTCGAGCAATGTAAGAAATATAAAAATTTCTTAACATGATCGGCGTTTCTAATGAGGAAAAGTTAAACTCCTTTGGCTCGTTCTCAACAGCAGCACCAAAGGGTTAACCTTTCTTCAGCTGCTGGACGCCTTCGCGAAAAAACGAAAACTAGATTGAACTCCAACACAAAATATTTTAAAAACCGATCTAGACAGCTGTATCAAATAAAGATCACTTTCACTGTCACGCTAACCTTGCGGTAAAATTATTTTGCGGTAAAATATAATTGAATTATGTGAAAATAATTTCGTTTTCTTACATTGCTCGAGTGTACAAGTAGTTTGTTTTGATTTTTATTTTTGAAAATTAACTCGGGTCAAGTGAATTTTTGCTGCACATTTTGTGCATTTTGTGAAAATAATTTTACCGCAAGGTTAGCGTGACAGTGAAAGTGATCTTTATTTGATACAGCTGTCTAGATCGGTTTTTAAAATATTTTGTGTTGGAGTTCAATCTAGTTTTCGTTTTTTCGCGAAGGCGTCCAGCAGCTGAAGAAAGGTTAACCCTTTGGTGCTGCTGTTGAGAACGAGCCAAAGGAGTTTAACTTTTCCTCATTAGAAACGCCGATCATGTTAAGAAATTTTTATATTTCTTACATTGCTCGAGTGTACAAGTAGTTTGTTTTGATTTTTATATTATATAAATTAAAATGATTATGATTGACTTACAATTCGAACAATACGACGATGACGATTATTCTCATATTGGCCAAGATTTCGGGATACGATATGTTATGAATATTCGGAGTCCTCCTTCTTGTGTTGAGGATTTAGATGAACGATGATTGTGATGATTTTATAGATGATTTAACGATCTCCAGTTGAGGTAGGATGTAGGTTGCGGCTGAAGACGATGACTGAGTACACTGCACTTCTGGTAATCTGCCACGTATTGATTTAACTGGGATTCCTAATTCACAGCTTCGTTGATTTTGCTACTCGGAATTTATTGGGTACAATATGTATCAATTTATCTGCTAACCGGAATCTTTTCACAGTTTTATACAGAATTCAGAGTTGTGTATTTGCTTGGCAATCCCACTTCTGACACCAAAATTTTCTGTTATGAACCTGTGGGGCTTCAGGAATAACTTTCAAACATTTTGCCAAAACAACTCTTCACTTGAATATTAACACTTTATTTTCTAATAAAGTCACTTTACAAAATAAACTTAAATTATCAATACATCACACTTGAAACTTTTGTACAGGACTGAACTGGATTGCAACTTAATTAACTCATTAGACCTTTTTGTAACGTGCAAGTAAGTGAAATCAACCGGCTGACACATTCTTCATGTGTCTTAAAACGTGATCGCGAGTAAGTTGAACGCCGGACGCGGAGGTCAACTTAGCCGAATGAATTGGGAGCATGTAAAACTGACACTCAAGGAATTTCGCAACGTAAGAAATTAGAGAATTGAAAGTGAAAATAATTCCTATGATTTCGAAATTATCCATAGGAAGGGTAGATCCCATGGAAATGCAGATGCACTTTCACGACAACCATGTAAGCCCGATTGTAAATACTGTTTCCGTCTGAAAGAGAAATGCGACCATGGGATTGTGAAAAGAACAGCTGTTGTACCCTTGGCAGGATGGAACAAGGAAGAATTTCAAGCAGCTCAACGAGAAGACGAGAATATATCTGCAATTTTGACGTGGAAGGAGGACGATGAAAGGCCCCAATGGAAAGATATTACAGACAGAAGTGCAACATTAAAGCGCTATGTGTTGAAGATGGAATATTAAACCGCAAATGGGAAACACCCGACGTGTCATCATGCCGGATGCACGTATTAGTTCCCAGGAACAAGATAAAGGATTTGCTGGAAGAATTTCATAACAGTGCCTCGGGAGGACATCTTGGCGTCAATAAGACTTTGAAGAAATTAAGAGAACGATTCTACTGGTTACATATGCGGGAGGATGTGGAGGGCTGATGTCGAAAATGTGCTGTTTGTGCCCGTAGCAAAGGATCTTATATCAAAAAAAGAGGAGTGATGCAGCAATACAACGTTGGAGCACCTTTTGAGAGAATCGCGATTGCCGTTGCGGGACCATTTCCAGAATCAGATCGATTCCTGGACAAATTTTGTGGAGGAATCCAAATTAATTGAACGGTTCAATGTAGGACAAGGTTCGCTTGTTTTCGAGTTTTGGAATAGCAATAATCGAGCTAAAATGTTAAATGACCGATTGCTGCTATCTTAATAATTTATAATTTTATGATAAATAAGAAAGCCTCAGCGTTTCTGTAACGATATTTTCCTTGCTACACATTTTAATTCGACATTTTAGAATACATATAGAAAATATGCCTAATATATAGAAATGATTAACGCTTAATTTATTTACAAAATTAAACTTACCGTCACTAAGTGAAGCTAATTGCCCTAATCTTAAAGTGCTTAAGCACCGTTAATAACACGATAAGCAGTTTTGCTTTGGTTTGTTGTAATAAAATACGGCCAGATTTTTCGACGCAGCAATTAGCCTCCACCAACGAAAAATTGCTCTCCCTCGAAAAGTGCAATCAAATTGGGTAGTCTGCCGATGTTGAAGGCCTGTAGCAGTACGATTACCTACTGCAGAATATCGCAGTCCCCAAAATAATTTTCTCAAACTAAATTTCATTGTTTCACAAGTCTATAATTTGCGAAATGACCAGTCCTCGATTTAGCTAAGGATATAAGTAGTTAATTACAATCGCTCATATAATTTATCAACACATTAGGTGATTGGCTAGCTCGGAACCATTAATTTGAGTTATCCTTGCTCTTTTCTAGGATTCTGTAATTTATTTTCAAATTCAATTAATTTTCAATTAAATTCAGCTTCACCTGACCTGCGAATATAAATAGCCATGGAATTCGCTCGCTGTCCACAAACCTAATCAACATGTTCAAAATTGTGTTTGAATTTGCTGAATAATCATGCGGACGGTTTCAGTATAAGTACTTTGATGACTAAAAATTGGATGAGCAATAGAAATTTATCAGAGCATTCAATTGCATTAAAACCTAACCACTCTCGAATACTGACAGCTGTTTCGGAACGGTACTTTATTTATTCAGTCAGACTAAATTTTGATACAAAGTCGCATTAAAGTCCCAGCTTGTAATCATAATTGCCAACGTATCAACTGAAATAAAAATTTAAAAACTTTAGAAAAGGTATAAATAGATATATGTAGCCACTTCAAAGTTTTTGTTAATTTGAATTTTTTTAATAATTATTAAAATAAGATAAGAGTAGCTTCTTATTTAATTTTGCTTATGTTAAATATGTTTTTGTACGCAACAAAATAGATAAGTTCATTTTATTCAGCACACATAGTCCAATATTTTATTATCGAACACTTAACATCGTTTACTTAACGTTTACAAATTATTAAAAGTTGGTATAAAAATCAAGCTTAAATTCGCCAAATTCAACGTGCATTTCGTAAATTTTTGGGCTAAGGTTTGTGAAGTGTTATTATTTCCTTAATATAAAGATTGTAATGAACTTAATTTTTTCCCAATTTGTATAAAGTGTAGCAAATATAAACTTTGGTTGTTTTATGCTCAGCGTAGACTCGACTGTACCGAGTTTGTGTACATGTCCTCCACATTCCCCTATTTTAACGATATTTCTAGAAAGATTTCAGTCAAATGTGATGGTATTACACTAACTCCCCTTGATGATTGGACTTGATATTATAAATGTTGTTGATTCTTGCCTCAAGGCGGGCGAAAACCCTCTACATATCACTCCTCGTAGGTTCCTGCTGGTAATAACGGCCTCAAGTGAAGACGTGCTAAGGTGTGGAGGCTTGCCTCATCGCCAACGGTAGATGTACCTAATTTTAGTGGTGGTGTGAGCGTACAATTGTCATGAAAGTACCGAAGAATGTAAGATTGGGAACTAAAGCATCCGTTAACGAGCTCTCTCTGATGCCTTGGAAAGGTCGGTTGTATTAATGCCTTACCATGGTATGTCGGCTTTGCTGGGGCGGACCTATCCCTTCCGGACATACTAGTGGGACCCAAAATGGGTCTTAATAATAAAAATTTAAAAAAACTTAACTTTCATCTTCTCGAAGGTCATAGTAAGATATTCAGAAAATTAAATAAATGTTGACCTCCAGCCAGTAGACTATCACTATAGCACCAGCTATAGACTTTTTGATTCTTTTTTACCCCTTGTGGGGAATAGCGCGTCTTTTACACCGATTCTCCACCTGGTCCGGTTCTGCGATAACGCCTTCAACTGCGGCCACGATACATTGATTTTCCCTCTCAACGGATCTTCTCCATGTGTTGCGCGGGTCGTCCAATTAGGCGTCCTCTTTGGATTCCATGGGAATTCCAATCTAGAGCCTGCTGTTCGATGTTGTTTGCCCCTTTTCTTAGTGTGGGGCCTACCTACTGCCACTTTCGCCTGCAAGTACTAGTGTTTATCCCTTATTTGCCTGTAAGTCTGTGTAGGTCTTCGTTGGTATCGACCTTTGGCCAATGGATGTAAAGGATGCGCCGGAGACACCGTTTGACAAAGGCTTGTAGCTTAGATGTTATTTGAAAAGTAACTTTCCATGTTGAAGAGCCGTACAGCAATACAAATTTTACATTCGACTCGAAGATCCGGAGTTTTATACACCTGGAGATGTTGTTATTGTTGCAGATCTCAGCAAAAGTAATAAGAGCAACTCGAGCCTTACTGATGCGAGCCTGTACATCAAATTTGCTTTATTTGCTGCTCTTTCAGATAAATTTCACCTTGTCTCCTGGACAAACTTATAAGTTTGGTTTTAGCAGCATTGATAAAACCCTGTTCTGTGACCTTCTTTGATTAGGGCTTCAGAAATTAAAGCTACATGACTTTTTGTTGGTTGGGAGACAAACATCGTCGGTATAATCCAGGTGCGTAAAGGGGTTGAAGAGTTTCCATCTAATCCCTTGTGATGGGTGGACGTCTAGGGCTTTGCACAATAGGTCATTAATGACTATCAGGAAGAGCAAATGTGACAGTATGCATTCTTGTATCACACCATTCAGCACTTGAAAGGACTCCGACACTTTTCCCTTGTGTAGGACGTGACATTGGGCTCCTGAGTAGAATTCCTTTATGATGGTGATAATCTTTTCTGGGATGCCCCTTCTGCTTGAAGCTACCCATATATATTCGCGATCAACTAACTAACTCCTGCTCATCCTCCAAATTTATTGCCTTTTGCCAATTTCCCCGATTTACCATCAAATCGTAACTGCATAAATCAGGAATTCCAATTGGATATTTAAAATCATAATTAGTACATAATCAAAACAGTGATAATGTACGGCTTTGACTCACAGAAGGGGAAAAGGCTAGAAAAGCTTTTGTGCGCGAAGCACTCATGGTTTCTTAATGCTCATAAGCAGGGGAAAATGTAGAAATTAAAAATGGCAATAATAGGCAACGGAGTTACACACGTGGAGAAAACCCAAGAACCTCGTATGGTTTACCAGTAATCTCTCGCTCATAATTAGCAGGTGAAATGACAATGGGTGGCGTATGATAGAAGTACGCCTATGGGTTATTGGTATCAGTTAGGGTTTATAGAAATGGGCTGTGCACTTGAAGGTCAAGTGCAATTAAGGCTTTTGTTTTTCAAATATATGGATTGAATGGATTTAACGGAAATTCGGTGTGGCATTTTGTAGACCGATTTTGGTTTTTTGTTTATCCATTGTTTGTTTTAATGCCTTTAGGTATTTTTTAGCTATGAATTTGAGAGTTATGGGAAGACAGAAATTGTGCACATGTTGCACAAGAATTGGTTCACGAATAGAAATTGTGCAGATGTTATTATGAATATATTAATGGAATATGGTAATGAGGGGCTGGCCCATTACACCTTTTCCCTTAAAAAGAAAGTTGCAGGACTGAAGGGATTGGAACTTTCGTTCGAAACTGCTCGTCGGGTGCGAGTAATAGGGCGTATAACGTATGGCCTGGAGGTTAGCTATAACATTTTAATTACATATGAAAGTTATTATAAAATTATAATTATCTAAGTGCTTTAATGATTAATTCTTACTTAAATTATACAAAGGTTTATCCGTACCTACATATTATGTTGTTTTGCCGCTAATTATACTTAATTGTTCTTCATTTTAATTAAGGAGGTAGGTAGTACATTTCATCTGTATGGTACAGTTGGTACTGCTTACTTATTTTCATGTATTTCGCTTATTGGTTGGTCAAAGTTATATGTTATTTTGTTTCTTATTACAATTTTAATTGTTTTACATTTTAATATATTAATTTAATCATTAATCATTTTCATATCAATACAATAAAGCTTTTATGTTTATAATGTTATGGTCGCTAAAGATTTTTCTATGTTCACCTGACCACTATGTCCAAATAGGGGAAAAAAATGAATTCTCGATCCTCGATATGTCTGTAGACTCAGCTAAACAAGCTAAATCCTATTCCGTACTCCCAATCCCCAATTCTATTCCCATTTTTCACTTTCTTGCCGCATTCCCGCTCTCATTGATTGTTTGATTGATTAAATTGGAGGTGTGAGGTGTGGAGGTGTAAGCGCCGCGGTCACTGGGGCCTATTGTACTAACCCTCTCCTTATAGCAAGCCAGTCCCTCTGAAGAGGTTCAATAACTCCCCCAGTTGGCAGTCATTCAGCCCGCTCGGTACCAGGGTTGGTTTCCCGAATAGGCTAAATCTGCGCCTCGCCACTGAAGGGCATTCACATAGTACGTATAATGGGGTCTCATAATCCTCCAGACAGTGTCTGCAGGTGGGGTCGATGGCTCTACCTATCCTTACCAGGTGCTTCCTTAGCTGAAAGTGGCCGGTAAGTAGGCCAGCCAGAGTTCTAACATCCGACCTGCTCAGCTTGAGGAGCTCCCTGGATCTACCCGGCGACGGTGAGGGCATAAGGCTTCTTAAGTGAGCGTGCCCCTCAATATTGTTCCAATATAGCCTATGCTCCTCACTTGCGCGGTTTGTTATGAGCCTTTTGGCCTTGCAGAGAGGACTTCTCTATGAAAGGAGTATTGGACCTCTTCCTGGCAAGTTCATCTGCCTTTTCATTCCCCGTCTAGCCCTGAAGTCCCGGTATCCAGATCAAGTTTACTTGATTAGTTCTACACAGTTCATCTAGGCTCCTTTGGCATTCCCACATAAGCTTAGATCTGGTGGTAGATGAAGCAATTGCTTTGATTGCAGCTTGACTATCCGAGAAAATTGAGATGTTTTTGTTTTTATATGCTCTTCTTAGGTTCTTGTAAGTACATGTCAGTATAGCGAAAATCTCAGCCTGGAATACCGTGGTGTACTTTCCCAGGGCCAGTGATAAACTGAATCGAGGAGAGTTACTCCAGACCCCTGCCCCAACGTCCGATTCAGTCTTGGATCCATCCGTATACCATACTAGTTCCCCTGGATGGACGGCTGGAAGCGTCTAGGTCTCACGATTCTCCACCCGATTCTCCCCGGTGGTTGGAATGGTGAGAATATTGCCGGCATCTGATCAGCTAACATGGCCAACTCAGGTGTGGCTTCAAGAATCTCCCTTATTGTCGTGTTGCCCTTACCTATATTTCCCACAAGAAGACCGACTCCCTCTAGTTTGAAGGCCGCACAAAGAGCCATGCTTTCAACCTCTATATGAATAGGTTTGATATTTGGCATGGTTTCGAATGCAGCCATCGGCGAGGTACGCAAGGTTGCAGTGATATATAGGCATGCCATACGTTGAAGTTTGCTAGGATTAGCCTTTATCACATTAAGTTTTGCTCTGTGCCACCATGTAATCGCTCCATAGGTTATCATGGGCCAGTTTAGTTCCAGTATAGCTTGGAATCCAGGATTACCCCCAGGTACCTTACCTGATCCTTGAAGGGTAGCGCAGTGCCCAGGACAGTCAGTTCAGTCAGACCCGTCGTGTTCCTTTTCCTAGTGCACGGAATGACGAACGTTTTGTCAGGGTTGACTTTGAGGTCAACCTCATTACACTAGGTTGCAACTAAGTCTAGTGCCCCCTGGAGTTGTTGTAATCGCTCCATAGGTTATCATGGGCCAGTTTAGTTCCAGTATAGCTTGGAATCCAGGATTACCCCCAGGTACCTTACCTGATCCTTGAAGGGTAGCGCAGTGCCCAGGACAGTCAGTTCAGTCAGACCCGTCGTGTTCCTTTTCCTAGTGCACGGAACGACGAACGTTTTGTCAGGGTTGACTTTGAGGTCAACCTCATTACACTAGGTTGCAACTAAGTCTAGTGCCCCCTGGAGTTGTCTTGTAATGTTGTTCCCCATATCGTTGGATGCCACAACTACAATGTAATCTGCATAGCTCTGCGCGAAGAAGCCCCGCTCATCAAGGCGCACAGTAGCTCATCGATCACAAGGCACCATAGGAGGGGTGATAGCATCCCACCCTGCGGATATCTTCTTGTGGTGCAGCCCCTGATCGTCCTGTAGAGGAGATTAAAGGTAAGATCATCTATTCATCGACAGAAGTTCGTGCCAAGGCCTCTCCTTCTTAGGGCCCGAGTGATCACATCGAATGATGTATTATCAAAAGCGCCTTCTATATCCAAGAAGGCTGCGATCGCAGTTTCCTTGCTATTAACCGTTCCCTTCAGCCTGAGTACTAAGTCATGGAGTGCCGTTGTAGTGGATTTTCCAGTTTGGTAGGCGTGCTGCCGGGCGTGAAGTTGTGAGTGTACATGCTACCTTTCCCTGATCGCCCGATCCGTGACTTTTTCCATCGTCTTTAACATGAACGATGTTAGGCTAATAGGCCTGTATGCCTTAGCAAGTGTGTAATCTACACGGCCTTGCTTCGGAATAAAGGCTATTTTTACAGTCCTCCTCCTTATTGTATGTGTCTTAGTGCAAAAGACGCCCTGTATATTGTCCACAGCGCCGGCGCGAGAATATCACAACCCTCCTGTAGGAGCACTAGGTACACAGGGGACTTAAATGGTTCAAAGGATGCAATAGCATCCTTGATAGCTTTGCATGCAAAGACCAAGCTGGCAACCCTCCAGACCGTCTTGGTTGCCCTACCTGCTGGGTGGTATCTTAGGCTGGGCCTGTCTGTCTCATTCGGATCTTCCACCCTCGAACCAGGAAAGTGGGACTGCAACAGAATCTCTAGGGTTTTTCCCTGGTTTGGATGTATATCCCGTCTGGTTTGTGGACTGTGCCCAGGGCACCCGACGTAGTTTTCATAAGGGCTTCATGCAGTCTCGCAGAATCGTGAGCGCCCTCCATGTTTTGACAGAACTTTTGACTGCTGGATCTTTTAGAACGGCGCAGTTCTCGGTTGTAGTCAGTTAGGGATTGTCTGCATTCTTCCCCGCACCCGCCTCTTTTCGCCCTGCTAAACAGCCTCCTGGTAGTAGCCCTTAGTCTCGCAGGTTCCCTTGTCCAACAGGGGACGTTCCTGTTGTGGGACCTTACTGACACCGGACAGCTTCCCCTGAAGGCCGTCTGTATGGCATCGTTTACGAGTTCTGCCGCAAGTTCGACACCTTGCGTGGACTTGATCGAGCCCATGAACCCATAGAGTCTACCACCCAGTTCCTCTTTATAGGTACCCCAGTTGGTGTTCCTAGGGTTCAGGTATTCCTTTACTTCATTGACACATTCTGCAACTCTGAAGAGAATGTGCTTGTGGTCGGGGCACGATGGCTCGTCAGATACTTTCCAGTCACTTACCAGTTCTGATATGTAGCTACTGGCGAGAGTTATGTCAATTACCTCCCTCTAACAGCCATTGTCAAAGGTAGGGTCAGATCCACGGTTTAGTACGTTTAGTAGTTAGCAAATAATCGATAAGGTACTCACCTCTTCTATTACTGCCGCTGCTCCCCAGTTGATGTGGTGTGAGTTCGCGTCGCATCCAATTAGCATGTGTGCCATGTAAGAAGAGCCTCATCTGCCGCTCTTTCAGTGCTCCTTCCCAAGGTGTAAGCTTGGGTATCACTCGCTCCAACCAGCCTCTGGTGTTCGCCGTAACACAGGTTAGCCTCAATGTGGCCCCTGATACTCGGGATCCCCAGAATTGTGGGGCAGTTTCCTCGGCTGTAGTGTCGTCAATGGCCTGGTCAAGTGCTTTCCTCAGAGCCTCGACCTGCTCATCGTTCAGCCTGTTTCTCGCTATACAGCAGGTATCACAAATATAGATATCCCTGCAAGCAGGTTCCTGTAGAGTGGCTGTGTCCCTGCTCTACCCATCTTCTTTTGCTTGGGGGCTTTTCCCCCCGGAGAGTCCCCATCAGATCGATTGCGCTTCGCCACCGCCGTCTCTGATGGTCTAGTCCGATCCTTTGTCCAGTGCCAGGTCCCTTGTACCTTAGCAGGGAGCCTAGTGCCCAAGCGAGAGCCGAATGATTTAATAATAATAATAAATTTGCAATCCGAATGCGTGTGCGATCATCCTGTATAAATTAAATTTTATGATAACAACATTATCCTTAAGAGGTATGCCGCCAAAGTAACCGTTTGAAGGAAGCAGTCGAACCCGCTCGCTGGATCGGAACAGGAAGTGCGTTCCAAATACGACCAACCTGAACAAGGTAAGAACTATCCAAGACGGAATGTTTACAGCGAGGTAATATCAGGTCGTAGCGTCTATTACCACGTAAAAATTTAACCAGATCGTAAAAATATGCCGGAACTCGATTATAAAGGATTTGATGAAGGAAAATTAGTGCTCTGCGTTTTAAGTATATGTCCAATGAGCAATCTAGAATTTTATATCGGAAGGGAGAGATGTGATCATACCTACGCAACCTGAATGCAAACCTAATGGAATCATTGTACGTTATTTCAAGCTTGCGCTTGCAGCGTGAATCAAGTCTGGGATAAATAATGGAGCCATGTGTGATATGTGACAATATTAATGTTTTGACTAACTTTATGCGAAGGTCGGTAGAGAGCACATAAGCATACAGCCACAGTCGACGTAGTACCCCATAAATTTGACCCAGTTTCATATTAACGTGATCACAACAACTCATTCAGTGTTAAGCATAATTCCCAGATTTTTAGCTTTTGAGACATAGGGTATGATAAACCGGCCCATCTCTAAAGGAGGAAAATAGGTTAAGTCATAACTTTCTCTGCCCATCACTAATGCTTGCGACTACTTTGGGTTAAGAATGAGATTATTGTTTGCTGACCATTGTAAGATACTCTGAAGATCTTCATTTATTCTGCTGACACAATCCTCCAGAAGACCAATGGGGCGACCTAGATAGATTTGCACATCATCAGCATACAAGTGCAAAGAAGAATTTTTAATAACAGACGGCAAATCATTACTAAAAAGACTGAACAGCAAAGGTCCTAATATTGATCCCTGGCGGACACCAGTAAACAACAAGAGCTTTGGCGAGATGGTTTCGTCAATTTTAACTCGCTGTGAGCGATGAGTCAGGAAGCTTTTAAGTAATTTCACAGCAGATGGCCAAATCCAAAAGAGTCTTTCAGATTGAGAAGGAGTTTAGCGTGATCGACACTGTCAAAAGCCTTCGTGAAGTCTAAAAGGACTAAAAACACTACTCGATCATTATCCAAAGCAGTTCTAATATCAGTTGTGATTTTTAGGAGAGCCGTATCGCAACTATGTTTAGGACGAAATCCAGATTGCCAACGACTTAAAGAGCCAGTTAAATTTAAATGCTCCGATATCTGTTTTGCCATTATCTTCTCCAAGGCCTTCGCTAAAAAACATAATAAACTTATCGGTCTAAAATCTGACGGGGCATTGGGACGAGAATTCTTAGCTATTGGGACTACTAAAGCCTCCTTCCAAGGAGATGGAAACACGCTGAATGTGCAGCGTTGTAAATTTTAGTGATGGCTGCAATGATGAAAGGTAAAATTAGCTTTATAAAGCGTGGGGATATGTCATCTGGCCCAGTTGCATTAGACCGAATAGAATTAATAGCGTTCGCAGCCTCGACTTCATCAATGCAGCGAAAGCTAAACTGTGATCCAGAGTGATCTACGGAGAAATTCAGTGGGGAGGATGTAGTGTTGGAATTTATGCAACTGCCAGTATTTGAAGTAAAGAACTTATTAAGCTCGTTAGCATCTAGATTACATGCTAAGGAATCTTTTCCACTGACACCCAGTCTACGCAGGGAGTCCCAAAGCTTCTTGGGTGCAGCATAGCAGTCCAGCTTAGACGCATAATATGTTGACTTTGCCTGTCTAATCCTTTTGTTTACGAGGTTCCGGAATTTCCCTTCCCGAAAAGGAGACGATTATTTGAGGTTCTGAGTCTTTTATGCTGGCGGAATAAGAATTCACGTTCAGCAATTAATTTCTTGATTTCTGGCGAAAACCACGGGCAGCCATTTATTTTTACACCTGTGCACTGCAGGGGAGCGTATTTATTCATCAGGTCCAACAAGACGTTATTAAAAGCCAGTACACCTGCGTCAAGCGAATGCGAAGAAGATAGTTCGAAAAGGATGACGTATTACACTTGAAGAATCAGTGGTTAGTAAAAGATCTAATTGAGAGGGAGAAGCAGTGTTGAAGTATGTTGGAGAATCATTAATTACTTGAAGATGCAGCGAATGAGCCAGAGTCAGGAAGTCATCTGATTTATTGTTGTCAACGAGGATATTGACATTAAAGTCGCCTGCCACAATAATGTTGGAATACCTATGAGAGAGTGTGGATAAGGAAACTTCAAAATCAACAACATTATCAACACTAAATAGATTAGGTGGACAGTATACAGAGCACAGCAAGCATTTTTCAAGTTCGGTATTCACCTCGATACAAATAAATTCCAGAGCACCGGAGCGCGAGCTACTTAGGAATCTGGACTTGAAGCACTCTCGAACATAAATTGCGACTCCCCCACCTGGCCTTGCTTCCCTATCACAACGGAATAGCCTGAAACCAGGTATCGCGACAAATGCAGAAGGTACACTAGGTGTAAGCCACGACTCACTGATAAGGATCGCGTGAAGTCCAGTACCCGAGAACATTTCCCTCAACTCATTCATTTTCGATCTGATACTCAATATGTTTATCATAGTTCTCAACGTACTGTCCAGGTTAGCGCCACTATCCATACTCAACCAATTCCACGCGAGCAAGTCGAGCACGCACTTCAACGCCAACCGCAGCACACATGCAGTAAAAGCATAAGGAGCAAAGGACTAACAGATGATTAGCACACTCAACGGTAACATAAGCGATGAAATTGACATAATAAAAGTAGAAAGAAGAAAAAGAAAATAAGAAAAATTTAAAATAAAAGTAGTTGTAGAGAAAAGAAGTTATTCGAGAAAAATAAATAAACAAGAAAAGAAAAAACAAATCCATTAAAAATCAAAACATCAATCGACCGATTCCGCATCCACAGTTTGTCCAGAATTGACCAAGGCAGTCAGCTGATCTAACTCCAATAGCTTAATCGGTGGTTCATCTTTCCCATTTGAGAGCCTCACGCAGAGGTGTTGATTGCGATGAGTGAGACTTTCATTGATGTAGACAATTTGATCTGAGGAAAAGCCACTGAGTTCCCGCAACCTTATTTGTTTACGTGACCGATATGCCGCCAAGAATGCTTTCCTTTCGTTAGCACAAGAGAATCGGACAATCACAGGTCGATCAGCTGTCACTGTTTTGGTATGTTTGCTCCCGATGCGAAAGGCATCGGTATAAGGCGATAGTTCGTGGTTAAGATTGACAGCCAGCTCGTTTAGCAAATTCTTTGGGACTTCGTTAGCTAACTAAGGAATGCCCCATATAATTGCCTCATGCAACCGTCCAGTGCGCCGTACGTCATCATTTTCTTTGACCAGCTTATTGCATTTAATTTCAAGTTGAGACAATTTCACTTCACATGCGTCCAAGCGAGTAGTTAAATTACCCACTGCGTCATCAATTTTAGCCGCTAGCCGATTTTCGACCTCAGCAAGAGAAGATTGCAGTTGGGACTCAAATGCCAACAGCATGTTACTTAATTTGTTAAATAAACTCTCATCTCCAGCATTGGCTGCTAGGTTGAGAGAGATAGACGAACTCGATGACGCAGCAACCGTTGTTCCAACCGGACCAGAGCCAGAGGTACTTGCAGATGTTTTCCTACTGCTATTACTACGTGTAAAAACACCAGATGCCAACGCCGGAGTATTAGTTGGAATGTCTGTATTATTGCGACCTTTTCCACTCATTTTTCCACTCATAGGTGAATTATCCCGGAAAACTTAAATTGATTACCGCGGTAACAAGATTTATATACAGCCCACCGCCGAAAACAGAAAAATACTTGCGTATAAAATGTCGAAATTAAGACAAAACCGGGAGCCAACTCAGCACACGTCTACTCGAATGCAACCATGAAACCATGATTTCGCCAGATTAGGGCGGAAAGGTGCATTGCTGCCACTACTATCATCCACCATACAGCCTCCTGCGCATCGCACCGGAAGGTGGTACGCGTCTGACTTAAGCTTGGCAACGCCCTCCGCCACAGCCTTCACCGCTTCTTTGTCGCCAGATTTGACTGGCTCTTTTGCCAGATGTGTAGCGTTAGAATGGGCATCACTTGCGCTTCCTCCTCCCCTTCTGCGTCGTTGATTGTTTTGTTTGTGATGTTATTGTTTTTGTTTGTGTCCATATGTTGGTCCTACGAGTACGGCGGGAAGGGGTAGTCCACCTCTGACAGAGCCCCCCTGTCAAAGGCAAGGCTATATACAATGGGGTGCGCCTGGTGCCCCAAGGAGATCATTTACGACATCGCATTTTACCCGCTGCCATGCAGCCCTCGGCAGGATGACATTTCTACTTTGGCTTGGTAGGTTTGAGAGGTTTTCGCAGCGGATCAGGGTTGGGATAGATGGGAAAACGGGAACCGGACGGCGACTGTCTACTATACAAAGTACATTGCTCGGATGGGCCGGCATGATGGGAGCGTCATGCACGCTTGGAGGCCGTCGCCAATCATAATCACCTGGGTAAGCGCATAAAATGATTCGGCTCGTTTGATTGAACCCAGAGACATACACATATATATATATATATATATATATATATATATATATATATATATATATATATATATATATTTATCCACCTAAAAACACCTGTAAACATACTTACGTGCATATTAATGACATGATTAGAAACGGCATGAAATTCCCATTTCAACGATACCTCAAGCATTAAAATTGGTGAGCGGAGAGCTAAGGAAAATAATTTAATTTAATTGACCCATTTCACATAAAATTCCTCAACTCCCGCATCTAAAATTTGCTTAAAGTGTCTAAAAGTTGTATTTCGACCAAGAATACAACAGTTAAGATAACAGCATCGACAATCAAACCCCGCCTCCTAACGGTAGAAATAGCAACGCCAACAATTTAAAATCCTCAGCCGCTCACGGAAAATGTACAAAAATTCAACCAAAAACGGTCGGGTTGCAATGAAAATACTAAAAATAAAATTCAACACAGATCCAAGATTGCAAAATTGTAATAAAATGCAATTTAATTTGAACATCTGGCGAGACAAAAAACCGGTTACGCCGCTATAAGCTGAAAAATTTTGACGGGAGCTGAGGGAATATGTGCTGGTATAGGTGTGTCTGCCGGCAAGAAATAAGTGTGTCGCGATGATATAGACTATAGAGTCACGGTATATATAGTATAGAGTCACGGACAAAAGGTTGAGGTGGCGAGAAGGCATCGGCTGTGTTTTGTCGCAGCTAGGACTGCTGTCGCGGAAATTTTTTTGATTGCAATTTGGGAAGTGTTCACAATAAAATTTAATCGAATATTCGTATTTTGCTAGAAATAAATTACGAAGTAATTCATAAATAAGTCGGAATTCTCGATATGTTAACCAGAGAGTAGCATCAGCTTTGTGATAAAAAAGGGACAGTCTGAAAACTGTCAAACCTTAGAACTTTAGTTTGGATAAACTCTTGCATAAACACAAATCTTACAAATGACAATTGGAATTTTCAGTGAGAATTTACAAATAAGTGAGTGAAATATTTTGGAAAAATAATGTGTTACGCAGGTGAAATTGTAGCATTGTGTGTGATGCAATAGCGAGCGTTACTAAATTTCGTAAATATGCGTGAAGATATTGAAGAAGTAAATGAGACAAAAGGAAAATCGGGTATCGGAGTCGGAAAAGTTTAGATATTTAACACACACATGTCAAATACGTCATACATGAATTAAGTGTAGAATTTCGTAAAGAATGGGAAGCAAAAGAAGAAAAACGGAAAAGTTTAAAAATATACAAAAGTGAAGTAAGAAATTTTAAAAACGAAAAGAACATAAAGTGAAATTAAGATTATAAAACGGAAAAGCTTAAAAGAATATAGAACTGAAGTAAAAATTACAAAAACGGAAAAATCAAAAGAACATAAAATGAAATTTAAAAATTACAAAACGGAAAATTTTAAAGGAACATAAAAGTGAAGTAACAAATTATAAAAGTGGAAAGAACAAAGTGAAATGAGGATTATAAAACAGAAAAGTGTAAAAGAACATAAAAGTGAAGTAAAAAAAATTACGAAAACGGAAAGAACATAAAGGAAAGTTAAAATTACAAAACGGAATAGTCTAAAAGAATATAAAAGTGAAGTCAAAATTATAAGAGCGGAAAGAACATAAACTGAAATTAAGATTATAAAACGAAAAGTGTAAGAGAACTTAAAGGTGAAGTAAAAAATTACAAAAGCGGTAAGAACATAAATTGAAATTAAGATAACAAAACGAAAAAGTGTAAAAGAACAGGGAAATTAAAAAAGTGAATTTAAAATTACACAGACAAAAAAAATTAAAAGGACATACAAGTGAAATTTGGATTAAAGAAACAGAAAAGCTAAGAGAACGTAAAAGTGAAATTAAGATTACTAAAACTGAAAAGCTGAAAGAACGGAAAGGTGAAATTAAAAATTACAATAGGAAAAGCTCTCTTTCGATTGCAAAATTATGTACACAAAATGCTAATATTGTTTCCCTAAACACAAACTCAAAGTATAATTATTATGCAGGATACTTATTAACTGAAATTTTTGTCGAATACAGATAAAACGTTGGGATCTTTTGTTGAATTTTGTTAGTAGTCTGTATCTCAGATTTTCTTTCCTTTTTTGTTTTGTTTGTCATTCATTTAAAGATAAGCTGAAATTATTAAAGGATATAGATATAACAAATTTGTACGAAGAGAAATTATAAATGCTTCGAGTTATGGCTTATTTGTACTTTGAAATTTACTGAAAAAAATTATAAATGAAAATGTTTATACACCTTTAAATATGTTGAGAATTTTTCTAAAGCCTCATTGCAAAGAGGTCCCTCTGCCGGAGGGAGTAACTCTTTTTTTTAAAAAAAGAAAGAAATGTTTGTATGATCCTTAACTAGACATTTTCTTCTCTCTCTCTCCTCGTCGTCCTTCCTCTAGAGCGGTGGGTGGGGTCCTAATAATGAGGTGAGTGGCCCTCTTCCTCTTTTAGGTTGAATAAGGGCATCCAGAGGATACGGGCCTTTGGGTGTATAGGGTGGTTGGGGCATGGGCCAAGCAAAGGGGAGTCATAACACCAGACTCCTCCAACGAAAGCCGGTATTATTATTAAGGATTGGATCAAGGACTTTCCGCATCCTTAAGTCACTGCGACCAATTTGATCTTTTGTGACCTGATCCAGGTTCAATATTAGGCCACCCCGTCAATTTTTAGTTCCTTTATCAGACCCAAAATTTTTCTAAGGGCTATCTTGGCTATGTCTGTCGGTGATGAGAAAGCCCCACCAAGGTGTCTAAGCCTCATGCGGCCGAGGGCCTCACAGTGACAGAGGATATGTTCCGCAGTCTCTTCCTCTTCTAGACAGAAACGACAGGTGTCATCATCAGCCAGTCCTAACTTTTTTAGGTGGTAGCCCAGGTGACAGTGACCAGTTAAAAGTCCTGTTATCAGCCTTAAATCTGGTCTGCTGAGTGAGAGCAGCTCCGTTGTTTTCTGTTTTGAGTAGGTTATAAACCTCTTTGCTTGTCTTGACCCTGGGATATTTATCCAGTGTGAGTGCTTACAGTCGTCCTCCCATGACCGGATACGCATTGCTATTCGGCTTTTTGAGTAGCCGCAGAATGGCTTCGGTCCAATAAACTGAGAATCCGCACCTTTCTTTGCTAGGTAATCCGCCTTCTCGTTGCCTTCGATGCCCTCGTGCCCTGGTACCCATGCCAGCGTGATGCTGTTGCTCCGGGCCAGTTCTTTGAGAGCAGTGAGACAGTCCCAGACGATTTTAGACTCAAAGGTGTAGGGTCCTAAAGCCTTAAGTGCCGCCTGACTGTCAGACATAATGTATATTTTAGCACCGCTTATTCCTCTATTGGCAATTTCGCGTGCGCAGATTTCGATGGCATGTATCTCTGCTTGGAAGATGGTTGGTGTAGAACCAAGCGACTTGTATATCCTTGATCTTGGTCCGAAGACCCCGATGCCTGTTCTGTCTTCCATCTTGGATCCATCCGTGTACCAAACCAGAGATCTCCGTTCAAAGATATGTCTATTACTAAGCCAATAATCTCTGCTCTCAAGGATCAGCTTGAATGGTATGTCAAAGTTATGCCTCTTCGGCATAATATCTGTTATTGAGTTGATCACCAGATCACCCGTGAATTCTTCAAGGATTTTCCTATGACCAGACCAGTTCCCTGCTGTGAGGAGATTGGCGCCAGTCAGCGTTATTGCGCTTGAGGCAGCCTCCTTCTTTAGATGTAGATGTAAAGGGGGGAATCTAGTAGGGCCTCCATAGCTGCCGTGGGGCATGTGCGCATGGCTCCTGTTACTCCTAGACATGCTGACCTCTGCAGTTTTTGCAGTTTGGATCGCGCTGTCCTTTGTTCTACTTTTGGCCACCACACGAGAGCTGCGTAGCTGACTACGGGTCTTATGATTGTTTCATATGCCCAGAAGGCCATTTTGGGCTTTAGTCCCCAGGTCTTTCTAAAGAGTCTTCGGCAGGACCATAGGGAACTCATAGCCTTCCCTGTAACCCTATTAAGTTGAGGATTCCAAGTGAGTCTTTGATCTAGAATTATTCCTAGATATTTGACCTCACTTGAGAATTCTTGTGAACGGTATAATGCTTGTTTTACTGGGGTTGACTCTGAGCCGCTCCCTAGTACACGAGGATTGTACCATGTTCAGAGCAATTTGCAGTCTTCTTGAAATGATTCTATCCTGCTTGCTCTCGATAGTAATGACCAGGTCGTCTGCGTAGGAGACCAGGAGATAATCGATAACAAGTGACCACAACAGTGGGGAAAGAACTCCCCCCTGAGGACAACCTCTGGTGGCCCTTACTGTCACCGAATTGTCCCCCAGCCTCGCTGTGATGTTCCGGTTACTCAGCATTGCCCCAATCCATTGGACCGTCGGCAGATCAATACCTCTATCGGTGGCCGCTCCTTCGATGGACGTGAAAGACGTATTGTCAAAAGCACCCTCAATATCTAGGAAAGCACAAAGGGCAATGCCCCTACCATTAACAGCATCTTCCAGTTTCCCAACCAGATTGTGTAGTGCTGTTATAGTTGATTTGCCTGCCTGATATGCGTGCTGGTTTGCATGTAGCGGCAGACAACCGTACCTAATATTTTGGTCAATGATGTTCTCCATTGACTTGAGAAGGAAGGAGGATAGGGAGGATAGGCTGATCGGCCGATATGCTTTGGGTTGGTCCGCTGGTCGCCCTCCACTCTTGGGTATAAAAGCGACCCTTACCTCCCTCCACGGACTGGGGATGTAGCTGAGTTGATAGCTAGCCCTAAATATTTTAGTGAGTATTGGCAACAGATCATCTAAGCCCTGCTGCAGAAGAGCTGGGAAGATGCCGTCGCCACCAGGAGATTTGTAGGCTTTAAAGGAGTTAACGGCCCACCTTACCGTCCCGGCTGTGAAGATTTTGCCCGAGGTGCTCCTCAATCTGCGTGTTGACCCACCGCGCACATGGAGTGATTGAGTTCCTCTATTTTCTTTTGTCAGTGAACACTCAGGAAAGTGTGTTTTCAAGAGTAGTTTCAGTGTTTCCTCAGAATCAGTGGTGTAAAAACCATCAGTTCTCTGGAGGAGGTCTATGCCATTGGAGTGATCTTTTGAGAGTACTTTTTGGAGTCGTGCTGTTGTAGGTAGATTGTCAATCTCTTCACAGAACTTTCTCCAGGTTTTCCTCTTGGATCTCCTTAATTCTTTGTTATACTCAGTCAGGGCCTGCTTGTAGTCATCCCAGGCTCCTGAGCGCTTAGCTTTATTGAAGAGTTTTCTTGATTTAGCTCTTAGTTTGCTTAGTGTCCTGTTCCACCAAGGCACATCTCTAGCTGCCTCTCTTCGTCTGACAGGATTAATATTTTCATAGCTTTGTACGATCAGGTCTTGTAGCTGTTTTGAGGCCCTTTCAAGGTCCTCCTGGGATTCTAGCGGGGCATCATCGAGTTCTTGTATGTACGTCCTGATGTGCTCCCGATAGATGTCCCAGTTGGTTAGCTTAGGAACTCTGACCGCTTCCAGCTGCACATGAGCGGCCTCCATGTCAAATCTTATATGTTTATGATCTGATAGAGAGGGCTCATGCGACACGTGCCAGTTAGTAATGTTGTTCTCCAAGTTTGGACTGGCTATCGTAAGATCCAGAACATCTTGGCGAACAATGTTAGTAAAGGTTGCTTTATTGCCTTTATTTAATATTTCAAGATTGTTTTTAATGAAATAGTCGAAAAGGTACTCACCTCGGCTGTTTGTTCCGGTACTTCCCCAGATAGTGTGGTGGGCATTCGCATCGCATCTAATGATGAACTTCCTATTGTGCTTTTGGCAGTAGCACAATATCTGCGTTATTTCCCTTGGAGGTGGTGGTTGGTCCGAGTCTCCAGGGAAATAGGCAGAGGCTATAACAACCCCTGTTTTCTCCTGTGCGTCGGCACATCCACTAAAGCTGCTACCAGATCCCTAGTGGTTAGCTCTGGAATAGGAAGAAAGTTAATCTTTGGCTTGAACATCAAGGCAGCACGAGGAGCTCCGTGCTCGCCATCATAGACTAACCCTGTTTTGATGGAAGTCCTTTTATTAGCCTTCGATGAACCCAAGGTTCCTGTATGAGAGCCACATTCAGCCCCTCCAGCACGAATCTACTGCCAAGCACATCAGTGGCAGCTTTAGCATGATGGAGATTGATTTGGAGGAACTTTAGAGTGGCTCTATCGGCTTCCCTTGGCAGAGTGTGACGGCCTTTTTCCTTTGGATCCATCGGTCCTTCGGGATTTTGGCCGGCCCTCTTTTACAGAGCCTTTTAATTGGTAGGTGGCAGGCGTATTTTTCCCTGCCACTTCCACTTTCCTGTCTGGTTCAATGTGGGCCTTGGAGGTGCCCGGTACCACAAGTGTCACCTTGGGTGTTGTTTGAACCAGATCAGTTCGGGTTGAGTGCAGCCCTGTGCCTGTAGTGGCCGTAGAACATCCCACTTTTTGGTCTTTAGAGGTTGAGGGAACCAGAGCCGTCTGCCCCGCTGGTTGTTTGGCACCAGCCGCGGTTTTGACCGGTGCTGGAGTCGCCCCACCTCTCGAGACCGTAAGACTTGCTTTAGTGGCCCGCTCCGTCGGGTTTTTAGCTTCGTTCGTTAGCTGAGCTGTACCTGCCCGAACATATAGTTGACCTTGAAGGTCTTTTTAAGAGCCTCAGCCGAGAAGTCATCTACTGAGAGGACTACAACAGTGGATGTTTCCTCTGTTTCCCTCTTCAGTATCCTCCAGGCCGGGACTCTTAGTTGATGGTTTTGACTCTCGACTTGGTCAAGGATCTCCTCATTTTTAATTTCCTGGCTATCCGGGAAGTAGCCTACCAGGACTTTGGAACGGGGAAGTTCCTCCTCCCCGACCGCCCTTAGTTTTGCCCCTTCCCATGGCTGAAGCTCAACCACAGATTGCTTGAGCCATTCTGAGGTGGCCTTATCAGCGCAGTTGATCATCAACCAGCCTGGCTTATGTTCGGTACCATAGAATGCGGGTTTAACCTTGCTGTTGTTATTGTTCCGGATTTTTCTGAGGATCGCCCTTTGAACGAGCACGAGCTGCTCGGTCGTTAGCGATACCTCAGGGAATTTGTCCAGTAGGATGCCCATGCGCACTCCTGCCGCGACTTCCTTGTACGAGGGGGCTGCTGGAGTCTTGCTTCCCTCTACGGGTGACTCCTGCTTAGCCTCTGTTGTAGTAATTGGAGTTCTCTTCCTTTTTGCCTCTATTGTTCCAGTGGGGGAGTCCTCCGTCCGGCTTCTTTTACCACTGTCTGGTACCACTACCCTAGGAGCCATCGCTAGTAACCTAGCTGCTTCCGGGTTGTGTCCCTCTGACAACAGTTTTTTTAAGCGTTTTTTGGCAGATCCGCTAAGGTTTTTCCTCTTTGGTCTGCTGTCTTTCACTACCTCCTCGGGACTTATCCCTGAGTCCTTTGCAGCCTTAGGTTTGTCAACCGATTTGGTAATGAATTCCTCATCGGACATCAGTGACACGTCATGTAATGAGCCGCTAAAACGTCACTCATTACTTCCCCATACAAGATGCCCAAATTTCTATTCACTCATTAAAATTCCTCACAAAACCATTTGCTTATCAATTTCTCACCCAAATATTGCTATTCTGCATTTTTTCGAAGAAATACTTCTTAAAGCAAAACAAATGCAATGGGCTCAAATTCCAAGATAATAGTAAACATTTAAAATCCAATAATTATCCAATGTCTCATGTTTTCTTCACTTGGATGACCCAATAAATTTCCATAATTTACGTCACTCCAACTTCAGAACATGAGCGCATCCAATTACACATAAACAAACTTTCTTGAAGACACAGTCAAAGCCGTGGGTACTTGTACCCAGGTCTCGTGCCGATATATGAGGCACATAATGCAGGCATATTGCTGTGTAACTTTTATGTGCTACATAGGCAATTTCGATCTCGTGCCGCAGTTCAAAGTACTTAAACTGGTATGTTTACCTCTGTCCAATGGCTGACCTAACTCAGCAATAATTGAACTTTCTTTTTCTTTCTTTTTCGGCTAATAAGATTTAACGAAAATTCTTATTGGCTAAGAGAACTGCTGAGACGACTTTTTTGGGCGTGTGGAAAACGTTTATCGATAATTTTCAATATCGATCGATGGTGGGAGAACCCGAAAAACCACAATAAATATAGACCTCAACCAGAGGATCGATATTCAGTCATTTTTCTAAATCTGACCAGGAGTGATCCCCCACCAGAGGTAAGGCCTCCTGAGTCCATCTTTAATAGTCAAAGTGATGTATTAAAACAAAGTTGTCTTTAAACTAAGAATAGTCAAAGTGATGTAGAAAAACAAAGTTGTCTTTAAATTAAAATTGATGTAAAAGTTACTGAAGTTAAATTAAGAACAGTAAAAATGAATGAAATAAAAGTAACTATTTAGACAAAGGACAGTGTGTTTAAACTTGTAAGATAACCTCACGAAAGGGCTGGTGTATCTTCCCTTCCGTCACAAAGAAAGCAGTCCCAGTCCTTGGGTAACTGACCCAAAACAGTCAGACAGCCTGGCTGGACTTACACTATCCAGTTCCACTTGCATGTCTTCTGCCAGTTGAGGCCTTAGGTTGGCCTACGAGGTTGGACCCTTTGAAGAGGTTCCGCCCTCAGTGTTTTCTGGCAGCTCGGACACCCTGGCAGGACTTACATTGTCCTGGTCCATTGGTTCGTTCGCTGCCATTTGAGGCCTTGTTCCAGCCTCAGAGATTGGCACTTTTAGAGGGGTGCCACCCTTATCATTATTTGAATTTTCCATATTCATGTTGTTCCCACGAGTAGGGGAGAAGTGGAGGTCCACCGTGACAGAGATCCCCGATGTCACGGCAAGGCTAGATAAAACCGGAGGTCGCCTGGTATCCGGAGTTCGCATACTAACGACCAAGCACCCCCTTGGCCACGAGTCCATCGGCGTATGCTGTTCCACCTTGGACTGGGGTATTTTATTTAAGAGAGTATCCTTCTCTCCGCCCGACTACTATTAGCCAGAACTCCTGGCAGAGACATGACCGTACCAGGAGCCTGTTACCAGCCGCCACCACGAGGAGGTTGCAGTCGCACTTCTGTCAGTGTACACAGTTAAGGCGCGCAACCATAGGTTACACGTTGACCCCCCTGTGTACCTGCCAGCTGACGGCCGAAAGCCGGTAAGTCGACAGCGTCTTCTGACATCCTTCCTCCTCCTGTTTTTTTCTTTTCCTTTTTTCAGATTTAGTTTTTGTTTCTTCGGTTTTTTTTTATTTTTCGCATAAAGTTTTCCGCGGGTTTCGTTTATTTTTTTTATTCTTTAAAAATTTTTCCGGTCTCGTTTCGCCCCCCACCCCAACTTTCCTTATTCCCCGGCATGATTTTGTTCTGTTGTTCTTACTTTGGTTTACTGATTTTCTTCGTTATGAAGTAAAACATTATAATAGTAGGATATGATATTGCTTAAGTATCCTAATAAAAATTATTAATTATAAATTTAAGTACAACTGAACTAATTTTAAATTATACAGAAAATTTACTTAGGGGTTACTTACTAGTGGTTTACAATAATCTTGATTAGTCGAATGGAATGAAAGCATGTCGGTTTTAGATCAATATTAGACTGCTGTTAATGTGTATGTTGTTTGTGCTCTAATTCTATTACATCGTTAGTTCAAGCTTGCTTATGCTGGGTGAAGTATCTTTTCCTGAAGAGTATTATGAAATTAATTATTATGAATGCTAGCAATATGTAACTTATAGAATAGTGGTGGATTGGGTGTGTCTAAGTGTTCTTGAGACCGCGTTCTTCTTCTAATTTTTGCTTCTCTATCGCAGTGCTTAGTGCTTTTAGTTCGTCATCATTTTTGTATTTGATGAAAAAGGCTTTGGCTAGTTTTGGTGGTGTTTTAATATGAGATGGGGTCTGGGTTAAGGTATCTGTGAGGTTAATGGTTGGGAGGTAGAATTTATTCAAGCTGGAGGTCTGCACATTGTGTGCTTGCATGATGAGTTCCTTTCTTCGAAGGTAGCAGTTTGATTTGATTTATATTATTCCACTGCCTTTCAAAGGCAAGGAGAAAATCTTGTCATCATATACAATATCGACAGTGTTATAGTTATCTATAACAAATAACTATTTCTTAGTTTGACTCAATTAGATCCAAAAAATGGTGGGTGGTACCAATTGGCAGGAGGTATAGTTGTATCGTATTTCAAGAGGTAAATTTCGCATAGATTACTCTCGGAATGGACATTAAAGAATAATTCTACACATATAGTAATCTAGGTTTTTAGTAATGCAATTTCCTAAATCAATCTTGTTTAGTATGTAATAATGCTCGCGGTTATATCTCATAGTGATAAGTTAAACCAATGATTCCAATTCAAAGGTGACATTTAAATGGGCGAGCTTTAAGTCTATAAGGTTAATGGTTCTGTCGATATTTGGAGTCGATATTTTTGAGTTTTGATGGGTGAATTGATTTTTGATAGTAGATTATGTTTTGTTAAATATGTTAATAGTTGTTTCGATTATTAAAATTTGGTTTTTTACTAGACTGAGGAGATGGCTTTGGTCGCATTTCACGTTTTCTATCAACTAGTCATATTTTTGAGCATCTTCTTCCTTTAAGGTGCCAAATAGAGTTTTACTGATAGTTCCCATAACGTTGAAAGGGCTACGTTTGAACCGTGAATTTTCCGCATAAATAAGTTTGGATTTTTCATTTATATCCATCATTATTTTACTAAATTGCTGTATTATAGAGAAACATAAATTGTGATTTTGCTCAATTGTCGCGGTCCCATATACGATTCTACATAGGGATTCTACTTTCCTCTCATATTCGTGTAATCTTACTAACTCGTACTTAAAATTAACTAAGTCATAATAAATAATGACTTGCCACTCATTGCTGTACAAGCCAGTCCTTCCGATCTCCTCGCAATATATCCCAGGATTATTTTGAAGCATTGTGACGTTGAAGGTTTCATTCCCAGTTGCGGGTGGCAAAAAGAAGAACAAAATCAGCAATGTCAACCTGTGAAGATTCTATACGTTAGTATCTTCCGTGAAAAATTTGAGGTTGTTATTATGCAATATCTTATTTTTATCTCTTATTCTAATTGTTGTGTTTTCTACGGAATCTATCCTTATCACTGGACAGAGACCCTCCCAAAGCGCGGCTAGTTTATTTTTTCTTGCGTGGTTTCTTACTAGAACTTTATCACATAAATTTCAATTTCTTACTTTACTTTTCCTATCATTAAGCCCTTTTGATTTTTTTTTGGAAATAATAATCTCTCTAGCTATCCTGTACCCATGTTGAAGTCGTGCTCTTAGTTCATAAGCTTTATCTTCGTAATTGTATATAGATGTCGGATTATATCTAAGGCTTGTGTGAATATCTGCGGGGAAACCATGCAATAGCTCGTGTGGGGAATAGTTTGTACTAGAATGTGGCGTGGTATTATAGGTAAACATATCGTATAGTACCCATGTATCCCAGGTTAACGGATCTCTATTCACGTAATGCCTGAGGTACTCTGCCAGAGTCCTATGGCTCCTCTCGAGGGCTCTGTTCGTTTGCGGGTGGTACGAAGTAGTTTGTACTTGCTTAATGTGTAACAGTTTGGTGACTTGCTTGAACATAGAACTCGGAAAATTGGAGCCTTGGTCGGTAAGAAGGCTTTGTTTAGTCCCATGTGTGCAAACCATATGTTCTACAAACGCTCTTGCTACGGTTGTGGCTTCCGCGGTTTCCAGTGGGTTGCTAGTGAAAATTGTGTTAAATCATCCTGAAAGGTAAGCAAATACTTGTTGTTGTTGTAACTCAAGTGTAATGGTCCAACGATATCCAGAAATATCTTTTCGAATTTCTTAATCTGTCATGACGGACAATTTTTAACATATTTTTTTTATGTCATTACGCATTCCATGCCATGCGTAGGAAGCTTTTATTCTTTTTATCGTCCTAGAGACGCCTTGGAAGAGCGAGGTTTAGTGTGTTTAGTTTCTGTTTTGCATATAGTCCTAAATAATAACTCAGCTGTCATTTGCTAAAATATAACAATACTTATGGACCTTTGATTTATGTACAGTTCCCACTACGAGAGTATCGGGTAGATCACCTATTATTTTGTGGAATTTTTCTTCGGTGTCATTATTTTTTAAAGGGAGTAAGAAAAATTTATAAGCAGCACTTACGTGGAGGAGATTATGGTTTTTCTCCTTGAATTCTTTGTCATTGGGCTTTCTACTGGCTTCAAAGTATAACTATCGGTTCAGGCGACGCTTGCCCAATTTCGGGCCTTGTTTGACTTCTTGTAATGGCGTTCCCTATTTAATCATTTTCTGGCATGGTCTCTCCTATGGGATTATTTCTGCTAAGTGCGTCGGCGTTTGTGTTCAGTCTTCCTGCTTTACATTTCATTTTGTAATCATACTCCTCAAGTCAGATCCTCCATCGTTCCAATATGCTCGAACTTTCCTTCAAGTTCATAAGCCAAACGAGTGGCTTGTGATCAGTGATTATCGTAAATGTTCTCCCATAAATATATGGCCTGAACTGCTTAATGGCGTATACGATGGCGAGGAGTTCCTTTTCTATGGGTGAGTAGTTACATTCTGCTTAATTTAGAGTTCTGCTTGCATAACTTATCGGTCGGTCCAATTCTACTATAAAAGTGGTGCAGTAGTAAGCTTCTGTTTTAACGTCCTAAATGCTGCGTTGCAAAAAGCATCCCAATTATAAGGTACATCCTTCTTCAATAATTTAGTTAAAGGTTTTAATATTTTAGCAAAATCCGGAATGAATAGTCGGTAATATCCAACGAAACCCAGGAAAGCTTTTATGTCCTTTTGTTTTTTAGGTCGAGGGTAAGTCTTTAAGGATTTTATTTTTTCTGGATCTGGATGTACTCCATTAGAACCATGCCTTAGATACATAATTTCCTTTGCTAGAAAATGGCATTTTTCAGGCTGTAATTTTAGATTATTTGCTCGCAATCTTTCGAATACGTCAATAAGTTTGGTGTTATGATCTTGTAGCCGTATACAACAATTTCGTCAAGATAAACAAAACATCGTAAGCCCTGCAATCCAGTCAGTACCGTATTCATAAGTCGCTGAAAGTTGGCTGGTGCCCTTTTAACACCGAATGGAATCTGGTTATACTCGTAATGACCGAATGGTGCATTGAACGGTTTTTTTTCCTTATCAGCCTTATCCATTGGTATTTCGTGGAAACCATTGCCTAAGTCTAGTGTAGTAAAATACTTATACTTGCCCAGTTGGCCCAATATATCGGTGATATTTGGAAGAGGGTTAGCGTCCCCAATTGTGATTTCATTCAGTTTTCTGGCATCTACTACCACTCTCCACCTTTTATTCCCATCAGCGTCTTGCTTCTTTGATATCAGCAGCAGAGGGGAATTCCACGGACTACAGCTTGGACTTATTATTCCGTCTTCTAACATCTGATATATCTGCCTGTTTATTTCGCATCTCTGTGCTTCCGTAAGCAGGAATGGCTTTGTGTAAATTGGCGTTTTATTAGGTAATGTATGAATAGCATGCATTATAGGATTATAGCATCCGTGCATGTCAAATAGTCACCGTCTATATAAAAGAAATCATTGTAGTTTTTGCAAATACTTACTATATTGTCGCGTTCTTCCTTATTACAAAGATCCAATTTGATGAGCTTTATCAATTCTTTTTATCTTTCCCTAATTAGATCTTTATCGTAATCGGCTCGAATTATTTCATATTCATTCCTATATTTTGTACTAGTTTCCTTCCATTCGTATTTGATTTTTCGTTTATTATTTCAGTTTTAAGACTTCCATTTGGTTTATAATCTTTTTTATTGTGCTTCCTTATTTTGTGGCTTTTTTTCCAAATTAGTAAGTTTTGATTCACTTATTAAGTGTATAGGGTTGGTTATATCTCTTAAGTTTTTACTCACTACCTCGTGAGATTTTTCGCTATTATTAAGTAAGTTATTCTTTTTAGAATTGCCTATTTCGGCGTTACTTCGTTCGTCGCAGTAATTGTGTTTTTGTGGTACCTTGGTATGCAAAGTGCATTTAGATAGCTCAATGTTGTGTAAGTGAAAAGGGTGACTGATTTGGATATTGTTGCATTTGCTTTCCAGGTCTAGTGTTCCGTATGACAAGCCGGCTGAAGACACATAATCTCCAAAGAGAGTGGTGATCCGACACCTTTTTGTGATATCAGCTAGACTTTTTCCGGAAGTAGCCGTTAGCTTGTGCAAACTTATCTCAACGTCCGTATCGATAAGGAAAGTGGAACTACCTTTTTCTGATAACGTGAAACGTAAAGTGATGGTGGCACCGCGTTCTGTTACTGTGAGAGGAACTGTGGCTATTACTCTTAATTTTGCTGAATGGTGTCGGCCTGTACTTCTAAACTGCGAGTTGGATGGCCAAAAACTCCATCCCGCGAAATGATTAATGAACCGCACTTTTCGTAAATTAGATCGAGATTGGTCATACCCTCTCTGGTTTGATCAGATTGGCCCAATTGGGCGTCTTCCTTGGCCTTCATCAGATCGATAATACGTTTGTCGTCTATCATTAGATTGGTAAGCCTATTATATTAAATTTCTATATAACAACGAAACAATTGGATAACTATTAGTTAAATCACTCCTTAAAATCGTGCGTAATATATTTATGAAGAAATAGTTAACAGAGAATTAAATTGCTAGAGCAGCCATTTTGTGATATTTCTTTTTTTTTGCAAAGGTAAAACAATTTTACTGCTTCCATTGGTATATGTTTCTACCGAAGCAAAATAAATTACTCACATAAGCTAACGTAAGTCTTGTTGCCGGGAATTATCTGCTGAAATATGGAAACTCTGGCAAGGCGCTGAATATTTACACAACACGGGATACAATTGCCTAATCTATACAATCTTTCATACTTATGAACGCAAAAAGAAGAGTCGATCAATTATCACCAGAATCGATGTTAAAAGAAAGATCTGTACACAACAAGAAGTTTTGTATTATGGACACTGCTAAAGTAGGATGGGCGAACTTTTGGATGCACTCTCACACGTGATACATAATCAGATATGACAACTTGCTACGAAGGGTGATTTCAAAGAAATGAAAAATGAACTCTTAGTTGTTAAGGAGGAAAACGCCTCATTAAAAAATGCCAACACAGAACTCACTAGAGATGGGGGATCGAACTGAGAAAATCGATTCAGTACGGATCGATCTATAATTTTGTTCCGATTTCGAAGATCGATTAATCGCTCTCAAAAGATCGATTCCATTGATTTTGACATCTCAATTTTGTGAATTGATCTCACCACTGTCCTTTTCCGTGGAATGACGTCGTAATATGAAAATGATTTTTGAAAATCTTAATGGTGCTCCAAATAGTTTCTGTAATCCGCAGGAAGTTTAAAAATGAATTATTTTTGATATGTTCTTAAATACCTATTTTTTCCTTGATCCAGAATCAACAAACCAGAAATAAAGGACAAACCAAAGATCACTTACTAATAGATAAACAGTTTCGAACAAAGTAAAGAAAAATGTGTGGTTACTTTTATATATTTCCCGCATCGGGTAACCCTGCATTCACAACTAAAAATTTGTTTTCCGGGAGAGTTTGTGGATAAGACACACGTATAATTTTCTTTTACAAATGTTAATTGTACTTCAATCATTAAAAGATCGGAATCCATTGAAAGTTTGAAAGTTTCTTACGCACCCAAGTAAGTAACTCAGTCATGTGACATAAATTGTTTTTATTGGTGCTACTTTTTAGTACATTTTTACCCTTTGACAAGATTTGGCGATACTTTTTTGACAGGAATCTGTAATTCTCTCCGGATGAGAACATTATTTTGACTGCAGTAAGTGATTCTCTCAAATAAATTTGACAGGAGTAAATGACCGCACACTACCTGTACTCTTTATTTGCATGTATATTCTTATGACTTTAAAAGCTGGATATATTTCGTTTTTCTGTGGTGCCAGTGTTACTTTTGCAAGACTAGCTGGGTAATTTAGGGAGTCGGTTATCTAGTACATAGTAGGTAATCGTTGGGATAAACACCCACTGATGATTACAAAATCACGAAATCATGGTACTCACTGATATAGATAACATTAACATATTACAGAGATCCGAAATGCATTTATCTAACATTAACAAGTTTTTAGATACGAAATTTTAAATTTGCAGGATTATAACACGAATTAATGATGATGCGAAAAAATTCCACGCGAACTTACTCAGTTTTATTTTAGCGCGTTTTGTCTTGTCTTAAATGGATGAGAATCGGAAATAAATAAATCGATTCGAGCTTAATCGGTCCAGCGAAAAATCGATTCAAAAATCGGCAGATCGAAGGCTAAAAGATCGATCCATCGAGATCGCATCGAAGATCGCCCATCCCTAGAACTCACTGTGCATAAGTGCCGTACCACACTTGTCCTGCTTCATCGCAGTTTGTAGGAGAGAGGGTGTGCAGGGGTTTATAGGGAAATCCGCACGGAACTTACCTATTTATCGTCGCATCGGCACGTATACATTCAAAGCAAGGTTTATTTGGGTTCGGAAAATGCTGTAATGTTACCACTACACACGCTACATTGCGTGTTCTACACAAAATCCGACACGACAAGGTGTGGGCACTCGCGCGGAAGCACGACAAGTGTGGGATGGCACTAACAAAGAACTATCAGAGAGATTGAAGCACCTTGAGAACTACCACAGGCGAACAAATCTAATTTTTAAGGGTATGCAATTGTCACCTACAGATAAACAATAAATAGAATCTGTGCTGAGATACTAAACGTAAGTGAACCGGTCGCCGTGGAAAAGGTAACTAAACTTGGTCATGATAAAGTAAATATTCCTCCTCTACTGGTTGAATTTGACTCCCCGGCAGCTGTATTAAATGTTTTGAAAAATGCAAAAAAACTAAAGTTCACCAAGATGATAGTGCATAGAGATTATTCAATTTGTATATGTGCGTCATAAAATAAATTTATTATATAAGCTGCGTCGAGACTTAATCGAACTGAAAAAGAACGTTAAAGTTTCTGTGCGGGACGATAAAATAATAATTTCTGGCCATAGGTTCGGTTTGATGAATAACAAATTAATGTGTGGAAATGAATTACAGACAAAATTTTTAATATGTATTGTAAGAAAGTTGAAGTTAAGCATATTTTGGATAGATATGAAAATGCTGAAGCTGTGCATAGTAGATCTCAAATGCAATAGGAAAAATGTGTCTGTCGAGAAAGTAGTTTTAGGATTGAAGAGGGTATTTTAGATGAATAAGATGTAATTAATGTTAGTAAACCACACAATATAGATCGCAAGTATGTAAATGGTAATATTGAAATTGAGGAGGAAGATGATTTTAGAATTTTAGCCTTTAACATAGCTGGTTTGAAGAACAAAATTATATTCCCGGGATTTTTTCAATATATTAAGAGTTATAATGTTTTCTGCCTTTTTGAGACTCGCATTACAGAACAAAATTATGAAAGTTATACGACATACTTTGCTGGATACGATCTCTGCTGGGTAAGTGCAGCAAGGAATTCGCGATATGATAGGGCAAGTAGTGGATGTCTTTTAGGTATAAATAAAATGTATGGTAGGAATGCCTTGTGCCAATACGTTTGGTTCAATAATTGGCCCTGTATAAAACTTAAGATATTCTCCCATGAAACATATCTTATTCAAGCATACATAAACTGTTCCAACTGGGATTCGGAATTTGAAGCCTTTATATAAACTATAAGCCAGAAAAAATAAGAAAGTATAATTTTCTTGCGAGACTTTAATGTGAGAATTGGAGAAGAACAAACATTACCGGATGAAGTGTATCTGGGGCCTAATAGTTGTACTAAAATAGTACAATTATTGCCTTGCTACCGAAACTATCCTGGACACGAAATTGATTTATTGCTTAATATTATCAAACAGTCTGCAAAACGTACGAGCAAAACGAAAATCCCATATAAGCAAAAATGGTTTGATGGTGAATGCATGCGTGCTCGTGAAGTGTCATTCAGATGGCTAAGCATAGTTCGAAGAACCGGTTGTGCTGTTGCTCGAAACTTTTACTTAGGCTACAATAAGGCATACAAAAGTATATGTAGAACTAAAAGGAATTCATACTATGAAGCGCTAGCTGTCAAGATGAATTCAGTATGTGATTCGGAAACTTGATGGGGTATAGTAAGGGAGGTACGCGGAAGTAAACTTAGAATTGGATCAGCAATTGACTTGACAGTCCTCACAAATTATTTCCAGTCCTTACTGTGCCCTGAGGAAAGTGGCTCTCTGATGTTATACGCTGCCCCAGGTACGGAAATTCCTTTACTGGGCTCTCCAATAGAGATGAATGAGCTCACCACCACCACAGTACTGAGAAGCTTGAAGGACAATAAAGCTCCTCGAGCTGACCGGATTCCATATGAGTTCTATAAAAATGCACCAGAAAAGTTCCTTGATAAATTATTATAATTATACAACCACTTTTTCGATACTATGAACTTTCCTCCATGTTTTACTGCATCTATTATCTTTCCAATCCATAAAAAAGATAATACTGATCAATTGGAAAATTACCGCGGTCTTTTCTTCACAGATGCAATGGTAAAAATATTTACTGCTATTTTATATAATAGATTGTCGGCATGGGAATTAGATTTCAAGGTTATTTCTGAGTTCCAGGCTGGATTTTGACCAGGGTATTCTACTATAGATAATATTTTTAGTCTGATAAATATAATCAAACATACTAGGCCATATCCTGAATAAAAAAAGAAGATATACGCCTTTTTCGTCGATTTTAAATCAGCCTTTGATACAATTTCTCGTAGATCATTATTCTTTAAATTATATAATTTGGATCAATACGTTGAGCGGCAAGACCAACATGCCATGGGTCCCGGGTTCGAGACCAGATGGGCTGGGCTCTTGTCTAGCTCGCAGTAATACAAAGAACAAGACTCAAGTTTCCTCGCTTCTCTTACCCCAATTCCCTTCCGACCAAAACCATGCTAACGCATCAAAGGGTTGTCCCCTTAGATTTGGCCACATCATATAAAAAAAATGTGGTATATCGAGTAAAATAATACGAATACTACAAGAGCTGTACAAGGATACAAGGGCCCAAGTTTGGGATGGAGAGAGCTTGTCGGATAGTTTTATCACCACCTGTGGCGTGAAACAAGGATATATATTGAGCCCATTACTCTTCGCCCTTTTTATTAATGACTTAGAAAGTTACATGGAACCTGGTCTGATAATTCAAGGTATTCAGATAAAAATTCTTTTGTATGAGGATGAAAAGTTTCAGCGGGTGATACATCAACTGGAGGAATACTGTAAATTGTGGAATCTTACAGTTAATCTAAGTAAGTCAAAAATAATGATTTTCCAGAGGGGAGGAGGTGTTCGTAGACAATTGGAGCAATGGGTGTTCGACAATTATCTAATAGAAGTGGTTAAAAAATATGTGTACTTGGGTATTATTTTAACACCTAAGCTTTCATTTACAGAGCACCTAAAACACCGTTTGCAAACTGCTAAAGTGGGACTTAATTCGAAATGGACACAGTTTGTTAAAAACAAAAAATAAAAATCATTCCGAGAAGCTGAAAGTCTTTAATGCTGCCAGCAGGTCTATACCATGGTACTGTGCACAGGTTTGGGGAGTTACCCAATACAAAAACGTGGAAAAATTAAAATGTGTTTTTATTAAAAAAAAACTATTCTACATAACTGAGCAAACTCCTAATTATGCTCTTACCTTGAAGACAGGATTATCAAATATATATATTTATACTCTTCATTGCCACTTTAAATAGATGGCAACTACAGTGCTGAACGGCCACCTCATAGGCTGGCTTCGCTGGTGATGGAAAAAGAAATTTATTGGTTTGCTGCTTGGGTGGAACTGTTTGAAAAACATGGCGTCTCCTTGAATTTAAGAGAAGAATCTCTACACTGTGCTAAAAATAAGTTAATGAAATTGGTGCAGTATGAAGATTCCTGGATCAAGCGTAAAGTTGAGGATAGGGCAAGATCTACGATCAGACATGAGTTGTATAATAAGTTAAGGTACAGCATAGAGCAAAATTATTTTAAAAACGAATGCTGTATAGAAAAAATTAGTTTAGCTATTAAATATAGATGTGGGCTGATACAATTAAATGCTAGCCCTTGGAGAAGGGAGGGTAGCAGTCCTTCCTAGGCACCTGTCCTAATTTATTGGACTTTCATGTCCTAATTACTGGTAATAGAATACTGTGTGAAAACGAGATATTACATATATTAAACGGCAGGAACAATTATGATGATTAACTGGAGTTTGCTAGAAGAGCCTGGAAATATAGAGACTTTTTAATTTTTATCTTCCAATTTCTTTCTACTTATCTGAATTATTGCACATTTAGTTTATTAGATATAAATTTTTTTTTTACTTTTTATTTTATGCCAATCTCGACAGACGACCTTGGAGTCATTGTTGAAGTTTATATGTAGTTATAGTTGGGAACTTTATATGAAATACTGTATAATACAATAAACTATTATTATTATTATGCCCGTTGTCAGGAATGACTTTTCACTGGAGCCGCTGCTGGTAAATCTTCGTCGATCATTGAGACAAGATTCAGTTCACTTACCATACACTTCTATAAGGTCACTTATTCTAGAGTATGCTGACGACCGGTCTATATTCGTAACGAAAGATGATGCATTTCTAGCCGCTCGTAGGGTTTTCGAACAATATGAGCGATTAGCGGTTAACCCTACCTAAGCAAAAGCCATGGCCTATGGTGTTCGAGGTGGCGAAATCGTTCAGATGCTTCCCTCGGCATACAATGGACCAATACTTGCCTGAAATATTTAGGTGTATATGTGGGGCTCAATGGTAAAACATCTAATAGCCGGATGGCTCTGAAGAAACTCTCTGGAGCTGTGAATTCGTGGTAGACTAGACTGCACCAATTTTTTGCTTACCGCGTCCATCGTGCACCTGTTAAAATCGGAGTGTTTCGAAGAAGGTTTCGTGAAACTTTTACAGACTAATCTCTATGGCGCCTTCGGGGGGGGGGGGGGGGGGGGGGGGGGGGGTGGCGGGGGGGTGGCGGGGGGGGAAGACGATGGGTCACTGAAAGCACGCTCTGCCGACCAGTAGCGGAGGGTGGTTCGGGTCTCACAGACATGGTCGTGAAATTTCGTTGTCTTCAGGTACGGGCATTTCAACTAGTGCTCTGTCAAAGAGATAACTTAATTTCGCAGCTGTGAGTAAGTTCTATGGGAGGTAGCGGCGCAAGGGAGCACTACTATCTGCTCTCGATCCGTCTACCATATCCGCATAACTGGTCCCAGGATCTGATTTCCACTATTACGACCTGGGGCAGAATAAGACCAACATTGCATTTGCAATGGAATGAAATTGGGTACGGGGAATTTTCAGTAATTCCGATCAGGTTAAACCCTGAGTTAGTAGATTCGGTGTTCAGTAATGCTCGAGGTGCAACGGCCGATACAGGACAACTCACAGTTCTTGGAGACATCATTGATGACTCTGGGAACACACTTATACACCCCCACACAACACAATTAAACGAATTGGTGGACACAGCACTGGTGGACCTAGCAGTGAGGTGATAAACGCTTTGGTAATGAGTCGACCGCCGCACACGACATTCAGTACACTCACTACACGTCGGCTGCGCGAGCTCTTCGTCGGAGTAAATCCTACGGATACCTTAGGGATTAATAGATTGCACTCCCATCTTCTTGGGGTAGACTTGAGAATAATGGGGACCGTAACTAGCAGAGCGATCTATAGTTATCCGTCCAATTACAGAGACTCTGATGTGGCATTCAAACTAATCCATCACAGCCTCGTGCATCCAAACCAGCTGTCACATATCGAACGACGAATTCAAAGAGCCTGCACGGTTTGTGTTAGTGAAGGAATCCTGTTCCACAGATACTTCACATGTCCGACTTGTGCAACATTTAAAATCTTGTTTGCGATATGTTCCAGCATATCTTCCCGACATTCAGCATTACAGGAACGTCGTTTTTACTGGGGCCAAGGACATGTAACCAGGTGAATTGCTTGATAAGCTTTATCCTAACCCTTGCTAAATCGGCAATTTATTTGAACTGCATGCGGATCGAGCCTGGGCAAGAGCCCACAAACCTACAGCTTCACACACATGCACTTATGAACCACTTGATTTCAAGATTGAAGAGGCTGGAGTTCCTGGCAACGAAGGCCTACACATTCAACTGCACCTGGCAACCCTTATCGTCGGTGCGGAACGGAAGCCTCGTCCTTCACTAGGCCGCAGACTTGCAGCAGCTTGCCCACGAAGCTTTTCTTCGCTTTGGTATTGCTGCAAGTGCTGCGGGAAGAACAAGTCTCACGTTAAATCGTAGAACTGGGAGGATGATGGGAGCAGTTTTCAGACGTCAATGACTCTGCAGACTGGTCCCGCGGGACTCTAATCGGTTCAAAATTTTTGTGCGTTCGTATAGAACATGTTTAGATGAGTGCTCCCGGAAGACAAGAAAAGTTGCGAATGGCTCTACGGAGAGGGTTTTTGCTTGGGAGCAGTGGTTCCCGAAGTAGGAACTTCGCCCGGTGCTGCATCTACCCTCTGGGAACACTCAGACAATCATGTTCAAGTTTGAATTTTCCGTTTCAGTTTATTTTGTTCGTTCGTTGTAGGTTTAGCTCTAGGTTGTATTTTCGGATTTTTTTGAAAAATTTTCGGAATTTTTCTTAGAGCTGGCACTCGCATGTAGGCATTTAAAATTTTTTTTGTACTTTCTTTTTTACAGATTTTTGGCTTCAAGTTTTAGAGTCCTTTTTATTTAACCTATTTACAGTAACGCAGTCTATTGAGTCATTTTCTGTTATGTTCATTTTGATCTTTATTACTGTGTCTTTTTAATGTTTGTGTGATTTTTAGGGTAGCTAGTTGTTGTAGGATTTTTACACTTTATAACGGTGAGCCAAATAAAGAGCCATATATACATAAAAAAATTATTATTATTTTCTTTTTGACACGGCTTTGTACCGGAATGTTAATCTGACTCGGTACTTACAGCCAAGCGAAATCTGATTATTCTATTGCATAAAGTAACGTGTTATGTGACAGGTATCTAAGATGACTGCTTTCTGGATTGTATTGATGTTGATTGTGTAAATACCCAGTTGCTTAAGATTGTCCTGTAGTTTGACGTGGATAAGTCCTGTAGACGAGAGTATAATTGGAACCACCGTTCCAAAGGTCCCATTGCCTCTTCAATTCCACCGCAAGTTCTGAATATTTCGATATTTTTTCAGCGTAGGTCTTGTGCATATTTCTAGATAGTGGTACCGCTATGTTGATTATGAATGCTTGCCTGTTTTTCATGTTAATGACTGTGATATCCGGTTTATTGCTCTCGCGAGTAAGGTTATTATGGAGTGTGTGATCAAATCATAATTTAACATTTTCGGTTTCTATTACATGCGAAGGTTCATAGTCATAATATTTTCTCTGTGCAAGGGGGATCTCATATAGTTTACACAAGTCCATATGTAGGATTTTTGCAACATTGTTATGCCGTCTGAGGTATTCAGAGTTATAGTTTCTCCAGGTTGATTACATCGGCGGCAGAAGTCTGGGGGAGAGTTGGGGTCCTTAACGACGTGTCTTAGATAGCTTCGGTGGGTAATACTTGGTCTTGAATTGCAAACATGTAGCCCTCCGTTTCAGCGTAGATATCTCCACGAGACAGCCATACGTTTGACGAGTCAATGTCAACGTATTCGCTGTGTAGGTCGCGGTAGAATCTGTCATGAACGGCCTTGCCCGCCCATCTTTGCTTCTTTGTACTTTGGCGTTTAAGTGGTAGTGATCGACATTTAGGGAAAGATCTGTAAGTCCTTTCTCGACTGCGGTTGTTGCTCGGGTTGTTTACTGAATCCCTAAAATATTTTCTTAGTGAAGTTATTTGCTTTTCGCAGATGTATGTAATGTCCAGTAATCCCCGACCACCCATACGCCTGGGAACTGTTGATCTTTCGAGACATGACTCTGGGTGATGGATACCATGCTTTGTTAGTAGGGCCCAAATGTTTCTTTGAAGGTCTTGTAGATCGGTCATTAACCACTTGATGACACCAAAGCTATACGTTAGGACAGGAATTGCTAAGGTGTTTATGGCTTTTATTATGTTGTTCCCGTTGAGATGTGAGGTCATCAGGCGGCGGAGTCTGCGAATGAATACTCCCTTGAGTTGTTTTTTGACTTGTTGATGCTCTGTTCTCTTAGTCTGTATTACTACCAGGTATTTATACAGCTCGGTGGCACTTATTTCAGCAATTGAGCTAATTGGCTCCGCCTGGTTAGGCATTGTAACCTTCCCTCTGAATATGTGAAGAGTTCGGCATTTTTCAACACCTAGCGGATGTCTCTGGAGAAAACAAGAACTATTTTTAGCACTTGGTCCAACTGTTCTTTCTGCGCTATTATTATTATAATTTTTTTCGGTTTTGACGCGTGTCATCTCGGCTTCTAGCCGGCTCGGCGATAGTTTTCCCTTACTTCGGGCGTAATGCCAAGACTTCGGGGATTTGGCATTCGTTGGTTCTGTACTTATGTATTGTCTGTAGCGTCCTGTCCGTAGTTCAGGAATTTGCGAACCGTTCGGCAAGTGTTAAGAGCAACCGCTTTCTGTAGTGTGTGTGTAGTGTTTTTATGTAACTTTAGGCTTATATATTTGTGATTAGTGTTTTCGGTACAACGGCTGTGGAAGACAAGATGATTGGCACGATAGTCACTTTGTCTATTTTCCACATCCGCTGCACCTCGTGTGCCAAATCTGTGTATTTCGTAATCTTCTCCCTAAAAGTGTTCTGCACATTATTGGTGTTGAGTACTGCAATGTTAATTAGGTATGTTGTTTTGCTGTGTTTATCTATGAGAGTAACATCCGGTCTATTGTGGTGTATTGTCCGATCAGCTGTTATTGACCGATAATAATATATTTTATGTGTAGAGTTTTCAAGAACACTGTCTGGTGTATATTTGTAATATGGTGTGTATGTGGCGGGAAAAATAAGGTTGTGTTTTAGTTTGTGTTTTTAACTGTTGGTGTATGACATTGCAGACCTCGTTGTGCCTGTGCAACTAATCTGTTTGGGAAAGGAGTTTGCATTCAGCCCTTATATGTTCTATTGTTTCAGAAGCTAAATTACAAAGTTTGCACGTGTCGTCCTGAATTGCCGCATCCTTAAGGATGTGTTTCCTATAATTCCTAGTGTTTATGACTTTGTCTTGTATAGCAAGCATGAATCCCTCCGTCTCAGGGAATAAATCACCGCGACTGAGCCAAGCGTTTTAGCGCATCCTTGTCGACATGATTTTGGTCCAGATCAGCGTAATGTCTTCCATGTAGAGATTTCTGTGACCATGCTTGCTGTTTATCTGTGTGTGTGGCTATGTTTAGTGTATTATCCAGAATTCCGTTGTGCATATCAAGTGGTGTTTGTTTGCTGTCGGCTTGTTGTAAGTCTAAAATCCGAAATCCCATGCTGGTTATTTTGGTCAACAACATCGGATAACGGATATGACCACAAACAAATAAAAATTGACCAGCAAGTAGTCACTTCGTAACAAATTCCAGAGGAAATTGCATATCCTCTTTCACGAAGTGGCTAACGGGTACATTTTCCTAGAAAACAAAGCAAGTCGAAATAACATGGAAAATTATGGCGAAGCACCTGCATAAGAATCAAAGTTCTCAGGCTAAAAGCGCCCCACAATGAAATTCCGATAAGTACATCGTCGTGCTCAAGGTCTATCGGTGCTTGAACTTGAACAAGCCAGTAAGTGAGAGGAAAAAGCTCGCACACACACGACTAAAAGCTTACCTAATGTTTAACGACTAAACAGAAGTTATACGATGAAGAGCGAAAGCTCAAAACTTTCAACCTTGATCAAAAAGTTCAGCCAAGTAAACAGTTAACTGGTCGTGGGTAAAAAATGTAATGAAGAGTCTGGCTTGAACAAAACGCGAGTTCGGTCGAAAAAACAATGTCTGGTTTTAACATTCAAGCTGTCTGGTAAAAACCGCGAGAAAGTAAGTCGGTGAAAACTTTAGTTGAGTTGCAAAATTTCTAAAACATAGTCAAGTTGTAAAATTTTAATAAAAGAAAGTGTAAATTAAGTTAAGATAAATGGTAATTTTGGACAGTGAATTTGAAAACTTTAAGGAAACAGAGTAAATTAGCATTATAAAAAAAGTGTAAGTCGGTAACGGAATAAAATGACTAAAATGTAAGTAAACATTTTGTGGTTGATTCCCAAGAGACCCACATAATATAAAACAAAATTGGCGCAGCCGGTAGGATCGAGGAAGCTTGGTAGGTACAAACCGTAAAGGCTTTAAAACCCTTGATCAAATATCGAATCAAAGGGGATCCTTTGGCCACTGCTGGGTAGTCAATAGCCCAGTAAGTCACCCCCAACGCTCGGGGCTAAATAACTTTAGCTGCTTCTGCTCCAGGCGAGCAAGCGGTTGCCCTTTAACAAGTGCATAAAGGCACCATTTTTTAAAGAGTTGAAGATCCCCCGTGACCAGGAAATAACAGTAGGACACCCAGGTATCCTCCTCAAGGGCCAGCGGTACTGAAACCAATCCTAGAAGGACAATTTTAAGGAAAGCCACCCTCACATCGGACGACTTAAAGGTCAACCCGTCCGCAACTTTAAAAAAAGGGGCGACAAAGGGACAACTCGCCTCCCATAATTACCGCACAGCACAAGTCTGAGAGGAGACGGCTAAAAGCCCCCTTTCAGGCCACATCAAAGGGAAACCCACAGACGGCTGAAGTAGCCCCCCTGTCAACAACGAACTACGGCAAGGGAATACCTAAGTAGGCTACTAGCACCCCTTGCAACCACCAACAACCCGTAGTGTATGTCGGAGTCGGAAGATGACTCCCTACCTAAGGCAGCTCCGAGGATCAAATTCCACGCAGAGAGGACATCCTCATCACAAGGCAACCGACAGCTCTTCTCACCCACGGAACACGAGCCCGCAGCTGAAGGAAGAAGACTCCGAAGTGGCACAGTTTATCCCACATTAACAGCCAATACAGTAAGTTTAAATAAATATTTAGATAGGGTTCTCGAGAAAGCTCGGGACTCCGATAAACTCTCTGTTCCTCAGTGTGACGTTTTAGATAAAAAACTCACACAAAACCGCGAGGATAGGCTCGCATTAGTAAAAACAATATCAGGAGGATACAGAGAGATTTAAGGCGGACATCGCCGAATGTAAGGGAACCTCGCGCTCGCTCGAATTAGTTAAGAAAGATAAGTTAAATAGGGAAAATTTTAAAGAGGCCAGTGCAATTGTAAGAGCCTCACCAGGTACAGACACCGACGATCAGACTAAATCCAAACCGACCGACGAAGACCTCTTATACGATTGACTGGAAGTATCCGTCACGGACACCAGCCACGAGGAAAGCCTGCTTAGTCTGCCCGAGTATAAACCCAAAACCACCTACAAATACTCCAAGATGGTAGACTACGCCAAAGTAGCCTAACTAACGGCACAGCTTGTTCCTTTGTTCTCTGGCGCAAATAGCCCTCAGTTGAGCCAAGAACTTCAAACCTTTATAGGATGCTGTTAACAAACACAGCAATGCCTAACTACAGAGGAACAAACAGCTTTCCTACAAATTTTGCCCACCAGACTCCGGGGTAAAGCGTATCAACTCTTCGCCTCAGACGTTCCACCCACCTTTAAAGAAGTGGAGGAACGTCTAAATAGGGCATATTTACCTGGGAAAACATATCAAGCTTTGGTTAATAAACTAATCACAACTCGACAACTACCCCTAGAAACGTTAAACGCATACACGACCAGACTCAAACAATTGTTTGTCCTTTGCAAAGAAGCTGCTGACACCAAATATGGCAATGCAGTATCTACAGTGAAAACTCAGTTGGAGGACTTTGCTTAAAATGCATTTGTGTCAGTATCTCCTCACAATAGGAGATGCTACAGTGGACGAGCTAATACAAAAGTCGCTAGAAATGGAGAGGCTCTAGCAAAGCGCCCTATTCATGCAATCTTCAAACTTATGACACACTTACACAGCGACCAGCCAGTTAGGTCAAATAAACTTTTTACAGGTACCCCCTAGGACAGCACCACTAAATTACCAAAACCAACAATACACTCCGAACCCATCACAATGCTCTCCATTTCAGCAAAGGGACCACATGTTTGTAAACAAACGACCGAACCCCAGTACACCGGCACAGAACATTACATGTAGCTTCTGTCAAAAACGGGGTCATACGTACTCCGACTATCTAAAGCGCAAAAACACACCTTTCTGGGTGAATTGCAAAAATTTCAAGATACAAGCCAGAAAAAAGAAGGCCCCCAAGAGAAAACAGGCCGACCTTAGAACAACGACCCTCTGGCGGCCCCCGAGTGTAAAACATAAGCTTCAAATGTAATTTCTGTGGCCGACGCGAACGCACTGTTGACGTTTGCCAACAAAAACAGAAATGGGAGTCTCAGAGTCAGGGAAACGACACACAGTCGACCCAAAACTCCCCGGCTCGACAACAAACAAGGGACACCTCTGACGCCCAAGACTAGTATCTCTACCGTAAAACTTCCATTGGACATTGGTCTACAAGACCAAACTAAATTAGTAGTGGATATTGGCGCTGAGGTTAGTATTATTAAGAAAAAAGCACTACAGTCCCTCGGCGACATCAATACCGAGGAGGTGTATACACTTCAAATGCCGTTTGGCACTGGAAAAACCTTCGGAAGCTGCCAGGGAAACTTCACACTGAAACACAAAATACCCTGCAATTTCCAAGTCATCCAAAACCTTCCAGGTCTCACGAACGACGGTTTGTTAGGAAATGACTTCTTAGCAAAGAATTGTAATTTTGAAGGTCCGAATATGTCGCTCCGGTTTCTTCGCACGGAAACTAACCTCGAAGAGTTCGCTATTCCCCTAACATTTGCATCGGACGAAGCGTGTTCACAGAACGCAGTCGAAGAAGAAACACTAACAAGTAGGACGGAGGCCTCAGAGGTCAAGCTGTCTACTTGCAGTGTCCTCAAGGCATCTCAATTGGACAATGCTGGCTGCAGCACACAAGAACACCACTCGGATTAAAGAACTACCAAAGATCCGGCTTGCGAAATGAGGCAGCACCAGATAGTCTTAGACGAACCTGTTTGCATACCTGCAAGATCCCAGATCGTAGTCAAAATTCCGTTGCAATTGTCTGAAGAAATGCTCTGTCTATCCCGGGAGATAGACGATGGAGTCTTCCTGGCAGATAGCTTTCATCGGGATAATTTCATCGGGAATCAAGGTAGCGCCCATTGGAATCCTCAACGCTATTAATTTTCAAGCAGTCCTGACAAGCCGCCATCTCTGATCCCCTTTTTAATAAAATTGTACATATTAATATCAGTGAAAAGCTCGAGATTGATTTTGGTCGTCTTCAACATTGCATCCCAGGACATGCTTGGCGTTGTTTAATACTGGCAGGGGTCCAAAGAATAAATATTTAGACAAAGTTTTCTAAAGTTTTCAAATATATCCGTTAAAAGTAATACGTTGGTTGTTAAGTAAATCTCCAAATATTCCCACAAATTTTTTCATTTAAATGTTTCCCATACTTTTTGAGCATGCTTATAATCACTATCAGAACATTTGCTATTTGTTAAGTTATTGTAAAATTTTTTTTTAGGTGGAAAAATGGTCTCATCCAAACGCTGCCAAGAGTTTATGTATTCATAGGGGAAAACCCCCTTTCCTCTAATTAAACTGAAGGTCTCTTCATCATTATACACATTTCTAACGTCTTTTAGATCTAGAGGACTTAAATAACTTGCTAGCATTTCCAAGCTCGATTGCATAAAACGGGTTGAATCAAGAAAGCGTAATTCTACTGAATCAGTTTCATTAATATATATCCGCTTGGAAAGCGAAATATATAATTCTTTGTTTAGCGGAATAATACTTATTTCGCCCTCAAATTGAGAAAGTGCTTTGCATAATTTTTCGGGTTATGATTGCCATCTAAGTGCTTTAACAAATAGATGGCAATCATATCCCGAAAAAATATGCAAAAAAATAGGAAAAAATTTAGGTACACGATATTTGAAATTACACTCGTTGTGGGCAGGGGCTCATTATTGCCCAGTTAATTACAAATGTGACATATTGCATTTTCTTTTTGCATGCGTATCTCTTCCCTTGTTAAAGATAGTATTGGCTTGGGTTTGCTTATATATTCGGCATAAAGAAATTTTATATCATGAACTAAATATTGTACAAATTGGACTCCAGAATCTTTACCCTTATAAATTTTAAATTTATCTAACTTACTGTCAAACGAACATTTTATATTATATGCAAACGAGCACGGAACATGTTCCTGGATTATAGTTGTTGATGAAGAAAGTGGATCAGGAACACAAGTGGCTACATCTTGTAAGATGCACTCAAAATCGGCGTAAATAATAAAAGGAACCTGGAGTTTTTTATGATGTCCTTCGAACTTCAATTCAGCTTTCTCCGGAGACAGGAGAATGGAGAGAATTTTACTGAACTCAGTTCGGTGAATATCCAGGGCTTTTTCCGCATGGAAATAATTAAGGCAGGTGTTGCAGAGGTAAATCTCATTCCCTGATAACGTCACTTGATTTCGAATCAATCTAGAAAGTAAAAGAATACATTTAAATATAAATATATTAGTAAATGTTTTCTCTACAAACATATCATACCTTGAAATATTTTTAATCCAAACGTAGTGACTTCGCGTCTCATCTTGAATTAGCAGTAAGTTGATGTGCGTAGCTTTCTCCTCCCTGGTGCAATAATATGGCCCCACAATATTATATGAATGAATGTCATTTTGCTCGTATCCAAACACATTTACACTTATTGAGGGGTTCAATGCTTCAAAACATACTAAGTTCGGAAGTCGGAAAGGAAACTCTAACTGGCCAAAATGAAGAGTAATTCCATTTCTTAATGTCAAGATGTCAGCGGTGATATTAGTAATTCCGTACGATGAGGGACGATCATTGTTAGAATCCACTGGAATCAGGGCCCATTTAAAACAGTACTCATCTGAATTTTTAACATTAATACAAGCGTGTTTGCGTGCAATATAAGTTGGTAATGGTAAGTAATGTCCTCCTTTTATCGGTTTATACTGATTCAAATTAACCTCAACATTTACAATCCTTATTAGAGACCAACCGCTATCTCTCTCTTGAAATTCCTCCATTTTGGAAACTATTTTTTCAACCCTGTTTTCATAGACTTCTGACAATAGTTCCCTACTGCGAATTACTTCCATTTTGGATTGGAAAGATTCATTTGCCGACACAATATCATATTCATTTTTGTCCTCATCTTTCTCAGTCATTTTAATGTATTCTGCAAACAACTCGAAGTTAAATGTATATGAGTTATGTTTGCTTAATAAATACAGCAAAGCTTCTAGAATTAGGCTTTTCTTTAACTGAAAAAATTGTCTGGTATCTAATAGCATTTCATCTTGATTATCAAATAGAAACGTTTCAATACTTTCATTAAAGGAGCTTTTTATAGTTTTAAAAGCAGCATTTATAGGCACTGCGGCATTCTTCTTATGCTTATTGGTGCGAATGTGATATTTCCATTCTTGTGGATGAATTTCTTCTTTAGAGCTACCAGCATCCAATGAATCTTGATGAGAGATAGCCGTCGCTGCGTTTGAATTTTGTTTTTCAACTTGACTTTCACCCTGATTTAACAAATTCACTTTTTGTTTTTCACCTTGATAATGAACACTACGCAAATGCTTTCGAAGAGCATCCAATCTTTTAAACAATACTCCACATATTTCACAGAGATGGTCGTCGCCATGCATAATCCTATAATGTCTCTTTAACGTCGCCAACTTAGCGAAAGCCTTTTGACATGCTTCACACACAAAACTATTCATCTTGAGAACCTCCTTATATAAAATTCCAAACTAAACTGAAATAACTTTTGTGAACTTACAGTTAGGTGTTATGCATTATGTTATTTCATTTAGCTGATAAAGGTGTACTTCGTTAACAAAATTTTATTTATCTTACTTCAGCACCAGGAAATTGAAACCACATAGAATTCAAAACTCTATTAGCAAAGTACACCTTTATCAGCTAAACGAAATAACATGCAAATCAAATTTAGGAAACCGCAATATCCCGGTTCCTAGCAGCAGCACTAAATCAATGCACACTTAAGTACAATTTAAGAATAAATATTCCCACACTATTTTACAAAATTTTCTCACGCTCAAGATAGAAAATTTCCATCACAATTTTAACTTAATAATTACTGACCATACTCATATATCGGAAATCCATTGACCTCAAGATATATTACTGCCCAAATTACGTAATCCTACACTAGCAACTCAGTTTATTTTATCATCACTCGTAGTAAAAGCTGCCGCCGAAAATATCCGGCAAAGTAAAAACTCAAAACAACAAACTCTTATCTTCAGCACGAGTCCAGGTTCATCTACAAAACCTTATCACCCCACGACCACAATATTGTGACCAAATTATTAATTTCTATAGTCAGCTCCCTTATAAATCACAGCTCGGTCAGACACTTCACCCAGGCGACAGCCGACACAAAAATCTCCAACCACAAAAGCGGTCATTTCACATCTTCTTCTTACTTTTTCATACATTTTTCGAGCACATTTTGTCAACCATTTCCACCTGAGAATGGAACAAAGTAACTGAAAAAGAAGAACAAAGAATTAAAACACTCGGAGCATAAAGAACAATACAACACGATTGTCAATGACTGAGAAAAGGGTGTAAAGAATGTATCAGAAAGATAAGAAAATATTAAACAAGAATTTAGAAGTCACCTGGTAAGTGGTAGCTACAAGAGGAGTTCCATAATGTTTTGAAATTTTTTAAAGTAAGCCTAAATTACCGAAAAATAAAAAATTGAAATAAACCGAAACCGTAACCGGTTCCCGGGGATAGACGCAGTGCCGAGCGAAGTCATTGCATCGAGAACCCCTGCTTGCATGCAAGCAGAAACGCTCTCTCCAGAGGCTTTCTCAACTTTTCTACTACACTCAGCATCAAGTGTGTTATGCAAACGAACGAGAATTTTGACCGCGATGCAGTTGAATGTGTCGGCGTTCGTTGCCAGGAACTCGAGTCGGAGTCGTTTACTCAGCTTGATGACGAAGTGGCTTTAAATTGCACGTGCAATTATCTGTGGGTCAATAGTCTGTTGCCCATTTTCGATCCGCATTCAATACAGCTAAATTGTGGATTTAGCAAGCGTAAGAATAAAGCTAATTCACAATTCACCTGGTTACATGTCCTTTGCACCAGCAGAAATGACGTTCGTATTATGCCGCATGATGGGAAGATTAGCTGGCACACAAACCAGTTTCATAAAATTTCAGAAGGCCGGGTAAATGAAATGTATGTGAAATAGAGTTGTTTACCCCCACAAACCGCGCGGACTCTCTGAACTCTACGGTCTATGTGCGGCAGCTGATTTGGATGCACGACGCTACGATGGAGCAGTTTAAATGCTACATCAGAGTCTATGTAATTGAACGGATAACTTTAGTTCACTCTGCTTGTCACCCCTCCCATTACTCCCAAATCTACCCCGAGATATGCGCGCCATCTATTAACACAAAAATGGAGACAATATATGCCCATTATGCGTTATGAGAATCACTGAGTCTCTATACAGACCACTGATGATCTCAATCCATCTGGACGGAAGCCCAAATTTATCGAGCACTCTCAGTAGATACTCATGCGAGACGCTATCAAACGCCTTTTCTTGATCTAACGAGAACATGGCCATCTGCGAAGCAGTCTTTTCGTGGTAGGTAGATGTTGGCAACGTCGGTGTAGCACACAGCTGCGTATAGTAGTTTCCGATATAGTTCGCAAGCTCGTCTACGTGTAAGAGTTGACTAGATTTGGCAAGAGTCGAGTCTACTTTACAAGATGCGGTACAACTTCGTGTTGTCAGAAAGAAGTATTTGGTCGAAGACTTCCTCTCTCGCAACCAGCGCGACTGATTTCGGAGTACAAACTCCAAAGTATGTTTGTATATTTGTACTCTCAGCCGTTCTTTAAATCTCTCCTAATGCGATAGCAGTTCTGGTTGCGCGGGTAGAGGCGTACCAGTCCGGGTGACTTTTGCCGTCAAACTCGATGCCATATATGTACCTGCTTCGATTGAATCTCGTCTCAGTAAATGAGAGAATCTGAAGCTTTCCAACATCCCACCAATGACTAAGGTTTGCGTAGTCATGTTTCTCGCCATTGATGCCAAAACTGAATGAATTCTTCAGTCAACTGCTCTGAATTCAAAAAGTTATTGTTGAAAATCTAGTAAGCAGTTAGCCTTTCGACCAAAGTGCTAGTCGCCACAACAAGAAGGTGATCATTAAGTAAACACACTTCACACTTTCGGTTATGTGAAACGGTTAAACACAGCTATTGCCACACCAGACCCTCTACGAGGAGCTGGTGTACAAAAACTGTGTAACCTTTGTTTAAAATAGTATTTCTTTCTAATTCTGCAAATGTGTCGAGTGTTAAATTTGTCTCCTGTAAGAGTGCGATGTCAGTATTCCAATGTTTAATGTCTTCGAATATTGCGTGTAGACGTGTATGTGCACTTAAGGCCCCAGTATTTATCGAAGTTATCCTACACATTTAAGAAAGAGACAAAACTGAATTTATGATAGGACTACTCTCTTAGAGAAGAGTCCTCTCCAGTCGTTGCTCTCCGAGGGCATCTGCAACCTTATTAAGGAGGAGCTCGAGCCTCGACACCTTATTAAAGCGAGTCCGCTTTTTAGCCTCTTGCTTTGAGAGCAGTAATTGAGGCAGGATCTTCCGATGCCACCGACGACGCACTCGGAGCGACAGGTTTTATCTCCTCCGCCGAAACCCCCTCTTGCTCATCACCTTCTTTGACGGAGGTTGCAGGCATCTGGTCAGACTTGCGATTGTGCGCCTCTTCTTCTTTTTCTTTTCCTGACCGGATTTTGTGAGCTCATCCGAGCTCATTGCTTCAACCCATATTGGGGTGGCACCGTGTACAGCCAGTACCAGAGTTGTCTCTGGAGTACTTTCTTTCGCTGATGTTGTTCCGACGGGAGTCGCTTGCTGCTTTTCAGTCCTTGCAGATACACAGATGCTACAGATGCTTCCTTCCCACCAGTCACTTTATTGGCTTGTTCAGTGGGCCCTTTTCTAGCCTTCAGTGGGCTCGTTCTATAAGTAGGATAATGAGTAGTTACAAAGAAATAAGAGGTGAAATTAATTACATATTCTTTTTATGGAAAGATAAGGAGAGGAAATTAACTTGAAATATTTTTGTTACATAAAATTTTAAAAATGGTTAAAAATTAATAAAGAGGAACATGTTAGCTTTAAGGATGTTTAAAATTATTGGATTTTAGTTTATTAGGGATTTAATGATAAGAAAATACAAGCAATACCTGTAAAAGTATTGTAAAAAAGGGAAAAATTCGACGCCGGTTAATTTTGAAAATCTGCAAAAGAATTGGAATTTTCTTGAATCTTTATATTGGAATTCAGTAATAAGAAAATTTAAATTGTTAGGAAACACTTACCTGGCTCAACTACTTCCATTTTCAGCGCAAAACACCATTAAAAATCACCACTTAATCTCACTACGAAAACATTCCACTTTTTATGTGGAACTTTAATTTTTGAAAACAAAACTGCAAATATTTAGACTGATCGTAATCCAAAGGATAGGGTGGTTAATATTTTAATGTGAAAAATCTAGGAAGAAAAGTTTTATTTACACGTGGAAGCGGATGTCAACTTCAGACAAAATTCATTAACTAAGCCAGAGATTTTTGAATACAGCAAATGAAACTGCAATTCTCCGCGTCAAATTTAATATAATTATTTGTGAAATAATTTTACAAAATTGAAGGGATTTTCCAGTATTAGGAAATATTCCGAGAAAAATGGCATAATAGGGGCAGATTGGTTATATAACCTCCCACTTTGGTATGCGAAGCGTCAGTCTAGTGTAATCGACCCAAAAATTTAAACGAGGAAAATAAGCCAGAAGGTTAAAAGTGTGGCTTAAGAAGAAAACTGACGGCATTGCAAAAATAGAAGTTAATACCAAGCGGAAGTTAGCAATGTAAAACAAAAGACTAGCAAGGAAATTGGAAAAAGGAAAGAAGGGGAAAAGTGAAAGGACGAAAACCAGAAAGGCCGACTGACAGGACAAGAGGAGTTTTTGCAAGATAAGTAGACGCCATATTTTGTTATTGGTTATATTTGGAAATTAATTAGGTTAGCAAATTTGATATTCTTATCATAAAAAAATATAAAGGAACATATACATATTTATATATAATTAGATACACAATTTCAAAATAAATAAATTGTGGGTCGCGAATCGTGAGTGGAAAATACGACCGTCGGTGTCGACATTTTTCATCATCGAAGTTTTTCTTTTGTTTAAAAATAAGAGAAATATTTGATTTGAGCGGAAATAAAAATTAATTCAAATTTTGGTTTATAATAAAATATTTTGTTTTGTTTGAAAACCACGTGGCGCCCAATCCATCAAAGTGAAGGTAAATTTGTTTTTGTATTTTTTTATTCTAATCCACCGCTCACCTGAGCGAGCCAGTTACACCATTTGGGGATGTAACAATGTTGGAGGACGAAGTCTTTTATTTACGGTTACGTCTATAGATTAAGCTCCTGATTGCTTCTTCTTGACGCTTTCCAGCTCATTCCTTATTAATTCTATATCGTCTTTAACTTGTCTAATATTCGTTTGTCCAGAAATTACAAGTTCTTCCAGACTGTTTTCAATATCTTATTTTATCTCCCCTATTTTATTATCCATATGGCTTTCGAGATTGACTGTGATAGAGTTTGCTATGGTCTCCAGTTTTTTCTCTACTATTGACTCTAGATCTTAAAACTGTTTTTTCATAGAAATTTCCATTGCATATTTCACTTCTTCAACAGAGACCTTAAGTTTCACTGCTATTGATGACTTCAACTCAGTCGTCGACAATTTATGTTCTTCAATGGAAGCTCTTAATTCAGTTGTCGCCAATTTCTGTTCTTCCAACGATGACCTTGATTCAGATTTATTTTCATCCAATGATGTCTTTAATTCATTAATGAACCATTCCATTGTTGATTTTAGCTCGGCTTCTATTATATGTTGATTCTAGCTCTTCAAAAACAAAAGTTTCTGGATCATTCCTTCGTGTTCCATAGGTTTTTGTAGTAACAATACCAGGGTACATTTATTTATTTGTTCGTAAGTAGGGAACGTTTACTTAATTCCATATTCAAGCCTTCAACACGCAAATCCATCAACTTACGCCCCATATTCAGATTGACTGCACTATTTTACTTCAATTTGACAACAACACTTTTTTTTCTAAGTTCACTTTTTAGTCTTTCTTAATTAATTCCACTTCTGACACCAAGTCAAACGTAAATGGGGCCTTGTTACGGTTCTAATATTCGCCGCATATCTGAAATTAAAGAAATAGAAATAAATACCAAATAGAAATTAAATGTTACCTTTTGTGATGTCCAATTGTCATTCACCTTGGGCTTTCGATGTTGTACTTGGTTTTTTTAATATATTGCAGATCCCAGATAACTCAGGAAACCTGGACATGAAGGTTGCAATTTATTGTGAAGCAGTTAATGCTTCCCAAAAGAAAGGCAGAAGTCGGAGCCCTTACTTCAGCTTGGGCCACCTTAATTATGTTTCGGTGCTTAAGTACTCGTACTCGTCGAAGAATGGATGAAGCGATTTGAAGAATAGGACAATTTGTTGAACCTATCTTAATATCAGAATTTTGCATCCCTATATATTGAAATTCTTATAGATTGAATTAAAATAAAAATACTTCGAAGAGCATTTAACATAAACTTACCTGTACTTGGACTAAACTGGATCACTTATATTATTATTAAGTATACAAAACGTATTAAGGATTGTAAAGATTGATGATAGACACTTAGATATCGCACACGACACTTCACGTCTTCATTTTGCTAAATTAACAACAAAAAGCAACACTTATTTCGCGAATTTATCAAATTAGTGTAATCCAGGCAATTCCCGGACGGGAGAATCAGAAAAGAACTCCAGGAAAAGGAATCTAACCTATATGATAATTAAATCATAAATGGGATGCAGTACTTCATTTGCCAGCAATATTTGACAGCCGGATAAAAACTGCTGTAACCCAAAGATAAGGTTGATTTTAAAATTGAAGCCAAAAAATCCAAAGTGGTGCGACCTGACAAAATATTTTCAAGCTGCAATCGCTATTAACATTGGATCATTATAAAAAAAAAATTGAGAATTAAAATTTATAAATTTTGAACCGATTGGGTAAATTATCCTCTAAAGTGTTCCGATTGGGAATTCGTGGAAGTGACTTTCCAATAGTGACAAAAATTACATAAATCCACCCGCTTTGGTATGCGAAGCAGACACTTTTTTGTGAGATCCGTGCCAAAAGTTGAAGTGAAAACCATACAAAGAAGAAAGTTAGTGCAAAGTCTGTTTGAAAAGAAAAGTAAAGGAAGTTGAAGAAAAGCGAAGTAAAACAATCGCCCGAAAATAAAGCAGAAAAGGATAAAAGTATTCGCGGAAAGTTAAAAGGAAGACAACCCAGAAAGTGGTAGCCTGGATTTGTGATTGTAGCTCACGAGCAAGGAAAACAAATACAAACGATAAGTGTTGTTTAACATTATAAAATTTCTTAGTTTCATTTTGCTTATTATTTATATTTGATTTCTTTGTTTTCGTAATCATGAATGTGGTGTGCACGATCTCCGTGGTAGATATATTTGCTCTCAATAGACGTAACGTAGTGTTTAAGTTCGAATTTCACTTATTGGTTTTTTTTTAATTCATTTTTGAATTCATTTATTTCAATTTTGGAAATTAACTGAGGTAACGCACAGCATGAGTCGATAAGTGACGGTTGGGGCTAACTGGAGGAACGGTTGGAAAAGAGGGTTAGTGGGGGGAGAAGGGATGGTATTGAAAAATTTATTGTTTTGTATGTTAATGAAGAGCAACGTTTACTTTTGAAACTTGATTAAGCGGTAGTGGATGGTGGGCTTGGTAGGGGTGTTAGTGGAAAAATGGTTTTTTATCGGAATGCCAAAGACATCGTTGACTTTATGGTGTTGTGGGGGAGGGTGGTGGATGGGTTGGTGTCCTCCGAATGTTACCGTGGAACTTTTGAAATATCAGAACTAAGTTTTGCTTCACTACACGGAAGACCAAATGAGTAGGTCTTCCGATTGACTAATAGATCAGATATGCCCTTGTAAAATATAACTCCTATTTCCAGCAAGCCACTTTACAAAATGAGAAATTTATTTTGTACACTTAATTGTTCATTCCCACTCCTACATCCACCCACTCACCTACTCCTATTCTTACACTCAGCTCTCACCATCGCTTTGCGACTTATCTTTTGTATTATCTCAGCCAGTCTGCAATTATTTTGTCTTTACCACCCCATTTTCCAACACCAATCTCACGTATTCACTAACCCACCTAGCAACAGAAAAATTTATTTTCAGTATTCTGACAACCATTCTGTTACACATTGGTTTACCATAACATCGAATTCGTTTATGTAAACGCGATCATTTAATCCGTCACCGTGACTTAACGATGCATCCTCAGCACTACCTCAGTAATTCTGTTACAAAACCAATTAGTATTTTGGCCTTACCACCCCTACTTAGCATCCTCCCACGCCCTCTACAGCGATTCTGATAAAAAACAAATCATTTGGTCTTCGGCTCTTTTGCGACAACCCACCTGAAATACTTACTCACTAACCCACCTGGATGAAAAACTGAAACTATTACTCTCAATGCGTTAATTCAAATTGCAGTTGTTACTGTTCTGTCATTACTCAAATACTTATTTTGGCATAATCCGATTCGTCACTATTTGCCATTCGTATTGAATTCATCATAAAATAATGATTATATTATATATATATATATATATATATATATATATATATATATATATATATATATATATATATATATACCTATAAATATATATATATATATATATATATATATATATACCTATAAATATATATATATATATATATATATATATATATATATATATATATTTATAGGTATATATATATATATATGTTATTCGTAGGATGGATTGGGCGAATAACAAGAGTTGATCTAAAATGTAAAAGCTTTATTTCAATTAGCAATTCTTACAAATTTTTGATGATGCGTAGTGCGTATCCCAGCCGACGTCTCGTGCTACACTCCAGTAAGTCCGCCCCGGAAATTCCCAGCGGAAAAACGTCAATCACATCTGGCAATAACAGCGGCTGGCACTGTTCGTAGCTAAAACAGACTAATCATGGAGGTTGGTATTGGACGCGTTCGACGGGTGATTAATGTTACATAACATTCGACCATCCTGATTAAGCAAATCGTCCTCGATTCCGGATATGTTATCATAATTATCGTCGATGTTCTCATCATCTTCCAAGGGGTCGCCATCAAAGTTGGTACACCATGGCTTCATCTTGTCCGAGGAGTATACAGATTTAAACCTTCTTTGTGTTACTTGAAAATTCGGCATGTCCTCAATTACAGATCGATCATTTCCCAACTTAGCGCTCACAATGTAAGGCCCTTTGTACTTCGGGTCAAGTTTACGCGATTCACCAGTTGATATGGCTGGTCGCTCAATTACCACTAATTCGCCAACCTCATAACTTCGGGGATGTTTATGTATGGCATCAAAACGTCTTTTCTGCTTTTCCTGAACTTGGATTATATTACTAACTGCTGTCTCTCGGGTAAGTTGTAGTGAACTATCGTCTGTAAAGTAGTCGTTACTATGAAGGGCTAATAAAACTTTATTACCAATGGCGTTTCTAGGATTAAATCCAAATAGAAGCTCGTGAGGTGTTTTCTTTGTTGTCGTATTCTTTAGAGAGTTCAGTCCCCATTGAATTGCCCGCAATAGTTTGTCCCACTTATAACCGTCTTGGGTCATAGTCGAAAGCGCAGATAGGATCGTCCGATTATACCTTTCGATTAAAAGATTGCCTCTTGGAGTTCGTGCAGCTGTCATTGTGTGGATAACATCGTTCTCCTTGCAATAAGATTGAAAACTCTTCGAAGAAAATGCGGTTCCCCTATCGGTTATAACACGTGTCGGAACACCAAAGTGTTGAGTTATGTCATTCAATGCTTTGATTACTGTAGCAGTGGTTGTATTGCGTACAGCCTTTAGAACTATATACCGTGTGAATCCATCAATTAGTCCTAAGATGTGTGTGTTACCCGCTGATGTTTTTTGAAAAGGGCCCAGATGATCCATATGGACCGTATGAAATGGAATCGGTAATCGTTGGATATTGTGTAGCTCGCCCTCGAGTTTTCCATGAGACTGTTTGTGGTAAACGCAGTCAATGCAAGACTTTAGATAATTTTTAGCAGCGTTTCTCATACGAGGGAACCAAAATTGTTGACGTAAGAGTTCTAATGTTCGCTCTAATCCATAATGCCAGATGTCATCATGGCACGATTTTAATATCTTCCATCTAGTTCCCTTTGGTACCACCCAACACAAAGATCCGTTAACTCTTCTGAAAAGCCGACCGCGTTCTAATTTGTAGTCCTTATGAATTTGAGCCTCATTTGGGTTTGAAGGAGTCCGTTGCAAAGCCTTGATAATCTCTTGTAATTCTGCATCCTGTTTTTGTATTGTAGCAAGCCAATCTTCAGTGTCAATATTAACTTTAAAAATATCTAAAGTAGCTGATTCGGGGTCCGTTCCAGCTGCAGTGGCATTCCTACTCAATGCATCAACGTGGCTTATTTTCCGTCCTTGCCTGTACTCAATATCAAAACTATAGTCCATAAGTTTAAGCCACCATCTGGCAATTCGTGGTATTACATCTTTTTTATTCGCAGTCGCACGTATTGCTTCGCAATCGGTTACAACTTTAAAATGCTTCCCGAGTAAATAAGTCCGAAATCGTGTTATGGCTTCAACAACAGCTAATGTTTCTAGTTCATAACTGTGGTAGTGACGTTCTGTATCAGTTGTTTGGCGGCTGAAATACGATACTGGTTTAAGATTATTATTATTGTCTCGTTGCATTAATATCGCGGCAAGACCCAATGCACTAGCATCTGTATGCAGTTCATGTTCAAGCTTCGAATCGTATAACGTCAAAAGAGGTCTTTTAATTAATACATTTTTCAGAGAATTAAATGCATCATCTTGCGCAATCGTCCATTTAAATTCGGTTTCCTTACGCAGAAGTTCAGTTAGCGGCTTTGCAATTTTCGCATAATCTTGTACAAACTTTCGAAAAAAAATTGTCAAGCCAAGAAATTGTCTTAGCGTATGTACACTTGTCGGTTTTTCGAAATTTTGAACTGCTTCGATCTTTCGAGGAGATGGTCTAATTCCGCCTTTACCTATGTCGTAGCCAAGAAATTCAATTTCTATTTTAAAGAAGTAGGATTTACTTAACTTTAGAGTTAATCCTTCGTCGCGCAAGATAATTAAGAATCTTTCCAATTTCTGAAGGCCATCCGAAAATGAATTGCATGGGATTAGCACATCATCGAAATTAACTACAACTTCTCCAGGATTCATTCTCCTCGCCAAGGAGTTCATAATTCGCTGAAATACAGACGGAGCATTTACGAGCCCAAACGGCATACGCGTAAATTCGTATTGTCCTTCAGGTGTAATGAAAGATGTAAAATGCCTTGAACTTTCAGAAATTGGTATCTGGTAGTAGCCGCTTGCGAAGTCTAACCCAATGAAAAACTTGCTTCCACTTAACGCTGTAAGTAGATCCTCAATGACAGGTATTGGGTGATTATCTTTTATTGTAACTTTATTCAGACGACGAAAATCTATGCACATCCGATAATCACCTGTCTTTTTAGGAATAAGAATTGCAGGTGATGCATAAGGCGATACTGAAGGTTTGACTATACCATTAACAAAAAGCTCATCAACAATTTTGCGTAGTAATCCGTACTGCGAATAAGGTACTCTATATGGTTTCGATTGAATAGGCTTATTGTCTTTTAATATAATGTCCATATAAAACGATTTGGAACATCCTAGTTCCCCCATGTCTTTAGCAAAACAATCACGATACGTATTTAACATTTTTATTAGCTTGCGTTGTTCGTCAGGGTTTAAATCGTCACCCATGTTTACTTCACATTCGTTAATTTCCGAATCACCGTTTATATCAATGTTGTTATCATCGTCACAATTTGCAATTCTTAAAATGTTTTTAGGAATTTTATTTTCTAACATGCAATTAGTATGATCACTCGTAGAGTCTCTTACCTTATTCATCGATTGTTCCGTGGAAGAGTTGTCGACTTCATAACCTGAACTGATGTTCGGTGTGTACTCTTCAATATTTTCAGTTGCAGCATTCAATAAGGGATTGTTCATCTTCCGGCCTGAATTCGTTGGCTGTATCCAGGAACAATTCACCGCATTGTTATGTTTTGTCGAAAATGTCTCATCTTGTTCAATATTTAACCGGCCTCCTTCTATTATCACGCGTACAGCAGGTAAATCAATGAAATTCCTTCCAATTAAAATCGGCATGTCGATTACATCGTCAGGAACTACGTATAATTTAGTGTCAGCGCACACTTTGTCTACTTGTAAATTTACATCCACATATCCTTCTGATGAGCACACTCCTTTTGCAAACCCACGCAATGCAACATTACAATCACGAACTGGTAGCTGACATAATTTCACATACTGCCACTTTATAAGACTCACATCGCTCCCTAAATCGATGAAAGCTGTAAAAGTAAATTCTCTATTAAGTTTAACAAGTTTATGAAACTTATCCTTTTGAATTACAGCGACTCGCGGCTTTGTCGCATTTTCTCTCACGTTGCACTTATCGGCTGTATGCCCAAATTTGTTGCAATTGTCACAGCGAGGTCTTCTTTGCGGTTGAGGGCACTCTTTAGACAGGTGTCCTTGACCTTCACAATTATAACACCTAACAGTCGAACGATTTCTTAATCTCAATTCACTTAGCATACCTTCTTGATTCATTTTAGCTTTAGCGGTATCAAAATTGAGTTTTGACGTTTCTTCGTACCACTTTAATTGTGAAAGCAGTGAAGCTGTGCACTCAAACCGTTGACAGGAAAGAATATTTCTTAATTCGTGATTGTCAAGTCCATTGATGATATATTTAATGGTTGCTTGTTCACTGACGTCTGCTCTTTTTGCAATGGCCATTATATCGTAGAAATAAAATTCGATGCTCTCTGAAGGTTGTTTACGCCGCCGTGCTAACGTATAATGTACATCAGCCTCGTCGAGAAATGATGGAAATGCGATGAGCAATTTTTCTTTGAGCTGCTCCCATGAACTTATTTCGTGCTGTGTTGCGTGTAACCACCTTTCAGCTGCTCCAACTAAACGAGATGATGCCAAATAAAGCGCGGCTTTGTCATTCCAACTGTATACAGATTTTAAAGTTTCCACAGCGTTTGTCCACTGCTTACTCGATATCAACTTTTGAGAAGGGTCAAACTCTGGTATCGTCTGCTTCATGCCTACTATATCGGAAGAAGATCCCACAAGGTTAAATGAATTCATTGACGGATTGTTTGTGGTCTCGCCTTGCAAATGTGATGAGTACACGGCTCTTTCACGTTTCAGCAATTCTACCTCACGTAGTAATAAAGCATTTTCACGGCGCAAAAGATCCATTTCACGTGATTGCGGAGTACGATTTTCTTGCGGGGTGCTTCCTTGATTTGGCTCGGAGAAAAATGTAGTCTCTGAAGGGTTTATACTAGCTCCATTTGCCGCATTTGATTCATTCGCGATGTTAGATTTTCTTTGATTCTCACTCATTTCGATGGCAATTTCTCGTCCTGGTGAATGCACGTGTTTACAGTTTATACTCGTAACTAAAGTGTCCAAGGTTCTTATCCAGATCAATCTTGGTCTATCCCACTTCTGAATTGTTATTCGTAGGATGGATTGGGCGAATAACAAGAGTTGATCTAAAATGTAAAAGCTTTATTTCAATTAGCAATTCTTACAAATTTTTGATGATGCGTAGTGCGTATCCCAGCCGACGTCTCGTGCTACACTCCAGTAAGTCCGCCCCGGAAATTCCCAGCGGAAAAACGTCAATCACATCTGGCAATAACAGCGGCTGGCACTGTTCGTAGCTAAAACAGACTAATCATGGAGGTTGGTATTGGACGCGTTCGACGGGTGATTAATGTTACATAACATATATATATATATATTGTAACGTGCACGAGGTAGGCCACGAAAAGGGAAATAGTCAACCGTGTAATGCGCATGTCCCAGGTGGCCAGAAATCAAGAAAAGGAAAGGTCAAACGGGAAAACGGTTTCAATTTCCTCAGCTTTGAACACCAAGCACACAAGTGTAAATCTCAGCACTCCTGTCGCTATTGTAAACAGCCACACCTCCTCACTGCATATCAACGATGCATGAAGCAACCCGTTTCTCACTCCTTCCAACTGCAGTGGTGCATGTGAGGGATATCACAGAAGCAGTACAACCATGTCGATTATTAATTGATTCCGGATCTCAGGCTTCATTCGTATCTGAAGAATGTGTACAAAGATTGAGACTTAAACGCGAGGGGCATAAAATACTCGTACAAGGCCTAGCTTGAGCAAGATCAGGGTACACCAAGAGAAATAAAGGCCAAATAAATAGCCATATATACATAAAAAAAAAAAAATTATTTATATTGAATTACTGAACCAATTTTTTTTATTACGTGTTTTCAAAAGTGCCGAAAAAAGCATCAATTAAGTGCCGATTTTGTGTTTTAAAAATAACGTAAAATAGTAAATTGTGATCAGGACTAGTTTAACTGTGTAGGAATAGTGAAATAACGTGGAATTTGTGGAAAACTGGAAAAAAAATTATTGAAAGAAAAAGACCTGAATTGATTATACTTCTATTAATTTTGTGTTCTTTGTGTTGTGTTCCGTTTTGTTTGACTGTATTCGTGTTCTGTTATTTTATGCTATTCCGTGCCGTTTTCTGAACCATAAATAACTTTATAAGCCTTTTGACGTTTTTAAAATTTTTTTGAACATTTACAAATTAATTAATTAATTATTTTTTATCTGTCATTTTGAAAATCTAGTCAGCTCAGTTTTTTGCAAGCGATACTAGATTTGCTACTGCCCTCAGTATGAGTGGCAGTAGCGAAAGTGAATCTGGGGGGAAGAAAAAAACCCCCAATATTAAAAAAAGACGTGAGCGAGGTCGAAAGGTAGACCTCGGCTCCTTTTTAAAAATCAAGGAGCCCACTGAAGAGGCTTTGAAGGGCCCAACTGAAGAGACTAATTCTTTTTCAATGAAGGATGCAACAGCAGCAGCAGCGACCAGCAGCGCAGTGACAATGGTGTCAAAAAACGCCATCACCACTGTGGTACCCACCATGGAGAAGCAGAACGCACTAGCCTCGAAGTCCGCGGTCTCTGCCGAAACTTGTAGAGAGGCATCTGCCGCTAAAAAATCATCAGCGTCCGCTCATAATGTTACTGTGAAGACCAGTGAAACGGAAAAAGTTCCAAAGCTAAGGGACGTAGTACAAGCTGCTTCGAAAATAGTACCAATTCCCAGACCCGCAACAATGCGACCCAGTCTGTCTGGTGACAAGAAAACCAGAAGTACCCAACCAGCCACAGAAGCAACAACATCATATAGCGGAGTGGTAGCATCAGGGACTAGCTACGCCCAGCAGGTGAGTGGTAGCTCTAAGAAAAGTTCAAAAATTGTAATTCAGGGAAGCTACGTAACTCCACGTCAGCCGCCGGCTGAATTGGGTAAGTCTCGCCCCTAGACAGTTGCGGGGCTTCAAGGCCTTTTTGACTGCCAGTGGCAAGATGATCGATATGGTATGCACTTCGAGCACCTTCGTGGGTGCACTCAAAGTGCATACCTTAAAGCCTTGTCACTGGTGGTCCCGTTGGAGAATATTTTCTCCTTCGGACTGGTTGGCCGCGGTATGGTGGAGGTCTATACCACGACCATTGACGCAGCCACTAAGCTGATGCTTGAGGGCATCGACGTGGGTGATAGGCACCTCCAGCCATACCCAGTTTCAGTAAAGCCGACGAGAGTCTGCTTTTCTCGGGTCCCCCTCCGGGCCAGGTCTGAGGATCTTGAGGCCTTCTTAGGAAGGTTCGGAAAGATCTACGGCAAGGTCCGGGCAGTACCACTCAGAATTTGGACGAGGGACTCGGTTTGGTTTGTTTAATTTGCACCGACTTCAAAATGTCGTAAAAGATATAAAATTAAAAATTATTTTATGCTTTTTAGCGCTTTTTGTGAAGGCGGTTCAACTTTTTTTTTAAAAACTATTTTTATATATGTTATTGTGGTTTGTAACTAATTTGTGCTCGTTCAAATCGTGTAATTAAAACAATTTACGTGTGTTCATGAAATTTCACAGGAGCTGTCACAAGTGTGATATTTAGCTTATTTCACCTGGGATGCCTGTTGAAATTCCCGTCAACTGTTTGAATTATGAATTATGATTCTTGCCGAATCGAGCCAGATCCTATACGGAGAGGAACTTGCGAATTATATTCGCAACTACTACACGCAGCTTTATGCTGCATCGACGTTGCCAACATTCTCGTCCAACGATGAATTCTTTCATCATGTTCCTACTTTATCTGATGATAGTAGAGAATTCCTGGACAGAACGCTTACTCTCGATGATATGCTTACCGCAACGAAGGATCTTCGACGTCATACTTCTCCCGGTTATGATGGTCTAACTCCAGAATTCTTTGTTCGTTTTAGGAATCTTTTGATTCCGGACTAATTCTCTAATTCTCTAATTCTGCAGTGGTTGGACATACCGAATTTCCCTCAAGTTGGCGGAGATCCGTTATGCGTCTTATACCTAAGAAGGGGGATCTTCAGAGGATGGGAAACTGGAGGCCAGTTACACTGTGTAATTTCGACTACAAAATAGTTTGCAAAACACTGGGAACTCAACTTCGCTCAGTGATTGCCTCAGTAATACACCCGTCACAGTCCTACTGCATTCCAGGTCGTAGTATCTACGACAACATCGCCGTAGCAAAGCATCTTTTCGCCTACCATGAAAAAACTGGTTCGCAAATGGCCATGATCTCTTTGGATCAAGAAAAGGCGTTTGATAGCGTCTCACATGAGTATCTACTGAGAGTGCTCGATAAATTTGGGCTTCCGTCCAGATGGACTGAGATCATCAGTGGTCTGTATAGAGATTCAGTGATTCTCATAAAGCATAATGGGCATATATTGTCTCCTATTCCGTTTCGTCGGGGTATCAGGCAGGGATGCCCGTTGTCAGGAATGCTTTATGACTTTTCACTGGAGCCGCTGCTAGTAAATCTTCGTCAATCGTTGAGACAATAATCAATTCACTTACCATACACTACTATAAGGTCACTTATTCTAGCGTATGCTGACGACCTGAGCTGACTCTCCGGAGCTGTGAATTCGTGGCGGACTAGACTGCATCCACTTTCGCTGAAAGGACGTGTAGTCGTTGTCAATTATTTGATTACCTCGTCCATCGTGCATCTGTTAAAATCAGAGTGCTTCGAAGAAGGCTTCGTAAAACTTTTACAGGCGAAAGTCGTTGACGCCTTCTGGGGAGGAAGACGATGGGTCGCTGAAAGCATGCTCTGCCGACCAGTAGCGGAGGGTGATTTGGGTCTTACAGACATGGTCGTGAAATTTCGTTGTCTTCAGGTACGGGCATTCCAACGAGTGTTCTGTCAAAGAGATAACTTAATTTCGCCGCTGTGGGTAAGTTCTGTGGGGGGTAGCGGCGCAGGGTTCGCCCACCATATCCGCATGACTGGTCCCAGGATATGATCTCCACGATTACAACCTGGGGCAGAATAAGACCAACATTTCATTTGCGATGGAATGAACTTGGGTACGGGGATTTCTCAGCAATTCCGATCAGGTTGAACCCTGAGTTAGTAGATTCGGTGTTCAGTAATGCTCGAGGTTTAACGGCCGATACAGGACAACTCACAGTTCTTGGAGACATCATTGATGCTTCTGGGAACACACTTATACACCCCCACACAACACAATTACACGAATTGGTGGATACAGCCCGAGAGCGTTTTAGTCGTCTCTCTACTAGGGAACCTAGCACTGAGGTGATAAACGCATTCGTAACGAATCGACCACCGCACACGACATTCAGTACACTCACTTCACGTAGTAGACTTGAGAATAATGGGGACCATAACTAGCAGAGTCATCTATAGTTATCCGTCCAATTACAGAAACTCTGATGTGGCATTCAAACTGCTCCATCACAGCCTCGTGCATCCAAACCAGCTGTCACATATCGATCGAAGAATTCAAAGAGTCTGCACGGTTTGTGGTTGTGAAGGAACCCTGTTCCACAGATACTTCACATGCCCGACCTTGTGCGACATTAATAATATTTTTCGCGATATGTGCCAGCATATCTGCCCGACATTCAGCATTACAAGAACGTCGTTTTTACTGGGGCCAAGGACATGTAACCAGGTAAATTGCTTGATAAGCTTTATCTTAACACTTGCTAAATCGACAATTCATCTGTACTGCATGCGGATCGAGCCTGGGCAACAGCCCACTAACCCACAGTTTCACACACACGCACTTAAGAACCACTTCGTTGCCAGATTGAAGAGGCGATTACGCCTAGAGTTCATGGCAACGAAGGCCGACACATTCAACTGCACCTGGCAACCTTTATCGTCGGTGCGGAACGGAAGCCTCGTCTTTCACTGGGAATAACAGGCCGCAGACTTGCAGCAGCTTGTCCACGAAGCTTCTCTTCGCTTTGGTATTGCTGCAAGTGCTGCGGGAAGGACAAGTCTCACGTTGGAATCGTAGTACTGGGAGGATGATGGGAGCAGTTTGCAGACGTCAATGACTCTGCAGACTGGTCTCGCGGGACTCTAATCGGTTCGAATTTTTGTGCGTTCGATTAGAACATGTTTGGATGAGTGCTACCGGAGGACTAGAAAAGTGGCGAACGGCTCTACGGAGAGGGAATTTGCTTGGGAGCAGTGGTTCCCGAAGTAGGAACTTCGCCCGGTGCTGCATCTACCCTCTGGGAACACTCAGACAATCATGTTCCAGTTTAAGTTTTCGGTTTTTGGTTAATTGTGCTCGTTCGTTTTAGGTTTAGCTCTAGGTTTAGTTTCGGAATTTTTTCAAAATTTTTAAGGAACTTTTCTTGGAGCTGGCACTCGCTTGGAGGCATTTCAAAATTTCTTTGTATTTTCTTTTTTACAGGTTTTTGTCTTCAAGTTTTAGAGTCCTTTTTATTTAACCTATTTACAGTAACGTAGTATATTGAGTCATTTTTTGTTATGTTCTTTTTGATCTTTATTACTGTGTCTTTTTAATGTTTATGTCATTTTTAGGGTAGCTAGTTTTTGTAGGATTTTTACGCTTTCTAATGATTGTGCCAAATAAAGAACCATATATACGTAAAAAAAATATATTGAATTAACAAACAAACATGAATAATAAGACGAACATTGAAAACATAAATCGAATTCACACAAGAAGTTCATTGAATTCTTACTTCTTAGCGAAAACAACAACAACAACCGGCAAATCGAATTATTACAATTACGTGTAAAATTCATGTTCTACTCAAACGTGATTGAATAAAAATACTCTATGGATGACTTAGAGTATAATTCAAACAGTTGAAGGGAATTTCAACAGGCATCCCAGGTGAAATAAGCTAAATATCACACTTGTGACAGCTCCTGTGAAATTTCATGAACACACGTAAATTGTTTTAATTACACGATTTGAACGAGCACAAATTAGTTACAAACCACAATAACATATATAAAAATAGTTTTTAAAAAAAAAGTTGAACCGCCTTCACAAAAAGCGCTAAAAAGCATAAAATAATTTTTAATTTTATATCTTTTACGACATTTTGAAGTCGGTGCAAATTAAACAAACCAAACAACTACAACAAAAATATTTAATCGTCATTTCTTATGATCCCGTAAGCTGAAACGTTCAGGTAGTATTATGTATTATTTTCAATTGTGGTTCTGTAGTTGTTTTATTTGTTTAATTTGCACCGACTTCAAAATGTCGTAAAAGATATAAAATTAAAAATTATTTTATGCTTTTTAGGCTTTTTGTGAAGGCGGTTCAACTTTTTTTTAAAAAACTATTTTATTTTTCACTTTTTAGAGTCTTCGACTCTATAAAACGAAGAAAGAACCATCCAAATCGGTCCACGCGTTAAAATTTAGTTTTAACCCCCTACCCCACCCCCATTCCACTAAACTTTTTTTCTCATGGTATCAATCAAGGAACATACCGTACCGAACAGAAAAGGAATTATCGAAATCGGTCCACGCATTACGAAGTTACTACCCCTACCCCTCCCCCATCACCTCCATAGCACCAAATTATTCTCCTATTAGAAATGGGGGATAACACTCTATACAACAGTAAAAGAACCATCCAAATCGGTCCACGTGTTACAAAGTTAGGTTCCACCCCCCTTCACCCACCCCCCTTCACCAACCCCAACCAAACCAACAACTTTTTTTCTCGTGGCATCAACCAGGGGGCATACTCTACCCAAAAGAAAAAGAAATATCCAAATCGGTCCACGCGTTACGAAGTTAGACTACTCCTCCCCTCACCCAACCCCCCACCATGGGCCAAATTATTCTTCTATTAGCAATGGGTGATCACACCCTATACAACAGCAAAAGAGCCAGCCAAATCGGTTACAAAGTTAGGTTCCACCCCCCCCCCCCCCCCCCACCAGAGTAACATTGGTTTTCTCGTAGTATCAACCAAGGATCATATTCTACCCAATAGAAAAAGAATTATCCAAATCAGTCTACGCGTTACGAAGTTAAACTACCCCTCCCCCCAACCCACACCTTTCACCATAGCACCAAATTATTCTCCTATTAGCAATGGGGGATCATTCTCTATACAACAGAAAAATTACCATAGAAAGTTAGGTTCCACTTGTGTTGTTCACTTAAAACACTAATAACACGCGAAAACTTGGACATCGCACGAAACAATATGAAACAATTTGAAATATTCGCGATTTTATTAATTCTAATTTACGCAATAAGTGGGAAAGAGAGAAAACGAGTAAAAGGGATAGCAGAAAATCACGTTCCACAAATCAAATATTTTAAATATGGCTGCGATATTGTTAATCCGCCATATTATAGCAAAAATTAAAATCATGAAATATATGAATATTCTCTCTTTAAATAGAAAAAACAGATGATTGATTAGATGGCTTTTTAAATCGGCCATAAGGCAGAAAGAGTTTTTTGCAAACATAAATAAGGAATTCCGATTAATTTAAATTATTGATGTGGAACTCAATGCTAAAAGACTACAAATGGAACTATTGAGTATGATGAAGGCTGGCGGATTTAACTTAAGGAAATGGGCCAGTAATGAACCTAAACTTCTTAAAGATTTGCCAAAGGAATATTGTGAAGTTAAAAGTACATTAACCATCTCCGAAAATGAATCTATTAAGCCGCTAGGCATAAGATGGCATCCAGCACTTGATTATTTCACATTTATAGTCAACCAACCCAAAAAACATTTAATTATAACCAAGCGAACTATACTATCAGAAGTGGCGTCGTTATACGATCCCTTGGGATGGCTTGCACCAATTGTCATTGTGTCCAAAATTTTAATGCAAACGCTGTGGATTACGGGATGCTCTTGGGACACTCCAGTTATAGATTCTACTCGCTCATTTTGGGAAGCTTTTAAGGCAGACTTACAACATTTGCAATTGTTAAAAATTCTAAGATGGGTGCACTATTCAACACTCGTCCGAATGCAACTACATGGATTCTGCGATGCTTCATCGAAAGCTTATGCTGCTGTATTATATTTACGAGTTGAATAAGAGGATAGAATTATAACGACAAAACAAGAGTGGCACCAATAAAACCCACTACAATACCACGATTAGAGTTAAATGGAGCAGTCGTTTTAGCAAGATTGATTAAGACAACGATACAAGATATGCAGTTACATAATGTACCCATATTTGCATGGACAGATGCAATGATAGTTCTACAATGGACCAAAGAACACCCGTCGCGATGGAAGACATATGTTGCTAATCGTGTTGTTGAAATACAAGATGTTATAAGACATGACAATTGGCAACACATTTCAACAGCACACAACCCTGCAGATTTAGCATCTCGGGGTATCAAGACATCTAGTTTAATCGATAACAACCTGTGGTGGCATGGACCTTCATGGTTATCACAAAGTCAAGAAGAGTGGCCAAAATCGAATAGCATTACGGAACTGACAAATTTAGAAGCAAAGCAACCAGTTTCTATGAATTGTCTAAATAAAATAGAAGATGATATTCTGCTGAGATATTCATCCTTTACAAGATTAATTAAGATTATAGCCATGATTCAGAGATTCATATATAATTGCAAAAATCCACAAAATAAGCGTTTAAATATGTTACAAGGTTGTGAATGGTACAATGCTGAAATAAATGTCTGGAAACTGGTACAGCAATCAACATTTTTTGAAGACTATATCCATTTAAAGAATGACAAACCTTTACCTCGCAATAGCAGGCTTCTTAAGCTCAATCCATTTATTGACTCTAATGACTTGGTACGAGTAGGTGGAAGCTTAGAGAATGCGTTAATTCCTTATTCGCAGCAACATCCGATCATATTACCACAAGACCATCATGTAACCTTAATCTTGATCGACAAAATACATTGTGAAACATTACATGGCGGACCTTCCCTTGTTCTAAGTACAAGTCGCGAGAAATATTGGATTTTAGATGAAAGACGCAAAATCACTAGTCGAATTCATAAATGTGTTAGCTGTAGCGCAACAATAACTCAATGATGGGAAATTTACCGGCATCTCGCGTAAGCATAATCAATCCCTTTTCAAAGGTAGGCATTGACTTTGGTGGACCTGTGGCATTAAAGGCATCCTCACACAGGATGTCTAAGCGATATAAGGGCTATTTTTGCTTGTTTATTTGCATGACAACAAAAGCTATTCATATAGAACTGGTATCTAATCTCACATCAGAAGCCTTTATCGCGGCATTAAAGAGATTCGTGGCTAGAAGAGGTTTATGCAGCGACATTTATTCCGACTGTGGCACCAACTTTGTGGGAGGAAAATCAATACTCGATAAGGATCATGTTCAAGCAATTAAACAGTCAATTCCGGAAGCAGCTCAGTATCTCGTGTCAAGGTCGGTCACATGGCATTTCAATCCACCAGCTGCACCACATTTTGGAGGTATCGGGAGGCTAGCGTGAAATCATTCAAATTTCATTTAGGCCGAACAGTAAAAAATTTAGTTTGCACCTTTGAAGAGTATGCAACAGTTCTTGCTCAAATCGAAGCATGTTTAAATTCTCGGCCACTATGCCATATTCGAAATGATCCTGATGAATTATTCGTACTCACGCCGGGTCATTTTTTGATTGATCGGGCTTTGAATGCTATTGTGGAACCGGACTATTCCCCGGCCAATATGCTACCATCACAGAAGTGGAAACTTCTACAACAGAAGACAAAACATTTCTGGGATAAATGGTCAAGCGACTATCGCAATCATCTGCAACATAGGCCCAAATGGATAACAACTCAAACAAATATTAAGGTTCGAGACGTAGTAGTTGTTTAAAATGAACACACGTCATCGACTAGTTGGCCTCTAGGTGTAATTGATGAGGTATATCCAATAAGGACGGATTAGTTAGAGTCGTTAAAGTGCGAACCCAGTAGAGCACATATCAGAGACCAGTAGCAAAACTCTGTCGGCTACCAGTGGACAAAATAACAAATACTGATAGTTGACTAAAGCATTTATTTACAACCATACATATTCTGTTATGTTCTACTTGTTGTGATCGTCAACCACTGTCTACTTGTGATCGTCCACTCAGCAAACTAGATCATTTACCTGTTTTAAATTCCAGATGTCCAAACCTCAAGATACATACAACGATGATGTCCTGGACATATCTGAGATAATTTCGTTCACTCCACCTGGAAGTCCGACACCATCATCGTCATACATCGACCATGAGTATGACATATTTGGCATCAGAAGAAAGCTTCCTTCCATGAAGTCCATATCTTCGGCGTAGTCAGCTAAACCGGAACCTACAGTTCAGCAAACATCAGCCATTCGTGAAGATAGCTTTGGACGAACGCGAACGCCGTATGTCCCAACTACATCTTCGCTATCTGACTTGCAGCACTTACCGCCCCACATACGAGAAAGCATTGAAAATGCTCCTTATACTTCTTACATACAGCAACCAACCACAATCAATGGAAAGAAGTTAGAATCACTGTCCTTCCTACGTGCAACACACACCATAACTGAATTAAAAATGCGTGAGAAAAATAGTCACCAACGTCTTGTCACCAGAGAGGGACTATATCTCTTCTTAGAGAAACACGTAATAGATAGAATTGATTTTGAAGGGGTAAGATCCAAAAAAAGAGCAAGTCATAAACCTATCCCCAAGATATCAGGTTCGTCTAAACGTTAAGGCTAACGGAAGAATCGTATTTCACCATATTACCATAAGAGAGGTGTTTCGAAATTTGCGGGGGGGGGGGGGGGGGGGGAGAATGTTTATCGACGACCTAAACGGCATCATTCTCTTAGTTTTCTTGAAATTCGTGGAGTTCAGTCGTGAATAGTGCAACAGTGAAATTTTTGAATTTAAAGCATCGTTGACAGACATTTTGGTAAACTAATTGACATTAAAGAACAATAAACTTGCCATTAAATTTGCAATAGGCCAAAGGTTGGTCACTGCATATTCATATGCAATTTATTACGTTCTTGTTCTAATTTTTTTTTCTTTTATCATTTTTTTTTACTTTTTTTTATCTCATTTTTTGTATTTTGAATTTTTTGAATGAATTATTGAAAATTGATTGAAGTGTTTCAATGAATTTAATTAATTTTAATAAATTGAATATAAGTTACACAAAATAATTTGTTATTATTTCGTACACAGTTTTTGTTTCAATTTTTTTTATTTCTTTTTTACATTTTGATAAATATCAGACTTTAACGTTGATGATTGGAACTTTATCAAGGAATGCAAGCTCACGGACCCGCATTTCCATCAATCTAGTGCAATAGATATTATTATAGCCGCTGAGTACTTTATTCAAATACTTCGAGAAGGGAAACACACCTTCTCACCAATCTTCCTGCAATGAGTTACACAATGTTTGGATACATTATCACGTACACTTGTCAACATACCTGAGACACCATCACTGACCTCGTTTCATACCGATATTGCTGAGATTGATTCAACTCTTCGAAAATTTTGAGAAATAGTGGAGTTGAATCATCATAACTCCCTCTACACCGCTGAAGAACAAGAATGCGAGTCGCATTTCACTTCAACTTATTATGTGGATCAAGAGTCAAAACAATACACAGTTCGATTACCCTTCAAGGAAGATGTTGAACACTTTGGAATTAGTAGACATGTCAGTGCGAAGATTGAAGTCCTTGGAACGAAGATTTCTACACAATCCTTCTATTCAAAAGGAATACTGTGCCTTCATAGAGGAATACAACAACAACTTCTACCTCCATCACCATGCAGTTCTGAGACCTTCAAGTACCACCACTAAGCTGCGAGTAGTATTCGACGGTTCTGCTACTACTTCTAAGTACATCACTTAATCAAAACCTACACGTTGGACCAAAAAAAAAAAATATGCGCCATGCATTCACAGCAGACATCAAGAAGAGGTTTAGGATAGTGATACGAAAGAAGGGAGTTGAATCTACCAGCGAATTATCTGGAGGGAAAATCCAGCACCTGTGGCTCAATACAGTTACTTATGGTACTGCTGCCGCACCATTTTTGGCCACAAGATGCTTAAAGCAATTAGCGATTGAGTTTAAAGAACAAAATCCATTGGCAGCACACGATCGAACAATTTTTTTATTGACGATTTAATGGCGGGAGCAGATACGATTAATCAGGCTATTGAACTGCAAAAAGAACTGTCTTCCCTTCTACAATCTCAAGGTTTCCAACTTAGAAAATGGGCAGCCAACTCTAAACCATTTCTTGACGCGCTTCCCAGTGCGAGATGCAGCACATCATTTTTAAAATTCGATGAACATCCAGGTGCGGTTAAGGTTCCGGTAGAGGACTACTTTACATTTTAGTGTATCTTACCTCTAACTTACCTACTACCGAACGAAGCATTTTATCCGTACAGTTAATGGCACATCTACCTTCGCATCGAGTATCGATTTCTAAAGTATTCGAGAACGTCGGTGTCAATTATGCAGGCCCGATACCAGTACTCCTTCATCCGGGTGAGCAAGATTAACTAAAGGCTACATATCGCACTTTGTTTGCTTCAACACAGGCCTTGCATTTAGAAGTCGCTAGCGATTTGTCAGCGAAAGAATTTATCTCCTATCTGAAACGTTTCATAGGAAGAAGAGGCAATCCTTCCAATTGATATAGCGATAATGCAACAAATTTTTTGGGTGCAAAAAGAAAACTAGGCGAACTTCTAATTGCAGATTACCTGTCAAGTCGCAATATAACACGGCATTTCAATCCTTCCTCAGGTCCACACTTCGGTGACATATGGGAACCTGGAATTAAGTCGGTGAAAAGCCTCTTGAAGAAAACTTTCGGACAAGCACGCTTGACCTTCGTAGACCTTTCTACACTACTTGCGGAAATAGAATGCATCCTGAATGGTCTGGAATTAATGCCTTTGACAGACGACATAAACAGCATTGACGTGCTCACTCCAGCTCATCTTTTAATCGGCCAGTCAATAACTACTCTTCTTGATCCCTCGATGATCCACTTGAAGACGTCAATCCTAACAAGACGGAGACTAGTCCAAGAGACGACGATTTCCCACCATCAACTTGGGCCCTCGATCGAATCATGAAGACACACCCTGGTGCTGATAATTTGGTTCTTATTGTCACTTTAAGAACCACAAGGGGGAATTCAAGAAACCAGTAGCGAAGCTAGCAAAGTAACCAATTCAGAAGACGGTGTCTCCTCGGCGGGAGGATGTTTAGAAATAAAATAATTCTCGAATTCTCAGTTAAAACAAATTGTAAGAAACACCCTGTAATCTATAGCATTAAAAGAACAAAAGTGTTTATTTTAACTACAAATGTAATATTGTTATACAGAACAAGGAATTACTTTTTCTCCCACAAATTAATAAATGTATTGTAAATAGTCAGCCGGGTAATGCGCATGCCCCAGGTGGCCAGAAATCAAGAAAAGGAAATGCCAAAGGGGAAAATTCAAGGATGAATCGAACTCATGGTGAATATGTGAGGTGAAAATGTGTAACGGAAATATCTAGAACTATAATTAAGCTAAGTAGTATAAATAGTGCTGAGAAGTAGCCTGGTTAGGTTTAGTCGTGAATAAGACTACGAAGTGTTTATATGTGATAATGCGAATAGTTAGTTGAATTTTAACCAGTGAAGTGATAAGTGTAAATAAGTAAAGTGAAACCGTGTATTGTGAAGAGAATATTGTCAAGGAAATTGTTAAACGAACTAATTAATCGAAGTGAATAAAAATTGTGAGAATTTGTGACTGCAAATAAGTGTCTCTTAATTAATCCGTCGAGCCCGAAGAGCCCCATTTACGTTACAGTATGTAGGATAGGAAAAGATTCTAATTCCGATAACTAATTCAGTTTATTAATAAAATTGAGTTCAATTATAAAAATTTACAAAAAGAGATAAATTACTATGGCACCTTAAACAACTGACAACTGTTACAATGTACTGCTGGCTACTGACTAACTGCTGACTACCGACTGGCTAGCAACTGATAACAACAACAACTGAGAATTGACATTCCTAACCGCTATTCTACTCTGTGATATTTTTGGCTCTGCTAGTATTTATTTACAACTGTGATATTTTGCAACGGACTGTGATATTTTCAGATGTGATGTTATGAATGGAGATCACTGCTGAAGCTGTTCATGCCTACATGTATACGTAACTTAAATAGAACCAAAATAAATGTACAGCAGTCGGAGTTCAAGTATTGTCTAGTTAGGAACTCAGAACTAATTACAAACAAGTTAATGCCACGTAGAGTTTTAGTAAAACTAAAACCTTAGTACCCAACGAATCGAATGAATCTCTTCACAGCAGAGAAAGATAATTGGGCAATTTTCACACAACCCTCAAGAAATACAATTTTTCCTTTGTCAAAGGATTTCAGTGTAGATTTTGAGCACTCATATAAGAAAGCTTCGCCAGATTTTCTCCACACACACACACAAAATATGTGAATCTAATTAAGGATTCGTCAGTCAATAAGATGTACCAAAAATTATCTGGCTTTAGAGCACGTTGTTCGTAAAATTTTAGTATTTTCTTCATATTAAGTTTACTAATATATGGAGGTTTTCCAGCGATTCTCCCATGTCTCCCGATCTTACCTAGTCGCCGCCTAATTGTCTCCACGGATGGTGTCTCCTTACGCTCTTCTATTAATTTGCACATGAATTTTTATGGCTGACATAAATGGATTCAGTTCTATTAGTCTTTCTGTCCGCCTATCTACTCTTTCATTAGTAAGTCTTGCAGTTCTTCCAGTCATCTTGCCACCTGTCCTTTAGCGTTTTCAAATTGCGTCAGCCACTATAGACCATGATCAGTACTTAGAGTGAATATTTTTATATAGGAATTTATGGAAATGCTTCGTTGAATCAACAATAACCAGCAGTTCATTCCTCGTAACACAGTTATTTCAATCTTGTATTGATAGAGGTCTGCTATAGTACGCTACCACATTTTGGTGCCCGTTTACTTCTTGTTACAGCAGAGCACCAATCCCAACATTACTTACATCGACATCCAATAAAAATGTCTCGCCCGCCTTATCCTTCTCCTTGTAATAAATGGCTGGGGGCAGTTCTCCACTGAAGTTTATTTTCTCAGGATTGGTGCTAACTCCTTCTGTTAATACCACATGCCCAAGGTCTTTGACCTGGTCCGCAAAAAAATTCCACTTTTTAGGACTTAGTTTTCTTGAATACTCCTCGTAGATTTCCTAGACGTTTTTCAAAACTTCGTCCTTGTATGTACTTGTACTTGTATTACAATAATGTCATCTAAACATGCCAGGCAGCTTCTCCAGGTTAAACCTCGTAGGACACATTCCATTAAGCCCTCGAATGTTGCTGAAGTATTGCAAGGTGCAAAGGGCATATCTTTAAATTAACACAGTCCACTTCCTACCGAGAATGATGTCTTTCATCTGGATTGATCAATACTTACCAGTGGCCCCATTTTAAGTCGAACATTGAAAACAACTTAGATCCTGATAAGGTATCTAGGATGTCGTCTATGCGGGGTAGTGGGTAACAATCTTTGTGGCATGATTTAGGCGACGGTAGGCGACACAAAATCTTGTACTTCAATCCTCCTTTACTAGCACCACTAATGACATCCATGGACCTTTCGACTTTTCTATTAGACCTTGCATATCGTCCGCCTTCTTTGTTACACGTCCAGCATTCCGACAGCAGATATCTTTTATTTCGGTTACTTCTCTTGGGCAGACGGTACTTCTGGAGGCTTGCTTTGCTGCTTCATATGACAGAGCGTAAGCAAAGACCTCAGTCTTACTGCATGCTTAAGATCACGATCTGCAAGGGAATAAATAAATATTTTCCTAGCGGCCTAATTGACATAATCTTGGCGAAACGTGGGATAAGGCAAATGTGTCAACCTTTCCGCACATAGGTTAGGTTATGTTAGGGTGGCGGCTATCAGCCCTACAGCCGATCAGCCTCACATAGACCTATAAATGGTCCGTTGTGTTACCACATCCGTGGAACCGTGCCTGATTACCGGGTTTAACTAAAACCAGCCGCAGCTGTTAATAAACCTTAGGAGCTGCTTCAGCCCGATGCCGGCTATATCGCCCATGCCAATTAAGAAGTACACGCCCATTGCATTGTACCTTATTTTTGCTAGGCCCGGGTATTCGCAGAGTAATTGCTGAATGCTTTCCACCTCTTCCTCGTCCATACAACTCCGGCAGAAGTCAATTGTGGGAACGCGCAGACGTTTTGCATGTCTACCGAAAAGACAGTGGCCAGTAATAACTGCCACAATGTTTCGGAGGTTTATCCGGCTTCCGTTTAGCAGGAACGCGGTTTTTCTCAAACCCCATTCAGGCCACATCTGCCTTGATAGCCTGCAAATAACTGCTGCAACTTGGTTGGCACATCGTAATTCTAAGGCTTATATGAGAGATGAATAATCGTACTTTAGCGCTGCCGGTGTAGTCTGCAACAGTCCTGCGGCTGCTCCTCTGAGTGCCAAAATTAAATCTGTAGCTTTTTCCTGGCCAGGCAAAAAGTTCATTGCGGCTGTTTGTTTGCCAGAGCGTGTGGCCATCAAATGTTGGAGGACGAAGTCTTTTATTTACAGTTAGTTCTGTAGATTAAGCGCCTGATTGTTTCTTCTTGATGCTTTCCAGCATATTTCTTATTGATTCTATATCGCCTTTAACTTATTTAATATTCGTTCGTCCAGAAATTTCAACTTCTTCCAGACTCCTTTTAACATCTTATTTTATCTCCTCTATTTTATTATCAATATGGTTTTCAAAATTAACTGTGATAACTTTGTGCTATGGTCTCCAGTTTCTTCTCTACAGTTGACTATAGACCTTCACACTGTTTTTGAATAAAAATTTCCATTTCAGCGTTTGCTTTTTTTTCTTTTTTTTTATACGATATGGCCGAATCCTAGGGGACAACCCTTTGATGCGTAAGCATGGTTTCGGCCTGAAGGAAATTTTTGTAAGGGAAGTGAGTAAGCTTGAGTCTTGTTTTTGCATTGCTGCCAGCTAGAAAACAGCTGACAGACGTAGTGGATTATTTTCTTAATTTCTTAATAAAAGCTCACGGGGAGATCTAGTCTCTAACCCGGAACCCATGGTAGTCGTGCCGTTCAACGAATTGATCCAACTCCGTCTCCAAAGCTTTCACTTCACAGAGACCGTCGCCGTCGACAATTTATGTTTTTCAATGGATGCTCTGAACTCAGTTGTCGCCAATTTTTTTCTTCCAACGATGACTTTATTTCAGATTTATGTTCATCCATTGACGCCTTTAATTCATTAATGGATCCTTCTATCGTTGATTTTAACTCGGCTGATGAAGTTTTCTGTTCTTCCATTGCTGACTTTAACTCGATCTTTACCTGGCCTTTCGAAGATTTCATCTGAGAATTAAAACTTATACCGATTGGGTAAATTATCCTCTAAAGTGTTCCGATTGGGAATTCGTGGAAGCCCCTTCCAATAGTGACAAAAATTACATAAATCAGCCCGCTTTGATATGCGAAGCAGACAGTTTTTTGTGAGATCCGTGCCAAAAAATTGAAGTGAAAACCATACAAAGAAGAAAGTTATTGCAAGGTCTGTTTGAAAAGAAAAGTAAAGGAAGTTGAAGAAAAGCGAAGTAAAACAATCGCCCAAAAATAAAGCAGAAAATGAGAAAAGTATTCGTGGAAAGTTGAAGGAAGACAACCCAGAAAGTGGTAGCCTGGATTTGTGATTGTAGCTGGAAAACAAATACAAACGATAAGTGTTGTTTAACATTATAAAATTTCTTAGTTTCATTTTGCTTATTATTTATATTTGATTTCTTTGTTTTCGTAATCATGAATGTGGTGTGCACGATCTCCGTGGTAGATATATTTGCTCTCAATAGACGTAACGTAGTGTTTAAGTTCGAATTTCACTTATTGGTTTTTTTGAATTAATTTTTCAATTCATTTATTTCAATTTTGGGAATTTCATGTTTGGAGAAAATTTCTTTGAGAAGCGAGTTTTTCTTTTTCATTTCGTGAAGCATTAATAAATTTATTTTATAACGTTTACCATTTTAAGAGATAATAGATTTGTTTTTATGAAGAGTTTGTGGATTCATAATTAACCACGTGACGCCCAACATTTTTTTAACCCCTTTTATATAATAACCCGCCCTTCTCTGAGTGAGCCTTGTTACCCCTAAAGGGTGGTAACAGCCTTCGGTATTTCATTTCACAATTTCTTTAACACGTTTTCTACACATTTTAGCGTTTCACTTTTCAAATTAGCACTTATCACTTCACGGGTTAAAACACAATTAACTCACTGGACTGCTAGTCAGCCCTATTTATACTACTTAGCTTGATTATAGAAAGTTCAGCAACTTAGTTCTAGCAATTTCCATTATTAATTTTCACCACACCGTCGGCCTTAACTTCATACGTCAACTGTATTTTCTATGGTTTCCAAAATTCGGGACATGCGCATTGCACAACTCGATTTCGTTTTCATCACGTAGCCTATGCCAGATTACAGTGCATGTAATACCGGATTTACACGAGTTATATATTCGTCATAATTTATGTCATAAATTGTCATTGTCGTCTAAAGGTCCCTTTTATCAATATTTCTGTCACAACACATGACGAAAAACCATTGTCACTAAATCTTACCGTCATACTGACATTAGGGATGGGCGATCTGTCTGTTAGCCTTCGATCTGCCAATTTTTGAATCGATTTTTCGCGGGACTGATTCGGCTCGAATCGATTTATTTATTTTTGATTCTCATTAATTTAAGAGAAGACGCGACGCTCTAATAAAACTGAGCAAGTTCACGTGGAAATTTTGTCGCATCAACATTAATTTGTGCAATAATCCTGCAAATTTAAAATTTCGTACCTAAAATATTGTTAATGTAAGATAAATTCGTTTCGGATCTCTAAAATATGGTAGTGTTATCTGTATGAGTGTGTATAGTGCCAAACAGTGTAGTTGGCAGCATTTAATTTTAGTGCATCCCTGGTTAAATCTAAGGCCCTTGAAAATTTTTCGCTGCTAACTAGGACAGGTGTTATGTCTGCACACTCCGTCCTTCCGCTATATGGTATCCAGAATGGAGCAAGGTCTTTCTCATTTTAAGTTCTTGGTGAAGAATATATAATTTATTGTCATGTGAAGTCCACCGGTTTTTGCTAGTTATATCAAATTGAGCCAAATGAAGCGGCACAAAATATGTGCTTCTCGAAATTGAAATGTCAAAATAAATGGAATCGATCTATGAACATCGTTCTTTTTAGGGCGATTAATCGATCTTCGAAATCGGAAAAAAATTACGGATCGATCCGTTCTGAATCGATTTTCTCAGTTGCTAACTGACATCGTCTAAATTCCGTGTAAACGTGTGTTGTACATTATGAATGAATAGTGAGAAGCCGTTGAGAACGTTGATTTTGTGTGGTTGTATAAGTGGGAGTGGGTGATGAGTAAAACCAAAATGCCTGGTTTCGTAGCAGAATGACTAAGTTATGGTGGACGGTGAGTGGAGGGATGGGAGTAGTTGAGAGGGTGGCTGCTGGGCGGGGGAGAAGTGGTAGTGAAAAATTAATAGTTTTGTAGCTAAATAGCAAATAAAAGATTGGGTAAGAAGGGGTGGATGGTGGGTGGTTGGTGAGCATAGAAGGAATTGTTCTGTATTGGAACAACTAGAAAAACGTTGACTTTTAGTTTTTGACTAGGGGGGGGGGGGGGGGGCTAAAATAATTGGTTTTGTAAAAGAATTACTGTTGTAGTGCTAACTTGCTCGTTAAGTGACGGTGGCGGGTTAAATGGTTGTGTTCACCTAAACGAATTAGAATTTTTGGTAAACCGAACATAATTTGTATTAATCATTGACAAGTGCAGTTGTGGTTAATTTTAAAAGAATGAGATTTTAAATTGTTCGCTGTGTATCAGAATGGTAGTGAGCATACTGAAGTAGAGGGTTGGTGGGAGGAGGAGGGGTGGTCTTGAAAAATTAATTGTTTTGTATATAAATGAAAAGAGCAATGTTGACTTTTTGAACGTGAAAAAGCGGTGGTTGGTGGGCGGGTTAGGGGTGTTAGTAAAAAAATGTTTTTGGATCGGAATTAAAAAGACTTTGTCGACGTTGTTATGGGGAATGGTGGTGAACGGGTCGGTGTCCTCCGAATGATACTGAGGAACCTTGGGAATATGAGAACTAAGTTTTGCTTCACTACCGTGGCTTAACGACGCATCCTCAGCACTACCTCAGTAATTCTGTTACAAAACCAAAAAACCCAGTTAGCCAATAACTCAAAGTCAACCCGACATAAGTTATCCAACCACTCAAAGTCAAAGTTTTTCTTGCCATCAAGGTACAAGAGAATTCATTTTCTCACTACAGCCCCTACCCCACCTACCATCCTCCCACGCCCTCCACAGCCATTCTGATAAAAAACAATTCATTTGGCCTTGGCTCTTCTGCAACAACCTACCCCAAATACTTACTAACTAACCCACCTGGATGAAAAACCGAAACTATTACTGTCAATGCGTTAATACAAATTGCAGTTGTTGCTGTTTCGTCATTTCTCAAAACTTTATTTTGGCACAATCCGGTTCGGCACTATTTGTCATTCGTGTTAAAATTCGTAATAAAATTATTATTATATTATATATACACAACCAAATATATATATATATATATATATATATATATATATATATATATATATATATATATATATATATATATATATATATATATATATATATATATATATATATATATATATATATATATATGCTTTCCTAAAAAGAGAATATATTAAAATGAATTTATAAAATCGATTTGATACATAAATTACATGGATTACCTTCTTACCTGAATGAATTTAAGTAGTAGATAAACCTGTCACTGCAGTACCTGAAATGAACAAAAGAATTATAAAGAGTTAGAATTTTAATATAAACCAATAAATGAATTATAAATAAATGAACTGAATTATTCATGCATTTTCAAATTATGAACGTAAACATTACACAGAACATTAAACCAAAGGGGTAAACAAACATTGAACATGAAGCATGCATTGGATTGAATTACAACACATAATTAGGCGACTTACATGCAAATTAAATTGAAGAATTAAATTGAAGTGATGCCAAGTCGTCGATGAAGAATGACACTAGATAGGGACTAAAAAGGACACCTTTTTTAAAAAAAAGTCACCAGATACAAAATAATACATTTTTTTCAAAATTGCTTCCAATATTATATGAGAAATTTTTAAGTAACAAAAATGTAAATACTACTACTCAATAAAATACTGTATTTACCTGAATCACAAGCGTTTTTACCTTTAATTGGTGCTCATTAACTTAAGCGTCGTGTAATTTCTTCATTTCAATTTGTAAAAGGAAAGTGAGGAGAAACAGAGAACTAATAGAATGTGATAAAGTCCTAATTTTGTGGGCGATCCTCTTATCGTAAGCGACAGAAAATGAGTATCGTTAAAAGTTTCAGGGTCCCGCTGGAAAGTCATGAAGTCTCACAGGAAATTGTTCGAGTTATCTTACATATGCGTTAAGCTTAGCAACAAAAGTATTACAGTCGCTAAAAATATATCAGTCACTAGAAAGGTATTCGATAACACCAGATTTGGTACAAAGTCCCTGATTTGGCATTACTGCATTAAAAGTCACCAGAAGTCACCGCGGTAGAAGTTAAAAATGACCAACTTTCAGACGTGTCTGAGAAATAAAAATTCTGTCACTAGGGAGGTGTTCAAAAACACCAGATTTGGTGACAAAATCACTGAATTGGTATCACGGTCCACAAGTCCTTTGCGCACATGCCGAGGTAGAAATTTGTTACTCTGTGTACCGCATATCCACCGACTTCGTTAAGATTCTTGCTGCCGAAGTTAATACCCCTGGAAAAGCTTTACGTTTGTCTAGGTCTGCACTGGTAGTTGCTCTTCTTCGCCGCTCAGCTAAACTTTTGATTTTGCCACTTTTGCTCTGTCGCTGTCCACTGAATTCGAATAATCCAACTCCAACTTCTTGCTACTCGAAACCTACTAGACTTATTGCTGCTAAAAATATAAGACACCCTCACATAGTCAGCCTATACAATTGTCTCCTTCTCGGGCGCTGCTGATTATTTTCTCAACATTCAAGGACGAGAATAAACAAAAAGGTTACAAATGTACATTTATATATATATAATGACATTTTCCACAATTACATGACAAACTTAAGTAAACTGAGCTCGCAAAATGCACAAAATGTGCAGCAAATATTCACTTGACCCGAGTTAATTTTCAAAATCAAAATCAAAACAAACTGCTTGTAAACTCGAGCAACGTAAGAAATATAAAAATTTCTTAACACAATCGGCGTTTCTAATGAAGAAAAAGTAAGCACCTTTGGCTCGTTATCAACAGCAGCACCAAAGGGTTAACTTTTCCTCAGCTGCTGGACGCCTTCGCGAAAAAACGAAAACTAGATGAAACTCCAACACAAAATTTTTAAAAACCGATATCGACAGCTGTATCAAATTATGATCACTTACACTGTCCCACTAACCTTGCGGCCAGTTCACAATTTGGGTCTACTGTTACATGACGCATTCAAAAATTAAATTTTAAATGTCATATGGATTTGTTAGCTTTCAGTTTGGTATAAATTTAAAACATAATTAGAATTCAGTAAAAAATATGGTTTCCCATATTAAGATTACTACGACTGAACCATGAAGAAACAAAAGCTAGGATATTTATTTTCTTGCAACTTCTTGACATGATAAACCACTCCAAAGCACCGAAAGAAGACATTCCGGCTACCTCGATTTTGTTTGTTCTATCGTCCAAATTCTAAGTTTTTGAGGCCATATTTAGAAAGTGCTGCAACGGCCGCAATGATCATATTAATTTCTTCTTCCTATCTAAAGTTCAAGGTTGCTACTTTGGTTTTGGGACAATCAACTCTTATCAGGAAATTACGACTTCAAGTTCATCCCATACCTCGTAAAAGCTCTTATCAATTACGCAACTCTGGTCCTAATTCTTTACTCCGCAACCAAAATAAAAACAAACTCAACATTATGTCCAAATTTATCTTCACGAACATGCTTTTTACTTACAAATTCATACATTTCAATTCTGCACCTACACATTTTGATACAGAATCGGCATGCTAGTACTGAGTTTGAATCCTCAGTGCTAAAATGCTACACCTGAGGTGCTGGTGCTCAGTTTAAAGCCTCATATGACGTCACAAACTCAGCAAAATCCTCTCAGCCAATCAGAGAGCTAGGTGTTGGTGCTGGGTTTGAATCCTCACATTTCTACTTCTTATCTTTGTGGGTATTCTTGAGGGTACTGTGATGATCAAGGATTCTGTAGTAATTCTGGATAAAAGTTTCTTAATTGTTAGGTATAAGAATTGCGTTGTGGTTGGGTATTTGTTGTTTATTTGACCGGCTCATACTGCGCCCGTACTGAGCCTTTTCTTAAATATGAGCGATTTCTGTACGGGTAAGTGTGAGAGTCCAATTCACTTCCTGAAGAAGAACGAAAAGTTGTTTGGTACAAGTTATTCAGTACAAGTTTAGCCATCGATTTTAAGCTAACTTCCAGATGAGCTAGAGAATTAAAAATTTAAACATAGCTCAGAATTGTATTACAATGCAATATTAACTCACTCGTTAGGGGTCCACACATTTTATAGATATTAAAAATGCACAATAATAAATTCTCAGGACTATCTGTATGTAGTTAGGAATCTGTATGGGGCAAGGAGAAATTATTTTATACTTTTTAGTCCGTTTGAAAAATGTGGTATATTAAAAAAAAAATTTTAATAATTTTGTAAATTTAATATAAATTTCATGAATTCTACTCATCGACTTAAAAGCATTAATTAAAAATCTCACCTGAAAAAAATTTACAGATTTATTTTGCCAAAATATCAATTACTAACACCCGGTATATATGAAATATTTTACATAAATAAACTCCAAAATAACAACTCATAGCATTGGTATCACGCCTCCTATATTGCTTCCTAGAGTGATGCAGCACCCTATGAAAATTTAAATCAATCATGTTCTCCACTTAGGGATTTCAACTGCAAAAATTCGCACTCATCGCTACCCTCACAGAATACTTAATATAAGCGAAAAATCCTGTTAAACAATGCAGCGTTAAGCTCTCTCCATATCTATCGGAGTGTGTAATTCAAGATTAATCGATAAACGATTTTAGCTATAAAATTCCTTATCGACCAGATGCAGGACTATTACGAATGAAGCTCTTTCGTAAATCATGAGAACTCCAGATCGAAAGGACAAATAACCTTATCTGCCTTATATGCATTTTGAAGGGGCCCCCGTTTTTCCATTTTGCCATTTCTTGACAGCTGCGATGAAAAGCCGTGGTAAAAGATGAGAATGAAGAAAAAAATAAATTCAGCATTTTATCAGATTCCAGAAAATCCAGCAGAAATGCATGAGAATAGTTATGTAATACGAGGAATTGGTTATATTCAATGATATCATGGAACAGCTTTAAAGGTTTATAAATATAATCCGAACAGAAGCAACAGTTGTTTGATATTAAACTGAAGCTTGAATAGTGGGTTCGTGAAACTGATTTAGGATTCAGTTATGAGTTAGAACCTCACTTTAGATTTTGCACATAAAGAACATTCCAGAGGTCTCTAAAGGTTTCAAAAACTTTTGATAACACCAAATTCGTTAAATGTTTACTTTCGAATCCACGAAACTTAAATTCTCAAATGGAGTAATAATCGGAAAAATTTTCAATTTCATATATGTTGGTTTCTGTTGATTTGTTGATATTGGATGATTTTCGAGGGGTTCCGAAGCATAGGATACTTATAGGGTTTTGTGTGTAATGCTTTTAGTCTAATATTGTTTGCTATATAAAAGTTTTTAAACTCTATATCCGTACCTCAGCGCAAAAGGGTATTAAGTCACAAATTGTAAATTTTACAGGAGATAAAATAAATACAATAATTTATTGTGTTGTACAGACTACAAAGTAAGAAGAAATAATTATTATTTCTACTTGCTTTGTAGCCTGTATAAATCAGTAATTTAAACTTGATTTCGATTACTTATTTATGTGAATAATAATAAAAAAACAACAAACCGGAAAATTTAAATTTTGGACTTAATACCCTTTTGCTCTGAGGTACGGATATACATATTACTGTAGTGAAGGAAAATAAATAGTTTTAATAGCAAAAAGTTAAACGATTTTGGAAATTCGGAATGACGACTGCACCACACTTGATGCTTAAACTTTTCAACTAGAACCCATTGCTAAATGCAAAGAAGTACGGATACAAATGTTTCTCACCCCATACCTAATGTTTGTGATTTCCACAGTTAAGCAGTATTGGATAAACGAACATTTTAAATAAATAAGCTATCATATTTATCCTCAACACAGTTTAAAAGTTAATTATAGAATCTTGGGTAGAAATTTTATATACGATGATTCATATTTCCGCTTATGTTCACTTTGGTACAGCAACAATCAAATGAATGCACTAGTTTAAATACTCATAATAAAAAAAATTAAGTTCATTTCCCTTAATAAATAAATGATGAGAGACATTTAAGCATAGCAGCGTTAGTCACGTTGCAAACAGAATTAAAAAAAAAAACATTTTTTATTTTAATCAGAAAGTTTCATTTCGACTAACACTTGGTTGAAGTCATTTATTCAAAAATAAATAAAATAGTTTTCAAAAAAAAAGTTGAACCGACTTCACAAAAAGCGCTAAAAAGCATAAAATAATTGTTTTTTAATTTTATATCCATTACGACATTTTGAAGTCGGTGCAAATCAAACAAACCAAACAACTACGACAAAAGTATTTAATCGTCATTTCTTATGATCCCGTAAACTGAAACGTTCAGGTAGTATTAGGTATTATTTTCAATTGTGGTACTGTAGTTGTTTTATTTGTTTAATTTGCACCGACTTCAAAATGTCGTAATGGATATAAAATTAAAAAACAATTACTTTATGCTTTTTAGCGCTTTTTGTGAAGTCGGTTCAACTTTTTTTTGAAAACTATTTTATTTTTCACTTTTTAGTGTCTTCTTCTCTATACAACGAAGAAAGAACCATCCAAATCGGTCCACGCGTTAAAAGTTAGTTTTAACCCCCTACCTCACCCCCATTCCAATAAACTTTTTTTCTCATGGTATTAATCAAGGAACATACTCTACCGAACATAAAAGGAATCATCGAAATCGGTCCACGCGTTACGAAGTTACTACCCCTCCCCCTCCCCCACCACCACCATAGGACCAAATTATTCTCCTATTAGCAATGGGAGATCACACTCTATACAACAGCAAAAGAACCGTACAAATCAATCCACGCGTTACAAAGTTAGGTTCCACCCCCCTTCTCCCACCTCCACCCCAGCAACATTTGTTTTCTCGTAGTATCAACCAAGGATCATATTCTATCCAATAGAAGAAGAATTATCCAAATCGGTCCACGTGTTACGAAGTTAGACTACCCCTCCCCCCCACCCACACCTTTCACCATAGGACCAAATTATTCTACTATTAGGAAAGGGGGATCATACTCTATACAACAGAAAAAGAACCATCGAAATCGGACTACGCGTTACAAAGTTAGGTTCCACCCCCGCCCCCCACCCCCATCCCCTCAACATTTTTTTCACCTGGTATCAACCACGGAACATACTCTACCCAACAGAAAAAGAATTATCCAAATCGGTTCACGCGTTACAAAGTTAGAATACCCCCCCCCTCCCCCCACCCTAGGCCAAATTTTTTTCTCGTTTTAGTAATGGGGGATCATACTCTGTACAACAAAAAAAGAACCATCCAAATCGGACCAAGCGTTACAAAGTTAGGTTTCACCCCCACCCCCCACCCCCACCCTACCAAAAATTTTTTTGACATGGTACCAATCGGTGAACATACTCTACCCAACAAAAAAAGAATCATCAAAATCGGTCGACGCGTTACGAAGTTATGCCCGGTCAGACATAAAAAAAAAAAATAAAAAAATAAAAATAAAAAAAAAAAAATACGCGTCGAACTTAGAACCTCTTTGTTTTTGGGAAGTCGGTTAAAAAGTAAAAGCACTTGTTTTGCTTTGTTCAGTAGATTTCCTCAAGGCAATTTACTTTTTGCTACCCGGCTAAAAATACGAGGCTGAAAAATAATAGAATTGCGGTATGACGTCTAAATATTTATCGAAACCAGGCCGAATAAACGCCGACGTATAGCCCTAAATTACACAGAAAACACGCCTAAATATTACCCCTTATCGGTAGTATGTCACCTATGACGTGCTGCTGCAACTTTACCGTATCAGTTTTATGTACATGGGATCTGACAAAGTTTATCAAGTAAGAACGTATTGATTGCAAACACGTACAACAATGAAATTAATGATCCTATGATTACCCTTAAATCAATTGGACATCAATGATACTGAAGATATGAATATTCAGATTTCATAAACAAAGAATTTGAACTTATCCGAAACCGTTTTTGCACAGTTGAAAAAACAGTCTTTTTATTTCATGTAATCTCGTTAAACAACCTTATTTCTTATAAAAGCACTCAAAAAAACTCCCACCTAGCGATGTACAAAATTCTAAGACTTCCAATATACCGGGTGTTTAATAGCGGGTGTGCAAAAAATTAATAATCTGTTAGATCTAGGTGAGAAACGAAAGAAATAAATTGTATGGGAGGAGGAGGGTCTATCTCCCAACTCTCCACCCAGCTATTGGGCTTTGACATTTCAAGCGTACAAAAATCTTTTACCATTCTCAAGTTACATCACGAAACTTACAGCTCATCCTAAGAAAAAATTCTACCTGCCTCCTAAATTGTTTTATGGCAATAACCCTAATTTGAATGGATTAGTAGATCTGGTAGTACAACCCATATTGCAGGTCATAAAATAATTGTTTTGTAAACATTCTCACGGCAAGATTCTAGTTATTATTGTCCTTGGAATGAAAATCCTATGATCTCCAGGTATAAAATGAGATGCAAACGCACGTGATATTTTAAAGAGAGAAGTCGTTTTGATAGTGAGAAGTTGTTTTGATAGTTTGAGAAGTCGTTTTGATAGTTTGAGAAATCGATTTTATAGTTTCATATTTGAAAAAAGTGCAATTTACTAGTGCAGCATACGCTGATATAATCTTCTGTTACGAATTTAGCAACGGAAATTCCCCCGAAGCGGAGCGGGAATAGCACCGGCTGTTGCGAGCTTGGACCGACACTGCTGCTGGATGACTGCCCAAGGCACACTTGACTCTGGATGACATCAACTGTAAGTCAGCTGATGTCAGCCAGGATCACGGCCTCCGCTGGACATTCATCTGTCAGCAGATGCTTGGGCAGAGATGGAGGAGGGCATGCTGGCATCGCTAGCTTTGCGATAGAGAAGGGGGGTTCCAAAGGGGATGCCATCTCCGCCCGCGGTCGCGCAACAAAAGCAAGGAATCATGCCTAAGATGGGAAGGGTGAGACGAACCGAAAAAAAAAGATAAAGAAATAAAAAAAAGGAAAAAGGAGAAAGAAAACCCGAGAAAATGAAACAACAAAAAAAAGAAAAAAAACCAACGAAAATTTTAAACTCAAAAAGACTAAGAGGGAACAAAACAGGAGGAAAAGGATGCAGGCAGGCGTTGCCCGACTTACCGGCTATCATTGGGGGAGTCTGGTGTCATGACTCCCCTTTTCATGGCCCATGCCCCGACCACCCTTGCATCTAGGGAGCCAGCGTCGTCTAGATGCCCTTATTATATACCCTGGAACGAAAGAGGGCCACTCACCCCATTATGAGGGCACCGCCCACCGACGTAGCGATGAATGTAGCCGCCTTAGGGAAGGACGACGAGGACAGAGAGAGAGATAAAAAGAAGAGTTTAAATTAGCTCCATATAAAAATTTTATTTATAGTTTTAAATAAAAACAGAGATACCCCCTCCGTGGGAGGGCACAAGACCGTCTAGCCTAAGGCTAGGGCCTATTTACCCCGTTGCAATGGGGCTCTGATGAAGTCACCTATCTTACTTAAATATACAAACTATACCAATTCTATAATAATCTGCTCAGTAACCTACTGCTATCACCTATCGTATCTTAATATACATCTATCCTATCTTAATGGGCTAACCATACAGGCTCTATAATACAAGAGTTAATAACCTACTGCTATCAAAATAATGCGCATTACTTGTATGATAGGGAGCGTATAAATTTAATAATGTTTTTCCTTTTTTCAAAAAAAAATCTCGTAAACCCTTTTTACGTTTGCCAAAACCTATTCGTCCTTTACTACAACTTCTCTTTGGCGAAGATAGTTCCTATACTTTCCAATACTATACCTTACAAAAAAATCTACGAAAATTCATTGCTGTCTATTCTAAAATGACTGTTTAAATTTTAACTTAGAAAGAATAATTTATTCGAACCACTCGTTCTCTTACACTTCAATGGATTTAAGCAATATTTTATTTTTTTAGACGTAAAAGATTACAGTCAGTAGACAAAATTATCACAATAGCGTGCACAACTTCACTTTTGCGAAGATAGTTCTTATACTTAGGTTGTATAGATAATATAAAAAAATCGTTGTAAATGCATGCTAAAATTCACTTTTGCGAAGATAGTTCTTGTTATTAAATTGTATAGGTAATATCAAAAAATCGTCATAAACGCATACTGAAATTCACTTTTGCGAAGATAATTTTTGTAGTTTTCATAGATAATGCCAACAAAGAAAGAGTCGTCGTTAATGCGGGCAAAAATTCACTTTTGCGAAGATAGTTTCTTGTTATTAAATTTTATAGATAATACAAAAAATCGTCGTAAATGCATGCTGTAATTCACTTTTGCGAAGATAGTTTTTGTAGTTTTTATAGATAATGCCAACAAAGAAAGAGTCGTCGTAAATGCGGGCTAAAATTCACTTTTGCGAAGATAGTTTCTTGTTATTAAATTTTATAGGTAATATCAAAAAATCGTCATAAACGCATACTGAAATTCACTTTTGCGAAGATAGTTTTTTTAGTTTTATAGATAATGCCAACAAAGAAAGAGTCGTCGTAAATGCGGGCTAAAATTCACTTTTACAAAGATAGTTATTGTTATTAAATTTTATAGATAATATCAAAACAAAAATCGCATAAACGCATCCTGAAATTCGTGGCTTGCAAGTTCCTTTTTTCACATTCATCAAATATTATTCGTACCTTCAAGACATCTAAGAATGCCAACAGGTAAACAATTTTTTTCTGTGTTTTGTCTTTTGCTTATTATATTTATAAATTTTAAAATTTCTTAAGGTCTGTCTGTAAGGTCTCTAAAACTCACGCTGTGATGCCCTTATGTGTGGCTATTATGTTCAGCATTGATGATGAAAGTTGTGGTGGTTAAGTTCTACAAGCACGACGCCGCATAACCCCGCCGACATAACGTTATTTTGCGTTCTATTGTAACATAAATATATGAGAAAGAAAAAACAAACGACTCATCCCCTTTTTCCTTTTACAATTTAATTGTTTTGCATTAAGTTTTTGTTGCAACAACAAAATAAGCATTAAGCTTCAATCCATTTACTCTTTAGACCTACCAATCCAAATAAAGAAAAAAAACTGTCGAGCAATTGAGCGAAATTTAGCAGCACTTTGCAATCTTTTTCCCTTGTTTTATTATGTGAGAACTTTTCATGTACCACTTCTCTATCGTTTATTAAGTCTTTTGGGAATTAATGTCATATAAAATGTAATAAAATGCTCCAGTTGTATATAATTGAATTCACCAAGCACTAAACTCTATTCACCAGAGATCTAGTTCACCCGAATTTCCTTTCACGACTCCATGCTAATCTAAGACTCACTGATCTTTAGAAATAAAACAATAACAAATTTAGGTAATGAAAAGCACTAATCGACACAATTTTCCGAAATTAAAAAAATTTGCCTAATTATATGGACACTTGCATCTGTCCAAAACGAAGTTATAACGCCGACTGCCCAAACTCTTCGCGCCAATCTCATCCGCTGCCGGCAGCAGTCACGCACACTCTCGTGCCATCCCGCTGCTCCCATATCCACTTTCATGCTCAAGCAACGGCGTAAACGGTTTTGCTCTTTTCAATTTACGCCAGATGTTCATTTTAATTGCAAATCTGTTGCAATTTTGCAGCTTTGACGTGAAAAGAATTCTATTTTTAGAATTATTATTGCAGCCAGGCCGTTTTTGGTTGAATTTATATATTCTCTTTACAGGCGGCTGAGGATTCTTATTGGAATGTAACATATTGACGATTTTAAGCAATTTTGGGCGGGAGCCGAGGATTTTTATCAAAATAATTTAATTGACTTAAATTATTTTCTCGGCTCACCTTACAGCGATTTGCGAGCTTGAGGCGTTTTTTTAAACGTATTTTCCGCGCTGCCTCCGATTATGCCCCTGTTTATACCCGTAGGTATTTTATTTTTTTCCAGGTGTTTTCAGGTATGAAAATGTTGCAGGGGGTCTTGGATTCGGCTATAGGAGCCGAATCTTCTGAATATTAATGCAGCTTGGTGCAGGGCCGGGGCTTCGTAGAAATCAAGGACATAGCATCCTGACTTGCACCTGGTGCAGGGATTCGGCTTATATAGCCGATGGTCAGGTGATCCTGGACCACTGTAGGTGCCGCCACATAGCGACCATAACACGGCGATTCCCAGAAATAAGGCAACCGTCGAGAGGTGTTATTCAAAGAAAGTTTCAAAAGCTTCGAGAAACAGGAAACGCTAATACACTTTCGACACAAGCGGGGGTCAATGTTACACTAATTTCATCAGAAATGGAGGAGACAATTCTCGCGGCAAACAAAACTGATCCAACTACAAGGACAAGGCGCATAATTTATAGCGTAGGTGTTAGTGCAGCGACGATATAGAGAAAATTACGAAGAGATGGACTCCATTTTTTCCACGTGACACCCGTAGAGGAACTTCTGCCGCAGGACAAAATAAGCCGTAGAGATTTCTTTAATTGGATGCTTGAAGAAGATTTTGATGACTCCCAAATTTTAACACAAAGAACAAAAAGATCAACACTTTAGGAGGCGGGTAGAATTTTTTCTTAGGAGAGCTGATATGAGCTGTACGTTTGGTGATGTAACTTGAAAACGGTAAAAGATTTTTGTGAGCTTCAAATTTCAATCGAAAGAGAACACATAAGCCACTATTTTTAAAATAAATTTTTTTTAAAACTATTAGCAGTAAAAAATAAATTACACAGTCAATAGCAAGATTGTGTTACCCCTGTCAACTTTAGAAGATATGCATGAAAATGCAAGACTAGTTTTTTCATCGTAAGAAGTGTTCAAACCCCTAGAGCTGGTAGGGATAAAGCCCCCTCCCTTCCATTAAATTTTTTTCGTTTCTCACCTAGATCTACCAGATCCTTAATTTTTGCACACGCGCTGTGAATATTCTGAAGTTTTTTTTAAAAGGAATAATGCATAATGAATTGACATCGAAAACAAGCAAAATTTTGTATGGAAATAGGAACAAATTTTCTGACAATGTATGACGAACTTCCATTCTGCTATTGCCAATATTATGGTATGTTTTCGGGCTGTTTTCATTGCCAATATAATATATCGACATTGCAATAATGTATCGACTGTTTGTCGGTTTGTTTTCAGCCGCTAGTAATATTTGGGTATTTTTTCGGCTTTAAATATACTCTTAGATTGTTTTACAGCGTCTTTTCGGTCTAAAATTTTCATCTGGATATCTTTATGAATATATCCACTTAGTACTACGTAATTATGAGCGTTATCTTTATTGATGATGTTCAGTTATACATTTCCGGACATCTTCAACTTATCTTTGGCGCTATATACCGCGTAAGATCATCACGCCCTCTTAGCTAAATGGGCTCAAGGTACTGACTTTCTGTTAAATGCAAGCAAGTCAGATGCTATTATTATCTATAGAATTGAATTGGATACGTCCTCTTTTTCATGTCTTTGGCAAAATCGTTATACCTTTCATGAATTCCACCAAAAACCACGAATTAATATGTATTAGGTCTTTAAAACTTACCTTATCACTAACATTTACACCTTTGGAAGCTCATATGATGTTAGTGAAAACACTAACAGTTCCTTTGTTAACGTACTGCTGTGAAGGTTTTGGTGGATTGGACTTAATTTCTTTACCCAAGCTCAATGTTACATACTTCTAACACTGCGGTTCATTATTTGTTGATTTGTTTTTTAAATCGAACTAGGAATGTACTTTTGACAATTATTTAAAATTTTGTACTATAATGCTTTTTAAAAACCTGCCCCTGAACTGTAAACTAAGTTTTTCTCAATCAATCAGAACACTTTCACTAATTATACCGCGATTTAATTTTCTGCCAAGTGAACACGAATTTTTCGTCCAGTCCGTTAAGCTCTCAGGAATAGGATCGCAACTTTGGACCTAATTTATTAGAGTATTAGTGTGGCCGCCTAAAGCCGGGCAATTGCAGAGGAGATGGAGTATGGTTTCCTCTTCGTCTTCTCCTTGGCAACTCCTACAGAAGTCATTTAAAGGCGCGTCAAGTGTATTGGTGTGTCTACCTACCGCAAGATTCGGTCAGGTCTGTCGGGTAATAAGGCTGTGTTCTCTCTGTCATCTAACATTCGCAATCCTGAGGGATGCTTGTGTATTTTTCAGCTTGCGTGTGATTTCTGATAAAGCTGATGATTTACATCCGAGTCGTGTTACCCGGAGTGTCATCATGCTGCGGTACCCAAATGAAGCGTACGTTCAGATGCTCAGCCATGTCGTTCAAGGTTGAGCTATAACCGTTTTTGACATCTATAGGCAGCATTAAGTACTTCGGACGGTCTACGGCTACCTTTCAGTCTAAAAAATACTGCAATAGTCAGGTAAGCGAAATGAAACGACTTGGTCCAGGAGTTCCGAAAAGATGCCACCACCCACTCTGCCTTCCAATTTGGAACTCTCAATGTAAATATGCACTACTGATTGGAGTGTGAGCAGTCAGTACGCTTCCCAGTTCGGACTGGGCTAAGCCTAATGACAGACGAGGAAGCGGTTTTCTTCCTCCACCGTTAGGAGGTGCAGAATTGTGCTGAGGGCTGTCGACCGTCTCTTTAATGTACACATCTATAAGTCTCTGCAGGGTTTTTAGCAGAAGTGAGGTGAGAATTAACGGCCTTAATTCGTTAAGTTTACAGTGTGAGACCCTCCCACTTTTAGGTATGAAGACTACCTCCACCTTCATAAACGAGGGTGGAATGTAGGTTTGGTTAAGGCACGCCTCGTAGATGACCGCCAGCTACGAAATATAGATCATTGTAGGCTTGGTAGTACTTGAAACTGCATATCACCCATTTCAGCTTCTTCTTATTGAGGAAGTAGCTGAAATGGGTGATGCTGTACGGGGCGTGAGCCGTTGTTCCCGCGCTACCCGTAAGCGTGCCCGCCGTTCACGCATCCGTGTTGACCCTGCTCCGCCGGCTGTATCTTCAAATGCCGAAACTCATGGTTCAGGCTCAAGCTCTGTGCGGGCTGAGGTGAATGACTGTCTGCCTCGCCCTGGTGTCACCACGTTGAAACCGGCACAGCGGTTGAGATGTATTTTTGTGTCTTGGGTTCAGCCAGATACTTCTGAGGCCGATATCTTTGGTAACATCTCTTCATGGGTGTGTGTTCCTGGCGGTATGATCGCCTGTAGGAAAATCAGCCCTACTCACGGCCACGTTTACCGCACATATACCGCCTCATTTAAGGTATTTTTTCCGGACGGGTTCCATCGTTTGCGAGTTCACCCATAGAGCCCGACCGGCTCCGGCTTCGCTGCCAAAAACTTGCCAGTCGGATCTCTTTCCATTATGCCAACGTGCCCGGATTGCGATCTAAAACCGCGCTGCTTTTCTCCTCTTCCTGTGCGTCCGATGCCGATTTTATCTGCCGGACTGAGACTTGGCTTTGTTCCGGGATTTCCGACTCTGAGCTTTTCGGTCCCCAGTTTTAGGTTTTTCGGCGGGATCGCTACCTCTCCGACCCTCGTTCTCTTGTCAGTGGTGGGGTCATGTGTGCGATCGTCGAGCTTTTGTGCGTCGTCTTGAGATTCCCTACCAGAAGCCTATTTGTGTTGACTGTTTATATTCCATCTTGTTCACCTTCCGCAGAGTACGAACTGCTTGCTGCGTCTATTGACAGTTTGTCCGATTCCTTACTTCCGTTACTTCCGATTCCTTACTTCGGACTCTGTAGCTTCTTCCGGATTGGCTCAATGCTGCGATGTTCCTAATGATTCGAGTAGGTTTCTTGACCCGGTGTTTTCGTCTGACCCTGATGGCACGATTGTGAGGAGATGCATGGTCCCTCTGGTTCCTGACTAGAGTCATCACCCTGCCCTTCTAGTCACCATGTGCTTCAACTCCCCTGCTGCATCTCCTTCCGTACTCGGTGTCTTCTGCTTGACCTTTAAACGCGCTGACTTCTCGTGCATTGACGACTGGTTACTTTTCTGTGATTGGTCACGCGTGTTGGCAGAGCGTGACGTCGATCTGGCTGCGAGCGCTTTTTATGATGTTCTTTACCTGTTTTACCCGATATGTTCCTATTAGCATATCTAGGTCCAGATCCCCTCATCTGTTTCGTTCCTGGGTTGATGGTGCCTCACGACATCTGCCGAAATTGAGGGGGAAAGCTTGGAAAAGGTTTTGTACGTCAAGAACTCATGATGACTACTTGGCGTACACTGACCTTTGCCACCGTTTCTCTGCCCGTCGGCGGGACTTCTATGCCGAGAACCTGTCTAATATGAGAACTACGTTATCTAGCGACCCCAAATTGTTCTGGAGATTTATTAACTCGAAGCGTAAATGTGACGCCCATCCGTTCTCTTTGAGGTACTGCGACTACGAGAGTGACAATGCTCCGACAATTTCTATTTTTTTGCTGATTTTTTCTGAACCTCTTTCTATGATTCCCTCTATGATATTTCAACTTCTGATGTTACCCACTTGACGCGGATCCCGCCTACCTCCCTTGAGCCTAAAGATTTAGTATTTGACGATCAACACGTTGCTGAACACTTATCTAGTTTGACGAAGGGCTTTACGGGTAAATAAACTAATCACAACTCTACAACCACCCCTAAAAACGTTAAACGCATATACGACCAGACTTAAACAACTGTTGTTCCTTTGCAAAGAAGCTGCTGACACTAAATACGGCAATGCATCATCCACAGTGAAGACTCAGTTAGAGGACTTCGCTTAAAACGCACTAAAAAGCGGAGTACGTAACCAGCATTTGTGCCAGTATCTCCTTACAATAGGCGATTCTACAGTGGACGAGCTAATACAAAAGGCGCTAGACATGAGAGCGCCCTATCATACAATCCCCAATTTCACAAAAGCCAACATTACCTCACACATAAACTTATGACACACTCAGGGACCAGCCCGTTAGCCCATGGTCAAATAAACTTTTTACAGGTACCCCCTAGGACAGAACCACTAAATTACCAAAATCAACACTACACTCCGAACCAATCACAACGCCCTCCATTTCAGCAAAGGGACCACAGGTTTGGAAACAGACGACTGAACCCCAGTACACCGGCACAGAACATTACATGTAGCTTTTGCATAAAAACAAGGTCATACGTACTTCGACTGTCTAAAGCGCAAAAAGACACCTTTCTGCGTGAATTGCAAAAATTATGGGCATGATGTTCGCGATTGCCGAACAAATTTTTCCGCTAGAATCCAAGATACAAGCCATGAAAGAAGGCCCCCAAGATAAAACAGGCCTACCTTAGAACAACGACCCTCCGGCGGCCCCCGAGTGTATAACATAAGCCTCAAGTGTAATTTCTGTGGAAATGGGAGTCTCAGAGTCAGGGAAACGACACACAGTCGACCCAAAACTCCCAGGCTCGATTATAAACCCTCCGCAAAACAAACAAGGGTCACCTCAGACGCCCAAGACTAGAATCTCTACCGCAAAACTTCCATTGGACATCGGCCTGCAGGGCCAAACGAAATTAGTAGTGGATACTGGCGCTGAGGTTAGTATTATTAAGAAAAAGGCATTACAGTCCCTCGGCGACATCAATACCGAGGATGTGTATTCACTACAAACGCCGTTTGGTACTGGAAAAACCTTGGGAAGCTGCCAGGGAAACATAACGCTGAAGCACAAAATACCCTGCAATTTCTAAGTCATTCAAAACCTTCCAGGTCTCACGGACGACGGTTTGTTAGGAAATGACTTCCTAGCGAAGAATTGTAATGTTGAAGGTCCAAATATGGCGCTCCGGTTTCCTCGCACGGAAACTAACCTCGAAGAGTTTGCTATACCCCTAACATTAGCATCGGACGAAGCGTGTTCACAGAACGCAGTCGAAGAAGAAACACTAACAAGTAGGACGGAGGCCTCAGAGGTCAAGCTGTCTACTTGCAGTGTCCTCAAGGCATCTCAATTGGAGAATGCTGGCTGTAGCACACAAGAACACCACTCGGATAAAAGAACTACCAAAGATCCGGCTTGAGAAATAAGGCAGCACCAGATAGTCTTAGACTAACCTGTTTGCATACCAGCAAGATCCCAGATCGTAGTCAAAATTCCGTTGCAATTGTCTCAAGAAATGCTCTGTCTATCCCGGGATAAAGACGATGGAGTCTTCCTGGCAAATAGCTTACTCTCATCGGGAATCCAGGTAGCGCCCATTGGAATTTTCAACGCTAACAATTTTCAAGTAGTCCTGACAAGCCTCGACATAACGCTTGTCCACACTTAAGACTACACCGTCATCCCTATCGCCAACGGATCGGATCAAACAAAACTAGATGAAACTACACCAGAACAAAGAGAGATACGGCCCATGAGCCGGAATAATGGCGCTGACCAACCCCACAAAAAGTCTACTCTAACCGGTCACAAAGACCCAGTAGCCTAAGTGCGGAAGAGTCATCTGCCATAACGAACGAACAGCTCCGAGAAATGTCGGATAATGGCATAGTCCAACCGAGGAAGAGTCCCTGGAACTCACCTCTCTTAGTCGTCCCCAAGAAAGCGGGACCTGATGGTGAAAAAAGGTGACGCGTCGTCGTCGACTTTCGCAAACTTAACGAAAAAACGATTGGCGACGCCTATCCGCTACCTCATATCGAGGACATACTCGACCAACTAGGTCATTCCCGATACTTCACTACCCTTGATTTGGCCAATGGTTATCACCAAGTATTAGTCGACCCCAAAGATAGACCAAAGACAGCTTTCAGCACAAACTATGGACACTAGGAATCCAAGCGTATGCTGTTCGGGCTCAAAGGAGCCCCGGTTACCCTCCAACGTCTAATGAATTTCGTATTAACAGGTTTACAAGACCTGGAATGCTTTGTGTGCCTAGATGACATAGTCATCTACGGGAAAAACCTGGCGGACCACAATCAACAGCTCCGCAAAGTCTTCGACAGACTGAGAGAGAACAACCTGAAACTGCAACCAGAGAAATGCCAGTTTCTAAGATGAAATATTGTATACTTAGGCCATAAATGTTGACGCCAGCAGTGAGACCTTAGGAGCTGTCCTCTCCCAAGGAGAAGTCGGACGTGATCAACCTATTGCCTACGCCAGCCGTACACTAAATAAAGCTGAACGCAACTACTCTACAAAAGATAAAGAGTTGTTAGCCATAGTCTGGGCCACCCGTAACTTCAGATGTTACCTACAAGGTCGAAAATTCACGGTTTACACAGACCATAAGCCTCTCAAAGGCGTTTTTAACGTTAAAGACCCAACTTCCCGCTTGGTGAGATTTGACCACAAGCTTTTCGAATTCGATTACAAATTCGAATACAAACCCGGAAAATATAGTACAAATGCCGACGCACTTAGTCGCATCCCGCGGGAAGAAGCCGAAGACAACACTCTCCTAGTAAAGGCCCAAGCTCACCATAAAATGGATTCAGACTCGGAGGAAGAAAACGGTGCAACTCTTAAAAATCGCCTTAACTGCAACGCGGTGACCCGGGCTCAAGCAAAAGAGCCAAGAGCCCCGAAACGCGGACAGCCTCGTTGAGCAACCAGGATAACGAAACAATACAAACCAAACAAAAAATACAGCCCATAAACCCACCAGGTAAGGATCCAGACATAAACAAGCCAAAAAACCCTGAAGTTATTACAAACCCCGAAGACATCAGGACAATCTTACATGACTACCACGATTCTCCTTTCGGTGTCCACCAGGACGTTATAGAAACATACAGGCGGATTAAAAAAAGCGTTGGTGGAGACACATGCTTGTGTGACATAAAGAAATACATTAAGCGGTGCTCCAAATGCCAAAAGATGAAAACTTCACCACAATTCCGAAGCCGATGGTTATAACGGACATCACAGAAAAACCATTTGACAAGGTCTACCTTGACATGGTAGGTCGACTTGAGGAAACAGAGTCCGGAAATAAATATATCTTAACGTTCCAGGACTACCTTACAAAGTTCGTCGACTGGTATGCCATACCAAATGGGGAAGCTATCACAGTGGCGCAAATTCTCTTTGACGCAATAGCAACGCGCTATCGCATCCCCAACGAATTGTCACCGATCAGGGAAGCAATTTTCTGAGTGATTTATTCAAACAGGTACGAAGGGGTGCACGAAGGGACGAAACTTACTCCCATGGACTGCCTTTACGGCTTCACAGCGGATGTTCCCTCCTACCTTAAGCGAGACCCAGAACCGGTGTATAAGCACGAGAGCTATTATCACATATTACGGAATAAGCTTCAAAAATCTTATGCAACGGCTCGAAAAACATATTGGCCAGCAAACAACGCTTGAAAGATTACTAGACAAAATTATTCGCCCTATATCCTTGCATATAGGAGACAGGGTCCTCCACAAGAGCGAAAACAGAAAACATAAACTCTCCCAAGACTGGATAGGACCTTATTTGGTAACCGGCGTCCCCAGCTCAGTACTCAGAGTACTTTTTGAAGACTTGGGAAGCCTGATGGTGTATCATGACACTTGAAACTTCATAACGGAACTGGAACTGTCCGAATTGGAAAACCACACTATGTTGGCGGAGCGAGCAGAGCTTTATGTACACCAACTCTGTGGAAATCATTCATCAGCAACAGGCCTGTGCGAAATGCAGAAAAAACATTTCCATGCGCTGATGGAGAACATAAAAAGACGTACCAACATCATCAAGGAAGCAGTACCGAAATCCCGAAAACCCAGATAATATTCGATGGTATAGGAAATGCCATGCATTATCTCTTCGGAACGATGGACAGCGGAAACGAACGCGAGGTATACAGTCGCTTGGACGAACTCGAAACGAATACCCAAGCACTCGCCGACCTAGAGAAATAACAGATTAGCGTGGTAAAGATAACCTTTGACAGAATTCAGAAACCCTTAACGTCACTGGCAGAACGTCAAAGGCAAATAACTCTTCAAATGAATAATCTGCACAACTTGACGGATGAACTACAAGCTAGACAGTTAAGACAGGAAATTACTTCTAGTATCCTCCTCCAAATGGTCGAACACGAGTTTAGACAGCAGATCCTATTAGATATAATAGTATCAAGTAGGAATAACCAAATCCATCCATTACTAATTTCCAATAATCCATACGCAAAATAACCATTCACTTATCCCAGAGATTGCTTACTCACATATATCAAGTCAAATACATACCCGGTAATTTTTACTACTTAAACCATCAAATATCCATCAATATCAAAAGGTGTCCAAAAACATAGAAGAAGATACATATATTGGCAGACTAAACACCCCGATAACGAAAGCAACCATGTCCACTGAATGTGTTATCAAACTATTATTTAACCCGCTAGAAGAAAACCCCAGATGTTAATTAAGGGCACAATTAACCCCCAGGGATACCCTTATCAAATTAAAAAGACCGAATACTTAGTTATATTCTTTAGCCTCCCCAACAATAGTGCATATCATCTGTGCCCGACGGTTACTCACTAACGGCCTAAGTAGACAAGACATATTAGTAATTAGCGAACCCTGTCAACTACAAATAGTCCCAAACTTTATATATTACGAGGCAAAAAATTATCATCCCTTAAACATCTCCCAACCGCATTACTTCCCAAACACAAACGAAACTAAAATAGAGTTGGAAAATTTCATGGCACCACTACCGGAACCACACGCACAGGAACACTTCTTATTGCTCCTTGAGAACAATACGAACCAACTAATACACCAAGGCACAAAATCCCTAGACGAGATTCGCACCCAGGTAGAGAATGTTCGCATTAACATTAAGGCCAAGACACGCAATACTTTATCCACCACTTCCTTATCTCTCTCAGGAAAACTGCTACTGGTAGTAACAGGATTTATTATAATTAAGCATGTGGCCCCTAAAGTCGGGCTATGGATCAGCCAGCGAAACTCACCGCCTTCTTATAACGATGTACTAATGCAACCAATCCAAACGATCCCCCAAAAAACAACAACCAAATCCCAAACACTCCAAAAAACACAAACACTTCAAAGACCGCAAACGCTTCCCAGAGTTAAATCCATTCAACTCGTATAGAAGAAAATATAACAAAGCAACAAACTTCATAACTTTTAAATGCTATTTTTTCCCCCAATGAAAAAATATATCCTATATTAACAACAGTTGTCCATTATAAAGACACCAATTCAATCTTATTACCGCCAGCACGACCAAATACAACACTTTTTTTATCCCCTTCTTACCCGCAGTTTAAGTTCAAAAACAAAAATTCTCCAGATTTAAGTTCAAAAACAAAAATTCTCCAGATTTGATTTTCCCAAAAACAAAAAATTTTCTAAGTTGAAATTCACCAACACCATATAAAAATATAATCAAATTCCGATAAGTACATCGCCTTGCTCAAGGTCTATCGGTGCTTGAACTTGATAAAGTCAGTAAGTGAGAGGAAACAGCTCTCACACACACGACCAAAAGCTTACCTAATGTTTAACGACTGAACGGAAGTTATACGATCAAGAGCGAAAGCTCAAAGGTTTCAACCTTGATCAAAAAGATCAATCAAATAAACAGGTAATTGGTCGTGGGTAAAAAGATCTAATGTGTGTTCAGTAAAGAAAAAAAACGCAGTGGTGGAAAGATAAAAATTAATTTAAACTATGTATTTGTAAGTGAAAAAATAAAATTAGTATTTTCGAGGAAGCCAGGATAGGTGATTAAGTAGTGTGAATCGTCATCTAAGGTACAAAGTTAATTTTAATTGATAATTAGTTGATTGTTAGTGTATAAATATAAGGTTAAAGTGTATCCCCAAAGCGGGTTTGAATAGAGCTAGTGTTTAAATAAAAAGATTTAATTAATCCGAGTAGTTTCACGTTCGCCAAAGAATAGTTAACAGCTGATGACATGAAAATAATTAAACATATCTCCTCCACAACCGACTCTCTTCCTTTCCAAAAAGACATCGATTCGTTCACCACATGGTGCATGAAAAACTTTCTTGAGCTTAATGTCTCCAAATGCCAATCCATCTCTTATTCCCGCAAGCGTCTTACCACCACCTCAAGAATCTACATGTTAACCAACTTACCAGTCCCTATTGTTACCTCTTTGTGTGACCTAGGAATAATCTGTGATGGCGAACTCAATTTCCGTTCGTTCCCATATTGATAGCACAATTAACAGAGCTATATCTCCTTCGGTAGACCTCTCCTTGAATATGCCAGCCAGGTATGGTCACCTACACAAACAACCCACATTAACAGAACTGATACTGTCCAGCGTAGTAGTTTCATTCGCTTTGCTCTATGTGATCTTCCGTGGGTAGACAGATTCAACCTTCCACCTTATGAAGACCGTCTGAAACTGATCGGCTTACAACCCCTAAGTAAACGTCGTGATGTTTCCGACATTCTCTTTATTCATCAGTTATTAGCTGGTGCCATAGACTGCCCTATATCTATACCAATTCTCGCAACCTCAGGTCCACTCCCCTTTTCCGACTCGAACGCCATCGCACGAACTACGGTCAACGAGAACCAATTACCAGGATGCTACGAAAAGTCAACGACCTTCCCTCCTTTGACTTCCATCTGAGTAAATCATCCCTTCACAAAGCCTTATATCTTGATCCCGTCCATCTTGATCGCAGTTCTTAATTCTTCTTTCTCCTAGTTTGTATTTACCATAATCATAGCTCATATTGTAGCTTACACTATCTGTTATGACTTATTATCTATTTATTATAGCTTGTAGTATTAGTATTATATTATAGCTTGTATTATTTATTTTTTATTTTTTATTATTATGTTATAGCTTGCAGTAAGCTTAAATAAATAAATAAATATTTTCGTTCTGTTGGCCAGAAAAACAGGCGTTCGCTTTATCTAGAAGATTTATATTTTCTGCTCTCGTTTTGCATATAAGCGCTACCAGGGCTGAGTGAAATAAATGTAGGTATAATACTGTAAATTCAGCTCTGGTGTTTCATGTCTCATTTTTACTTAGGTATGTCGTGAATGATAACCTATTGCTATCATATTTTTATAAAAAGGAAAAATTATCTATTCTGTTACTTTTTTCCTGTTAGTGAATGCACGCACACAAGAAGTGTTTTTTGCTTTAAAATTTTGCGAGGTTATCGAATTTATTTGGGAAAACTGCCTTCTATGAAATACTTGTTCGTTGGTTAAAAGTGAAGATGGCAGAACAGAAATCGTCGACAACCGAATTAAAAGCATTAATAGAAAAACAAACATCGTCGATGGCTGAGTTAAAGGAATCGTTAGAAGAACGGAAATTGTCGAGTAAAGGGTCAATAAAGGAACTGAAGAACTCTATGAAAGAACAAAATGGGTATACCGAATGCGATGTGGAAAAGAAAATAGGAGAACTGAGGTCAGAGATGGAGAAAAGGTTGGAAAACATACATGTTTCTGGACATTCAATAAAGAAAAATTTTGACGAAATCAGAAATGAATTGGTAAGCGTCAAGAAAAGGCATACATCAATTTTATAAACAGACGTGACTGTAAATAAAAGACTTCATTTTCCAACGTTTGACGGTCAAAAACCATGGCAGGCATATAGACTACACTTCGAGACAGCAGCAGCAGTAAACTTCCGAACTGAGGAGAAGAAAGTAACAGTTTTAATCATGGCACTTAGAGGTGCAGGAGCAACATTATTACAAACTATAGCGGTAAAGCAAAAATACAGTTATTCTTCTTTGGTCCAAGCATTACAGTTGTGGTACGGAAACCAGCACATCCCAAAGGTTTACCGTCTTCAGCTGCGGAGGTGTTTCGAGAGAAACTCGACCACGTTAACGGCGATGGTTCAATCAGGAGGAAGAAATGAAAAAAGAAGTGTTCCAGAATAAAAATGAGTTAGACCATATTAAACGTCTGAATGGGAATGTGTCACAAGATGAGAAGTTTGCACATGTACGAAGCCTGACCATTGTGCCTACATTGCGAATCGGATATTGGAAGATTTCATGCTGGGAAATTGTCCTGAGGAATCGTGCTGGGGAAAATGAGATCTTTCAACTACGATGGAAATTGAAAAACGCAGATAAATGCATTCAAAGTCTATGTTCTCAACAGGTGTAGTTTTCGTGATCTACATCTGTTCAGTCAAATCACCTAAAAAGAAAAAAATTTTACAAATTGCATTTGAAATATAAATGACACAAATACTTACCTGAGTACCTGGAAGTTCCTCAGGTAGCAATGAATTAATAGTTACCTGAAATAAAAGATAAATTGAATTAAATAAAATGGTATGAATTTACTTAACCATTAAAAAGGTTTGCACAAGAAATTGCTGGATTTGTAAACAAATTTCTTAGCGAACCAACAACAACAACACGGGCAAAGAAAGACAGAAAATTTACATTAAATTTCACGCAATACCTACAGCTGAATAAATTATTGCAACAAATACATAGTAAGGGACACAATTATGATACAAATTTGTCCAACTTACATGCATAACAGGTAAAATTCGCGAAATACATTCACCTGTGACAGTTGCCGCACTTTTTGATAATTGTTGAAATTTAACAAAACTAATCGAACTACACGATCAAATTAATAATTTACAACACAACACTGTGCGATGATAAAACTTACCTGTATTATTACACATAACACAATAAAAACACTCGATAACATAACCTCGCGACACCCGCAACATGAAAACCGCGAACTGACAACTTTATGTTCAGCAAAGACCTGTCACATCAAAACGAAGTAATTTAGCGGTGTTGCCAGAATTAACGTACATTGCGTAATTTTCGTTTTATTTGTGAAAGAGAAGTAAGGTCTAATAAGGAGTGTTTTCGATTTTGCCACCGAGACATAACACCGGGGACAACTGGAGTTATTGTGACCCTGCACCAAAGTGTCATCTGCTTCCAAGTGCGAAACCCTGTGTTCGAGTTTATTAGTGCCACCCGCTGTCAAATTGCAATTGAAAATTATGGAGATTAATAAAAAATCAGCAATTTCAGCAATTATATTTATTATAATTATTGGTTGGTTGGGAAAGAGTAAAGATTTTTCGTTTTTTCTCGTTTTTATTATAACAGGGCAGTAAAAATAATTAATTAAATATAAAAAATCGTAGCGCACAAGCACAATGCCAGTTATTTTTACTCATCTACTTCATTTGTGTACGTAGTGTCACAGCTGTTCCTGGTCCAAACCAGGGGCAATCGGTGCTAGCACCAAGGGCAAAATGTGGCAAAAACGAACAATCCGAAGCAAAACTCGAGTCATGGCACCGCAATCTCGAACATGCATTTGCTTCTTCAAGGCACAAGGGTTAACACCGAAGCAAAATCGAAAACACCCAAGGATAGAAAGGAAATACGTTCCACAGCAAATATTGCTTAAATATGGCCGCAAATTTGCCAGTCCGCCATGTTATAGCAGAGTTTAATAATTTGCAAATATTTTAAAATTTTTATTGATATTTAAACCACAAGGAAATAGAATCAAACCCAATTATATATTTAATTAATTGGTGACATTTGTTCGAGTGAAGAAATTAAATATTATGAGAAATTCGCATTATTGATGTGGAATTAAAGGAAAAATGGCGATTCTGGGGCTATAAAAGGAACTGTCTACAAGGCTCTCGTCCTCTTTAGTCTTTTTGTATTCAACGAGAAAGGTCATCGGTAATAAATTGGCATACAATTTGCTAAATGCTCAAGGTTGGGCATTGCAATTTTATATGAAATTTAATCATTTTTTTGTGAACTTAATCTTTTTTTCAGATATTTTTTCCTTTTCTTAATTTTGTTTTTTATCTTTTTTATTTAATATAATTTGAATTTTATTTTTGTCTTTAAAGTGAATTATTAAAGTGTGAAAATTGGTGTTAGATTTAAGTTAGGATATTTAAATAAAATTGAATAAAAGCTCACAAATTGTGTTATATATTTGCAAATTTTTACTGAATAACATCAATCCTATGAAAACCGAAACTGCAGATTGCGAATCGGACATTGGAAGATTTCGTGCTGGGAAATTATTCTGGGGAATTGTGCTGGGGAAAATGAGATCTTTCTTTCAACTACGATGAAAATTGAAGAACTCAGATGAATGCATTCAAAGTCTACGTTCTCAACAGATGTTGCTTTCGTGATGCTACAGGAAACTTCAGACCCATAACAGTCAGCGAATCTAGAGGACCAGCAACAAATAATTTGAGATAGAAGCAGCAAATCACCGAAGCAAGAGAATGACTGGAAGACCAACGAAGATGTATCTGTATCCCGGTAAGAAACTGTTCCAACGGAGGAAGTGCACGAGGTTGTGAAGAGACCAGTTTGTATAAATAAAGTTAAATGTTATATAAGTGAAAAAAATACTATAAAAAAATTTTGATAAGTCAGTTTTGAGCTAAGCAGTGAAGTGAATAAAAGCTGTGATCATTTCTGAAAAATAGATAAATGAAAAGTAGCGATTTATCTCAATAAAAACCTTATTTGAATAATAGTTAATTCATTATACGTGAGAAAAACGATTAAATTTATCCGTCATTCTTGAATTAATTCGAATTAAAAGTGCTCATGTCTGATAATCATGATTGCGATATTGAATATTTAATTTATTTTAAGATAATGCCAAAGCTCAGGGGACGCAATATGATGCTAAAACGCAGCCTTGGCAGGAAAGGAATTAAGGTTGAGGGTGTTCAATTTCAAAGGATGTTTTTAGGACCAGAATTTAAAAGAGTTCAAAATAATCCCATTCAATCCACTTTAGCAAAAAAAAAACAAGTAAAAAGAAAATGTAGGATTCGAACCCAAGTCAACAAAAGCACACTCCAATGTTTTAAGCCACTGCGCCAATATTCACTTTATGCTGTTCTTCAAAGAGAATAAAACCCACTATGTCGATATAAATTCACTGTTTATTATCACCTCCAATTTTACACAATTCAAAGGTTAATTAATTTAACTATGTTCAATTCAAAATTTCCAAAATACAACAACAAAATTTTCAAGGTAAATTCAAAGTTCAAAGCTAAAGCTCACACGACGAGGAAAATGATTTCAAGAGGTTTTTGCAATTTCACTTAAATTCAAACTGATTCGATTTTAAATTTAGATTTCAAGAATACTTAGATATCGAAGGAACGATTTCAAAGGTTTCGCGACGCCGATTTCTACTTGACTGTGATGAGAAGTCGAAACGAGAATCCCTTTAGGTTCTCGGATTAAACAAAAATTACCATATTTGGTAATCTAAAAGGAAAAGTAACTTTATGTTCTAGAAACATTACCATTTATGGTAATGTTTCCTTTCACATTTCCCCAACTATACTTTCTTTTTATAGATGTTGTCTGTTTCCAATTTTGAATTCGCCCAAAGTTATCGACAGATTTCGGCTTGCATTAATTTTAAATGTTGGCGTCAATGACTAACAATATAAGTCAAATAAATGTCAAGTGGACGAGATGATTGGATTGAAGGTAAGTTTGTGATTATTGATTAAATGTTATTGGTTATATTGGTTTTATGTATATTCGCTTATATTTGTTTATTTGTACGGCCCAAACAGAGGAAAATTACAGAGAACTCAAAACATTAATTGATTACTTTCTTTTTTGGAATGGATCTTTAAGAAACGTAGGTTGCCACTTAAGTTTTGAGATATGGCAACACCAGTGTGAATATAATCTGCCATTGTCATCGTAAAGTTTGACATTTTTAATGGTAATCGTACTCAGAACGTTTTTTAATACGAGTGCTATTTGCTTTGTTTACAGGTTCTAGAAACATTTTCGTATGATTACTTTGTATGACGCTATGTTATTGATGTTATATTATGTTATGATGTTATTTTCCCTTAACCAGTCTTTTGTTTGGTGACTTACATGTATACTTGCGTTGTCCTGCTGGAAAGTCAACTCTTTTTTTGAATTTCTTTGCAAAAATGGTAAAAGATTAGCATGTTTATGTAATCGTAGCTTTTCATTTTTCATGAAACAAATTGTATTTCCAACGGACCATCTACGCAAAAAGCTCCCCCTGTTATTATGGAACCTCCTCCAAAATTTCTATTTTGCCCCTCGCTGTGCCTTGTTTCTCGATTTTGATACTTGATGTAGAAGAAGGTGCACTTCCCAGGTATAAGCCAGGAATCAATTGACCTACCCACCAGAATACAACAAAATATTGAGGTGAATGAGGCTCCCACACCAAAATTCAAAAAAACATTATTACCCAAAAACCAAAACACACCCAAACACAACAATCAGGGGTGCACAGGCAATAGAGATCACTTGAGTCAAACTAATATAATACATATCTATACAAACCAACATACAAAAACCCTACAAAACCCCTACAAAAATGAGCGAGTACAACATAATGGTTATAAGTTATAGAGGCTCCTCCTTAATGTTATCTTGTCCAGGTAAGTGCTGTAAACATCACCAACATCATAAAAAAACCTACACATGCGGTTAACTAGCTCGAACATAACGTCACTAGTACGCGGGAAAGCTATCTGTAAGCTTGAATGGTTTCGAAGGGAATAGACAGTTCTCTAGGTAATATTTTGGAAGAAAGTTCCGCACTGTCAATCTTTCCCTGCAGAAGCTGGTGTAGAAAAATAATATCAGCAACCCAGCGACGCTTCTCTTCTTCACAATAATTAATTTAAGATGATTATTGCCACACCAGTTATAAAATATGTGTAAGTCCGCATAAAGATGTGTAGCTGATGCCGTGTTATCTAGGGGTCGTTCCATTTATTCGTGGAGTTCCGTCGCCTTTTGTTTGGGGAGTTACTGATGGATTCCCTCTAAAGGAATTAGTTTGCGATTGGTTTTTTTTTGGAATTTGTATATTGATATTGGGTTGCTTGAAATTCTTTGAAATTGCGTGCATTAGTTGTCGCTTTAGTTCTACAAGACTGAAAAGTATGCCCTATTTTGTGACTGCATCTGCAGGTAGAAGCATTATTATTATAGGCGATCTTCTGCCTAAGCGGTCTAACATTATTTTGTGAGTCTAGGAAAAGATTTCTTTGAGTGGGAGTTGTGTGGCGATTACGCAGAGAGTTTGCAGCAATATGGTCTGTATTATTGCATTTGCAGCAGTAGTAATTCTTAGCTTGCGTTAGCCATTAAGCGTATTTGGTCTAAATAGACCAAATGTTATAGATCTTATCTATTCTTATCGATTGAAGTTTTGCAAACATTTGAAGTTGACTGTTGAGTGATCCTTCCTCAAACGATGTAACGGCTCGATTTTCATTGGCTTTTATTAGGGATCGTAATAATAATTTATCTCTTGTGGAGGCATATCGAAACCACAGATTTAATTGAGCCAACTTTTTATGTACCCTTTGGCCGAAATCCTTAACGCTTTCTCCGGGCTTTTGCCTGGAGCTCGTTAACCGGGCCTGAAGGGCTCATTTTGGCAGTTTGGGATCGAAATTTAGGTTTAATACTGATTTTAAATCTGTTGTTGAAAATAGTGCTTCAATTATAATATAAATTATATAATTTACAATATCTTATGGCAATTATAAATGTCAAGTCATTCTAGCATTTTAGAATATTGTTATTGTTTAATAAATAATTTAGTCAAAAACAACTTGATTACATTTATATCGCTTATTGTGAATGTTCCACAATCTTAAATAATAGTTCACATTAAATTTTGTTCGATTCTCTTTTGGTTGTCTATATGAATTTGCATTACAAATACACACATTGTAAATAGAAGAGAAAACCCGCTATTGTTTTGTAGTTTGTGGGTCTTGTTAGCGCATCAACGAGTGCGGGTTTCACTTGCACTCCAGAGCTCTTGTAGTCAACGTAAATTATAATCACAATAAAGTTGGAATATTGCAAATCAAGACTTTTATTTTGGAATAATTAAAACAAAAACTCTTGTTTTAACATTTGGCGACCGTGACAGGACAGGTTTGTGATAAACTCGGAAGAAAGAGGTATAACATTAGTGCAATTACTCAAATTACGAAATCATCGTGGGAAATAACCGCAGTAACAACATTTAGCCACGTTCCTTAGCAGGTATTTTCTTGACAAAACAAACAAATTTTGTTAATATTCGTCGTTGGATTTTATTGGATCAGGAAATTTTTAGCATTCCATCATCCGAATAAATTTGGTCACACCTGCGTCATCATTTTTGCGGTTATTCTACAAATGTATTTACATCAAATTCTGGTAAGGCCATTTAGTTATTTTGCTTTAATATTCTCGTTGGATTATTATACGAAGAGTAATCAAAATACATAATTTGCTTGCAACACAAAATTGAATGGTGGTAACGGATTCCTGCATGTGATACAGTTTAACCTTGACCTCATCAATTGAGGTGGAACATTTTAGAACATATGGCATGCACTTTTGTTGGAAAAATTGAAGACATTCTTTAAGAGTATATTCACCAATTTTCTCATCATATATTTCAAATCATTTTTTAATGTATATGCACCAAATTTCATAAATAGAAAATATTTTTTACTACTAGCCGTCAAAGGACAAAATACGTGAACTAATTTAATGTGCGAAATATGTACATAGGTATATAATTTAAAAAATTCTTGGACAAATTTTCAGTGGAGTGCAAGTGCAAAGACAAAAATGCTCAAACGGTTTGAGATATTATCGTTGTTGATCGAACTTTTCTAGAAACTTTGTACTCGTCACAGAATTATATCGGTATACAATCTTTATCGGCAGCCAGACACTATAGCTAGTCCGTGGTAGATTCGTGGAAAAGTTGGTCATAATTGAAACTAATTTCGTTAATTTACCTGCATACATCAGTTTCCTTATCCTGTAATTATATAATTTATAAAATGACTACTACAAGCGATGAAGATTCAATGAAAAGACTTGAAGACTTAAAATCGCAGCGGGCAGTTACACGTGGATGCATAACTAGAATTAAAACTCTAGTTACTAGAAAATCTTTAACGGCTACAGAGCTTGAATGTAGATTAGGAATACTCGAATCATACTGGAAAGCGCTACTTTCCCATCAGGCAGCTACTGAAAGGCTCTCACCTGAGGATTTAAATAATGCCGCTGTACGTAGTGATTTAGAAGATCTTTATTGTGATGTAAAGGCAAAAATCCTATCGTTACTACCCAACGGGGGGCGCCTAAGCATTTCAGATGTCAATTCATCCATAGGTTTTAATACTGCACCTAAGGCTAAATTGCCTCCATTGAAGTTACCTCAGCTTGCCGGAAGGTACTCGAATTATCCAAACTTCATTGCTACATTCAATAGATAAGTACACGACGATCCAGATAAGTCAGTTACCGAAAAATATAACCACCTGCTTAGTTGTTTATCTGGACCAGCTCTGCGCGCTGTAGAGTTATTAGGCAAATCCGCTACAATTTACACTCAAGCTCTGGATAAATTGAAAGAGCGGTTTGACAACAAATGCCTTATTTTTCAAGAGCATATCTCTGAACTGTTTGAGTTGCCTAAGGTGTCGAAGGGTTCTGCAAATCAACTACGTCATCTAGTTGACAACATCAGTACACATCTCAGTGCACTACGAACACTCGGTGAAGACACCGACATTGTAAATGCTATAGTGATACATGTGGCGAACAGCAAGTTAGATTCTGATTCGCAAGCTCGATGGGATGAAGCAATTGATTACACTAAATATCCGACATGGAATGAGTGTTAACAGACATTAAACAGGCGCTGTCAATTTCTTGAAGCTAGGGAGAAAAAGTCGTTCCCCTTGCATTCGGACCCTCAATCACACAGCAACCACAAGGCTAGAGCTGCTAAGCAACAATCGGGCAAGATTTCTATGGTTTTAAAGGTAACGAAACCTGTTTGTTTCTTGTGTTCCGAACAAAAACATACCATTGTTAGTTGTCCACAATTTAAACAATTAACCGTCCTTGAACGATTCGAAGCAGCAAAGAGACTAGCACTCTGCATTAATTGGCTGACAAAGGGGCATTCAGTAAATTCTTGCCGCTCATCTAAATGCCGGGTGTGCTTTAGACCGCATCACACTACGTTGCATCGGTAGTGAAGGCCAACGATACTAAGGGACATGTCTTTTTAGCCACGGCAATAGTACATATAAAAGACACATCACAATTAAACTTTATTACCAAAGATTTGGCACATAGGCTTCACTTGAAACGTCGTCGCATAAACGCCGATGTTAGTGGTATAGGCGATCTTACAGCCAAGGTATTGTACGAAGTATGCTCCTCTATTAAAAAGAGAACAAATGACTTTAAAATGGACCTAAGTATGTGGATTCTGCCGACAATAACCAGAAGGCAACCCGAAATGGAAATCGATATCTGATCGTGGAATATTCATCGCAATATAGACTTAGCCGACCCTAATTTTTATAAACCACAGCGTGTAGACATTCTTCTAGGAGCGGAAAATTTCTTTCGGCTGTTGTCTATCGGCCAGATAAAACTGGAGGCGAACCTACCCACTCTTCAAAAAACCTTGTTGTGTGTGGATCATACAATACTTCTCCTAATGTAACTAATATCTGCAACATAGCATCACTTGCTAACCAGGACGTGGTTGATGACTGATTAAACTTACTCGTAGAGAAGTTCTGGAGGATCGAGAGAATAGACGCTCCTCTGGAGACTTATACTGCTGAGCAGCAAGCCTGTGAAGACATATTTCTACAAACAGTAAAGCAAATGGAGAATGGTCGGTTTATGGTTAGACTCCCATTAAAATCACCCGCAACAGCTCTAGGCGACTCATACCACACAGCCAAACGAAGACTGGTTACGCTAGAGCATAAGCTGCAAAAGAATTCGACTCTAACAGATGAGTACAGTCGGTTTCTGAAAGAGTACCGCGATTTAGATCACATGAAACTAATTTCAGATAATGGTGCTTCATCATTACGCTCTTATATGGCTCACACTTGCGTGCTTCGTGCGGACAGCTCGTCCGCAAAATTGAGAGTAGTCTTCGATGCTTCTTGCCGCACTTCATCGCAAGTATCTTTGAATGATATCCTCATGTGGGTCCTACGGTACAAAAAGATTTGTTTTCAATATTATTTCGATTTCGTTGTTGGAAATTTGCACTTGTAGCTGATATATCTAAGATGTACCGCCAAATATTAGTACATCCTGAGGATCGAGATCTTCAATGCATTTTATGGAGAGACTCTGATAGCAAGGACTTCCAAACATTTCGCTTAAATACTGTCACGTACGGTACTTCAGCTGCACCTTATCTTGCCACTCGTTGCCTGAATTATTTAGCGGAAATAAATTCTAAAATATATCCTCTCGCCATTAAAGACGACTTTTACGTGGATGACCTTCTCACTGGAGCGGACAAAGAAGCCGACCTCATTAAGTTGCGACACGACGTTCAGCATATTCTCAAATCGGCAAAGTTTGAGCTACGAAAATGGTTCTCAAATTTGCAAACATTATTGGAGGGAACACCGGAATCAGCTAGAGAAAGGACGATAAAGCTGCATGATTTGGAGGTTATCAAGACACTTGAAATTGCATGGGAACCAACAGCTGACGATTTTTTATACTCATTCATACACCCCAGTCGAAAGACATCAAAATTAACGAAACGCATGATATTATCTGACCTTTCAAAACTTTTTAATCCCCTGGGACTCATCAATCCGGTAATACTAAGAGGTAAGGTTTTCATGCAAGAACTTTGGCTTCTTAATTTAAGCTGGGATGAGTCGCTTCCACTGGAATTCTGTACAAGATGGGAACGGTATTTGAAAGACTTACAGTGTATTCATACCATTCGAGTGCCACGCTACGTTTTGAGTAGGAAAGGCGCCCAACGCATAGAACTACATGGCTTTTGTGATGCCTCTAACAGGGTTGTTGCATATATTGTCGTTGTATAGATGAAAATGGTTGCATTCATATTCAGCTTTTGAGTGCTAAGTCTAAAGTGGCTCCAATGAAAGCGGTCCGCACATTACCTTGCTTGGAACTCTGTGGAGCTGAACTCTTGGCACACCTTTTATCAAAGACTCATACACTCTTAAATAAACCTGTCGATGGGACATATCTTTGGACAGACTCATAGATTGTGTTAGGGTGGCTGTCCTCGCATGCCTCCAATTGGAAACCTTTCGTTGCTAACCGGGTCTCTAGGATACAAGAGCTGACACACACCGCAATTTGGAGGTACGTTTCCACCAAGTCAAATGCAGCCGACATTGTGTCTATAGGGGCCACAGTCGACGAGTTGAAGAAGTTGGTTCGCTGGTCCAGCATTTTTACGGGAATCACACGAGCACTGGTCAACCAGGCAGATAAGGTTGAATGATCTACCGGAAAAAAGGAAAACAAAAACAATTCTCAGTTGTGCGGCACAGATGTCCTTTGTAAGTTACATCTACAAATGGAGTCTCTTCAGTCGAACTCGTCGAAAAACAGAAGGGAGAGAAACTCAACTCTGGACATTTGACTGCGTCAGAGCTGGAGGCAGCTACGCTACTAATCGTCAAAATCATTCAACATCAGGAATTCCTTGACGAAATAATCTGAAAAGAAGCACTCCCGGAGGAATGAAAGGTGCGATACAAATTTTGAAACCCTTCCTCGATGAATTAGATCTTCTTCGTGTTGGTGGAAGGCTGAAGAATGCTGACTTGCCTTATGGAACTAAACATCCTCTACTGCTGCCGAAAGACAATCCCTTTGTGAAATCATATCTTATCCACTTGCATCGAAAGAATCTCCATGCTGGCCCGCAAGCACTAGTGAAAGCCACTAGTAGGCAACATTTTTGGATAATAAACGCCAGAATCTTCGCACGAAGGGTTGTAAAGGAATGCCTTCACGGCTTCAGATACAAGCCTAAGCTTATGCAGCAGCTTATGGGAAATCTGCCGGAACGTCGTTTAGTTGGTAGCGGAGCCTTTGAAAATGTTGGCGTTGATTTTTGTGGTCCCATATGGACGACTTATATTCGGGGAAGACAGCCTTACAAATCTTACATCTGCGTCTTTGTTTGTTTTCTGTCCAGAAGCGTACATATAGAGGTCGTGTCGGACTTATCATCAGAGGCCTTCATAGCTGCACTCAAGCGGTTTAACAGTCGTCTTAGACTTTGAGAGCATTTATTTATATTGCGTTTCTAAGCCAAAGCGTGCGAGCTAGCTTAGCACAGTGGTGTGCTGAAGAAGGCGTACAGTTCCACCACATCCTACCGTGAGCACCACACTTTGGAGGCATTTGGGAGGCTGCAGTGAAGTCTGCCAAGGCACACCTATTTCGAACACTCCAAAGTGCAATGAGGAGGAGTTGTCAACCGTATGCTGTTAAATTGAGGCTAAATTAAACTCTCGACCAATATGCCAGCTATCGTCCGACCCGAACGATGAGGAGGTTCTAACACCTGCACACTTTTGGGGGCAGGCTCCGTTAAACTGTTTATTAGAGCCAGATACGTCAGGCTCTAACTTAAATTATATACAAAGATGGCGGCGTATTTCTACTGTCCAACAGCACTTTTGGAAACGTTGGTCTAAGGAGTATCTTTCTTCTCTTAATCAGAAAGAGCAACACTTGGTGGAAGTCATTTATTTAAAAAAATGAAAAGTAAAAACGCTTGTTTTTCTTCCACAAATAGGAGTTAAAAATTTTCTTTGGGATGGTGATCGCTGAAAAATATCAGCGCTCAAAGAATAAATGATGGATGTTTCGACCGAAAGTACAAGCTGGTCATCATCAGCGTGATACTTGTACTTTTTACCACGGACATCCATGACGAAAGGCCAAAACACAACTCCTATAAGTACTCAGTTTTAAATCTGACTTCCACCAAGTGTTGCTCTTTCTGATTAAACAATATTTAACCAGTATCGGTTATATGAAATTGATGGACTAAAAATCCTCTTCATATAATTCGTACTCAGATTTAAAACTGAGTACTTATAGGAGTTGTGTTTTGACCGTTCGTCATGGATGTCCGTGGTAAAAAGTACAAGTATCACGCTGTTGATGACCAGCTTGTACTTTTGGTCGAAACATCCATCATTTATTCTTTGAGCACTGATATTTTTCAGCGATCACCATCCCAAAGAAAATTTTTAACTACTATTTGTGGAAGAAAAACAAGCGTTTTTACTTTTCATTTTTTTTCTTCTCTTAATTGCAGGTACAAATGGAAGACATCATCCCCAAACTTACTAGTTGGATCATTGGTACTTATATCCGATGATGCTCTCCCACCGCAGAAATGGCTATTGGGCAAGGTAGTCAACGTCATTGCAGGCAGAGACAGCATGGTCCGCGTAGCAGATGTGAAGACACGAGCTGGTGTACTTCGTCGTACTATCCACAAATTGCCTCCTTTACCAACCCCAGATGACAGTTGAGAGCACTTCAGGCTCTCAAGGCGGGCGGCATGTTTAATAAATAATTTAGTCAAAAACAACTTGATTACATTTATATCGCTTATTGTGAATGTTCCACAATCTTAAATAATAGTTCACATTAAATTTTGTTCGATTCTCTTTTGGTTGTCTATATGAATTTGCATTACAAATACACACATTGTAAATAGAAGAGAAAATCCGCTATTTTTTTGTAGTTTTTGGGTCTTGTTAGCGCATCAACGAGTGCGGGTTTCACTTGCACTCCAGAGCTCTTGTAGTCAACGTAAATTATAATCACAATAAAGTTGGAATATTGCAAATCAAGACTTTTATTTTGGAATAATTAAAACAAAAACTCTTGTTTTAACAGTTATGATGCAAAGCTAAAGTCCCAAATATAATATTCACATCATTTTACTCAGTTATACACCACAATAATATTAAGATATATATACAGCTTAGTGCAATTTTATCCAAAATTACTTTAAAATTATTTTAAGTACTATACCATTTGAAGTGAAAAAGATAGTTTTTAAAGAAAAGTTGAGCCGACTTCACAAAAAGCGCTAAAAAGCATAAAATAATTTTTAATTTTATATCTATTACGACATTTTGAAGATTCAAATCAAACAAACCAAACAACTACAACGAAAATATTTAATCGTAATTTCTTATGATCCCGTATGCTGAAACGTTCAGGTAGTATTATGTATTATTTTAAATTGTGGTTCTGTAGTTGTTTTATTTGTTTAATTTGCACCGACTTCAAAATGTCGTAATAGATATAAAATTAAAAATTATTTTATGCTTTTTAGCGCTTTTTGTAAAGTCGGTTGAACTTTTTTTTAAAAACTATTTTACTTTTCACTTTCGAGTGTCTTCGACTCTATACAACGAAGAAAGAACAATCCAAATAGGTCCACGCGTTAAAAGTTAGTTTTAACCCCCTACCCCACCCCCACTCCGCTAAACTTTTTTTCTCGTGGTATTAAGGAACATACTCTACCGAAAAGAAAAGGAATCAACGAAATCGGCCCACGCGTTATGAAGTTACTACCCCTCCCCCACCACCACTATAGGACCAAATTATTCTCCTATTAGCAATGGGGGATCATACTCTATACAACAGAAAAAGAACCATCGAAATCTGACCGCGCGTTACAAAGTTTGGTTCCACCCCCACCCCCACCCCGCCCGCACCCACATCACCATACAATTCTTTTCTTTTGGTATCAACCACGGAACATACTCTACCCAACAGAAAAAGAAATATTCAAATCGGTCCACGCGTTACAAAGTTAGACTAAAAAACAAAAAACAAAAACAAAAATACGCGTCGAACTTAGAACCTCTTTGTTTTTGGGAAGTCGGTTAACAAAGAGCAAATTATTTATACCAGAGCCGGCAAGGAAAACCAACACTCAATTTCCTCATAAAAATTTAAAAAAATTTTGTGAATGGCTAGAAATACAATGGCTAAAATTACTGAACATTTGGTTCAAAAATCAACGATCTCAACAGAATGCAACAACCTAAGGACCGAAAAATGAAGTACCACGAATTTAACAATAACGAAGCTAAGTAGAATACGAAAAAATTCGTAACCGAGCACAAAACAACTTCTGTTTTGCGTGCTGAACAACTGAAACCCGGCGTTCACTGTGTACGCGGTAAATGTGTTTTCTGCTTGTTTGAGCTTCTGTTGCAACTTTCAATGCTCGGTGAAGTGGCTACGGTTCTGTGGTTGCTTGTAATCGGCGTATGACATGTGCTGGTTGTATATATACCTAACTATGCTCCTATTCGAATTTAATGCGATTTCAGCAGCCTCCCCAAATTGCCAACTTTTCTGGCACCCGGAACAAACATGTAGGTAACCATACTCGAAGATATGGAAAACAGGATTACGGCAAAGGGTTTGTGCACTTTTTCTATGAACATATCGTGACTGAATGGTTTTTCGAAGGATTAATGAATACTATGTAGAGCATTCGCAGTTTTCCTAAAGAAATTTTTTTCAGAATTGTATTCTCGAGGTGGCAAAATTTACGACACACGTATATGGATTCCCAAGATTTCCAAAGGTATTGAATGCATTAGAGGGCGGAAAACCGAAGAATAGAAGGAGTAATAATTACCTATTAAAAGAAGTTGAAACACATTGAGAAGAAGATATGACGTGAAACATATAATTATATTTATGAGAAATTTTTTATTGCTCTATCAAATTGCTGGAGTATTAACTAAAAATGGGGCATTGAAAATAGTTAAAATTTAATGTCTATTGAGTTTTTTACATTTTAAGTAAATTTCAAACCATATAAATTTCAATCTCTAATAATTTTTCTAGTGTAGAATGTTATCAGAAAAAAAGGTAACATGTGGTTGTCGTAACTCTAAAGAGTCTTTTAAATTTTACTTTAAAATTTCTATGTAAAAATTATTATAATAAATTTTAAAAGATTAACTATTTAATTCGAAATACAATTTTATCCGATTAATTTTTTTTTTTACTAAAAGTTTTTTTTTAAAGTCTTCACTAGTAGAGGTAATCTTTAAAGCCCTAGAGATGCTCAAACCTTTTAGGTCAGGTACTGTAAGTGTATCTGTGCACTCTTAAGTCAAGGTCAGCCGCATTAAGATTGTCATACATATCAGGATTGCCGTTGACCCCGCTTTTCAACACTCAAATAAGAGCCAACTTGTGAAATCATATTGGATTGTTTTCACTTTCTTAGCAGTGAACATTTGTTGACTGCTCATTAAAACCGCAAATTAATATCTGTCAATTCTACACAGTGATATGACTCGAATGAGAGTCAATTTTGTGAAACCTTATTAAAATGAATTCACTTCTTTGGACTTTAGCTATCCCTTAGTTGTGAAATATTCGGGAAACATTCCTTCATTTTGTTGTAATAAATGTTTAAAATTTCATCACCGAGACTTTATTAGTTCTTTAGTTATAAATTTTTAAATAAAGCAAATTTTTATTTTTTTATAACTAAAAAAATAATAAAGTCTCAGTGACGAAACACTTATTACAATACAATAAAGGAATGTTTTCCGAAATTTTTGGATTTTTTAATTGTGTGCTTTCTGAGATATTGCAGATTAAAAATGCTTGATTTTCGAAAAATCGCAATATTTGAAGACCCATTAAAAAAAAGGATATAACTCTTAAGCCTGAAACGTTTTAGGGAAGTAGTATACTATATAGGCTTTATGCAGAAAAAAAATTGAAGGTGAGTCTTAGTTCTATCTTTAACATTTTTAATTTTAAAAGAGCAGGTTTTTAGTTTGAAAACGTTAATACCGATTTTTTTTTTCGTATTTACCGTTAAGTTGGCCTAAATATATACCGACCAAAAATATTGTACATTTTATGCTCTTTAACACGGTTTTTGTTTGAACTGAATATCTTTAAAAACCAACAAGTTACAGCGTTTAACACAAACCTCTGTAAAATGCAAAATAGGCTGAGGCACCAATGCAAAATGGCGGCTCCAAAAAAACTAAATATCTACAAAATTAATGAATGCCTTTTTTCGAATCTCAGAGTATTGTACAAACTTAGGTAAAAAATGAAAAATAAATAAATTTTGTCAGCGACCATCATTGGTCGATTTGATATGGATTGACCCTTTACATCAATAAAAAAACAGATAGTTGTCTAGGAGTATGACAACTTTCTGTTTTTTTTTCTAGTAATTATTCCAATATTTAATACATTTTCATCTTTAAAGTTCTAACGAACATCAAATGTCCAGATTTATCTCTAGTCTGCAAATTTATTGCACTTTTATTCGAGTCTTATTATAATTCATATACGATCGATCTAACCTTAATCTCTAACTACGTGTGTTTGTTGACCGATAATTCATAATGATGTCTGCAAAATATCAGGCTAACGGTCAGTTGAATCCATGCAATTACAGCACAGTAAAACGCATACGAATAATAATAAAACCTCTTTATTATGTTTATTCAATTACCAACGTTTCGACCGGCCTCCCGGTCATCTTCAGGGAATTCTAGAACAAAAGAACCCGTTATGCATCACAAACCACTATCAAAATCTCAAGCATGCTTACAAAACTTTGCAACAAAAACATATACAGCTAGTCCAAACATTACAAGTGTGTTCGCTGTTGTCAAGGTATATATAAACCAAACAAAAAATATTAGAAAATTTTTAGAGCCACTATTCTATTTTTAAAACGGTAAAAATGTTTTCCATTTTATCCACCAAAAGGGCAACACGACTCAAAGCGAGAAAAACAACAACTGGTGACACTCAAAGCAAACGGTGTACTAAGAAGGCAACCGATCAATCCAGTAAACTACAATACACTGCATTAATGCCTTCAACGTCCGATCTCTTGTTAATGGAGTCTTTGTTGGAGTATATGTGCAGAGCTTCCAACTTCATTCTCTTGTTGTAATTATTTTCCCTGCCGAGTATTCTTGTGTTGGCAAAATCCGGGTTGTGCCCTTCTGAGATACAGTGTTCGGCAAGCGCTGTTTTGTGGGAGTATTTGTTCCTTAGATCCGATCTGTGGTTATTTAATCTATTCGCTAACAACTGGCCTGTGGTTCCTATGTATTTGGCATTGCAGTTGGTGTCATCATTGCCACCACATGGTATCTCATAAATCACGTCCACAGAATTGTCTTTTTTCTCCCGGTCTTTTATTTTGCTGAAACATCTGTGCGTAATTTTCCTGGTTTTATAAGCTAAGCCTAAGTTCTGGTTGTACTTTTTGAAAAGCCCTCCACATCTCTCCGACAATCCCGGGATGTACTGACTACTTCTGAATCTAATGTCTCTTTTTTCCCTTTCAGTGCTCATTTCCTCTGTATCTATGTTTATTTTCACCTCCATCTGGCAGAATTATCAACTTTAATTCGGTCCACCCAAAATCGCAAATTATAAATACCGCAACCAATTTCATTTATAAGATTTTAAAACTGTCTCATGAATGTTTTCACAAGAAAAACAAAAGAATCATTCGTAGGATACTTAGAAACAATAAACATAGCTACAGAAAATAAACATAGATACAGAGGAAATGAGCACTGAAAGGGAAAAAAGAGACATTAGATTCAGAAGTAGTCAGTACATCCCGGGATTGTCGGAGAGATGTGGAGGGCTTTTCAAAAAGTACAACCAGAACTTAGGCTTAGCTTATAAAACCAGGAAAATTACGCACAAATGTTTCAGCAAAATAAAAGACCGGGAGAAAAAAGACAATTCTGTGGACGTGATTTATGAGATACCATGTGGTGGCAATGATGACACCAACTGCAATGCCAAATACATAGGAACCACAGGCCAGTTGTTAGCGAATAGATTAAATAACCACAGATCGGATCTAAGGAACAAATACTCCCACAAAACAGCGCTTGCCGAACACTGTATCTCAGAAGTGCACAACCCGGATTTTGCCAACACAAGAATACTCGGCAGGGAAAATAATTACAACAAGAGAATGAAGTTGGAAGCTCTGCACATATACTCCAACAAAGATTCCATTAACAAGAGATCGGACGTTGAAGGCATTAATGCAGTGTATTGTAGTTTACTGGATTGATCGGTTGCCTTCTTAGTACACCGTTTGCTTTGAGTGTCACCAGTTGTTGTTTTTCTCGCTTTGAGTCGTGTTGCCCTTTTGGTGGATAAAATGGAAAACATTTTTACCGTTTTAAAAATAGAATAGTGGCTCTAAAAATTTTCTAATATTTTTTGTTTGGTTTATATATACCTTGACAACAGCGAACACACTTGTAATGTTTGGACTAGCTGTATATGTTTTTGTTGCAAAGTTTTGTAAGCATGCTTGAGATTTTGATAGTGGTTTGTGATGCATAACGGGTTCTTTTGTTCTAGAATTCCCTGAAGATGACCGGGAGGCCGGTCGAAACGTTGGTAATTGAATAAACATAATAAAGAGGTTTTATTATTATTCGTATGCGTTTTACTGTGCTGTAATTGCATGGATTCAACTGACCGTTAGCCTGATATTTTGCAGACATCTTAATCTCTAACCTCATTTTATCTTATATTCCTTTCAACTTAATGCAAATTCTATACAGATAGCATAATCCTCTGTTTTGTACTCTTCACATTCTTGCTAGCAAGCATTACAATCGCATAACTTGACCTTAATCGGCAAACTGATTACATTTTTATTAGGGCTAATGATTCTACCCGGGTACTCGAGTGGTGAGATAGTTGTGAAAATATCCCCGGGTACCCGGGTAATCCCAAGGGTATTGCCTGGTTACCCGAGTACCCGGATACCCGGGGAACCGGGTAGTCGTAGAGCTAGTGATACCCGGGTAACCGAGTACTAGGGTAGTCGAGAATCCGGGTAGTCGATTAAATAGAATGTTATAGGATTGCCGGGTTTCCCTGTAGTAAGTAAGAGTGAAAATTTCTTTGCTTCTCAGATACTTTAAGAAAATATTTAAGCAAGTATTTATTCAATAAGATTAGAAGAAGTCATACCTGTTTTAAATAATGATCTATTTTCAAAAAGAAAAACTAATAACTTCACATTTTCGGTATCCAAAGAGTTCCTTTTTGACGTAACTACATTTCCTGCTGTAGAAAAAAGGCGCTCTGCAGGGGCAGATGATACTGGGACAGACAGATACTTCCTTACTAAAAGTGCTATTGTTGGTAAAACTTTTCGACCATTCTAACGGGTCACAATTATGACCAATTTGTGGCTCTTTCAAATATAACTTGAATTCCGCTTCAACGCTATTATCTAAAACTGCTGGCTGTAAAATGAAATCAAGATCTGTGCTAAATATGGATTTAATATTTGAAATATTGCCCTCGGACTGCAGCAAATCAATTTCGAGTTTAATATGATTACGAATTCTGTTTCTAGCTGCTTCATTTTCGGCTTGCAATTCTTTGTACCTCGGGTCGACAAATGATGCTAGTTGCGTTACTGGTAAAGGTCCATCGACATTTGATGCAAAATTAAAAACACCCTTCTAGAGATTTACATATATTTTCTTTAAATAACTTTATATCTGACCCGTCATCATCTGTAATTTGAAAATGGTTTTGTATAAGGCTTGTGATATATGGTCGTAGATCAGAAATGGTAACTTTATTTTCATTGCAAAATATTTTAGTTATTACTTGCAAAGGCTTAAGAACTTTTAACATTTTTTCCATTCGTGTCCAATCTTGCTCTAATATTTCCAGATTTAATGCAACTGCAAAACCAAGACTGAAGACACTGCAATCCGATTTCGATAAAGCGTGTCACACATAATAAAAATAGAGTCCCATCTTTGTACAAGTTTTTAATTGTTCTTGTGCCCGTCGAAGTGCAATTGAAACAACATTTGAATGCTTAAAGTGGCCAACAATTTTGTTTGCCTTCTTGCTGATTAATTTAAAAGTATTTACACTGTCAAAAGCATCTTTAAAGAAAAGCTGCAAAGTATGAGCAGCACATCGAAGAGAAAATTTCACGGTATTTATGAGGCGAATAGTAGCTATTACAGCACTTGCATTGTCATGCACTATTGCAAATAACTTTTCACCTAAGTTCCAATCTTCTTTGCATTCTTCAACACTTGCGGCCAGATTTTGTGCGGTAGGTCTTTCTTTAATGCTTTGAATTGTTAAAGAAAAACTTTCTAAAGACCAGTTTGTATTTATAAGATGACATGTTATTCCTATATAAGAATCTTGAGCTCTAGATGATCATTCATCAATTGTTAGGGCTAATGTTGAGGCCTGCCTAATGCTGTCCATAATTTTAAGTTTGATCTCATCGTATGCAAGTTTTAAACGAGCCTTTATTGCCTGTGGGTAATCAGTGATGTCCAAACCTATGCCCGCGGGCAAGTGAGCTTTTGAGCTTTCAAATTCGTATATGCACTTGTTTGTATGTATTCGCAAAAGTTAAAAGAAATTGTCATATTTAAGTGGTTTTGTAAGCAATTATACAATATCTTAAGATATACAACCTTTTGTAAACATTTTGAGGTTCTAAATTAAACAAACAGTACAAAATGCTTCTGAAGCTTTTAAGCATTCCTCAAATTAAGTAGTGTGAGTTTGGCCATCACTGTTTTATATCCTGGCTCTAATAACTTAAGTAGATCAATAAAACTCTCATTTTGAACGGGAGAAAGTGGTAGTTGTGCGCATGTTATAATCTCCCCTCGTATATACGAGAGTTAATCATAAGTGAAGACGACAATGTGTAAGGCGAGTGAATCGTAAAATGACTGATTATCCTTTTAAAAGCACGCGCGAATAACGATAAAGGTTTATTTAATAATTGAAACACCAAAGTTACAGATTTAAAAGATTATTTATATAGACTTCAAAGTTTGTTACTGTTACAAGAAAATTACTAAAATTAAAAGATAATTAGAAAGATATTTAAGTGAACACGACTGGTTCGATTAGAGATTTGGGCGCAACTGACTTTGTGAGTTCAGCTCGTATCACTTATTTTTCGTATCGTATCTTTCTTTGTTTTTTTCTTATAGGCGTCGCATTACCGTCGCATCCGTGTATTTAGGTGGTCAGCATATTAAGTGCTTCAGCATGGCCGAAATTATATTTGTATGACGTTATTTTATGGCGGTCAGCATGTTTTGTAAACATTTTGTATTTTATTTCAAGTGCTTCAGCATGGGTAATATTTGAATAAATTTTACTCATGTTGCACTTAGATGGCAACAATTAAGGCACATGTCTGTAATGCGATATCTGGAGATTTTTAGGTAAAGAAAGTTGAAGTTCTTCATTTTAAGACTGAGACTTTTATTTTTGGAATAAAAAAGGTTACGATGACACACCACCAGATGCGGTAGGACGACAATGGACTATTCAATATGGATATTAAAATTGTGGTAATTCCTTATGTTCCGAACTAAGCTCACTCCATCAGTTTATACGCCTTTGTTTATGTTAAGAAACAATTAAACCTTATGCTATTGAAGTTATATTATTACAAAATATTACAAAATATTGGTAAGTATATATTTGAACTACTCTTACGAGCTATACAGTTAACATATTGAGGTAATACTAGTTTTTTTTGTACATATTTTGTTTTATTTTTATATATATGTATAATATATTTTTATTAAATTTTTTTTAAATTTTTTTTTTATAATAAATATGTTAATAAAATTTTTAAAGGAATATATTTATACACGTGCTTGTTTAACTAATGGATAAAAATTTTTAAATTTCCAAGGATAATGAAATATTGTTCTTATTATTACTAGATACTTGTTCTAATTATTACTTATCTTGACATTTATCGGTGTTTGAATTAAATACAGTGAAAACGAAATTATGTGTTTTGCACTTAGTGATTTAAAAGTTATTTCGATATTCGACACAACGGTACGGGTTCGAGCGTTACGTTCTCACAATGGATTTTCTTTGATATACTCGGTAGTTCCGTTTTGTGTTGGGGTGATTGGTTGTGGTTTACTTCGGATTTGGCTTTCAATTTATTTTTGCACAACAGATATACGAATACAATTAGAGATATTGCTAACGCAACGTAGATTACGGTATAGTGGTGTATATCATGCTCTGATATAGGAGTTATTTTGTTATTTCCCTCATGTTTTAGGAATTCTAAATCGGCTTGAAGTTTTACTAGGCTTTCGTCATTTAAGTGTTTTAGGATTCAGGTCTTGGGAATAGTGTTGTTCCATTTACTTTTTCGATCTTTGTCTTTCGTGATCTGGGTTATACTAACATTGGGCATATATGCTTTGCTCAATTTGGTCAGCTTAGAGTCATGCCCTCTAATGGTGAATTTGTTGTTTCGCAAGGCACAACTGGGAGAGATTTCTAATGTTCCACTGCCGACGAGTGTGATTGTTTCCTCTTCTTTCAACGGACTCTCACACATTATTTCGATGACTGTTTCATTTGCCACTACGAAGATCCATTGATTGGGTTGGGACAACTGTATCCAGAAGTCGACTGGGCTAACCTCGCGGATGTCGCATGTATCAGGTATACCTTTAGGGTAAGTCAGTAAATCAACCTCACATGGATTGTGTTGGTAATTTGTATTGAATATAGGTTGACTTGCCTTACATAAATGCCTTTCATAAATGTCCAGTATGCAAGTTTGAAAGTCGAATTTTTCCATTGAATAATAGTGTTCTTTATTGGAGTCTATTAGCAAATACTCAGTAGTTGGTTTGATGAATACCATTTTCGAATTTTATGTTGTTGGTAATGGTATTATTTTATAGAGGTGATAGGTTTCTCTATAAGGGAGAGGGATTTTAATCTCGAATAATAATTTATTATTTATGTGGGAATATTGTCTTGGTTTAATGGGGCGGGTAGAGTTAAAGTTGTAGGAATATTGTTTTGGATTTCTAATAATGCTTTTGTTAGTTGCTGCGGGGTTAGAATGATTGGGTGTAGTCTATTCTGTTTGAAATCCTGTAGGAGGTTTAGGATTGTATTTTGTGTGTTCTGGTGTCTAAGTACCAGAAGCGTTATGTAAGATATAAATTTTTCAAATTCTAACGTTTTGTTCGTAAGAATTTCGGCATTGTTCACGTGGTTTAAAGTTTCCGAAAATTTTGCGAATTCCGTCCCGATATTGTTAAATTCTTCCCTAATAAAGGATCTTGTTTTAGCAAACAGATTTACGGTAGTTTCAACTACGGAGGTTTGTTGAGGATTTTGATTTGTTCATCGTAGTATTTTGCGTCTTTTTCATTCAAAATACCGAAAGCGTATTTTGATAAATAGCCTATAGCGTTGAACAAAGCTCGTTTCGATATTCTGTGTTCCGAGTATATTAATTCGTCGATTTTATCAATATCGAAGAGGTTTACTTCTAACTGTTTCGTAATTGCTTCAAACATTTCGCGAGTACCTTCTATTTTTTGCATGTCCTTACAAACTTCTATACCTTGAGAAAGCATACTAGTGATATGTTTGTATTCCAGTTTAAAGTTGGTTAAGTCATAGAACACCAATAGTCTCCATTCCCTATTAACAATATGGACTTGTCCCAGCTCAAAGTAAATGCCTGGCTGCGTTTGGAATTGATTGATCCGGATATGACTGCCAGCAGCAAGCGTATGCCAAGTAATAAGACTGAGTAATCCAATAATCCTGAAACATACAATGTGTCAGTGACTTCGTAAGCTATTTTAGATCATTGTTAAGGTATTTTTCCCAAGAAGTATTTGAGGAGAGGATACGTGTTACGTGCGTACAAAATAAGATTCGATGCTGGGGTTTTTATATGTCCCCATCTTAATTATTTGAGATATGTAACGATGTTTTCTTTATTTAGCGTGGTTTTCTTAGTTCGTGATTACTAGTCCGAAGATGTGAGTAGGAAAGTTGGTATTGACGGGGTTTTACATTCTTCCCCGGGCTTGTTAGTTAAATAAGTGTGAATGAAACTGCTATTCGAAGAAGAGTTTCAAATTGTTGTTATGTATGGTCTTGATTCGTCTTCCGAGTTTTATAGCGCTATTTTCAGCGGAATTTACTTTTACTACTTCGAAAGGTCCTGACCAGAGGGGACTGACCTTATTTTTCCTTGCATTATTTTTGAGAAGAACTTTATCACCAACGAAAAATGGTTTCTCTTTAGAATTTTGATCATAGTACCTCTTTGATTTTTGTTTATGGGCATTTATTGTTTGCCTTGTTGATTGGTGAGCGGCTCGTACGTACGGTTCCGGTGGGGATTTTAGATGAAGTGGGATTCGAGGGGGATATTCATACACCAATTCGTAGGGAGTTAGATTTGTACTGGTGTGTGGCGTCGTATTGTATACGAACATCGCGTAAGGTAACCATGTGTCCCATGATAGAGGATCTGAGTTGGTATAGTGTCTGTTTTTAGTATTTTACATATGTCGGTGAAGAGTTTCCTAATAAAATTCCTTTCTTGATCTGTTAAAATACATTCGGGTATACCGTGTCTACAGACAATTTTGGTTACGAATTTTTCGGCGATGAATTGCGATTCCATACTGGGTATTGCTAGAGCTTCAGAGAACTTACTTAGGTCATCTTGAAACGTCATTATATACTTGTTACCACGATTACTTTCGGGGAGAGGACCTACTATGTCCAAAAACACTTTTTCGAAGGGTCTAGAAGCTGTTGTGGTTATTTTCATTGGTATTTTTGTATTTTTAGAAAGCTTATTAATTTTACACGAGGGGCATTTACGAATAAAGTTTCTTATATCGTTTTTCATTCCTTCCCAACGATAATATTTTCTTACTCTCTTATAGGTTCATAGGGTACCTCGATGTCCACCTAAAGGAGAACTATGGAAGTCTTTAAGGATTTGCTCGATAGTGTCAGGATTAGTTATGTGAAGTATCGAGTTTAGATGTATGATGAATTTGAAATTTGTGTTGGTTATGAGTTCAGAACATATTCGTTTAATTTCAGAGTGGTTCTCCGGAGTTAGTTTCGGTATAGAGATAAGTACTTCGTTTTTATTCTGCTTTTTAGCAACACTCAAGAATTTATTCAAGACTCTCTTAAGGTACGTTTTATCTTCAGTAGTCCGTAAGTGGAAATGAGATCGTCCTATCGCATATTTGCAGTCGTTTACTGCTATACATTTTATATCTCCGGGTTTCAAAGACTCTGGTATTTCTTTAACATTTTGCAACGTGCGCTGTGGACGGTGGTCAATAATAAAGAACTTTTCCTTAATGGAGGAGTTCAGTAAACTTTCCTCACTTATCGTGACCTATAAATTTGGAGTCGCTTTAGACTCTTTAACTGAATCACCTATAATTTTTTCGGTGTTTTCTAATTCCGATCTTTGTGCTTTCCTTGCTTGACCTATAGTAATTACCTGTACTTTCTGATCTGTTAATATACGACTTAGCGCATCGGCATTAGCGTTGAGCTTGCCAGGTTTATGTACTACTTCGTAGTCGTATTCTTCCAACCGTATACGCCATCTCATGAGGCGAGAAGAAGGATTTTTAAGGTTCATCAACCACACCAGAGGTTTGTGATCAGTTACAACAGTGAATCTATTACCAAAAACGTAGGGTCTGAATTGTTCTACTGCATATACGATGGCCAACAATTCTTTTTCTATTGTTGAATAGTTAACCTCGGCAGAATTCAGTGTTCGACTGGCGTAACATATGGGTCTATCGTGACCAATCTTACCCTGGGACAATACTGCGCCAATTGCGACATCGCTAGCGTCTGTTGTCACCAAGAATGCAGTTTTAAATTTATCCTCCTCATTCAGTTGTATTTGTTGGAAACCACTGGCTAGGTCCAACACAGAAAAATATTTGGATCTCCCCAGTTGATCCAGAAAGTCTGTTATGTTAGGGAGAGGGTAAGCGTCCCCTATTGTGACGTCATTTAATCGGCGATAGTCGACCACCACTCTCCACTTTTTGTTCCCTTTGCTGTCCGGCTTTTTAGGTACTAAAAGTAAAGGGACATTCCAAGGACTGTCACTCGGACTTACTATTCCTTCTTTTACCATTTCTTCCACCTGTCGATTTATTTCCTTCTTTTGTGTATCAGGTAGGCGATAGGGTTTTACATATATGGGGGTTTGTTCTGGTTGCGTGCGAATAAAATGCTTAGTTGAATCAGTACACTTGAGGTGGTCACCGTCGAGATAAAATAGTTCATTATAGCGCCTGCAAAGTTCGATTAAAGAATCTTTTTCCTCTTCGTTGCAGTGATCTAGGTCAATTAAATTTGTTAAGCGTCTGAGACGTTGATTTATTGGGTCTGATTCGTACCGTGTCTGAAGGACATCAAAGTTACGCATAGGCTCCCAATTTGGTTGTATTTCACTTTCAAGACATTTAACGTCAGATTCGTTGATATTAAGAATTCTAACCAGTGCACGATTGTTTTCACTTTTGCTGATAGTATTACTCAGATAGACTCCAGGTTTGAACTCAGAATTACCGCACACGATCTCTCCGTCGTGATTTATTGGTAGACTTATTACAGTTTTACTCCTTTTAGGAATAGTGATGGTGCGGGAGCTAGTTTCAAGATTTGTTGACGAGCTTTACAGGTTATTTTCTACATTGTCTGTCTTCTCTTTTGTGGGTTGGGTTTTTAAGGGTTCGGTGGAAATTTGTAAGATTTTGCTTTTGTAGTCTATGTTAGCATTATATGATTTAAGAAAATCTCCACCAAGTATTGCATCGTGTTGCAATTTGACATTCTGGCCTACTAAATGAAACTCATGACGAAGGTAGTGTTTTTGAAATTGTAAGCAGTCGACTACTTTTCCACAAGTCTCTGCATTCTTTCCCAGTATACTTGAGATTTTCGTCCGATCTTGATTTTTTACTGAGTGAGGTAGCTTTATTAATTCGGACTTTATTAAACTGATCTGTGCGCCAGTGTCTACTAAAAAGGTAGTGTTTTTGTTTTGAGTTAGGTGAGAAGGCAGTTTGACAGTAATGCAGTTTCCGATGAATTCAAAGGGGATTTTTACTATTGAATCTCGTCTATTTCTTCCAAGGTCGCATGTACCTCTGCTTGCACTGTAATGGAGTTTACGCGAGGAGGTTCGTTTAGTTGACCCCCTCGCACCATCGCGTTTCCCTGATTGGTTCTATGTTGCCTTGGGTTTTGATTTATATGAGGAGGGATTCGTTTGCCTCTATTGGTAGAGGAGTTTGATGTATCTTGACTTTCACCTCGACCTACGGCATTGATTGGAGTATTTCCGTGGGAGTTTATCCGACTGTTATTATATCCACTAGAGTTTCGGTTATTACATTCCCGCTTTCTACACTGAGATATATGGTGGTTTGGGTGCTTACAATAAGCACAAAATATTGTATGAGGTTCTCTCTTTACCACGGGTAGTCGTTCTCGCTTGACTGAGTTAGAAGAAGTGGGCTGAAATTTTGCCCGAGCAAATAAACAATTGTCTGTTGTATATCCGAATTTTCCACAAATAATACATGCCCTTCCCCTAGCAAATAAGCAATTGTTTGTTGGATGTCCGAACTTTCCGCAAACGTTACATGGGATTCTCCTTAGAGTCTGGAAGTTTGTCTTTTGTGGTGTAGTATGGGAGGGAATCGTTGGTTGCGATACTCTCTCCGCTTCCTCTACGGCATAAGCCAATAGGTTTTTAAAACTTTTGTCAGATCTTACTGCCTTAACCAAAGTTTTTAGGAATTGGTCGTTTATTCCGTTTTCGAAAGCTCTAATAGCCAGTTTTTCGTTCTCCTTTTTCCTTTCTTTATTAACTTCAGAGTTTGTATTTTGTGTTACGTTATTTAACAGAGCCAAAAGTTTTTCGACTCGGTTGCCGTAATATTTGATACTTTCCTTGACACCTTGTTTCACACTGCATAGTTCACCTTGTATGTCTGTCAAATTTTTGGATTCAAGGAAGTTTTCCTCTAACTCTTCTTTTAAGGTTTCCCAAGTACTGAATTCTCCGTACTTGACGAGATCATAGGCTGGACCACAGAGTTTTGTCTTAATGAGATTAAGAAAATTTGCTTTGTCATTCGCTTCGGTTACATTTAAAAAGACTATTTCACAACAGGTAATAAATTTATGTAGCTCTGAGGGATCTCCGTTGAAATCTGGAATTATTTGTCTGGCATCTGCTATCGAGTATGACATTTTAGAATGGTTGTTCCCTATCGGTTGTTCAGTTCATTATTTATTTCGGAGTAAATATCCTCTGATATAGTTTCTGGTTCGCCCGTAGTAGAGGCGGCTCTAGATCGAGTAATAGGAGGAATTTTGAAATTTTATTGATTTCGAGGGTGAGTATAGAAAGTAATTATTGCGAAGTGCAATGACCTATTTTAAATTAGGCTGAAGTTTGTTAAGTCTTCACTAAAGACTCTCGTCTAGACAGAGCTAGTTAAAAGGTCAGGAGTGTACTAGTGGTTTGTACACTTATAATAAGAAAAATTCAGAGTTATGAGTTATGAGTCACGAAGAGAATATTAAAATTCGCACAACCTGAGTTATAGAAGGCTTAAATTGAATTCGCAACCCCGTGTAAAATTTCTTCGCAATTCTGTTTACAACACCGTTTACTCACTTTGGTTTTAGTTAATTAAGGATTTTTTTTTAATACGATTTTTAAGAGTCGAGTAGAGCAAGAGAAAAAAAATATTCACTTCACATAATTTCACTTTTTTTCACAAAATTTAATTTTTAAAACCTTTTGAAATTGTTTTAATCTAATTCTAATTGGTTTAGAACATGCAAAATAAGATTATTTCTTTATCTTCTGCCACCAATAGGGCTCAACAAAAGTTTACTTTAATTTGTTTTATATTTATATATTGCAGGAGACAAAACATCTATTCCAGATTTGCAAAAGGAAAAATATTGTTAAGTTCCGAATAATAAACTATTCGCATAAATTCTCAAGTCACGAGCATCTAAACACAAGAGCAAAAGTAAAAAAAATTTTTATAAGATAAATTACGATGAAACATGAAACACTCAAATTATAAAATTTAACAGTAAATGAAATTTACTTATCATCACGTATTTTGGAGGACTTGAGTAGTGTAAAATTTTTATTTACTTTGAAAAATTAGTACAAAACCTTTGTAGTATCGTTAATCGGAAGAAAACAAAAAGAAAATTTTCAAGATGATGAAAGTTACACTGTCTCACTCAATATTCACAAAATTGCTTGAAATTAAAAGTATTTCTACTTAAAAGGAAGTACTAACATTTTTTATTATTAATATAAATTATTTTTAAGAAATTTCCAGCTTACATCTTCATCCGAAATTCTGATCTCATCCTCTCAGATCTGCTAAGATCTGTGATTATCTTCTGGATTAGCTTGTGTTGCCACTAAAAATCTTCCTTCCTGCGATTATAATGAGAGTGATGTTGTCGCTTCCAGGTTAAGTTGCGCCTTGTTTGGTTTTTGGTTTATTTAAGATATCCAAGCATCACCTGTGCGCCTGGATCCCACCGCTGCCACCAGTTTTGTTATAATCTCCCCTCGTATATACGAGAGTTAATCATAAGTGAAGACGACATCGTGTTAAGTGAGTGAATCGTAAAATGACTGATTATTCTTTTAAAAGCACGCGCGAATAACGATAAAGGTTTATTTAATAATTGAAACACCAAAGTTACAGATTTAAAAGATTATTTATATAGACTTCAAAGTTTGTTACTGTTACAAGAAAATTACTAAAATTAAAAGATAATTAGAAAGATATTTAAGTGAACACGACTGGTTCGATTAGAGATTTGGGCGCAACTGACTTTGTGAGTTCAGCTCGTATCACTTATTTTTCGTATCGTATCTTTCTTTGTTTTTTTCTTATAGGCGTCGCATTACCGTCGCATCCGTGTATTAGGTGGTCAGCATATTAAGTGCTTCAGCATGGCCGAAATTATATTTGTATGACGTTATTTTATGGCGGTCAGCATGTTTTGTAAACATTTTGTATTTTATTTCAAGTGCTTCAGCATAAGTAATATTTGAATAAATTTTACTCATGTTGCACTTGGATGGCAACAATTATGGCACATGTCTGTATTGCGATATCTGGAGATTTTTAGGTAATTTTCCAGATATCGATTCAGCAAATGCGTGTGGGCCATAACACGCATACAATCATACGAGCAATCGATTTGGAAATTTCCTCTTGGCTTTGTGGGTAACATACGTTGGTTAACTTTTTTCGCTTTTCTGACGGTCCTGCCGCCATATGGTCGTAATTGGAAGAACTTGAAGAGCGAGAGGAGCTATTGATATCAGTTTGAGCAATGCTGGAAAATAAATTACTTTTATAAAATATGTGCATTCCGATAATTCCAACGACAAGTATGTTAACTTGAAATAGCATAATTCCTAACTACATCTTGAGTGATTGTGTTCCGTATAACCAGGGCGTAACAGTTACAGTACTCTTTCAAAACACTATAATGACGCAGAATACTTATTAACTATTTATTGCAAATTTGTAATGAAATTATAGCATTCTAAATACGTTTATTTTTTATGGAATGACGCGTAACAGTAAAGAGCTGCATGTAATCAAACAGTGAAACAAATTTACAATACATACCTTTGATCGCTTTCTCTTAATTTGTGTTTCACACGCAAATGTCTATTCACTGCTGACGTGAACCCCAAATAAGACAATTTTTCATTGCATAATGTTGCATACTACTGTTACTTTGTCATTACTTTCTGTGGCATGTTTCCACACCCAACTTTTGCGCGACATGTCAATTTGCACCGACTTCAAAATGTCGTAATAGATATAAAATTAAAAATTATTTTACGCTTTTTGTGAAGTCGGTTCAACTTTTTTTTAAAAACTATTTTATTTTTCACTTTTTAGTGTCTTCTTCTCTATACAACGAAGAAAAACCCATCCAATTCGGTCCACGATTTAAAAAGTTAGGTTTAAGCCCCTACCCCACCTCCACTTCACTAAAATTGTTTTATCATGGTAGCAATAAAGGAACATACTCTACCGAACAGAAAAGGAATCATCGAACTCGGTCCACGCGATACAAAGTTACTACCCCTCCCCCTCCCCCACCACCACCAAAGGACCAAATTATTCTCCCAAATTATTCTTCTACCCAACAGCAAAAGAATTATCCAAGTCGGCCTACGCGTTACGAAGTTAGGCTAATCCCCCCCTCCACCCCCACCCCTCCACATAGGACCAAATTAATCTCCTATTAGCAATGGAGGGATCACACTCTATACTACAGAAAAAGAACCATCGAAATCGGACCACGCGTTACAAAGTTAGGTTCCAACCCACCCCCCACCCCTACCCCACCGCAATTTTTTTCTCGTGGTATCAACCACGGAACATACTCTACCCAACAGAAAAAGAATTATCTAAATCAAATCAATCAAATCAAGTTCGACGCGTATTTTATATTTTTTATTTTTATTTTTTATGTCTGACCGGGCATAACTTCGTAATGCGTCGACCGATTTTCGCGTGGTCCAATTTCTATGGTTCTTTTTCTGTTGTATAGAGTATGATCCCCAATTGCTAATAGGAGAAGGATTTGGTGCTATGGTGAAAGGTGTGGGTTGGGGGGAGGGGTAGTTTAACTTCGTAACGCGTGGAGCGATTTGGATAATTCTTTTCTATTGGGTAGAATATGATCCTTGGTTGATACTATAGTACAGTCAATATAGCACGAGAAAAATAGGGATGCTCCGAAAAATGACCTACCGGAATTTGACTTGATAACTCGTTAGGGGGGCATAAAAAAAGCTTAATGCTAGATTTCCGAATTGATCCCCCCCTGTTTTTGAGGAAATCCAAAAAAACTTTGGATGCGTTTTTCTCGGAATCTATGGGTTTTAGAGAAAAGTTTATTTAAGTAAGTAAGTTAAGGTAAGTTTTACAAAAAAATTGTTTAAATAAAAAATGTAGATATTTTTGTGACGAACAACTTTCCTATTTACATTAATATGAAAAAATTATTTATTCTTAACGAAAATGCCAAAAAACCACTTTTTTGATACTTTAGCACCACCTACCTTTTGTAATTTAAGTCGTACGGCTTGGCTTCACTGACAAAAAATGTAGTTAACAATGTCCTGAACATTTTTTGTTAAATAAACTTTTCTCTAAAACCCATAGATTCCGAGAAAAAAGCATCCAAAGATTTTTGGATTTTCTCAAAAACAGGGGGCGGGGATCAATTCGGAAATCTAGCATTAAGCTTTGTTTATGCCCCCCTAACGAGTTATCAAGTCAAATTCCGGTAGGTAATTTTTCGGAGGGTATCTGCTATATTTACTGTACTACTACGAGAAAACAAATGTTACAGTGGGGGGGGGGGGGGGGGGGTGAACCTAAGTTTGTAACACGTGAGACGATTTGGATGGTTCTTTTGCTGTTGTATAGAGTGTGATCACCCATTGCTAATAGAAGAATAATTTGGCCCATGGTGGGGGGTTGGGCGAGGGGAGGAGTAGTCTAATTTCGTAACGCGTGGACCGATTTGGATATTTCTTTTTCTTCTGGGTAGAGTATGCTCCCTTGTTGATGGTGCACCGATTTCGATGATTCCTTTTCTGTTCGGTAGAGTATGTTCCTTGATTGATACCATGAGAAAAAAAGTTTAGTGGAATGGGGGTGGGGTTTCTTTTAACGCGTGGACTGATTTGGATGGTTCTTTCTTCGTTGTATAGGGTCGAAGACACTAAAAAGTGAAAAATAAAATAGTTTTAAAAAAAAAGTTGAACCGACTTTACAAAAAGCGCTAAAAAGCATAAAATAATTTTTCATTTTATATCTATTACGACAGTTTGAAGTCGGTGCAAATTAAACAAATAAACCAACTACAGAAGCACAATTGAAAATAATACATAATACTACCTGAACGTTTCAGCTTACGGGATCATAAGAAATGACGATTACATTTTTGTTGTTGTAGTTGTTTGGTTTGTTTGATTTGCACCGACTTCAACATGTCGTAATAGATATAAAATGAAAAATTATTTTATGCTGTTTAGCGTTTTTTGTGAAGTCGGTTCAACTTTTTTTTTAAAAACTATTTTTTTTCCAAAATGTTTCGATGCTCGATGAAAATATTCCCTTCTCCTTTCCACCTTTAGGCCTATTTTTCTCTCTCCCACTTATTTCGCTTATGGGAATTTAAAAATCATTAATATTTCCTTGGGGAATCATTTTTAGTGAAATTAATTACCACCAATGAATTCCCCATAAAATTTCACATTAATTTAATGTGCTACATGTTGGCAGCACATAAAGGTTGAAATGTTTTTAAACATGTGACAGGTGATCAAACTTTTTAAGTGAAATATAAGTGTAAGTACGCTTTTTCATGTTTTAATTAAGTGTGGGATTTGTGTACTTAGTGTTTGTATGTGCATTTTTATTGTAGTGATATTGATTTTTGTGTTTGGTATCATTTTCAGCGCGCCGGCATACATTCCCAGTTGCGTGGACAACACCTTCACCTGTTCACGGGAAGAGGATACTTCATCGAGCATATGTAAATAACGGTAAGTCAATTTAATTTGCATGTAAGTCGCCTAGTAGGTACCTGGTATCGAGCTGGTAAATTGTTCGTCTTTTTTTATGTTTGCGTTGTCTAATTGCCTCAAAATCGATTTTTTTGATGATTTCACGAGATAAATACAATTTTTGTTTCTCTCTTGTAATAAATAGTTGATGACTATTAGATGATCGCATTTTTAATTCGGCTAAGTTTATTGTAAGCATAAATGATTGTAGTGAATACACCGTTACACCGTTGATGATGGCTGGTTCGCAGAACTCTGGAATAAGCAGAGGCCTTTGAGTTCCTAGTTGCGATGAAGATCTTGAATTGAAGGATGTACCCGGAGTTGGTTCTTTATTTGCCAATGCTTGTGACGCTCTTAGAGAACTGCATTCAGAACATTCGTACAATTTGATTGATTTAGATGTACCCGGGATGGCTTCCTTTTTTTGGTTTGAATTCGTTTTCGATGGCTTGCGCGGTAGTCCAGAAATATTAAAATCTTCATCACAAGACGCTGCACAATCTGAAGTCTATATCATCGTACAATATTAGGACGTCGTCATCAATATCATTTGAATTCGCCATCTGAAATTATAAATGTGCTTTAGCTAAGGGCTTTGGGGAGTTTAGACGTCCACAACACATTGAACGGACAACATAGACGAACAGATTAAGTTAATGTGTTTTCTATTGGCAATCGACAAATTTTTGCTATTGGGCGTTGAAGCGTCGTCCTTTTCGTTCGTATTTGGACTACTCGAACTAATCCATCCCTTCCTGGGTAGACATTTTCTATTATTCCCAAAGGCCATGTTGTTCGAGGCACACTGTCTTCCTTTAAAAGCACAAAGTCTCCGAGTGATGTATTTGGCTCTTTAGTACACCATTTTGGTCTGTGCTGTAACTGGTTCAAATAATCCTTAGACCATTTGTCCCAAAAGTGTTTGGTCATTTGTTGTAAAAATTGTCAACGTTGAGATAAAGCAACTTTAGTTATGTTGTAATCGGGTTCTGGGAGGGCATTTAGTTCGTGACCAACCAGGAAGTGTCCTGGTGACAGTACAAACATGTCGTAGGATTGATCTGGGATGCGATACAACAGTCTTGAATTGAGACACGCTTCAATTTGCGCCAGAACAGTGGCGTATTCCTCGAAAGTACAGACTCTGTTGTAACGGCCATGCATCGGTGTTTCGAAAAAAATAAAAACCAATAAAATAAAACTCAGCTTGGCTAGATCCCATTCAAAGCAGACGACTAACTCAGCTGAGAAATATTCTGAGAGAATAATAAACCGCTGGTTTAGTCATCTGTTTTCTGCACATTCTGGCTCACCTCAACGCAACTGCTGCACTTTTACGGCATAGAGTGGTTGAATTATCACTTCAGCCAAATATTTGTTTGGTCACAAGAGAGACTGGACGGGAGTTCAGTGAAAGCCACTAACGGGCAGAATCGAGGTCTGCTGATTGCAGCAGATGCTGATAAGAGACATGATCAGTCACCACTTCTCTAGCGTGCCCGACGGTCATCAGCTGCGAATTTAATTTGGTAATTTTAAACCACTGTACGCAGTCAAAACAACTGAAGGTGTTAAAAAGTGCAGCAGGTAGTGAACAAACCTGCACGTTTAATTAGTGTATCTTCACGCGTGTGTAGGAAGTTCAATTTATAGGTGAGCTAGTGGTCAGTGTAGTAAAATATTAATTAAATTAATAAAGTGTGACTACGCAGAGTAACCCCAAAAAGTGGTGCTGGCTACCTAATTCCTCGGTGAAGATTCCGCTATACGGACCGCTAGGGTTTTTTCCCGGGACACGTGGAAGACTTTAAAGGATACTACCCAGGTTTTGAACTTCTTCCTTAGGTGCGCGAGCCATTAAACGGCGAAAGGAAACTAGGCCGGGTAACGGGACATTTTATTTTATACAGGTAACAAAGTTTAAGGAAGTCCGAAAAGAAATCAAAGAATTTTTTTATATACAGGCATCCGCAAACGTTGATGACTTAATAGTGCATCAGGAATCATACGTACCCACATAAATTGCACCAAAGAAAAAGAAAGGTAAACTTCCAGACGCTGGATTACGGGACGAACAACGGACCCGACAGCGCTTCTTCCCGTTATACCCACATGCCACCCAGTCGTAATCAGTACATAAATGCAGTAACGTTAGAGAGATATTTAACATTTTGGATTTATTTAGCATTTTGGATTTAATTAGTATTTTGGATTTAATTAGTATTTTTCATTAGCATCTTAATTTAATTAGCATTTTAGATATTTGATTGAAATTGTTTGTGATAGTTTTTGATAAATTTTGATTTTTATTGAGTTACGCGTTCACCTGACCAACTTATTTCCGCGGTAGATTTGTGGTCCAGTTAATTTGGGTTTATTTTGGCATCATTACGATTATATTATTTGCAGTATTAGTAATAGCAGAAAAAGTAGCAGACTGGATGAAGCTTCAGCCAGCGGCACACCAACGGACGTAAGTATAGAATTTTAATTATTTGTTTTATATATGTACGCGCTATACAAATTGACGACTCGCTTATAGAAAGGAAAAAAAAATATTATTATTATTATCCTCAAAATTTGTTTTGCTCATTCGTGGAAGTGAGTTCTTGAGTTGGGTGAACCACTTACGATATTAGTATTCAGTTTAAAGTTTTCTTGAAAATTAAAAGATCTAATGAATTTATTTTTGGCACCTCAAGTTTAATTAACTCAGTAGGTTTAATATAGGTTAATTTAAAACAGATTGTTAATTTTTATTGAATTCTCTTTGGTTTCTTTATCATAAGCAAATATATACACTTAGGGATAGTATCAGTGAATTCAACTAGGTCGTGTGGCTTAACTTAGTAAATATATATATAGTACAACAATAAAGAGTAATTATTAGCCGCGAATGAAGTTGTTTAATTACTTGGTGTAATCGAGATATGTTGATCGAGTAGGTGAATCGATTTGGTCTGCGGTCCCTCACGGCTGCGCGCTAATGGGGAAGGCTGGAGGCTTATACGTCCGTCAGTGAAAGGGTAGGTGGAAGAGAAGAGGGGAAGAGGTCATTCAGATGAGTAAATGAAAGCACCCAGCATAGCATCGGAAGATTGGGTAGGCCTGTGCCAACCTGCCCCCATACCCTGAGCTTGAGCCGGCAAATGTCTGTGCTGAGGCCTGGTCATCAAACCCAATCTTCAGTTACCCACCTGATTGAGTATCCGTGGAATTCTATAATCGGCTAGCTCTGGTGGATGATCATGTGAAACCTCTCCGCACCCATGAGAGGTCACACTGTGTCCTAGTGTTCTTCGCAGATGGTGCTTAATAGACTTGACACCAGCTTCCCATAATCCCCCGAAGTGTTTTGAAGCTGGTGGATTGAAATGCCATGTGATACATTTGTCCGCTAAGTTTTCTGCTGCTATTATTGTTGCATCGTGTATTGCTCGTTTTAGGTCCTTGTCTATGACAGTCCTCGGCGCAAGGACCGGTGCCACAATCTGAATATATATTTTTGCACAGACCTCTTCTTGCCACAAAACTTCGTAGTGCTGCAATGAAAGCTGTTGTTGATAAATCAGACACTATTTCAATCAGGGACCGAAAATAAGACTTATTATTTTTTTGAAAGGGGAAAAAGTATTTTCATAAAATTTGAGAGAAAGGAACGTAGTACAAAAGGGGTTAATGAACAACACTTAGACTAGCTGCCTACATTAAAATCAAGGAAGTTTCGATTTTGATATATATAGCCAATCAAAACTGTTACTGTAAAAAATTTATATTTTTTTCACTTGTTGTGAAGCGCATTCCCAACATTTTGTCATTTGTTTTTTTTTTTTGCTGACCAAAGATAATTTTAGAAAGTATTTTTGTCCTCTTGTAATAATTTATTTGCTTAATTGACTTATTTTCTCCTGACTGCGTTCAATGTCGAAATACAACAGGCACGTAATGCTTATATAGAGAAGAGTCAAATTACAGCTTGTGTGTGGGAACCGCGCTGCTTGGAGCCAAATGTAGAAAGGAATAAAGTCGGTTCGTAGAGTATAAATTCGGAGTTCTCGGCGGACGGACGTTAAGTTTATATTTTGCTAAATTTGTATCTTTGACGGTATTAAAGTTAATATACTAATACTAACCTTTTCGTTAATTTTTGTTCACGGTAATTAATTAGAGATATTAAATTAAATTTTTAATTAAATGAAGTGATTCTTTTACTCGCTTTCCTTCATTCATCTCCCGTTCTACTCCACAATATTACATGTGGTGGCAGCGGTGGGATGACGCAACGGTGTCATCCAATGATAATTAAATTCTAACTAACGTCCGTCGCCTCAAAGAAATAAAGTGTAACCTTTTCGTAAAACTTACATGAACGTCATTGTCTTAATTTTTGTTAAAGTAAACGAGAGAAATTGTCTCAATTGCAAATAATCTTTAAACTGAAGCGAAATTGTTAATCATTAAAAATCTTTAGTATTAAACAGACGAAATAATTTATCCGATTGGACGCTGGATTCAACTTAACTTCATCTCTTGGATAGACAAACGAAACAACTTAACTCACTGGATTCTGGATTCATCTCCATTGCAACTTCATCACTAAACCAAACCCTCAAAATGGGTAGAGCAACAATTATTGAAATTACCTTGTAAGTAAATCAAAATTATCAAATTGTAAACAAAATTTTGTTTTCGTGCTATATAACTTTTCTTTGCAACAAGTGTGAAGTGTTGTGATTCCGTGGTGCACTGAAGTCGATAATTTAAATTTATATAAAAGCTGATCCAGATTAATTAATGTAGATTCACTTGACTCGAATAACAATGCTAAGGCAAAGTGTGCGTCCTATGATGGGCAGTTGATCTATAGAGCATCCGAAATCACAGTGATAGTCGATTTGTGTTGTTTTTCGTAGTGTTCACCTTGATGAGGGATTCAAGATTTTTAGTTTTTTTTTTAAAGTCCACTTTTAATTCTACATTAGCGTCGTAACATCTGTAAAATATCAGATTAGCCGGTATTATACTATTTCTTAAAGATCCGAAAAATCTTCGTTGCATTTTGAATGGATTGTAAATTATGATCGTAACAAATTCTACCTTTTTACACAACTACCTGACTTTAATTGATTTAAATGTATTTAATTGTGACTATTCTTCTTCTTCTATTCTTTAAATATCTCCCTAAGACGTGGCAAGAACATCAAACGTTCCTGTAGAAGTGGTGACCTGCCTGAGCAAACTGATAATGTTGCTCTAAGTAAAGAATTATTACATAATTCGTCTTCGGTAAATCAATCTTCCGAGCCAATTGATCTAGAGATGGCTGTACCCATGTCAACCTTCAGTGTAGCAAATACTATAAAATTAATACCCGAATTTGACGGTGATACTAAGCTTTATTCCAGATTCTTGCAGCTGGCGCAAATCCAGTATAGCAAGGCTGGAACCCCTGAATCGAAAGCAGATTTTCTTGACATAATAAAGTCAAAACTTACTGGTAGAGCGTACAATACCATTTTGCGGTACAAAGACTACACAGAATGGGATTCGCTGAAAGCAGATCTGACAAAACATTTCCTTAAATATAGATCTCCTCAAGTCATTCAATCGGAGCTATTCAGCCTCAAACAAGGTTTCCGTGACTCGGTATATTCTTTTGCCGAAAAAAATTGAGAATCTTTTGGAAGAGCTTAACAATGTCTGCACTCAAAATGTCACTGAATCGGGAGGGGATGCAATTAGAAAATTAAACGAAGTGTCTGCCATCAACAATTTTAAACGAGGATTACAATCCCCTTTGAAGCGAATCATTAAAGAAATGAAACACGACACCTTGTCCGAAGCCATTGAGTATGCCAAAACTGAGGAACAGGTAGCAGAAAGTGATGTCAAATCTGATCATCCAAAAAATGCAATTTCTGCGGATTGTCTGGACATACATACATATAGCGAGTGTAGGAAGCGACAAAATACACAACCCTTTTTACCAAAGTTCGTCCCAAAAGGTCGAGTGAATGCAGTTTGTAACGAAGTTACCAAAACCTGTCTACAGCACCGGAGGAGAAAAAGGTTTTTGAGCCCTGCCAGACCCCCCCCCCCCCCCCGGTACTAAACGAAGTTAACCTGGATCAATTGGTAAAATACCAAATTATCAGATTTGGATCCACTGGTGGTGGGTAAGATTAGCATATAAATATATATACATATATCGCCGCTCTATCTCATGCACTAGCGTGCCTCCCTGGTGCAAGACACTCATATAGCTGGCGTGCCTCCCCGCTATCTCGTTCTACTTCTGTCACTAGCGTGTCTCCCTGGTGACGGACACTCACTTTATCTCTTGTACTAGCGTGCCTCCCTGGTACAAGACACTCACATAGCTGGCGTGCATCCCCGGCTATCTAGTTCTCTCTGTCACTAGCGTGCCTCCCTGGTGATCGACACTCTTAACCGGCAAGTCCCCGGTTATCACTTAGGTATTGACGCATTCTTCGCCAGCGTGTTTCCAGGCCCGTTTATGTAAGTGATTGTCTCTCAGAGCAGAGATAACTTAGGCCGTGTAGTTTAGTACGAAATCATTCTGCCCCCCCTCTCTTTCTCCACAGGAAGAATAGCCGTCACCGCCGCACGAAGATTTCGCCCGGAAGCAAGGAAACCGTCCGTCCGTCATACTTAGCTCAATCCATACGTCAAACATACTGAATAGCCCCGATACACCAACGGAGACAGAAGAAGTAGCATGATTGCCGCCTCGTGAGAACGAACAAGTGAAATATAGACACTTTATAGAATAGGAAAAACAGTGAATTGTAAAGATAAGGCAAAGACCATACATGTGTAGAATTTAAGTTGTGAATAAATCTGAAGTCATAAACTGTGAATAAACTGACATTTGTAGTTAGGAATTGGTGAGTTTCTTTCCAGAAGCCCTTGACCCTGGATCCGGCGAGCTCATCCCTTGGAAAGAGCAAGCGACTCTCCCCACTACCGGAAAACACGTTACAAGTTCAAAATGTCATTACGTCTCGCTATTGCAAAAATATAGGACACTCTATTGACGATTGTTGAAAGAAATAATTCAATAATTCCAGAAGAAACAATCTGCCTTCAACGTTGCGAGATTCATATAACCCACAATTACGCAATCAGAATACTAATGCTTTTCGGGGGGAACGAGCACCTAAATCGGGAAACGTCAGTCAATCCGACACCAACAGCACTATGGTTCGGGCACAAAATCTCCATTAAAGTGCCATATAACTGATGAGATGAACTCATCGACTAATTTGGAATATGCGTCGACTTCTCACCCACATTCTAAAACCAAGATCTATCGTAATTTCGGCTCAAATTCGCATTTTATTACAAACTATTCTAAACCTAAAAGCAAATAAATCTTTCCAAAGTGAAATAATAATCGGAATCAATGAATCGAGAGATGCTACCAACGCCTTTCTTTTTGATACTGGAGCTTCTCTCAGTCTTATTAAGTTGAATGTGTTAAAAGAGGAAACTGAGGTAAACATTGACAACAAGGTGGAAATTCTAGGTGTTTCAGTGGAAACTTTCCTAACTCTTGGTACTTGTACTCTTAATTTAGTGATTAATAATAATTTTAATATCAAACATCGATTTCACGTGTTACCTAATAATTTTCCTTTGGTAGATGGCTATATCTGTTTGTCCGTACTTAACTCCTCAGAGAGAGATGTACAAATCGATGGTAGCGTAAAACTCAAATACGATGAATTGTGAAACTATGAAATATATAATCTGCAAGAGTTGACTAACGAGGATAAGGTGGAAGATCGCTTACTTAAACTCTCCTCTTCATTGGATCTAAGTCATGCTAATCACGAGGAGAAGAACTCGATTTTGGAACTATGTCACAAATTGAATTCAATATTTTATCTTGAAGGAGATAAACTAACTTCCTCTACAATATTGACTCATTCAATTCCTATTAAATCTAATCAAGCACCAATTAACTTGCGACCGTATCGTTTGCCCGAGATACATAAAACGGAAAAAAAAACAAGTGGATCAAATGCTATGTGATGGAATTATCCGTTACAGTTCCAGCACTTGCAACTCTCCCTTGCTGGTTGTCCCGAAAAAACCGGATGCACAAGGCAACAAGCAATGGCGTATCGTAGTGGACTTCCGCAAATTAAACGAAGTGACACTACCCGATGCCCATCCTCTTCCAAATATAGAGGACATTCTTAACCAGCTAGGTAACTCAAAGTATTTCTCAACACTGGACCTGGCTAGTGGATTTCATCAAATCCAAGTATCCGAAGAAGATAAAGCTAAAACAGCTTTCAGCACTTCATACGGCCACTTCGAGTTTAACAGAATGCCTTTTGGCCTAAGGAATGCCCCACCTACATTCCAAAGGTAAATGAATACCGTCCTTACCATTCTACAGGGTTTTCGTTGCTTCGTCTACTTAGACGATATAGTCGTTTATGGCCATGATCTGGATAACCATAACAAGAAACTTCGGGAAATCTTTCAATGCTTGAAAAACCACTGTCTAAAGCTGCAACCTAATAAATGTAACTTCCTACGCAAAGAGGTCACCTACCTCGGACATGTTATAATCGACAAGAGTATTAAAACTGATCCATCTAAGATTTCACAGTTTTCAAGGATCGCAGACAAATTACATAAACTTCTTAAGAAGGATGTACCTTTCAATTGGGATGCCCATTGCGACGAATCCTTCAACTTTTTAAAACGATCTATTTCTCAACCTCCAATTCTCCAGTATCCTGATTTCAATAAGAAATTTTATGTGACCACCGACGCCAGTAACAGTGCGATAGGCGCAGTACTCTCTCAATGTGAAAATTCTGATCAGGTTGATCTCCCAATCGCCTATGCGAGCAGGACACTCAATTCAGCTGAAAAGAATTATTCTGCAATCGAGAAGGAAGCGTTGGCCGTGGTGTGGGCTAACAAGCAATTCAGACCGTGTCTGTACGGGTGAAGATTTACGGTAGTGACTGATCACAAACCTTTGGATCTTTGATCTAAAAGATCCATCCTCACGAATAATGCGGTGGAGAATAAAGTTGGAAGAGTATGACTTTGACGCTTAACACTAATGCTGACGCGTTATCCCGTATGGAAACTGTTAAGGTGAACGTAGTTACTAGATTCCGCTCTACCATGGCTGCCAATGAAAAGCGTAATCAAAACCAAAATCTCTCAGAAAAGGTCAACAAACCTTCTATTCCCAAGTCTCATTCAGGTTCTTTTCCAATTCCCGAGCCAAGTTCCACGAAAGACTCTAATTCAAATCTTGCTACTTTATCTAACGATGGGAATTCCTCTCCTCCCGAGGAATCTCCAAATAACTCAAATCTTTCAAAGCTAACCGATAAAAAGGATATATTGTACGTATTAAACGAATTTCATAATAGTCCCGTTGGTGGACACCAAGGAGTCTCGAGAACTTATAGGCTTCTTAAAGGATACTACACTTGGAAAACAATGTTCAAAGATATCAAAAATTACATATCATCTTGTGAAACCTGTCAAAAAAGTAAATCAAGTACCAAAACGAAGACTCCTATGAAAATAACTACTACATCAAAGAGGCAATTGGAACGTATCTCTTTAGATATAGTTGGTCCTTTACCTGTTTCAGAGAGTGGAAACAAATATATATTAACTTTCCAAGACGACTTGACTCAATTTATTCAAGCCATTCCCATTCCTAACCAAGAAGCTTCTACCGTAGCAGAAGCTTTCGTTCGTAAAATTATTTGTATCTATGGTACACCTTAATACCTACTTACCGATCAAGGCACCAATTTTCTGAGCGAACTTTTCAAGAAAATGTGTAAGTTGTTGAAAATCAAAAAACTCCAGACTACACCATATCATGCGCAATCGAACAGAGCGTTGGAACGTTGTCACAGAACTCTATGCAACTACCTGAGAAGTTACTCCACCAAAGACCCTGATAATTGGGATACGTGGATGCGTGCTACCTTATGAAATCCTGCTCGGAATGAAACCTGAGATTCCCGGTATCCTTACGAAGAAAATAGACCCCGTCTAGAATTATGATGACTATGTGATAGAGTTAAAAGCCAGATTCCAAACTGCATACAAAATAGCTCATGACAATCAAATCCATGCTAAAGAATTATCTAAATCTTACTATTATCGCAATTCCAATCCAATCAATTTCAATGTAGGAGATAAAGTGCTAGTGGAGTGTAAAACAAAACGTAACAAAAACTAACAGCGTTCTACGAAGGACCTTATGAGATATTAGAGTCGAAGTCCCTCGAAACCACATTAATAAAAATTTGGAATTAGACTTAACTCTTTCACAATAATCTGCTCAAAAGATTTATCAGTAATTCATTAACTTAAAAATCATTCTACAATTTCCTGACTACAAAGTTAGTAGTGATGCTAAGTCAATCACTATAGACATAGCGACCTCTTACTTACTATTTTACTTTAATTCTTCCTTCAACTCTCGCAACCTACTTAGAAACTTTTTCTTTCAGGGCTATTCTAGTTGGGATAATTTTTACAATCGCTTCAGTGTTCTCTCTGAATCCATATACCAATACCCCACTAAAAAACGCAAGCGGACTGTATCTTGAGAGCGAGGGTATTCTGAGAAAATCTACATCCTCGTGGGAATTTGTCATTGCCTTTAATTTTACCAACCTCGAATTGGAAGAACGTCAACTACTACAATGGCATTCTACCCTTACGGAAATTTGCAATGAAGTCCTGAAGTTGGTACCTTAGTCAACTCGTCCTTAAACGAAATAGTTGACAACAACGGAATTTTGAGGGACTTATTTCACTTACTTCCTAGAACAAAACGAGGGTTAATAAATGGGTTAGGAAGATTGGCGAAATTTCTGATAGACGCATTGAAAAATAACCAAAAACAACTTTATCATTTAATCGATTCCCAAACCTCAATCGTAGTAAATACTAACCGCGCTACAGGATCAATTTAATATTCTTACTAAAAATATGGAAACAATATCTCGAGAGGCGCAAAACCAAACGCAAGTAGAAAGAACCTTCCGCATGTTCGAAGAAGTTTCAAATCTCTTGACCTTCTCCATAGGAAGGTTGATGGCTAAACAGGCTGAACTAACAGACGTCCTTTACGAAGCCAAATTAAGCAAACTCGATAGACATCTCACAGCTACACCATTGTTTATCAATGCCATTAAAGGTGTACAACTGGAACTTCCCGCAAACTTGCAATTCCCTCTGAAACCCACTGCAGAAAACATGCAGATTTTTGATAAATTAGCTGAAGTTGAACTTCTTTACGCTTTCAACAAGCTGACCTTACAAGTAGCTATACCCCTGATAAACGATTTCTATAAGCTCCATAAACTCACGAGTATTCCTACGAAGCATATTGATGAGGTATATTCTTCATTAAAACAAATGCTGAATATGTAGCTATTAATGAAAGATTGAAAGAATACATATTCCTCAAACAGAGCGAATTCGATAAGTGCTTTACTCTCAACCATGAGTTGACGATATGCAAGACTAACTTTCTTTCCTACAGTCAGAATTCCAGAAATTGTAACGTTCAGATCATCCTTAACCAAGATGTCTCAACTTGCGACCTAGGTGTCTTCACTGTGGGGTACGAAATGTGGTTTCCTCTATCCAAACCTAACACTTGGCTTTATGTATTGCCCAATGCTACTAATATTAGAGAATTTGTGGTGAGATCGCTAATTCCGTTAAAATTTACGAAAGCGGAATTTTTGAATTATTACCAGGTTGTAAAGCCTTTACTAGTCAAGTGAATCTGGAAACTTTGAGTGAGGTGAAAAGTAGAAAACAAATCGTCTATCAATTCAATGACACCATCCTAGGAAATGAATTAAAATCAAAGCACTATGGAAGTTTGAATCATTCTATACAATTTAAAATGGAAAAATTAAGTACTTTCAATTCCAGTAAGATGGACACATATTGATAGACAATTATTGAAAAATTAAAAAATTATACATTGAATTTTGAGGATCTAAATTTTAATAATTTTACACCGTCACCGTACGAGAATCGCCTATTATTGTATGTAATTTTAGCTGTTGTAAGTCTAGTCGGTTTCGGCAATTTAATGTACAGTGGTGTGAAAATGTTTTTTTGTGTTTGGTTCACTTGATGGGACAGTGCAAGTGATCTTAATTTGATGCAGCTGTCTAGATCGGTTTTGAATTTTTGTGTTGGAGTTTTATCTAGTTTTCGTTTTGTCGCGAAGGCGTCCAGCAGCTGAAGAAAATTTAACCCTTTGGTGCTGCTGTTGAGAACGAGCCAAAAGAGCTTAACTTTTCGCCGATCGTGTTAAGAAATATTTTAATGTTTCTTACGTTGCTCGAGTTTAAAAAACAGTTTATTTTGGTTTTTATTTTGATGTATCCAATTGTTTGAATAAGAATGTCTAAGAAAGTGGTTTATGTAGCGATAATTAAATAACTTGTTGCGCCATTAATTCAATTTTTTTTATTTAAGAACATAAAGTTTCAGTTTCTTATTACGAATTTCCTACACTCCAAAGATTTTATATAAAATACAGTTTATTAAAATTCACTTCATATTGCTTAAAAACTAATACAACTCCTGACAAATATAGGATCCTGCAAATTAAATCAGTGCGCATATATAATTAACTTGACCTTTATGGCATATGTTAATTTCATGCAGCATCTGAACATAATTTGAAACAATGAATAGAAAATATTGGATTGCATGAAACTTCTCTCTCTAACACATTGGGATATATTATGTTTTTAAAAAATTGATAATTATTAATTACACCTGTAGAATTTTGCGAATCTGGCAATTTCATTGAATTGCCCTTGAAATTCTACTCTCATCCGTCAAATGTCACAAAAGACAGAAAACTTCCTGAAAATTCAGCTTTTGGAAGAGCTGTCAAAAGGTATGAATTATCGCGAATTTTCACCTGTATGGGCTTAATTACTTAAATAGTGCACCTTAATATCTTCACTAATGGTGTAGTTGTTGTTGTACATGCCAAGAAGTTCCAGTTTGAGGTGAAAACTTCTTTGCAATATGGCAAATAATATTCATAATAATTAATGCTGTTTATTTTTAGGTTCGCATGAACATTCTCCCTCCCGTTGAACAGTTTCGTTCAACAAGTCTCTTTTGATTTTAGTAATTCCCCTCTTATGATAATGATGAAATATGATACTACCATTAGCCTTAACTCGCAACCTTACTTGGAATCTCTTTAGGAGATTGACGATCTTTTCCTTTTTTTCCTGGTGATGACGCGTTGGTGAGTATTAGACATACGCATCTCGAGTTCCTTTAAATGTGTTGTTAGTTTCAGAATGTTTAGAGTGCGTAACCAAGCTCAATTGATATTAGCTGGCTGAGACAAAATTGGCGTTGTATGCGAAGACTGAAGAAACGTTAGTGATTCTAAGTTTCCACTGCAGGAATGAACTAGACCACCTAAATTGTTATTAGGTTCTGCTAGCTTCGTTGGTGGCTCAGGAAATAGATCACACCCTGGGTTCTCGCACGTGCCAGTCGATGGGCTTCCAGGAGGCGTAAATTCTATGCCTAAAGGATTAGACATAAGATCTTCTTCTTGATACATGTTAAATATCTGAAATAAATGTTTATAAAAATTATTTGCTAAAAATATAAATAAAAAGTTACACGTCAACAGTAAGTGAAATACAATCACTACACCACACCAACATTTAATAGAACAAACAATTGTGTTTGTTAGTTATCATCATTTCTGATAGATGCTTCGATTGGTAATCGAAACATTTTAGTTACTGATCGTTGAAAGATTTTATTTTGCATTTTAACCTCAACAACTGGAACTAGTCCATCATTTCCTAAATACACTTTTTCAATTATTCCTAAAGGCCAAGTTATGGGAGATGTACCTTCATTTTTAACCAACACAATGTGGCCTATTATGATTATCAATTGATAATTGACAATTAACGACGAAATTTTGTCAATCAAAACCCCTTTTGGTATTATGAAACATGATTGACGACGGTAAATAGTGCTGCCATATGTTTTTTAGTAAATTGTATGCTGTATCAATATAATTGCGAATTTTTTGCAATTATTGTGAATGGCATATGTCAAAATCAAACAAAAAGTTGTTATGTTGGGAGCAGATTAATGAATAGCTTAATTTTTTGTACAACATATAGAAAAATGAATAAAACAAATATGAGGAATAAATTCAAAATGCGCGGCAAAGAAAATTTCTAAAAAATACTTTTAATCCCTTGGAATTATCAAATTCAATGTAGGTATTTATTTAAAAAAACACACTTTCAAATTTATCTTAATCTAGTATTACTTATTTACAGCTTTAAAAAGAATTTTAGACTAAATAAAGAGTTTTAATATTCTATTAAATGAATTAGATTCCAGATTTCGGCCAAACGTTTTAAAAACTCGCAGCAAGTATGGGAAACGATTTCTCTCTCGGCTTAACACAACCTTCTGTATGAGTAGTTTTGACAAAGGTGGTTGAATTAATGGAAAATTACATTTGCCCTAAATGGATAAAATTTGAATACAGTGAAAGGAAAACTTGAAGTGAAGATGCATTTTTTTGAAATAAGTGGAATTCCAGGAGTTATTGGATGTGTCGATGGGACGCATAGAAGTATAATAGCTCAAAAAAAAAGAATATATACAGCATTTATATTATAATCGAAAAGGATTTCACAGCATAAATACGTTGATTGTAAGCAAAAAATTGCATATTACCCATTTACGTAATTTCTAAATTATGTTTAAATTTCAATTTTCTAGGCGACGATAAAGTACATAAATGCAAGATATCCTGGAGCTACTCATGACTCTCTAATATGGAATATGTCTTTACTTAAAACAAAACTGGAGGAACAATATCGTGCTGGAGAAACAAATACTTGGCTTCTTGGTTTGTTGTTATCCTTTCACTTTTTAAATTTTTAAATTACACTACTGTCCGGAAAAAGCAACGAAATTTATAAATGTTTGTGCTGCACTCCATAACATGTGTATTTTCTACAACGTTGATTTAGAACAGTCAGATAGTTAAGACGAGTCTGAAGAAGTAGACACTCCAATGGTCAATGACCTAAACAATGGAAACATGGAAACATTGGACAAATAACAAGAAATACAATTATAAGTAATTTATAAGTTATTTTTCTTAATAAAAGGTAAATTCAAAATAAGTAGTCCATTTATTTAATTTAATTTTAATTCAATTGTGCCTATATCATATTAAAATTATAATTAAAAGGAACAAAGATATGAGATTTCGTATTGCGAGTGCCCTTAACAGTAAAAAGTAACAAAAAAAACATCTCTCAAAAAAATGTTTGATTTCATTTCTAAATGTATTTGGCTTGGTGCTCTTTCTGGAATTCTCTAATTTTTTGTTTGTGTTGCATTTCTGCTTTAAGCAATTTTAATTTTTCTTCTTTCAGTCTTTTAATTTCTCGAAAATTATCTTTCTTTAAATAATACATTTTTTTCTTGTAATCTTCTATATTTTTTAATCTTTTATTTGTTTCAAACAACTGGCTTCTTAATTCTCTGTAAAATAACTCTTGATTTTCTTATTGGCTTTCTAACAATTTGATTCTTTTGTCACTTTTATTATTGGTTTTCTTTCCTTTTTTTAACCGACTTCCCAAAAATAAAGAGGTTCTAAGTTCGACGCGTATGTTTTTATTTTTATTTTTATTTTGTTTTTGTTTATGGACCGGGCATAACTTCGTAACGCGTCGACCGATTTTGATGATTCTATTTTTGTTGGGTAGAATATGTTCACCGATTGGTAGCATGTAAAAAATTTTTTGGTTGGGTTGGGGTGGGGGTGAAACCTAACTTTGTAACCCGATTTGAATGGTTCTTTTTTTGTTGTACAGAGTATGATCCCCCATTGCTAATTGGAGAATAATTTGGTCCTAGGGTGAAAGGTGGGGGTGGGGGGGGGAGGTAGTCTAACTTCGTAACGCGTAGACCGATTTGGATAATTCTTTTTCTATTGGGTAGAATATGATCCTTGGTTGATACTACGAGAAAACAAATGTTGGCGAGGTATGGAAGGGAGGCGGGGGGAGGTTGGAACCTAACTTTGTAACACGTGGACCGATTTGGATGGTTCTTTTTCTGATGTATAGAGTGTGATCACCCATTGCTAATAGAAGAATAATTTTTCTTTAGGGTAGAATGATGGACTAAAAATCCTCTTCATAAAATTCGTATTCAGATTTAAAACTTATAGGAGTTGTGTTTTTGACCTTCCGTCATGGATGTCCGTGGTGGAAAGTGCACGTACCACGCTGATGAGACCAGCTTGCACTTTCGGTCGAAAAATCCATCATTTCTTTGAGCGCTCATATTTTTGAGCGATCACCATCCCAAAGAAAAATGTGTACTCCTATTTGTGGAAGGTAAAACAAGTGCTTTTACTTTTCGTTTTTAAATAAATGACTTCCACCAAGTGTTTACTGAAAGGACTCTTTCTGATTTTGGCTAGAGTATGCTCCCTGGTTGATACCACGAGAAAAAAATTGTTGGTGTGGTTGGGGGTGGGAGAAGGGGGTGGAACATAAGTTTGTAACGCGTGGACCGATTTGGATGTTTCTTTTGCTGTTGTATAGACTGTGATCCCCAGTTGCTAATAGGGGAATAATTTGGTCCTATGGTGATGGTGGGGGAGGGATAGTAACTTCGTAACGCGTGGACTGATTTAGATGATCCCTTTTCTGTTCGGTAGAGTATGTTCCTTGATTGATACCATGAGAAAAAAAGTTTAGTGGAATGGGGGTGGGGTAGGGGGTTAAAACTTACTTTTAACGCGTGGACCGATTTGGATGGTTCTTTCTTCGTTATATAGAGTAGAAGACACTAAAAAGTGAAAAATAAAATAGTTTTTAAATAAAAATTGAACCGAATTTACAAAAAGCGCTACAAAGCATAACATTATTTTTAATTTTATATCTATTACGACATTTTGAAGTCTGTGCAAATTAAACAAATAAAACAACTACAGTGCCACAATTGAAAATAATATATAATACTACCTGAACGTTTTAGCTTACGGGATCATAAGAAATGACGATTAAATATTTTTGTTGTAGTTGTTTGGTTTGTTTGATTAGCACCGACTTCAAAATGTGGTAATAGATATAAAATTAAAAATTATTTTATGCTTTTTAGCGCTTTTTGTGAAGTCGGTTAAACTTCTTTTTTAAAAACTATTTTTTTGCTCTTTTAGCTAGTTGTTCATATTTTAATTTGGTGGTTGTTACTTGCGTCGAATTATTTCAGAACAATTTTCTTTTAATACAGCAGGACTTTCTTCAAATGAGAGCTGAATCACTTCATTATTTTGTTCTGCTCGATTATATTCATTTCCATCTGAAATGGGAATACCAAATTCTCGACCAGGTGGATTTATTGTCGAATTTATATTCAATAAATCAATCACCGCTTCTTCGATTTCACTAAACTGGTGCAATTTGTTTGGTCCTCCTCCAGTAACATTTAGTTCTGCTCTATTTTCTGCCTTTTCCTTTTTTATTTTACATTTTAGATCAGTCCACACCTATGCATATGTATGTATATCAGAGTATATGTAAGCCTGCGCTTTTTTCTTATTTACTTTTACTTACTCTAAGCCATTTGTCCCAGGATCGAATTGGTGGTCCCAAGCTGTTTAAGTCAACTGCAAATTTCTCCCTCTTATACTTAGCTAGAGACTTTGTTGTGAATACTCTGGCTATATCAACATTGTGCTCCATAATTCTCACCAGCCTCCCTTTTTTTTTTTTTACTTACAACTTTCGACCTATATTCGTAAAACAAACAAATCTTATCATAAAAATAAAATATATTCTTACATTTTTCAATCTCTGCGCTACGAGTATTCACTTGACAAATCTCGTTAAAGTTTTTGCAGTTGACAAATGTATCAATTGCGATTGACAGCTTTCAGTCACAATTGGCAATGGTAATACGATTTAACGAAATTTAAAATTGAAAGTTGCTAAATATCAATTATCAATTGGTAATCATAATTGGCCCCAATGTCTGCAACTTGAATGTTCGGTTGTCTACCGTACCATTTTGGTCTATTCTGTAGTTGATTTAGATAGTCCTTGGGCCATTTATCCCAAACAATTTTGACCATTTGTTGCACATGTTTCCATCTGTGCGTAAGTGTAGTCATTAAAATCGTATTGCTTGGCTCTGGAATGGCATTCAACGCTTGCCGAATTAAAAAACTACCTGTTGTTAATATGAATTGTTCATCTGGATCGTTTCTTATGTAACACAATGGACGAGAATTTAGACAGGCTTCGATATGTGCGAGCACAGTTGCATATTCCTCAAAGGTGTAAATTGCATTTCCTAATGTTCTGCGCAGATAATGCTTAATCGACTTTACACACCCATATTCCTCCAAAATGTGGAGACGCATGTGGGTTGAAGTGCCATGTAATTGATTTCGATGCTAAATATTCTGCAGCTCCTGCTGTTGATTCCTTAATAGCCTGTTTTATATCTGCGTCAATCATTGCTTTGTCTCAATTACAGGTACATAATCCTCTTCTAGCTATAAATCCTTTTAACGCTGCAACAAAGGCTTCCGATGTATGATTTGAAACCAGTTCCAGATGAACAGCTCGTGTAGCCATGCAGATAAATATGAAAAAGTAACCTTTCAGTTTCAGTTTAGCATTATGAAGTTTTGATGTTTTTATTGTCACAGGTCCAGCATAGTCCATACCAACCTTAGTAAAAGGCTTAGTTAGATTTACTCGTATGGAAGGTAGATTTCCCATTAGTTGTGTTGTGGTTACGTTACGAAGTTTGGCACAAATGATACACTTATGTATTCTAGTGGTGATAAAACGTCTAGCATCTAAGATCCAATATTGTTGACGACTCGTGCACAAAACTGGTGTTGCGCCGCCATGAAATGTTTCCTTATGAATATTGTCGATTAATATTGTAACGTAAATATGGCTCTTCGGGCTCGACGGATTAATTAAGACACTTATTTGCAGTCACAAATTCTCACAATTTTTATTCACTTCGATTAATTAGTTCGTTTAACAATTTCCTTGACAATATTCTCTTCACAATACACGGTTTCACTTTACTTATTTACACTTATCACTTCACTGGTTAAAAGTTTAACTAACTCACTAGGCTGCTACTCAGCCCTATTTATACTACTTAGCTTAATTCTAGAAAGTGTAACAACTTAGTTCTAGAAATTTCCGTTATTCATTTCCACCACACCAAGTCACCACAGATTCGAGTCGGCCTTGACTTCATACGGCATCTGACGTTTCTCTAGTTTCCGGAATTCGGGACATGCGCAGTGCACAGCTTGATTTCGTTTTCATCACGTAACCTATGCCAAACTACAGTGCATGTTACACTGCCCCCCTCTTAGAACTGTTCGTCCCGAACAGTTGTATCTCCTTGGTATGGCTTTAATCGGTCAATGTGCACGATCTTCTTTTTGTCTTTTGGTCCTCGATGTATCCTGTAGACCACATCGTTGATGCGCGTAAGGATCTTGTAGGGTCCTTCCCACTGCTGTTGAAGCTTCGGTGACTTTCCTTTTCGTCGCCGTGGGTTGAATAGCCAGACGAGGTCTCCTTCCCTGAATCCGCTAGAATTAGCTCTGATGTCTTATAGTGTTTTCATTCTATTGCTGGATGTCTTGAGGTTCTTCCTTTCCAGTTGATGGATTTATGCAAGACGCTGCCGAAGTATGGTTATGTACTCTTCAGTGTTTTCAGTATTTTTCTCAAGTGTTCCGAACTTCAAATCACTAGGCAATCGAATCTGTCTTCCATCGGTATCTAATATAAATGTCTCACCCGCCTTTGGATAAGTAAGTACAGGTGCATTGCAAAGCGCCCACTTCAGTGCTTGAAAACTGTTTTCTGCTTTTTCTGTCCAAACGAATGCCTTATCCTTCTCCGTTAGCTTATGCATTCCTTTGCTATATCAGCAAAATTCTTCACAAAGCGTCTGTAATAAGTGGCTAGTCCAAGAAAGCTTCGTAGCTCGTGTTTATCTTTCGGAGTGGGCCAGTTCTCACTGAAGTTATCTTCTCAGGGTCGGTACTAACTCCTTCTGTTGATACCACATGTCCAAGGTATTTGACCTGGTCTGCAAAGAGCGTACACTTTTTGGGGCTTAGTTTTAGTTTGGCTGACTTCAGTTTCTGGACCACTGCCCGTAGATTTCCTTGATGTTCTTCAAAACTTCGTCCAATTACAATGATGTCATCCAAATATACCAGCCAGGTCTTGCAAGTTAAACCTCGGAGCACACATTCCATTAAACGCACGAATGTTGCTGGAGCATTGCAAAATCCAAAGGGCATAACCTTTGTTACGCACTTTTTAAACGCGTAGCCTTTCCCCGTGTGCGGGAATATATGGACAACTAATTTCCTTGGCTGATCCAATAGTTAAACTTGAATTCGTGGGGCGTTATAAAAGTCACCATGTGTTATAATTTCAAGGTTTAATTAACACAATAACATTTCAAAATTACAATAATTAGCTGAACACTTCAATTTTTCTTTAATTACTTATATAAACTTCAAGTAAATTACAAATTGCAATTATGCATTTAAAACAAAACTCTTTATAAGAAAACTCGACTGCACTTGTGACTAACTTGAACTAGAATGGCAGATCCGCTATCCGATGAGAATATTCACAGAATCCAGCGCCCGTTTATCGAACTGATAACGGATGAGAATATAGATTGATCTCCGCAATCTGTTGTTGTTTTGATGCCCGGTGTTACCAGTGAATGAAGGCAATTGATTGTTTTTGTCGGAAATAGATTGCAAGACAGTTGAAATGTGAGGTAAGCTTTTCGTTTCTCTAGGATAAATAAATGTGAGTATTTATTTGTATACAATTAATAATATAAAGAGGAATAGTAATTTCTTATCATTTCAGGCATGGTCTTCAACATTCTCCCCGCCTTGATCTCCGTAGGATGTCAACAAATGTTCACTCTACATCAGTATCGCCTCTGGTATATTTAAGTCAGACATTTCCTTCTGACTTGATGGTGGTTAAGGAAAAGGCGCCACGACTCGCCTTAAGTGATTGTGTGCCGATTACAGTTTAGGATAGGGTAAAAATTAAGGAAAAATGTACGGACGACAGTTATGTGTGAAATTCTTATTAAAACTAAGTGCAATTTATTAACAATTTTTGTAATCTTTAATTTTAGCTCGAAGAATTTTGTTCCTTATTTAATTCATTCAAGTTTTGATCCTCAAATTCTAATTCATTTATAGGTAAAGGGCAAATTTTAGTAATAGTTCGTTTGAACAGACTACTTTTGCATCTCAAGGTTACTACTCTTACGAGCCCATCTGAACCTAGGTGTATTTCTTCAATTCTAGCGAGTAGCCATCGAGACGGAGGCAAATTTTCATCCTTTATGAGTACTAAGTCATTTTGTTTAACATTTGGTTCTAGCTTAAGCCACTTGGGCCTTTGTTGCAATCTTGAGAGATACTCACGGCTCCATCTTTTCCAAAAATCTTGGGATGTTTGTTGCAAGAGTTGCCAGCGGGTTATATATTTTATTTGTGTGTCGAATGAAATAGCCTCTGGAGGAGCAAGTAATGCGTTACCAATAAGAAAGTGTCCTGGAGTGAGGGCAGTATCATCATTCGGATCATCTGTGAGGGCGCATAGGGGGCGACTGTTGAGGCAGGCTTCGATTTGTACGAGAACAGTGGCTAATTCTTCATACGTAAGCTTCACATCTTTTACTATCCTTTTGAGGTGATATTTCATAGATCTTACTCCTGCCTCCCATAGGCCTCCAAAATGTGGTGAAGCAGGCGGAATGAAATGCCAATTGGCTTTCTGATACGATAATGCCGAAACTATTTCTGGGCTGATTGAATTGAGAAAGGACTGATGTTCTTCTGACAATCTCCTGCTTGCTCCTACGAAGTTCGTGCCACAGTCAGAGTAAAGCTCTTGACATAATCCCCTGCGTCCAGTAAATCTCTTAAATGCCGCGAGAAAGGCATTAGTTGATAAGTCAGAAACAGCTTCGAGATGTATAGCCCTTGTAGATAGGCTTATGAAAAGTGCAATATAACCTTTAAACGTTCGAATTCTACCTCGGCCCGAGTATGCCTTTAGATCAAGTGGGCCTGCGAAGTCGACGCCCGTATTTAGAAATGGTCTGCTTGGTCTTACACGTGGAGCTGGCAGATTTCCCATAAGCTGACTTCTCGTTTTTACCGTGAAACGGAAACAAGTAATGCAACTGTGTACAATTTTTTTTGTTAGGTTCCTAGCATTTAATACCCAGTAAGATTTTCTAAGTACATTCAGCATTAGTTGTACCCCACCATGTAGTGTAATTTTATGAATTTCTTCTATTAGTAATTTAACGAAATGGTTGTTACCGGGTAAGATTATTGGGTACATCTCATTATAGGGCAGTTCTGAGTTCTGTAATCTACCACCAACTCAAAGTAGCCCATCATTATCTAGAAATGGATGCAGATTTAGGATTTTACTTGTTCTGCTAATTACCTTATTATGTTTCAGATTGTTAAGTTCTGTATGAAAGTTTTCCTTCTGTATGAGCTTAATTAAACATTGTTCTGCATTTCGCAACTCCCTGACTTGCAAATGACCAGTAGTTCGAATTATGCCCGCCTTAGATGCCCTTTGATTCCGAATATATCGTTTGCAGTAAGCAACAACACGAATCATCCTTGAGTATGTTGAAAATCGTTGAATTATTGAGCACTCAGGCATTGACTTAGTGATTGCCGTCAAGCCTCTGACTGCCTTTGATTCCTCCATTATTGCACTTGGATCAGACTCAATGGTGGATGCTGGCCATTTGTCCTTTTCCTGTCGAAGCCATTGGGGACCGACCCACCAGAGGTGATGCTCTTTGATTTGCGAAGGTGAAAGACCCCGAGAGGCACAATCTGCAGGGTTGTCCTTTGTAGGCACGTAATTCCAATGCTTGCCTCCGAGACTGTTTTGGATATCAGCAACTCTGTTTGATACAAATTGCTTCCATTGCCTGGGGTGGCCCTTAATCCATGCTAAGACTATTTTGGAGTCTGTCCACGCATATATTCGTGTACTTGGTATATTGAGAGCCTTGGACACATTTTTAACAAGTTTGGATCCTAGCAGTGCACCGCATAACTCTAGCCTAGGAAGCGTTATCGGTTTTATCGGACTAACCTTGGTTTTTGCTGTTAACAACGAAGTATGAATGATGCCTTCTTCAGTTTCAATTCTGACGTAGACACAGGCTCCGTATGCTAGCATTGATGCATCACAGAAAACATGGAGGTCGAGAGATCCTGCTTGCTTGTTATAATGTATCCATCTTGAAATTTGAAGTTGTTCGATGTCTTTGAGTTTAAGACAATAGTTCCTCCACTGTTGTTCTAATTGAGGTGGTAGATCTGCATCCCAATCTAAGCCTTGTGTCCATAGGCATTGAAGTAGTAATTTAGCAGTAATTATTATTGGTGACAAGCAACCCAATGGATCATATATCTTTGCAATGCTGGACAGTAGCTTCCTTTTGGTTGTGGGTGGTTTGTACTCAATATTGTTGACCTTGTAGCTGAACACATCCCTCGCAGGATCCCAGTAAACTCCCAATGTCTTGACGCTGATATCCTTTGTGATGTCGATTGGTTGCTTTAACTCTCTCTCTTCCACTGATAAACCTTCTAAAACTTCTTCTCGATTGCTTACCCATTTTCTGATTTCAAAACAACCCTGCTTCAATAGTAGTTTGAGATTTGTTTGCATTTCGAGGACTTCGGCAAGCGTGTCACCACCACTAAGTACGTCATCGACGTAAAAATCGTGAAGAAGAATATCTGTTGCGTTAGGGAAACTTTCGACTTCATCTCGAGCTAGCTGATGCAATGTCCGAGTGGCCAGATATGGCGCGCAAGATGTACCGTAGGTTACAGTGAGAAGTCTGAATTCTTGAATGGGTTCATCCCTTTTATATCTCCAGACTATCCTCTGAAAATCAGTGTCCTTCTCATCAACCCAAATCTGTCTATACATCTGTTTGATATCTGCGGTGAATGCTATTTTGTGCTTTCGCCATCGGATTAAAATACTGAAAAGATCTTCTTGTACAGTAGGACAAACCAACAGGTTATCATTCAGCGATTTCTTGTTCGAAGTTTTTCGGGATGCGTCAAACACTACTCTTAGCTTAGTGGTTGTGCTGCTCTGTTTCGTAACAAAATGATGTGGCAGATAGTTGGGTTTCGGTTTACGACTGTCCTTTGGTGCAATCTCCATATGACCTTGCTGGTAATAATCTCTCATGAACTCAATGTACTGTTTGGAAAGTTCCGAATCACTCTCAAGCCTTCGTTCTATCTGCATAAGTTGACGCACTGCGATTTCTTTTGATTCTCGAAGCTCAGGTGTCATGTTGAGAGTATTGAATGGTAGCTTCACGACATATCTTCCATCATTCTGTCTTTTATGTGTGTTTCGAAATATTTCTTCGCATTTTACCTCGTCCTCAGATAACTGAGTTTCAACTGAACCTTCTTCGACTTCCCAGAAGCGTCTTAGCAGTGTATCTAGATTGATACTTGAATGTAGAGTTGTTACAGAATTATCTTCTAGTTTGAAATCTTGATGATGTTCACAACCACCTGACAAGATCCATCCAAGCGACGTGAGCTGTGCTAACGGATAACCATCTGGTCCCTTTCGAATACCCTCTTCAAGAACCTGAGCGTAGACATCAGCTCCTAGTAAGACATCTATTTTCCCTGGTTTAAAATAGGCTGGATCTGCCAAGAACAAGTCTTCCAAATGAGTCCATGCTTGATGATGTAGTTGCTGAGATGGTAGAAAACCCGTTAATTTAGGAAGTATTAATGCTTCGATGGACAGTCGAATGTTAGCTTTATAACGTGAGCATAGTGTAAATTGGACAATCCTTTTAGCGACCGCCATTTCGGATCCATCTACTCCTTTTACATGTACTTTAGTATTATTTCCTTGAAGTCGCAAACGTTGTGCAGCTGCATGTGTTATGAAGCTGACCTCCGATCCTTGATCCAATAATGCACGGAGAGGAATCCGATATCCTTCAGAATTCTGTGCCCATATTAGAGCTGTTGCTAATAATACTTTTACCTTGTTTGACTGGAATGTTTTACTGGAAGTGTTCACTAAGGCTTCATGTTTTGAAGTTTCAATTGATTTGATATCACTATTCTGGTTTTGAATTGTTCCTTGCGTATTTGAATATGAATGGAGCAGCGTATGGTGCCTTCCACCACAAACTCGACAGTTGAATTTGCTGCTGCATTTGGTTACTGGATGCCCCGGTATTAAACAATTATAACAATATGAAAATTTGTGTACTACAGCGCGGCGATCGTTTAAATTGAGCGCAAGAAATTTCGAGCAGTCCTTGATGAGATGATCCTGATTACATAAGTGACATTTCCCAGTTCTTTGTACTGGGCGTGATGTATCCCTTGAATTGAAAACTTTATTGCTTCGAATAGACAGCGAATGTTTTTCTTTAGCAGGTTGCCTTGTTCTTGCTAGACTAATTGCTTCCAGAGTTCTGAATCGCGTTTCGATGAATGACAAGCGATGGAATTTCAGTCGGCTCTTCACGCTTACTCAATAATAATTCCCAATGGGACAGAGTTTCGACACTTAACCTTTGGGTAAGGATATAAATTAAAAGAGGATCCCAATTGTCTGTTTCGATTCCCAGCCCCTTTATTGACACAAGACATTTTCGAGTTGTATCCATTAGTGTTTTCAATGCACTAGCTGTCTCAGACGAATAAACTGGTAACGCAAACAAGGTCTTTAGATGAGCGTTTACCAGTGCCCTATCATTTTGATACCTTTTTTCCAACAACTTCCAAGCTGGCTCATAGTTCGTTTCGGTAATTTTCAGATGCCTTATGATTTGCTCAGCCTCCCCACCCAAATTGCTTTTTAGGTAATGGAGCTTTTGAACTGGAGACAAAGCTCTGTTTTTATGTATGAGTGAAGTGAAAAGATCATGGAATGACGACCATGTCTTATAATCTCCTGAAAATTTGGGCAGATTGATTCTTGGAAGCTGAATCTCAACATTTGTCTGAATTTGTGCGCTTTCAATCTGATTGTTAGAAATTAAGTTTTCTTTAATGCCATCTAGAATATCTGTGATTGCGCCAATTATTTCAAACACCTTGTCCTCAACTGCGCTAAAACTATCATCTTTAAAATAAGGTAAATTCTTATGAGTTTCTTCTACATAACTCCCAAGAATTTTTGAATGATTGATCCTAAATTTCTCCCACTCTTTCTCTAACAATTCTATTCGCTTTTTCAAATACCCCGGACTAGACTTCTGAGTTTTATTTGCCTTTTTAAAATTTTTAACGCATCTTTCTATTTCTGCCTCCCTTACCGTTTGTTCTTTAATCAAGTCATCCATTATTCTTACAAAAATTATGTAGTGCACTACACGAATTTAACTTGAATGAAGCTGGCTGCACACGAATATAACTCAATTAAACGGGTGTGTGCTATATAGAAGAAATTCTTAAGATTGATTGCGACCTTGAATTTTCCGAAATTTTCCTTAAAAAACACTTTACAGATACAATTCTCAGTATCTCAATCGGTATAGCCTTATATACCCCTTTCAAGAATCAAAGGATGTTGAATTTTGCCTTTTCAATTTGAACCTTGAATTTATTATACCACATTATACTATTTCTTCGTAGGTAAATTTGATATGTAATAAGTTTATATAGTATGATATACCTAAGTAAAAACACTTTAATATTCTTTACTGCATTTTATAAACGTTCTGTTAGACACTAAATTGTGTAGCTGTAATTGTTCTGGAGTTCCAACTGTACTGTGCCGTTATGCTCCGTTTGAAAATTTTCTGTTAACCTTCCAAAATTTTAGGCAATGATTTGCTATTGCAAGAAAGGTAGATAATTTTACCTGACGAAACTATACATTTCCGTAATTCGATTTATTATGCACACAGCACACCTTTAATATGCATCTAACACCTTCAGAAACCTTTATGCTGTATATGATTTACTTTCAATATTCTACTGTTTAGTTTAATTGAATTGCACTTTTCACACATAACTACATGAATGAATTAAAGGATTACTTACATCCGGCTCGAAGGACCAAAAAATGTGCGGGAATATATGGACAACTAATTTCCTTGGCTGATCCAATAGTTAAACTTGAATTCGTGGGGCGTTATAAAAGTCACCATGTGTTATAATTTCAAGGTTTAATTAACACAATAACATTTCAAAATTACAATAATTAGCTGAACACTTCAATTTTTCTTTAATTACTTATATAAACTTCAAGTAAATTACAAATTGCAATTATGCATTTAAAACAAAACTCTTTATAAGAAAACTCGACTGCACTTGTGACTTACTTGAACTAGAATGGCAGATCCGCTATCCGATGAGAATATTCACAGAATCCAGCGCCCGTTTATCGAACTGATAACGGATGAGAATATAGATTGATCTCCGCAATCTGTTGTTGTTTTGATGCCCGGTGTTACCAGTGAATGAAGGCAATTGATTGTTTTTGTCGGAAATAGATTGCAAGACAGTTGAAATGTGAGGTAAGCTTTTCGTTTCTCTAGGATAAATAAATGTGAGTATTTATTTGTATACAATTAATAATATAAAGAGGAATAGTAATTTCTTATCATTTCAGGCATGGTCTTCAACACCCCGACTAGCGTAGGAGAAGGGGGTGGGTTGCGCCTGGCCTCGCACCCTAGTATTTTGGGCGCCACGTGGTTTTTTTTTGGAGTCCACGAACTCTTTAAGGTAGAGTAGCAATAAAACACTCATTCACTTCACTAGTTCGATATGTACTTAATTTAATGCCAATATGTTATAACTATGTGATATGAATATATATAACAACTCTACTGCATAAATCCTAGGAAGAAAAAAAGGTAATATAAAATATGAAACCTACGAAATAACCGCGATTGGGGCAGAGTAGCGCACGGAGTATCAAGATTTACTTTTAAAGAAAATTACAGAATGAAATAAAAATTACTCAACTTCGAACCTGGCTGCTTGCATGCGTTCCTCGGTGCTCTTGTTTTTCTGGATCTTTTACTCACTTCTTTCTACTGCTGAGGTGTTTTCCCTTCTTTTCCTCTTTCTTGATCAGCTCTGCGTACTCAGATACTTTTCTTTTCTCCTTTTATCAACAAAAAAAATCTCCGCCGTCGGCGGCTAACACTTTTTCCAAACCAAAAATGCCGCAGAGGAAGTGTGTGGGACACTCCCTTCACATACCAGGCCTGTTTTCTTTTCGGCATTCCCGCTGACCTTTCCGGCTGTCATGTGACAGCGCTTCTCAACTGGTGGTACTAATGCTGCTTTGCTATGCTGTGTTCGTATTTAACAATATCGCTGATGTGCGTTTATTTCTGCCATAAGCCCTGGGTTACAGATGTCCCACTAATATGGAGTTTAATCTTTTAATCTCAATGCTGGTTGTTGCGTTAGCTAGGTTCGGCAGGCTATGAGATCACTATATAATGAACCGTTACGACCCCGTGCATTACCCTGCCACATTACAATATCACAACTATATACAGTATCACAATGTTATTGTTAATGCTAATAAGGGTGACATTTATTTTGCTTATATCTGATTTTGTACTATTTTAGTTTTCTTTAATTCAATATTATTTAATTTAAAGCAAGTTAGCTAGTGTTCTCAAAACATTTCTGTTATACTTATACAATTCAATATCAATATGCAATATCCCACGGTTACTGTTAATGTTAATGCTAATAAGAGTAACATTTATTTGACTTATATCTGATTTTGTACTATTTCAGTTTTCTTTAATTCAATTTAATTTAACAGAAAGTTAACTAGTGTTCTCAAGACATTACTGTTAAACTCCTACAATTCACACCTAACTTCTAGCTATTTCCAATTGTTTACTTAAGACTAATATAAAAGGTAAGATAATAAAAAGCTATTTATATTTATAAAAAGTTATTTTTGCTAAATCTTGGTGATCGGGTATGGTTGCGATTGTTGTCCTTACTTGATAGTTTTCATTTGATTTCTGTTTCTGTTATTGCTTCGTTTGCTGCGATCATAAGCATGATAGTTTCTATCCCAATTGTTTTGGTTACAGCCTCTTGGATTGTGCTTGGGTCTGTCATCTACACTATGTAATCGGATGCGCTTCCTCCTTCGCTTCGTACACTATGGCTATCTTCATCATAATTACGATTTTGATAGTTAGTTGTACTATTTCTAGATGACTGCTCTTTGTAAGGTGCCTTATTTTCAGCAACAAAAAAAGTCTCTCTCCTAGTAAATCAGTTCTATTACTCACTCCACTTCTTTTTCGGCTCACATTCAGTTTCCTCATTTCCGTTTTCTAAACTGCGTTCGCTTTGAACTGATTTGTCTTCCTCGACCACATTTTATGTGCATTTCTTCTAACATGTCACCTATTTTCCGTTGCGAAGATATGATCTTATTTTCAAGGCCTTTATACATTTGTTGCCTATGCGAAATAGTTCTTGCTTCACCCTTCGTTCTTCGATCAAGTTTCCTTGCAAAAAGGCACGAATAACAGCCTGGCATCTTATCACGGGATTAAGTTATGCGCTTGGCGCGTTACTAACCGCGGCGCAATCTTCGTGTTTGTGTGGCTCTAAAATTGTTCAAAGCTTCTCTGAATTTGCGTCGAGCCGGCAATCCTCTTGCATATTGTTGCATTCCCCGTATTGTTCTTCGCGATATTGTAGTAGTTAGACACTCATCCGGTTGTTGTTTCTGAAATTAAAATAGTCGGCAGCATCACTCAAATTTTTGACAAAATCCTAAAGGCAAAGATGGAGACAATAACGAATGGGCTTTGAAGGCTTCTAGAGTTTTTATCCCTTTTATTTCCAAGTTGTCGTATCCCTTGTGCGGCGGTTTTCATTTCGTAACATACCTCCCCTTCCTCCTGGAGATTTCGCCGAAATCTTCTTGGAGCCTTATACAACCCTGAGAACCGCGAATCTACACCTGAACTTTGACGCGTTTTCAATAATTGTGCGACCCCTAACATGATCACTTCTCCTACTCTAACCTTTCCGCTACCTCTTTTGTCCGGTGAAAACCCCACATAATGACGAGCCCCTCTTATTACCTCTATATAGCCCACGCTTGACTGCTTGTATTCATTGGCTTTCCTCACTACTGCACGACCCCAATTCTGTGGATTAATACTCCTGGAATACCAGTACCACGCACTTGCATTACCTATTCACCAACCTACTCGTAATATCGTCTAGAATCGACGCCTAATCCTAATCCTTGATGAGTCCTGTAGCAAAAGGGGAGAAATCTAGCGGGGTAACATCAGAAACGGGAAAAAGTGCCACCGTGTGTGTTAAAATTTGCAAAGCGAAGCAGAAACGAGAGAGTAACAACCGCAGCTAAGCTTTAGCGGCTTCTATGTACTCTGCAGTTGCTCAGAGAAGCTGAGTGGATACCATTTTTAGGGCGACCTGCGTTAATTTAATTGATCTCAGAGTAATAAGCCTTCAAATCTTTGGCATTCCAAATACCTGCATCCTTGCCATCTTTACCCTCTAATTGATATGTCCAAGGAGATACACTACTTTACGACTTTGAACGGGCCAATATATTTAGCGGCAAGCTTCGCGTTGAAATATTTGGACGCGTCGGAAAGCACGTAGTTTTTTCTCCAGACCATATCGTTTACTAAATACTTCAGTTCTCTCCGACGAAGATTATAATTGTATCTCGAGGATTCTGCAGCCTTAATTAACCTTTTCCTTACGTCCTCTCTTAATTTATCTAGTGCTAACGACCTTAGTTCGGGATCGTAGACATCACTTGTACCATGCTTCCTGTGATATTCACCATGTATAACCAATTCCCGGCCAAAATTAATGAAGTACGGAGTTAACTTGGTAGCCTCCTGCGTAGATGTGCGGATAGCGCAGGCTATTTTTGCCAAATGCTTATCCCAATCCCTATGGTTCTCCGACACATACGCTCTCAGCATGGTTTTAATGATTTGATTGGTCCTCTCGGCAGGGTTAGCTTGGGGGTGATATAGTGCCGTAAACCTATTTTCCACTCCATAGTTCTCGCATAATTTCTTGAAATCTCGAATCCTGAACTGAGCCCCATTATCGCTTATCACAATCCTTGGTACACCGAATACCAAGAATACGTGATCTTCCAAAGCCTGGATGATAGAATTGACTGAAGCGGTTCGCAGAGGAAACAGCATGGGGAACTTGCTAAATTGGTCTACTATCGTCAGAATATACACGAAACCGCGGCTTGACCGAGGAAGGGGTCCGATTAGGTCAATGCTCAGACATTCCCAAGGCTTACCTGCTACCCTGCGAGGAGTCAACAACCCTATTGGACTCTTCCGCTCAGGCTTGGTGGCTTGACAAGTCGTGCATCTTCTTACATACGAGGCCACATCCGCCCGCATCTTTGGCCAATAATAGTTACAAGAGAGCCGGTGATATGTTTTACTCGCGCCACAATGACCGGAGGTCGGAATATCATGGGCCTTATATAGGAGTTCTTTCCTATTAGGCTTCGGTACTACTTTCTTCTCCAACGCTCGGGTCCTACTACTAGGGAAGGATAGTCGGGTTGCAAGTGCTTTCATAAACTGCCATCCTCGATTTTCCAATCTGGGAACCTGGACGGCGTTTTGAAAACGCGTCCCATCATCTTTTCGTACCACTGGATTATGTCAAAATCATACTGCTGGAGCTGCATTGCCCACCTGGCCAGTCTTCCAGTGGGGTCCCTCAGATTATGCAACCACACAAGGGACGCGTGATCAGTGATAACGGTGAACTTCGTGCCCTCAACATAGGGTCTCAGTTTGTCTATAGCCCATAAAACAGCTAGACGTTCGCGCTCGGTCGTTGAATAGTTTCGCTCGCATCTATTCAATGACCGGCTCAAATATGCTATTACCCTCTCCTCGTTATCTATCTTCTGGGTAAGAACAGCACCCACTCCGAACCCTGAGGCGTCTGTGTGAATGTAGAAGGGATAATTGAAATCTGGACAATTTAGAATTGGAGCGGTAACTAGGCACTCCTTTAAAGAGCGGAAAGCTTTTTCACACTCTTTGGACCAGATGAACTTCGCTCTCTTCTTCAAAAGATTAGTGATCGGAGCTAAGATTGAAGAGAAGTTTGCTATAAACCTGCGATACCAGGTGACCGTACCGATGAACTTACGTACCTCGGAGACCGTTGAGGGGTGGGGAATATCCAGGATGCACTTCACCTTGTCGGGATCTACTTGAAGCCCTCGCTCACCCACAACATAACCTTAATACTTGAGCTCCGGACGACAAAACTCACACTTTTCGTAATTTATCACTAGTCCCACTTGATATAACCTTTCCAGGACTTCCCTTAAAATCTATTTGTGCTCTTCAAATGTTTGCGTAATAATTATAACATCGTCAAGATACACAAACACATGACTTCTAGTCTACCCGAGAGTACCTTATCAATCAATCGTTGCCAAGTTGCTGGGGAATTGCTCAACCCAAATGGCATTCTACGAAACTGGAACAGGCCACGATTAGGTACAGTGAAGGCAGTATACTGTTTCGAGTCCTTTTGTAGTGGCACTTGCCAAAAGGCGGACTTGATGTCGAGTGATGACATGAATTTAGCGTCTCGTAATTTGTCTAGAGTATGGGTGACATACGGCAACGGGTATGCGTCCTTTTTGGTAACTTTGTTAAGCTTGCGATAATCGACGCAAAACCTATAACTACCATCCTTCTTCCTAGCCATCCCCACCGGTGATGACCAAGCACTATTTGAGGGTTCCACGACCCCTGCGTCTAACATCTTATCCAGCTCTGTGTTTATTATCTTTTGGATTGCCGGCGAGACGGGATAGTAGCGTTGTTTTATTGGAAATGCGTCGGTCTCAATGACATGCTCTACCTGGTTCGTGCATCCCAGTCCCTTACCCATTTTTCCTTCCGCCTCATCTACGATGTCTCTCAACTCTTTCTGTTGTGCCTCTGTCAGTTTCGACCTGCTTTGTAACGCATTAATTTTCGCAATGCCTCCTGCATTCTTAAACTGCCACGAGTTTTCCCGCAGGTAGGCAGATATCCCTAGCAGCTGCCAAAAGTCCGTCCCCAAAATAAGCGATTGCGGCAGTTCCGGTATTACCAAAACATCGATTACTGCCACTCGTCCTTCGAGCTCTATGGGCAGGCTGATCTCACCCAAGATATTTATCCCTTTACCATTTGCTAAAATCACAACCTCGGCCGTTCTTTTCGTGATCTTCAAATCTAATCTTCGAAGCAATTCCCAACCGTATTCGCCAATGATCGTCCTAGACGCACCCGAGTCCAATAATCTACGAATTCTACATCCAAAAATCGATACATCGAGGTGTGGTCGAACATCACCTTCTACTCGAGAAAACACATATTCAATCAACGGGCTAGGTACGTGACCATGCTGTTCATGCTTACTGTTTATTACAGGTGGAGTACTGGTAGGAGGATCAGCTATGTGGGCGGCTTTTTGGAAATTACCAGAGCCCGAACTGCCGTCTACATTCGAGCTCTGCTTACAGGGTTCTCGTTGGCAGCCTTATGCGGCGTATTTCTTTGGGAGCGATTAGTCGCAGCTCTGCTCCTGCAGTGGTCGCACTCAGGCCGTATTACCCCCGGGCTTCCGCATCCATAACAACTAATATTTCGTGTGCCTCCCTGACAGAATCTTGCTAAGTGTCCGGGATGACCACATCTAAAACATTTTGCCTTCATATTGCGTCTAGTACCAGGATTAGCTGTTTGATTCGCTACCACCGCTACCATTGGTCGTTCTACCGCAGCGTAAGCTAGATCGGGTTCTAGCAGTTGCGTGTGTCTCTTAGAGGGTGGCGGTACATAAGATTCTACAGAAGTTCGAATGGACTCCAGACGTCGCCCCAATTCAATCAGGCCCTGTACTGTATCCACCTCTGTCAACCCCAATTGAGTTTGGTAGAACGGACTTATGTTTCTGACTAGTATGCGTAGTTTGTGAGCTTCTAACAGCGGTTCTGACAGTCGAGAAAACATGGTTGTCATTACCGCTATATACATCACTATGGATTCGTCCTTGCCCTGTGAACGTCGCCTAATCTCATCGAGCAGTCTGTCGTCGTAATCGTACGGGAGAAATTCCCGCTTGAGTCCCCTGGTCAGGTCTTGCCATGAATGAAAATTAGCTTTGTTGGCCCTATACCAAATGAGCGCCTTGCCTGAGAATAAGTCTAGGGCTGAATGAAATAATTGATACTTATTGACGCCTCTCGCTTCGGCCAACTCATCCACCCTCTCCAGGAATGAGTTTAAGGATTGGCCCTGGTCCCCAGAAAATTTCAACTCCCATTTGTTTAGGGCGACCCTGGAATACGTCCTATTAACAACGGCCGCCGAGGTCGATAGATCGGTAACCTCGTCGAAAGACTCCTCCTCGTCATAACCTCCATCCGCCTTTATTCTTAACGACCCTAAACTCAGAACCAGGTCTGCTCGAATCCTAGCCTTTTCCTTCTTTTCTTGATCCCCATCTACTACCATCCTGTCGAGCCTCCGCAAGCCCCACTCAATCTTTGTACAAGCCTTCTTGTACTCTGGACTACCCGAGTCTCCCGTAAAGTTCCCCAGGATTTCCCTGATTTCCTCGACCATTTTGCTAAGTGCTTCACTATCTTGTTCAAAGTTGAACGGAGTCGGTTTAAGAACCAAAGAGCGGCCATCCTTCTCTGCTTTTATTGCCTCGCGTAAACTCACCCGCATATCTGACACTTTCCCGGTAGGGAGTCCCCTCACCTTAAGCTCGTACTCTAACTCTTCCTGATTTAGCCTATTAATCTCCATTTTTACCTGGCTGAACACAACTTCCCCCGTAAACTGCAAACTATTCAATTGGAAAACTATTCTCGACAAAGAATATTTTCTAAACCAGATGCTCACTGAGATTCTGGTATCTTATCTTAAAGGGGAGGGTACAAATAGAACGGATAACCCTAATGTATCTTCAAACTACCAACTAAAACTATTTCTTCCCTGACGTGTTGGCCTCAACACCTTGCTAACTCTACCTATGGGTCTAAACCGAGAAGTACACAGTGTAAGAAGAGCCTAGCTTCCCCCTATAATAAAAAAAAAAAGATCGACTAGACACACCCTAGGTTAGTGTCCTCCGATTCTAAGCCATGCCTGTGCGAACTTCACTGACTTCTTATCCATTCTTCCGACTCCTAGTACGACCGAAAAGGAATAGTAACTCGCCGCAATGGGACACAAAAGGAGAACTACGTGTTATATGCAACAACAAAAACAAAAGAAAAAATCCGTCTCCCCCGTAAGTAATATGCACCAACCAAAAACACTGTACACTGTACACTGTCACTATGTCAACTTAGTCGAGCGTAATTATTAACGTTCATGTTGTTAATATTAATGTTTCTCTTTTTCCACTTGATATTATTGTATTTGGATCAAAACCAGACTTAAAAATCTAGACACGATTATATTCTATATGCGTTTGTAAGGTATCCGATGTTTTATAACTCTGGACACTTAAAGAAAAAAGGACCTTAATCCCCGAATGATCATACTGACAAAACACGTGAGTGACACTTAAATGGTGTGCAAAGGGATACGACAAACCTGTTACTTGGTTACCAAATTAGGGATAGCATAAATTCAATACTAAATTCAATAATAAATTCAAACAGTGTAAGTTCATTTAATTTAAATTTCTTTTCCACTTAAATATTAATAAGCATTCAAAAGAACGTGCGCTACCTTCCCACGGTTTATCTACTTCGCAATATTTAACTTCAATATTCAAATTATCAATCTCCAAGTCAGCAACACCTGGCTTCCAGTTGTCAACATTCAATTTAGCAACGTATGCAATAATAAACTTCAAGTTATCAACACTCAAGTTAGCGACATGTTCAATGGTAAATCTCCAAGTTATCAACACTCAAGTTAGCAACATGTTCACTTGTAAACCTTCAAGTTATCAACATTTCGCCTGGAAATTTGCAAGTTATCAACATTCACTTTTAATCTTGTTTTTCTTTGTCGATTAGAGTGCTTAAGGCCCCACTTTCGGGCGCCAAAATTTGTTACGCACTTTTTAAACGCGTAGCCTTTCCCCGACTAGCGTAGGAGAAGGGGGTGGGTTGCGCCTGGCCTCGCACCCTAGTATTTTGGGTGCCACGTGGTTTTTTTTTGGAGTCCACGAACTCTTTAAGGTAGAGTAGCAATAAAACACACATTCACTTCACTAGTTCGATATGTACTTAATTTAATGCCAATATGTTATAACTATGTGATATGAATATATATAACAACTCTACTGCATAAATCCTAGGAAGAAAAAAAGGTAATATAAAATATGAAACCTACGAAATAACCGCGATTGGGGCAGAGTAGCGCACGGAGTATCAAGATTTACTTTTAAAGAAAATTACAGAATGAAATAAAAATTACTCAACTTCGAACCTGACTGCTTGCATGCGTTCCTCGGTGCTCTTGTTTTTCTGGATCTTTTACTTTTGGATCTTTTACTGCTGAGGTGTTTTCCCTTCTTTTCCTCTTTCTTGATCAGCTGTGCGTACTCAGATACTTTTCTTTTCTCCTTTTATCAAAAAAAAAATCTCTGCCGTCGGCGGCTAACACTTTTTCCAAACCAAAAATGCCGCAGAGGAAGTGTGTGGGACACCCGCTTCACATACCAGGCCTGTTTTCTTTTCGGCATTCCCGCTGACCTTTCCGGCTGTCATGTGACAGCGCTTCTCAACTGGTGGTACTAATGCTGCTTTGCTATGCTGTGTTCGTATTTAACAATATCGCTGATGTGCGTTTATTTCTGCCATAAGCCCTGGGTTACAGATGTCCCACTAATATGGAGTTTAATCTTTTAATCTCAATGCTGGTTGTTGCGTTAGCTAGGTTCGGCAGGCTATGAGATCACTATATAATGAACCGTTACGACCCCGTGCATTACCCTGCCACATTACAATATCACAACTATATACAGTATCACAATGTTATTGTTAATGCTAATAAGGGTGACATTTATTTTGCTTATATCTGATTTTGTACTATTTTAGTTTTCTTTAATTCAATATTATTTAATTTAAAGCAAGTTAGCTAGTGTTCTCAAAACATTTCTGTTATACTTATACAATTCAATATCAATATGCAATATCCCACGGTTACTGTTAATGTTAATGCTAATAAGAGTAACATTTATTTGACTTATATCTGATTTTGTACTATTTCAGTTTTCTTTAATTCAATTTAATTTAAAAGAAAGTTAACTAGTGTTCTCAAAACATTACTGTTAAACTCCTACAATTCACACCTAACTTCTAGCTATTTCCAATTGTTTACTTAAGACTAATATAAAAGGTAAGATAATAAAAAGCTATTTATATTTATAAAAAGTTATTTTTGCTAAATCTTGGTGATCGGGTATGGTTGCGATTGTTGTCCTTACTTGATAGTTTTCATTTGATTTCTGTTTCTGTTATTGCTTCGTTTGCTGCGATCATAAGCATGATAGTTTCTATCCCAATTGTTTTGGTTACAGCCTCTTGGATTGTGCTTGGGTCTGTCATCTACACTATGTAATCGGATGCGCTTCCTCCTTCGCTTCGTACACTATGCCTATCTTCATCATAATTACGATTTTGATAGTTAGTTGTACTATTTCTAGATGACTGCTCTTTGTAAGGTGCCTTCTTTTCAGCAAAAAAAATAGTCTCTCTCCTAGTAAATCAGTTCTATTACTCACTCCACTTCTTTTTCGGCTCACATTCAGTTTCCTCATTTCCGTTTTCTAAACTGCGTTCGCTTTGAACTGATTTGTCTTCCTCGACCACATTTTATGTGCATTTCTTCTAACATGTCACCTATTTTCCGTTGCGAAGATATGATCTTATTTTCAAGGCGTTTATACATTTGTTGCCTATGCGAAATAGTTCTTGCTTCACCCTTCGTTCTTCGATCAAGTTTCCTTGCAAAAAGGCACGAATAACAGACTGGCATCTTATCACGGGATTAAGTTATGCGCTTGGCGCGTTACTAACCGCGGCGCAATCTTCGTGTTTGTGTCGCTCTAAAATTGTTCAACGCTTCTCTGAATTTGCGTCGAGCCGGCAATCCTCTTGCATATTGTTGCATTCCCCGTATTGTTCTTCGCGATATTGTAGTAGTTAGACACTCATCCGGTTGTTGTTTCTGAAATTAAAATAGTCGGCAGCATCACTCAAATTTTTGACAAAATCCTAAAGGCAAAGATGGAGACAATAACGAATGGGCTTTGAAGGCTTCTAGAGTTTTTATCCCTTTTATTTCCAAGTTGTCGTATCCCTTGTGCGGCGGTTTTCATTTCGTAACATACCTCCCCTTCCTCCTGGAGATTTCGCCAAAATCCGCTTCCCACCGAGAATGCTGTCTTTTCCTTGTCATTTGGATCGATCTCGACTTGCCAGTAGCCGCTTTTTAAGTCCAACGTTGAAAACCACTTGGATCCTGATAAGGTATTTAGGGTGTCGTCTATGCGGGGTAGTGGATAACTTTCGTTCTTCGTGACATCATTTAGACGACGGTAGTCGACACAGAATCTTGTACTGCCATCCTTCTTCTTCACTAGCACCAGTGGTGACATTCATGGACCTTTGGACTCTTCTATTAGACCTTGCTTACGTATTGTTTCAACCATTTCATCTGCTTCTTCTCGCTTTGCAAGTGGTAATCTTCTTGGTGGTTGCTTGATAGAGAGGGCGTCTCCGGTGTCAATGTTATGTTGCACTATATCAGTTTTTCCATAGTCTTCGTCCCGTAGTGCAAAAATATCGTTAAATCTTTCAAGCAACTTCTTTGCTTTACGATATTCCCCTTGGCTGAGTTTATTAGATGGAAGTACTATTTTGGTTAACTTTGTGACATCTTTCTTTGGCTGCTTGGTTTCATCTAAGTCTGAATATTCTGCTAACACAATCTCTTCGGCTGGTTCACCATGACCCAAGACTTTACATTTCTTTAATTTGATGCCTTTTTCACGGGAATTTAGGACTCGTACCAAAACTTCTTTCTTTTCATCGATAGATACTAAACATTTTCCAATGGCGACATTTCTTATTGGTTCTGTTTGATCTGGTTCTACTAGATAAAATCGATAGCTCCCGGGGATCACCAAGAACTTTTGCTCGTACTAAGGTTTCTGCACAAGGAGGGAGCTCAACGTCTTCATATGCCACGATGTTCAGCTTTGAATAATAATTGGATCCCAAAGCCATGGGAATCTCTCTGTTGTCATATTTCATGATTCCTCTTCCAATATCCAGTTGAATGTTGTCTGCTCTCATGACATTGAGGCCAAGTATGCACTCATCCGTTATATCTGCGACAAGAAATCTGTGTGAGAATTGGTTGTCGCCAAGGGATATTGTCATTACAATTTCCCCATATACTTCAACGGATTCTCCTGTAGCTGTCTTCAAAACGTATCGATTTTTTTTTTGCTAAGCCCATGGTCTTTAGCATAATCGCACCGAAGAATAGACCTGAAAGCACCTGTGTCTACTGTAATCGTACATTTGTGTTCTTGAACTCTCCCGTTGATTGCTAAGCTGCTGTCATTTCGCTGCAATTTCTTAATATAGATGATGATTCCGGGGCCGTTGATTCTACCGGCCAACTCCTGCCCCGCAGAGTTGGTCTTTACTCGTTTCCCTGTTGCGAGCGTCGAGTTGGTATGGGGCTTACAGCTTCATTGCTTCTTTGATCCGCTCGTTCTCTTTCTCTACATTTTTAACAGCGAGAGCCGGAGTTCCTCTTGTCATCTTGTGGAGAGTTTGATCTTCGTCTCTTTCTGCAATCTCTTTGGAGGTGCCCTTCTTTGTTACAGTTCCAGCATTTAAATCGACTCCGTCTTTTCGATGTATTGATTCGACAGCAGGTATCTTCTATTTCGGTTACTTCTCTTAGGCGGACAGTACTCTTTGAGACTTGTTTTGCTGCCTCATATGCCTTATTGATTCGTAAACCAAAACCTCAGCGTTGGTACTCTTTCCAGCCAGTCGTACAGCTTGCTGTAGGTCACGATCGTTAACATAATCTTGGCTTAATGTTGGATAAGCCAAATGTGTTAGCCTTTCTATGTCCGCACATAATTTCTGCAACTGCTCTCCATGCTTCCGTGTCCGATTCCGTAGCTGAAGACGGTAACCCTTTTGCATGTGCTGGTTCCCATACCGTAATTCTAAAGCTTGTATTAGAGACGTATAGCAATACCTTAGCTCCGCCGGGATAGTCTGTAACAATTCAGCTGCTCCACCTCTAAGTGCCAAGATAAGAGCTGTAGCTTTTTCTTCGTCACTCCAAAAGTTCATTGCTGCGGCCGATTCGAACTGGAGATCGTATGTTTGCCAGGGCGTTTGGCTGTCAAATGTTGGAGGATGAAGCCTTTTGTTCACAGTCATATCTGAAGATAAAGTCGAATAATGCCGTTTCTGGACACTTTCTAGTTCAGTCCTGATTTCCTCGATATTTTTCTTCATTGATTGTTCCATTTCGCATTTAACTTGTTTAATATTCGTTTGTCCAGAAATTTCGACTTCTTCCAATCTTTTCTCTATGTTTTCCAATTACGTATCAACAGCTGATTCTAAAGCCTCAACCTGTTTCCTCACTGAAATTTCTATTTCAGCTTTCACTTCTTCAACCGAGGCTTTAAGTTCCACTACCGCTGACATCTGTTCTTCCATTGCTGATTTCAACTCATTTACGGAACCTTCCATTGATGCTTCTGTTGATGACTACTGTTCTTCCATCGATGTCTTTAACTCAGTTATGGACGCTTCCATCGCCGATTTCGACTCTGCCGTTGATGATTTCTGTTCAGCCATTGATGTTTTCTGTTGAGCCATTGCTGTCTTCAACTCGGCTGATGACGTTTTCTGTTCTTCCATTGATGAGTTAAGTTTCAACAGAGCATTGAAAAGATTTGTCATGCTTGGAGTATTTGCTTCTTCTTCTTCCTCTGGCCCGTTTTCAAAAACAAAAGCCTCTGGATCCTTTCCTTCCTTTTCCATAGCTTCCTGTAGTATCGCTACCAGGGCACATTTATTTCCAATTGTAGGAAGGGAACGTTTACTTAATTCCCCCTTCTAGTCTTGAACACGTAAGTCCTTCAATTTGCGACCCATATTATATAATTTCACAGTCACTTTTTCTTCTTCTTTTTCCAAGTCCACTTTTTAGTCTTTGTTAATTTATCCCACTTCTGACACCAATTGTAACGTAAATGGGGCTGTTCGGGCTCGACGGATTAATTATGACACTTATTTGCAGTCACAATTCTCACAATTTTTATTCACTTCGATTAATTAGTTCGTTTAACAATTTCCTTTACAATATTCTCTTCGCAATACACGGTTTCACTTTACTTATTTACACTTATCACTTCACTGGTTAAAATTCAAGTAACTCACTAGGCTGCTACTCAGCCCTATTTTTACTACTTAGCTTAATTCTAGAAAGTGCAGCAACTTAGTTCTAGAAATTTCCGTTATTCATTTCCACCACACCAAGTCATCACAGGTTCGAGTCGGCCTTGACTTCATCACGTAACCTATGCCAGACTACAGTGCATGTTACAATATGAAAGTCACATAATGGTCTCTTGGTAAAATTATTGGGTATTTTTTTGTACGGGATTAAGGCATATCCCAATCGTATAAGTCCAGAAGAATCAATGAATGGATTTAGTGTTAATAATCTGCTCTCTTTTGGTAATGGCTTATTGTTTAACAAATGACGGTAGTCCTCAGGAAATGTTTCTTGTCGTACAAGTTTCCAGACAGTCCTTTTAGATTTATGCCATTATATAGTGGATAAAAAACCTACTTGTTTATTTTGCTGATTTTTGCAATTATGGTTGAATCGTTGTAATGTTGCTACAATGCGTACTAGTCTAGTAAATTTTGAATATCGTAGAAGAATGTTCTCTTCAATATTTGTTAATAGATTGGGAATTGATGGTTTCTTTGCTTCGAGGTTTCTTCATTTGGTACGCTAGATATTAACCATGCGTTCTGCTTCATTTTTAAGTAAGGTGGTCCTTACCACCATAAATTGTTATGTAATAAATTTGACACTGTAACGCCTCTGCATGCTAAGTCTGCAGGGTTTTGACTGTACTTATATGTTGCCAACGATCATATCTTACTGAATCCTGGATTTCCACTACTCGATTTGCGACGTATGTCTTCCATCTAGATGGATGTTCTTTAATCCATTGTGGGACAATCATGGAATCTGTCCAAGCAAATATGGGGATATCTTGTAGCTGCATGTCTGAGACAGTCGTTTTAATTAATTGTGTGAAAAGAACTGCTCCATTTAATTCAAGTCGTGGAACTGTTGTTGGTTTTGTAGGTAAGTAGTTGTTTTAGCTGTAAGTAGAGACGAAACTGCACCTCCATCTTATCTTTCAATTCGTAGATATAGTACTGCCGCATAAGCCTTGGTAGACGCGTCACAGAAACCATGTAGTTGTGTACAAACATTCGGAGAGTAATGAATCCATCGTGGAATTTTTATTAATCGAACCCCTTTTAATTCGACTTTGAACTTTTCCCACTGTTGTCTTATTGATTCTGAAAATTTAGTATCACAACGTCTGCATCAACAGTTTTGCTGTTACAATAACTGGTTCCAACCATCCAAGGGATCACATAACGATGCAATTTCTGACAATATAATTCGTTTGGTTACCTTTGACTGTTGTAGTTTCGAATTGATTACGAACGTAAAATAATCTGAAGCTGGATGCCATTGTATTCTAAAAGTTTTTACTGCTTGTTCATCTGTGAAATCTAAAGTGTCTTTAAATTCACGATGTTCTAAGGGTAAATCTTCTAAGAGTAATCTGTGATTGCTCGCCCATTTTCTTAAGTTAAATCTACCTGAGTTAGATTATCTTCTCCTGTTAACAAATCATGCACGTAAAATTCTTTTAATGTAACTTGTGCAGCTAAAGGCCATTTATTCTTTTCATCCTCTGCTAATTGCTGCAATGTCCGTATTGCCAAGTAAGGTGCTGAAGTAGTACTAAAGCTTACTGTTTTAAGTTGATAGTCTTGGATCTTCTTGAAAACTTCTCTGCTCCGGATGTACGTTGATCATCCTGTACAATTTTTCTATATCGGCATTCATAGCCAGTCTATACTTTCGCCAGTTCAGTTGAGTAGCAAAAAGTTTTGGTTGTATCGTTGGTCCATTTAATAAGTAATTATTTAATGATTTGCCGTTTGTACTCTTAGCTGACGCGTCGAATACGAACCTCAATTTTGTCGTCGTGCTGTAATTCAACACGGCATGATGCGGTGTATAATAATGTGGTTCATGACTGTTGAAATGATTTACTTCTTCCATATAGTTTAGATGAATGTATTCATCCAAACATTTTTTATTTTCCTGTTCCAATTCAAAGTTATTTGCAAACTGTCGTTGCAAGCTAAAATATCTTTTAAGTGCCTGCGGCATAGATTGTCCTAGTAATGGAATTTCATTGTTTACGAATGGCAAGGTAATCGTTGAACATTATTTTGAAATAAAGTTTGACATTATTCCTCCTATTTTGTTAGAATAGGTTTCGTGGATACTTCCTCAACTTCTCAAAGCTTGAGCTGGTTATCCAGACTTACTGTGCCAAGTGTACAAGTTGTTACGTTTTTAGTATATGTATTCATTGTTGGTCCTAATAGAATCCAGCCAAATATGGTATTAAACGCTACTGGACTTATTTCCCTTTCTCGTTGGATACCTTCTTGTATAATTTTTGCATAAAGTTGAGCTCCTAATAACGCATCTGTGAAATCGTTTAAGGAAGGTCCAGTAAAACAAGAGTAATTTTAAAAACTATTATATTTACAATGTTCTCGAGTTGAATTCTAGGTGATAACTAAGTACATGATAACTTCTGCAATACTCTATAATAATTCATTACGTTACAGTAATCATATGATTGTGTGAGTGACACTACGACTAATACGGAGAAGAGAAATTGAGAAACTAAATAATTACATTCAAACATTTATATTTTCAACATCCTGCCCGGGCGGAAGATGATCTCTAGGATGCAGCTCCAAAGGATAGATGAACTGAACCGGACGTCGCAGCTTTATTCCGTTGGGCAACCTTAGTTGACACGCGGGAATTTTTCCATCGCGTCCCGGGTAAACTTCCTCGATGATAGCCAATTTCCACAAGATCCTAGGCAGGGAATCGTCCTTTAGAAGAACTACCTCGTTTCGTTCGAATTTCGTTGACGCATATGGCTTACTATGATGCAGCGACCGCAGTTGTAACAAATACTCCGTCTTCCAACGATTCCAAAAGAAGTTCAGCAAGGCGCTCTCTCCACTATAAACTTCCATTTTATTCCTTCGTCGCTGAGAAATCCTTGTACTGTTTCGTTCTTTATAATTCTTAGTCAGCTCTATGAGTTCCTTCGCTGCGCGTTTAAACGTTTTTGCGTTGTCTGAGTAGAGAGTCCTGGGCTTGCCTTACGTGCATATCGTAACCAGTATTTCTCAGCTTTTTCTAAATCGTCTGCTGAAAGAAAAGCGTGTCCTTGACTAGATTTTTTTCTTAACTTGTCGATGAAGCGCAAACAGTATCCGGTTACGCGAAGCAGCTTCTTCCAGCTGCTGAAAAGTTCAACTGGAAGCAGAGGGTCATTAGAAAACGATCTTGTATAATTAGCAGCAATTTTTAAAGCAATTACAGCTTCCGATAACGGTGAGGGCAATTCGGTCTGAGGGCAACTATCACTATTATTCGATAGCCAATCCGGTCCATGTATCCAAACCTTCGAGCATAAGAGAGTTTTCGCTGACACGCCTCTCGTTAATAAATCTACCGGGTTGTCTTTTCCCGGACAGTGTCGCCACGTGAAGTTCTCTATCAATTTCCTAATTTCCTTTACTTTATGACAACATATGGTTTCCATTTACTAATATCACCGACTATCCAATGTAGAGTTATTTTTAAATCGGTCCACAAAACAATTCGTTTAAAGGATATTGTACACTCTTTAAGGATATAACTCAAAAGACAAGCCGCAATCAGCGCAGCTGTGAGTTCTAACTTTGGGAGGGTTAGCTCTTTGGAGGCACAAAGCTTTAAGGGCGCAACTCGGTTCTTTGCACATAATAGCTTCACGTAACGCTGTCCACAACAGCTGTTAGTTTTAACATAGGCTACAGCACCATATCCATTTATACTCGCGTCCGCAAATAAATGTAACTCATAACTTACAGGCACAACATATTCCCATGGACTTCTTGATATGGCAAAGCATTTAAGTTTAGTTATATCTCCACAGTACGAATCCCAGTTTGCAAGTAGTTCACTTGGTTAGACTTTGTCCCAATCTAACTTCCGTCTCCAAACTTCTTGAAACAAGATCTTCAGATTTAGAATAAATGGACCAAGAAAACCCATTGGATCGTAGATTCTGGATATCAGTTGTAAGAGGTTTCGTTTCGTTGCTTTCGGATAAGTCGCTAAAAATTGTTCGACGGAGCTAATATCAGAAGTTAACTCATCGGTATGCACAAACCACAAGAGTCCCAAAACTTTCTGAAAAACTGGGGGATTTTCCTTTTTTGAAATTTCAGCTCTTATTGTAGAACTGTTACAATTCCACTTTCGGAGATTCATGGAAGCATTTTGAAATATTTCAGTTGATTGCCGTAATATTTGCCATGCTTCTTCTTCACTATTAGTGCTGCATTGCATTGGTGCCTTGATTTGCAAAAATAGCACGGGCCGTTAGCCAGTGTTGTAAATAACCCGGCTGCTGTAGTGTTAGTATGTTGGTTTGATTGCTTTCGCAGTTCCCTTTCGTCAATAGAACTCTCGAGAGATTCAGCCTCTCTTTTGATGACTTTCAGAAGTTGTTTCGTTTGGTGGTCGCCACTGAATGCAAATGTATTATCGCTATCAGGTATCGATGCTGAGCTATCGATCTCTGGCGATATATCGTTTTCTGAATTACTTCCTTCTGGATGCAACCGGTGAAAATCAACGCGAAGATCTGTTGGCAAGCATCTTAATAATTTAGATTTCAGCATTATTGCATAATTGTTTGAAGGAATACCCATTGCGTTCAAGGAACGGATGGCAGTCGTTACCACGTTGTAGAGACGGCGTAAACCTTTGCAATCGGTTTTTGACGTTACGACCGGAATTTCCATTAATTGCTGCATAGTCTTATCAACTGATTTACCTATATTACCGAACTCCTCTTGTAACAGCGCGATAGCACCATCATAATTGCTCGCGATAGGCGTAAAGCCGGCAATCGTCTCAGCAGCTCGACCTTTAAGTGTTGACTCTAAATAAGAAAATTTATCAGTTGCAGAAAGAGTCTTATTTTCATGAATGACTGTTCGGAATTGCTCCCAAAATGGAAGCCAATCCTTATGATCGCCAGAGAAGGATTTTAGTGGCAATTTAGGCATATTAATAGCGGATGGCCGTTCACGTGCTGTAGAGACATCAGAAATGTCCCTTGTATTGTGCTGATTTTGAAGACGGCGAACCTTTTCTAGTCGTTGTGTCAATCGCGTAATTACAGCGACCGCTTTGTCTTCATATTCAGCTATTGTCTCGCTTTCCCTTACCGTATCGTCCACTTTAATTAGCGCACGTGCTTCAATATTGGCTTTATTCAAACTTTCATTAGCAGTTTTCAGCCTCTGTAGATACACAGAAACTTCCTCTATAATATTATCCCATGAATCTGCATTTTGCTCGTTAGCCTGTAAAACGTCTGATTGTAAATAATCACTCGCGACATTCACGATTCGCGTTACTTGACCTCTATAGGTCGAACGGTTTGCGAGTTCCATTATACTTTTTTTGCTTAGATAACGTTAACTTGAAGTTATCACCTTACGTTTTGCTTATTCCTCGAGCGTTAAACTTTCGACAAATTAACTCTATTCCCGGGTTTCGGCACCAATGTGAAATCGTTTAAGGAAGGTCCAGTAAAACAAGAGTAATTTTACAAACTATTATATTTACAATGTTCTCGAGTTGAATTCTAGGTGATAACTAAGTACATGATAACTTCTGCAATACTCTATAATAATTCGTTACGTTACAGTAATCATATGATTGTGTGAGTGACACTACGACTAATACGGAGAAGAGAAATTGAGAAACTAAATAATTACATTCAAACATTTATATTTTCAACAGCATCAATTCTTCCTGGTTTCCAATAAGTCGGATCAGCTAGTTCCAAGTTTTCGAAATGTTTGCAATCCGTTTGGATCTGTAATTCTTTTTAATACAAAAAATGTCTCATTAATGATCTTGTTGTTTGATCTACATGGTTGCAATTTTAATATAGTTGATTTGCGTGATACAGCTGCAGGACTTGTGTTTAAGCCTGTGATAGTTATTGATGTAGGAGTACAAGTTGCTTAACATGTTACATGCTGACTCTGTGATGAACGAAGACTGAGAACCTGAATCTATTAATACACCTAAGAACTTTTGGTTCCCCGTATTGACTTCGTGCAATAACTAAAGCGGTTCATAATAAGGCCTGTTGACTTTCTCCTGTGACAAAAGTTTGGGTTGTAGGTGCTTCAACAGTACCTTTTTGTAGTTGTAGTCTGTTTGAAAAATCGTTGTTATTTTGTTGAGTGGATGTAGCCCCTTGTGTTGAATTATCTCTGTATGGTAATTTGTTGTTAGAAAAGTGGTTAGTGTTTAAACCATTTGCGCAGTTGGCCTCTTGTGTCCTGGTCGGATTCTGGCAGCTATTTTTATTATGTGTTTCCTGGTACATCTTAATTTGTTGATTTATTTTCATTGACTGTGCTCTTGTTCTTGTAGAAATTGGACTTATGTTGTTCTTGTGAAGAATTTTCATGTAACGTCGTGTGGTGTTTTTGTTGAGTGATGTATTGACAAAAAATTGTTACGTCCAAAATTGATGATACCTAAAATGAAATAGAGTTAAATAAATTCAAATAAAAAGAAACTTACTTAGCCGTGTTGTTTTGTCCCCTTGATCGTTGTAAAATATTTCAATGATGCTGCAAAGAAAATTTATATACAAATATCCAATAAAATGAGAAATATACCTGATGATTTAATGTCGTTGAGGGATTAGTAGCCTCGCTGGTCCTACTGCAGATGTTCATTCAAGTTTCGCCCTGATGAGACGAAGAAAAATTGTTTCCTGGGATGTACTTTATATTTACGCCCGTATTCCTGGTTTTGCTATTAAAACATGCGATGATGATAATCTCACTTACCTGTGAGAAGAATTTTGGAGTTAGACAAAAAAAAGAAAAGAATAAAAAGATGAGTTTAAATACTGACCTGGTATGATGAAGATTAACATGTTTACGTCCAAAGCTGAGTATCCTGCAATAAATTAAGTAGTAAATATTGTAACCACATTGAATTTGTATAACTATTAGTTAAGTTATAATAAAAATAATTAAGTAGATTTAAGAAATTTGGGGTAGGAATAGATTTTAGTGGATAGGAAAGCTGAAAAAGAAGAATTTATTATTTGGAATATTTAGGTAATTTAGACAGTTTAAGGACTTATGGTAATTTGAACAGTAGAATAGGATTTTACATGAGGTTAAAATAAATATCAATGGAATTTGAATTAGTTACTTACAGCGTGAAATGAACAAGGCAGTCCACGAACGCGCGAACCTCTAAAAGGAAGAAAATTAGTAAGGATAGTGAAATATGATGGGGTTCTTATCTTAGTAATAGTTAAGTAAGTTTAAGGTTTACTTATCTAGTCCAGACTTCTCTTTCTGAGAATCACAAAAATCACTTAATTATCACACCACATAACCTAGATCAGACATCGAAGAAAACTCGAAAATTGTATGTGAACTCCAAGGTACCGGATTAAAATATGCGACAAATTGGACTGTTTCCAACCCAAGGGAATAACAATTGAAAAGAAGGAGCCCCGAAAAATCTGCTGTCAACATTCGCAGTTTTTCACAAAATTTAACCATTTCCCGAATTTTATTAATACACCGGATGATATCAAACGAAAGCGCAAATTATTGAGTATCTTTTAAAAAGAAAAACGCAAAAATATTATTAAAAAAATTCGACCGTTTTAAACCGATCTGGAAAACTGACATTAAATTTCCAGTATAAGATAAATAGGGGGCGCGAAACTATAAAAAAAGTCCTTGGTATGTGAGGGAGACAGTTCAAGGTGAGTTGCGGAGAAGTTATAATAAAGTGAGTTATAAGTTGAAGTTTAAGTTTAAGACAGTTCAAGTCAGTTCAAGCTTAAGACAGTTCCAGTTCAAGGCAGTTCAAGTTGGAAGTTAATTAATAAAGAAGTGTTGGAGGATAAAGGAACTGGAGACCCGAAACGAAGAGGAAAACGGAAGACTGGACAGGACAACAGTTTTACATATGAAGAGAAGAAAATTGTTAAGATAAGTACTTCATTTATATCTTTAATTAAACCATTTAAAAGCCAGAGTAAGTTTCTTTAGGGAAATAATTTTTATTGATACCTTTCGTGCGCTGCCATTTTCATTTTCATTTCTAAAATCATACTCATAGCTTAGATCGATCTACATATTATTTTTTTTTTCCTTTTTAAAATTGTTAAATTATTAATTTTAAGAAAATATATTTTATATGAGCCCACTTTTTTGTCATTTCTACCGAGTTCGTAGACTCAAGGTAAACACTACGTGGCGCCCACCAGGTGATTTTTATCATAACCCCTTCTCCATGCTAGATGGCATAAAATTATGCACCTCAGATTTGTGCATAACAAAATTTAGACAGCGACCTGATGACCCAATTACTTTTCGTCGTCCTTTAACATCCATTCTTTGATACCGCAAGCAACTTTGTATAAAATGATTTCCGTTGCATGCAGGACATTTGTTTGGCTTGTTCGTATGATAAGTTGCAGTTGTTTCCTTTACTGTATTTTTAATTTGTGTTGACTTATGGATCAACACATCGGCAATCGATTCTAAAATCTTTAAAAGTTTGTTTAAAAATTCACTAAACTACTTAAAAGTTGGTAGATCCTGACTTGCTCCTTGCTCTTCTTCCCACAATTTTAACGTTAAAAACGGCAATTTTTGAACTAGAATGTGTTTTAGCAATATATCCCATGAAGAAATGATTACTTCTAAACTGTTGTAGACACTCTTCAGTCGTATCAATCAATGATTTTAATTGTTTCTGTGTTCATTTTAGGCTGATTAACCACCGTTTTCAATTGGTGATTTACTAGAATCCTTTTAATTTTCATATCGCGCTCGTAACTTGGTCCAAGCTGGCTCATACTCTTGATTTGTTATTGGAGTTAGTCTTAGAACTTTTTCAGCATCACCCACTAAACATGTTTTTAAATGATGTAACTTTTCAACTGCTGTTAAACTGGAATTATTATGCACTAACGATACAAACAAATCATGAAATGACCTCCATGTTTCATAATTTCCATCATATTTTGGTAACGAAATCCTTGGTAAAACTGGTTCATGATGAGTTACACTTAATGTTTGATTCTGGTTGCTAGTGGGAATGTCACTCTTAATTAGCTACTTGCGTAATCCTTCTGCTAACTCACTCATATAGTCAGAGTATTTTGCCTCCATGAAACTATAGCTGTCTTGTTTTACATATTCATGTTTTTCAGCATTAGGATCATCCAACAATAATTGATTAATTGAAAAATCAACTGAGCTATATTCTTCCCACAGTTTCTTCAAGTCCGCAATTTTGGTTTGGAAAAATCCTTGCATTTTTTTAGCGAGAGCGGTCTTTTTTTCCATTTTCGATGAATTTCTCTAATCGCATTCTTAAAACCTGTTCTTGAATAAGAAAATCCTTGCTCGTTGACATGATTTCGTCATTTCTTGAAAATTGAATAGGCAACACTTCCTGGATGGAAAAACCAAAATGTTTGAATAAGAATGTCTTAGAAAGTGGTTTATGTAGCGATAATTAAATAACTTGGTGCGCCTTTAATAAAAAATTTTTTTATTTAAGAACATAAGGTTACAGTTTCGTATTACAAATTTCTTACACTCCAAAGATTTTATATAAAAAACTGTTTATTAAAATTCACTTCACATTACTTAAAAACTAACACAATTCCTGACAAATATACGATCCTGCAAATTAAATCAGTGCGCATACATAATTAACTTGACCTTTATGGCATATGTTAATTTCATGCAGCATCTGAACATAATTTGAAGCAATGAATAATATTGGATTGCATATATAGAATGAATGTCCCAAACTTGGGTATATATCATTACAATACAATCCACTTACCGAAGAACTCTCGAAAAAATAACTTAAAAATGCTTAAAGTTGTCGCTTACAACTTTGAAGACAAATTTTCTTAAAGATGCTGCTTCCCAGAACTTGCCGCACAAAAAACTGATTTTTTAAAATGGCTGCTTTTACTAATATTTTTCAATTACTCTTCGATATGTTGCCGCTTTGAAAATTCCAAATAAAAAGCGAACGAATGACTGATTGACACCTCCTTATATAGTAGCTGGGCAACCATTTTTTCCAGTCCGAAAGACCATAATTGAATTTATTCCCCTGTACTGAATAAATCTCTGCGTGTAAATTATCACTATGCATACCTGTATTGATAAGAAAATTTTATTGACAATTTTCCCTTTATATAATACAACATTTTTAATGAAATTAATGCCTTTCCGAAATTGACCATAAAATGTCGACCACAATTTCGTGGAAATAAAATTGAGAGATTCCAATATAAGCTAAGTAACTATTTATCTCCCTCTCACGAAACTTCTCTCTCTAACACATTGGGATAGATTATGTTTTTAAAAAATTGATAATAATTAATTACACCTTTAGAGTTTCGCGAATCTGGCAATTCCATTGAATTGCCCGTGAAATTCTACTCTAATTTCATACGTCAAATGTCACAAAATACAGAAGACGTTGTCAGTTCGCGGTTTTTAAGTTCGTGGTATAAAAAGTGTTGAAGTGCTTATTTACGGAGTACCTTTACACAAAATGGTAAGTATTGCATGTTTTACTGCATAATTTATCTATTCTGAAGTGTGAAAAGTGTAAAAAATGGAAAACTTCGTGAAAATTCAGCTTTTGGAAGAGCTGTCAACAGATAGGAATTATCGCGAATTTTCACCTGTATGGGCTCTAATTACGTAAATAGTGCACCTAAATATTTTCACTAATACCTAAAGACTTAAATATATGCAACATATATTAGTGAAGGTTGAAATTTACGTGTAATTTTCAGAAATTGTTTTGCCCTGTGTAGTTGTTGTTGTACATGCCAAGAAGTTCCAGTTTGGATTGAAAACTTCTTGGCAAGTAAACAAAAAAATTTCTTTATTCATTTCAAAATAATTTACTTCTTTTTCTTTCATTTCTGATAAATTTCTTTATGAAAAGTACCTGCAGTGGTCTCAGGTATACAGGTAAGTATAATCAAACAAATCAAATAATATTCATAATAATTAATGCTGTTTATTTTAAGGTTCGCATGAACACCAATGTTTTCAATGTTATATTCCAAAATATGTATCTTAAATTATGAAGTACAAAACAAGTCATAATGAATGGTGTGATAAATTTTAATTTTTCTCTACATATGATTGAATAAATATTCAATGTCATCGTCATCGCAGTTACAATTACATCATTTAGATAAAACACAAAACTCATAAATTCTTACATTTTCATCCACATGTTCATTACTGAGTTTTACTTCCTCAGGAAAAATTTAAAAATAATGTTTAACTGTTACAAGACGAGAAAAATATAAACGTACATTGATGAGTTTTATTTGCTGAGGGAAAAATAAAACTCATTTTTAACTGTTAAAAGATGGGAAAAATAAAAAACTCAATTGAAGAGTTTTATTTTTTGAGATAACAAAATAACTCATTTTTGAATGTTAAACTGAAAGAGAAATATAAAACTTAAGGTAAGACTTTCATTTACTCAGAAGAAAAGAAAATTTCCTCTTAAACTGTTTCAGTAGAAGAAAAATATAAAATCTCAATAAGAAAGTCTTAAACCCTGACTTTTAAAATATTTCTTATAACTCTTTCGGTCCCTGATTTCAATATGAACTGTTTGAGTAGCAATGCAGATGGAAACGCATATGGACACCTTCTGCAAATTAGCATTGCGAAGTGTTGATGACTTTATGGTGTTAGGTCCGGCAAAATCAACTCCAAGTTCTGTAAATGGTTTAGTGATATTAATTCTCGGAGCTGGTAAATTTCCCATAAGTTGAACAGCATTCATGTTGCGTTGTCTAGTGCAGGCGACGTACTTGTGTAATCTGCTGGTTATACACCGTCTTCCATCAAGAATACAATAACGATTGCGACTTGTATTGAGCACTAATGATGGCCCACCATGTAGGTTTTTAATGTGGATCTTGTCAAGGATCAACATCGTAATGTGATTGCCACGGGGTAAAATAATTGGATGTTTCCTGTCAAATGCAAGTGTAACGTTTTGTAATCTTCCACCAACACGTATTAATCCGAAGTCGTCAATAAATGGATTTAATGTCAACAGCCTACTCTTCCTCGAAATTGATTTCTTTTCTACCAGTTGTTTGTATTCATCTGAGAAAGCGGATTGTTGAACCAGCCTTAAGATAGTAACTTCAGCTGTCCTTATTTCAATGCTGCTCAATGACTCAGTTTGCTTGTTATTTTGTTCTCTGCAATTGTGTGTAAATCGTTGCATCGTTGCTGTTACTCGATTTAAAAGTGTATATGATGAATATCGAAAGAGGACACTATCGGCAGGCAGAATAATAAAGGCTTCAGTATTGAGCTTCTTCCCTTCAAGATCTGTTTGTTCGTTTAACATGGTATGCTTTGGCCAATCCGATTCTTGTCTTGCTAGCCACTCAGTTCCATGCCAAAATAAATCATTGGTTATCAGATTAACTGTTCAGATGCCCCTTGAACCTAAATCTGCTGGATTATGTTTTGTTGATATGAATTGCCAGTGATCATGCCGTAATATCTCTTGGATTTCTATCAAGCGGTTTGCAACATAGGTTTTCCATCGCGACGGGTGTTCCTTTATCCATTGGAGTACTATCATTGCATCTGTCCACGCAAATGTTTGAATATTTTGAAGCTGCATGTTTTTAATTGTAGTCTTTATAAGTTTAGCCAAGACAAGTGCTCCGTTTAATTCCAAGCGTGGTATTGTAGTAGGTTTTAATGGTGCTACCTTAGTTAGTTAGTAAGTCCATCTTGGGCTTTTCAATGATTTTAGTTGTTGCAACTCACGTTTAAATGACTTCCACTCAGTTTCTACAGCTTCTGTTACTTGACTATCCATAATGTTTGCATTAAAAGTTTGGCTACTATAATCACGAGAGAGAGCCATCCAAGAGGATCGTATAAGGAAGCTTGGACAAAATGGTTCTTTTACTTGATCTACTTTGTTCGGGTCGTGGTGTTATCGAAAAACTAGAATGATCTGATCCAGGATGCCAACGAATTCCTAATATCTTGACGGAATCATTTTCCCTAAATATCAACGGGTCCTTTAACTCGCGTTATTCTGCCGGTACTTCTGTTAATAATTGAGGATCATTGCTTGCCCACTTCCGTAAATCGAATCCACCTGAGTTCATCATTTCGATTAGTTCGCCCTGTAATATTTTTTCTTTAGTTATATTGTCAGCTCCCATCAACAAGTCATCAACATAAAATTCCTTATTAACAACCTGTGCTGCTAAAGGCCAATTGGTTTTTTCGTCCTCGGCTAACTGTAGTAATGTACGAATGGCTACGTAAGGAGCTGATGATGTGCCAAATGTTACGGTGTTTAATTGATAATCTTGAAGCTCTGAAGTAAACGGGTCTTGCCAAATGATGCGTTGAAATGTTCTATGTTTTGGATGAACTTCGACCATTCGATACATTTTTTCCAAATCTGCATCTTGTACTTTCTCCAGTTTAGTAATGTTTCAAACAATTTGGGCTGTAAGGTCGAACCGGTGAGCAAACATTCAAACATTGGTTTAAGGACTTTCCGTTCGTCGTCTTAGCGAATACGACACGAAGTTTTGTTGTAGAACTCTCCTTAAAGACGGCAAGGTATGGGTTGTAGTAGTTGTTCTCTGGACTTTTAGAAAAATTTTGTTTTTCCATATGACCGAGATCAATATATTCATTCAAGCATTGTTTATATTTTTGTTGAAATTGTGGATTGTTTAGAAATCGATGTTGTAAATATTTGGCGTTTGAGAGCCTGTGTTTGAGATTCACCTAAGATTGACAGTTGATTGTTGATGAATAGAAGCTTGATTTGATATTTTCCGTTTTGCATTGGATGATGGCTTGTTTCAAATAGATGTTCACATTGTCTTTCTTCTTCACTAAGGATTTTTTTTCGGTATTTCTTCTGTTTCCCAAAAATATTTTAGTTGTTCATTTAAGTCTGCAACAGCTGTCGTGAGTAATGACGATTTATTGGTTTGTGTTGAAATTTCTGTAGTGGGCCCCAGCAAGATCCAACCGAAGATTGTGTTAATAGCAATTGGAGCGTTTTTTACTCCAAATCGAATGCCTTGACCTAGTATTTTTCCACAAATTTGTACTCCAAGCAGCGTCTATATGTCCTGGATTCCAAAAGGTTGGATCTGCTAATTGTAATCCTTTTAAATGATGCCAATTTCGTTGTGTAATTGTTTGTGCTGGTAGTGATTCTGTTATTCTATCGACTACCAAAAAATTGTCTTCCACCATTGCCGTATTTGAGTTTCGTGATTGTAGTTGTAACTTGACTTGTTATCTTCTTTCTTGTGCATTATAGGAATAGGTTGCTCTTTTTTCTGGTAATCATGAATTGTAGTATGATGCTTTGCGTTACATATAAAACATCTGAACTTGCTTGGGCACTCGATAGTTGTATGATGGATTGATAAACAATTTAAACAATGATTGGCTGATCTAAGTAATTTGAGTCTGTTGATTGTGTTCATAATTTTATATTTTTGACGGTTTTGCGTGAAGTTATTTTGGCACATGCAGTGCATTTACTTAGTTTCAATGCGCGATATGTGTGCGTGTGAATTGTCCCTTTAATGGCTGGTCTTTGTTGCGTTGAATTCGGTATTAGAGTGTCAGCAATAGATTCCAAAATCTTCAATCTCGTGTTCAAGAATGCACTAAAACCTTTGTATTTTGGTAAGGATGTTGTCGCTCCTTGTTCTTCTTCCCACAATTTCAAGGTCACAAACGGTAACTTTTGAACAAGTAAATATATCAGCAGTGCGTCCCATTTGGATGTGTTAACTTCTAAACTTTTTAATTGCTAAAGGCATTCCTCTGTTGAATCGATGATGGACTTTAAACCCTTGGCTGACTCAGTGATTAGTTATGATTGATTTACCAAAATCTTCAATTGATGGTTTACTAGAATCCTTTTGTTGTTGCATCTCTCTATCAGCTTCGTCCATGCTGGCTCGTAATCTTGATCCGTTATTGGAATGTGCCGTAACCTTTCAAGTAGTGTAACTTTTGTACTGAGGTTATCTTAGAATTATTATGCACTAGCGACAGAAATAAATCGTGAAATGACCGGCATAGATCGAAATCGCTATTAAATGTTGGTAATAATATCTTTGGTAACTGAGATTCGTTGTGAACTATTGTTATTGTATGCGATAGAGAATGTGCACCTTGATTTGAAGTCGTTTGTTTCGCAGGTAGACATCTTCGAAGACCATCTATTAACTCTCCCATTTACTCGATATACTTCAGTTCAGCTTCGCTGTAGAAATCTTGAAGCAAATATTCTTGTTGACCAATATATGGCTTTTCAGTGCATAGTTTATTTATTTCGAAACCATTTTCGTTGTATTCTACCCATAAGGTCTTCAGATCGGCCATTTTGTTTTCAAAAAATCCTTGAGTTCTTTTAACGAGGTTCGTTTTTTCCCCAGATTCAATTAACTTGTCCAATTTTCTCTTTGAAATTGATTGTTTAACAATCAATTGATCGATTGTGGCCATATTAAATCAACGTTGTATCTTGAAGTAAATTAACCGCGTTAATTGACCGCTTAAATTTATGAGCACACAACACCAATAAAAATAAATAAAAATATATTTTCAAAATAGACAAATTTTGATTGAGCCAAGCAAATTTCCTGGATGGAACCACCAAATGTTTTATATCGCCTATTATAATGGCTGATCAATTGCAACAAAATGAAATTTTTGAACAACAAAAAAAAATTCCTGAAAATTAATTAGCTATGTCGTTAAAGTAAAGACGAAATTTTGCAGGCTTTCAATCAAAATTAATTTACTAATTAATAAAAAAATATTCAACAAACTTAGAATAAAAAAATTTAAACAAAAAAGAAATTAAAAAATGCGAAATTCACTAATAAATTTTCAAATTAACTGCTGTAAAAAAAAACAATTAATCATTAATTAATTGAAAGAAGTGCTGCAAAAAGAGGGAGAGTCCTTGCTACATGCTCCTTTATATAGGTTTCCAGCGGCCATGTTGTCGAAATTTGAATTTGTGTTTGATTTGCGAACGCCATTTTGCGTAAAATTTGTTAACCATAATGGATATTTTAAAGAAACTTGTAATTTTTTTTTGTTTAAATGAATTGTATTTATAACTTAATAAAATTATGCATTCGATTGAATATTCATTGCATTTTTTAATATTAAATTTACTGGTTGTCGATCAAATTAAATTTATGTCCATACAAATGGCGAAAGTAGACATTTTTTTCCAAAGTGTTTCGATACTCGATGAAAATATTCCCTTCTCCTTTCCACCTTTAGGCCTTTTTTCTCTTTCCCACTTATTACGCTTATGGGAATTTAAAAATCATTAATTTTTCCTTGGGGAATAATTTTTGGTGTAATTAATTACCACTAGCTGCGTTCCATTGGACCTGGCAAAGTACTCGCAAGTACTTCTGGCTGCCGGGAACTACACATGCTTCTGGCTCCAAGTAGTTTATCAAAAATTTCCCAAGTAGTTACGCAATTTGTTGCCGCTAGATGACTTTAATTTTTCTAACGCTCAATAGATGGATTTAAATATATTTGGATGTAAATGATTTTTGTTTCTTTTTATTTAATATAAGAAGGAGGAGAAATTTGTTAAATGGATATGAATATGGTGAGTTTTAAGAAACTTCTTATCGGACACAAATTTAAATTAATAATTTTTAAATTTTATTAAAAAATTAAAAAAAATTTATTAAATGTTAAGAAAATGTGATAATACCTCCAGCCAAAACAAACAAAAGAGCGTTCCATTGAATGCCTACTCGCGAGTACTTGCGAGTACTTTGCCAGCTTCAATGGAACGCAGCTATTATTAATAAAATATTTTTATTAAAATCCTCTTTAATAATATCCAATCAGACTGTACAGATAAATAACTTTCAAATATATTTTAGTCAACCTGTACACTTCGATAAATTTTGAATAGTGTGAAACACAAACACTTTAAAATATATAATAATCATTTATTCATTAACAATAAAATACTGTACTCTATACAGAGAAAATATTGAACAAACTATCTATGTATTAAATGTAAAGTAGGATACAAAAAAATTTTAGTCCAACCAGATCTGCCGATCTAAAAACATTAAAATAAATAAAAAATAAAAATTTTAAATCTATAAAAATAAAATATTCTTTTTGCTTTAATAAAAATAAAATGTATCTATACAATTTATAGATAAAAAGAGGTACTAGGATTTGGAACTGTACAACGAGAGGACTACGCCCTCTTATATTTATTAACCAAGGAGCCCCATTCATCCTAACATTACCCTCATTGTGCTATACTTACTTCCAATCGAGTTCGTGGGATTCGTGCCGGGAATACTGTAATAAACATAAGAGACTGTGAAGTGATTCTCTAGTGCGTATTTGCGGGTGGCGTAGGTTCCGTGGACCTCTCGTCTAGTATAGTGAGAAGAAATTTGTAGATTTGTAAAAGTACAAAGCGCATGTAATGGCGCGTAGAAGTGTGCGTCAGTGCGAATCACTTATTTTGATGAGCAATTGAACGAATTCAGGGTGGTGACGTCTAGCAAGTGTCTAGACGCAATTTTAAAAACAGAAGTACCCCCTACCCAAGGTAAGGTACTTTCAGGTTTTAAAATAAGAAGCAGAAGCCAAATTTTAAAACAGAGATACCCCCTACCCAAGGCATCGTTTAAAGAGTTTATAGTTGGGTCACTCTCCGCCATCTTTCAAACTTCCGGAAAAGTTCAAATTAGTACGAAAAATTCCCATTTTTAGAACTAGTAAAGTAAATTTCCTTGTAAAACAGGGACAAATAGTTCCGTCGGAAACTTTTTTAATGCATGAGAATGAGAGGGGAATGGGACATTTATTTTTACATGTGGGATGTGAAGAAGTAGTAGTAAATGTCAAATTGGCATAGTTCATTTTTTCACTATCTGGCGTAAAGTTTTTTGTACACGGTTTGCTTGCCTTATTTAAAGGAGATTGCAGAAAAACATCAAGAGGTGAATAAGTTTTTGCAGCTATGAAACTACTTCACGGTGTTGTAGCAGCAGCCGTGAAAATTGACGAGTGTTTAGATCCTGCTAGTTTATATGATGCAACTACTTCACATTCAAAAGATTTAGTAATATCATGTGGCGAAGTGCAGTGCTTAAAGGAGCTCCAAATTTATTGGCTCTACGTCATGTAAGGCTCTAAAGGTCAATGGCATGGTAAATTGAAAAAATGGTTCAGTGGCAATAACTTGTGGTAGGCCAACGCGTTATGACTTACTCCACCGATGACAAAATACATAAATATGAATTTGTCGTATAAAAAATTTGAAAAAGATTTTAACATACGTGAAACTAAAACCTGTTCTAGACACCAGTGAAAAGATGCAAGAGGTCAATAACTGTAGTGCGCTGTCTCTGAAATTAAGTGGGGTAGGTAAGTGATACACAAAATAGTGCTATTGCAATTAGTTGTGAGAATAAGGAATCAGTAGATAAAGTTACTAGGTAAGTAAACGAGAAACTAAGTAATAAATATGTAGTTCAAAGTGTTGAAAAAATTCGAATTCTCTTATCCGGGATTAGTAGTAGTAATTTATTACATATAAAGGCTACATTTAAGAGTTAATGATGATAATGATTGTAAACAACTTGTTGATCAACCAACCAACATTCAAAAACTCTTATCAATTATATAATCTCTAAATTAACTTTACGAGCATATCTAATAAAAGTGAACACAAATATAAACCTTGGTTTGTTGCCGCGCTCTATGTACACTACCAATTGGAATGGTAACATTCAGTACGTTTACATGCATACTTCAAGTAAACTTCAAGAGACCAAAATATCATGTAAACGCACATTGACTTTAAGTTTACTTCATTCAAGTAAATCACAAAATTTTGTTTTATTGACTTGAATTTTTCATGTAAACTTGACTTAAGTACTTGAGAATATACAAAGCTGAAGATGGAGAATACGAAAGCTGAAAAAGGAGATCGTAAACAAAAATTACTATCGACTTTTGCGATTTATAGTTTTTTTAAGATTAATAGCAAAAAGACAACACAATTTCAGAACACAAAACTTCAAAACTAAAATGTCATTACAAGAATATTTGAAGTGAAGTAATTAAAGTAAATTAGTCATAAACCCTGACCTAAAAACTTGAGTTTCCAGTAAATATAAAGTCAACTATTCAAGTATGCATATAAACGTACTGATTATTATTGAACATAATAACTAATTACGGAAACGAATCGGAAAACTACAATTCTATATTTTTAGAAATAATTTCGTAATTACCGCATTAATTGGTTGTAAATGAGGCCTTTTCCCTGGTTGATTTTTCTCAGCAATCTTTAAATTTGCGGTTTCCCTCGTTAAAGTATCCGATTGCAGGAATGGCACAGAGACCGAAGATACTTTTCCCGCGCCTCCTAAAATCATGCCCTTGGAGAAGTGGTCCTCGCAAACCATCATCCTTTTCTTTCTAAGAGGTACGTATGGTACACCTAGAGCATCCATCCAAATTTTAGCCCTAAAAGATTCGTGTTAGAAGTTTATTTCATTTCAAATAAATATAATTCCTTTCTTCATCATCAGGGACCTGAAAAAACTTCTTTATCCCTCCTGACACTTTAAAATTTGGGCAATCTTGCGCAATACACCTGTAGTGGACTCGAACGTTATCCATGTTTTTAAACTTTCACTTGACACTAGTTTGCGCGGTAAACTTCACAAAAAAGGAATGAAGAAAATTTCCAGTAGAAAAGGGAAAGTCTAAGACAATTTATCAATTTCAAAAACTGTCAATAGATTTACCTTAGCTACCAGTAATTCTTTTAATAAAGTATATTAGTTGAAAGTAAATTGAAGATGAAACTTTACATAAATCTTCAAAGATAAAGAAAGGTCTTAATTTCTCTATTAAACAAATTAAGCACTTTGCACTGCATATTATGGGCAAAAATTTTTGGTTTACTTTTGTTAAAATCATAAACTAGCAACACACAACACAAAACAATATTTTATTTTAAAATTTTTGTTATTTGCGGTTAGGTTTCCCCAACAAAAGGAAAACAATACAATCTTTTGTAAATAAAAGAAATTTCCCTTCACTAAATATGAATATTTCCCTTCACAAATACAAAGAACTTTATTTGACATTAGTGATTGATTAGTACTTAATTTTGACAGTAGCAGTCGTAACACATATATGAATATCTCTCTCTAATCTTTGGGAAGTTTCTGCTCATAATATTTCATACTCTTCTTCCGGTTATCAGAGCAATTGATTTTTTGTACTAAAAATTTAGAACAACACGATTGCAAGAAGTGACCCAACTATATACTCTTTAAACGATGCCCAAGGTAAGGTATTCTCTGGTTTTAAAAATCCAGCAGCAACATTTTTAATAAGAGGTACCCCCACCCGTGGTAAGGCATCCTCGTTATTTAAAAAAAATACTATCAACATTAACTCAACAATCAACAACAACAAAATATTTAAAAAGAGGTGCCCCCCCCACCCTAGAATAAGGCATCCTTTTTATTTAAATATTCATCAAGCAACAATTTCAAGTCAACATTTCACGAATACACATCTTTAGGAAGAGAAAATCAACGTAATAAAGAAGCAAGAAATTAAAAATGGCAACACATCAGTTAAAGTTAATATTGGTATGTTCTTTTTTTAATTAAAATTAATGTTATTGTACAACAGAAACATACACAATTCTACAATACATCATATTTTTTTTCTCACCTATCAAAATTTGTGTCTTTTTCAATAAATAATTTATCTTCAACTCAAAGTAAAATATATTTTATCATGGTATAATCATCTGAAAATTTGTACAGTTGTACCTTCACTTTGTGATTCGCGTAGTTAAGTCTCGTTAAAATCAGTGTATAAATAAACAAGTGAAATTTTACTTTCAAACAGTGAATAACTACAATCATAATGACTAGTGAAAATGAGTCAAACTTTTCACAACAAAGTTTACATACAAATGCTACAAATTACAATGAAAACAATTATGTAGCCACAACTTCAATCAAACTACCAAGCTTTTGGACTCCATATCCGGAAGCTTGGTTCATTCAAGCCGAAGCCCAATTTGCTTCTAAACGAATAACGGTAGACGAGACAAAATACAGTCACGTTGTTCAATCTTTTCCAGTGGAAGTGATAACAAATGTTCTAGATTTTTTACAAAATCCTCCACTTTTAAATAAATATGAGAGTTTGAAAATACTCTAATAAAAAGGTTTACAGAATCAGAAAAAAAAAGTTAGAGCAACTTCTATCAACTACCGAAATCGGAGATGGAAGACCTTCAGAATTTTATCGCTCTATGGAAATTCTTGCAGGCAACTCATCCACATTTAACAAATTGTTAATTAAAAAATTATGGATGAGAAAATTGCCGGCAAATATAAACATAGCCTTTATATCTTCCGGAAAAGAAGATATTAAAGAACGTTTAGATTTGGCAGATAATAAAAAAAAATCTACCAAAACCAAATTACAATTTTATCGATAACAATTTCCTTTTAACAAAAATAAATAATTTAGAAAACAAATTAGAAAATCTCGAAAATTTGATAAGAGGATTATCATGTCAAAACCAACCTTCTTATTCACGTTCTAGAAACAGATCGAGAGATCATTCATTCTCTGAAAACAATTCGCATTGCAGACAAGTTTCAAAATCTAGAGATAACAATTCTTATTGTTGGTACCACAATAAATATGGTACCAAAGCTAATAAATGCATTTCGCCGTGTTCTTACAAACCTAGTAATAATCAAAAAAACTAATTAATCCCTCAGTGAACAATAATATTTCTAAACGTTTATTCATTTTTGACAAAAAGAAAACAAATTCAAATTTCTAATAGATACAGGTGCTGATATTTCATTAGTACCTAACGAATTCTTTAAAAAATTTAACAAAGACCCTAACTTATATTTATCCGCAGCAAACGGTTCTACCATTAACACTTATGGTACAAAATTACTTAAAGTAGATTTCGGTCTTAGGAGAGAATTCATTTTCCCATTAATAATTGCTAATGTCAACAAGCCCATCATCGGAGCAGATTTTTTAACAAAATTTAATTTACTGGTCGATTTAAAAAACAAAAGATTACTCGACGGTACGTAACATTAAGTGTAAGTGGAATGTGAATGCTAGGAGCGATTAGGTGGCGAAATATTCATAGGTTTAGAGACACCTTGTGCACATGGTCAGTAAATTCACGTCACCTTAACTCGGTGATTTTAACACATTTATTGCTTGTATAATTCACAATTCAATTTTAACTTTAACTTACAATCAAATATATATTGAATACTCAATAGACAAGTTCATCAGAAAACTTAAATGCTTACACTGCACAGGTGTCTCTATCCACAACTGATCTCTCCGGTTTGATGCTACCTCACTTTTCTTCTCGTAACTGATAAGCGGTTGTTTTGTTTACAACTCGATGATCATAGATGGTTGGTGTGGCCAGTATGAAACGACACAGCAGCTTAATTACATTTTCTAAAAAATGTTTACAGATAGGTAATTTGTTTATTTAAATTTTGGTATACTTATTTTAAACATTCTCCCCGCCTTGAGCTCCGTAGGATGTCAATAAGTTCGAAAGAATACTAGTGTTGTCCCCTTAACTGAAGTCAGACATTTCCTTCCGACTTGATGGTGGTTATTTGTACAAGGCGCCACTACTCGCCTCAGTTGATATACAATATTAGGTGGGGGTAGGACATTGGAAATTTGTTTTAGGGTTCATGTGTTCTTTAACACTTCAATCATTACTTTCTTTTACTTTCTTTAGTCTTAGTGTACAAATTCTGAATCATTTCTAGGTAGAGGGCAAATCTTAACAATAGGGCGTTTAAAAAGATGTCCTTTGCTTTTCAAGGTTACGACTCTTACAAGTCCGTCTGAGCCTGGGTGTATTTGTTCAATCCTCGAAAGTAACCAGCGCGACGGAGGCAAATTCTCATCTTTGAGGAGAACTAAGTCCCCGATCTTAACATTTGGCTGTCGTTGAAGCCATTTGGGCCTTTGCTGTAATCTTGACAAATATTCACGGCTCCATCTTTTCCAGAAATCTTGGTATGTTTTTTGTAGTAACTCCCAACGCGTTATGTAAGTTGTTTGTAAGTCAAGTAAGGTACCTTCGGGAGGTGATAGCAATGCGTCACAAACCAAAAAATGTCCAGGGGTTAGCGCAGTACTATCGTTAGGGTCGTCTGTAAGAGGGCACAGGGGGCGGCAGCCTCGATTTGCACGAGAACTGTAGATAGTTCCTCGAATGTGAGCTTTACATCTTTGACTACTCTTCTGAGATGGTGTTTCATGGATCTCACTCCTGCTTCACATAAACCTCCGAAATGTGGAGAGGCAGGCGGTATGAAGTGCCAATTGACCTTTTGACTAGCTAGTGCCTCCCTGATGTCTGGATTGATTGATCTTAAAAAGGTTTGGTATTCTTCGGACAATTTTCTATTTGCGCCTACAAAGTTAGTACCACAGTCACTATATAGTTCCTGACACAATCCTCTCCTTCCAGTGAATCTCTTGAAAGAGGCAAGGAAGGCATTGGTTGATAAATCAGAGACTGCTTCGAGATGTATAGCCCTGGTGGATAGACATATAAAGAGTGAGATATACCCCTTTGTCGTTTGTACTCTACCTCGACCGGTGCGTGCCTTGATTTCAATTGGACCGGCAAAGTCTACGCCTGTGTGTGCAAATGGTCTGCTTGGCTTTACTCGTGGTGGAGGTAAATTTCCCATAAGCTGGCTCCTTGTTTTCGTAGTGAATCGAAATCACGTTATACAGTTGTGAATGACATTCTTAGTTAAATTTCGCGCGTTGAGTACCCAGTAAGTTTTTCTTAGTATGTTTAACATTAATTGTGTTCCACCATGTAGTGTTATCTTATGTAGATCTTCAATCAATAGTTTTGAAAAATGTTTATCGCCGGGTAAGATGATAGGGTGCATCTCGTTGACAGTAAGATTTGAATTTTTTAATCTTCCCCCAACTCGCATTAGGCCCTTGTCATCTAGGAAGGGATTGAGATTCAAAATTTTACTTTTGCCCTTTAATGCTATTTTCCTTTCTAGATGATTGATTTCTTCATGAAAGCTTTTCTTCTGAATTATTTTGATCAAACACATCTCAGCTTCTTGTAACTCCTTGACTTTAAGATAATCTTTTTTGTGATTGGCTCGATCGAGCCTGAGATTGTTATAGAAGCGCCTCAAATATGCGGTGATACGAATTAGTTTGGGGTATGATGAATACTGTTGAAGAAGAGTGAACTCACTAACAAGGACACTGGCAGCAACGTGAATCGTTTCTCTCTTATACTCGTTATCAGTAGAGCTTAGATCTTCTGCTTTTACATCTTCAGGGGTAGGCCACTTGTCGATCGTATCTTGCAGCCATGGTGGGCCGAACCACCATAACCCATGCTCCTTAAGTTGCAGCGGCAAGAGACCGCGAGAGGAGCAGTCGGCAGGATTCTCCTTACTTGCGAGGTAGTTCCAGCGAGTGTTATGAAGAATATTCTGGATTTCTGCGACCCTGTTTGCTACGAATTGTTTCAATTGCCTCGGATGACTCTTAACCCATGCTAGCACTATTTGTGAGTCAGTCCAACAATGTATGGTGGTATTTGGAATGTCAAGCGCCCTTTCGACGCCCTTAACTAGTTTTGATCCCAACAAAGCCCCACACAATTCTAATCTTGGTAGAGTCACAAGCTTTATAGGAGCAACCTTTGTTTTCGCTGTTAATAGACTTGTATGTATCTCACCCTCTTCAGTTATGACTCTGGCATATACACAGGCACCATAAGCTTGCAGCGACGCGTCGCTAAAAACATGGAGCTCAAAGGTTTTAACCTTCTTAGTAAAATGGATCCACCTTTTGATGTATATTTTTTCGATATCTCTAAGTTGATCGTGATAGGTTTTCCACTGCATCTCTAGCTGAATTGTTGGCTCCGCATCCCAGTCTAAGCCTTGAATCCACAAATTTTGAAGCAGTAATTTGGCTGTTATTATTATGGGTGACAACCAACCTAATGGATCAAATATTTTTGCGATGCTGGAAAGCAGCATCCTTTTCGTTGTAGGTACCTTGTACTCACTGTTAGTTACCTTGTAACTAAAAACATCTTTTACTGGATCCCAATAAACCCCCAACGCCTTGATGCTTATGTCCTTTGTGATATCTAGTGGAAAATTTAACTCCCTTTCTTCCACAGGTATTCCTTCCAAAATTTCTTGTCTGTTGCATACCCACTTTCTCAACTCAAAACAACCACGTTTGAGTATTTGTTTTAGGCCTATTTGAATTTTTTCAGTTTCAGCTATTGAATCACCGCCGCTAAGAACGTCATCCACGTAAAAGTCATGACGAAGTATGTTTGATGCGTCAGGAAAATCTTCCTTTTCATCTTGGGCTAACTGTTGTAAAGTTCGCGTAGCAAGGTATGGAGCACAAGATGTCCCGTAGGTTACAGTTCGAAGTCTAAACTCTTGCATAGGTTCATCTTTCTGATACCTCCACATGATCCTTTGAACATCAGTGTCTCCTTCATTAACTAAACTTTGTCGATACATCTGCTTGATATCCGCAGTAAAGGCTATTTTGTGCTTTCTCCAACGAGTTAGAATACTAAACAGATCTTCTTGTATAGTGGGCCCCACCAGCAAGTTATCGTTTAGTGATTTTTTGTTTGAGGTCTTTCGTGAAGCATCGAATACAACTCTAAGTTTAGTGGTTGTGCTGTCTTCCTTCATTACAAAATGATGCGGAAGATAGTTGCTTGGCACAAGTTGAAAATCCTTGGATACAGCCTCCATATGCCCTTGTTGTTCGTAATCTTTCATGAAGTCTATGTATTGCTTGGACACATCGGGGTTACCCATTAGTTTGCGTTCTATTTGCCAAAGTTGACGCACTGCTACCTTTTTCGATTCACCAAGATCTGGCACCATGTTGATAGTGTTGAAAGGTAATTTGACGATATATCTTCCAGAATTCTGTCTTCGAATAGTACTTCGGTAAACCTGTTCACACCTCATTTCTTCTTCAGAGAAATGTTTTTGTTCTGGGCCTTCCTCGATTTCCCAGAAGCGTCTTAATAACGAATCTAAGCTGACATCAGAGTGTAGGGCTTTCATTGTGTTGGTTTCTAGCGTGAATCCTTATGATGGTTAAAGCCTCCTGATAGGATCCATCCGAATGACGTGAGTTGTGCTAAGGGAGTTCCGTCTGGTCCTTTTCGTATTCCTTCCTCGAGAATTTGTGCGTAGATATCGGCTCCCAGTAAAACATCGATTTTCCCCGGTTGATAGTACATCGGATCTGCCAAAATTAAATCTTCTAAATGTGCCCAGTTATTGTGTTTTATTCGTTGAGATGGTAGAAGCCCAGTAAGCTTAGGAAGGACTAATGCTTCTATTGACAATTGGATATTTGGTTTGTACCGCGAACAAATCGTGAATTGTACAGCTCTCCTTGCAACTGCCATTTCTGACCCACCAACTCCTTTGATATGAATATCAGTACTAATTCCTTGGAGTCGTAATCGTTGTGCCGCTACACGTGAGATGAAACTGGCCTCCGATCCTTGATCCATTAATGCACGGAGGGCAATAACATGACCTTCAGAGGTTTTTGCCCCTATTAGTGCTGTTGCTAGAAGAACATGTGCCTTGTTTTTATTTAACGACTCATGCGAAATGTGAACTGCTCTCTCAGGTGCTACAGTATCTGTGGAGTCATTGTTGGTACCCTGAACTGAACACGATGTCTTAGAATAAGAATGAAGTAGTGTGTGGTGTCTTCCTCCGCAGACTCGACAGCTGAACTTGCTGCGACATTTTGTTACTAAATGTCCTGGGGCTAAGCAGTTATAACAATATGACCATTTTTGTACCACAGCTCGTCGCTCATTTAGATTGAATGCAAGAAATTTTTGGCACCCCTTGAGAGGATGTTCTTGCTTGCATATGTGACAGTTCCCCGTCCCCGCCGTTGACATAATTGGATCCTTGGCATTGTTTATTTTATTGCTTTGAATAGAAAGAGAATGCCTTTCCTTAGTGGGTTGCCTTGACCTTACCAAACTAACTGCTTCCAAGGTTCTGAACCTTGTTTCGATACACAACAAAAATTCTTCAAGCGATGGAATTTCATTTGGATCATCCCGCTTGCTGAGTGCTAACTCCCAATCAGACAGGGTTTCAACGCTTAACCTTTGTGAAAGAAGATGAATTAGAAGTGGGTCCCAATTATCTGTATCAATCCCTAAACCTTTTATGGATTCCAAGCACTCACGAGTGGTATCCATAAGTGTTTTCAAGACTGCAGCTGTCTCAGCTGAATGATTTGGCAAAGCGAGTAAAGTTTTTAGTTGAGCGCTTAGTAATGCTCGCTTGTTTTGATATCTTCTTACCAGTAACTTCCAAGCTGAATCGTAATTTGCTTCTGTGACTTGAAGATGTCTGATTAGCTGCTCAGCCTCCCCACCCAGATTGCTCTTTAAATAGTGAAGCTTCTGAACTGGTGATAAACCTTTATTTTCATGAATGAGAGAAACAAATAAATCATGAAAAGAAGACCATGTCCTGTAATCACCCAAAAACCTCGGTAAGGTTATTCGTGGAAGTTGAATGTCGACATTCGCCTGAGATTTTATTTCGTCATTCTGATTTTTAGCACTTGACTTGTTCTTAATGTCATCCAAAATATCAGTAATATTCCCAATTGCTTCAAATACCTTGTCTTCAACAACACTAAACTTGTCATCCTGAAAGTATGGTTTGGATTTATCAGTTTCGTCGACGTACTGCCCAATCATTGCCTTGTGGACTTCTTTATACAATTCCCATTCAACTTCCAAAAGTTCAACGCGCTTTTTTAAGTGTCCAGGACTAGCCTTTTGCGATTTATTTGCCTTTTTATAATTTTTTATACACCTGTCTATCTCCGCTTCTCTATTACCTTGCTCTTTAATCAATTGATCCATCGTTTTGTATAACTATGTAAAGTATTGATCGAATCGAACCCAAATTATTTGAAATATTCTCAGCCCTTGAATATTCTGACCTAATGGTTTAACGCGGATTTTTTTAAATATGATTTGATTCTTTTCATCTTAATAATATGCATTTGATATTAAACACCTTTCAATTTAATCTTAAACAATTTCGTCGCAATTTGCACCTTGACTTAGGCTTATCTTTCAGGCTTATTAAATTCTACCATTGGAATTCAAGTGAACTCTTGTTTGCATCAATTCGATTTAAATTAATATTAAATGAAACGAGATATGATACTTAAATATTTGGAATAACATTTATTTTCTATAAGTATATCACTATGTGCTGTTTAAATGTTAACTGTGTATTGTCGTGATGTTCCGTTCAGCTCATTAATCAGGTACAGTAAAGTGACGCTATATGTAGCGGTAATTCTTTTGCTCGATTTGATTATTAAAGAATTCTAATTACCTTTCATGATGTTAATTTTTACCATCTACGAGTTGAAATCTCTTGTTTAAAGCCAAATTTATTACGTAAATAGTTTGCCCTTTTAGAATTTGTACTAGTTTGCCCTTTTAGAGTTTTATATGGCTTTTATAATTGCACTTTTTCACACAATAAAAGTTATAAGTTTAGGAATTACTTACGGTTCGAAGGACCAAAAAAATGTGAATGCTAGGAGCGATTAGGTGGCGAAATATTCATAGGTTTAGAGACACCTTGTGCACATGGTCAGTAAATTCACGTCACCTTAACTCGTTGATTTTAACACATTTATTGCTTGTATAATTCACAATTCAATTTTAACTTTAACTTACAATCAAATATATATTGAATACTCAATAGACAAGTTCATCAGAAAACTTAAATGCTTACACTGCACAGGTGTCTCTAGCTGAACAACAACTGATCTCTCCGGTTTGATGCTACCTCACTTTTCTTCTCGTAACTGATAAGCGGTTGTTTTGTTTACAACTCGATGATTATAGATGGTTGGTGTGGCCAGTATGAAACGACACAGCAGCTTAATTACATTTTCTAAAAAATGTTTACAGATAGGTAATTTGTTTATTTAAATTTTGGTATACTCATTTTAAACAGGAATCACGGTAAACGCAAATACTCCAACTCCTCGTTACTACGCAATCAGTAATGAGTACGGTAAAATTTTGCAAAGATTTCCCACATTAACGCAACCACCTCGTTATGATATTCCAGTTAAACATAACGTAGTACATCGAATAGGAACTAAAGGACTACTACCTTTTTCTCGTAAAAGACGTTTAGATGGACATAAATACAAAATTGCAAAATTAGAATTTGATCACATGGTTAAATTAGGTCTGTGCCAATTATCATCTTCTTCAGTATCTTCTCCACTACATCTAGTAGCAAAGAAAAATTCTACAGATTGGCGACCATGTGGAGATTATCGTAGACTCAATGCAATCACAGTTCCGGATAGATACCCATTACCACACATACAAAATTTCTCAATGAACTTAAACGGTTGCACCATTTTCTCAAAAATTGATTTAGTAAGAGCTTACCACCAAATTCCAATGGCTAAAGAACACATACACAAAACACCCATTACAACTCCATTCGGATTATTTGAATTCACAAGGATGCCTTTTGGTCTAAGAAATGCTGCACAAACATTTCAACGATTCATGGACCAAATCATTAAAAATTTAGATTTCGCTTTTGTCTATATTGACGATATTTTAGTTGCCAGCAAATCTGAATCCGAACATCAAAATCATTTAAACCAAATTTTTAAACAACTATCAGAATTCGGAATCAACATCAATCTATCTAAATGCATTTTCGGAGTTGGAACTTTGGATTTCCTCAGTCACAAAATAACAAAAGAAGGCATCTTACCTTCAGAAGGCAGAGTCCAAATTATTAACAATTTTCCTTCTCCAAATTCTATTAAACAAATTCAACAATTTATAGGCATGGTTAATTATTACCATAGATTTATTCCAAATCTTGCCAAATTACTAAACCCAATTCACACTCATTTGGCTCTACTTCTCAAAAAGAAACCAAATAACGCTAAAAAATTTCGCTAGTAGAATGTGAAGAACTTAATAAAATTAAACAATCATTTTCAAAAGCAACTTTATAAATTCATCCTATTGAAGAAAATGCAAAATTCAATTTAACCGTAGACGCTAGCGCCGTTGGTGCAGTTCTCCAACAATCCAATCCAAACCATTGGGAACCCATTGCATTTTTCTCTAAAAAGTTAAAAGAAGCAGAAATAAAATATTCAGCATTCGACCGAGAACTTTTGGCATTATATCTAGCCATCAAACATTTTAGACATTTTGTAGAAGGTCGAGAATTTATAGCTTTTACAGACCACAAACCACTCATTTCAGCAATATGGTCTAAAACAGAAAGAAGTCCAAGACAAACAAGACATCTGGACTACATAACCCAATTTACCTCCGATATCAGACATATCAAAGGCAAATCAAATGCAGTAGCAGATATTTTATATAGAATTTCTGTCGAAAATTTCGAAGATTCAAAATATAACAATATCAAATTTGATTTAAAAACTGTGATCAGAGAGTTACCTTTCAGCAACACTTGGTGGAAGTCATTTGTTCAAAAACTGAAAAGGAAAAACACTTGTTTTTCTTCCACAATTAGGAGTGAGATGGATGTTTCGACCGGAGTGCAAGTGGTCATCATCAGCGTGGTACTTGCACTCCTTACCACGGACATCCATGACGAAAAGTCAAAAACTCAACTCCTATAAAGACTCAGTTTTAAATCTGAGTACGAATTATATGAAGAGGATATTTAATCCATCAATTTCATATAAAACCAAAAATGGTTAAAAATTGTGTGATCAGAAAGTTACCTGTTGATGATGACCACTTGCACTCCGGTCGAAACATCCATCTAACTCCTAATTGTGGAAGAAAAACAAGTGTTTTTCCTTTTCATTTTTTAAAAACTGTTGCTGAGTACCAAAATAGTGACGAAGAACTTACACATCTTTTGATTACTCAACATAAGAGACCAGATAATTCAAAATATAAGCTTGTAAAAATTAAATTAAATACTTCTGAGTCTGACATTTGGTGCGAAGTTTCTACTAAAAATTCACGGTCATATATACCTAAAGAACTTCGAAAAATTATTTTTAATACCATTCATAATTTATCTCATCCAGGAAAATCACGGAAATCTATTGTTTCTAAGTACTTTTGGTCTGGAATGAATACAGATATTAACAATTGGACTAGAAACTGTATCAATTGCCAAAAAGCCAAAATAACCAAGCACACAAAATCCGAAATTGGTAAATTCGAACTACCCAAAGCAAGATTCGAACATATCCATTTAGATTTGGTAGGCCCTTTACCTTCTTCAAATGGATATTCTTACATTCTAACAATAATATATAGATTTACTCGTTGGCCAGAAGCTTATCCAATCAAAGATATACAGGCAAGCACAGTTATCAACACGTTATATGAACAATATTTTCCACGTTTTGGTATTCCACTAGAAATTACCACAGATCAGGGTACTCAATTCGAATCCAAATTATTCGAAGAATTTACAAAAATTTTAGGATCACATCGAATCCGCACTACTCCTTATCATCCACAATCAAACGGAATGATAGAACGATTTCATCGACAATTAAAAGCAGCCATTGGGTCACACAATTACCTGCATTCCTCTTAGGTTTCCGAACCACGATTAAAGAAGACTTGTAATGTTCTCCAGCAGAACTTGTCTATGGACAACCTCTTCGCGTTCCAGGAGAATTTATCATTAACAACAATTCAAGATCCATAAAATTTCTTAAGTAAAATCAGATCTTGCAATTTCAATTATAACTTTTTATTACTAACAATATTATTATTCATCATATTCTTAATATTACGATTCACTTAAAATGGACGTTTTCACTGAGGGGGGAGTAATGTAGCAGTAGCTACAAATTTAATTTTTAATTAAAATTTCATAATTTTGATTATCAAATATTTTTATTAAAATCCACTTTAATAATATCCAATCAGACTGTACAGATAAATAACTGTCAAATATATTTTAGTCAACCTGTACACTTCGATAAATTTTGAATAGTGTGAAACACAAACATTCATTCATTGATTCAATAGTCAAATTCATTGACAATAAAATACTGTACTCTATACAGAGAAAATATTGAACAAACTATCTATGTATTAAATGTAAAGAAGGATACAAAAAAATTTAAATAGAATTTTAGTCTAACCAGATCTGCCGATCTGAAAACATTAAAATAAATAAAAAATAAAAATTTTAAAACTATAAAAATAAAATAGTCTTTTTGCTTTAATAAAAATAAAATGTATCTAAACAATTTATAGATAAAAAGATGTACTAGGATTTGGGACTGTACAAGGAGAGGGACTACGCCCTCTTATATTTATTAACCAAGGAGCCCCATTCATCCTAACATTACCCTCATTGTGCTATGCTTACTTCCAATCGAGTTCGTGGGATTCGTGCCGGGAATACTGTAATAAACATAAGAGACTGTGAAGTGATTCTCTAGTGCGTATTTGCGGGTGGCGTAGGTTCCGTGGACCTCTCGTCTAGTATAGTGAGAAGAAATTTGTAGATTTGTAAAAGTACAAAGCGCATGTAATGGCGCGTAGAAGTGTGCGTCAGTGCGAATCACTTATTTTGATGAGCAATTGAAGAAATTCAGGGTGGTGACGTCTAGCAAGTGTCTAGAAAGTGAAACAATTCTTAACCTGGAACAAGTGTGTGCTCGTGTAAGCGTTCGGCCAGGAAGTGTCAAAGCCGTGTTTACTTTGATTTGTTTTGATGTCGTATTTAATTACTGATATTTGCTATGGAATACTGGGCCTCACCTGGTGTTTTATCGTGAGTCAGTGACCTTCAACAAAATCAAAATTGTCAGTTCCTTTCCGACGGATTTGATTAGTTTGTGGATCGGCTAATAATTATGTGAAGGTGTCCTTTTTGTTGTGATTAATTCTCAGTATTACAATTTTCGGATTCTAATAGTACGGATTACCACGGATTAAAATTCAACGGGTACTCACCACAAGTGATTCGCTTTTACCTGCCCTCGCGCATGAAGTGTGGTGTGTGCTGATTTCGTCTTTTAAATTTTGTTATCAATGAAACTCACATATTAACTTCATTTATTTAATTCTTAAACAATACTTCATTAGCTGCCAAGAACTAAAAGAGAGAGATCAGCTGTTGCGGTATCCCATTTATATGTCCGTTCATCGAGGTTGACGTCAGGAAGATCCGGTTTTGCTGGTATCTCTTTTTGTTGTTTTCTTTACTATTTTCGTCCTTCTTTAACTCTTCTTGCTTTTAGGGGAGACATCTGTGGCTTCATTGGTGCATTCACTGAAGATGTCAGGATCCAGTATGTGCTGGTGATATCAAATCCAGGGAAGTAAGTTTGTTATGTAATTTCGTTGTGCAGATATTTTTTAGGACTTTTCCTTTTAAAAAATTTCATAATATATATAAATATATATATGTATATCATTGGGAGTTGCTGGATGATTCATAAATTTCAGTTTTTCATGGTAAGCACATCACTCTTTTATTTTTATCTTTTAATCTACCCAACATAGCAACATCAAACAAACGCTAAAAAATACTATCCCAATGGCCTTTCCAAAATTGTCAACAATGTTGATCTAACTCCTACCATTACAGGTTCACATCACTTAGCTATATATATATATATATATATATATATATATATATATATATATATATATATATATATATATATATATATATATATATATATAGATGTGACGTGCGAAGATGAGTGGGGTAGAGCTCAACTAGACAAAAAAACATTTATGGAAGGGGGGGCAATCTCAACCGTTTGCGAGTTACAGGTTGATTCATAAATTTCAGCTTTTCATGGTAATTTAAAAATTATTACAATTAATCTTGATAAGTAACAAAAGCCGTTCAAAATGTCCATCGCCACTTTGGATGCATGCCAACAATCTCCATCTAAGTCCCTGTTTAGGCTCTCTCGACTGGTTGTCAGACAGAGACACCTTCTCTGTAAGTAATGGAACTCACTATACTGTCATCCCAGTGCTGAGTGAAGTGAAGACGCCGGTCAGGACTATGGTACTTCCACGTAGTGCGAGGCGGAAACTGGTATACGGTAGGTTTGACACAGATTAGCAGGCCAAAATCTAGTCCAACCCAAGCCAAGGTGGAACTGCATACGCCGAGGGCTGCGTGGCTAAGGGGGAGCTTAATCGTTAGTATGCGAACTCTGGATACCGGGCGACCTTCAGTTTTAATCTAGCCTTCTCGTGGTAATGTGGATCTCTGCTACGGGTGACTGGACAAAATAAAAATACAGATGCAAAATGATGAGAAGGAAGTTGAGTATAGGCTGCCAGACGACAGCCTAACGGACATCGTAGGCAGCGGGAGGGGGGGGGGGGAAGTGTTGAACCCGAAAACTTCGGAAGGACTGAGGAAGACAAGGCAGTGCCAAAAGGAGCGCCATGTCCTGGCGAAGCTGGAGAGGATGGACCCGGCGTCCATCAGCCAGAGGAACAGGAGGGAGATTATGCGGGCGAGTAATCTCCTGGCATCAGATCCATACCATGTCCCCTATACATATAAAAAACCTGACGAAGGCGACAAACCTCAGGGAAGTGCCTCTATCACGGAAAAGGCTTGTAAAAGGGCGCATTCCTTAGATGAGGTGAAAAACGCAGCCAAGAAAACTAAAGAAGTCCGATAGAGCCCTGTTCATGGTAATACTAGTAGGACTTCCAGGACACCGGCGAAGGGCGCTGCAGGCTGTACAGCAGCTACAAAGAGCTCTGTCGCTAACCGGGAAGGGAAGACACGGCTTTGACGATGGCGGAGGCTGCCCGTAGCAACCTGAAAGTTGCAGTAGTAGACACTGGCAACAAAGAGTGGAAGCTCACGGCGGATCAGATGCTCCTGGTGGAGAGGAAGCTTGTGGCGGTACTAACGGAACACCTAACATCGAAGCCGGGAGGACCTGTCCCACAATACGGCACGGCTGGCTGGCTAAGGGGAGTGAAACTGTTCTGCTGCAAGGATCAGTTTTCACTGGACTTTCTGAGAAGCAGCGTGTCGAAGCTGGGGGCGGTGGACAAGGCGAAGCTACAGGTCATCCCAAGCACGGATATTCCAGAATATCCGAGGGGTAGGATCTGGTTGCCAGAGCCTGTCTTACCCGAAAAACAACTTTTGGCGGTACTGGGATTACAAAACCCCACTATTCCTTGCGGGGACTAGAAAGTCCTTCGGATGGACGAACCGAAGCCGACGGGGAGGAACGTCATCCTGCAGCTGACAGCTGACAGATGAGTCCCTGCCCCTGCTGAAGCGTGCCGGATTTAAGCTGCACTGTGGCTTCAGCTCGGTGGCGGTAAACGTCTATCGGGGGACACAACAGCAAGGTCCTGGGAAGCACGAGCCAATGGAGGTGGCAGCAACCGGAGCGGAGGCTGGGAAACCAGCTGTCCAGGAGGTAGCCGGCCAAAAGGGAGGCACTGCGGGCGTGGAAGAGATGGAGGTTGAACCTCAGGTGCAGGAACTAAGGGGGCCTGACCGGGAGGAGACGAGCACTAAGGATGCAGGTGGTCCAAACCAACCTCCATCACAGTAAGCTAGCATCCGAGAGCTTACTCATCCTCCTAGCGGAGGAGAGTGTTGTTTTAATCCAAGAGCCGTGGGTCAAGGAAGACGCCATACTGGGATTAAAGCACAAATTATTCATCCTTTTCTATAAAAAGGATGCAGGTAAGCCGAGAACTTGTATTCTGGCCAAGAAGGGCATTAATTAATTTTATTGTCTAATTACAGCACTGACGACCTCACAGTAGTTCAATGGGAGGGCAGCAGCATTTCGCCTACATGGATTGCTTCGGCGTACATGGCGCATGACGTCTGCATCCCACCTACTGAGGTTCAGACACTGGCGAAAGCAGCGGATGAAGGGAGACGAGACCTGTTGTTGGGTTGCGACGCCACCGCACACCATTCGATTTGGGGAAGCACGGACATCAACGAACGTGGAGAGTCTCTATTTAACTTCATTTTAAATTCTAAACTTAGTATCTGTAACAGGGGCAACAGGCCCAAATTTATTACAGCAAATAAAGAAGAGGTTTTAGATAACGGAGTCAAATAATCTAAAGGAGAGTATCGGGAAAGAGGTCGTTTTCGGACCACTGCTGGATACGCTTCAGAATCAACCTCCTGCCAGAGCCTCGCATCCCCTTTAGAAACCCGGTCACAGCAGACTGGGATGAATTTAAAAAACGAGTAGCGCACAGTGTACCAGCGCCAACTTGCGAGATTCTCGAAAACACCCTATCCCTTGATGCTTCAGTGGAGGTACTATCCAAAGCGTGTACTGACGCCTTCAAGAAAAGCTGTCCGCTAAGCAGACCACAAAGGAAACTTACCGTGCTTGGTGGAGCAGGAGCCTGAGCGCGTTAAGACGGGAGGCGCGGAGGCTTTTCAATAGGGCTAAGTCAACAAAAACAGCTGAGGATTGGACCGCCTACAAAAGGGGTCTAAAAGAGTATAAAAACTCCATTAGAAAGGCCAAACGCACTTCATGGAGGGCTTTCTGTGAGTCCATTGAGAGTGCAAGCGAGTCCGCTAGGCTCAGGAAGGCCCTCGCAAGCAGTCCCAGTGTTCCCTCTTTCTTGATGCGGGGCGATGGTTCCTTTACAGAATCGGTAGAGGAGACACTGGAGCTGCTTATGAGCACGCATTTTCCCGGTAACTCGGGCGCAAATAGGGCGGCAAGTTGTGCGGGTAGACCGGCTAGATCGGAGCTACCAAGCCTGGATTCCGCCAGCTACATAGTAGCACAAGACAGTGTTGAATGGGCAATTAAAACTTTTGCGCCATACAAGTCACCAGGAATAGACGAGATCTGGCCTATCATGCTGCAAAAAGCACAAGCTTCAGTTATTTCGTGGCTTAGGGTGATATTTAAAAGCTGCCTCTTCCATTCCTATGTCCCTCTAGCTTGGAGACAGGTCAAGGTGATCTTTATCTCTAAGGCAGGAAAAAGTGGACACATAATCGCTAAGGACTTGAGACCAATCAGCCTTTCATCGTTTTTACTTAAAACACTAGACGTATACTTCCGTGAGCGTATTCTACCAAGAGGGGTCAGCGACTCCCAGCACGCATATACAAAGGGAAAGTCAGATTAAACTGCGCTGCATGTAGTAGTAAGAACGGTTGAGCAGTCACTTAGTAACAGGGAATACACGTTGGGGGTGTTTCTTGATATTGAAGGGGCTTTCAAGGCTGAAGCAATTCACGATGCCCTTATGTCTCACGGTACAGACCACTCTATCTGCCAGTGGATTGACGCAATGTTATCAAGCCGCCAGATCCACACAAAACTGGGCAACCACGAGAGAGTCAGGTCCCTAGACAGCGGAACACCCAAGGGGGCGTACTGTCACCATTATTGTGGCTCCTAGTGGTCAACGATATCCTGATCTCACTTGAAAAAGATGGGATAAAGGTGGTGGCTTATGCAGACGACCTGGCCTTACTGGTATCAGGAAAGTTCCTAAGCACTATGAGCGAGTTGATGGAAAGAGCACTAGGTAAAGTCCACAGATGGGCGAAGAAATGTGGTTTATCAGTCAATCCTCAGAAGACGGAGGCAATCCTATTCACAAAGAGAAGAGTGATCGAACCCTTTGAACAACCTAAACTAGCGGGCAATACCCTAGCAATAAAGACCCACACTAGGTATCTATTGGTCATACTCGATTCCAAACTAAGCTGGGGCATGAACATAGATGAACGCGTGAAGAAAGCGTCAATAGCGTTCTACGCCTGCAAGAGGATGTTTGGCAAGAAATGGGGTATAAGCCCTCGTACTGTCCACTGGATGTATATCTCCATAGTAAGACCTATTCTTACATACGGCATATTAGTCTGGTGGACTGGTCTAGAGAAGGAGAGCAATCTAAAGAAAACAAACAAGATTCAAAGAGCTGCCTGCTTGGGCATCTCCGGAGCTATAAGCACAACGCCAACGGCTTCAATTGAGACTATGTTCCATCTCCTACCTGTTAAAAACCTCACTTTACTTTTTACTACTACCTACTTTTTATTATTATCAATACAAAATCTGTTACTTAATTATTTCTACTTCGAACACTTTTAGTAATTTTCCACTTATGAGTAATAATATTTCTTCAAGTTTACATTAATTATTTGTTACTTAATTATTTCTAGCTTCAAACACTTTTACTAATTTTCCACTTAATAGTAATTATATTTCTTCAAGTTCACATTAATCCTCTGTTACTTAATTATTTCTACTTCGAACACTTTTAGTAATTTTCCCCTTATGAGTAATAATATTTCTTCAAGTTTACATTAATTATTTGTTACTTAATTTTTTCTAGCTTCAAACACTTTTACTGATATTCCACTTAATAATAATAATATTTCTTCAAAGTTCACATTAATCATCTGTTACTTCATTATTTCTACTTCGAACACTTTTACTAATTTTCCGCTTATGAATAATAATATTTCTTCAAGTTCACATTAATTACACTAGTTTACAGCAATTTTGTGAAGCTGATGCTACTATTTTTTTCATATGTAAATTGACTAGCTGAACACGAAAAACGCACTGAAAAATTTTTTCATGGGTTTGTTTTTCAATAATTTTTTATTTTTTCACTTTCGCTGAAGGTAGTCCCATACTTTTGAGTATATCTCGAGTTGGAATTGACCAATCTAATCGCGCAAGCTATCAAATTAAAGGCAATTGAATAGCCAACAAATCTCCTTTGCATTGTTTTTCAATCGGATCATTAGCTAAGTTACAATCGATCTGAATGTGTAGAAAAAGGAATCTTTTTCGCCCGAAATCGAGATCGTAAATTGACTTAAACACAAGGAAAAAATATAAATCATTGCAAAGTACCAGTTTCGTGGAGTCGATACTTTTACGAAGAAAACAAGGTACTACTTATGAAGATCTATGGATAAATAAAAAAGTTATAAGCGTTTGTGTTGAAGTACCCAAATTCAACTTTTTCTCTATTTCTAGGTTTTTTTCTATTTTGATACATTTGGTTCAAATATTCAAATATTCCGATATAATAAGTATGTATTAGAAATAGTTCCGGTTCCTTCTTTATTTTTTGTTCGTTTTGGGATCCGATTCCCTTATGAGGAACCAAATATAGTCTCCCATCATTCCCTCGTTCCCAAATCCTTGATAACGCCGCTTAAGGGACCTATTTCCTAGAAATAGTACTTTTTTATGGTGCAAGTTTATGACAGAAAAGCAAGATCAATGCATCTTTGATCATGCTACAAATTCCTGTCCGTAAAGAGTAGGATAAGTACTTAGAGTCTGGCGACATACGTAACGTAATTAATTAGCCCTCAGAGAAATGCTTTCCTCGAAAGGCAAGCGTATATTTTTATGACGGTTGAGCGTAATAAAGACAAATCCTGAAGGATATTTAAATTACCAGAGTTCCTCCTCCGACCGCCATATAAGAAAGGGTGTTTGTGCGAAACCGAGTTCAATCCGTGTGTATCTAGTGAAAAAGTAAAACTGTATGTAAAGTGTGTTAATTGGAGATTTGTTTTTTTTAACATTTTTAATTGTCCAGGTTTAATAAAGGGAACAGAGCTATTGTGCCGTGTCGAATAATTAGATTTTAACTAAATGTATCAAAATAGAAGAAAAAAAACCTAAAAATAGAGAAAAAGTTGAATTTGGGCACTTCCACTCAATCCCATAACTCACTTTAACTCACTTTTTTTTCACTTAACTCACTCATAACTTTTTTATTTATTCATAGATCTTCATAAGTAGTACCTTGTTTCTTCGTAAAAGTGTCGACTCCACGTAAAAAATAAATAAACTGGTACTTTGCAATGATTTATATTTTTTCCCTGTGTTTTAGTCAATTTACGATCTCGATTTCGGGCGAAAAAAATTCCTTTTTCTCCACATTGAGATCGATTGTAACTTAGCTAATGACCCGATTGAAAAACAATGTACAGGAGATTTGTGGGCTATTCAATTATCTTTAATTTAATTGCTTGCGCGATTATATTGGTCCATTCTAACTCGAGATATACTCAAAAGTATGGGGCTACCTTCAGCGAAAGTGAAAAAACAAATAAATAAAAAATTATTGAAAAACTAACCCATAAAAAAAAATTTCGGTACGTTTCTTGTGTTCAGCTAGTCAATTTACTTATGAAAAAAATAGTGGCATCGGCTGTACAAAACTTTTTATTTCTTTCGTAAACTAGTGTTATTTGTTACTTAATTATTTCTACCTTCAAACACTTTTACTAATTTTCCACTTAATAGTAATTATATTTCTTCAAGTTCACATTAATCATCTGTTACTTAATTATTTCTACTTCGAACACCTTTACAAATCAAACCCGACAACTTATTCGCGACCGACTCGACTCACTATTCGTTACCACGGTTTAAAACAGACTCTGCAACTTACATACGACGAATTATTCACAACCGATCTACATGAAGAAAAGCTTTCGTGCTTTTTCTTCGTTTTTTAGCTTTACCCTTGATGTATTTAGTTGTCATTGGGCAAAGCCGCTGTAGATCGTTGTTTGTCGCGCTGATTAAGCAATTTTCTTTTGCTTATCGTGTACTGGGCTACCGTGTGAAAGGAATTTCCACGGTAACCCGAGCGCGTTGTTTGTCATGGGTTGGATTTGAGTACATTGCAATGCACTCGGTTGTAGGAAATCCAACCCATTCAATATTTATCGGTTTATTTTATTTTTTATGTGTCTCTGAGTTGGATTTGAATATGTTGCAACTTTGTTGCAACAAAAAGTGATACTTGAAATCCAACTCATGAGACTTTTTACGATTTGTTTTTATTAAATGTCAGATTGGATTCGTTAGAATTAGGCTTATCTTAAAATAAGCGAATCCAATCTGCAACATTTCCTTCCCCGCGCGAAAAAGATGATTATTCTTTGGAGAGGAATAATCATCGTACAATTGCTAGGTAAGGGATTTTTGTGGTTCAGTCTCTGACGATATTTCCCAATAATTTTTTTGAATTTGTCGTTTTAAATTGCGACTTTTAATAGGAGTCGTTCTTTTAATTTTGGGTTGCTGTGCTAAAGATAGTGAAGTCTTGATGAGTGATATTTCTTAGCTTTAAGCACGTTTAATAGGTCGAGTGGGAGTTTTGCGTTAAGAGATTCGAAATTAAGTAAAAAGGTTATAGGACATAAAAATTTATAATTAAAGTTGGTTTGGACCCGATTGGACCGAGTTGTTAAGGGACTTTTCGTTTTGCCTTTCTTGGTTCTGTGCTGGCTTTGCGTTACGATCTTCATCTCGACCGTAGATTGTGGTAGCACGCCACGACGCGTAAAAAAAATTTTTAAGTTAAATAATTTATTTGTAGAATGGCTTAAGACGGTTGTTGTGAACCGTAACTGTACGTTTGCCCATTTTTAGGGTTGTATTCACTGATGATGGTATGCCGATTACCAGATATGGTCCTACCCAGATTTGAGAGAGCTTATGCTTTCGGCTTTCGCTCTTGAGTAAGACTTTGTCACCAATGTGAAACGATAGGGGTCGAACAGCTTTATCGTAGTATAATTTTGATCGTTGCTTGCTAGCGAGCAGGTTTTTACGTGCCGTGGCATAAGACCTTTGGAGCTTGTATCGTAGGATCTGATAGTACATAGGTAGTAGTAGTACACGGGTTCAGGGTCTCGCTTCAAATTTGACGGAACATCCGCTGTGAAGCCGTAAAGGCAGTCCATGGGAGTTAATTTCGTTCCCTCGTGTACACTGTTGTTGTACACGAATGCAGAGGTTCGCAGATATTGATCCCATGATTTGGGATTCTCGTCCACTATGGTACGCAAGTATTCAATTAACGGCCTGTGTGCACGTTCCAGTGCGCCGTTTGACTGTGGGTGGTAGGCAGAGGCTTGTAACTTCTTCACCCGTAGCAATTTACATACCCTTTTGAACAGGTCACTAAGGAAGTAGCTTCCTTGATCAGTGACTATTCGTTTAGGGATGCGGCAGCGCGCGACAATTTCGTCGAAGAAGTTAGGTATGGCGTACCAATCGACAAATTTAGTGAGGTTATCCTGGAAAGTCAAGATGTACTTGTCTCCGGAGTCAGTTTCCTCGAGTGGACCAACAATGTCGAGATAGACTTTGTCGAAGGGTTGTTCTGCGATGTCCGTGATGACCATCGGCATTTTATACTGAGAAGATTCCTTCATTTTTTGGTATTTTGAGCAACGCTTTACGTATTTCTTGATATCGCTAAGCATGTGCCTCCACCAGTACTTCCTTCGAATCCGCTTGTATGTTTTGATTACGCCCTGATGGCCGCCAAAAGGAGAGTCGTGATAATCATGTAAGATAGTTTGTATCTCCTTGGGGCTTGTGATTATTTCAGGGGGCTTAGGCTTATCGTCGATTAGCGGATTAGTATCTGGCGGGTTTTCTGTAGTGACCTCTTCTATGTTTGGAATTATTTCATTGTTCTGATGCATGTGATCCCGTATTTCGGGGCTTTTCGACTCTGTTTGAGCGTTTTTCGCTTGAGCCCGGGTCACAGCGTTACATTTTAGGCGATTTTTGCGAATGGAGGTTATTTCAATCCTCCGAGTCCGAATCCATTTTATGGTGGACTTGCGCTTTTACTATTATGTGTTGGCCATTTGAGTCTTCGCTGACTTCCCGTGGAATGCGGCTTAACGCGTCGGCATTTGTATTGTACTTTCCTGGCTTGTATTCGATTTGATAATCGAATTCAGAAAGTTTATGGTGAAATCTCACCAGACGGGAAGTAGGGTCTTTAACATTAATGACGCCTTTGAGAGGCTTGTGGTCTGTATAGACCGTAAATTTTCGGCCTTGCAAGTAACATCTAAAGTTACGCGTAGCCCAGACTATGGCGAGCAACTCTTTTTCAATAGTTGAATAGTTGCGTTCCGCCTTGTTCAGTGTACGGCTGGCGTAGGCAATGGGCTGATCGTGTCCTACTTCTCCTTGCGAGAAGACGGCTCCCAATGCCTCGCTGCTGGCGTCCGTGGTTAAATTGAATGGTTTCGAGAAATCGGGATATATAAGTAGGGGAGGAGAGATTAATGAAGTTTTGATTTTCTCGAATGCCTCCTGACACTTCTCGGTCCATGTGAATTTGACATCCTTGCGGAGCAAATTCGTTATCGGACGCACAATTTTGGAGAAGTCGGGTATGAACTTTCGATAGTAATTGGCAAGTCCAATAAAGGATTGAACTTGTCGTACAGTTCTTGGAACTGGGAAAGTTTGGACGCAAGCCGTTTTACTGGGGTCTGGAAGTGCTCCCTCACTAGAACACTTGTGGCCTAGGTAAACAACCTCTTTTCTCAGAAACTGGCACTTTTCCGGCTGCAGTTTGAGGTTGTTCTCTCTCAACCGATTGAAGACTTTGCGGAGCTTACTATTATGGTCCGCAAGGTTTTTACCGTAGATGACTATGTCGTCTAGGTAGACAAAACATTCCAAGCCTTGTAATCCTGTTAGGACGAAGTTCATTAAGCGTTGGAATGTGGCCGGGGCTCCTTTGAGCCCAAATGGCATACGCCTAAATTCATAGTGGCCATAATTGGTGCTAAAGGCAGTTTTTGGTCGATCTTGAGGATCGACGAGCACCTGGTGATAGCCGTTGGCGAGATCGAGGGTGGTAAAATACCGAGAATGACCTAATTGGTCGAGAATATCCTCGATCCGAGGTAGCGGAAAGGCGTCTCCAATTGTCTTTTCGTTTAATTTACGAAAATCGACAACGACGCGCCACCTTTTTTCACCGTCTGGTCCCGCCTTCTTGGGGACGACTAGGAGAGGTGAATTCCAAGGGCTTTTACTTGGCTGCACTATGTCGTTTTCTAGCATTTCGCGAAGCTGTTCGTTTATCACATTTCGCTGCGTCTCTGGCAAGCGATACATTTTCTGGTTGATTGGTGCTTGGTCCTGCACCAATGGTATATCATGAGTGATGGCGTTTGTGAAAGTTAGCCGATCACCTTTGAGGAAAAAGATATCGTTGTACTCGTAACAGAGTTGTGATATCGCTTGTTTTTCCTCCGCGCTCAGATTTACGTCTAGGCTGAGCTCTTGGTCTAACCTGACGAGACGCGGGTTATTGTTTGGGTTTTCTGTTTCTTCATATTCCTGGAATAAATATTTAACATGTTGTAAAGTGGCCATTTTTTCGGCGCTTGAAATATTTGTTTCTTTCTTTTTATTTTTTCTTTTGCTTATTTTACGGAAACCTGAAATATGTTTATTTTTATTTAAATCACTTTTAAAACTAAATGACGATGGAGTTGGGGTTTCTGAACCGCCGTAAATTGCCATGTTGGAGGCGAACTCGCTTTCGTCTTCTAATACGCTCTTTCGCCGTTGTTTACTTACTGTGTATGTTGATTTTAGAGCTTTTGAAAATACCGTCCCTGTGGTGAGCTCGCTACCAATGTCGACGTGTTCCGAAATTTTATTTTGAGAAGCGTTGGGAGCTGATGGAATTTTGCCATCGTAATTCCTTCTGTCTAGGTGAGCTCCGTCGACATTTGTTTTGTTAGGTTTTCCTTTTCTTTGGTTCCGTTTTTTCCTTATATTTCCCTTGTGCGTGGGTGCTGGTGGTTTCGAGTCACCGTAATTCCTGGTTTTCAGGTGAGCATCCTCAGCGCGTTCTCCGTTTTTCGGTGTTTCCTGATTGTTTCTTTCCTGGTAATCCTGTTTCAGTTGGACGACGGTGTAGTTGCGGGCAGGGACTAGATGCAGACTAATGTTAGTCAGAACTACTTGTGAATTGTGTGTGTTGAGAACTCCAACAGACACTGCTTTTAACCCAGCGGGGAGTAGGCCATTCGCTAGGAAGACTCCTTGATCTATTTCTCTTGATAGACAGAGCATCTCTTCCTGCAGCTGCAAGGGAACCTCGACTATGATTTGTGACCTGGCAGGTATGCATACAGGCTCTTTCAACTGTATTTGTTGCTGCCTCATTTCGCAGGTCAAATCACTTTCAGTCGGTTTGTCCTTCTCGCATTCCGGTGTTCGGCGGTCATTGTTCTCCTCTTGAGAAGCTTTTTGAGTACCACAGATCGTCAGATCGGCCTTTCTGGGCTCTGCTCTATCTGTTCGGGTATCCGTTTTGACCTCTTTTTCGGAACACGGGTTATCCAATGCAGCTGTTAATGGGACAGCAAACTCCTCAGGGTTATTTTCCGTTCGAGGGAATCGGAATGCCTTATTCGGGCCCTCAACGTTACAATTCTTTGCTAGGAAGTCATTTCCTAGCAAGCCGTCGTCGGAAAGGCCGGGTAGGTTTTCTATTACCTGAAAATTGCAGGGAATTTTATTCTTTAATGTAAAATTGCCCTGGCATGTTCCCAGCGTCTTTCCGGTACCAAATGCTGTTTGTAAAGTATATGTTTCTCCGGTATTTATGTCTTCGGGAGTTTTAATTGCTTTCTTTTTTATAATACTAACCTCAGCGCCAGTATCTACTACAAGTTTGGTATTGCCGTTCAGGCTAATATCCAACGGAAGGCTAACTGTTTACTGTAGAGATACAGGGTTCGGGCGGCTGAGATGACCCTTTCTTTAAATTTTTACTTTTTAGTGTCGATCCGGGGTCTTTTCGGTCGACTGCTCGTCGTTTCCCTGGCTCTTAGAGTCCCATTTTTGTTTGTGGCGGCATTCCTCTATGGAATGGCCGCGACGGTTGCAGAATTTGCATTTGAGTTTTATGTTAAAAACTCGGGGACCAGCGGAAGGTTGCTGATTTTGAATCCGTCGTTCGGGGAGCCTTGTTTGGTTACTCGGGCCCGAAACCTGGCGATTGTTTCTACAATCGCGAACATCATGTCCATATATTTTGCAGTTAGAGCAGAAGGGTGTGTTTTCACGCTTCATGCAGTCGGCGTAAGTGTGACCTCTTCGCTGGCAAAAGTTGCATGTGATGTTTGACCTTAACTGGTCGAGGTTCTGGCGGCGGTAGTCGATTTGTGGGGGAGACGAGCGTTGAGGTGGAGTCGTGTATAGTGGAGTCTGTCGGCGACAGTTTTTTGGTGGTGGCGGTCTGTATAACGTTTGTTGTGGAAAATTGCGAGCAGGTGTATATGGGGTTCTATGGAATGCCCGTATTCTGGCAGTTGGGTCCATAGCGACCGGCGTAGTTGAGCCTTGTTCTACAACAACCGGGGCAGAAAAACCTTGGGTTGTTGTGGTTTGCGTGAACTGGGCGCCCTGCTGTAGTTTCTCCATGTCGAGTGCTTTGTGAATCAGCGCCTCGAGCGTGCCGTCGGTGACGGTGAGGAGATATTGGCAAAGGTGCGGATTCGTAACCCCGCTGCGGACTGCGTTTTTCGCGAAGTCCTCCAGCTGCGTTGTAACAGCTGGGGTGGCCGCAGCTCCGTATTTGGTTTGTGCGGCCTCTTTACAGAGAGCCAGCAACTGCTTCACTCTAGCCGTGAAGGCGGTGAGTGTTTCGCAGGGGTTTTGGTGAGCTGTTATGAGCCTATTTACCAGTTCCTGGTAAGTTTCTCTGGGAAGATATGCCGCGTTTAACCTTGCTTCGACTTCTTGAAATGTTGTCGGTACATCCGAGGCCAACAGTTGATATGCTCCTCCTCGAAGTCTTGTGGGAAGGATCTTGAGGAAAGCGTCTTGCTCCCCTTCGGAGAGACACTGTTTGGCCTGGCGGCAGCAACCCAGGAATGTTTGCAACTCCGATCCGAGATGCGGGCCTGGCTCACCTGAAAAAATGGGTACCATTTGCGCAGTTAACTTAACAATTTTTCCATAATCGGTCGCCATAGTGGAGTTTTGATTCGAGTCGGTGTCGGGCGAGTCTTGTGCGAGAAATCGATTTAGACCCTGTTTCAGGTTAATTTCTCGCAGGGAGTCTTGTAGGGATTGAATGAGGTTTTCCTCAGTTGTGCTTTGTAAATTGTTTTCAAGATTTGCTTCAGGAGGGAGTATGCGCGAGAATCCGTCTAGCTTGGCTTGAAAGAGTGCGGCTTCCTTTTGAAAGCGCTCTAAGTCTTCCAATCTCTCCTCGCTGGACTTTGTATTTCTATTTTCGAGGAGGTTAGAATAGAGAGTTGCTAGGCGTTCGGATTCTCGCGCGGACTCGTACAAGCTATTAAAATTATTATACTTAAGGCTTACTTGATTTTGATTTATTCGTTGCAGGACGGTCCCGCTCCTGAGTGTGAGTCCTTCTGAACTGGGTCCTGGTTTTGCTGGGGTTATCTGGCGTTCACTGACCTGCGTTTGGTCGGTGAATACTGGTGACTGGGAACCCTGGCGCGGTTCTTCCGCGTCGATCTCCAGGTCCAGGGAGGTTATGAGGAGGTCCTCTGTCTTCTCCTCTGTTGGTGAGTGAGCGGTAGTAGAGTGAGTGTCCTTGGACATCAACTCCTGCTCTTCAGCGTTGCAAGGGGGGCTTTTGGCCTGCTTTCCGTTCCCTTGATAACAGTACTAGAGTTGTGTTGGGGAAAAGGGGGGCTTGTGCCGTCTTCAACGATACCCTTTTCCACTCTGATACTGGTGCTGTGTTGATTGCTGGTGTTGATTGATGTCGTCTTCTTCGGGCTGGGACGGAGCCCACACAATTCCACCGGTGGTGCTGGCTTACACTTTGCGGAAACGTTGGGGGTGACTCCTCAGGGCGATTGACTACCCGGGAGTGCTTAGAGATACCCCTTTTTGTTTGGTCTTGGATCAAGGATTTTCAAGCTGTTACGGTAATTTTGTTTTACCACGCTTCCTTGATCCTACCGGCTGCGCCAATTTCTGTTAAAAACCTCACTTTACTTTTTTCTACTACCCACTTTTTATTATTATCAATACAAAATCTGTTACTTAATTATTTCTACTTCGAACACTTTTAGTAATTTTCCACTTATGAGTAATAATATTTCTTCAAGTTCACATTAATCCTCTGTTACTTAATTATTTCTACTTCGAACACTTTTAGTAATTTTCCCCTTATGAGTAATAATATTTCTTCAAGTTTACATTAATTATTTGTTACTTAATTTTTTCTAGCTTCAAACACTTTTACTGATATTCCACTTAATAATAATAATATTTCTTCAAGTTCACATTAATCATCTGTTACTTCATCATTTCTACTTCGAACACTTTTACTAATTTTCCGCTTATGAATAATAATATTTCTTCAAGTTCACATTAATTACACTAGTTTACAGCAATTTTGTGAAGCTAATGCTACTATTTTTTTCATATGTAAATTGACTAGCTGAACACGAAAAACGCACTGAAAAATTTTTTCATGGGTTTGTTTTTCAATAATTTTTTATTTTTTCACTTTCGCTGAAGGTAGCCCCATACTTTTGAGTATATCTCGAGTTGGAATTGACCAATCTAATCGCGCAAGCTATCAAATTAAAGGCAATTGAATAGCCAACAAATCTTCTTTGCATTGTTTTTCAATCGGATCATTAGCTAAGTTACAATCGATCTGAATGTGTAGAAAAAGGAATCTTTTTCGCCCGAAATCGAGATCGTAAATTGACTTAAACACAAGGAAAAAATATAAATCATTGCAAAGTACCAGTTTCGTGGAGTCGATACTTTTACGAAGAAAACAAGGTACTACTTATGAAGATCTATGGATAAATAAAAAAGTTATAAGCGTTTGTGTTGAAGTACCCAAATTCAACTTTTTCTCTATTTCTAGGTTTTTTTCTATTTTGATACATTTGGTTCAAATATTCAAATATTCCGATATAATAAGTATGTATTAGAAATAGTTCCGGTTCCTTCTTTATTTTTTGTTCGTTTTGGGATCCGATTCCCTTATGAGGAACCAAATATAGTCTCCCATCATTCCCTCGTTCCCAAATCCTTGATAACGCCGCTTAAGGGACCTATTTCCTAGAAATAGTACTTTTTTATGGTGCAAGTTTATGACAGAAAAGCAAGATCAATGCATCTTTGATCATGCTACAAATTCCTGTCCGTAAAGAGTAGGATAAGTACTTAGAGTCTGGCGACATACGTAACGTAATTAATTAGCCCTCAGAGAAATGCTTTCCTCGAAAGGCAAGCGTATATTTTTATGACGGTTGAGCGTAATAAAGACAAATCCTCAAGGATATTTAAATTACCAGAGTTCCTCCTCCGACCGCCATATAAGAAAGGGTGTTTGTGCGAAACCGAGTTCAATCCGTGTGTATCTAGTGAAAAAGTAAAACTGTATGTAAAGTGTGTTAATTGGAGATTTGTTTTTTTTAACATTTTTAATTGTCCAGGTTTAATAAAGGGAACAGAGCTATTGTGCCGTGTCGAATAATTAGATTTTAACTAAATGTATCAAAATAGAAGAAAAAAAACCTAAAAATAGAGAACAAGTTGAATTTGGGCACTTCCACTCAATCCCATAACTCACTTTAACTCACTTTTTTTTCACTTAACTCACTCATAACTTTTTTATTTATTCATAGATCTTCATATGTAGTACCTTGTTTCTTCGTAAAAGTGTCGACTCCACGTAAAAAATAAATAAACTGGTACTTTGCAATGATTTATATTTTTTCCCTGTGTTTTAGTCAATTTACGATCTCGATTTCGGGCGAAAAAAATTCCTTTTTCTCCACATTGAGATCGATTGTAACTTAGCTAATGACCCGATTGAAAAACAATGTACAGGAGATTTGTGGGCTATTCAATTATCTTTAATTTAATTGCTTGCGCGATTATATTGGTCCATTCTAACTCGAGATATACTCAAAAGTATGGGGCTACCTTCAGCGAAAGTGAAAAAACAAATAAATAAAAAATTATTGAAAAACTAACCCATAAAAAAAAATTTCGGTACGTTTCTTGTGTTCAGCTAGTCAATTTACTTATGAAAAAAATAGTGGCATCGGCTGTACAAAACTTTTTATTTCTTTCGTAAACTAGTGTTATTTGTTACTTAATTATTTCTACCTTCAAACACTTTTACTAATTTTCCACTTAATAGTAATTATATTTCTTCAAGTTCACATTAATCATCTGTTACTTAATTATTTCTACTTCGAACACCTTTACAAATCAAACCCGACAACTTATTCGCGACCGACTCGACTCACTATTCGTTACCACGGTTTAAAACAGACTCTGCAACTTACATACGACGAATTATTCACAACCGATCTACATGAAGAAAAGCTTTCGTGCTTTTTCTTCGTTTTTTAGCTTTACCCTTGATGTATTTAGTTGTCATTGGGCAAAGCCGCTGTAGATCGTTGTTTGTCGCGCTGATTAAGCAATTTTCTTTTGCTTATCGTGTACTGGGCTACCGTGTGAAAGGAATTTCCACGGTAACCCGAGCGCGTTGTTTGTCATGGGTTGGATTTGAGTACATTGCAATGCACTCGGTTGTAGGAAATCCAACCCATTCAATATTTATCGGTTTATTTTATTTTTTATGTGTCTCTGAGTTGGATTTGAATATGTTGCAACTTTGTTGCAACAAAAAGTGATACTTGAAATCCAACTCATGAGACTTTTTACGATTTGTTTTTATTAAATGTCAGATTGGATTCGTTAGAATTAGGCTTATCTTAAAATAAGCGAATCCAATCTGCAACATACCGCTCGACGTCCACGGTAAAAGTATAGCTGCACGCAGTGCTGTAAGACTAAAAGAGTCCAAGTGCTGGAAGAGCTCTGATAACGGCCATAGCAGTATACTAAAGACCTATCCGGGGGGCTATCTGCAGGTGAGCACCGACTACACCACCCCACAAGTTAGTTTTGGGAAGGTCTTCTCCACAAGAGTCCCAACTAGAAAAGAGTGGGAAGAGTGGGGGGATGCCACAGGTGTAGAAATATCGGTGTACACGGATGGGTCTAAGTCGGAGGACGGGGTGGGAGCAGGGGTCTTCTCGGACTGCCTAAGCATATGCAGTAGGTACCGGTGTATTCCAAGCGGAGATCTTGGCCATAAAAAGGGCGGTAGCACTAATACACGGCCGCCCAAACCTACCAATGGGTAGCGAGATATACTTGTACATCGACAGCCAAGCAGCTATCAAGGCGCTGGACTTAAACTTTGTCAGGTCACAGCTGGTCGGCAGGTGTCTGGCGGGTCTCTGGACGTTAGGGGCGAGACACAATTTAACTCTCTGCTGGGTCCCTGATCACAGTGGTGTTCAAGGGATGAGGCAGCTGATGAGCTGGCAAGGGAGGGATCACAACTGGATGATTCCTCTATTGACAGATCGATCGGCTGGCCGATAGAATCAGTAAAGAGAGAAATTGACCTTAAGGCTACTAAGCTCGCTAAAGAGAGATGGAGTAACTTAACCACATGCAGATTATCTCATGCAGCTGTGGCCTGAATGAGATTTGAGAAAAACCGCGTTCCTGCTAAACGGAAGCCGGATAAACCTCCGAAATATGGTGGCAGTTATTACTGGCCACTGTCTTTTCGGTAGACACGCAGAACGTCTGCGCGTTCCCACGAATGACTTCTGCCGGAGCTGTATGGACGAGGAAGAAGTGGAAAGCATTCAGCACTTACTCTGCGAATGCCCGGGCCTAGCAAAAAGAATGTACAATGCAATGGGCGGGTACTTCTTAGGTGACATGGGCGATATAGCCGGCATCGGGCTGAAGCAGCTCTTAAGGTTTATTAACAGCTGCGGTTGGTTTTCGTTAAACCCGGCAATCAGGCACGGTTCCACGGATGTGGTAACACAATGGACCATTTATAGGTCTATGTGAGGCTGATCGGCTGTAGGGCTGATGGCCGCCACCCTAACCTAACCTAAGTCCCTGTCTAAGGAGCAGTGCAGCCAGGCTCTACCGTATTTTCGTCGCTGCATTCCCAATTCTAACTAAATCCTCCCCTTGTTTGGAAAGGTAATAAGATGGACAATCCAATAAAAATAAAAGAAAGGTGCGTTAATTAATTACACGAATTTCGGAGAAAATTTGGGAAAATTCTGAATTTCCGGTAATCAAAAACAATTTGTTTCACTTTTGGAAGTGACTGTACGTGCAATGGTAGGAGTTAGATCAGTATTGTTGACAGTGAAAGGTCATTAGGATAGTTGTATTTTAGCGTTTGTTTGATGTGGCTGCGTTGGGTAGATCAAGAGATAAAAATAAAAGAGTAATGTGCATTTATGAATTACCCTGTAGTAACTCGCAAACGGTTGAGATTGCCCCCCCCCCCCCCCCCATACAATTTTTTGTTTGTCTAGTTGAGATCTATCACCCCACTCATTTTTGCACGTCGGATCTGAAACACCCTGTATATATATAGCTAAGTGATGTGAACACAGTCTTACTGGCTGAGAAAGTGTATCGATTTAAATACGCTTCACCGTTCCCATGCGAAAGGTAAATTTCCGAAAGATTTTTTTTTAAAGGTTTAAATAACGTAGACAAAAGAAAAGACGTACGCATTGTTACCGAATACTCAATATATGTATAACTAAAGTAGCTTTAAGCCCCCTTGACGACAAGAGATATAGTCGTGAAGACGGAATCAGTACATACACTTGCGTACATAGATTAACTAGAAATTATGAAAATGAGAATCATGAATAAATGTATGTGGAAGGAAAAATTAATTAATAAAACGCTATTTAAACATTAACAGAAAGACTTTTCTTAGTATCAAATAATCAGACATTTAATTCTAATTTCTAACTTTTATTGCTCTTCGGCTTTTAAGAAAGGTAAACATTTTCTTGAGCGCTCTTTCTCTTAAGAATAAAACACCTTGGGGCTTTATACAAAAATTTAAGAGAGGATAAATTTGGACACTGCAATTCTTCTTCCATATTATACACTATTACACCTTCACCAACTGAATTTTTGATCCAGCAAGCCTTTTCACAGCCTAAAGTACTTTGTTTCTTATTAAAGGAGCCACTATAGCACTTAATTGATGATAGGGTATATATCCATCGTTCCAATTGAATCCATGATAATTATCATGCAGCCATTTCGCTTCTCTTCCCTTTGCAAGTGTTAAATCCTTAAATCTGAATGGAGGTTGAAAAATAAAGTGCTGCATTTGGTTTCCATTTGTCAAAATTGTCAATTCCTTCACAATAAACTTGCTACGTTCGTCATTAAATCCTTGTATATCCACAATTGCAGCCATTTGTAATCTTCAATTATTTTCCTAACCTCACTCGTCAATGACTCGACTATTCTTCCGTGCAAAAGCAAACAAACGGCGGTTGTGTTTGCGGGAATATTACTGTGAGTTTTAAATTGTATGCGAATATCGACGGGTCCTGATGTGAGCAATCGATAACTGCAATTGGAGCACTATCCTTTAGCTTCTCTCGAGTAAGCAGCGGTTGATGAAGACGTCCGTAATATGATTGTTGGAATTTTCTATACATATCACACAATAAAGCATATCTCTCCCGATCAAATTTAATGTTTAAGTCTTCATATGGTAATGTTTCAGAATTTAAGTGAAGTTTGACGTCTAAAAGTTCGCAATGATCAAGCTTGCTTGCATCTTTACTCTTCTCGTTTTTTCAATCCGTTTGAAGTACTAAAATGACATATCGAGGTTTTTCTAACTGAGTAGATGTTTTAATTGTCCAACTAATTATGATCAACAGTTGTAGGTAATATAGGATATTCGTATAGATCCCAGCTACGAAAACTCATTTGTATTGGTCGTCCAGTATCGATTAACTTAAGCAGCGATAGTTTTTCTTCATCAGCTACACTTATGTGGGGTACTCGCCATTGTAGCTTGAAAATATCTATTTTAACTTCATCATCTGGCATCAAAGCATTGTCATTGCTTCTACTTCGAATCAATAAAAGTTCATTTTTAGCATTTATAACAATTTTCTTATAGTCTTCAGCAAAGCCAAGCAACAACTTTAAAGGAATACAAAAATTGCAAAAACCTCTTGTAGGTAATGTTTGTTTAGATGAAACGAGCTTTTTCGAATTCACCGATTTTATTTATTACAATTCTATAAAATCACTTAAAACTCTTAATTACGTAGGTATACTAATTATAAACTTGCTAATAATACAAAATTCAAAAGTAAACTTGTTTAAGTTGTGGCGGTAATTTGTCCATGAGCCCTGATATACGCGCAGAAAAGAACTGACCTTTCAAGCCTCTCGGAAATAGCGATCAGCCATTGATGTATGGATGCGAACTTGTCTAAACCCACTGTGCCGACATCCGGTATATGAAGTTTGTTTAACGCGCGCATATTCAACTTTTAATTTTCTTGTGTTAAATATTAATTATATTAATTGCATGTAGAGTTCATACTTTTAAATGGATTATTCGTAGAGTTTAATTAAACAGTTCGTTAACATACCGCCCGCCTTGAAATACTTTGAAGTATTTTAACAGTCAATATTCACTGGCAAGGGGCACAATTTTGTTACACCTCTCTTCATCAGTCTATTCGCGGTTTTTACCGACGCGAACCGAACCTTTCCATCACTGCCTGGATGTATATCCACAACACGACCGAGATTCCATTTCATTGGCGGAAGGTTTTCTTCTTTAATCAATACTAATGTGTTTATCTCTTAGAATATAGAACGAGAGGAAAGGCTATCTTAAGTAAAAACCCTGTACGTGTGATAAGCATTTTTGCTTCATGGCCAAGTGGTGAGTGCGTCAAGGGGGAATGACGCCTGAAATGTCAAATTGTACCGAATGTCGCCTTGAAATCAAAGTCGTCTCCGTAATACTGAAATATTTGGGGCATAAGAAAAGTGTTTTAAATAGTAAAATTTAGTAAATTAATAAAATATGTTCGGGCAAAGTTATATTATATTAAAAGTGTTATAAGAATATATTTTAAAAACACCTAATTTAAAATATTATCAAAATGAGTTAGCCCCTCCTGTATACAAGCATAATTTAACTACTTTCATGTCGAAACGCACACATCGCTTGGGTTCTACTACATATAGCAAAATGCTTACATTTTTCCGAATGATGTCCTTTCCTCTAGTTCTTTATTCTAAGGTTTATCTTTATGTTTGGCATAGATGAGCTCCATTTGTTTCTGCATTGAAGTTGATTTAGATACGTTTTCGACCAACGTTCCTAAAACTGTTGCTGAGCCCATTGTAGTCTCTGCCAGCGATCAAGTGTGTTCATACGAAGCTCCTTAAGACTTGGGTCAATAATGGCAGTAAGTGGTTCTCCAATGATGAAATGCCCTGGAGTCAAAGATGTTAAATCATTTGGATCGGATGACATTGCCTGGATAGGCCTTGAATTCAGTATTGCTTCTGTTTGAACCACAAGAGTGTGTAACTCTTCAAATGTCAACGAATGTCCTTGCACCACTCTTCTGAGGTGATATTTTGCCGACTTTACTGCAGCTTCCCACAAACCCCCGAAATGTGGGGATCTAGGAGGTATGAAATGAAAGGTTATAAAATTTTTGCTGCATTCTGTTAGAATTTCCTCCCTTGATTCATTTTCCAAAAAAATATTCCGCAATTCTTTTAGATTTAAGCTGGCTCCCAAAAAGTTAGTGGCATTGTCGCAATACAGGTTGGAACAGAACCCTCTTCGGCCAATAAAACGCCTTAAGGTAGCAAGGAAAGCATTCGAGCTTAAATCACTAGCTAATTCAAGGTGGACCGCCTTTGTCAATAAATGAATATAGCTATATACGTTTTTGTAGGTTGCCTTCCTCTTATTTTCACATGAGTATAAAACGGACCGCAAAAGTCTACCCCAGAGTTTACGAAAGGACGTGCTGGTTGTACACGTTCGGGTGGTAGACTACCCATCATTTGATATATGTGCCTTGGTTTAGTGCGAAAACATCGTATACAGGAGTGGAGGATTTTTTTTGCTAGGTTACCACCTTTAATTGGCCAAAAGGTTTGACGCGTAATTGCTAGTAGTGTTTGAGGGCCAGCGTGCATGTTTCTGCAATGCAAGTAAGTCATGAGTGTTTTGGAAAATGGATGAGAACATGGTATGAGCATCGGGTGTTTTGCATTGTATGCGATATCAGCATTTTCTATGCGTCCTCCAACTCTCAGGATACCATCGCTGTCAAGAAATGGGCATAAGTTTTTCAAACGACTAGATTTTTCTGTCTGTCCGTGCTTTTTAAGGGAATGAATATCATCTGCAAATGCATTCTTTTGAACAATCTTTACGATTAATTTCAGAGCATTATTTCGCTCGTCTCCTTGAAAGATACCAAAGTATCGTAATGTTGGAGGTAACCTTGCGTTTTTCGGAAACCGGAGTATATATGCAAAGACATTTTGAAGCTTTATGAAGGAGTTACTGTATTTGCAGTTTTGAACAGCATCTACTTCTTTGCATGTGATAAATGCTTGTTTGGTTTTGCGTCTTTCCGGTGGACTGAGTGTTTCAAAGTGGATTTGGTGAGAATTATCTCTCCATTTTGAGTCATAATCTTGCAAAAAATAGGACCAGTTAGCCATATTTCGGATTTAAGAAATTCTCCGGGTAACACACCGCGTGAAACCAAGTCTGCAAGATTGTTACAACTTTTCACGTGGCGCCATGAATTCGCACTGCATACCTCTTGAATAGATGCTATTCTATTAGCTGCAAATGTGCACCAATTTGAGGATGGTTCCGCCAAATAAGTCCTAAAGTTTTTATAACGTCAGAGTCTTGAAACTGGATAGCCTTTTCCCTGTAGTCAACTGGTATATCCTTTAAAAAATCCTCAAATCCACCACCTTGAAGAACATTTTCCACTTGATTCTTTATTTCCCTCGCTTTCTCGAGAGTGTCTAATCCTGTAATAAAGTCATCCACGTAAAAATCTGACTTAATTATGTTTGCACCAATTGGGTTAGTACTTGCATCGTCAAGGGCTAATTGTAATAAGGATCTTGTGGCTAAAAAGGGTGCTGCCGCTGTTTCATAAGTGACTGTTTGTAACTGAAAGAACTGCAACTGTTGACTAGGATGGTCACGCCAGACTACATTTTGATAAACGCAATCTTCTCGATGAACTAATATCTGCCGGTACATTTTAGAGATGTCTGATGTAATGGCAATCGGATGCTTTCGGAATCTGAGAATAATGCTAAATAGTTCTTGCTGGACAACAGGTGCCACCATCATAAGATCGTTCAGGGAGTAATTCGTGCTGGATTTTGCCGACGCGTCAAAAACTACCCTTAATTTGGTGCTTGAGCTTTCTGGCCTGACGACGCAGTGATGTGGCATGACATATTTAATTTTTGAAATTTCACGATCGTCCAGTTGACGCATATGTTTTAGTTGCACATAAACTCTTTATATTGGTTAAATAACTCTGGGTTTTTATGCAACCGCCGTTCTAAGTTAAGAAACCTTCGAGTAGCCACTTGCAGAGTATCTCCTAAACAGCTTGGATTTTCCCGAAATGGAATTTTCACTATCATCCGCCCAGAAGAGTCTCGTTTATGATGCTCTGTGAAGTGATTCTCGCAAAGTTTCTCTTCATTGGATCTGTTGTGCACTGGACCAGTGTGACTTTCAAGCTCCCAGAATTTTTTGAGAATGTCCGAAAGTGAATCCTCATCTTGTGATGGGACCGAAGCAAAGTTGCAACTGTAATTGGCTCTAGTATAGCTCAAGGTTTTACCTGCTACTACCCATCCTAGTATTGTTTTTTGTAAAGTCGGTAAGTTTTCCCCTAAGGTAATTTGACCGACTTGTAGCAATTGAAAGTGTAGTTCCGCACCAATTAGAAGATCTATTCGGTTTGGTTTATAAAATTCTGGATCAGAAAGTTTGACATTTTTAGGAATATTCCACGAGCCAACGTTAAATGCAGTTGACGGTTGAAGAGAAGTAATGTTGGTTAGGACAATTTCAACTAACTCCGCTGAAAAGTTGCTAAATCTTGAGGAAATACTCGCATGTGTTTGATAATGAGATGTCAGAGTTGAATTGTCTCCGATTCCATTGATCATTGTAGATGTTTTCCCCTTTTTCAGACCAAGTCGCTGAACTAGCCGTTCGGAAATAAAGTTAAGCTGCGAGGCAGAATCCAAGATCTCTCTGCAAGGAATAAGATTTCCATAAACATCTTTAATGTTCACAATGGCTGTTGGCATGAAAATGTACGATGACGTAGGAGATTGCACTGAATGCAGCGTTGTCTGATTTTCCTTAGTCGGCGCAGAAGTCTGTGTTGAGACTGTTGAAGGGTGCATTATGATTGTCCCTTGCGTTAATTCCGTCGTTATGTATTAATGTGTGGTGCTTCTTCTTGCATACCTGACAAGAATATAGTGATTTACACTGATCATCATGGTGTCCCCCTAAACAATTTGAGCATAACTTGAGTCGCTGAATTTCAATCAATCGATCACTAATCGGCATGTTAATAAAGGTGCGACATTTACTAATGGTATGTCCACTTTTTTTACACAATAAACACTGCTTATGTTTGGATATAAGTAACGAAGTCTTAACCGATTTGTTAGATTTCGTGCTACCAGTACTGTCACCATGTACCTTTCTTACGATTTCAATTTTTTCCGATTTCTTCCCTAGAAGTGACAAGAGTTCTTCTAACGTTGGGAGTTCCGAGTCTGGAGCTTTATCCTCCACACGCTGACCTTAGACTTGAATCTAGTTTTTGTACAATGAGATGCACTATGATATCGTCCCATTGCTTGGCAGGCCGACCCAAGGCTTCTAGTGCTCGAAGCTGCACATTAGTGTTATCCACAAAGCTCCTGATATTTTCTGGTTTAGATACGCTTAAAATTTTTATGTTTAAAAGGCCTTCTAGATGAGCCTGACAAATTAGCCTTTTGTCCCCATACTTGCTTTTAAGGAGATCCAAAGCTACTTTGTAATTATTCGCGTTAAGTTCAAGAGCGGCAATTTGCGCTGCAGCTGAGCCCGTTAGAGTTGATCTCAGATATTGATACTTCTGAAGATCATTAAGGGATCCCTCTTCATGAATTAACACTTTAAACGTTTCGAAATAGTTTGTCCACTGGGTGACGTTTCCACCGAAAGTGGGTAAAGAGATTTTGGGCAAACGTACATTTCCTTGGGACCGTGATTCATTTTGAGCTCGAGAATGATTTGACCTTTGTTTTATTTCATCAATAAGTGTACACAAAATGGGTTTGTTAGAATAGTATATTTCTTCATACGATGCCCGATTTGATGTTTTAAGTTCATTGTCATCCAACTTCTCTATTTGTAGTTGAATGTCTGTAAACTTTTCCATTTGCCTTTCGATGTACTCTAATCTTAACTCTAAAGCAGCCAAGGATGCACTTGCAGCTTCCTTTTCCACAAATTCCTTGTTGCGTTCCTGTTGATCAATCAATACCACGCGTTCAACCTTTAAACCATTTAACTTTTTATCGGTCATTTCGATTACGCTTGTTAAGTACTTTATAAGGAAAGGTTCAGTTTAAAAAGCGAGTAACGAACTACACGATACGAATGATAGGTATTTTGAAATGTTATTAGCACTTGAATTGTCAATCATAAACACAAATTGTCCCTTTAAATTTGGTCTCAGGCAATTAGATAAATATCACTTTTCATTTTATCAGAATTCGAAATATAATAGTAATTGCAAATATTAAAAACTATTGTTATGTTATGAAAGCTTGTTAGTAGTATGAAATTGCGCGCATAATTTTCAATTTTATTAAAATATTTTTATATGCAAATTTATCAGTCGTTTTAGTTTAGTACGATTAATTCTTGTTTACCTACAGCTGATGATATTTATTTACTCAGTTTATGAAATTATCGGTCGGCACGGCACAGTGGATGCAGCTGGTGAATATTTTTATGGCAATTTGGAGATCGATTGAAGCAGCCTTGATCTTGAACTTGCGGTTGCTCTGGAACTTTTGTTGATAAACAAACTAAAGATAAATGCACCTCTGATGTGTGGCGTAGCAAATTTTGTTGATAGCGTGAAATTTGTTGTTGGCTTAAGCTAAAATGTTAAGACAATAAAAGAATTTGTTCACACAAGAAATTTGAGGTAGGATACTTAAAATTTATTTCACATCCACTGGAAATAGAATTGATGCGATTTTAATTCCCGATCTGGCTGCTTTTCAAATGATGTTGGAGGTCGCGAATTCCCTTCCTCTCACTGTTGGTACACGATGTGTTGTGTCTTGTGATGAAGTTGGAAAAATATGATCAATTTTGCGGCTATAGCGCTGTGATGCTGCGTTTTCTCCACAACAGGGAGTCGAAACGGGACCGAAACCTGCCATATTTCGGTTGTTTTAACCGGTCTTGATTTCGGTACCGAAATTTAAAGTGTACCGAAATAGAGCGACCGAAATTAAATGGTCCCGAGAAATAAAAAGACCTTAAAAATATGTGACCGTAACCGCCAGACCGAAATTCAAAGACCGTAATTCAAAGACTGATTTAAATTGGTACCGACCGCGGAAGAAGTTATATGTCCGGTCTTGCGATTTTTCACTACCTTCATTACATAGCATATTCGGTAAATGTCTTGATGAAGGGACCGTCTGTTGGAAGAGGGTGGATAGTGACTGGTGGAATGGGGTAGCGTGGTGGCAGGGGAGGGGGGGGGAGGGGAAGGGAGGGGGATGTGAGGTGAAGGGGAGTAAATGTCTAGATGAAGGGAGGGTGGTAGAGAGTAGAGGGGAGTCGGATGACTTCATTATATTATATAAAAATCCCAACGACAGCAATTTAACTCTAACCCTAACGTTTCAGTTGTAACCGAAACCGAAAATTTTACTAACTCTAACCTAACTAACCTCGATCATATCTAAAGTTTTTGAATCTCTCATCAACTCTCAGTTGTTGAAATATCTAGAAAACAACCATCTTATCAACGATTGCCAGTACGGTTTCCGCACTGGCCGCTCAACCGGAGACTTACTAACGGCTCTAACGGAACGTTGGAATCATTGTCTTCATAATTTTGGTGTCTGAAATCGTCGCTCTTGATATTTCAAAGGCTTTTGATAGAGTCTGGCATGCTGCCCTTTTAGCCAAACTTCAAACATTTGGTCTGCACCCTACCCTCGTTAAATGGATAGAGAGTTTTTTGTCAAGCCGTTCAATTCGTGTAGTAATTGACAGAGTTACATCTGATTCCTACGAAATAAATGCCGGTGTACCTCAGGGTTCAGTTCTTTCACCAACCTTATTTCTTCTTTTCATTAATGATCTCTTATCCCTTACTCTCAATCCTATTCATAGTTTCGCCGACGACAGCACCCTTGATTTCGCGTACTCATTTGATTCTGTAATGAATTCACGTGGAAATGCTACAGAAGCCAATCGGGAACGCATGTTTAGATCATTAAACAACGACATTTCCAAGGTCCTTGCTTGGGGCAGAGCAAATCGGTTTACGTTTAATGCATCCAAAACTCAATGCTGTTTAATGTCCCTTAAAAAACGCCCAGTTCACCCCCAACCTATTTCAGTCGACGGAGTGAATATACCCAATTCACCCTCCCTAAACATCTGATCATATATTTGCAATCGCTAAAAATGCGATGAAATGTTTGGGTTTTCTACAGAGATGTAAGAAATATTTCACCCCACCTGACTTAGCGCTGATCTACAAGTCCCACATTAGGCCTAGACTTGAATATAATTCCCATATTTGGGCAGGGGCCGGACACACCGCACTGTCCGCGTTAGACAAAGTCCAGCGTAAAGCTGTTAAGCTTATTGGCGATCCCTCAATCTCTGAGGGTCTTGACTCTCTGGAGCATCGACGGAATGTCGGTTGTCTCTCACTCTTCTATCGTTATTTCCATGGCCGTTGTTCTAACGAAATTGCTAGCCTGATTCCTTGTAGACTCCTGACAACGCGCGATACAAGATCAACAAGTCGCTCCCACCCCTATACTCTCCAGGTCAAATTTGGACGTACCGTCAAATTTCGGGAATCTTTTCTAAGCAGAACAACACGAATGTGGAACAGTTTACCATCTTCTGTTTTTCCCTCGTCTTATCAGCCTGAAACTTTAAAACGGGGCGTACATCGACACCTCCTTCACCCAACCTCCTAACCTATTTCCCTCATCCTTAATTCCTTTCCTGCCAAGGCTGTGCTTAAGCATCATAGGGCATCCCCTGAGCTTTGGTATCATCATAAATAAAAAAAAAACCGAAAACTATATTTCACATTTCGGTTTTAACCGAAACCGAAACCGAAAATTATATTTCACATTTCGGTTTTAACCGAAACCGAAAATGAAATTTTACATTTCGGTTCTAACCGAAACCGAATTGAAGAAAATTAATTACGGTTAAGGTTGTTGCAATTGCGGTTTTAAAAACCCAATTTGATTTCGGTTGACCGTAACCGATTTATAATTTCAGTTGTGGTCCCATTTCGACTCCCTGCTCCACAACGTACTAGCGAAAACAGATGCAGAGTTGTAGGTGTTGATTTTGCTTTAAATGGCAAAGCAAAAGAACATCATTCCACGTGGCGTACAGAAAAATATTGGCCTGTAGAATTACGGCGTTTCTGAATTTTGTTGAGTTTATCTCGAAATTCAATCCAAGCTCCTCTGAATGATGGCCAGATTTGTTTGCTGCAGCTTTTATCGGCGTGGGCACATGGACAATCCGGCTCTCGAAGGACCATAAATGTTTAGATGAAACGAGCTTTTTCGAATTCACCGATTTTATTTATTACAATTCTATAAAATCACTTAAAACTCTTAACTACGTAGGTATACTAATTATAAACTTGCTAATAATACAAAATTCAAAAGTAAACTTGTTTAAGTTGTGGCGGTAATTTGTCCATGTGCCCTGATGTACGCGCAGAAAAGAACTGACCTTTCAAGCCTCTCGGAAATAGCGATCTGCCATTGATGTATGGATGCGAACTTGTCTAAACCCACTGTGCCGACATCCGGTATATGAAGTTTAACAGTTCGTTAACAATGTTGAATTATCTGAAGACCAAGACGCACTTAGTAACACATTGCTTTCATTTACAGATATGTAATTTTTTATTGTTGTAGCAAATCCCAGACTTCTCGTGCGGTCTATTTCTACACCATTTAATTTATATAGCGAATTTCGTCAAATAAAAAAGATATGGCGTTATTAGTTGCCGTTGTTGATGCGAACCCATCTGATTTTGCTAGCGCGACTTATATATAAGAAGCTTTCACTTGGTAAAACATACAAATCCTGATGTTGTACTGATATGCGAACTTCATCGCTATTCTCATTTTATGCTAAAAACGGAGAGTAGCTGTGTCACTCAACTTTTGTAATACTATTATTATCGCTAGCACCTTGAGTAATATCGAGTATTTTATTCATTTTTTAACAAGAATTTCTTGTTAGCGACTGTTTGTTTTATTCCTGACTTTAGGCTGACTAGAAGACTTGACACTCTTGTGTTTGTTAGCATGTTGCGTCTTCAAATGCAGCCTCACTGTAATCGTTTCTCCTCTAAAATTTATTAGATCACAATCTTGATCAGTGTTAGAGAACTTATCCGTCTGATCTTCAGAGGCAAGTAAATGACATTCTTAGAAACCTCGATTATTTTATACCCTGGATCCACCTTAGGAGAGAAATCGTGTAATGTGTGGATTTGCTGATTATATCTAAAGGATCCTGATACTATATTACATGAACTCGTATTGCATTAACTTATAATATATTTAGCGGTAAATCAGATTGATATAAAATATTAGGTTCTCGAATGCGTTTATTAAATCCTAGTAATAATCCAATGGAGTTCTTTTTATTCAATAATACACGGGTAGAACATATTACTTCGCTTTTCAGGGTGTTATTATTAGCTGTTATTTGAACAATAGGTTTAGTTTTCGTTTTAGCTAGTTTTGTTTTGATAAATCCTGCAATATCATCAATTGCATAGGAACCTTCTGGAATTTTAATTTCATCATCACCAACATGAAATAAGTTATTTCTATTGTCCATGTTAGGTATTGAATTATATGTCTGCAAATCAATGACTCCACAAACGTATTCCGATGTAAGATCTAGGGGAGGAAAGTACTCAACTGTAACTACAGAAGAATTCCCAGTCAAAGTTAGTGTTAATGAAATAGTAGGTCACAGTGAAATGAAACTGTTATTTTTAAGCAGAGTTTATTTATAGTTGCCAACTTACAATAGCCAATTATATTCTTAAACTGATAGCTACTTATTATTGCAATGATTGTAAAAAATTTCAAGCATAAGTGACCGCAATTTATCATGTTATAATTTTGATAGGACTTATAATTCTAAACAATGTTTTTTCCTAAATAGCTTAAAATTTCCTTTGGTGGTTGCAAGTTTCCAAAGGTGTCAAAGTACTCCTTTTCAGGCCCCCCTTTTGTAATATGCTACCCAATGACCTCAAGGACCGGTGGTAGTATCTAAATTTACAATTTCACATTCATATTTTCTAGGTTTGTTGGGGAGAGCATCAAGCATAAAAACAGCTCTAAAATATGGTAAATCATTCGCATATTTATATAAATCTATTTCATTTAATGATCGATTAAGTAGCAGTTTTTGAAGTTTTTTGAAGGGGGATTTAAGAATAGACCAAGTCTTTTTCTGTAGGGCTTCAAATATTCACCGCTACCCTTCTTTCCTAATGCAGTAGCTTCCATCGTTTCATTATGCCCATTGCTCTCCTTCAGCTACTCTTTAGCATTTGTAGCATTTTTTACTGCATTTGCGACACCGGATGCACCACCCGCTGCAGCTTCAAGTGCAGAAAGCCCATCAAAAATAGGAATGAGAGGTAAGATTCCTCCCACCTTCGGTATAGGAATTATACGAGATGTCTGTACATACTTCTTTTTTCTTTTAAATACATTTTTAGTGAGAACAAGTGCAAGTGTAATAGCTTCTTTTAAAAAATCTGGTTGTTTTCATTTTTAAGATATTTCTAGATTCATGAACTCCTTTTTGAAGCGTTAACGTGTTTTTATCCATCTAAGAACGAGATTTGTTCTTTACTACCCCCATTCCAAATTTTACTTTCGCTTACATATCGTTTGTTACAAGCCAGGCGTTGCTGCGTTCTCCAAGAGATGAGTCTGAATATGTCAATCGTTCCTAGCTTTACCGGATAATATACGATCAGCAATATGACGATCCTCAATATTTTTATGCTGAGAATATGCAATATCGTGATTTCTGCAAGGTGCGGAAAGAGGGTTAATTCCAGGATCACTCCTTGCTAATCATTTTTGTTATTAAGTAACAGGGCGGCAATATTAATATCCAGGCAAATGAAATTCAAATGGTAAAATTCTATTATCAGAAAGTTTCCTTTGAAAAGACTCTTGGTGGAAGTTATTTAAATTTGAAAAAAGTAAAAACACTTGTTTTACTTCCACATAATAGGAGTAGGAAAAATTTTTTTGTAATGGTGATCGCTCAAAAATATGAACGCTCACAACATTTTTTGATGGATGTTTCGACCTGAAAGTGTAAGCTGGTAATCATCAGCGTGGTACTTACACTTTCCACCACGGGCATCCATGACGGAAGGTCAAAACCTCAACTCCTATAAGTATTCAGTTTGAAAACTAAGTACGAATTTTATTAAGAGGATTTTTAGTCCATCAATTTCATAAAATACCAATACTGGTTAAATATTGCTTCATCAGAAAGTTTCCTTTCAAAAGACTCTTGGTGGAAGTTATTTAAATTTAAAAAAAGTAAAAACACTTGTTTTACTGCCACATAATAGGAGTAGGAACAATCTTTTTGGGATGGTGATCGCTCAAAAATATGAACGCTCAAAAAAATAAGATCGATTTTCAGAATGTTGTAATTTAAAATGTCACTTTGAAAAATCTGAAAAAAATTTACGAAATGGTTCTTAACTGGAACTATTTCGTCAATTGTTTTCGGCATTTATTAATATGCTTTCAATGTAAGCAACAAAATTTGCTTATTTACAAATGATATCATCTTTATTCTTTAGTACTTTACCACACTCGCGCTGCAACTAGCAACCGCCTTCTATTACCAGTATTTACCTACTTCACTTATAACAACACAATTTAATGAATTCTTATTAATTACTATTTATTGTTGAAGAGAAGGAAGAAATTGAAAGAGACAAAAGATATACAGAAAATATATAATCTATATATAATACTTAGAAAATAAAAATTAAAATTGTGTAATATAACTATCAAAATAACTTTGGATAGGACTTAACAAAAGAAAGAAAGAACTAAATTGAAACCTCAAACATTTATTCAATTAAACATCGACCGCTTTGCAGAATGGTTCCCTTCCGACTGCTTGTTTTAAAGACTGACTGTAGTAACAGCGATTTCAACTTTGAACTCATTTACTTCACATGCTATCTTATTTAGTTGAACATCACGTTGCTGAAAATTTTACAGTACTGAAAACATAATAATTCTGAATGGTCTGTAGGAAAATCCAAAAAAAAAATTATTGGTCATATTTTAGATTGGCGAAATTTTTCGCCACATTTTATACGAAGATCGGTTTTTGACGGTCGACTTTTCCCAGTGGCGAATTTATAATTCTCGATTAAAAATTTGGCGACATTTTTCAGATTTTGATTGGCGTCAAAAGGCAACATTTCAGGTTTGTCGACATTTATTTTGGCGAAATTTTTAGGTGTTCCCTGATTTAAAAGTTCAATGTTACGCAATAAATATTTCAGTTCTAATAATGAAGTTCGTGAAGCAGAAAGACACTTTACCAATAAAAAATCTGGATATATAATCTGGAAATGAAGTCAAAAGACATAGCTCACTTTAACCTGATAATGTAAGAGGAATTCTTGTTGGATCTTCTAACTGCGGTAAAACCAATCTTATGATTGGTCTTATAGAACATTCAAATGGATTAAGTTCGAGAATGTCTACATCTACTCAAAATCACTGCATCAGCCTAAATATCAGTATCTGGAGCAGTCCTATTACTGGTCTGGGCTACTACACGTTTTCTAATAATTGCGAAGACATACCTCCTGAGGAAGCCAAGCAGAATTCTGTTTTAATAATATTTTTTTTATTTAAACTGGCGCTTTATTAACTTACTCATCGTTATAAATGCAAATATCCCATAAAACCTGAAAACTTTTAAAAATACTAAAAAGACACATAGTTACATTACAATTAAAAATAACATACAAACTTGACACAAAATAATACGTTATTCAAAAGTATTAAGTAAACGTTATTCAAAAGTATTAAGTGAACAGGACTCGAAAACGAAAGGCAAAAACCGGTAAAAAGAAAAATACAAAGAAATTTTGAAATACCTCCAAGCGAGTGGCAGCTCTAAGAAAAGTTGCCGGAAATTTTGAAAAAAAAAATTCGAAGCAAAACCTAGAAAATGAACCGTAACCGGAAAATCAAACTAGAACATGATTGTTTGAGTGTTCCCAGAGGGTAGATGCAGCGCCGGGCAAAGTTCCTACTTCAGGAACCACTGCTGCCAAGCAAATTCCCTCTTTATAGAGCCGTTCGCCATTTTTCTAGTTCTCCGGGAGCTCTCATCCAAACATCACTAACCGAACGCATACAAATTCGGAACCGATTAGAGTCCCGCGGGACTAGTCTGCAGAGTCATTAACGTCTGCAAAGTGCTCCCATCATCCTCCCAGTTCTACAATTACAATGTGAGACTTGTTCTTGCCGAAGCACTTGCAACAATACCAAAGCGAAGATAAGTTTCGTGGACAAGCTGCTGTAAGTTTGAGGCCTGTGTTGCCAGGTGCAGTTGAATGTGTCGGCTTTCGTTACTAAGAACTCTAGACGTAATCGGCTTCTCAATCTGGCAACGAAGTGGTTCTTAAGTGCACGTATGTGAAACTGTGGGTTAGTGGCCTATTGCCCGGGCTCGATCCGTATGCAGTATAAATGGATTGTTGAGTGTAAGTATAAAGCTTATCAGGTAATTCACCTGGTTACATGTTCTTGGCCCCAGTAAAAACGACGTTCTTGTAATGCCGAATGTCGGGCAGATAAACTGGCAGATATCGCGAACAAGATTGTTGATATGGCATAAGGTGAGGCATGTTAAATATGTGTGGAACAGGGTTCCTTCACCACCACAAGCCATGCAGGCTCTTTGAAATCGTCGATCGAGGCTGTGATGGAGCAGTTTGAATGCCACATCAGAGTCTATGTGATTGGACGGATAACTCTACTCACTCTGCTAGTTATGGTCCCCATTACTCCCAAGTCTACCCCAAGATGTGCGCACCATCTATTAACCCCTAAGTTATCCGTGGCATTTACACCTACGAAGAGCTCGCGCAGCCGACGTGAAGTGAGTATACTGAATGCCTTGTGCGGCAATCGATTCATTACGAAAGCGTTTATTAGCTCAGTGCTAGGTTCTCTAGTGGAGAGACGACTAAAACGCTCTCATGCTGTATCCACCAATTCGTTTAATTCGTTTAATTGTGTGGTGGCTCCTCTACGAGGAGCTGGTGTAGCAAAAATTGTGTAACCTTCGCGTAAGATTACATTTTGTTCGAGTTGTGGAAATGTATCGAGTGTGAAATTTGTCCCATGTAATAGTGCAATGTCAGTATTGCAATGTTTTATGTCTTTGAAAAGTGCGGGTAGGCGTGTAGGTGCACTTACGCCCAAGAAGTAATTGAGGTTTTCCTACACATTCAAGCAGAATACTGAACATCTCAGATTATGAGAGTACGACTTTATTGAAGAAGTGCCCTGTCCAGGCGCTGCTCTTCGAGGGCATCCGCTGCTTTATTGTAGAGGCGCTCGAGCCTCGACACCTCATTATAACGAGCCGGGTTTTTTACTTCCTGCTTCAGAAGCAATAACTGATGCAGGATCCTGGCTGGATCACCAAGATCTCGCTTGAGAATAGTAAGGATCCTGTTCCCGCTCTTCTTATAATGGAGGCTGTCAAGGATCGTGCGAAACATCGGGATTTTCAAATCGTTTTTATTAAATTCCCTGCAAATTGACTGAAATTATTCAATAACCTTATTACTTGATGTATATAATTTCAAGAAGAGATTTATTAATTACAATTTATACTACAATATGGAATCCACAGAAAAAATGTAAATTTAAACGAACTCAGCCCAAATCATTTCATTTTGAGACAACTTTTATTACCAGTAGAGGAAAACCTTTTTTGCTTGCATTTTTATTTCGAGTATTTTGCTAACACTGTCAAGAGAAAAAGACATTATTATATATTGATTAAATTGACTCCTCTGAAATTTTTTTGTGTGATACACTAGTAATAGTAATCCTTGTAAACGGCTTCGAACAAAGTAGTGAAACATTTTTGGTTGCTTTTGTATATTTCCCGCTTCGGGCAACCCCGCAGTCAGAATTAAAAATTTTTTTTCCGGGAGAGTTTGTGGATAAGAGACACGTATACTTTTCATATATATATCAAATGTACTTCGCCAAAACTTCCGTAAACTACAAGCCATGAGCCTTAGAATAAAGAACTAGAGGAAAGGACATCATTCGGAAAAATGTAAGTATTTTGCTATATGTGGTAGAACCCAAGCGATGTGTGCGTTTCGAACATGAAAGTAGTAAAATTATGCTTATATTCAGGAGGGGCCAACTCATTTTGATAATATTTTAAATTAGGTGTTTTTAAAATATATTCTTATAACACTTTTAATATAATATAACTTTGCCCGACCATATTTTATTAATTTACTTAATTTTACTATTTAAAAACACTTTGCTTATGCCCCCAAATATTTCAGTACTACGGAACGACTTTGATTTCAAGGCGACATTCGGTCCAATTTGACATTTCAGGCGACATTCCCCATTAACCCACTCGCCACTTGGCCATGAAGAAAAATGCTTATCACACGTAGAGGGTTTTTACTTAAGATAGCCTTTCCTCTCGTTCTTTATTCTAAGCCATGAACTGACGAATTTTTCGCACACACATAAGGCCAAAGTGGTCTGACATTTCGTTTAATTTACATTGCTTCTTATGGCAGCCGGGGGTGATTTTTCTTTAAACTCGTCCTTTCTATGAAAAAATTGTTTTGTTCTACTTGAAGTAAACAAAACAATCTTTCAAATGAAGTGAAAATATTCATACCCTACTTAAGAAAATAATGAACATTTTTAAGCCTAAAAGTGCAGAAGTGGAAGTTTAAAGAAAATACAAGCGACAGAGCATGGTCGGACCATGACTTACTGCTTGCGTTTTGGAGGAAAATTTGGTTTGCGACAAAATTTCACATTTAATCAGAGATTTCTTGTTATTGTGTTTGGGCTACCATAAGAAACAATGTAAATTGGACCATTCAGTAAGACCATTAACGACCACATATAAAAGTCCATGATCTTGGCTTGTAGTTCACGGTGGTTTTGACTTCGCTCATTAAAAGGTCAGAATACATCGACAGTTTACGCACATAAGTAACTAACTCCGGACGAGAACAGAATTTTGACAGGAGTAAATGACTGCACACTACCTGTACTCTTTATTTGCATGTATATTCTTATGACTTTAAAATCTGGATATATTTCGTTTTACTGTGGTGCCAGTGTTACTTTTTCAAGACTAGCTGGTTATTTTAGGGAACCGGTTATCTAGTAGTAAGTAATCTTTGACGCGATATTAGGTCTGTTCGCGGAGGCCACTCCGAGTGGCGCAGATCTCGGCGCGACTCTACTCCGATTCAAAAAGAGCAGAGTATAAAATAGCAGCGCACAGCTCTACTCTAATCCGACTAGCAAAACCAGATTGGATGCAATACTCCACTCTTAACAGCTGACTGTCACTTTGTTTTGAATATAATTATCATTCAAAAATTTTCAGACAACTAATCCTTTTGCAGTATTTGGCGAGCATGTCACATAAATACCTTCCCACAAGAATTTACCATTGTTACTTTCTGCATTTTGCAGCACATTTTTTAACTTGATTAACAAAAAGTCACTTTCAAATCACTCGATCTTAAACGTCAAAAAGCTGCACCTTATTTAAAGCAGGAGCAGAAAAGTTCGCTCTAAAGTAATCTAGATTGCTACTCTTTTCTCAAAGAACTAAAAAGGAGTGGAAAAGAGTATGACTCTTTTCTCAAACAACACAAAAAGCGCAAGAAGATTCCCTCTAAGCATTTTGGCGAATTCGTTCTAGGCGGAACGTAAACGTAATGTTTACGAGTCACTCTGACACCAACACTAATGTATCGAAGCGTGCCAAATAAAAATAATTCTGTCATGTTTACCAACTCGAGTTGTGTTCAAAGTGTTTAGGAAAATTTTGCAGTGTTATTTTAATTATAAAGTGATTAAAATAGTTTTAATTAATTGTGATAGTTTATGTTGATATAAGACAATTAGTGTATTGCGATAAGTGGACAATATAGACAATAGAGAATTAGGTTAAAATTGTCACAAATAAATGTAAAATTAATGAAAATATTTTAAATATAAAAATAAATGAATGAATGAATTAGCTTTCTTTTCTCCTCTCCAAATTTTTCAAGAGCGATTTACATTATTAATTTATTTTACAGTTACAGTTCGCTATGGGACCCTTCACTGTTAGAACTTTTGCGCCGAAGATGAAGAGGAGTTTAACCGCTAAACTTCAATATATCTACATCTCGTGCAAAAACTTTTACAGTGGAAATTCTCAAAGTGAACTTTATGAAAATAATTTATCAGCGGCTAAAACTATTTCGTTAACGTCACGCTGAAAGCATTTCGTTAAAGACACGTTCAGGCATTTCGTAAACGACACACTAAAGTATTACGTAAACGGTACGCCTCCGGCGTACAGTTAGCGAAGTACCACCACATAAACAACACTTCGCCGTTTTGTTTCACTTCTCTTTGGTCAAGTGAAACGTTAACGATTCGTTTCTGTTACGCCGGCGGCGTAACGTTGGCGAAGAGTTCTATGACAATTAGACTTCGCCGGCGTTACGTTTACGACTCGTCATGTTTAGAGGGTTGCCACTCTTTTCTCAAATAACACAACTACAGTAAGAAATTGCTGTAAATGACTCTTTGACTTGGAGTGGCGTCAACGAACAGACCTATTGTGTTTTTAGCAGCGAAAAGTGTGTTTAGTTTTCACCTGTAGATGGTAGTTGTTTCGCAAATTGTATGTTTTAGCTTCAGATTTATCTGACCAGGGCCGTATCTTCGTCCATATACAATCATCACATATTTCGGTCAACAAATTTATTTGACTAAGCTGTGAAACGCAAAATATAAACAAAAATGTACGACAACTGATCGTAAAAGTAGCCACCTATAGTTCAAAATAAATAACTTTGCTGTCAAAAATTTATCGTAAAAAAAAGAGCCGCCGCTAAAAATTTAGCCGCTAAATGAACACAATACCGGGCTTAACTTGGGTATATATATATACATAGTCAAATTTACTATAGTAAATTCTTGGACTTCCAAAATTCCGGTGTTAACTGCGAAATATGTACTATCGCCTGTTCAAAAACAGTACGTTGTTAAGCATAACTCAGTAAATTAGTGCCTTCGATTGAAATAACTGTAGCTAAGTTTTTAAATGCGTTCCAGATAAATTTAAAGTTAAATATATATATGAATTGGGAAACTGCTGCCATCTACATGTTAAACGGACTTGCTGAAACATAATATCGTGATTTCGCACAATTTAGTCTCTAAATACCGGGTTAAAAGATAGCAAGCAGGGAATCAAACCTTTTCATCTTAAAACGACAACACTGGTATTTTTGACAGTTTGGAATTTGTTTGACGTGTTGTGAAGTAGGATCCGGAAGTTTAATTTTTCTGATAAAAAAATGTAAAAATTCCAGTGTTTTCATTTCGTTTTTATTATTTGTAGAATGGAACACGAACAAAAAGAGCCCAAAGAAGTATTCATATTAGAAGAAACGTGTAGAACATGTTCACGAAGTGCAGATCCGCAAATGCTTATACCTGTGTTTGATGCCGATTTATCATGTAATATATCTCCATTTCAAATTATAGAAGAATTCAATTTCTTAAATTTGGAGGTTTGTATCTAAACTGCAGACTTAAAATAGACTTTTTATATAAGATTCTAAATAGTTTTTAAAAGTTTCAAATCTACATAGATTTTGATATGAAAGGGCTGATTGAAAATTATTCAATGGAAAATGGACAAAATTAAATTGGATTTTTTCCTTAAATTTTTGTTATAAAAAACGATTTAAGGGAGTAAGGTTTTTATTGGTGAAAATGCAAAAATTGCGAAAATAGTGTGTGATCATTAGGTTTGTTCCCTAACGAGCTCTAGTGATAACTCGCGCTCACTAAATAACACGGAAAGCATACAACAACTTTCATTAGGTCTGTTCACGTACTTTTCAATCTGAAATATTCTGAGTAAAAATGTTAAATAGGAGAAATTACCAAATACCAAGAGTACGTGAACAAGACAAAAACTAAAGCAATAGGTCTGTTCCCTAACAAGCACTGGTGATAACTCGTGCTCACTAAAAGACAATGAGTGCCTTTATAACGAAAGTGCTCAACTGGAAATGTTACTTCAGCAAATTTTCCTCCATATCATGAGTACTTCAACAAGTTTGGGTAAAAATATCATAATGCATTTACTCAAAATTAAGTACGTGAACAGACCTATTGCTCGATATTTAAATTTGTCAAATCAACGGTAATTATACACTTTCCGGTCACCTGGTTTTTTGGCGATAACGAATCCAAAACTAAACCGATCTTCATGATTTTGATTTAATTGTTCGTTTTTACGGCGGGTTTACGTTAAAATATCAGAAATTACAACAAATAGTTTTTTGAGCAGCGGCTATTCGCATCGCGGAGTATATGGAGTACACGGAGCCGTGTACTCAACACGTTCTGTAAAACGCCCCTGCCGCCCCTCCCCCCACCAGGTTTGAATGTTTGCACCCGCTACTTCCTCCGCATGTTCACCTAATTGCATGCCATCATTCTCCTACACTGTCGCCCCGTCTCGAACAACTTCTACCTCCGTTAACCCGCCCATTCCGCTAGCCAAAACTCCTTTATCCGAACATCATTCATTTATCGATCCCCTTGTCCCACCTACGGTTAAATTGACTTTGCGCTCTGCTGATTCCAGCGATGGACGATACCTCTTTCCCCTTTACGGGACCTCCGCATTTATGTCAACGTACGTCTATTTCTAGCCTATCAGCACCAACGTCATGTTAAGACTACAACAAGAAGGCCTGCCCATAGACCCATCAGTCTTACTCCAACTTTTCACTAAATACCATGAATTATTCAATATACCTTCCCATAAGGTTTCAGAAGATCTATCCACCTCTGCTGCGTACGTCAGTTCTCGCCGTATTTCGCATCTTCAAAAAAGTCTTAACGACTCCTTAAACTACTTTCGTTCCTAACCTCCCTGCTTTCCCTATTTCTGACTTCCCCTCTATTGCACCCGCGGTTTCCGATCAAGAACCTCTCCCCAACAGCTTGGCAGTCTATTACCAGAACGTAAGAGGACTTCGCACAAAAACATCAAATATTTTCCTTAACTCTCACAAATTCGCACGATATCTTTGCCTTAACTGAAACCAATCTAACACCAGGAATTCTCGACAACGAACTATACCATTTTCCGTGTTGACGGTTGTATAGGCACCAATGATCCACCAGGTCGCGGGGTTCTCATAGCTGCTCACAACCGTTATGATGCCACTCTGCTAAAGACCTCCGACTCTACAACATCAGAATTTGTATGTATAAAAATAGCACTAAATAAGTGTCTTCTGTACATCCTCTGTTGTTACATTCACCCCTCTCAACCTCTAGACGCCTACGAGCCCATAATTGCAGCGATCGATACCCTGCTTGAGAACGCTAACGCCTCCGATGAATTAATTTTATTGGGTGACTTTAACCTCCCCTGTATTCAATGGTCATTGTCCGAGGACTGTTCTCACTTTGTCCCCCTTAACGCATCTTCGGCCAAAGAAGCCTTCTTTACCGATCAGCTCTCCGTTTCAGGTCTCTTTCAAGTAAGCGGAGTCAGGAACTTCCTGGACAGACAATTAGAGTTAATCTTTTCTTCAGACCCAGTTAACTCGGCTGTCGCAGAAAGCAACCATCTTCTCTCCTCCCTCGACCGTCACCGTTGTGATACCCTCTACCATGAGTCCCTCCAACGGATGGAAACTAGTCTCATATCCGACCCCAAGCGTTTTTATAACTTTATTAATTCCAAGAAGAAATCCAATGGTTACCCTTCCACCCTAAAGGTCGAGAATACCTCTTCGTCTGATCCTAAGGTTATCGCCAACCTCTTTGCACACTTCTTCAGTAAATCTTTCAGCGAAAATTCTCTACAACCCGACCTTAACTATTTTGCATTCATGGACAAATGCACTCAAACGTCGTTTACATCTTTTGACCCTGATCCTGAACTAATCGCAGCCATTATGCTTGAGGACGACTTTCACCCAGGTCCAGATGGCATTCCGGCCATCGTTCTGAAAAAGTGTGCCATGCATCTAGTTCAACCCCTTACTTTGCTTTTTCGTCTCTCGGTCACTCAAGGGGTTTTCCCTCAATTATGGAAAAATTCGTATATTATTCCCATCTTCAAAAAAGGCTGCAAGAACGATGTGTCCAACTACAGACCCATTGCTAAATTATCATCCATACCTAAACTATTCGAAAAATTGGTCTATGATTCCATGTTCTTCCACTGTAAGTCTATCTTCTCACTCTCCCAGCATGGCTTCCTCAAAGGTAGATCTACAACCACCAACCTTACTGACTTCGTCTCTGAAACACTGTGCTCTGGAAAACGGTAAAGATGTTGATGTTATCGCAGCCGATTTTAGTAAAGCCTTCGACAAGATCTTCCATAACGTTATCTTGTTGAAACTTGATCGCCTTCTCCTGCAAAAAGACCTCGATTCATTTACCACATGGTGCATGAAAAACTTTCTAGATCAATGTCTCCAAATGCCAGTCCATCTCTTATTCCCGCAAGCGTCTTAACACCACCCCGAGAGTCTATATGTTAACCGACGCACGAGTCCCTAGCGTTACCTCTTTGTGTGACTTAGGAATAATTTGTGATAGTGAACTCAATTTCCGTCCCCACATTGACAGCATAATTAACAGCTAACTCCGCGCTAGGGTTTGTGAAGCGCTGGTCTAGAGAGTTCTCCAATCCTTATGTTTCCAAATATCTCCACGTCTCCTTTGTTAGACCTCTCCTTGAATATGCCAGCCAGCCTACACAAACAACTCACATTAATAGGATTGAATCTGTCCAGCGTAGGTTTATTCGCTTCGCTCTACGTGATCTTGCGTGGGTTGACAGATTCAACCTTCCACCCTACGAAAACCGTCTGAAACTGATCGACTTACAACCTCTAAGCAAACGTCGTGATGTTTCCGACATTCTCTTCATTTATTAATTATTAAATGGTGCCATAGACTGCCCTTCAATCCTGCAATCTTTACCCATCTATACCAATCCCCATAACCTTAGGTGCACTCCCCTTTTCCGACTCGACCGCCATCGCCCAAACTACGTTCAAAGCGAGCCAATTACCAGGATGTTACGAAAAGTCAACGACCTTTCCTCTTTTGACTTCCATCTGAGTAAATCATCCCTTCACAAAGCCTTATATCTTGACCCCGCCCATCTTGATCCTGATCGCCTACCTTAATTCTTCTTCCTTACACCTTCTGCCAGTATCTACTCATATTGTAGCTTATAATTTTTATTTATTTATTATTACTTATCATTTATTATAGTTTGTAGAATTAGTATTAAGTTATAGCTTGTATTTTTATGTAATAGCTTGTATTAAGCTTAAATAAATAAATAAATTTTTAAAAGATCTACTTTTTGCAAATAAATCGTTTTCGGATTTTTTTTTCGGTCTAGTTTTGGATTTTTTATCGCCAAAAAACCAGGTGACCGCAAAGTGTATAATTACCAAATCAACTTCCCCTCAAGCACTTTTTATCACTGAAGATTTTCTCAATGCTTTTAGGTCTGTCTGTTTACTTTTGTGTGTAAAATGTGGGTAAAAATCAAGTAAAAATCGTTCTCGAGGAGGGGATGAAAATGGGAAAGTTAACAGACGCTTTTTGGGTAAATTTATGGCAACTGAAGAACTATCAAAAGTAAATTTCAGTGCAAAGATCAGTGCGTTTACAAGAAATCGTAAAAATAAATAAAAATGAATAACAATTTACTGAAAAAGTTAATAGTTCCCCGTGCTTATTTAAATCTTAATTTATAAGCTGTAACTTGCCAAACATCAATCAGCTGTTAGTTGTCAACCATAAAAGAAGAAGAGGAGTTCTGCCGAAATTTTGTCCACACTCATCAGCGTGTGTAAAATTCGGACAGAAGGGGAAATTACACGACTGTAAAATTTCTTCAAGTCCAAAAGTAAACAAACGCAGTGTGGACGAAAACTTTCGGTTTTGTGTAAAAACTTTTGAGTAAACAGACAGACCTACTGAATGACTGTGTTATGAATTGTCAATTGCATTGAATTGTCACAGCGTTCATCAACTCAGTGCAGTGTTACTTCCATCAATTATCACTTTATCACTGCACGTTTTGTCACTAAAAGTCTGGCAACCTTAGAATATAGAACGAATAAGGAAGTTCTATAAGCTCAGAAAACTTCGGCATACTTCTTTAAGTAGTCGAGTGACCATTTCTAGTGTGAGTCCATCATTGAAGTAACACAAATTTAGAATTTTAGTAGAGGCGTCGCGAAAAAGATAAATATACCCTCAATTAACTATTAAATAGTTTACTCAGTTGCTTTTACCTAGGTATTTATCACGCACATCTTTACCATTTAGGAATTAATATATATATATATAAAGGAAAAAGAAAATTATCTATTGAGTCGTGCATGCCCCATTTCAAAACAATCAAGAACTGCATTTGAACAATTGGTGTGACTAAAAATGAACATAATTCAAATATGAACAAACTGGAAATCGTAAGAAAAAACTTTAAATTATTATGACTTCTTCAGAATTCGCACTTTTTTAGGACAATAAACAATCTAAAGAAGTTAGTCGATAACTAAAACCTTCCTAAAAAGTGATATTCTTAGCGAAGAGTTTTTAAAACACTTTTTATTATGTTCTTTGTCTATTTAGTTACACAAAATCAATACTTCACTTCTAATTTGTATATTAACTCAAATAGTCTTTTATACGAATGCTTTAGATGGAAATCACACCAAGTTTACGAGGAAGTAACTAAAGGAGGAGCCCTACCGTGTATATGTCGTGTGTGTGAGAATGGAAAGTTTTCGTTTTACGGCTGGGTCTATGCAGTCAAATTTGTTCTCTTTTTACTACAAGGAAGTAGGCTTTTCATCTGGACTCTGGGTCTGTGCTGTTATTTACTAGGTCTGTTCTTTACCGTCAAAAAGAGCCATTTGGTACTCTAGTCGGTGTTCTTTGAGAAAAGAGTAGCAATGTTCTTGCGCTTTTTATGTTCTTTGAGAAAAGAGTAGAAGTCTAGATTGCTCAAAAGCCAACATTTTTGCTCCTGCTTTAAACAAGGTGCAGCTTTCTGACGTTTAAGATCGAGTGATTTGGAAGTGTTTTACGGTAGGGCGAGTTTAAGAAGCAATGTAAATAAATTTTTCTGTAGGACCATTTACGAGGACATATGGGGCCACCAGGACCAGAGTGACCCAAATGCAAATATAAATAATGCGAGTATTGGGCAAAAGTTGTTTTCGAACAATTTTAAATGCTGAAAACTTAATTAATTTATATTACATACGAGGTTATATGTGCACTAAATAATTATGAAAAATATGAAGATTTAATTAGTAATTATCATAATAATGCATATTAGGTTTTTTGTTTTGCAGATGGGCCGCTATGATATTGTAACGTAAATGGGGCTCTTCGGGCTCGACGGATTAATTAAGACACTTATTTTCAATCACGAATGTTCACAATTTTATTCAATTCACTTAATTAGTTCGTTGCACAATTTTCTTGACAATATTTCTTCACAATATTACGTTTCACTTTAACAATTAAAACTTATCACTTCACTGGTTAAAATACAACTGACTCACTAGGCTGCTACTCAGCCCTATTTATACTACTTAGCTTAATTCTAGAAAGTTCAGCAACTTAGATCTAGCAATTTCCGTTATTAATTTTCACCACACTAAGTCATCACAGTTTCCGAAATACCGGACATGCGCTTTGCACAACTTGATTTCGTTTTCGTCACGTAACCTTTGCCATACTACAGTGCATGTTACAATATTAAGCATTTTAAATTTACCTATATAAAAATGTATGTGGGCCAATGTAAAAGAATCGACAATGGACTATGGATTGAAATAAAAAACGTTAAATTTGAAAGTGGTTTTAAAATTAGATAGTTTTTATTATCAAGTTTTCCTTTAAATCTCAAAATCAAAAATTTTGCACTTGGGCCACTCTGGTTTTGGTGGCCTCATATAAATGTCCATTTCATGGCTTATAGTTTGCGGTGATTTTGCCTAAACCCGAAAAATAGAGGCAATTTTAAAAGTGTACGGCAATATTTCACACACTAAGAAAAATGGCATTTGAGGCGGCGTAAAATTAATTCTGTTAAAGGTTAAAATGGTTATGTCAGCAATGGTGCTTTCGGTTATCAAGAGGAACCCGAGAAGTTGTTCTGGGCATTGAATTATTTTCCCAGATCTGGATTGCGGTGATCAGCATTATTGACGTGATTAAACATCCTCCCACAGGTGACACCAGACCTGTTGCTCTTCCTTCGGTTTTTCTGTTTCTGGTTTTTTTTCCTTTTGTGGTAGACCTGAAGAAAGGATTCCACCACCTTCTTTCGCCACAGGCACGCGGAATTCTGATTGTAGATGTGTGATGATGTTCAAGTACTCACACATCCTGCGGCAACAACACGTTGCTCTTTCGCACACATACATTACATAACCCTGCAGAAGGTGTGCGCGGTGCTTTGTACCGCCACGAGAAAGAGTTCACTTGATAAATTTGTTGATCTAGGTACTTGAACCACGTAAAAATAGTTTCTCGAGACGGTAATGTTTGGGTATCATTTCGATCTAGCCAGAAATGGAGTCTAATTTTCTACAGCTCGTGAGAATTGTAGTGATGAACAACTTTAGCAAAGAAAATTCTGCAATGCAAGCTGATAAACAAAAAATTCTTGAAAAATCAAAGAATTTTGTTGAATGATAATTCAACCTTAATTGGCTTATTTAAATCAATTTATCTCAGATCTGATTGACATGCCTTTTCACAAGGTTATGACTTATATCAAAATTCAAAGATATATAAAAAATTGAAAATTATATGACTTATATTCAAAATTTATGCACAAGTTAAGTTTTTGCAAGTGAATGTTTTGAATTTGACTTTTTCCTAAGCTAATTATACTTCAAAATTTGTGTTAAAACTGCTAGTTACTTCTTGATATGGGTTGCTTTACTTCGCTCGCCTTTCATCGTTGCTTGCATTGTTGATTGCCAAATGTTCCATCGTTTCCAGCTAACATTGATGAAGATTGCTGCGATTAGAGCAAGTTCGGAATACCCAATGACAAATTGACGGGCGTCATATGCGTGAGTTTTCACCGGGAGATTCTTGGGGAGTTGAGAAATTCATGACTAAGAATGGCAATGATGGTCTGACGGACACAAACGTGTTGTTGATTAATATTGCATCAGGTGTAACCTTGAAGAGTTCAAAGTCATCCATTGTTAACAATGGGAGCATGAGCTTGAAGATGATGCAACTTTCTGTTGCTCTGTCTTCTATGGTCATCAGAGTATAATACTTCAAAATATCATCTTCCGTTGTGGGGAATCTTAGATTCGAAGGAAGGCTGTTCTTAATGTTGGTTAATTCCGTCCTTAGTTGTGCAAGTGAGATTGGCTGTGGACTGATGATGCCATGGTTAGTGTCAACGATGACGTCTAGAATGGCGTTCTGTGAAAATTTAAAGCTATCAGCATCGTTTGTATTGCCACTGATGTGAACAGCGTGGACAGTGGAATTATTTAGCTATTTCTTCTTCCTGCCTTTTTACGACATTAACAGTTGCGTCTATTACAAGTGTTTGATTTTTTATGAGTGTTAGAAAGAATTCTTCATTCTTGTTAATATTGTCGATAGTCTGAGACATCCTCTCTATGTAGTCTGAATCTAACACGCCAAAAATAGAGTTTGCTATGATGCCTATGAGGTTTATATCTTTTTATTATTATTTATCTTTTCGGTCTTTTGCTATTGGGTTCTGGTAATAACAGCTAGTTATTCTTGGACAATTCCCCATTGAAAAGTCTTGCCAATAGGGATTCGTATCGTAGTAAGCTAAAAGATGCCATTCACTGGAGATGATGTTGGTAATTCCTAAGTTCTCGAAGTAGATGCCTGGTTGTGAATCGAACGGCGTGGTTGTAAACGTCGAGCAATTGGATGTTGGCAGGATGAGTCAAGTGAGTAGCAATGTGACCAATGCTGTTCCCAATGATTGCCGTTTCTTTTTTCGTGGATTGGAAGTGGTGTTCTTGGGTGTTTCCTTGTGTTCTGTTTGCGGCTTGATGACATCTACTATTCGCCCTAACGCCCATTTTAACACCGGAGATTTGTCTTCCTTGATAATGATCATGTTGCTTGGCTTGATATCTTGGCAACGTTGTTTCCGTGTTGCAACTGATTCAAATATTCTTTGGACCATCTGCTGCAGAACTCGTTTTTAATGTGTGACATGATTTTCCAACGAGTTAATAGATTTAATTTGCCGTGATCCCGCGCTGGTGTCAATTTAGCTTGTTAAGGGTTCCCCAATAAAAAGTGGCCTGGTGCTAGGGCCGTGAGATCATTAGAATTTGCCGATGGTGGCAAATCATCAGTCTGGAATTCATGCTGAAGTTGCCGCAAGATGTCCAAGTGGCACGCCTAGCTGCCAGCACGTGCATAGGTCGTCGGTATGGGGTTGGGTTCTTGGACATCTTATTAGTAAGCCATACACTAAGATTATTTTCTTTCAAAAAAACTGGCGGTTGGCGCGTTAAAAAAACTGTCACTTTGCGTTGCGTGTTTGAAAAAGCTCTTTATCCGCACACTATAAAAGTTAATCTGGCGAATTGCGTGGCAGTTAAAGTGCTTTCAAAAAACAACAACAAAATGTATATATTTGATTCGGCGTGTGGTGTCCGTTTTTTCAACGTTCTACACCATAAACACCTGAGAGTCAGCAGTATAAAAAGAGTAAGGGCCATTCTACATCCAAAAGTTCGACTTGATCGTCGGCTTTGACTACGTGTTAAATGAATTGTTCTTCTACATCCCGGCTTGGTCGTGGGCGTCGGCGTTGTCGTCAGTTCCAGCTTTGAGAAATTTCAAAGCCGACGCTGAAAAAGCAGGCGAGCCAACTTAGTGATCCAAATCAATATTACCAATTCCTTTACTTGAAAATTGTTTTGACAAGTGTTTCATTAAAAAAAAAAAGTAAAAATTAAGAAGGAAGAAAACCGGATATGATATTTCATATTATTACTATTCTTTCACAAATCAATGAATTCCAATCACAAAATGAAGTGACTTCAAACGACGTTTCAATCATATGTTTCTTGTCAAAAATCACGCTAAACTTTTCCAATGTAGAAATATGAGCGTTGAATTGAGCTGTGAAGCCGAAGAACACGCCGACGACCAAGCCGAACTTTTGGATGTAGAATGGCCTTAAATATTCATATTTTATAAAATGTCTGAGTTTTAAAATGACGGAAAATTCAAATACTAGTAGTTTGTGCAATAATGTTTCTAGCAAGTAAAAAATCGAGAAAAAAGTAAAACCTAAAGGGCTTTGGCTGGCTATTTGAGTTTTTAACGGTTTGTTTTGGAATTTTTTTAACAGAAATAATTTTAGTGGCACGAAATTACTAAAGGAGTTAAAAACATATTATCCGTCAGATTTATATAACTATTTAAGAATGGATGCACATGAGTTTGAAAATCTACTTAAAGAACCATATATTTAAAAAGAAAACACTAACAGTATATAAACACTGCACTATAAAATACTTTCAAAACATGAGGTGGAAAATATTAGAAAGATTTATTGTATTCAGTTCCTTATACAGTTCTTTACATAGTTTTTTCACGCATGTAATAAATTTAATCGAGGCTTGGCACGTAACACACTACAAATGACACTCCACTTTTTGAATTTTTCCATGTGTGCATAGATCAAAAGAAAAACTGTGAGATTGAGTGTCAAGTGGAATGTAGAAAAAATTGGCGTGTAAAGTTGACCACACACGATGGCATAAAACGGACAGATTGCATGGCGTGGCAATTGGCGCGTGGAAAAAAGTGTAAGTGTATGGCTTACTATTCACACATTGCAAACAGAAGTTCGCGTGCCTGTGGCGAAAGAAGGTTGTGGATTCCTTCTTTCAGGTCTACCACGAATTAAAAAAAACGATAAACAGATAACAAGAATAAATGGTGCTGAAAATAAAAACAAAATAAACTAAAACATGATACCAAGTTCACAAAAAAAAATTCTTTATATATTAATTCAAGGGAATATTTACATAAACCTATTATTACATATGAGTATATAAGGTTGTAACGTTTCTAGAGCTCAATACGAATACAAGTGATAGCTCTCACCTAGCCAAACAAAAAATTTATGGCAGGGGGGAGCAATCTCAACCGTTTGGGAGTTACAGGGTGATTCATAAATTTCAGTTTTCCATGGTATTCGCGCGACTCTTTTATTTTTATCTTTTGATCTACTCAACATAGCGACATCAAACAAACGCTAAACAACTTCTATCCCAATGGCCTTTCCAAAATTGTCAACAATGTTGATCTCACTACTACCTCTGCAGGTACAGTCACGGCCAAAATTGAAAAAAATGTTTAGAAATTACCAAAATTTCAGCATTTTCCCAAATTTTCTCCGAAATTTATGTAATTAGTGTACCTTCTTTTTTATTTTTATTGGATTGCACGTAGGGAAAATATTTAGAAATTTATACGTAGACATTCTATCGGAGAATATTATAAAAATCAACAATTTAAAGAAATAAAACTTAAATTAATTCGAAAATGCTTTTTATTGAATTTAAAAATAATTACAATTAATCTTGATAAGTAACAAAAGTCGTTAAAAATGTTTACCGCCACTTTCGATGCATTTCAACAATCTCCTACTAAGTCCCTGTTTAAGGCATATTGCAGCCAGCCTCTCCCGTATTTTCGTCGCTGAAATTCCAATTCGGCTAACTAAATCCTCCTAGGGCTTGAATAAACTTCACCCTTCATTGTTCCCCATAACAAAAAGTCCAATGGGGTAAGGTCTGGAAATCTAGTAGGCCAAGGAATCGGTGCACCTCGTCCAATCCAGCGGTTAGGAAATTTTTCACTTAGTGCAACCTTTACAATGTTGGCCGTATACGCTGGTACTCCATAGTGTTGGTGAAACATTCCCCTAAGATTATCCATAGTGTTCTCCTCTATTAGATCTGGCAGTGTATTGTCCAAAACGTCCTCATAAATTTTACTATTAAGCACTTGCGGCAAAATGAATGGTCCTACCAAATGGTTGCCGGTGATACCAGCCTAAACATTGACAGTGAATCTCTGCTGGAATGGGGTCACCTTTGTCCTGTGTGGTTTAGTGTTCGACCAGGTATGGAGGTTATGGAAGTTCGTGATATCATTCTTTGTGAATTGACATTCATCTGTCCACAGAATTTGGTCCAGAAACGGTCTGTCGTCAATGTAGCATTCCAGAAGCCAAGTGCTAAATATCAGTGTTCTCTCAGAATCTCCTTCCAGTAGTCCTTGGGCTGGGTGATGGTGATATGGACGTAATCCCCATCGATAAATAACCCTCCAAACCTTAGATGACGACACTCCTAATCACCTTGCGACTCGCTTCGTGCTCTTCTCAGAGTCCTGCCTCTCGATGGTGATTATTTAGTGCTCGACGTCGGCAGAAGTTCCCGAAGTTTCGGGTCGTGTCTCCCTGTCGTTTCAAGTTACACTTCCTGTTTCTCTTAACCTGTGGAAAGTCCGTGTAAATATCCCTCTGTGCGGTGTTCGCCGCTTAGGGAATCTCCTTTGATATTCCAGTACAGCCGCTCTATCTTTTCCGTCTACTACACCATAAATGTAAATAATATCCGCGTATTCCTCAAATGTAAATTTTATCATTTTTTACTAATTTTTGCTTAAAAACACCCGTACTTATTGATTTGTTTTTCAACTATGATAGGTATTCTTGTTTACTGACCCTTTTTTATAGCTAAATTTCCATCAGGTACGTGTAACAAAACGCCAGGATACAAGGATGTGAATTCTGGCTAACACATGCTAATATCGACAATAAAACAAAATTACACTAACATTTTTATAACTTTTTTGGAACAATAATTAAAATTAATTACCTGTTAACCCAAAACAATCATTTTCGACCCTTTATCTTAAATTTTTTTGTTTATTTAAAGAATTTCCTACCTAAAGTGCAATAAAATAATTAGGTACTCAAGGAGTTCTAAGGATGCGGTTTTTCTAATTCTTTGTCTACCTTGCCATGTTGCACCTTTATTGAAAGGTAATAAGACGGGCAATCCAATAAAAATAAAAAAGAGGTATACTAATTACATAAATTTCGGAGAAAATTTGGGAAAATGCTGAAATTTTGGTAATTTTAAAACATTTTTTTCAATTTTTGCCGTGACTGTACCTGCAGTGGTAGTAGTGAGATCAACATTGTTGACAATTTTGGAAAGGCCATTGGGATAGAAGTTGTTTAGCGTTTGTTTGATGTCGCTATGTTGAGTAGATCAAAAGATAAAAATAAAAGAGTTGCGTGAATACCATGGAAAACTGAAATTTATGAATCACCCTGTAACTCCCAAACGGTTAAGATTTCCCCCCCCTGCCATAAATTTTTTTTTGTCTAGGTGAGAGCTATCATTTGTATTCGTATTGACCTCTAGAAACGTTACACCATGTATAGGTAGCCTAAGAACTAATAGATACTCTTCACCTGTTGCTTAAGTTAATGTCATTATATGATACAAATTTTTGGTACAACTAACACCGGTTGACTTACTCTAATAAATTCAGAGAAATAAATTAATAAATTTTTGTTTCTTTACATTCACTCTGTTGGTGAGTGACACAATTCATCTCATTAAAATAGTCTATCCATCAAAACTACTTCTCTTTAAACACTATTTCCATCTGAGGTTAGATAAAATCATGACGAAAGACTGAAATACGGGCTATAGAATCGAATATACATTCAAATCAATATAAAAGAAACAAAGTGACACGTGAGCTGAATTACTCGGAATAACTGTATGCGTTGCGTTTTATTAATGTTATACAAGGTAACGCGACCCTAGGGGTATGTCGTGCACAACCTACACCTATCTTTAAGTCGTTAACCTAGTTTAATGGATAATAGAGTTGATAACAACGAATTAGAGCCAATAGCGTACGTACGAGGGAATCTAGCTGTATACATTTTTTTTTTTTTTATATATGATGTTGCCAAAGCTCAGGGGATGCCCTATGATGCTAAAGCACAGCCTTGGCAGGAAAGGAATTAAGGATGAGGGAAATGGGTTAGGAGGTTGAGTGAAGGAGGTGTCGATGTACGCCCCGTTTGAAAGTTTCAGGCTCATAAGACGAGGGAAAAACAGAAGATGGTAAACTGTTCCACATTCGTGTTGTTCTGCTAAGAAAAGATTCCCGAAATTTGACGGTACGTCCAAATTTGACCCGGAGAGTGAAGGGGTGGGAGCGACTTGTAGATCTTGTATCGCGCGTTGTAATGAGTCTACAAGGAATCAGGCTAGCGATTTCGTTAGAACAATGGCCATGGAAATAGCGATAAAAGAGTGAGAGACAACCGACATTCCGTCGATGCTCAAGAGAGTCAAGGCCCTCAGAGATTGAGGAATCGCCAATAAGTTTAACAGCCTTACGCTGAACTTTGTCTAACGCGGACAATGCGGTGTGTCCTGCCCCTGCCCAAATATGGGAATTATATTCAAGTCTAGGCCTAATGTGGGACTTGTAGATCAACGCTAAGTCGGGTGGGGTGAAATATTTCTTACATCTCTGTAGAAAACCCAAACATTTCATCGCACTTTTAGCGATTGCAAATATATGATCAGTCCAGCTAAGATTGCTGGATATCTCAATACCCAAGATCTTTAGGGAGGGTGAATTGGGTATATTCACTCCGTCGACTGAAATGGGTTGGGGGTGGACTGGGCGTTTTTTAAGGGACATTAAACAGCATTGAGTTTTGGATGCATTAAACGTAACACGATTTGCTCTGCCCCAAGCGAGGACCTTAGAAATGTCGTTGTTTAATGATCTAAACATGCGTTCCCGATTGACTTCTGTAGCATTTCCACGTGAATTCATTACAGAATCAAATGAGTACGCGAAATCAATTGTGCTGTCGTCGGCAAAACTATGAATAGGATTGAGAGTAAGGGATAAAAGATCATTGATGAAAAGAAGAAATAAAGTTGGTGAAAGAACTGAACCCTGAGGTACACCGGCATTTATTTCGTGGGATGCAGATGTAACGCCGTCAATAACTACACGGATTGAACGGCCTGACAAAAAGCTCTCTATCCATTTAACGAGGGTAGGATGCAGACCAAATGTTTGAAGTTTGGCTAAAAGGGCAGCATGCCAGACTCTATCAAAAGCCTTTGAAATATCAAGAGCGACGATTTCGGACTCACCGAAATTATGTAGACAAGTATTCCAACGCTCCGTTAGAGCCGTTAGTAAGTCTCCGGTTGAGCGGCCAGCGCGGAAACCGTACTGGCAATCGTTGATAAGATGGTTATTTTCTAGATATTTCAACAACTGAGAGTTGATGAGTGATTCAAAAACTTTGGATATGATCGAGGTTAGTGCAATTGGTCTGTAGTTAGAGGGGTCGCATGCCTCTCCTTTTTTAAGTATCGGCTGGACATGAGCAAGTTTCCAAGTTTGGATAAATAATCAAGTTTTTAACCCTTTCTGTTGGTCTTTTTTCTTCGGCCTCACCTATAATCTCACACAATACCTTTAATGTCCCTATTCTCTAAGTTTAGTGTCTTACAGCGATTACAATACATTTGTGATGATTTAATCAACCTTTAATCTAGGGAAAACAAAATAATTTTAAATTAAGACGGTTCGATAATGAAGCCAGCCTATAATAGACAAGAAGCCCGAAGTTTTGCAATTTAAATCTCCTTCCAGCTACGTTAACTTTACTTCATTAAGATAATTACCCAATTATATAGATAATGTACTGCCTGATATCAAGGTAATTAACCATCCTAAGATTTACAAAATATCACTATTTATCGTTACGAACACTAGAAATGTTGAAAATACACTAGGAATCGTACAGCGTTAATCATAAAGTCTAAATAAAAACTAGGAATTCCAAATATCAATAAAAATGAATCTCACACATCACCATAAATTTTAAGTGTAAATATCACGGACCCGTCCCATCAAATAGTGCGGTTCCACTTATAGCGGCTCCGATAGCCTTTGAATAAATATGACATAAAGTGCTACACCTAGATCATGCTATCAAATATTTTTTTTTTAATTTTAACTAGTTTTAAACCTATTTTGCACTCAACTATATAGTACTTAATTGACGGAAGTGAACTGCACTGACGTCCTTATTCAAGGTAAACAAATGTTGCAGATTGGATTCGCTTATCTTAAGATAAGCCGAATTCTATCGAATCCAATCTGCCATTTTTATTTAACAAATCATAAAAAATCTCATGAGTTGGATTTCAGGCATCGAATTTTTGCTGCAACAAAGTTGCAACATATTAAAATCCAACTCATGAATAATAAATAAAAAATAAACCAATGGATATTTGATGGGTTGGATTTCCTACAACCGAGCGCATTGCAACAAAGTTGCAATGTACTCAAATCCAACCCATGATAAACAACGCGCTCGGGTTACCGTCGAAATTTTTTTCACACGGTAGCCCAGTACACGATAAGCAAAAGAAATTTGCTTAATCAGCGCGACAAACAACGATCTACAGCGGCTTTGCCCAATGACTACTAAGTACATCAGGGGCAAAGCTAAAAAACGAAGAAAAAGCACGAAAGCTTTTCTTCATGTAGATCGCTTGTAGGTATTTCAAAAAGTAAGAATAGGAGAGTTCTGTGCTAATTACGTTCGCGGTAAGTCGCGAAGAGTTTTGTTCTGATCGTGATCGGGGTGAGTCGCGATTGCAGGAAGTCTGATTTTAACCGTCAAAAAACAAACAAGAGTCTTGTCGCGGGAAAATAAAAAGTTGTGTTAAGAAATTAATTAAGCGATAATTGAATAGCAGTAAAATAATATAGGAAAAATGTTTCGTTGATAATGTCGTGAAAATTAAAAGTTGGATTAAAAATTAATTAAGCTAAAATTTGAATGACAATAAAGTTGTGTAAAAAAGGTGTTGCGTTAGTAACTTAGTACAAAAAAAAGAGGAATAAAATTGAACCAAGAACTAGTAAGAGCTGTGTTGACTGGCGAAGTGTTGCAGAAAGGAACAACCCTCTCTGGCAGGAGCGGAGTAATTCGGGGTGAGTTCTCTTTACTAAATTGGCTGTTCTTGTCAAGGGATTATAACAAAAATTGGCGCAGCCGGTAGGATCAAGGAAGCGTGGTAAATCAAAATTACCGTAACAGCTTGAAAAGCCTTGATCCCAGACCGAACAAAAAGGGGATCCTTTGACCACTGCCGGGTAGTCAATAGCCTGGTACGTCACCCCTAACGCTCAGGGTTAGGCAACTTTAGCTGCCTCTGTTCCAGGCGAGCACGCAGTTACCCTAGTTTACTTGTGCAAAAAGGCACCAACGGTAACTAGAGAAGACTTTCCGAAGGAAGCCAACTAATTACGAGAAGGAAGTCAACGACGACATCAATCAACACCAGCAATCAACACAGCACCAGTATCAGAGTGGAAAAGGGAATCGTTGAAGACGGCACAAGCCCCCCTTTTCCCCAACACAACTCTAGTACTGTTATCAAGGGAACGGAAAGCAGGCCAAAAGCCCCCCTTGCAACGCTGAAGAGCAGGAGTTGATGTCCAAGGACACCCACTCTACTCCCGCTCACTCACCAACAGAGGAGAGGACAGAGGACCTCCTCATAACCTCCCTGGACCTGGAGATCGACGCGGAAGAACCACGCCAGGGTTCCCAGTCACCAGTATTCACCGACCAAACGCAGGTCAGTGAACGCCAGATAACCCCAGCACAACCAGGACCCAGTTCAGAAGGACTCACACTCAGGAGCGGGACCGTCCTGCAACGAATAAATCAAAACCAAGTAAGATTTAAATATAATAATTTTAATAATTTGTACGAGTCCGCGCGAGAATCCGAACGCCTAGCAACTCTCTATTCTAACCTCCTCGAAAATAGAAATACAAAGTCCAGCGAGGAGAGATTGGAAGACTTAGAGCGCTTTCAAAAGGAAGCCGCACTCTTTCAAGCCAAGCTAGACGGATTCTCGCGCATACTCCCTCCTGAAGAAAATCTTGAAAACAATTTACAAAGCACAACTGAGGAAAACCTCATTCAATCCCTACAAGACTCCCTGCGAGAAATTAACCTGAAACAGGGTCTAAATCGATTTCTCGCACAAGACTCGCCCGACACCGACTCGAATCAGAACTCCACTATGGCGACCGACTATGGAAAAATTTTTAAATTAACTGCGCAAATGGTGCCCATTTTTTCAGGTGAGCCAGGCCCGCATCTCGGATCAGAGTTGCAAACATTCCTGGGTTGCTGCCGCCAGGCCAAACAGTGTCTCTCCGAAGGGGAGCAAGACGCTTTCCTCAAGATCCTTCCCACAAGACTTCGTGGAGGAGCATATCAGCTGTTGGCCTCGGATGTCCCGACAACATTTCAGGAAGTCGAAGCAAGGTTAAACGCGGCATATCTTCCCAGAGAAACTTACCAGGAACTGGTAAACAGGCTCATAACAGCTCACCAAAACCCTTGCGAAACGCTCGCTGCCTTCACGGCTAGAGTAAAACAGTTGCTGGCCCTCTGCAAAGAGGCCGCACAAACTAAATACGGAGCTGCGGCCACTCCAGCTGTAACAACGCAGCTGGAGGACTTCGCGAAAAACGCAGTCCGCAGCGGGGTTACGAATCCGCACCTTTGCCAATATCTCCTCACCGTCACCGACGGCACGCTCGAGGCGCTGATCAATAAAGCACTCGACATGGAGAAACTACAGCAGGGCGCCCAGTTCACGCAAACCACAACAACCCAAGGCTTTCCTGCTCCGGTTGTTGTAGAACAAGGCTTAACCACGCCGGTTGCTATGGACCCAACTGCCAGAATACGGGCATTCCATAGAACCCCATATACACCTGCTCGCAATTTTCCACAACAAACGTTATACAGACCGCCGCCACCACAAAACTTTCGCCGACAGACTCCACTATATACGACTCCACCTCAACGCTCGTCTCCCCCTCAAATCGACTACCGCCGCCAGAACCTCGAACAGTTAAGGTCAAACATCACTTGCAACTTTTGCCAGCGAAGAGGTCACACTTACGCCGACTGCATGAAGCGTAAGAACACACCCTTCTGCTCTTACTGCAAAATATATGGGCATGATGTTCGCGATTGTAGAAACAATCGCCAGGTTCCGGGCCCGAGTAACCAAACAAGGCTCCCCGAACGACGGATTCAGGATCAGCAACCTTCCGCTGGTCCTCGAGTTTTTAATATAAAACTCAAATGCAAATTCTGCAACCGTCGCGGCCATTCCATAGAGGAATGCCGCCAGAAACAAAAATGGGACTCTAAGAGCCAGGGAAACGACGAGCAGTCGACCGAAAAGACCCCGGATCGACACTAAAAAGTAAAAATTTTAACAAAGGGTCACCTCAGCCGCCCGAACCCTGTATCTCTACAGTTAGCCTCCCGTTGGATATTAGCCTGAACGGCAATACCAAACTTGTAGTAGATACTGGCGCTGAGGTTAGCATAATAAAAAAGAAAGCAATTAAAAATCCCGAAGATATAAATACCGGAGAAACATATACTTTACAAACACCATTTGGTACCGGAAAGACGCTGGGAACATGTCAGGGCAATTTTACATTAAAGAATAAAATTCCCTGCAATTTTCAGGTAATAAAAAACCTACCCGGCCTTTCCGACGACGGCTTGCTAGGAAATGACTTTCTAGCAAAGAATTGTAACGTTGAGGGCCCGAATAAGGCATTGCGATTTCCTCGAACGGAAAACAACCCTGAGGAGTTTGCTGTTCCATTAACAGCTGCATTGGATAACCCGTATTCCGAAAAAGTGGTCAAAACGAATGCCCGAACAGATAGAGCAGAGCCCAGAAAGGCCGATCTGACAATCTGTGGTACTTCAAAAGTTTCCCAAGAGGAGAACAATGACCGGCGAACACCGGAATGCGAGAAGGACAAACCGACTGAAAGTGATTTGACCTGCGCAATGAGGCAGCAACAAATACAGCTGAAAGAGCCTGTATGCATACCTGCCAGGTCACAAGTCGTAGTCGAGGTTCCCTTGCAGCTGCAGGAAGAGATGCTCTGTCTATCAAGAGAAATAGATCAAGGAGTCTTCCTAGCGAATGGCCTACTCCCCGCTGGTTTAAAAGCAGTGTCTGTTGGAGTTCTCAACACACACAATTCACAAGTAGTTCTGACTACCATTAGTCTGCATCTAGTCCCTGCCCACAACTACACCGTCGTCCAACTGAAACAGGATCATCAGGAAAGAAATAACAAGGACACCCCGAAAAACGGAGAACGCGCTGAGGATGCTCACCTGAAAATCAGGAATTACGGTGACTCGAAACCACCAGCACCCACGCACAAACCAAATATAAAGAAAAAACGGAATCAAAGGAAAGGAAAACCTAACAAAACAAATGTCGACGGAGCTCACCTAGATAAAAGGAATTACGATGGAAAAAGTCCATCAGCTCCCACGCCCACACAAAATAAAATTTCGGAACACGTCGACATTGGAAGCGAGCTCACCACAGGGACGGTATTTTCAAAAGCTCCAAAATCAACATACACAGTAAGTAAACAACGGCGAAAGAGCCTATTAGAAGACGGAAGCGAGTTCGCCTCAAACATGGCAATATACGGCGGTTCAGAAACCCCAACTCCATCGTCATTTAGTATTAAGAGTGATTTAAATAAAATAAAGTGGGGTAACAATGAAAATAAAAATAAAAATATTTCTGATTTTAATAAAGTAAGTAAAAGAAAAAATAAAAAGAAAGAAACAAAAATTTCAAGCGCCGAAAAAATGGCCACTTTAATGTTAAATATTTATTCCAGGAGTATGAAGAACCGGAAAACTCAAATAATAACCCGCGTCTCGTCAGGTTAGACCAAGAGCTCAGCCTGGACGTAAATCTGAGCGCGGAGGAAAAACAAGCGATATCACAACTCTGTTACGAGTACAACGATATCTTTTTCCTCAAAGGTGATCGGCTAACTTTCACAAACGCCATCACTCATGATATACCATTGGTGCAAGATCAAGCACCAATCAACCAGAAAATGTATCGCTTGCCAGAGACGCAGCGAAATGTAATAAACGAACAGCTTCGCGAAATGCTAGAAAACGACATAGTGCAGCCCAGTAAAAGCCCTTGGAATTCACCTCTCCTAGTCGTCCCTAAGAAGGCGGGACCAGACGGTGAAAAAAGGTGGCGCGTCGTTGTCGATTTTCGTAAATTAAACGAAAAGACAATTGGAGACGCCTTTCCGCTACCTCGGATCGAGGATATTCTCGACCAATTAGGTCATTCTCGGTATTTTACCACCCTCGATCTCGCCAACGGCTATCACCAGGTGCTCGTCGATCCTCAAGATCGACCAAAAACTGCGTTTAGCACCAATTACGGCCACTATGAATTTAGGCGTATGCCATTTGGGCTCAAAGGAGCCCCGGCCACATTCCAACGCTTAATGAACTTCGTCTTAACAGGATTACAAGGCTTGGAATGCTTTGTCTACCTAGATGACATAGTCATCTACGGTAAAAACCTTGCGGACCATAATAGTAAGCTCCGCAAAGTCTTCAATCGTTTGAGAGAGAACAACCTTAAACTGCAGCCGGAAAAGTGCCAGTTTCTGAGAAAAGAGGTTGTTTATCTAGGCCACAAGTGTTCCAGTGAGGGAGCACTTCCAGACCCCAGTAAAACGGCTTGCGTCCAAACTTTCCCAGTTCCAAGAACTGTACGACAAGTTCAATCCTTTATTGGACTTGCCAATTACTATCGAAAGTTCATACCCGACTTCTCCAAAATTGTGCGTCCGATAACGAATTTGCTCCGCAAGGATGTCAAATTCACATGGACCGAGAAGTGTCAGGAGGCATTCGAGAAAATCAAAACTTCATTAATCTCTCCTCCACTACTTATATATCCCGATTTCTCGAAACCATTCAATTTAACCACGGACGCCAGCAGCGAGGCATTAGGAGCCGTCCTCTCGCAAGGAGCAGTAGGACACGATCAGCCCATTGCCTACGCCAGCCGTACACTGAACAAGGCGGAACGCAACTATTCAACTATTGAAAAAGAGTTGCTCGCTATAGTCTGGGCTACGCGTAACTTTAGATGTTACTTGCAAGGCCGAAAATTTACGGTCTATACAGACCACAAGCCTCTCAAAGGCGTCTTTAATGTTAAAGACCCTACTTCCCGTCTGGTGAGATTTCACCATAAACTTTCTGAATTCGATTATCAAATCGAATACAAGCCAGGAAAGTACAATACGAATGCCGACGCGTTAAGCCGTATTCCACGGGAAGTCAACGAAGATTCAAATGGCCAACACATAATAGTAAAAGCGCAAGTCCACCATAAAATGGATTCGGACTCGGAGGATGAGATAACCTCCATTCGCAAAAATCGCCTAAAATGTAACGCTGTGACCCGGGCTCAAGCAAAAAACGCTCAAACAGAGTCTAAAAGCCCCGAAATACGGGATCACACGCCTCGCGAAAACGATATAAACCCAAATATAGAAGAGGTCACTGCAGAAAACCCGCCAGATACTAATCCGCTAGTTGACGATAAACCTAAGCCCCCTGAGATAATCACAAGCCCCAAGGAGATACAAACTATCTTACATGATTATCACGACTCTCCTTTTGGCGGCCATCAGGGCGTAATTAAAACATACAAGCGGATTCGAAGGAAGTACTGGTGGAGGCACATGCTTAGCGATATTAAGAAATACGTAAAGCGTTGCTCAAAATGCCAAAAAATGAAGGCATCTCCTCAGTTTAAAATGCCGATGGTCATCACGGACATCGCAGAACAACCCTTCGACAAAGTCTATCTCGACATTGTTGGTCCACTCGAGGAAACTGACTCCGGAAACAAGTACATCTTGCCTTTCCAGGATAACCTCACTAAATTTGTCGATTGGTACGCCATACCTAACGGGGAAGCCGTCACTGTAGCGCAAATCTTCTTCGACGAAATCGTCGCGCGCTACCGCATCCCCAAGCGAATAGTCACTGATCAAGGAAGCAACTTCCTTAGTGACCTGTTCAAAAAGGTATGTAAACTGCTACGGGTGAAGAAGTTACAAACCTCTGCCTACCACCCACAGTCAAACGGCGCACTGGAACGTGCACACAGGCCGTTAATTGAATACTTGCGTACCATAGTGGACGAGAATCCCAAATCATGGGATCAATATCTGCGAACCGCTGCATTCGTGTACAACAACAGTGTACACGAAGGGACAAAATTAACTCCCATGGACTGCCTTTACGGCTTCACAGCGGATGTTCCGTCAAATTTAAAGCGAGACCCTGAACCCGTGTATAATCACGAGAGCTACTATCAAATCTTAAGATACAAGCTCCAAAGGTCTTATGCCACGGCACGCAAAAATCTGCTCGCTAGCAAGCAACGGTCGAAATTATACTACGATAAAGCTGTTCGACCCCTATCGTTTCACATTGGTGACAAAGTCCTACTCAAGAGCGAAAGTCGAAAGCATAAGCTCTCTCAAATCTGGGTAGGACCATATCTGGTAATCGGTATACCATCATCAGTGAATACAACCCTAAAAATGGGCAAACGTACAGTTACGGTTCACAACAACCGTCTTAAGCCATTCTATGAATAGATAATGAAGATCGTAAATATTATTTTTACGCGTCGTGGTGTGCTACCACAATCTACGATTGAGATGAAGATCGTAACGCAAAGCCAGCACAACATCAAGAGAGGAAAAACGCAAAAGTCCCTTAACAACTCGGTCCAATCGGGTCCAAATCAACCTTAATTAAAATTCCTGTTATTTCTTATAATCTTTCTACGTAATTTCAAATCAATTAACGTAAAACCTTACACTACACCTATTAAACGTGTCTAAAACAACGAAGTACCAAGCAAGAGAACTTCACTAACTTTAGCACAGCAACCCAAATTTAAAAGAACGACTCCTACTAAAAGTCGAACCTTAAAACGACAAATTCAAACCAACTCTTGTGAAATTTCGTCAGAGAATGAACCACCAAAAATCCCTCTCTTTAATGCTATATCTAGCAGTTCTTCCTGACAGTTACGTGCCTTGAAGTCTCCCTCCGCCTTAGTCATATTTTCTACAGCACAAAAACTCGAAACATCTCTTTTCCTCATGACGGCAGTCGGAATTGCTCTTACGCCCTACTTGGCTTCTATCCCCGCGAACATAACGGGATAATTATAAAGACATTTTCTTTTAAGGCCTAGTCAAAGACCCTCAGTCTAACCTACTTTGCATAAGGCAAAAACCTTTACCCTTTAACTAAATCTACGCGATCATATATTAATTTACACCCACTTTGATCGAACATTACCCGCCCCAAGGCTGGGACAGAAACTCCTTCCTGATAGTCCCTTGTCTTGAGGTCCTCCTCAACTGCTTTCGAAATACTGTATTCAACAGTAGAAATCAAAGCGACTACCCAAAGGTAACCACCTATTATACTTGTAAGAATGCAAAACAAGCATGACACCACTTTAGGGAAAATCTACGCTTAGTAAATAAGAAAATTAATTTAGAAACCTCCACTAACAATATTCCTCTCCCCAGGTATGATACAAAACGCTATCATCCTCGGACTAATAATGTCCGCTATGGGAAGTAGCACGTCGGAGACATACCCGGTGAATCCACTCAACAATACAGGAGTGCTATTCGAAGATTTAGGAAGCCTCATGGTTTACCACTCGACGTGGAATATACTCACGGAATTGGACCTGACCGAGTTGGATAATCAGACAACGATTGCGGAACGAGCGGAACATTACGTGCATCAACTATGCGGAAACAACACCGTAGGAGACCTCTGCGAACTCCAGCAGAAACATATGCACGCGTTGATGGAAAATATCAAACAACGCACTAAGGTAATTAAACAAGCTGTTCCCAAATCTCGCAAAACGAGATCTATTTTTGACGGCATCGGAAACGCCATGCACTACCTTTTCGGTATCATGGATAGTGCCAATGAACGCGAAGTCTACAGTCGCCTGGATGAGTTGGAAACTAACCATCAGGTACTCGCTGATTTGGAGAAACAACAAATCAGTGTAGTCAAGACTGCGCTCAATACGATTCAAAAGCCTTTAAGTTCACTGGTCGAAAGACAACGGCAAATAGCCTACCAGATGAATGACTTATATAATTCAACCGACAAACTCGTAGCAAGACAAATGAGACAGGAAATAGTCTCTAGTCTGCTACTACAAATGGTAGAAATTGAGTTCCGACAGCAGGCGCTACTGGATATAATAACCTCTAGCCGAAATAACCAAATTCATCCCCTGCTGGTCGCCCCTGATTCACTCCTTGAGATTTATCACAAATCTCACGCCACGTGTTCAAAGGCCCAGAATTGTCTATCAATTCTCTATCAGACGGCTGAATTACGGACACACCTGTTGCAACAAAAATTGGTAATCAAAATTACATTACCAATTTTCAATCTTCCAAAAATGAAGTTGCAACGAATCAGGTGCTTCCCGATACACACGGAAGCGAACCATTCATAGGTGTTCGCTAAAAGTGCAGATACCTTTCAGGGACATTTTAATTAAATTAAATAGGCCCAATTCCTGGCTGTATGCATTGAAGACAACAACCATTGTGCATATTACATGCACCCAACAATTGCTCACGCATCGCCTCTCTGGACAGGGAATCTTGGTCATTAACCAACCCTGCCACTTACAAATAGGGCCGCATACCCTATGTTATGAGGCTGAAAATACCCATCCACTACTTTTCACGCAACCAGCCTACTTTCCTAAAACAAACGAAACGGCAAAGGAATTAGATTCCTTCATGACCAAATACGAGCAGCATTCTCTGACGGAAGTACCATATACAAAGTTACTACTAGGTGACAACACTAACGAAATGTTGCACGAGAGTACGCAATCATTGGATCAAATACAGGCCAAACTACGGGAGTTAAATCTACACTCCCGGGTGAAAACACCCCACCTACTCTCGGCAACTTCGTTGTCACTTACGGGTCTAATGTTGCTGGTAATCGTCATTTACATGACAGCCAAATACGCCATACCTCCACTAAAGGCTTGGACTACGCGGCGTAATCAGACGCCCATGCCCGAAATTCCCCTAGAAGAGGCAGTCTCACGACCAAAAGAGCGGCCTCAACGGCCACAAACACTGCCCAGGGCACGGTCGATTCAGCTGGTCTAAACAATAGACACGAATAAACTTGAAGGAGACTAAGACAAAATTTATTAGAGACTCCTAGACTAATAACGAAACCAGAATAGTGTACAAAAAATAAGGTAAAAATATACGCGCCGTGGAGTACTACCACAATCTTCGGTCGAAAAAATACCGAAGCGCAAGGCAAGTACTAACCGCATTACTAACCGGGGGTAAAAACATTGAAAAAAGGAGAAAATACTAAAAAATAAAGTAAAAAATTTTACGCGCCGTGGAATACTACCACAATCAACGGTCGAGAAGAGATCGTAGCGCATACCAAGTATTAAAAAGAGAAAGTCCACAACGAAACGCGCCGTGGAATACTACCACATACAACGGTCAAGAAAAGACCCGTAGCGCAAGACAAGTACAAGCAAACAGGAAGAAAAATAATAACATTCTTTTATAATAACAAAAAATAAGCATTAAAACACACTTATATTTCAACGGAACAGAAACCGCAGGAAAAACCCAAATCGAACGCGAGCGGAACCCCAATTAACCTGAAAGGCAATAAATTGAGATAAACAATTACAAATAACAACACCCCGGGTTTGAAAATTTTTTTTATTATTTATTAGATATCAATAGAAAATTAACTTTTGAAAACACTAATTAAGGAAAATGACAAAAAAAAAAAAAAGGGGGAAAACAAAATTCCATTAAAATTAAAAAGGGAAGGGGAATACAAAACTTAAAATTACAAAAAAAATACAAAGCATTGAAAGTTACAAATATAAAGTATATGAAAAAATTTCAAGTAAAAGGGATATATATATAATTTTTTTTCTTCTCGCATTAAAATTTGGGAGTCCCTGCCTAATCCCAACGCTCCTCGTCGACCTGTGAGCCTCCAGACTCATTTGCCCAGGAGTCACCCGGCTCCCCAGCGGCGGCAGCATCGGAAGTCCAAAACGCCGCAGGCAACGGCGGCACTTCCCTCACAGGTAGGCAGCAGGGACACCATCCAGTGCTTCCCGACAGTGTTACTCGTCCGCCTGGTAGTAAATATCAAAAAACAAGATGAAGACAAAAGAAAAAGTGTGAATCATTACTCAACTTACCGAGTACACTGATGCCCTCTCCATTGTGCGGGGACAGAAATAATGTGAGGCGGTGATAAGTACCTTGAGGGCCCTCCCCGGCCCATACCTGAACAGGATGGGAGCCCGCGCGGCGCAGATAGAGGCGAAGGGGCCCCCTCCAATTTCGGTTCACCCGTGTGACCAGCAGCCCAAATGTTGCCATCACAAACGGGGGTTGCGAGACGAACACTTCTTCCCCAACATTAATTGCAAAAGACGACATCCTGAGTTAAAAATGAAACGTGCCTAGCGCGAGGAAAATGAAACTCGGAATGAGGAGTATTCCTCTCCAAAGAATACTCCTCTTATTCGCGGGGGGAAGGAAATGTTGCAGATTGGATTCGCTTATCTTAAGATAAGCCGAATTCTATCGAATCCAATCTGCCATTTTTATTTAACAAATCATAAAAAATCTCATGAGTTGGATTTCAGGCATCGAATTTTTGCCGCAACAAAGTTGCAACATATTAAAATCCAACTCATGCATAATAAATAAAAAATAAACCAATGGATATTTGATGGGTTGGATTTCCTACAACCGAGCGCATTGCAACAAAGTTGCAATGTACTCAAATCCCACCCATGATAAACAACGCGCTCGGGTTACCGTCGAAATTCCTTTCACACGGTAGCCCAGTACACGATAAGCAAAAGAAATTTGCTTAATCAGCGCGACAAACAACGATCTACAGCGGCTTTGCCCAATGACTACTAAGTACATCAAGGGCAAAGCTAAAAAACGAAGAAAAAGCACGAAAGCTTTTCTTCATGTAGATCGTTTGTAGGTATTTCAAAAAGAAAGAATAGGAGAGTTCTGTGCTAATTACGTTCGCGGTAAGTCGCGAAGAGTTTTGTTCTGATCGTGATCGGGGTGAGTCGCGATTGCAGGAAGTCTGATTTTAATCGTCAAAAAACAAACAAGAGTCTTGTCGCGGGAAAATAAAAAGTTGTGTTAAGAAATTAATTAAGCGATAATTGAATAGCAGTAAAATAATATAGGAAAAATGTTTCGTTGGTAATGTCGTGAAAATTAAAAGTTGGATAAAAAATTAATTAAGCTAAAATTTGAATGACAATAAAGTTGTGTAAAAAAGGTGTTGCGTTAGTAACTTAGTACAAAAAAAAAGAGGAATAAAATTGAACCAAGAACTAGTAAGAGCTGTGTTGACTGGCGAAGTGTTGCAGAAAGGAACAACCCTCTCTGGCAGGAGCGGAGTAATTCGGGGTGAGTTCTCTTTACTAAATTGGCTGTTCTTGTCAAGGGATTATAACACAAATAAAAAATGTATATATAAAAAAAATCTTATACTCGGGGGGGGGGGGGGGGGGGGGGGTGAGCCTACTGATTCCTGTGAAGCCGTGCTGTCCGGAATTATTCTGCGGCACTAACATGCACCTTTCACTCTCCAGACTTCTAGTTTGGGGACCCGTTGTGAGAAGTATCGATTGGCTATTTATATTTCCTGCATCGGCTCCTCTGTAGTAGGATGCCTGGGTTCCTGTTTATTACGGAAATCAACTGTTGTTAGTCTTTCGTCCTATTAGGTTAAGACCGCACTAACATACCTGATTTTGTTTCTGTTTTTACTCCTATTGAAATTTTCCTCTTTTCTTCTTTGTAATTACACCTAGGTATGGCCCCCAGCCTAAAGTTGCCTAGGCCACCTGTTAGGAATCAATCCGTGGCGTACTGGGGTGTTTGGAGGGAACTATTAATTGGCAGCGCCCGCCTAAATATTTTCTGCTTCCCGTATTTATGGTGTGTCTACAATTATTTAATCAAGTATTACCTTCATTCCGCATAAGGATGCCGCGGATAAAAAGGAGTAAAATTGAAAATTTTCACTTACCTCTAGAAATTGTTGACCATCCGTTTGCTGTCACGACCTGAAAATGGCTGTCTCTCCTTTGCGAAAATGTCACTTTCAGCTCGTGGAAGAAGCAGGGCCACCAACCTCCGAGATAAATAATGCACATTCACGTAGCAGTGTAATTTTTAAATTAAAGGCGCATTCACTTCAAAAGATGACAGGTCTCACATTACAAACCAAATAATTAATATGGAATTAAAATGCATAAATATTAATAGTCAAATGTTTAATCGTAGGCAATAGAAGTTTGCCCTTAAAAATAAAGAAAAAATACTATTAAAAAGAAAGAATTCGTGAACCATACAAAGACAATATCCCTACTTAAATGCAAGACAAAATTTAGATAACATTTATAACAAAACTGTTGTATTTTAATACTTTATGTTAAATTTTGTAGATAGCACCAAATGATGGACTGCCACAACAAATTTGCAGCGATTGCATGAGCCGATTGTCAAATATTAGCTCATTTAGGAAACAATGTGACAAAAGTCAAATAATTTTGAAAGCATATTTTAAGGACGACTTGTTATCGGGCGAATCTGACGAGAAATCAGTTACTCATAACGTACAAATTTTAAATATAAAACAACTTTTCACGTTAGAGAATGTGAGTACAAAACAATTTTTAAATATTACCTGAGTGAAATGATTTCTCGCTAGCAGGATTGCGCCCAAGAGGATTCCGAATCCGATCAAAAGTCGTGTAGTGCAGAGGATCATGAAAATCAAATTCAAGATGAAAGAAATATGAAATTAGATAATGAAAAAGAAAGGTCAGTAGATTCAAATAATTTGCATATAGCTTGTAAAATGCCAAAAGATGAAAAAGACAACATTTGTAAAGAAAGATCTGAATTACAAAGTTATAAAGACGCAGAGGTAATATTTCAGCATAACCACATATAGTTATACAACATTTCACAGTTTTTAGGCAGCACCAATAAAATCTACTCTTTTAATGTGTAATAAATGTGGAACAATATTTCTAAATGTCTCAAGATTAGAGAAACACATTTTAAATTGTGGTACCGAATTTATTTGCTACTATTGTAAGGAATCCTTAATAAACAAGGAGGAATTAAAAAATCACGTAAAAGAATTACATCCCGAAGATCGGCCCCATATTTGCCCCATCTGTCACAGATCCTTCCAAAGTATTTCAAATCGTAATACTCACTTGGAGTCACATAATGAGATTAATACATTCAAATGCGACATATGTAACCAGGGATTTAAGAGTAAAGTTTATGTAAATAAGCACAAAAAAGCAGTGCATACGACTGGGAGTTATGAATGTCCCGTTTGCTTACAGCGGTTTCAAAATAATACAAAATTTCACTATCACGTTAAATCTCATAGTCCTAAGAAAAAATATCAATGCAAATTCTGCGATAAATCGTTCATGCAGCACCATCATTTGACGAACCATGAGCGAACACACACAGGTCTAAAGCCTTACTTATGTAACATTTGCGGAAAAGGTAATTTTATTTATAATTATATAAATATTATAAAAATATTTTATTTATTAGATTTCAAACAAGAATGCAACTTCAAGCTCCATCTTAGGCTACATACTGGAGTAAGGCCCTATATCTGCAGTATTTGCGGAAAAGGTTTGTAAAATGTATGTCTTCGTTGCGCGTTCAAAAATTGCTATGGGAATCTTTAATTTTTTTTCTATTTATGAATGCTTGAAAGATTAGTGAATAAAAACTTATGAAATAAAACTTATCTTTTAAAAAAATGCATTCAACTGCTTTTGAAGACGCAGCGAAGAATATACTATAGTTTAGACAACATTTTATTGTATTACACTATTTCTTTTTAGATTTTGCTCAACGCGGCTCATTTGCTATGCATATGCGTCTTCACACAGGTATTCGACCATATCAGTGTGAAATTTGCGGAAAAAATTTCATACAAAAATCCACATTAACTGTACACATGCGAACACATACTGGTGAAAAACCTTATAAATGTGATCAGTGTGATCGAGCTTTTGTACAAACTCACCAACTTAAGTATCACAAATATTCAGCTCATAATGGTCCGGCACTAAATAAAAGATGCGTTGAAATCGAAGACAATGAGAAATCTACTGAGAATGAGAAATCTACTGAGAATGAAGAAATCAAAATATCTAATCCCCCTTACAGCTGTCCTTTATGCTCGAAGTGCTTTAAAATGCCTTCTTCCCTCACATCACACGTAAGAAGCCATTCTGAAGAACGTAAGCATGTTTGCGGTCAGTGTGGAAATTCTTTTAAGAGGGCGGAACATCTTCGGATTCATATAAATGGAGTTCATTTAAAACGAAAACCATATGCTTGCGAGTATTGCAGTAAGACTTTTTCGCAATCTGGAGACCGAAATATTCACATGAAGAGTCACAATCGTAAAACTGCCCTGATTAATCAGTATTTAATTTTTTAAAAATATTTTTACTTATTTGCAGAAGACAAGCCGCACAAATGTCCTCACTGCAAAAAGGGGTTCAAATTGCAAAAATCACTTCGGGCACATGAACGCATTCATACGGGGGAAAAGCCGTTTATCTGTGAAATATGCCAAAACGATTTCATGACTTACAATGCTCTTGCAAGTAAAAATTACTCGAAATTACTTTGATTTGCTTACATTATATTTTTTACTTTAGTTCACACGATGAAGCACTCTGATGATGAATATAAGGAGTTAAAAGACAGGACTTTAGCGGAAATAAAACACGTTCTGCCATCTTGCGATAATAAAGATGATATTTTGGTTCAATTTTCAGATAATGAAGAAAAGATTGATATTAAAATGATAACATGATAATAATATATGTGAATGTGTTAATAGGTTCCAGTGAAATGCAATAAAGTGTAGTAATGTCCCAATGTGGACCTTAACGATTTTGTAAAGTATCCGAGTAAAGAGTTGATATTTAAAAGGATAAATTCTTTTAATTTAATTGTAGTCAAAATAATTTTATAAATTTGAACAAGTTTGCGTTTTTTTTTATGTAAGTCTTTATGCCAATATTCTTTTTTTGCTTCCCGAAGAAGTTGGCGGAGCACAAAATCTAGACCATTAAAAAAATCTCCAAACACTCTTATGTAAAAAATCTTATTGCTAAGATGATTGTTTAGGCAGCAATATTGCAAACGAAATTCAGAAATATTTATCATCTTGCAACATACACAATACATTCCAAACGTTCCGAGACTACAAGAAAACATTTAACTGCGAAACTTTAACTTTTGTTAAACTAATTTTCTACGTATAACGCTTCTCTGTCCACACAGCGCTTATAACATTCGTAAAGGCTCTTGAAAGTCTTAAGATACAATTTTTATTTAAAATGCTCGTAACATTCTTCTTGATCAAGTCTTTGGCAGCCAGATCAGGCGGGTATGAAAGTTGCTTAGGAATTATCGCACTTTGATCGAAAACTGATAGGAAACAATAGATGAATTAATTGGCGTATTTTCTTGCTAAAAAAACTGATCTCCTGTCTCCCACAATCACCTGCTTCTCTTCGTATGCGGCGAATCCTGCTCTGTTGTTATATCCCTCCAAATTTTACAAATTATGTTGATGCAGACGATCGCATTTTAATTCTTACTTTAGATTTTATTAATAATATGACGAACCCAGAGGATGAAATCATCCTTCTTGGTGACTTTAATTTACCCAGCGTTCAACGAGTATTCGAGGCTGATTGCCTTCCTTTAAATTGTCTTACTGCTAAAGACTCCCATTTTCTTGACACCATCTTCTCTAGTTTACACCAAATGAGCTATGTATAGAAATCTATGGAAAGACTGTTAGATCTTATCTTTTTTTTAATTCGAATAACACTATAGTTGAATCGGTTTCCGCTATCGACAGTTTACATCCGCCCAGAGAGATGCCAGACGGTATGGAGCAAAAGTCGTCGAGCCGTGATGCTGAAGTCGCCCAAAGTCGCCGCGCCAATATTTGAAATCGTCCAAAAATCGCCTTTTGATTATATATTCATTAGAATTGTTGTTTTTACAACTTTAATGTAATATTAATTACAAAATAACAGATACAAGTAACACAAATTTAAAATTTTGGTAGAGGCGTCGTGAAAAACAAAAAATACTCTTAATTATTTAGTAATGGAAGTGACTATTTGCACTTACGTGTACTTACGTGTACTTTTGTATTCGGGAAAGTTCCGCTTTTATGTGCTACTATAGATATATATTCCCTGGCGGGAGGGCAGTTAATGAAGTAACTAAAAGTCACACCTCTTCCTCCCAGAAAGTCTAATAAATTTTTGACGCTAATACACGTAAATACATGTAATTACAAATAGTCACAGTCTTAAATAATTCACCCAGTCGGTTCCAACTATTCATTACGCACATTTTAATCTTTTAGGAATTATTATTTATATAAAGGAAAACGAAAATTATTATTTATTGAATCGTGCATGCCCCTTTTCAAAACATAACCAAGAACTGTCTTTGTGCAATTGGTGGGATTAAAATGAGCATATTTCAGATATAAACACACCGGCATTGAGCATACTTTGAGTTTGAGCGAAAAAATGCCATTGCGATAAATATCAATTTGGTCTTGTTCGGAGTTCAGTAAAGAGTTATTCGTACAAAACTAGAATTTGAGATAACTCCATAGCAAAAATTTTTCTACTGCGACAGCAAATAGCCTAAAAGCGCCCAGCAAGAATTAAAAAATCGCCCAAAAGCGCCCAGCAAGAATTAAAAATCGCCCAAAAAGTGCCTAGTCGCAGAGAGCAAAATTTTCTCGCCCAACTGATTGCTCAAGTAGCCCCTTAGAATAAAGAACTAGAGGAAAGGACAACATTCGGAAAAATGTAAGCATTTTGCTATATGTAGTAGAACCCAAGCGATGTGTGCGTTTCGACAAGAAAGTAGTAAAATTATGCTTGTATACAGGAGGGGCCAACTCATTTTGATAATATTTTAAATTAGGTATTTTTAAAATATATTCTTATAACACTTTTAATATTAATATAACTTTGCCAGACCATATTTTATTAATTTACAAATTTTACTATTTAAAAACACTTTGCTTATGCCCCAAATATTTCAGTATTACCGAGACGACTTTGATTTCAAGGCGACATTGGGTCCAATTTGACATTTCAGGCGTCATTCCCCCTTAACCCACTCGCCACTTGGCGTTGAAGCAAAAATGCTTATCACACGTACAGAGTTTTTACTTAAGATAGCCTTTCCTCTCGTTTTATATTCTAAGAGTAGCCCAATCGGCGAGAAATCGCCCGAATTGGCAACTCTGCCGCCCACTTTCATTTCTGCTACGATGGTTCTAATATTGCTGATCCCAACTTAAATCAATACGTTATCGATTTTAAAGGGCGAACTTCTCTGATCTTAAAAATAGGATTCTCTCAATCGATTTCCCATCTCTATTTTGTGTTAACGATAAAGGCCATTCGTAATGTGTGTGCGGAATTAGTGCAACGTGAAGTTGCCGCAGGAGGTCCAAGTGGCACGCGCTAGCTGGCAGCACGTCCTAGCTCGTCGGTATGGGGTTAGGGTCCTTGGACATCCTATCACACATCGCAAACAGTAGTTCGCGTGCCTGTGGCGAGAGAAGGTTGTGGACTCCTTCTCTCAGGTCTGCCACAAAGGATAAAAATAAACAAGAACAGATGAAAGGAAGAACAACAGGTCTGGTGTCACCTGCTGTTCCTAGCCGCACTGAACCATCTTGAAAAGAAAACGCAAGAAAAATTAACCCCCATTACGCGATGGTTCAGTCACTAACCCACTCCATCCCTGTACCTGGCTAGGGTACAGGCCCAACCTGTAAAAGATGCTGAAAAAATAAGAACTAAATAAATAAACTTAAAAACATGTGGATGGAGGGAAATGGAAGAGGGAAGGATACAAGGGGATAAGAAGCTTCATTTAGGGTTTCCTGAAACAAAAATAATTAAAATGCCATGATTCAATTACACAAAAAAAGTATCGACTTTCCTTTAATTATAATCTTATGACCTAAAGAATTTGAAAGCTATCGTATGTAGTGCATTTACATCCTAATCTACATTCGAGCACAAGTCAAAGAAAAAGAAAATTTTAAACTTCTACTACTTCATATATCCGAGATTATTCGAAACAAATTCATGCTAACCGTTCTTGATTACTTCTTAACTAAAATAAATGCAAAAAGGGTAATTCAAGGTACACATACACATTCTCTCATTCTTTTTAACAATTTCGGCTCACAGACGCGTGAGAGAGTATCTTATTATTAAGTGACTAATCACTAAGTTAATCCCGAACGAAGACAAAAAGCTTTTCGTATTCGCGAGGGAAGCGGGGTATCGCTTCAATTAAAATTAACAAATTGTTGCCTAACTTAGCAAAACTAAAATGATTAAGACAAGTCTTTTCAAATTCTCACATGCTCTAAAGGAGACGACTGTATTATTCATTTGAAATCCGAAACTAAACAACAAAAAATAGTTTTTAAAAAAAAAGTTGAACCGACTTCACAAAAAGCGCTAAAAAGCATAAAATAATTTTTAATTTTATATCTATTACGACATTTTGAAGTCGGTGCAAATCAAACAAACCAAACAACTACAACAAAAATATTTAATCGTCATTTCTTATGATCCCGTACATAAACGTTCAGTTAGTATTATGTATTATTTTAAATTGTGATTCTGTAGTTACTTTATTTGCTTAATTTGCACCGACTTCAAAATGTCGTAATAGATATAAAATTAAAAATTATTTTATGCTTTTTAGCGCTTTTTGTGAAGTCGGTTCAACTTTTTTTTTAAAAACTATTTTATTTTTCACTTTTTAGTGTCTTCGACTCTATACAACGAAGAAAGAACCATCCAAATCGGTCCACGAGTTAAAAGTTAGTTATAACCCCCCACCCCACCCCCATTCCACTAAACTTTTTTGCTCATGGTATCAATCAAGGAACATTCTCTACCGAACAGAAAAGGAATCTTCGAAATCGGTCCATAAATTACGAAGTTACTACCCCTCCCCCTCCCCCATCACCGCCATAGGACCAAATTATTCTCCTAATAGCAATGGGGGATCACACTATACAACAGCAAAAGAACCATCCAAATCGGTCCACGCGTTACAAAGATAGGTTCCAACCCCCTTCTCCCACCCCAACCACAACAATTTTTTTTCTCGTGGTATCAACCAGAGAGCATACTCTACCCAAAAGAAAAAGAAATATCCAAATCGGTCCACGCGTTACGATGTTAGACTACTCCTCCCCTCGCCCAACCCCCTACCATGGGCCAAATTATTCTTCTATTAGCAATGGGTGATCATACTCTATACAACAGCAAAAGAACCATCCAAATCGGTCCACGTGTTACAAAGTTAGGTTCCACCCCCCCCCCCCCCCCCACCAACCACCCCAGCAACATTTGTTTTCTCGTAGTATCAACCAAGCATCATATTCTACCCAATAGAAAAAGAATTATCCAAATCGGTCCACGCGTTACGAAGTTAGACTACCCCTCCCCCCCACCCACACCTTTCACCATAGGACCACATTATTCTCCTATTAGCATTCGGGGATCATACTCTATACAACAGAAAAAGAACCATCGAAATCGGACCACGCGTTACAAAGTAAGGTTCCACCCCCACCCCCCACCTCCATTCCTCCAAATTTTTTTTCTCCTGGTATCAACCACGGAACATACTCTACCCAACAGAAAAAGAATTATCCAAATCGGTGCACGCGTTACAAAGTTAGCCTATCCCTCCCCCCCCTCCCCCCACCATAGGTCAAATTGTTTTCTCCTATTAGCAAAGGGGGATCATACTCTGTACAACAAAAAAAGAACCATCCAAATCGGACCACGCGTTACAAAGCTAGGTTTCACCCCCACCCCCCACCCCCACCCTACCAACAACTTTTTTGACATGGTACCAATCGGTGAACATACTCTACCCAACAAAAAAAGAATTATCAAAATCGGTCGGCGCGTTACAAAGTTATGCCCGGTCAGACATAAAAAAAAAAAAAAAAAAAAAATACGCGTCGAACTTAGAACCTCTTTGTTTTTGGGAAGTCGGTTAAAAAAACCTATATAATCTTGACTCAAATTATGATCGAAGTATTTTGGACGATCGCATCGTGTCGTATAATTTTAAATAATTGTAATGCAAATTTAATCATCAACCTCAAACAATCATCATCATCATGATTGTTTAGTAAGATAAGGCACCTGTCGGCCATCTTGGATTTTGGGTTTTCGGTCTTGGAGGCTACAATTGATCTTCTTCTTCTTTGGTTTGCACCTGGACTTGGATCTAAACCTTGGATCTGAACCTGGATTGTTTAGTAAGATAAGGCACCTGTCGGCCATCTTGGATTTTGGGTTTTCGGTCTTGGAGGCTACAATTGATCTTCTTCTTCTTTGGTTTGCACCTGGACTTGGATCTAAACCTTGGATCTGAACCTGGATTGTTTAGTAAGATAAGGCACCTGTCGGCCATCTTGGATTTTGGGTTTTCGGTCTTGGAGGCTACAATTGATCTTCTTCTTCTTCTTCTTTGGTTTGCACCTGGACTTTGATCTGAACCTGGATTGTTTAGTAAGATAAGGCACCTGTCGGCCATCTTGGATTTTGGGTTTTCGGTCTTGGAGGCTACAATTGATTTTGTTCTTCTTTGATTTGCACCTGGACTTGGATCTGGACTTGGACTTGGATCTGGATCTGGACTTGGGTATTCGGTCTTGGAGGCTACAACTGATGTTGAAGATAAGAGTTTTTTGTTTGAGTTTTTAATTACGAAATACAGCTTTATCAGCTAAATGAAATAACATGATGCGAATTTAATGGGAAAACAGAATATTGCGTAATAAAGATTTCACCACTTTGAGTAAATATTTTTGATTATTTTTTAATTTCTTTTGCAAATTCTTATTTCTATGATATCATTTGTTTTCAAGCAAGTTTTAACATGTTTTTCTGGTCGAGCTGTGATTGATAAGCGAGCTGGTGACTGCGTAGAAATTAATAATTTGGCGGCAATGTTAAGGTCATTGGGTGATAAGGTTTTGTAGATGAACCTAACCTTGTGCTGAAGATAAGAGTTTGTTGTTTTGAGTTTTTAATTACGAAGTACACCTTTATCAGCTAAATGAAATAACATGATGCGAATTTAATTGGAAAACAGAATATTGCGTTCTTGTATAAATAGCAAGCGTTCTTAGATAGTCTTTTAGTATTCATAGTGAAGTCAACCAGTGAAATTCTTATAATTAAAATTCGTGCTCTAAGTCAGATTGAAATAATAAAAAAACAAAACAAAAAAAAAATTTTAAATGTATCAGCAACCGATCAACGAAGCAGTCATCGAAGACTTCGAAGTATTGGAGGAGTTCAATTCTGCAAATTTTAAGCCTGCACTCGCTGTTAAAGATATGGAAGAGTCTCAGAATTTCAAAATCATAAGCTGCAGAAGAACAACAACAAAATATGGACCCAGGATCCTTTTAGAACTGGAGAGTTACCATGTTTTTCTGCCGCCTAGATTCGACGCTAAAATTTCTGATCGTACAATTGAGAAAATGAACGTTGGAGGCTTCTTTGTTGAAAGGAAAGCAGCAGGTGGCAGCTATTTTAATTTAATGTTTTCTAAGATAGCACCTAGCACTGGCTATTACTTAAATTTATAAATAAATAAATAAAAGTACTTTTATTAAATATATGTTTTTGTTTCATTTTACCTCCTCCAATTCTCTAGCTAAAGTTAAAAAAAAGTCCAAAAATTTTGCTTGATTGAGATTTGAATCTGCAAAAAAATACTTCAACAAGTCGCCAGTGGTCTAATAATTTCCTAATCTAGCTGCTGAACCGCGGGGTCAGTGAAGTACTTTTAAAAGTCACAATTCTTAAGAGATTTTGAATGGATGCTATAAATACCTGTACCTTCATCGAAAAAAACGTCAGTCTAGAAAGATGTTTTGGTCTGAAACCGTAAAGGCAGAGAGTAAATTTTGTGTCTGCGAAGGAGGGTGGAACAATTTTAGAATCGTTAATGTAAGTGTGGATCCTAATAATGTTTTAGAAGTATACATGACTCCAGAAGATGGAAACAGGAGTCTAATATTACGCTTGAGATCTGGCGAGCCGATTTCTTCCATATTTCATTTTGATTTTAATTTTACGCCCTGGCAGCATGTAAAGTTAGAAGTCTACGGTAATTGAATTGGTATAGAATCAAGCAAATATCTCTCCTTATATTGATTTTAGGAGGTGACATTGTATTGGTTGGTGAATCACAAGATCGCACAGTTAGATATAAAGCTACAAATCATTTCCCCAGGAACTGCCCTTTTGGTGATGAGGATGACTGGAATTGGAATCATCCTATGAAAATTAAAATGGAAAATAAAAAATAGAGGGGGATGCTATAAATATACCAACATCATAAAATTCATTTAGTTCTTGAGTTCAAGTCAACATATTAACATTAAAAATGGCTAGACGTTCAACAAGTCTTTTGCTTTTATCACTATGCATCTTGCACATCAATAACTTACAGATCCCGTTAAGTGTAAACCTAATGGATCAAAGTAGTAGCAATTTAGATTTTGCACTAACTCTACCCAATAACGATTCTATACAAATTGGCTTATCTTTTAAATTGATGACTTACAGTAACGCTAGCAATCCCAAAGAAGATGTAGTTTCTACTTCAAAAGAAAGTAATGACGAGCAAATTCCTACTACCACATGAAATTTGTGTCTATTGACGAGGCCATCGAAGGTTTCAGGCAAGAACTATTAAAGAAAGAATTGGATATTGCAGGAATTATTGAGAGCAAAGATATCTTTTATAGGCACTTTAAACTTGAATTCGATGACGAAACTATGCTAACCATTCGTTGTACATATGACAGTAATTACGTAACTCGCTCATTGAAGATATCATGCTATGAATATCGCGAGTTTAAAACTGAAAGAATTCTAAGTAGTGGTGAAGTAGAGATGGTGAAACAAGTTGATGCTAATTATAAAAGCGATGTGGAATTAGTGAATTTGAGAGGAATGAAACAAACATATCAAATGAATATTTCTAAATAAGCAGCCATAAAAGAAAGTCTAATCCGTTTTTAAGTCATTTTAAAATTATTATGGAGTATCTTCATACAAAAATAATTTTGGATAATATTTGCAATTTAATTGAACTAACAGATTATAATAAACTTATTGCTGAATATAAAAAGCGAGATTTATTGACTCCTGCTATCAAAGAGGTTATAAATGTAAAGCCAACAACATTTTTCATTTATTTATATATATTATAATTATTTTTTTTTGGTAGAACGAACTTTTTTTTAACGATTATCAAAAGCATGGGAGGTTCTTTCTTAAGATTTCTAAATCTGATTCAGCAGCATATAAAGAATTCAAGGATATTTGTAGGAGTTCGGACCTTCAAGATGTTTTGCTTTTGCTACAAAAAGAAGAGAAGGCCAAAGTAGTTGGAGAAAAAGTAGTTCAATTCAATATCATCCCAAAGATACATTTCGTTCCAATATACGATCGTAAGGGTCCCTGGCAAACATTTGCGTTCGACAGATTTCGATTTCAACAGCGAATTCGAAATATGAAGAATATTTTGGACCCCATTTTATTCACCTCGCATAGAAATAAAATTTATAGTTTAAGATTTAAAAATTTCAAATAGAGTTGTAAATTGAAACTAAAGTACTTTAAATATAAAATATATATTTGTATAACAATATTATAATACATTATCTTTCTTAATCCAAGAGTTGTGTTTTGATGAAAATCCGAGCCATTTAACATAAACTTTATCTGCGGTGTCAACAACCTCAAGAAATTAAAGTCATTGACCAAGCCAGTCAGCAATACAATTAACAGGCCATTAACCGCCGGAAAATTCAACCATCAGCAGCAGAGCATTAACCGCCGGAAAATGCAAAAATTGCACTTTATGTAGGTTGACTAAAATTGTCAATTTGAAGACCCAGCATTTAAGTTAGCATAAAACTTTGTATAAATATAATTTTGAAATAAAGCTTTTTCATTCATAAAGTTAACGTGAACCAAGCCTTTTATTATCACCCAGAGTGAGGCTGCTCTGGGCACGTTATTTTACCTTGAATCTTGGCAGCACGGAAAAAGCTCCGCGCTGCGGTAAACAAAACATTGGTTACCCCGACGTGATCACCCGATCACACATCGTACCCTGCATCTACAAAAAAGTCAACACAGTATTGCTTTTACTTGGATCAGTGGACAACTTTAAAAGCGTGAAAACATCCGCAACCCAGGCAGCTTGAAGCAGCACACATTGCATCATTGGATTTCCTCCAAAGCTTTAACGTACCTGCAGCAAGAGAACTGTTTCTAATTTGTCGTCTTCTCTTTACAGCCAATATACAGCCGGTAGTTTCAAAATGGAGAAATTATCCAAGGAACAATCCAAGACCGGCAAGGCCATAGAGCGAATGATAGAAAATTACTATAAAGATTCCAAATCAAGGAAAACCATTCGTTATCATAAGAGTAGGTTAGATACTCTGAGGAAAGAATGGACAATTTTCACCACTCGCCACGCAGAGCTTCAGAATTACGAAGCAGAAAACCCAAATCACCCATACTTCGACGAAGATTTCTTCTCGCAAGTAAAAACAGTGTATGAAGATCTAAATGGAGAGCTAGAAGAAAACCTTTCTAAACTAGAAAACATACAAGCTGGTGACGGGACTGCTCCAAGCGCTCACAAAGATGATCTAAGCGACACTCAACGACGAATTCGAACCCAACTGGCACTAATGGCATCTCTTAATCGATCCATACAGTCAGCAGAAGAAGCCATCCAATCTCCTCAACCAAGGGCTTTTTATCAACAACATCTCAACAGCCTAAGTAATTATTGGCATACAATAAACATGGCTCACCATGAAATATTAGCAGATGAGGATATAGGATCCTACGATCAAAACATCAATATACAATTGGAATCTCGTTACCAGGCCATGGCAGTAAAATTACTCGGGCTTAGCCAATCGAGTCAGCATCCAGATCAACAAACTGGAACTATACATAATACTAATAACATTGAGCATCCCCAGCAATCATTAGTTAGGCTTCCTAAAATTACGATACCGATCTTTGAAGGTAACTACTCGAAATGGAAGCAATTTCATGATTTATTCTTAAATCTTATCCATCTACAGCCCATGGCCGATTCACAAAAAATGTTTTATTTGAAATCTAATTTAACAGGAGAAGCAAGTCGTTTAATTCAACATTTACAGGTATCAGATGAGAATTACAAGACAGCTTGGGATATATTGAATAGCAGATATGATAACAAGCGACTTATCGTGTCCGCTTTTCTCAATAGCATGTTATCGATTCCCAGCATGAATAGAGAATCGGCCAGCACACTAAAACGATTACACGATACCGTAAATGAAGCAATTCTAGGTATCCAGAATCAAGGTATTGATACAACCAAGTGGGATGCCATAATACTTCATTTACTAATGCAGAAAATCGATAGAGAAACTCATCGCCTATTTGAGCACACATTGGAATACCCCCGTGAAATTCCAAGCTTAACTTCTTTTCTAAAATTTCTTGAATCTAGATTTCAATTACTAGAAACTCTAGGTGACAAGAAGGAGAAAGGGCACATAAACGACAAAGACAATAAAAGACACTCAAGTCTGTTCACTGCAAAACGTGTAGCAGCATGTTGACTTTGCAAAAAACAACACAATAGTCTACGAAATTGTAACGTTTTTCTCAATTCACCTGTGACTGAGCGACTACAAATAACACGCAGACTGCATTGCTGTATAAATTGCCTTAAAAATGGACACAATTTGACAGCATGCCCATCGCGAGGATGTCTGAAGTGCAATTCTCGACACAACACTTTGCTGCACTACGATGATCAACGAGAAAACTCAACATTACAGAAAAGCCAGACTGTCCACACAGCATTAAAAGAACATGATAAAACATCTGGTTATGTTTTCCTTGGTACTGCTATCATAAATGTGGAAAACAACAATGAAGAACAAACAAACTGCAGGGCAATTTTAGATTCAGGATCACAGCTGAATGTTATATCAGAGCGTATTGTCAAAAAATTAGACATTCCTACCGCTTCTCAAGAAACAGAGATTAATGGAATAGGCCACTTGAAATTACAAATTCGTGGCAGAGTAAACTTATGCATTCATTCAAGACTAAATGAATTTTCGGTAAGAATAGAAGCTCTTGTACTTCCAGAAGTGACTTCAGATCAACCTAGTCAAATCTTTAACATTGCACGTTGGCCAATTCCAAAGAATATACAACTGGCAGATACCGAGTTCTAAAAACCCAGACATGTAGACATGCTTTTAGGTGCAGAAATATACTGTGATCTAATGTCAGTTGGACAAATTAAAATTGCAAAGGACCTTCCAAGCTTGCAGAATTCTGTATTTGGATGGATCGTTCTCGGTAAAGTTAACCGTAAGACTCGTCAATCTCCAACTTTTTGCGGAATTAGCACAACGTCATTGGAAACACAACTGGGAAGGTTCTGGGCTTTAGAGGAATGCGATACGACAGAAAGACAAATGACACTAGTAGAAAAAGATTGTGAAACCCACTTCAACAAAAATACTTACAGAAACGAAGAAGGAAGGTTTGTTGTCAAACTACCATTCTCAAAATCCCCCAGCACACTAGGAAATTCAAAAGACATAGCTATACGACGCGTTCATGCAAGAACTTATTAATCTTAAACACATGGAACCAGTTGACAGCATACCAGAACACAACTACTTCCTACCTCATCATTGCGTGCTCAAACCAGACAGCACAACCACAAGACTAAGAGTAGTTTTTGGTGGATCATGTAAGTCTTCAACTAATACTTCACTTAACGATATTCTGTTAATAGGTCCAACAATTCAAAGCGAACTCTTTGATATTTTGCTACGTTTCCGAGTATACAAATATGTGTTCACGGCAGACATAACCAAGATGTACAGACAGATTCTCGTAGCTGAAGACGATAGAAGATTTCAAATGATCGTTTGGAGAAATTCGCCATCTGAAAGATTACAATACTACCGTTTGCGAACGGTCACTTATGGGACGGCTTCAGCACCGTACCTAGCTATTAAATGTCTACATCGTCTGGCTGAAGAAGAAGTAGATAAATATCCTTTAGCCTCAAAGGTCTTGAAGCGCGATTTTTACGTCGACGATGTAATGACTGGCTCCGACAGTCTTCATGAGGCTTTAACTCTTCAAGCCGAACTAAGGAAGGCACTCACTGAAAGTAAATTTCTTCTAAGGAAATGGTGTGCAAATCATCCGAGATTACTCCATTCTATACCCAAGGAAGATATAGAAACCATGATTAATATTGGCAACAACGGAGAAGGTCAAGTTAAAACGCTTAGATTAATTTGGACTCCCAGCTCGGATAAATTTTCAATTAAAATTACTCCTGCAGATAATAAACGAATAACGAAGCGTTCAATTTTAGGGGATATATCACAAATTTACGATCCCTTAGGATTTGTTAATCCAGTCGTGACCATGGGAAAAATCTTTATGCAAGAGTTATGGAGATTAAAATTAAACTGGGACGAAAGCATCCCACAAGAACTCCAAACAAGATGGCTATCCTTTCGACAAGAACTAAAATATTTGAAAAACCTTCAGATACCTCGACATGTTCTGGTAACAGATATACGGAAGAACGTCGAAATTCATGCTTTTTCGGATGCTACTGAAAAGGCGTATGGCACAGCAATTTACCTCCGATCTACAGACATAAAAGGCCAGGTCTCAATAAACCTGCTATGTGCAAAATCAAAGGTCGCCCCAAGCAAGCTGGTAACAATGCTTCGACTTGAATTAGCAGCAGCGCATTTAATGGTAAAATTGGTCAAACGTGTTAAAAATTCATTACCAATTTCAATCGACGCCGTATACTTATGGACAGATTCTATGATCATCATGTCGTGGATCAATTCAGAAAGTTCAACCTTTAAGGTCTTTGTGGCCAATCGAGTGTCTTATATACAAGAACATACTCAGAAGGACTGGTGGAGGTATGTTCCAACAAAACATAATCCAGCTGACCTTACGTCTAGAGGACTAACACCAAGAAAAATATTAACTTCAAGGATATGGTTTGAAGGACCAGAGTATTTAAAGAATGATCCAGAATACTGGCCAAGACCACCACAAGAGAAAATTGTTGTAGAAGATGAGATTCGAAAACAGACATCAGTACCAATTACAACTACCGGAACATTAGGCATTATATCGCCTATTAATCATAAAAACTCATTTAAATGCCTACAACACATTATAGCATACATTCTACGGTTCAAAAACATCGTTAGGTCTAAACATACACGAACAAACGATAGATCTTTGCAACCAGAGGAGCTTCAAGAAGCGCTTATCATTATCGTAAGAGAACTACAGAATAAACACTTCACCAAAGAATTGAAGCAACTCTCAAGACAACACTCAATAGATTCTTGACTCCATTTTTAGATAACAATGGCGTTCTACGAGTAGGAGGAAGACTTCAAGCTGCGGACATTCCGTTCGACGCTAAGCATCCCATATTACTGCCACATAAAGATGAAATCGTCAAACTACTCATTAAAGAACTTCATGAAAAACATCTTCACGCTGGTCCACAGGCACTGCTGGCAATAGCGCGGCAGCAATTCTGGCCAACTCAGGGAAAGAATCTAGCACAATCAATTGTGCACAATTGCGTTCGTTGCGCTCGTTTAAGGCCCAACTCATGGGAAATCTACCTGCAGAAAGGGTGCAGCCGGCTAGACCATTCTTCAACACAGGAGTCGACTTCTGCGGGCCAATTGAAATACACTACAAGATTAGGGGAAAGCGACCCACTAAGGCCTATATTGCGGTTTTTGTATGCTTTACAACGAGAGCAGTTCATCTGGAACTCGTATCAGATCTCACAAAAGATGCCTTTCTAGGAGCTTTAAAACGTTTCATTGGACGACGAGGTAGACCATCCAAAATACATTGCGATAACGCCACCAATTTCGTTGGAGCCAAAAATGAGCTTAAGGAAGTACAGCATTTGTTCTCACAAGAAGAATTTCAAACAAACTTGACTCAATATTGTGCGGATGAATATATTCAATGGTGTTTTATCCCTCCAAGAGCACCACATTTTGGCGGCCTGTGGGAAGCGGCAGTGAAGGCAGCAAAACACCATCTTCGAAGAGTGCTTCTTGGTGCATCTCTTACCTACGAAGAACTTAACACAGTGCTAATAGAAATCGAAGCAGTGCTCAACTCAAGACCTATTACTTCTCTTTTTAGTGATCCAAACGACTTGCAGGCATTGACGCCGGGACATTTTTTGATAGGAGAACCAATCACCAGCATGATAGACCCCTATTTAAGAAATCAAAACTGCACACTTCTCAAAAGGTGGGAATTAGTTCAATCAATGCGCAGCAATTTCTGGAAAAGGTGGAGCAAAGAATATCTGCAACAGCTTCAAGAAAGAACGAAGTGGGAACAAACAACCGAAGGAATTAAACCAGGAGCACTCGTACTTCTCAAAGAGGAGAACACACCACCATTGAAATGGCCACTGGGAAGAGTTATTGAAGCATTCAAAGGACCAGACAACCTATCACGTGTCGTGGAAGTGAAAACTGAAAAAGGTATTTTAAAAAGAGCAATCCATAAATTATGTCCTCTTCCAATAGAAACAAACCATCAAGAAAAACCACACTCAAATGATGATATTAGTCAAGGAAGAATTCAACAACCGAAGCACAGAACGGGCAAGATTTTGCCAATTAATGAGTCATGGCTACAGGTTCCTTTCAAGCCCTCGACTGCACTACTAAAATATAACAAACATAAAGCAGATTCAGCTGCTAAAAATCAACCAGTAGTCAAGCGTAGAAAACGCATTTCCTCACCTCACATGAGCCTGCTAAGTTTGCTTCTAGTGCTTATCACAATCCCATTCGCACCAACCAAGACTTCAAAGGTTAACAATGTAGTAGAAATTAGCTCATGGACACATCGACCACTAATCTACTTCGAGGGCGTCGCAAAAATGTCAATGATAACAGATCGCTGGAATATTATGGCCTACTATAACTTAAACAACTATTGGAAGGAGATTACTCAATTCAGCAACCAACTTGAAAAACTTAAAAATATTTGCAATAGCTTTCAATCACCTGACTATTGTCAACAAATTTTATCACAGTTTAATCGTCAACTAAATGTAATAAGAACCAACAATATGATATTACTAAGGAGAAACGGAAATGATATGAGGACTAAACGATCACCGCTCGACATTGTTGGAACGATCGGTAACAAGCTGTTCGGAATTCTTGACCAAGAATACGCCAATGAAATGTCCAAGACGATTGAAAGAGTACAACAGAATGACAATCATCTTTTGGAATTAATCAAGAACCAAACTTCTATCATTGATTCCACTGAAAACATTATAAAGAAAGATCGCGAATTCTCAGATAAGCAATTCGCAAGGATAAATGATTACTTAACTGAAATACAAAAAGCGATGGAAAATACAAATAAGGTTTTATCTGAACAAGAACTTTTACAAACATTCAACACAATCTCTATTCATTCAACTTTAGCTATGATTAATTTTCAACAACTGCAGTCAGCATTGATAGACATCGTAACCGATTGCCATAATGGTAAAATCAATCCTTTGCTACTCACCACTGAACAACTTCAGAAGGAACTCTTTGTTATAAGAGAAAATATTCCATCAACCTTAACAATACCAGGTACAGCAGACCACGCAGATCTCCTACAACTTTATAGCTTAATGACGGTCCAAACAAGAGTCACCACAACAACATTTACTTACCTTTAGTAAACAAAGAAATATTCCAAATATTTAAACTATTACCAATTCCAGTCAAAATTGATGACGATATCCATCAGGTGAAGATCTCCACTGACTTCATTGCAATAAGCCTACATCGCGAATATTATTACATGATGACAGATGAGGAAATCTCAAGATGCGCAACAACTCTTCAAGATGTATATGTGTGCAACAAAAAGCATACAATTTTGCACAAGTCAGCTGGAGAAGCAACATGTGAACTCAGCCTACTGAATCAGAATATCAAATTGCCTTCTGGATTGCTTCTTGGATTCAGCTTCACGACCCAAACAACTGAATCTACTCGTTCGAACAAAAAACAGTACTCAATATAGTATGTGGTATTCAAACATATCAAACAATCATACAAGGACTAGGTTTATTATCATTCAAATCAAGTTGCATTATTAAACAGAACTCAATTACTATTTCATCCCACATTCAGTACTCTAGTAAGCTGCATCACTCATTCATCCCTTCAATGATGCTCGATATTAAACAACTTAAGGGTCATCTCAGCAAACAAGAAGTTAAGACGACTCCAGTCAATCTGTTATTGCGAAATAACACTGAAGATATAAACCAGCTAAAAACTGTGATACAACAACTCCAAACGAACGAGCAGCTACCACACAGTGTCCACGGATATCCACCAATATACCATAAGCTACCTAGCCTTAGCAGTCATCCTAATATCTCTCGTAGCCTACCTATTACATCATAGAGGAAGATGTCGCAAACTCACCAACGAAGATGCAAAACCAGAACGTCCACCACGTCGATCCAATTTCCAGCTAGGACAAAGTCAGTTGAACATCAACGATCTTCAACGGCCGGGAGTATGTCAACAACCTCAAGAAATTAAAGTCATTGACCAAGCCAGTCAGCAATACAATTAACAGGCCATTAACCGCCGGAAAATTCAACCATCAGCAGCAGAGCATTAACCGCCGGAAAATGTAAAAATTGCACTTTATGTAGGTTGACTAAAATTGTCAATTTGAAGACCTAGCATTTAAGTTAGCATAAAACTTTGTATAAATATAATTCTGAAATAAAGCTTTTTCATTCATAAAGTTAACGTGAACCAAGCCTTTTATTATCACCCAGAGTGAGGCTGCTCTGGGCACGTTATTTTACCTTGAATCTTGGCAGCACGGAAAAAGCTCCGCGCTGCGGTAAACAAAACATGCGGTTCTCTTCAAAATTTTTTCTACAAGGTAAACATCAGGATTCTTCGTCTTTTGGAGCTCCATTTCATAAAAACTTCCCTTTATTGCGGTTCCTTCATGGTCTTCCAAGAGATATGTTACAGGATTCATTATCTGAATTTTTGTGATCTTGAAGATCTCTGTAGTCCAGTTTGGTGTATACCCCTTTTCAAATACATGTTTATATTTACTAATGCGAACAAAGTCTCCCATCTTAAATTTTGGCAAATGAAACGTCTTTAAATGATTGTAAACTTGTTGATAGCAATTTCTTCTCATTCTGCTTTGTTACATCACGTGGCCTCATTTTTATTGTTCGATGATTACTTGAGTTATATTTTACGAGTAATTTCTTAACCATATCTATCCATCGGTATGAGCCCTGCATACTAAACTCTTTCCACATCATGCTTTTTAATGTTCGATTAAATCGTTCAACTATAGATACTTTTAAAGGGCTATATGTAGGAAAATGATTAATGCAGGAGTTTTTCATTAAGTTTTGAAATGAGCTATTAAAAAACTCTTTTCCATCATTAGTTTGTAAATTTGTGGGGGTCCGACCTTCTTTTAGTATGGATTTCATAGCTTGAGTAACTTCGACACCAGTCTTTCTTTTAATAGGAATTGCCCATGCATATTTAGAAAACCCATCTATTACAGTTAATAAAAAATTATGTCCATTATTGTTTGAAGTATAAGCACCCATTTCAACTAAGTCGGCTTGCCATAAGTAAATTTAGATTGTTGCTGACTAACTGGATTTTTTCATTAACGTAGGAATTACTTAAATGTATGATCTTGTCAGCTACATCGTCAACATATGTTTTATTGGTTGCATCATCCCTTTCTAGGGGGCTCTTAAGGTATTTCAAATTTTTAAAACTTAGATTGAAATCTCCACTTTCAGTGAGCTTAAAGCCCACGCCACTTAGACCTTGTATTCCTTGTTCCCCTTGAGGACCAGGTTCGCCTGGTAAGCCTCTAGGACCACGCTTGCCAGTAGATCCTAACTTTACCTTTTTAGAATATCTCCCAAACTTGTCGACACTCATTATTACATTAAAACTGAATATGATTAAAGATGTTATTTATACTATAATGCCGCCTTCTTTTAACTCTTCAATAATTGATATAATTTCATTGTTGTGATTAGTATGCCCAGCACTTTGCGATGCTATTAAAAGACGAAGTCTATCCACAAGCTCATTAGGATCATTCCATAAACGTAATCAATATTATTCTTGGGTATATGCATCAAACCCTTACCATCATGAGAAACCAGTTTACTTATAATTTCTAAGTACTTTAAAGCTCTAGTTCCTTTTATTTGATAATTTGATAATTTGCTAATTGATAATTTAATAATTTGATAATTGATAATTTGATAATTTTCCAAGTCATCCTTACTATACAAAGTTTTTGCAGGTTGTTTAATAAAAAGCAATTCACATAGACCTATCCTATATGATTTTCCGTTAATAAGGCAAAAATCTTCCTCAATTGCAATCTTTGAATTTCCAATTTTCCATTCGTTATCATCATCTAAATAAACTCCATAAGTGTTGTCAATTATCGAGCTTTTTTTTTAGGTATAGTTCTAAATATTTATCAACTATACCGCTTGATAAATTAAGAGGAGAATCTCTCTTTTCCATCAAAGTTCTAGAATGTGTAGGTGTTGCAAAGTTATCATCTTCCGACATTAAGGAATAATCTGAACGTTTTATAGGTGTACTGGTCGGCTCCATTTTCGGAAGTTTCATTTTAGGAGTAAGCTTTATATTACCGTAATCATCTTCATCATCATCATCTCCATATTCATCTTTAATTTTAGTCTCATGCTTTGATTTTGTTATGAACTCATAAAGTGGTTTTGTTATGGGCTTAAATGTCTCCTCAAGACGAGTTTCAGTTTCAACTCGTCCAGTTTTCACAGCGCGAAATTTCTTCTTAATAGCATTTCTAGTTTTGATAAGATTTTTTAATAGTTCGTCTCTCTTTTTAACCATCTTTGTAATGAGATTTGAACTGGTCTGTGAACTGGGATATACTGATCTGAATGGGTCTATGGATGGCTCTTATCAGGTCTGTGAGCAGCTTTTAACAGCTCCGTGAACAACTTTACCAGCTCTATAAAACAGCTCAAACGGGTCTATGAACAGCTTTACCAGGTCTAAGAACAGCTCTTATCAGGTCTATGAACAGCTTTACTAGGTGCATGAACAGCTATATCAGGTCTACTACCAGCTTTAACAGGTCTATTACCAGCTTTAGCAGGTCTATCGATTCCTTTTCGATAACGTCCTTTGTTCAACAAACTATCTTTATCGATTACTAAAAAGCCATAATTGTCCCTCCAGCAAACACCGCAAATACTACGAAATTTTTCGAAGTTCATGTCTGTGTTAACATGATCATTATATATATGTCTAAGATTCATATCATCTTGTTTAAATAAAATAAGAAAGTTAGCGTTGTCACGTATTAAGTGCTTCGGTATATGGGTGTAAGTCTGACAGAGATAGAAACTATCAATATTATTATGTCGACCCATACAAAAATAATCACGTATGTTATTTTGTTTCCCACATGCTACATCATCGAAAATAAAAATTGAATTCTGTTTGGCTTCCTGTGGAGGTATAACTTCGCAATTATTAGAAAATGGGTAGTACCCAAGACCACTAATGGGGCTTATCAACTGCTCCAGATACTTATATTTAGGTTGATGTAGTGATTTTGAGTAGATTTAAATATTCTCGAACTTAAGTCCATTCGGATGTTGTATAAGCCCAATCATAAGATTGGTTTTACCGCAGTTTGAAGGTCCCACAAGAATACCTCTTATATTATTAGGTATAAGCGAGCTATGTCTTTTGAATTTATTTGTGGATTTAATATCAAGATTTTTTATTGATAAAGAGTCCTTCTGCTTCACGAACTTCATAATTAGAACTAAAATATTTATTACACAACACTGAACTTTTATATCAGTCATCAACTCAATGTGCTGTTGTGAGGACGTCTAAAAGGTTGAATGATTGATCATTCAAAGAATCAAAATCGTTCTCGCCAACGTAAATGTCGAAGAGGAGGCGGTTTGCTAAATACAGCAATTAGCAATTTACCATTTGAATTTCATTTGCCTGGATATCAATATTGCGGTCCTGGTACTAAACTACAAAAAAGATTAGCAAGGGGTGACCCTGGAATTAATCCTCTTGACGCAGCTTGTAGAGAACACGATATCGCATATTCTCAACATAAAAATATCGAAGATCGTCATATTGCTGATCGTATATTATCCGGTAAAGCTTGGGAACGAGTGACATCTTCAAACGCATCCCTTGGTGAACGTAGCAACGCCTGGCTTGTAACAAACGCTATGAAGGCGAAAGTAAAATTTGGAATGGGGTTAAGAAAAAAACCTAAAATTCACTCTAGGAAGCCAAAAAGAAAATTAACTCTACAAAAAGGAGTTCATGAAGCAAGAAATATTTTAAAGTTAAAAAAGCCTGATTCCTTAAAAGAAGCTATAGGTCTTGCACTTGCTGCTACTAAAAGTGTATTTAAGCGAAAGAAGAAGGATGTAAGACCCCCTCGAATTATTCCGATTCCAAAGGTTGGAGGAGTTCTACCTCTAATTCCTATTTTTGCGGGTCATTTAGCCCTAGGTGCTTTAGTGGGAGGAGTATCAGGTGTCGCAAAGGCTGTTAATGCTGCAACAAATGCTAAAGAGCAGCTAAAGGAGAGCAATCGACATAATAATACGATGGAAGCTATTGCATTAGGAAAAAAGGGTAGTGGCTTATATTTGAAGCCATACAGAAAAGGACTTGGTCTATTCTTAAATCCACCTTCAAAAAACGTCTAAAACTGCTACCTAATCGAGCATTAAATGGAATCGATTTATATTAATATGCGAATAATTTACCACATTTTAGAGGTGTTTTTATGCTTGATGCTCTCCCCAAAAAGCCTAGAAAATATGATTGTGGAATAGTAAATTTGGACTATATCAAGTCCTGGTAGTCATTGGGTAGCATATTACAAAAGTAAATCCGAAAAAGAATACTTTGACAGCTTTGGAAACTTGCAACCACCAAAGGAAATATTAAGCTATTTAGGAAAAAACATTGTTTACAATTATAAGTCTTACCAAAATTATAATATGATAAATTGCGGTCATTTATGTTTAGAATTTTTATATAATTATTACAATAATAATAAGTAACTATTAATTTAATAGTATAATTGTACATTGTAAGATAACAACTATAAATAAACTTTACATAAAATAACATCTGCATTTCACTTTGAGCTACTATGTCATTAACACTGACTTTGACTGGGAATTCATCTGTGCTTACAGTTGAATTCTTTCCTCCGTTGGACTTAAGTTCAGAATACGTTTGCGGACTTATTGATTTACAGACATATTATTCAATTCCTAATGTGGACAATAGAAATAACTTACTTCATCTGGATGATGATGATGAAATTAAAATTCCAGAAGGCTCCTATGAAATTGATGATATTGCAGGATTTATCAAAAAAGAACTAGCTAAGACGAAAACTAAACCTATAGTACAAATAACAGCTAATAATAACACCTTGAAAACAGAAATCAAAAGTTCTACCCGAGTATTTTTGAATAAAAATAACTCTATTGGATCATTATTAGGATTTAGTAAACGCGTTCTAGAACCTAATATTTCATATCAGTCTGATTTACCAGTAAATATAATAAAAGTTAATGTGATTTGAGTTGAATGTAATATAGTATCAGGTTCTTTTATAAATAATCAACAAGTGCATACATTACACGAGTTCTCTCCTACGGTAGGTCCGGAATATAAAATAATTGAAGTTCCCAAGAATGTCCTTTATTTGCCACTGAACATCAAACGGATAAGTTCTCTTACGCTGAAGTTCGTGGATCAAGACGGTGATCTAATTAATTTTAGAGGAGAAATGATTACAGTGAGATTGCATTTGAAGCCGCCACATGCTAATATATAATAATACCATTGATAATAAATACAAACACAAAAGTGTTAAGTCTTCTAGTCAGCCTAAAACCACGCAACAGTCGGGAATAAAGCTAACAGTCGCTAACAAGCAATTCTTAAAAACTCTTGGTCTTAAGTTAAAAAATGAGTGAAATACTCGATATTACTCAATGTGCTAGATATGATAATAGTATTACAAAAGTTGAGTATCACAGCTACTCTCCGTTTTTAGCATCATATAAGAATAGCGATGAAGTTCGAATATCATTACAACATCAGGATTTGTATATTTTACCAAGTGAAAGCTCCTTATATATAGAAGGCGCGATAACAAAATCAGATGGGTTGGCCTTAACAACGGCAAAATTAACTAATAACGCCATAGCTTTTCTATTTGACGAAATTCGCTATGAATTAAATGGCGTAGAAATTGATCGCACGAGAAATCTGGGATTTGCTACAACAATAAAAAATTACATATCTTCAAATCAAAGTGAAAGCAATGTGTTACTAAATGCTTCCTGGTCTCCAGATAATTCAATATTACCTACAAGAGGATTTTTCAATTTTTGCATTCCTTTAAAGTTGTTGCTCGGCTTTGCTGAAGACTATAAGAAAATTGTTATAAATGCTAAACATGAACTTATATTGATTCGAAGTAGAGGCGATGAAAATGCTTTTATATCGCCAGACGATGAAGTTAAAATAGATATTTTCAAACTACAATGGCGAGTACCCCACATAAGTGTATCTGATGAAGAAAAACTATCGCTGCTTAAGTTAATCGATACTGGACGACCAATACAAATGAGTTTTCGTAGTTGGGATATATACGAATATCCTATATTACCTACAACTGTCGATCATAATTGGACAATTAAAACATCTACTCAGTTAGAAAAACCTCGCTATGTAATTTTAGCACTTCAAACGAATCGAAAAAACGAGAAGAGTAAAGATGCAAGCAAGCTTGATCATTGCAAACTTTTAGACGTCAAACTTCACTTAAATTCTGAAACATTACCATATGAAGACTTAAACATTAAATTTGATCGTGAGAGATATGCTTTATTGTATGATATGTATACGAAATTCCAACAATCGTATTATGGGCGGATGCATCAACCGCTGCTTACCCGAGAGAAGTTCAAGGAAAGCGCTCCAATTGCTGTTATCGACTGCTCACATCAAAACGAGGTGATCAAATCAGGACCAGTCGATATTCGTATCCAGTTTAAAGCACTTAGTAATATTCCCGCAAACACAACCGCTTTTTGTTTGCTTTTGCATGACAGAATAGTCGAATATAGTTCATTGACGAGTGAAGTTAGGAAAATAATTTAAGGCAACAAATGGCTGCAATTGTGGATATTCAAGGATTTAAAGACGATCATAACAAGTTTATTGTGAAGGAATTGGCAATTTTGACAAACGGTAACCAAATACAGCACTTTATTTTTCAACCTCCATTCAGATTTAAGGATTTAACACTTGCAAGGAGAAGAGAAGAGAAGCGAAATGGCTGCATGATAATTACCATGGATTAAATTGGCACGATGGATATATTCCCTATCATAAATTACATGCTGTAGTGACTCCTTTAATAAGAAACAAAGTAGTTTATGTGAAAGGCTGTGAAAAGGCTTGCTGGATCAAAAATACATTTGGTGAAGGTGTAATAGTATATAATATGGAAGAAGAATTGCAGTGTCCTAATATAGAATGTTTAAAATCTTTCTATAGTAACACCCCCTGCTGTTTATGTCATCAGGGACAATGTGCTCAAAAAAATGTGTATCTGTTTAAAAAATTTTTAGATAATAGCAAGAAATAAGAAAGAAATATATTAATAAAAAGACTTATTAAAATAAAATATTATTTTTTTTTATTAATTTTATTTCTCAACATCCATTTCATTAATTTTATAATGATTCCAGTCATATGTGGAAATGCCATCATCCCGAATAAATCTTTTATCGTCTAAATAACTTAAGGCTACCTTATTTATAATTTCCGTGTATATATTATGAACTATAGATTTAAAGATATACATATTTCCATATATTATTTTCTTCTTATACAAACAGTCTCTATAATTATTTAAATCAATATTATCTAACGCAGTTTTCTTTACCCCTTTGGCTTTTTTTATTAAATCGCATTTGTCAACGTCTAATGAATACATTTTAGCTCTTAGTCCTATAAATTCTTTTATAATTTTGCCATTTACTTCGTCTTTCATATACCCTACAATTTGTTTGTTTCTTAAAGGTATTTGGTAAGGGTTATCGAGTGCATATTCTGAAGTATCAAAATGTTGGTTAATATCATTTAAAATATCGTTATAAAAGTCATCAGTAAAAATAGTATTTATGAAGGAATCAGTATCCATGTAATTTAGCATTACATTTTGTCTGTATTTAGGTTTCACATATCCATAATGAAAATCATACATTTTCAGTTTGGATAATTCTAAAACGCAAAATCCTAAGTAAAGGGGTTTGTTGTAATATGATTTGATTCTATTAAGTTGTATTGCGACTAAATCCTGCACCCAGTGATCTACCCCTGTTTTCCCATTTCGTTACAAGTCGAACATCCTTTCTTTTGTCGACATTTTCCATGGTTTTTCCATATACGGCATTATTTAATAATTTAAGAAAAAATGTTTCAAAGGCATTCTGAGCCTGAGTTCTATAATAAGTATTTTTTGATATATAATTTTTAGGCCAGTCTGATTGATTAAATTGCAATACTCTATGAACCTTTTGAAGTTTCAAGCCATTTTTAAGGCACTGCTGAATATTTAAGTAATGAATTACATAGCGTGATTTATTATTTAAATCTGCTATTAGTTTAGGAAACTTCGATTTTGGAGGTGTTTTGTTTTCAACACAATAAGGTTAGTCGTTGTGATCATCATGTATTGATCTAGGATACTCTAAATCTACTTCAAATATGTAGCCAATATTAGAATCTTTCGCAATGTTTAAAATATCGATATTTTCGGATTCGACCCATTTCAAACCAGAGTGAGGTGGTTTTATCAAAATCTGGCAAATATTTATTGTTGGCTTTTGTGTGTCTTTGTGAACATTGCGTAATGCCACCTCTGATCCCCTTTTTAATGAAATTGTACATATTAATATCAGTGAAAAGTTCGAGATTGATTTGGGTTGTCTTCAACATTGCATCCCAGGACAAGCCTGGCGTTGTATAATACTGACAGGGATCCAAAGAATAGATATTTATACAAAGTTTTCTAAAGTTTTCAAATATATCCGTTAAAAGTAATACGTCGGTTGTTAAGTAAATCTCCAAATAATCCCACAAGTTTTTGCATTTAAATGTTTCCCATACTTTTTGAGCATGCTCATAATCACTAACAGAACATGTGCTATTTGTTAACTTATTATCAAACGCTGCCAAGAGTTAATGTATTCATAAGGAAAAACCCCCTTTCGCCTAATTAAACTGAAGGCCTCTTCATCCTTATACATATTTCTAACGGCTTTTAGATCTTGAGGACTTAAATAACTTGCTAGCATTTCCAAGCTCGATTGCATAAATCGGGTTGAATCAAGAAAGCGTAATTCTACTGTATCAGTTTCATTGATATATATTCGCTTGGAAAGCGAAATATATAATTCTTTGTTTAGCGGAATAATACTTATTTCGCCCTCAAATTGAGAAAGTGCTTTAACAAATAAATGGCAATCATATCCCGAAAAATTATGAAAAAAAATGGGGGAAAAATTTAGGTACACGATATTTTAAACTACACTCGTTGTGGGCAGGGCCTCTATATTGTCCAGTTAAATGACAATGATCCGCTACTCGATCAGAACCTATTTCATAATTACAAATGTGACATATTTCATTTTCTTTTTGCATGCGTATCTCTTCCCTTGATAAAGATAGCATTGGCTTGGGTTTGCTTATATATTCAGCATAAAGATTTTTTATATCATAAACTAAATATTCCACAAATTGGACTGCAGAATCTTTACCCTTATAAATTTTAAATTTATCTAACTTACTGTCAAACGAACATTTTATATTATATGCAAACGAGCACGGAACATGTTCCTGGATTATAGTTGTTGATGCAGAAAGCGGATCAGGAACACAAGTGGCTACATCTTGTAAGATGCACTCAAAATCAGCATTAACAACAAAAGGAACCTGGAGTTTTTTATGATGACCCTCGAACTTCAATTCAGCTTTCTCCGGAGACGGGAGAATGGAGACAATTTTACTGCACTCAGTTCGGTGAATATCCAGGGATTTTTCCGCATGAAAATATTGTAGACAGGTGTTGCAGAGGTAAATTCGATTCGCTGATAACGTCACTTGATTTCGAATCAATCTAGAAAGTAAAAAAAATTTAGATTCAAATATAAATATATTAGTAAATGTTTTCTCTACAAAAATATCATACCTTGAAATATTTTTAATCCAAACGTAGTGACTTCGTGTCTCATCTTGAATTAGCAATAAGTTGATGTGCGTAGTTTTCACTTCCTTAGTGCAATAATATGGCCCCACAATATTATACGAATGTATGTAATTTTGTTCGTACCCAAACACGAGACCAACCGCTATCTCTCTCTTGAAATTCCTCCATTTTGGAAATTATTTTCTCAACCATGTTTTCATAGATTTCTGGCAATAGTTCCCTACTGCGAATTACTTCCATTTTGGATTGGAAAGATTTAATTGACGACACAATATCATATTCATCTTTCTCGTCATCTTCCTCAGTCATTTTAATGTACTCTGCAAACAACTCGAAATTAAATTTATATGCGTTATGTTTGCTTAATAAATACAGCAAAGCTTCTAGAATTGGGCTTTTCGTCAACTGAAAAAATTGTCTGGTATCTAATAGCATTTCATCTTCATTTTCAAATAAAAACGTTTCAATCCTTTCATTAAAGGAGCTTTTTACAGTTTTACAAGCAGCATTTATAGGCACTGCGGCATTCTTCTTATGCTTATTTGTGCGAATGTGATATTTCCATTCTTGTGGATGAATTTCTGTTTTACACGTTTCACAGTATTTAAATGGAACTTCATCAACTCTAGAGCTACCAGCATCCAATAAATCTTGATAAGAGATAACCGTCGCTGCGTTTGAATTTTGTTTTTCAACTTGACCTTCACTCAGATTTAACAAATTCACTTTTTGTTTTTCATCTTGATTGTGAGCACTATCCAAATGCTTCCGAAGACCAGCCAAACTTTTAACCAATTCTCCACATATATCACAGAGGTAGCCGTCGCCATGCGTAACCCTATTATGTCTTTTTAACGTCGTCAACTTAGCGAAAGCCTTTTCACATGATTCACACACAAATTTATTCATCTTAAGAACCTCGGGGATAAAATTCCGCACTAAACTGAAAAAACTTTTGCTAACTTACCCGTCTTTTATAAGGCTAATTTATCACATTCAATTTAAATTCTGATACCACATCAAATTTAAGAAACCGAAATATTCTGTTTTTCCAATTAAATTCGCATCATGTTATTTCATTTAGCTGATAAAGGTGTACTTCGTAATTAAAAACTCAAAACAACAAACTCTTATCTTCAGCACGAGGTCAGGTTCATCTACAAAACCTTATCACTCAACGACCTCAACATTGCCATCAAATTATTAATTTCTACGCAGTCACCAGCTCGCTTATCAATCACAGCTCGAGCAGAAAAACATGCTAAAACTTGCTTGAAAACAAATGATATCATAGAAATAAGAATTTGCAAAACAAAATAAAAAAAAAAATCTTCATCTATTTACTCAAAGTGGTGAAATCTTTTATTACGCAATATTCTGTTTTTCCAATTAAATTCGCATCATGTTATTTCATTTAGCTGATAAAGCTGTACTTCGTAATTAAAAAGTCAAAACAACAAACTCTTATCTTCAGCATCAATTGTAGCCTCGGTTGCTAAAACGTGCTTGGAAACAAATGATATCATAGAAATAAGAATTTGCAAAAGAAATAAAAAAATAATCTTCATCTATTTACTCAAAGTGGTGAAATTTTTATTACGCAATATTCTGTTTTCCCATTAAATTCGCATCATGTTATTTCATTTAGCTGATAAAGCTGTACTTCGTAATTAAAAACTCAAAACAAAAAACTCTTATCTTCAGCACGAACCAAGGTTAATCTACAAAGCCTTATCACCCCAGCCGACACAAAAAGCTCGAACCACAAAAGCGGTCATTTCGCATCTTCTTCTTACTTTTTCATACATTTTACGAGCACATTTTATCAACCATTTTCCATCTGCGCTAGAATCGGCATAGCCCATTTTCTACCCCCCCCTCCCCCTAACCAAAGAAGAAGACCAATTGTAGCCTCCAAGACCGATTACCGAAAATCCAAGATGGCCGACAATCCTTATCTCTTTTCCTTATCTATCAATTGTAGCCTACAAGACCGAATACCCTAAATCCAAGATTGCGTCAGAATTGGCAAAGCACATTTTCGGCTCGATTTTTCTCATGTCCCAGAATCCCCATAGCACATTTTGGGGGCTCGATTTTCTCCTGTCCCAGAACCCCCCTTTCTATACTACTCAGATGCTTCGGCAGAGATGGAGAATGGCATGCTAGTATCGCTGGCTTTGCGAAAGAGAGGGGAGGTTCCAAAAAACGGATGCCATCTCCACCCGCGGTCGCGCAACAAAAGCAGAAAATCATGCCGAGGATGGGAAAGGGTGTGACGAACCAAGCAAAAAAAAAATTGAAGGAGAAAAAAAAAGAAAAGAGGAAGCAAAAAAAAGAAAAAAACCCACGAAAATTCTGGAAAAAGCGAAGAAAAATTTTTAATTCGAAAAAAGAAAAGAAAAAAAAACTGGGAGAATAAAAACCAAGACAGGAGGAGGAAGAATGCAGGCAGGCGTTGCCAGACTTACCGGCTTTCGTTGGGGGAGTCTGATGGGATGACTCCCCTTTCATTGGCCCATGCCCCAACCACCCTATGCATCTAGGGGGCCGATTTTATCTAGATGCCCTATTCCTGCAAAGAGAGAGAGGGGGTCACTCACCTCATTGTGAGTACCCCGCCCACCGACGTAGCGATGATGTACCCGCCCTAGGGAAGGACGACGAGGAGAGAGAGAATGAGAAAAGAGACTTAGTTAAAGCTCATAATAAAAACTTATTTATTGAAAAAAAAGAGATACCCCTCCATAGGAGGGCACACGACCAACTAGCCTAAGGCTAGGGCCTTTTACCCCTTTGCAATAGGGCTCAGATGGAATGATACATAGAAAAAAAACTAAGTAAACTATCTCGATACTAGCTATTCTGAATTATCCTTTATAAATTTAAATCCTTTATAAATACAAATCTAATCCAGTTGAAACGGAATTTTTATATTCAAGGCTGGAAAATGCGCATTCTTTTCCTTGTTGACAATTATAAATGGAAAGTTTTCAATCTCCGGAACAAATCTTATTTATTAACTTTCTCTAATGATTAAAATATTCAACATAATTAAACGGTACTGTAGTAGTAGTTTGTATTAAATCCTAATTTTCATTGTAATTTGTAACCTTTAATACATTTTAACTTTGAAAATCTCTCAAAGTGATATAATGTCTATCCGAAACTTAATTAATACAACAATTCTCTTTTTAAATTCATAATTAGCACGTTTTGTGATATACTTATTGTTTGGGAAGTATTCTGAAATTGAAAAACTTATTTAGTAAAAACATATTTCTTAACTTATGTAGCTTACCTGAACTAGACTGTGAAGATGAACACCTGAAAATCAACCAAAATAAAAACTACAAACCAATCAAAATAAACAACGTACCTTTTAAAGCTTCTGGCAACACGCCACATGTCATCGGCACAAACAAAACTTACCTCTAACTGGATCACTGAAGAGAGAAGATTGAACCCCGTTACTATCAATATTATGGACCGTTGGATTCGAGTTTGTGTCTGATAAGCAACTTCACTTACTGGCACTCAGCACTTAGCAGAAGACACACCGGTTTTAAAACTCAATCGAATTATGTAGTGTAGTGTGAATTTTTCTTTGATCACCTATACAATCTACTAATCCCTCAACATAAAATGTTGGTCCTTCGTAACCTTATACAAAGTTCCTATTGGAATAAGTGGTATGTACCTAATCATTTAATTATGTGCTATATGTAGTGTGCTATATCAAAGGTGAATTAAAAAGATTCATAGAATTGATATGCAGTAACTTGCAAATTGTTAAAAGAAATTTGAAGTGAATATTACATTCTTATGGTAATAATAGATAGCAGTTTATAGTGATTGAGTACCGTACATGAAGCGGTACATGGACAGTTAACATTGGTTTATGCAAGTTTCCTCTTATTGTTACATATCAATAAATTAGATGGATAATGGTGTTCCACGGCATTAGGAATAATTCATAAAGTTTATGAAGCATTAGTAGAATTCTTGGGTCAACTCAATTTGGATAAAGGTTAAGATTGAGCATTTCTTAAGGTTATGTGCTGGAGTCAAATCTTAACAAACGACATATTAATTGAAATTTAAACGGATATTCAATTGCAACTGATGGAAGGCATTCTATCTGAGCAAAAGGAGATAGAAAAAGAATTAGATCGATGTATTCGTAATTTCAAAAAGGCAAATAAGGAGCAAAAGTCAAATGTAGGGTCACAGCAAAGAAGGCTTACGGCCATCGAAGAGGATTGGCAACATTTCAAGGCAACTCATAAAAACGCTAAGGCCTTATTTGATGACAGCATTCACAGGGAATTACAGTATTTTAAGGAAGATAAATTTAGTTCAGTTGAAGACAGGGTCTTTGACACATTAGGTGAGATTTCCGGTCTTATTAACCAACTCAATATAAGGGATAATAGCGTTATATCAGATACACATAATGTAGTTAATGCAGGTCCGACTGTAATTTCGACGCAAGCTCAACTACCCAGAATTAACCTACCTAAATTCGTTGGTGATTATACTACATGGACATCATTCCGTGATTTCTTTAATTCACTTATCCATGAAAATACGTCTCTAAGTTCGGTACAAAAGCTGCACTATTTAAAGAGCAGTCTTAGCGGGGAAGCTGAACAATTGGTGGTGGTGAAAACATTGTTCTCGTCTCCTAACAAGAATCAGCTAATTCGCTTCGGACTATATTAGATACAACAAGGGAATGCTTAGAAGCGATTAAAGGGTTGGAAATTAGTATCGACAATTGGGATAGTCTTATAATCTACAATGTCACACATAAACTTAGTAATGAAACTTTAGCGCAATGGGAATTAACTGTAAGCAAACGTTCGGAACCCACTGCGATTCCCAAGTTGGATGAATTTTTATCCTTTCTTGAAACCAGGTTCCGATCGTTAGAGGCAATCAATCTTTCGAAAACAAAGTCAATCAGTAACAAATCGTCGTTCAATATTCAAGGTAAGGGATCTTTTAACTCACGCGCAGACACTAATTTGTCGAACAACGTAGAAAATTGCCAGTTATGTAAGCTCAAACACTCATACAGGGATTGTTCAAAATTTTTGGCACTCAACATAACTGAACGCAGAGATATGGTTCGGAAATATTCTCTTTGCTACAATTGTTTACTACCGGGACATTCTGTCACGAAATGCCGTAGTAAGCATTCGTGTCGCTCTTGCGGAGGTAGGCACCTTATTACATCAGTGTGAGAATCTTAACGAGGAAATTTCTATGAAGGGTAATGACGATAAGTCCGATACAATCGCATTGCAAGAAAAATAGTTTTTAAAAAAACAAGTTGAACCGACTTCACAAAAAGCGCTAAAAAGCATAAAATAATTTTTAATTTTATATCTATTACGACATTTTGAAGTCGGTGCAAATCAAACAAACCAAACAACTACAACAAAAGTATTTAATCGTCATTTCTTATGATCCCGTAAACTGAAATGCTCAGGTAGTATTAGGTATTATTTTCAATTGTGGTACTGTAGTTGTTTTATTTGTTTAATTTGCACCGACTTCAAAATGTCGTAATAGATATAAAATTAAAAATTATTTTATGCTTTTTAGCGCTTTTTGTGAAGTCGGTTCAACTTTTTTTTTTAAAAACTATTTTATTTTTCACTTTTTAGTGTCTTATTCTCTATAAAACGAAGAAAGAACCATCCAAATCGGTCCACGCGTTGAAAGTTAGTTTTAACCCCCTACCTCACCCCCATTCCACTAAACTTTTTTTCTCATGGTATCAATCAAGGAACATACTCTACCGAACAGAAAAGGAATCATCGAAATCGGTCCACGCGTTACGAAGTTACTACCCCTCCCCCTCCCCCACCTCCACCATAGGACCAAATTATTCTCCTATTAGCAATGGGGGATCACACTCTATACAACAGCAAAATAACCGTACAAATCAATCCACGCGTTACAAAGTAAGGTTCCACCCCCCTTCTCCCACCCCCACCCCAGCAACATTTGTTTTCTCGTAGTATCAACCAAGGATCATATTCCATCCAATAGAAGAAGAATTATCCAAATCGGTCCACGCGTTACGAAGTTAGACTACCCCTCCCCCCCACCCACACCTTTCACCATAGGACCAAATTATTCTCCTATTAGCAATGGGGGATCATACTCTATACAACAGAAAAAGAACCATCGAAATCGGTCGACGCGTTACAAAGTTATGCCCGGTCAGACATAAAAAAAATAAAATAAAAAATAAAAAAAATAAAAATAAAATACGCGTCGAACTTAGAACCTCTTTGGTTTTGGGAAGTCGGTTAAAAAATCTGTAAACACGTCGTGTAAGCAGGATGATACGAAGGTATTATTAACTACAGCATTGGTACTCGCAAAAATTTCTCAAGGTTATTATGTGCATCTGCGAGCATTAATAGATCAAGGATCTGAAACGAATTTTATTTCACAAGCTGCTGCGAAACTCCTTCATCTGGAAGAAACTCGGACAAATGTCAACATTAAAGGTGTTGGTGAATCACAATTAGCCACTGCTAACAAATCAGTTCAAGTCATAATCGCATCTCGTTATGATCCTAAAAATCAATTCGAAATTCAAGCGCTCATACTTCCAAAATTGACTTGTCTTCTTTCCTCGTCGCCCGTACATTAACAATCCTGGGAACATACGAAAGATTTAGTACTAGCTGATCCTACATACTACCAACCGGGAAAAATAGATATCCTGTTGGGAGCGGATGTTTATGCAAGCATTCTTGAAGAAGGAATTAGGAAAGGTACCGATGGAATGCCAATAGCTCAGCGAACATCACTAGGGTGGATTTTATCAAGTGCTATAAAACCACAGAAGCGTTATTTCACAGAATAGGCAACTGTGTCCCACCTCCACTGTGAGAGCCAGCTAGATTTGCTTGTAAAGAAATTCTGGGAGATAGAAGAAGTGCCCAGCTGTATTCACTTGACTAAGGAAGCATTGCAGTGCGAGGAATTATATATAAAAACAACTACAAGGCAAAACGATGGTAGATACGTGGTAACGCTACCATTTCGTAATGAAAATGGACTGCCTTATCTAGGACATTCGAAGGATTAAGCAGTGAAACAACTGCTACAAATTGAAAAAAGACTAGAACCCAACCCCAACTTCAAAAGCAGTACATACACTTCATGAAGGACTATCTAGAGCAAGGCCATATGGAGGTAGCAAGCGGAATAGTTCGAGGTACTGAAGCAAATTATCTTCCACACCACTATGTTATAAAGGAATACAGTACAACTACAAGGCTCAGAGTTGTTTTTGATGCCTCTAGAAAGACAAGGAACAAAAAATCACTTAATGATAATCTAATGGTTGGTCCAAGTACACAAGACGATCTGTTCAATATACTCGTTCGATGGAGAATGCACAAGGTGGCATTCACCGCAGATGTAAGGCAAATGTATCGACAGATTTTAGTACACAAGGAGAATGTAGAGTATCAGAGAATAGTATGGAGGTTTCAGAAGCATGAACCTATCTTGGAATATCGTTTGATGACTGTGACTTATGGCACTTCGTGTGCTCCCTACCTTGCTACAAGGACGCTTCTAAAACTAGCTCAAGATGAAGAAAACGTTTTTCCAAATGCTGCCAAAATATTAAAAAGGGATTTTTACGTAGATGACGCCCTTAGTGGAGGAAGTTCTTCAAATCCAGATGGAATTGAGGTCTTTACTATAAAGAGGCTGTTTTGAGCTCAGGAAGTGGGCAAGCAATTCTCAAGAAATTGTGCAAAATGTACCAGAAGGAGAAAGAGAGTTAGAGTTACCATTCGATATCAACAAGGACAATGCACTTAAGGCTCTAGGAGTATATTGGGATCCTGCGAAGGATATTTTTAATTTCAAGGTGAATGTTGCAGACTACAAGTCCCCTACTACTAAAAGGAATTTACTATCAAATATTTCAAAAATCTTTGATCCGCTAGGATGGCTTGCGCCTATTACTATTACTGGAAGGATACTGCTACAATTATTATGGGTACGACGTCTAGATTGGGATGAAGAACTTCCCGTAAAACTGGAAGAAAAATGGAAGGAATTTTATTCGCAGCTGAAGGAGATAGAGAATCTTCACATTCCCCGTTGGATAAATTATTCAAGGAATTCTAAGCAATTCGAATTGCATGTTTTCAGCGACGCATCAATGGCTGCATATGCAGCGTGTGTATATGCAAGAGTAGTTACACATGAAAACAACACATTCTCTAGTTTAGTAACAGCAAGGACAAGGGTTGCACCTTTGAAACCCGTAACATTACCAAGGCTTGAACTATGCGGAGCTTTACTAGGAACAAAACTAGTTAAAGGTGTTGCCGACGCACTAGGAGTTGCATACTGCAATATACATTCATGGACTGACTCAAAATTTGTTCTAGACCAGATCAAGACGCATCCTCGGCAATGGAAGCAATTCGTGAGTAACAGAGTAGCAGAAATACAAAATTATCTCCAGGATAATACATGGAACTACCTGCCTAGCAAACAGAATCCAGCCGATTGCAGTTCAAGGGGCCTCTCACCAGCCAAGCTTAAAAATCATGACTTATGGTGGTTAGGACCCCCATGGCTCCGAGATGAAAGATCTAAGTGGCCAAGGTTTCAAGATTATACTGATGCAACACCAATTCTAGCAGAAGAGGTCAACAAAAAACAACTTTTTCACGTACCCATTTCATTTTGTAATGACTGCTCCTTCATTGAGAAATATTCGTCATATGGTAAGCTTGTTCGAATTTGTGCCTACGTAAAACGTTTCATTAACAATTTGAGATGTCATGAGAAAAATCGAATTACAGAATATTTGAAAATTCAAGAACTTCAAGGTGCGACAAAGACTGTTTTAAGGACTGTACAACTTCAAAGTTATTCCGATGAGATAAATGATCTTTCAAATTCAAGGACTCTACGATCGTTAAGCAAACTACGAAAACTCAATCCATTTCTCGATACAGATGGTTTGATGCGAGTAGGTGGACGACTGCAGAATTCTGATCTGAGCTTTAATGAAAAACATCCGTATATTTTACCTGGAGATGTGCATTTTACGAGGTTGTTGGTTCAAGAGACACATACGGCTACCCTTCACGGAGGAGTTCAATTAATGATGAATCTTTTAAGGAAAACATATTGGATCGTAAATGCAAGAAACTTAGTAAAGAAAATCCTCCATAAGTGCATCACCTGTTTCAAATTCACGGCCAAATCACGAACACAACTGATGGGAAATTTGCCTAGCCCTCGGGTAAAACCATCTCGGCCATTCTTGCGTTCTGGAGTTGACTTTGCAGGACGCTTTGAAATCAAGTCTCATACAGGACGAGGCAGAATGCGTATAAGTAAGGGTTACATTTGTCTTTTCATTTGCCTCTCAACGAGAGCCATTCCTTTAGAATTGGTGTCAGACCTCACAACCGAAGCGTTTTTAGTAGCGTTTAAAAGATTCTCCGCTCGTCGAGGCTTATGTCAAGAGCTATACAGCGATTGTGGGACGAACTTTATCGGTGCTAATAGGAGACTTTCGGAAGAATATAAGGCAGCATTAAGATCAATAACTCCTGACATAGTCTCCGCATTATCACTTCAGGAAGTCAATTAGAAATTCATTCCACCGGCTTCACCCCATTTTGGTGGGCTCTGGGAAGCCGGGGTAAAATCAATGAAGCATCATCTCAAAAGAGTAATAATGGGAACACGACTAACGTACGAGGAGCTTTCAACAATTGTAGCCCAAATAGAGGTCTGTTTAAACAGTCGGCCTCTTTGCCCAATTACAGATGACGTAAATGATTGCGGAGCATTGACGCCAGGACATTTTCTTATTGGTGATGCATTATTACTTTTACCTCCTGAGAGTGGACAACTCAGTACGAATACTCAGCATAGAACCCGATGGGTCCTTATACAACAGATGAGTAAGCATTTCTGGCATCGATGGAAAATCTTAAGGAAGGAGACTTAGTCCTTGTCAAGGAGGATAACTTACTACCGTCTAAGTGGCTATTAATTCGAGTACTACAGACACATCCGGGCCAAGACGGCTATGACGAGTAGTAACATTGAAATGCAAGAGTAATTCTATTAAACGGCCCATATCGAAGATTTGTTTATTACCTATATGTAATACCAATGAATCAAATAAATGAACTTAATTGAATACAAAGTACATGCGTTCAAAATGAATGCAATTAACTATAGCACATTATTTGCACATAATTAATGTAATCCTTCAAGTTCCTATCCGTTTCCTTTAATTTAGTTTCCTAGTCAAGGCGAGTCGTGGCGCCTTATAATTAGCCACTATAGTTGGGAGGAAATGCCCAGCTCTGAATTTCAAGAACGGATTTGAGTTTTCTTGACATCCTCTAGATCTCAAGGCGGTGGAGAATGTTTGGGAAGTATTCTGAAATTGAAAAACTTATTTAGTAAAAACATATTTCTTAACTTATGTAGCTTACCTGAACTAGACTGTGAAGATGAGCACCTGAAAATCAACCAAAATTAAAACTACAAACCTATCAAAATAAACAACGTACCACATGTCATCGGCACAAACAAAACTTACCTCTAACTGGATCAGTGAAGAGAGAAGATTGAACCCCGCTACTATCAATATTATGGACCGTTGGATTCGAGTTTGTGTCTGATAAGCAACTTCACTTACTGGCACTCAGCACTTAGCAGAAGACACACCGGTTTTAAAACTCAAGCGAATTATGTAGTGTAGGCATAGATTAGTATATCATGAAATAAATTGTAATTCAAGTGAAGTTATATAGTGCATATAAGGAAATTGTTCAAGGAATTTTTCTTTAATCACCTATACAATCTACTAATCCCTCAACACTTATATTGGTTTGCATATTATTTTTCTCAATACACTGTTCAAATGGTTTATATTTGCTATAGAATATTGTCTGTTTCTCTATACGCTGTTCGAATGGTTTGTATTTGCTGAAAAGAATTCATATCAATAAAGAAGCAAAAGTAGCAATAAACCTAATCGATGTAAAACCAAACGATGTACCTTTATATATGTAACTAATTAGCATATATATCATATTGTGCGCTCATTATTTGTCGTAATACAGTGATCGGATTGTTTATATTTAATGGTACGATCATAGGTTGTGATATAACATAACTAATGTTTATGTGTTTTGCGCGTACGTCCACCGAACTTAACTTTTCGCATTTCTTCGATACTAACGAAAACCTTTTTCTGTTGTAATTGTTCCCTTTATACACAATAATGAAATTAAGTAAACAAAAAAAAATTTGCTTTAACTAAATTGACAGTTTTTCAGCACTTAGTCAGTTAATACGAGTATTTGACTTAGCGGCTGCTGATTTCGTATAGACTTTTAAATTTACCAACTGTTCTACAATAAATGTTACGCACATTGTAAGCTTTCATTCGGATTTAAAACAATTACTTTTCACTTTTACATTCAGTCTAAATGCCTACATCACTTTCCGTTTCTGTAACAGCATCCCCGGTAACCATCATTGTAAAGCATCCCGATTTTTTTTGTCCCTAATCTTTTTAAAATCTTTATAGCTAACTTACTCAAACGGATTATCCAAATCTATAATTTATATCATACCACCTTGTCGTTTGTCCATTTTATCAGTCTCCTTTCACTTCCACCGTAAAGAAAACACAACTCTCTGGCACTTTTCCAAGTTCTCCTGTGCAACATCTGCTGGTGATTTTTTGATAGAATGATGTTGATAGAATTTTTGACAGATAAACTGATGCCATTACTAAATATTTCAAAGATTTTTCACAAAAAATCCACCAAAACACGGCTCCAACTGAAAGAGCCCCCTGAACATACATTTTTAGAAACACTTATCGCGGTCGGATTGGTTTTTCACACAATTAAAATAAAACTCGTACCAAAAATTTAATTAAGTGCTGGGAGTTCTTGAGGGTTCCCCAAAGGTGCACAAACCGAAGAATTTAATTACTTCAATTTCACGCTCATAGACTTAGAATATATAACTATAGGAAGTGCACATCGCTCAGAAAAGTTAAGCATCTTTCTTCATGTGTTAGAAGTGTATCTTTGTGGTAGTTTTCTCCATAGCAGTAGTAAAAAAACGGACTTGCGCTTGACGGGGCAAACATAAGTTTTGAAATTTAACTCCATTTTGGCTGACCGCCACTGCGGATCTCAGGCGACACAGAAATTCCAATTCATCAGAATGTAAACAAACTGAGAATGGGGACAGAAACTTTGATTTTCTTTGTTACCCTTTTTTGGCTTTGGAATTTTAATAATTTAATCTGAAATTAAACATGTTAATAAACAATAGAATAGAATAGAATAAAATTTTATTGAATATAACAAAACAATTTACATTCAATAATTAATATTTAAGCACATTCGGGAACGTACCCATATAGTGCGCTTTTATAAAATTTATGTTTTCAATTTTGTGTTACTAATTATAAATCCTTACAATCTAACAGTTTTATTTAACTTAAATTTAGATGTTTTTGATGTTTGTGTTGTTGTGTGTGTGTTAAATGAGATGATAGATGTTGTGTTTTTTGAAGATTGTCTTTAATAATTTAAAATTTTTTGGATTGAGTAGTGGCTGTAGTGGTGGGAATTCACCCTGCAGGCTGCTCCTTGAAACGACGCATTCCGTCAGTATGTGTTGTACAGTCAATGTCTTCTGGCACGTAATGCATCCAGGAGCTGGTGTTCTTGTGAACAAGTGATTTTTTGCGAAAAAAGTGTGTCCAGTTCTTAACCTCATAATTTTGGATTGTTCTGCTCTTGATAGATAATTTGGATAACTTGGAGGAAAGATGTTTGGCCAATGTGATGCTAAAAATGTTTAGTTCCTACTCCATTCTTCTAGCTTTTCAACGTAGAATTTGGTTTTTGCTGTTCTGTTAACAAAGGCCTTGGTTTGGGGAACGTGAATTTCCTCGAATTCATTAACTAATTCTTTCGCTGTCCGATCAGCCAGTTCATTACCTAAGATACCCACGTGCGCTGGTATCCACATTAATTTAATATTTCCTTGTTCCATAATAATATAATTTCTTGCCCAGGCAACTATGGGTTCTTGGTTTTTGTTACATTTAATAGCTTCTACACAGCTTTTTGAGTCACTGAATATGATTGCACGCTCATTGTTTGTTCTAATCATTTTTAGTGCTTGAATTATTGCTTCAAGTTCAGCTTCAAAAACTGAAGAATTTTGTTGTAGGACGAATCTAAACTGTTCACTTTCAATTTCTTGATTTATAGTAAATTTGATAACTGCTGCTGTTACTTGACTAAATTATTTTGAACCGTCGGTGTAATATCGAAAAAAATCTTTAAGTTCACTTATAATTTTTATATGGATTTTTCTGTGTCCTTCATTTGGATGTTGCAGTTTGTTCCTATGTATGTTTGTATATATATACGTCGTATCAAGGAGCAATCTGCAGGGGATGGCGTTGGGTGTTTCAGGAGTGTTTATAGTTGGTATACCTAAATTTTTATTTGTTTTCCATGCTTTTTCCATGCCATCTTTTTTTGGCCACTAGGGCTTTAGCTAGTCCGTTAATTTTGGCTAATTTATTATTAACTCCCTCTATGTGAGGTTTCCAAGAAAGTCCTCTATCAAAAGTTATACCTAAAATTTTTAAATGGTCTTGCTTAATAATTTCAATATCTAAAAGGTTTATGTTTTGACTGGTTTGTATCCTTTTTTTGCTAAGCGTGATTGCTTCCGCTTTTTCCAATGGTAAAATTGCCCCCGTTTCTGCGCACCATTCATGAATTTTTAATATAGCTCTTCTAAAAATTTCGTTAGGTTGTTCCGATGTAGTGGTTAGTATAATGTTGTCTGCGTAAGAGAAGTGTTGTGTGTTGTTTAAATTGTCTAGTATATTTGTGAGTTTTGTGTTGATGTGTATTGAATAAATTTGTTGAAAGTGGAGAACCTTGCGGTATAGAGTTTTCCAATAGCCGACTGTCTGAAATATGACCATTTACCCTAACTCGAATTTTTCTCTCGCATAGATAATTTTGGATGAGTTTACAGAATTTTAAATCGATGCCCCATATTAGCAATTGCTTGATGATGATGTGTCTACATATCCTGTCGAAGGCTTTTTCTAAATCCAAGGACAAGACATGGAGTTCCTTCTGTTGGGAAATTGCTTTTCCTGCTAGCGCTTCCAGTTCGAGAAGGAGCCAGGTAGTTCCTCTCCCTTTTCTAAAGCCATATTGTTTTGTGGATAGCTCACTCTCTAAAAGGTACCCCAGTCTTGCACTTAGGATTTTTTCAAGCAGTCTTGACATACAGGATAGTAGTGAAATTGGACAGAGATCCTTTGAAGTAATAAGAGACGTTGCTACTTTCAGCTTTTTTTTAATCGGAATCTGTATCGCTATTTTCCAGGTGGTCGGATAAGTGCCTTCCATTAGGATAGCATTATACAGGTCGAGCAGACGTAGTTGGAGTGACAAAGCTGAGTTTTTTATCATATTATATGAGATTTTAGGTCACTTATTTTGAAATTGTTCTTTGGTAGGATGACAGTATTATTAATGTTTTCATCGGTGACAGTATTATTAATGTTTTCATCGGTGACAGTATTATTAATGTTTTCATGTGTGAAAATTAGCAATAATATTTGGCGGTTTATTGCCATGAAATGATTTGACCTTTTTCCACGCATCGGCCAGGTTAATGTTTGGATCAATGGAATTCGCGAATTTTTCCCACGAGAGTTTTTCGCTAATTTTATAACCCTTTTGGTAACAGCCGATTCCCTGCGATAGGAGATAATATTCTCCGTCGTAGGGTGTCTTTGAAATTCTCTCCAAGCTCTATTTTTTATCCGGATTTGCCTAAGAATATTTGAGCTCATACAAATGGGTTGATTTGCTCTGCTAGGTTTGCTAGACGGAATGCTGTTGGCTGCTGCCATTCTAATAACTTTGGCAATTTGTGCCGCTTCTCTATTGATATTACTTGAATTTGGAATATCATTAGTTAATTTGAAGGTAGTAATTTTGAATTTTTCCCAATTTGCTTTACTTTCCAAAAACCGACTTAGATGTTTGGTAGTTGTTGTTGCATTATTAATTTTGATCATAATTGGGAAATGATCACTTCCTTCTAGTTCTTGATGTCTACCCCATATGACTTTACTTATAATTTCAGTAGAAACGAAGGTTAGATCTATTGCCGAAAAAGTGTTGGAATTTGATAGGTAAGTGGGTATATTACCATTGAGCATGATAAGGGAGCTATTGTCCATCCAGTTGGTAACTGTTCGGCCTCTGCGATCCCAATACCTACAACCCCAAATGGGACTGTGAGAATTGAAATCTCCTCCAATTATAACTGGACCTGGTAGTTGTTCGGTCAGGTTTTCTAGGGCAGTTTCTGTTAGCTCCCTGTCACATTCAATGTAAATTGATGCTATAGTTATACATGGGGATAGTTGTACTTTTATTGGACAGACTGTGAGGTCAGAACTTAGGTTTATTATTTCGAAAGGGTATGTGTGATGAATTAGAATTGCAGCTCCTCCATGTCTAGTTTCTCTAACAGTGTTAGTAGCAATTAGTTGGTAAGGCCCAAGCCGTGCAGGCTCTTCTAACAAAAAGTTGGTTTCTTGTAGTAAAATTATGGGCGGCCTGTATGTAGAAATTAATATTTGAAGATTGGCGAGGTTATTATATAGCCCCCTGATATTCCATTGAAGGATATTAATGTCCTCCATGTTTGTTGAGGTAGGGTAAATTTATATTTTCAGCTTAATAGGTCATTGGATCGTCCTCCTCGTCCTGGTTAAAATCTCTCAAATTTGAATTTTGAAAGTTTGCTGACTGACCAGCAGTATTCAGCATTTGGTAATTTTGAATATTGTCAAACTTTCCGGTTAAAGCTTGCGCTAATTTTTGTGTGATTTGTTGTGAATTTGGTGTTAATTGTAGTTTGTTATTTTCTTTTGTTTGAATGTTTTGTATATTCGTTATTGTTTTTGTTATTTGCGATTTTTCTGATGTGGTTTGTGTTTGTTGCTTGTTTTATAGTATTTTGTTGTAGGTTTTCATTTGTTTTTTTTTTGTAGTTTCTTTTATTTTATTGTCTGTGTTTTGTTCTTTTGTATTAAAATTGAATGGTGCATTTTGCTTTTCTATTCCTTGTTTATTTGTAGTTATTTTGTTTAGTTGTTGTGTTGTGATGTTTGTATTTGATAATATGTTTCTGAATTGTTGTTGAGTTGGTAAATTATTTTTTGTGTTTATCCCAAAATTTGTGTTTGTATTTGTTTTAGTTGTTTGTGCATATGTTTGCCTTTCATTGATTGTGTTCTGTGTGTAATAAATTTACAGTGCACAGTGGTTTTTTGCTTTAATTTTTAAGAAATCGCGCTGTAATGTAAATTTAGGGCAATCCCTATCATTTGATGCATGCTCATTATTTCTGCAGTTGACACAATATTTTTTAGCACAGGGCGGCGAGTGTGGCTTTGCCTCTGCGCATGTTTCGCATATTTCTATTTCTGATTTGCAATTTTTTTTGTGTGTCCTAAAATTTGACATTTTTTACATTTCATAGGATTAGGTATATATTCCCTAACCTCCAGCCGTTCGAAGCCTACTTGTACAAATTTAGGTGTAGCATATCTGTCAAATGTCAGAATTATTAAGCCTGTCGGTGTGGAATTTCCCTCTACCATACGAGTAATCTTAAAAATTTCGGTCACTCCTTAAAACGCTAACCCTTCAACAATTTCTTCACTTTTTAAATTATTTAAATTTCTAGAAAATATTGTACCTTTTGATTCATTTAATTTATAGTTCAGTTGGGCTTTTATTGGAATGTTTCCCAATTTGTTCGCTTTTATGAAACGTTCTGCGATTTAAGTTGTATCGCATAATAAAAGCAAACTACCATCTCTTAAAAAATTTGATTTCGAATATTTTGTCGAAACTGTATCTACACTTTTTTTTAATATGAATACATTGTATTCTTGTAATTTTTTGCCTTCTTCAGTGGTTTGAATGCAAATGTATTTAGGTGATTCATTTTCAGAATCTGACTGTCGGTAGTAGCGGGTATTCAATATCAAGATTTGAATAGGCTTTCCTCTTTTTTTTACCAGAGGCTCTTTGAGGTCCTGGAGTCTCTTCCAGGACACTGAAATAATTTTGGCCCTTAGGCCACATCATGCCTGCGTCGCAGTTTTAAGTTAACGATTAAAATATAAATGAAGAAAAATAACTGTTTAGTGTAATATTGTATAATATTGTCGGTATTTGTCTATTTTTTATGTGGTACTCTTTTGTGTTGTATTGTATGTTAAATTTTATCTTTCATACCAGTAGTTAATCCTTGTATCTATCAAAAAAATGTGTCCCTAGATTTTCTTTTTGATTCCTTGTTTGTCCTATTTTTGTCCTGTCAGGTCAGCCTTTCGGCTGTCTAGATTTTCTTTTTTTCTTTTTATTTCTTAATTTGCTGGAATTCTTGTTTGATATTTTTGTTCTGTTCCCTGTTTAGTTGTTTGCTTCCTGGATTTTTTCCCTCCAGCCTGGGAGGGCTAGCTGGGTTGTCCTGTCGATTTTTGCCTTTCCTTATTATTTATCCTTTTTCCTATATATTTCTTGAAATCCCTTCTTGTGATATTTATATATATATATTCGTTTGTTTTCTTCTCTTTTATATATATTTATATTTTGTTTTTGTTTAGTTTTTAATTAAAATTTGCGAGACAAATTTTATGTCAGTCTCGTTCAACGCTTACTTGATAAACATATTTATGCTAGTTGCTTGCCTGTAAAAGATATTTCACGAGTCCACCGTCGATTATTTTTGCAACAATTCACTGCACACTTAATTTAAAAAATCTGTCTTTTGAAGTGTATAAACTGTCTCAAACTTCTTAAAAACAAATCACTCTACTAATATAGTCTTGATTTTAATAATACTTTTCACTAATCACTTTAAATAATACGAATGATTTCGACCGAACTAATGATTGCAATTTCAATTTGCCATCTGTCAATCTCAGGCGACAACCCTGCACATCCCTTTTCTCACCGTGCCAGTAAGAAAAATGCTTAAACACGTACAGGAAAGGGCACTTCCTCTAGTTCTATATTCTAAGCCAATAGACAATCTACAACTTCCAACTTGATCCCAGAACTCACTCGCACCGACTGACCAAAACTCTTCGCGCCAATCTCATCCGCTGCCGGCAGCAGTCACTCGCACCCGTATACACTCCCGCTGCTCACATCTGTTTTCACGTCATTCGCACAAATGTTAACTCGGCTTAACCGGTTTCGTCAGATGATTTCACGCCAGATGTTGCAGCTTGGTTTCAATTTATTGCAAATTCACTTGTTAGAATTTTATTTTTTTCGTATTTTATCGCAGTCAGACAGTTTTCAAGTTGAAATTTTGCACATCTTCATGAGTGGCTGTGGATTTCAACTTTCTTATGCCGATAAGTATACCGTTGGGAGGCGGGGTTTAATTTTTGGTGCTGTTATGCAGCTGTTACATTCTTGTCGGAATGTAACTATTTCGACAATTTTAAGCAATTTTTGTGTGGGAGCCGAGGAATTTTTATGCGAATAATTTAATTGATTTAAATTATTTTCTCGGCTCTCCGTACACCAATTTCGGAGCTTGAGGTGTCTTTGGCAAGGAAATTCCATGCTGCCTTCAATTACGCCCTTTGTATGTGCGTAGGTATTTCTTTTTATTCTTTTTGCAGGTGTTTCTAGGTAGGTGGAATATTGGCGGTATTGGATTCGGCTATAAGAGCCGCATCTCAGGGATGCTAATGCGGTCTGGAGCAGAGCCGGGGGTTATTAAAAAGGCATAGCATCCTGAGATTGAACCTAGTGCAGGGATTCAGCTCATACAGCCGAATTCAGCACTATGTCAATGGCTAAAGGACGTTTTCCGCGCGTATATTGATCCAGTGGTCAGGTAATACGGGACCACTGGATGTGCTGCTACATAACGACCATAACAATACGAGAGGCGATATAGTTAAAATGTAATTTTTTTTAAAATATTATTTGCTGTAATCTATAAATTATAATTTACCATCAATAAAATTGAAATAATAAAAGTATTTTAGATATATTACATAAGTTTTGTAATGAAAATACAAATTGCATTTAAAACCCTCTTGAATTGTCTCTTATTTTCTGTTTTTTCGTCACCAATCGGGAATTTTATCCGTTTAGGACACAAATTCTTCTCCAAGGCGCAACTTATTTCATCTATAGATTTAGAAACCATAGACTGGTCTATTGAGTTAAGCATCACATCTCCAATAGTTCTTTGATAAGAACCAGTAGCATAAAAATTTAATACTGCTGCCAGTTTTGAAGAGAGAGGAATTATTGAATTTTTTTTTAACTTGTATCACATCCAAATTCACTTTTTATTTACTCCAATATTTCCAAAAAAGCTTCTTTGGATACGCGGAAAGATCCTTGAAACCAAGAATTATAAAACTGTCATAAAAATGAACTTTTTTGTGCACAAAATATATAAAAATTACTTTTTGTTTGGCGTTATAACGCTGCCGTAAAATCGCCTTTCTTCCCGATAATTTATTACACTATTCTCTTCATTTTCGCTATCTTCCACAAATAAACCAACTCCACTCGAAAAATTCATCATTTTAATTCATAATTAGTATTGTATAAAAATTTAAAAGAGCAAAATTTGTAATGCTGAATATATGTGGAATGTCAGAAAGTTCAAAAAATATTTCGAAAATGATAAAATCGCCTGTCGAACGAAAATGTTGCAACATACCGCCAAAGCGATATTCTCGCTTCGATGATCGCTTTCGAAGTGATGTTATAACATCTTGCCACTGGTTTTGCTACTTGGATTAGAGTAGAGCTGGGCGCTACTCTTTTATAACCCGCGAGTAGAGTAGAGCCGAGCCGAGCCGAGTGGCCTCCTCGAACAGACCCATTATTAACTATTCAGCTTTTTCCTTTATTGGAAATTACTGTGAAGCAAAACAATTTCTTCCAGATTGAATTAATTAAGGTAGATTTTAAGAATTAGTTAGTTAGTTTTTAATTTAGATTTGAATGAAGTAGTCGTGACTTGGTCTTTTTTTTACTTCTCGCCCAAGGAAATCTTATATAGTTGGTAAACATAAAAACAACGTTTGCAAAAATTTATTTTTATGCATTTTATAAATTCTTAAACTGTTGGTGACCAAGGAATGTTGTTTGAAAGAATTTGTAACGCAAACCGTTATCGAAAATTAACAGAAACAAATATTTCAATTAAACAGATAATCTTTCATAAAAGCATTAAACTTAGTACTTATACTGGAAGTTCATTCGCAACAAATACTGGATGTTAATCTGGGCGACATCATACACAATATATTCATTATAAAGTAAGGTACTTTTGATTTTTTCATCTGTGATTGGTTTCCCCAAAGGAACCTCAACGCCATCTTTTCGAAAATAGGAGTCATTTGGATTCGGCTGAGTTTTGCCAACACCCTTGGTACTGTGTTTATCTTTTGGTAATTTTGTGATGTAATCAGCATTTAAACGCTCATACATATCTCCGAGTGCCACCTCAGAAAGCAAGAGGAGACCATTGGAATTTTGAGCACTGGTGAAGCAATAATTTGCTGACTTCGAAACCATATCAGCAAAGTAAATACCCTTACCGAACATGTAACCGGTTACAGGAGCTTCAGGAGGAGCAATTTTGAGGCCATGTGATAAAATACCGGCATAGTTTGTTAAACGGGAACCATGCCATAGTAACTTGCGGTTGTGAAGTTTTTTGAATGGTTTGTACCGGCGAGACTCTCCATTTCGTTCAACTTTGAATATATCTACAACTTCCAAATCATACATACGATGGGTTTCTGCATGCGTATTTTGGACATACTTTTCAAGTAGTGTAAACTCTTCACTGTCTTTCTCAATTGGCACTAATTTGGTTTTGAGTTGCTCGTAATGAGAGTCAATTGGATTGGCGTCAGTAGACTCATCTGCCGCAAGCATATTGTAGGCACATTCAATTTCCATGAGAGAATCAAGCATGTCACTAAGATTTTTAACTTGTTCTGTTGTGTCTAAAAGTGGGGGCTTATCGACACCAAAGCTTTGCGGAATTAGAGTATAAAAGCGGTTTGTAGCATCAATAAATTTTGCATTGCTTCCGCCTTTCTGAATAAGCTCAGAAATTTCAGTGAGAACCTTGTACGCACTTTGAATTTGTTTTTTACTCAGTTTACCCAAAGGCATTTTTTCCATATCCAAATGAAACTCCATCATAACCTTTTTCATTGCATCGACATCAAACATGAGTTTAATCAGCTCTTGAACTTGTATTGGCAGTTGCGATTTCACATCATGCTTTGCCTTTAAGTCGACTTTCTTATCGTCTTCATAAGCAATATCGATTGGATACATTAAGCCAGGCCGCTAAAAGAATAAACAAGCTGAACACTGATATTACGGGGGACATCTCGTAAAAAATACCTTTACAAAGTCGTCAGAACTATTAAAATTGTTTCCTGTTTTTTCAGTGTACAGAACTTGGAATTCATGTATAGCTTGATGGACGGTATTTATCGGTTCAACTTTGTTTCCACCAATAGTAGTTCCAATTCGTCCCCACGATCTAAAAAGCCAGTACCTAAGGAAGAAAAATTAGTTTCTGTTAATACTAAGTACTTTACTGCTTACTGGTTTCGACCATTGCTTTCAAGTATTTGCAACTTGTAGTACTTATTTATATTCCTCTGAACATCAGTAAGACCTAAAACACAAGTATATTTTTTTCCGTTTGAGACATAGATATGAGCACAATGTTCTAAACCAGAATCAGGATCTACAGCTAAGCCGTCTTTTACCTTCAGCGTCAGTGACTTTGGCACAGACTTTGTGTAAATACTCTTTTTAACACTTTTATTCTCTTGAGGGACTCTAGTATTGGGATCCGTACCCCAATCGCATATGCTTTTGCTGTTAATATATGAAATTCCACCTGTGCTGTCGGCTTCTACTGCATCAAGATATTCAAGGGGTACTACATGAATTCCCAAATCTTTAGCTTGCTGCATACGACTACTCATATTTTCTACTTCTTTTGGAGTTGATATAACTGCCATAGTTTGCATCGATATTTTTGAGTTCACTTTACCACCTAGTTTCAAAATTCTTTGTTTTATAATATCGTGATTATTTTTGTGACCAATTATAGCAAACTGCAAATTGTATAATGCTGGCTTCTCCCTCTTCACTTTTGGCCTAATAAGAAAATATTGCTGTATTCTAGAAATATATTAAATTCAATAGGCTTACCCATCCAAATCGTCTTCTTTCTTTATTTTTCCAGTCATTTGCAAAGCTTGTGAACTTGGTGCTACAGCACGAAGAATCCTATTTTGAACCTTTCCATTATATTTCTTAAGAAATGAATATTCTTCTTTAAATTTCTTAGGAATTTTACAAGGGACACGCTTAGGCTCTTTGACTAAATTTGCGCACTTTGTCCATTCCGTGAGGTCTCCAAGGCACAAATACCCCGAGGTGTTGAATACAAATTGGCCATTTTTACAGTTTTGGCATTGTACTAGAGCTCCAAAAGTTAAAATGTCAGCAGCAAGATCTAAAAGCTTTGACTTATCTTCCAATGGTGGGATTTGCTTGTTTTCTTCAAGCAACCTTATAATTTCTTGCTTTTTCATTTGTTTTTCAAGTTGATCCCGATATTTAAAAAATTGTTTTGTTTGTTTTTCGATCATTTCTTCAAGCTTCAAATCTTCGCCTTCATCTTTCGGTTCAAGCTTTGCCTTTTTTACGACAGGTATATCCTCTGCTTTTATATCTCTGCAAAAACATACACAATCAAAAACAAAAAAAATCGCATATTACGGAGGCATTACGTAACAGATTCCTTAACTTTTTGCTGGTCTTCTTTTTTTAAAGAACTAAATCCTGGCAGTTTCGTTCCACTGTCAAACCAACCTACTTCAATACGAACTTGCGCGAAGCAATCAACGTGATGCCATAGAGGTTGACCACCGTATTTCATGCCGACTTCTGTGTCGTATACTACTTTTTTTACTCGCAATTCACCTTTTAATATCTTCAGTTCACAACCGCGGCAAGCTGCACGCCCCGATACAGAATATTCAATACCGAAATCCTTAACAGCTGCTAATTCTTCTTTTGAACGTTTCTGCCCTTTTCCTTTTTTTGGAATGACTACACTGCTTGCAGCTACATCAGCTACAAAAATAAATTTTAAAATAAATTTTTAATTAAAAATAAAACATTTTACCTATCTTTTCACGAAGTTTCTGCTGGTCATCATATCGTAGATTTTGGAAATTACCTACATCCCCTTCTGATTGAGGTCGTTGCTTTTTAAAAAAACAAGTCTCATGAAACCAATTTGGCATTTTTCCATCATGAAACGCCGACTGACAAGTAAATTAAAAATATTTAAGCAACTAAACACGAAGTCATAATATTTATATATATAAATTTAAAAATAAAAGATCTACATAATGGGCGTTCAGAAAAATTTCGTCCACAAAGTTATCGGATATTAAGTTATTGGACAAAATGGAAATTTGTGGGTCAATATCATCCAATACAACTTATATTCTTTAAGGGGTTATACACACTTAGAATTTTAAGAAAATCGATTTTTTTTCGTAATGTATGTATGTATATTGTAACGTAAATGGGGCTCTTCGGGCTCGACGGATTAATTAAGACACTTATTTTCAATCACGAATGTTCACAATTTTATTCAATACACTTAATTAGTTCGTTGCACAATTTTCTTGACAATATTTCTTCACAATATTACGTCTCACTTTAACAATTAGAACTTATCACTTCACTGGTTAAAATACAACTGACTATACGCATTATCACATGTAAACACTTCGCAGTCTAAATCACGACTAAACTACTATTTACACTACACTTAGCTTAATTCTAGAAAGTTCAGTCACTTAGTTCTAGATATTTCCGTTACACATTTTCACCTCACATATTCACCATGGGTTCGAGTAGTCCTTGACTTTCCCCGTTTGGCATTTCCTTTTCTTGATTTCTGGCCACCTGGGATATGCGCATTACACGGTTGATTATTTCCCTTTTCGTGCCCTACCTCACGCACGTTACACTGCCCCCCTATTAGAACTGTTCGTCCCGAACAGCTTTCATCTTCAATGGCTTTTCTGCAGTTGTTCTGTTTGAATAATCCTTCCTTTGCCTTTGTACATCGTGGCAACAGTTCCTCAGATCTCAACTGCTTCTCTAATTGTCCACCAGATTTCTCTTCTTCAAACTAAGAACTAAGGTCACTTATCTCGAATTCCTTCATGTTGGTCCTCCCTTCGCGCTTTGATTGCATATTTGCACACTTCTCTTCTAGCTGGCTAATATGTTGCTGATTGCATTCTTCCGCCTCCTTTAATTTCTGTCGTAGTTGAATAATCTCATCTTCTCCAGCATGAACCGTTGGCATTTTAGTTTCCTCGCTAACGTCGCATTTTTAACTACTACCTCCTTAGTCGTTTCAGGATCGTCTTTTAGTGACGTTTCCAGCGCGTCCTCTAAATCTTGTAATTCTTCATCAATAGTCGGTAGTTCTCGCTTTCCTTGGCTCGATGTCGCCAACACAGTCAGTCTTTGTACAGAATCAATCTTCTCCTCTGGTGATGCATTCCCATGTTTCAAATGTCCAAATTAGTTTTGTACTCGGCATTTCTGGCAAGATCTTGACTCGCTTTCACTTTGTAACATTTCTTTCTTCATTCGCTGCTCTTCGTTAGTCCTTCGCCATCGATGTCTTCTCAAAACACATCCATCGTTTTGGGCAACTTCTATTGGACTGTACATCTCTGACAAGTGATCAAATGTCTTCCTTCTGCAATCGCTTTGCAGGTGACCTTCTTTACCGCAGGACCAGCATCTGTACTTGCGACGGGGCACTTTAGCTTCGTGTTCCGATCGGTATCTCTCTTCAATCCAAATTCTTCTTGTGCCCTTCTGCTGCACTTTGCACAACCACTCTTCTTCGTGTCATATTCCCGAAGGGTTGATTTTGCTTCCTGCAATATCGTCGGAGATGACCTTCCTGGCCACATGTCCAGCATCTTGGACGGCCGCGGTTGACCTGGGTATTGAGTCGGTAACAAATATTTTTTATTTCGGTTTCTTCTGTCTCGTACATAGGTTTTCTAGAGGCTTGTTTTGCTGCCTCCCAAACCAGAGCGTAAGGCAAAACCTCAGCGTTTGTGTTCCTTCCAGCCATTCGTACTGCCTGTTGTAGGCCACGATCTGCAAGTGAATCAATAAAAGCTTCTCTGGCTACCTCATTGACATAACCTTGGCTAAACGTGGGATAAGCCAAATGTGTCAGCCTTTCTATGTCCGCACATAACTGCTGCAACGTCTCTCCATGCTTCTGTATTCGGCTCCGTAGCTGTAGACGGTATACCTCTTGCATGTGCTGGTTTCCATATCGCAATTCTAAGGCTTGTATTAGAGATGAATAATTATACTTTTGTTCTGCCGGTATAGTCTGTAGCAGTTCTGCTGCTGCGCCTCTAAGTGCCAAAATTAAAGCTGTAGCTTTTTCCTCGTCAGTACAAAAGTTCATTGCCGCTGCTGTCTCGAACTTAAGTATGTATGTTTGCCAAAGCGTTTGGCCGTCAAATGTTGGAGGATGAAGTCTTTTATTTACGGTTACGTCGTTAGATAAAACTCCTAATTGCTTTTTCTTGACGCTCTTCAGCTCATTCTTTATTGCTTCTATGTCACCTTTAAATTGTTTAATAGTCATTTGTCCAGAAATTTCTACTTCTTCCAATCTCTTTTCTATATCTGGCTTTAACCCTCCCATTTTGTTTTCCACTTGACTTTCCAGACCTTGAAACTGTTTCTGCATAGAAATTTCCATTTCCGCTTTCACTTCTTCAACAGAGACCTTAAGTTCCGCTACTATTGATGACTTCAACTCAGCCGTAGACAATTTCTGTTCTTCAATTGTCGCTTTCTATTCGCTTACGGACCCTTCCAATGATGATTTCAACTCTGCTGTTGATGATTTCTGTTCGTCCATCGATGCTTTTAATTCGGCTGTCGACGATTTCTGTTCAGCCATTGAAGCTTTCTGTTCGTCCATTGATGCTTTTAATTCGGCCGTCGACGATTTCTGTTCAGCCATTGATGCTTTCTGTTCGTCCATCGATGCTTTTAATTCTTCCTTGGAATATTTCATCTCACACATCAGAGCATTGAGTAGATCAATCATACTTGGAGTATTTGCTTCTTCTTCTTCTTCTGGCCCGTCTTCAAAGACAAAGGCCTCTGGATCCTTTCCTTCCTTTTCCATAGCTTTTTGTAGTAATGCCACCAGGGCACATTTATTTCCAACTGTAGGCAGGGAACGTTTATTTAATTCTCCCTTCAAATCTTGAACACGTAAGTCCGTTAATTTGCGACCCATATTTAGATTGGTAACACTTTTTTTTTAAGATCACTTCTTAGTCTTTCTTAATTAATCCGACTTCTGACACCAATTGTAACATAAATGGGGCTCTTCGGGCTCGACTGATTAATTAAGACACTTATTTTCAATCACGAATGTTCACAATTTTATTCAATTCACTTAATTAGTTTGGTGCACAATTTTCTTGTCAATATTTCTTCACAACATTACGTTTCACTTTAACAATTAGAACTTATCACTTCACTGGTTAAAATACAACTGACTATACGCATTATCACATGTAACCACTTCGCAGTCTAAATCACGACTAAACTACCTGAGCTACTGCTCAGCCCTATTTACACTACTTAGCTTAATTCTAGAAAGTTCAGTCACTTTGTTCTAGATATTTCCGTTACACATTTTCACCTCACATATGGGTTCGAGTCGTCCTTGACTTTCCTTTTCTTGATTTCTGGCCACCTGGGACATGCGCATTACACGGTTGACTATTTCCCTTTTCGTGGCCTACCTCGTGCACGTTACAATATATTTAAGTAAAAACTATATATATTTAAGTCAATCCGGCGAATATTCTCGAAGTTACACGAACATTTATATACGTAAAGTGCTTATATGTAAAGAGCTTTTGAAACTTTAAACGCGTTTTCTTTTTTAAAAACTGTGTTTTTAAAGTCTGTGAGCAAGATTTCTCGGAAATGGCTAAACCGATCAGTCTCAAATTTTAACACAAGCTTTTTAAGTATATTTTGTAATGTGTGGGCGAAATGTGCAACGTGAAGTTGTCGCAAGATGTCCAAGTGGCACGCTTAGCTAAAATAGATGTTGACATAAGTTAACCAATAGATGGCACAGGTGATTTTTCCTGGGCTCACATTACAGCACAGGTCTCTCTCTCAAGGCCTGTAACTCTAGCGTCCGATGAGAGAGGAGCTGAAGACAGTGACACAGGATCTACCAGAACTCATCGATGGCATAAGATCAAACCAGAATCTGGCGCTGGCACGCTGCCGTAGCAGTTCCCGGTATCTCTTCATTCCCTAATGAGAGGAAGGATACGGTCACTTCCACTTCGAGCAGAGAGTCAGATCTTTCCCCTCCAAGCTCTAATGAGAAGCTGGAGAATTCAGATCTTCCTCACTGTTTGATACAGCAACGTGTGGCACGACCACGACCCTGAGATTAAGTCTCATGCTCTACCGACTGAGCCGGGCATTCCTGTCTTAGACGACGGACGGACGGGCTAACAATAAAATTCGGACGGACTACGAGTGGACGGACGGATGAATAAAATTGGACTGTCTAAAATTGGACAACTTTCACTGCCGGACGTCTTTGCCGTGAAAGGTTCCAATGGACTTGTCTTGCATATCTTCGAGCTGAAACATGCTCTGTCCCACGCGCTTGATGATTCTGGCCTTATTAAACTTGTTGGACAGCTGATACTTTTCTGCATGTCGCTTGTGAGCGCGCTGAAGGTGGTTTGATATGCGGAAGCGAACTAGCAGGAGGCGGTCTCCACTGGGTAAGACTGCTACCTCGCCAGATTTCAACTGCTCAAGCTGTCGAAGTACTGGGTAGGCCGAACCGGGTTGCACCATGTGTTGGCCGAAGAGAGCATAATATGGATCAATACCAATAGACTGGTGCACTGAGGTGCGCAGAGCGCTCCCAATAGCGGGGAGGTGTAGGTCCCATGCCGTGTGGTCCTCTGTGAAGTAAGCGCGGATGGCTGACAAAATAGACCTGTGCATTCGTTCCGAGGCATTAAGGTGCGGAGAGTATTTGGCAGTCTTCACTTGCTTAATGCTATAGTTGTTATGGTCGCCTTTACTGGGTGAAATTTGAATTCAGCTATACGAGCCGAATCCCTTATATTTGATTAAGCCAACGGGGTTATGCTTATCTTCTCACCTACATTGGGACATCCTAACCCGACTTTCCAGGCACCCCACAATACTTACCCGCATTTCAGGGCACTAGATCCGGCTCCTATAGCCGAATCCAAGAGCATACACACTTTCACCTGCAAAAACACCTGAAATAATAAAAACCTGAAAAGGGATAAACATTTTATATACGCGCATAAAATTCGGCATTCGGTAGAGCCTAAAATTCCTTTCTCAAAAGAAACCTGAAAAGTTAAAACCTGTGTGCGGAGAGCTGAAGAAGATAATTTAATTCAATTAAATTGCCTTCAGATAATTTCTCAACTCCTGCACACAAATTCACTAAAACTCGCTAAAAGATACATTGCAATAGAAATTGCAACTGTTCACATAACAGCACACACTCAAGCCCCGCCTATAAACGGTAAAAATAATGAGGCAAGAGACAAAAATCCTCAGCCGCCTGTAAAAGAAAGAAAAATTACAGCCAAAATTGGCCCGGCTGCAAAAATAATTCTGAAAATCGAATTATTTTCAAGTCAAAGCAGCAAATTGCAACCAAATTTGCAATGAAAAATGAACATCTGGCATGAAGTGGCCTGATGACACCGTTGGACGGCAGACAGTGCATGAAAGGTTGGATGTCGGCAGCGGTATGCGAAGTTGGTGTGCGTGATCTGTGTGGACAGAAAGGAACTTGAGGCAGACAGTTCAGGGAGTTGAATTTTAGCTGTGGAGTACGTCGGGTGAGCTGGATAAGAAATCCGTGGCGTGAAAACATTGAAGAAAGTTTTTGGGAGTTTTTGCTTGAGATCGTGGCGTTTTTTTTTTAGTGGTGCTCTTAAGATTAATAATAAGGAGTTGAATTTTAGCTGTGGAGTACGTCGGGTGAGCTGGCTAAGAAATCCGTGGCGTGAAAACATTGAAGAAAGTTTTTGGGAGTTTTTGCTTGAGATCGTGGCGTTTTTTTTAGTGGTGCTCTTAAGATTAATAATAAGGAGTTGAATTTTAGCTGTGGAGTACGTCGGGTGAGCTGGCTAAGAAATCCGTGGCGTGAAAACATTGAAGAAAGTTTTTGGGAGTTTTTGCTTGAGATCGTGGCGTTTTTTTTTAGTGGTGCTCTTAAGATTAATAATAAGGAGTTGAATTTTAGCTGTGGAGTACGTCGGGTGAGCTGGCTAAGAAATCCGTGGCGTGAAAACATTGAAGAAAGTTTTTGGGAGTTTTTGCTTGAGATCGTGGCGTTTTTTTTAGTGGTGCTCTTAAGATTAATAATAAGGAGTTGAATTTTAGCTGTGGAGTACGTCGGGTGAGCTGGCTAAGAAATCCGTGGCGTGAAAACATTGAAGAAAGTTTTTGGGAGTTTTTGCTTGAGATCGTGGCTTTTTTTTTAGTGGTGCTCTTAAGATTAATAATATGGAGTTGAGTTTTTTTTTTTTTTTTTTTTTTTTTTTTTTTTTTTTTTTTTTTTGCTGGATATCGTGACATTGTTTGGATTTAAGATGTGGAATAATAAAAATCAATGAGTTCGAGCTGAACTACGGATGATTAAGCGCGTGTTACGATCAGGGCGGCAGTTTTGTAATAAAATAAGAAATAATGTGAACGTTTACTAGTTTCGGATGTAATACAACAACAAAAGAAGGAAAAGAAAGATTTGTGAATAATTAGAAAATTGAACGGGAAGAATTTTGGAGACTTCAGTGAAAAGCATAGATAAGAATTAGATAAATCGTAACAATCTTTAGTGATAAAGTGAGTGGGAACGAATTTACGGCCTTTGTTTACTCGCCGATATAAGCTAACAATCTCCGTAAAGCGAAATCAAGAAGGGACAATTTTTCCTTTTGTTGTGATGTTGCTCAAGTGTGGTTGATCTTAATAAACCTAATAAAAGTATAATTTTACCTGTTTGCGTTGGAGCGCACAACAAATATTATTACGAGATTAAAATGAGGAAACAAAAAGGGACAACAGGCAGGTCAACGTGGCTGGATTTCGAAGGAATATAAAATTTAGCACCTGATCGGCAGTCCAGGAAGAGGAGATAAAAATGGAATTCTTTGGTGAGTCCGTTCCATGACGGTATTTTATTTTTAAATGAAAAACATAATGAATTTCTTATAAAGTGTGGTGGAGTGCAGTATTATTGTTAAATCACTCGAATTACAGCAAATCAAGGAAATGTATTAATAAATCCGAGTGTTCGGGTTTTTTTGTTTTTTTTTCTTTCTTTCTTTCAACCTCGATTTTCTGCGCAGAATAAATAAAAACTTTACATTTTCCACTAGAAACTTCGACAGTAAAAACGTTATACATATTAGTGCGCTTTATTAAACAGTATACTATAGTTAACTTCTACAAGGGACGGAATTCGATATAAAATATTTCCTTTTCGCGTATAAAACTTTGATGTGGATATAACCCTTGGAAAGGCCCAAGAAAAACATTCGTTGCGAGAAAATTAACTATAAGTGTGGTAAAATACAACGTGATGATAATAAAATTCAAAATATATATATATGCATACGACCAACAAAACAAAACTATTAACGTTTTTTTTTCTTTCAATAAATGCAACAGATGAAATATCTTAACGGCCATAATCGGTGGTAAAAAGTCAATTGGCTTAATTTGAACATTTGGAGTGCACACTGAAATCTTGAGAAGGGTTGGTCTCGTTAGTCGCGCGGTAAATGGAGGTTGCTTTTTGAAAGCAACATGTTCATGACTTTCGTTAGTACATCTCACGTTGCGGTGTTTTGATCTTAAATCACGTTATATATTTGCGGACAGTGTGAAAGACTTTAAATAGAAGTGTTTAGTTAAATAATGTGCTATCCAAGAGTAAAAGTGCGCATCTTATTTTTTTTGCTAAATCGCAGGAAGTTAGCTGGAGTAAATGAAGCATCTGAATTACTACCGCCGGAAATACCAAACCCAAAATTTGTTAGATTATCTTGGCAGGAAATTTAATTTGGAAATTTTACGTACTAATATAATTATTGCTTTAAATGAAAGTTATTGTGATAATGATAATCTTATTAAGTTGAAAAATAGAGATGGAATTGCTGTAATACCACCTATGAGTTGGGATGGAGATCTTGAAGACTGTAGACGGTTCTCGTGGGTAGCGCGGAAGTTAAGTTTATTTTTACAAAGCAAAAAGGAACCTCAATGTAATTTTCGCGTGAGAAGTGTTTTAAAGAAATATATTAGTCATAACTCGGATATTGTCGGTGATGACAGAATAATGATGTTTGTGTCTTACGGATAACATGTTTTTTTCTTTGGTGATAAATTAGAGTTCTCAGTTCCGATTGAAATCCTGAGAGTTGTAGACGATAAAAAAGGGATTTGAATTGTGCCGTCTCTATAGAACTAGTGCGATTTCGATTGAGGAGTTGCATCGGTCAGCATCGGGCCATTTACAATGTTTGGATCCCGTCCAAATCTTTGCACGGTAGATCGAATTAATTAGATCTCACTGATTATACCAAACACCTGATAATCTGCGACAAGAAATTCTCACGCCAAAAGCGACAGATCATATATATGATTTAGCAGGCTCAGTGGTTTTTATTTAGAGTTTAGGAATGCAGCAAACGATCTCCATAAAAAGGCATCTAAGACATTACAAAGGTAACTTGGACTGCACCAACCCCTCCCGGAACTAGAATTTTTTGGTAAAGAAATTATGGTATGCGGTACACGTAAGTCTTTTTTATATTATGCATGCAGAAATATATTTCATTAAGGAAGTCGATCTTTGAAAATCGCTCGGTTCGGCAGTGGCTGATAAGCCCAGTTTTCGGACGGATTTATTTTATTCATTAATAATTGATGGTAATCTTGAAAACTTTGCTAAACTATAAACAAAAAAATGAGTTTATTGTGTTCCAAAACTAAAGTGCAATGCTGAGGAATATGTGGAAAGTTTAAGGAAAAACTTTGAGCAAAATTTGGAATATAACGAAACGTGAATTAAAGGGACAAATGTGTGAAAACAAAATTATAAAATATAGAAAGTGACAGATAAAGGAAACAGATAAATAGATAGAAGTAAATTATAACGACTTGAACTGGAAATGATAACGTTAATTAAAGGAACAAATGCGTGAAAACAAAATTATAAAATATAGAAAGTGACAGATAAATAGATAGAAGTAAATTATAACGACTTGAACTGGAAATGATAACGTTAATTAAAGGAACAAATGTGTGAAAACAAAATTATAAAATATAGAAAGTGACAGATAAAGGAAACAGATAAATAGATAGAAGTAAATTATAACGACTTGAACTGGAAATGATAACGTTAATTAAAGGAACAAATGTGTGAAAACAAAATTATAAAATATAGAAAGTGACAGATAAAGGAAACAGATAAATAGATAGAAGTAAATTATACCGACTTGAACTGGAAATGATAACGTTAATTAAAGGAACAAATGTGTGAAAACAAAATCTTAAAATATAGAAAGGGATAGATAAAGATATTTATGAATTTCCTAACTTTGTTAGAATAAGAGAAACGAAGCTTTAAAGTAGTATCGTAAAATAACGTGCAAATAGTTTTAAAGGAATATGTAAAGAATAGAGAGCGAATGGTTTTATGTTTTTTTGCCTAATACCGTACTACTAAACTTTATCAGGTTTACAGCATTTGTTCTAATATGCAATAAGTTTTTTGGATTATTAATACGTGAGATATAGTCTTATTAAGAGTTTGCAGCTAAGACTGTTTTAGAATTTTTTCTTGTGAAGCTTTTTTTTTTAAATGTATTAAGATTTATACAGGCAGTAAATTACACGACTAGGTACTTAAATATATTTTCTTAACAGAATTTTGTATCGAACCGAAATTTTTTTAAAATAAAATATTTACGAATTTCCTAACTTTGTTAGAATATCAGATAAGCAGGAAAAAAAATGCGCATTTTTCTTCGTTCATTTAGTTAAGATAGTTTTTACCTAAGAAAAACAAAGGTTCAATTCGCAATTGTTGTACAACTTAGAGTACTTAGTCAGAGCAGTAGATAGGCACATAGGATAAGGGGCAGAATTGTTTTTTTTCTTGTTGTCGACCGAGCCTCATTGCAGAGAGGTTAATAGACCCTGGCCTTCAGCCAGTTGGCCGTATGCCCTCCACTGGAGGGAGTAATTCCGTTTTTAAAAAAAAAAACAAAATTTTTTTTTGAAATTAAATAAACATTTTTTTTAAATGAACGTTAATTAGGTCGTCTTCCTTTCTCTCTCTCTCCTCGTCGTCCTTCCTTAGGGCGGTCATGACAGCGCTACGTCGATGGGCGGGGTCCTCGCAATGAGGTGAGAGGCCCTCTTTCTTTTCAGGTTTCGGAACTAGGGCATCTAGAAGACGTTGGCCCCCTAGATGCATAGGGTGGTCGGGGCATGGGCCATGCAAGGGGAGTCATGTCACCAGACTCCCCCAACGAGATCCGGTAAGTCGAGCAACGCCTGCTCGTATCCTCTTCCTCCTGTTTTGTTCCCTTTTTTCTCTTCCTTTCTTCTTTTTTTTTTCCTTTTTCTTTTGAACTTAAAAATCCTCCTCTTTCAAAATTTCCGTCAAATTTTTTTTTACTTTTTCAGAATTTCCGCGGGTTTCCTTTTCTTTAATTTTTTTTTTTTTTCTCCTCCCTTTTTTGTTCGCGATACATTTCTTCGAAATCATTTTTTTTTTTTTCGGTTTGTCTCACCCTTCACATCCTCGGCATTATTTTCTTGCTTTTGTTGCGCGACCGCGGGCGGAGATGGCATCCCCTTTTGAACCCCCCCTCTCTATCGCAATGCTAGCGATACCAGCATGCCATCATCCATCTCTGCCCAAGCATTTGCTGACAGATGAATGTCCAGCGGAGGCCGTGATCCTGGCTGACATCAACTGATCAACTGACTTTCAGTTGATGTCATCTAGAGTCATGGCCTGCCTTGGGCAATCATCCAGCAGCAGTGTCGGTCCAAGCGCGCAACATAGTCAGCCAGCAGCTTCTGGAATTTCTTGGAGACGAACTGCCTGCCATTGTCAGAGCAAATGGTTTCGGGGACTCCGAAGACAGACAGGACATCTTTCTCCAAGAAAGCACTGACTAGGTCTGCTTGTTCCGCACGCATGGGTTTTATCAATACGAACTTGGTAAAGCCGTCTAACACGACGAAAATTACCGTATTGCCTCGCTTCGTAAAAAGTCGATGTATAAAAACTGAAATGGACGATGTGCCTCTAGAGGCTTACCCATGGGTGGTCGTAAGATGGTATTAAGCGATTTGGTTTCTTTACATATTTGACAGTTAGATACATAGCGCGTACGTGTGTGACCTTGTTGGGAAAATAATATTTTTCACGGAGTCGAGAGACGCGATTGGGGATATTCCAGACGTTCAGCAAGTCCAATAAGACGATGGCAGATACTATACGATGGCGATAATAATAGGCTCGATGTAGATGAGTTCATTTTCCGAGTGGAGACTCTGATAAGAAATACACTGGAGGGAGATTTCCGTCTACTAGTAAGCAACTTGCATGCGCTGCTAGGAGGGAGATTCAGCAATTGGTTTTGGACTTTACGACGCCAGAACCAATCTCCGGATTAGGGTGAACACACCAATGACGTAGACATCCGACGAAGGATGCTCAACCGGCGACAGAGATCCATTGAGCCGGTCGCCTCATACTGTAAGGACATGATGCATCTACGCAACCAGCTCCGTGTACCCATGACGGAGATGGAGTTCGTCGAGAATGTTCGAACTAATCTGCAGCCCTCCATTCAGGATCAAATATGTCTGCACCGCACCACCTCTATAGCTCAGCTGCGAGCCCTCGTCATGGAAGTTCAGGCGACATTCGTTCACAGATGCCAACAACATACAACAGGCACAGAGTTGACGAATACTACTTGCCGGAACCAACTACGGACTATACGGATGAACCTGCCGAATTGCAACCAGAGGATTGTCTAGCTGCCATTGATTCAGCTCAACGACCGACGCCTATCTGCTGGAATTGTGACCAGCCAGGGCATTATTATACCAACTGCGACAAAGAGCCACAAGGTTACTTCTGTTTCGGATGTGGGCAGAAGGGAACCGTGAAGCCAAGATGCCCAAACTGTAGTCAGAAAAACTACCGTCGGGTCGAGGGCAACAACAACAGTCCTCGACCAGCAGCGTTCCAAAGGAGGCCGACAGAGCAGAGGGACCAGGGACCACGGCCGAACCCTGCAGCACAATTCTCGACGAGGCAGCTACCGTCCACATCTCAGCAGATATAATCAGCTTTGTACATGAGAGGCCTAGCCCTAACTTGAAGCAAACCTCAGACTGGTCAACAACTCCAGTACCGTCGCTACTCCTTCACTTGCCATCGGAGGACAACTTGACACCGCCGAATGTGACCCCGTTTAGTTTAATGGACCAGTTAATGGAAGGATCTCATACCAGTATTGAAATGCCTGCACCACTAACTCCTGTTTGCCTGACTACACCTAGTACATCGTCACCTTACACCGAGAATAAGTCAATAAATATTTTACAGCGACAACCTAGATCAGCCGCAGCTCAGTCAGTGCCGTGCATTGGCTCTCTGAAGCCATACCAACGGCTGTGTCCTCTTCTGATGATGACCAAAGTCCACTTAGCTGAGTCTCTTCGGAGGTGATGACGCTGTAAAGACATACACTGACGGAGGAGGGTAAGCACATATACCAAGGGCCAGTATTGTACGACAGGAATCGCGATTCTCGTCCTGGTCGGGGCTCACGCGTCTCTCATTAAGACGACGTGCTTGCCTTGGTGAGACCTCTACTGAGGTCAGACTCTGATTTCCCTGGCTGCTCTCTCATAAGGAGTATGTCCGAGGGATCTTAGTCCTGACGAGCCGAGACGGCGAACCAGCTGCGTTATTCTGACCGGCCGTTACCGGTGATACGGTTGTACACCATTGACCCCTTTTTATATATATCTCGTCAGTTCAGCACCGAGCCTTCATTAATTTTACCGGCGTAAAGCCTGTGTTTACGTCTCATCTAAACGCATGTTTCATGCTCCTCAAATTTCCCAGCCTAACATTTTTCTTCGCCAAGCGATGCATCCACCTGTTATTTCGTTGCCCTTCATAGCGTATTCCACGATTGGAATTGTGGAATGTGAGCACTCCATACTGGAGATACTAGAGGCGGTCTAGTTCAATTAGTGGAACATTAGATGTCCTACCGCCTCAACGTTCCACTCCTAACCACTCCTTAAGAGACCTTTTGGTAAGGTTTGGCTAATGGGCCTATCAACATTCTCTTTTCGTTTTACCTTCTCTGCCCCAAGTGCTTCCTTTGTCTTAACGACCAGTGAACTATCCTGGTGAGACTACTCATAACCATCCAAGAGATGTTGTCCTTAACGGACCGTGCCTAGCCGCCCTCTTCCCTTTTTTCGCCGGTTCATCACAGGATTTCTCTAATCTTAATGACCGTCTAGCTCAGAGAGAGCATGAGACTGGGAATGGGTCGTGCCACACATTGGGCGCCTGACAAAGTTACGGGAGGGTGCCTAGAGTCACCTACGTTTCTCTCATTAGGAGCACGAAAGGGACTCAGGCTCACTCTCGCTAGGGGAGCCAGGTAATCAAGTGTAAGCGACCTTTCTCAGCCTCCTCTGCCGTCGGAAGCTCAGCAGCCGACGCTGCCCTGTTATTGTCGCTACAGATTTCTCTACTTAGTGGTCTAGGATCTAGGATCGTGGACTCGGCTAAGCTAAGACCCAGAGACATATATATTTATTCACCTAAAAAGAGCTGTAAACATACTTACGTGCATAAAAATGGCATGATTAGGCGAGGCATGGAATTCCCATTTCAGTGACACCTTAAGCATTAAAATCGGTGTGCCGAGAGCTGAGGAAAATAATTTAATTAAATTGAATTTTTTCATAAAATTCCTAAGCTCCCGCATCTAAAATTTGTTTAAAGTGTCTAAAAGTTGCATTTCACCACAACAGCACCGTCAATCAAACCCCGCCTCCCAACGGTAGATATAGCGACGCCAACAATTTAAAATCCTCAGCCGCCCACTGAAAATGTATAAAAATTCAACCAAAAACGGTCGGGTCGCAACAAAAATGCTAAAAATAGAATTCAAAGCAAATCCAAGCCAGCAAAATTGCAATAAAATGCAATTTAACTTGAACATCTGGCGAGACAGAAACCGGTTGTGCCGCTATAAACTGAAAAGTCGGGCGAATGGAGAAGGTGCGCTGCTTGAGTAGGTTAGCCGGCAACAAGAATTATAGCGAGATGAGTTAGTCAAGTTGGAACGTGACTGTTGAGTAGGTCGGTTGAGTTTGCTTTAAAACAAAAGAATTCATGGCGCGCTGAGAAAGTTTGATTTTAGCTGAAGAGTTGGGTGCGGAGTCTATTCTGACGCGGAAAAATTTATTTATTTAAGCTTTACGCAAGCTATTACATAAAAAAAAAACAAAATCAAGATCAAGTTTAAACAGGATAACGCTATGGGAGATCTTGTCAAAGGCTTTACTAAAATCGGTGGCGATAACATCAACATCTTTACTGTTTTCCAGGGCACATAGTGTTTTGGATACGAATTCGGTAAGGTTGGTGGTTGTAGATCTTCCTTTGAGGAAGCCATGCTGGGAGAGTGAGAAGATAGACTTACAGTGGAAGAACATGGAATCATAGACCAATTTTTCGAATAGTTTAGGTATGGATGATAATTTAACAATGGGTCTGTAGTTGCAGCCTTTTTTGAATATGGGAATAATATAAGAGTTCTTCCATAATTGAGGGAAAACCCCTTGAATGACCGAGAGGCGGAAAAGCATAGTAAGGGGTTGAACTAGATGCATGGCACACTTTTTCAGAACTATGGCCGGAATGCCGTCAGGACCGGGGTGAAAGTCATCCGCAAACCCGTTAATACTGGCGGCGATTTCTTCGGGGTCAGGGTCGAAAGACGTAAACGACGTTTGAGTGCATTTGTCCAAGAATGAAAAGTAGGTAAGGTCAGGTTGGAGCGAATTGTCGCTGAAAGATTTACTGAAGAAGTGTGCAAAGAGTTTGGCGATAACCTGAGGATCAGATGAAGAGGTATTCTCGAGCTTTAGGGTGGAAGGGTAACCATTGGATTTCTTCTTAGAATTAATAAAGCTATAAAAACACTTGGGGTCCGATATGAGGCTTGTTTCCATCCGTTGGAGGTACTCATGGTAGAGGGTATCAAAACGTTCAGAAAAAGAGGTGTAAGCAGACAAGTAGGAAGAATAGTCAGACTCAGTCTGGGTCAGAAGAAAAGTTTGCCAACGTTTATTTGCCCTGTTGCGGAGAGAGCGTAATTCTTTGTCGTACCAAACGGGGGATGAGGAGCAGTTTTTACGAGGAAGAAGAATTAAACGCCTCTACAGCAACGTCTATTGGAAGATGTTGAGGGATATTGGCAATGTTGGAGTTAAGGAGCAAGTGATTTAATTTTTCAAAGTCGCCTTTACGAAAATTGAAGGAAAGAGAAGACGCGGAGCTTGAAAGGGCGTGAGGGTGTTCGTAGGAGAAAACGAGGAACAGGGGAGGATGGTGACGATCGAGGGAGGAGAGGAGATGTTCGCTTTCCGTGACAGCCGAGTTAACTGGGTCTGAGGAAATGATTAAGTCTAATTGTCTGTCCAGAAAGTTCCTGACTCCACTAACTTGAAAGAGACCAGAAACAGAGAGCTGATCGGTAAAAAAGGCTTCTTTGGCGGAAGAGGCGTTCAGGGGGACAAAGTGTGAACAGTCCTCAGACAATGACCATTGAATACGGGGGAGGTTAAAGTCACCCAGTACAATGAATTCATAGGAGGCGTTAGCGTTCTCAGGCATGGTGTCTAACGTTTCAATTACGGGCTCGTAGGCTTCTAGAGGTTGAGAGGGACGAATATAACAACAAAGAATATACAGAATACACTTATTCACACACAAATTCAGATATTGAAGAGTCGGAGGTCTTAAACCGGGCGGCATCATAACGGTTGTGAGCAGCTGTGAGAACCCCACGGCCTGGTGGGTCATTGTTGCCTACACAACCGTCAACACGGAAAATGGTATAGTTTGGAGGGAATAGTTCGTTGTCGAGAATTCCTGGTATTAGATTGGTTTCAGTTAAGGCAAAGATATCGTGCGGGAATTTGTGGGAGTTTAGGAAAACATTGGATGTTTCTGTGCGAAGTCCTCTGACGTTATGGTAATAGACTGACAAGCTGCTGGGGAGAGGTACTTGATCGGAGACCGCAGGTGCATTAGGGGGGAGGTCAGAAATAGAGAAAGCGGGGGGTTAGGAGCGAAAGTAGTTTAAGGAATCGTTGCGACTTTTTTGGAGATGGGAAATGCGGCGATAACTGACGTACGCAGCATAGGTGGATAGATCTTCTGAAACCTTATGGGAAGGGATATTGAATGATTCGTGGTACTTAGTGAAAAGTTGATGTAAGACTGTTGGGTCTGTGGGCAGGCCTTCTTGATGCATACTTAACATGACGTTGGTGCTGGTTTTACCATCAATACAGACGGAATTCGGTTTGTCGTGCAGATAGGCAAGAAATAGACGTACGTTTTCATAAATGCGACGGTCCCGAAAACGGGACAAGAGGTGTCGTCCATCGTTGGAATCCGCAGAGCGCAAAGTCAATTTAACTGTAGGTGGGATTAGGGGATCGATAAATGAGTTATGTTCGGATGCAGAAGTTTTGGTTAGCGGAAGGGGCGGGTTAGCGAAGGTAGAAGAAGTTGGAGATGGGGCGATAGTGAAAGAAGATGATGACTTGCAATTAGGTAGGCATGCGGAGGAAGTAGCGGGTGCGAGGTTAGGTGTATACAGAGGAGGGGTGGGACAGACGGAAATCGAAGTAGAGGTGGTGGGGTGGTCGGAAGATGATGGCTTGTGGCGAGGTGGGCACTCGGAAGAAGTTGGGAGTGCGTGGTTGGGTGGATGCGCTGGATATACAGAATTCGAAAAAGTGGTGATAGGGTTGTCGGCTGGGATGGATGTGTTCGAGGGCTTTGCTGTAAGTGGATCAGAGGGGTTAAGGGTGTGAGAATAAATAAAGTTAGGATACTTGATTCGGGTACTTAGTTTAAAGTCTGGAAATGTATTGAATTGCCAATTGTATTGAATTGGCAATTGGAGTTTGGACAACTAGGTTTAGGGCTAAAGGTAAGAGGTGCGGAAGAGTGATGAGAGATTATGTTGTTACTAGTGCTAATGTTCTTACGATTAGGCTGAATACTAAATTTAGGTATGGGAGAAGGACGTTTGGAATTACCTTTGGGATAGTTAGTAGGATTTGGTTTATTAGTATTTAATTTAGGGTTAGATGCAGAGGGCTTAGGGTTAAACTTAACATACTTCCTAGTCCACTTGAATATTTCGATAGTCCCGAGAGTGAAGATTTTGCTGGTTACTGATACTTGTTCGGGATGGAGATCTTGAAGTTGCTGAATTTCCTTGCGTCCAAGGGTAACTTCAGGCAGCTAACGGGGATGAATGCAAAATTCCGGGAAAAAAACCTATGTACCCAGGAAACGGTGGCGTTGTGAGGGGCAGAATCAAACTTCGGAAAAATCGTGAGTGAGGTTAAGTTTTTGCTTTTCGCGAGTGTTATCGGGAAAATGGTGTTCTTTTAGAGCAACCTCAAGTGGGCAAATCTTAAGACCAAGGTGTTGGAACAGGGATGAAAGCCTAAGCCACTGAAGTGGGCAGGGCGGAAGAAAAATAGGAAAAAAAACCGAAGGAGTCCTCAACCAAAATTTTCTGAGCGAAACAACTCGTACAGAATTTTAACATCAGAACTGCGTGTGAGTCCAGGAAACGTGTGTAATCCAGGAAACGTAATCATAAATTGAAATTTGTTAAATTAGAAATATGCTGTTAAAGTAGAAATATGCTGCACATCAAATAGACCTTAGGTTAGAAGATAATAGTGTTGGGTATGAAATCTTTGCGACATGAATTAGATCAGATTCACCGATAGTGAAGCTGATTGGAAAATAAGGAATCAGCTGGACTATAATTAATACTTTAAAGTCGTACAGGGGGAGGGGGGGGGGTCAAAAAGAATGCGCATTTCTTTCCCTAACATTGCTCATCTGCTTATACATATCAACGATTTTTCACATTTCATAGATGATACTGCTTGCTTTTTTTTCTGATCACCTTCGGGTTATTAGATTGATAGTTTCTCTTATTCCGTATTAATGAACATGAATAAAATTTTATAGTTTATATATTAAGGAAAGATTTACGCAGCATGAATAAAATGTTATGTCATATATTAAGGGAAGATTTACGCAACATGAATAAAATGTTATAATTTTATATATTAAGGAAAGATTTATGTAACGTGAATAAAATTCTATATTTCATATATTAAGGAAAAGCTTTACCCAACATAACTAAGTTTCTATATTTTTTTATATACTTTAAGGAGGGAGTTAACCAGAAGGAAACCTTTATATGGGGCATTTCACGCGAAGCGGACAGCGAAAAAAATGTTAGGTTCTGGATTTTGTTCATATTTGGTTTAATTGTACTTCTATATATCCTGAATGGATGTGCATTTTTATTTTTTTTTTCTATGAAGCCTAGTTCCCCTTTTCTAAGCCTCTAAAGAATTGACAAAATTTGAGGAGCGGGTTTTTAAAAAAAAAAATTTGCTATTATTCAAAGTGATAGAAAAAAAGTAAATAGTGTTATTTTAAAGACAAATAAATGTTTTTCTTGGCTGTTATTACAGTGTTGAAAAAAAAAATTTTTTTCGTATATAAAACCGGAAGTAAACATATCAAATCGGATTTTACTTAACTTCGAGGTTTAAAAATTTTTGTTTTTATCTCAAAATGTAGCTTATAGTTCATAAATAATATGTATAAAATTTTAGAACGTGATCTGCATTCGTATCGGAGATAGAGAATTTAAACTTAAATTTTTTCATGTTTCCATACACTGTGTTCGAATGCAGATCCCATTATGAAACTGAACAGGCATTTACTATACATTTTAAGTTATTTTTTGAGCTATTTAAAAAAAAATTAAAAAGGTCGAAGTTTGTCAAAATTTAATTTTAAATATTAATTTTGGATTTTTTACATGAAAAAAAGATCCAATTTCGAATTCGATACCACAACTGTGAAGAGCATGCAATTTCCTATAAGAATCACTATTTTAATTATTTTTATATAAGTTTCTTAATATGATTAATTGCCTTTGAAACAGGTCATACATAACTTCTTCAAAATTGCTGGTTGTCCGCTTCGCGTAAAATGCCCCATATAATTGCTGAATTTTTTTTAAATTTAGGATAACGAAAACCCTTTCCTAATATAAGTAAAAATCTTTTATCTGCATTAAGGAACCTTTACATTACTTTGAATAGAAGGAAAAGAAAACCTCTTAATTGTATAGTGCTGAATTACTGTCGTAATACAATTCACTCTCACTATTACTATATTAAAGAAATATTTGCCTAATGTTACTGAAGTCCTATATTTTATGCTAAGGAAGTCTTCGCATATTGTTGTTAAGTTCTTTGCCTATTATTAAGGATGAGTCTGGCTGTTTATGTATCTAAATTTTGAAGTCTCATAGTGATAATATCCCTAGTTTGTTTGAAGGTATTTTTGTATTGTAGTGCATATAAGTTCGTCCGACCCTCATTGCAAACGGGGTAAACTCAATTTTTATTTAAAAATAAAAATAGGTTTTTTAACTTTTTTAACTTTGTAACACGTGGACCGATTTGGATGGTTCTTTTTCTGTTGTATAAAGTGTGAAAACCCATTGCTAATAGAATAATAATTTAGCCCATGGCGGGGGGTTAGGTGGGGGAGGAGTAGTCTAACTTCGTAACGCGTGGACCGAATTGGATAATTCTTTTTCTTTTGGGTAGAGTATGCTCCCTGGTTGATACCACGAGAAAAAAAATTGTTGATGTGGTTGGGGTGGGAGAAGGGGGTCGAAACTAACTTTGTAACGCGTGGACCGATTTGTATGTATGAGCCCCCATTGCTAATATGGTAATGGTGGGGGAGGGAAGGGATAGTAACTTCGTAACCCGTGGACCGATTTCGATGATTCCTTTTCTGTTCGGCAGAGTATGTTCCTTGATTTATACCATGAGAAAAAAAGTTTAGTGCAATGGGGGTGGGGTAGGGGGTTACAACTAACTTTTAACGCGTGGACTGATTTGGATGGTTCTTTCTTCGTTGTGTAGAGTAGAAGACACTAAAAAGTGAAAAATAAAATAGTTTTTAAAAAAAGTTGAACTGAATTCACAAAAAGCGCTAAAAAGCATAAAATAATTTTTAATTTTATTTCTATTACGACATTTTGAAGTCGGTGCAAATTAAACAAATAAAACAACTACAGTACCACAATTGAAAATAATACATCACACTACCTGAACGTTTCAGCTTACGGGATCATAAGAAATGACGATTAAATATTTTTGTTGTAGTTGGTTGGTTTGTTTGATTTGCACCGACTTCAAAATGTCGTAATAGAAATAAAATTAAAAATTATTTTATGCTTTTTAGCGCTTTTTGTGAAGTCGGTTCAACTTTTTTTTTAAAAACTATTTTATTCTCCAGGTAAAAACATAGTTTCAGGTCATATAGTACATATATTGCTCTCCCAGAGTAAGGTCATAAGTAAAATTAACTAACACCATATTTTTCTTACTTGCATCTGAACGAGAGCTATCTGAACAACTGCACGACTAGTGGAGACAGGCAGATCTGTACTTATCACAATCTCTGAAAAAGAATAACTCCTCATTAATGAAACCAAGCAACGAATAAAGTATAACAGTACAGTAACATAACCTAAAACACCGGTGTGGCGTCCGCGAACAGACCTAATATTTACAATCATTTTATATCTTTTCTGGGTAAGCGTTTTGCAGATTAGAACCTTTTTTTTGTAATTTTTATTTCAGTAATTCCAAAGATTTTTACATTTTCCTTACAACAATATAAAAGATTAAAATTAAATATGTCATTTCGTACATACTTGGTTATATTATTCTGCTTGGAACATGTGGAAATTCACATTAAATTGGAAATTAAAAATAGTTTTCCTCCACTGAAAGTATAATTGTACCCATATGATAGCTTATGTCACTCCATTTTAACACATCTCGGTGATCCGAGTAGAGTCAAGCTGATATCTACGCCACTCTGAGTAGCGTCTACAAACAGAGCTAATATGGCTCATCGCAGAATGGCAATCCTGATGCCAGCACCAGGATTGATCCTCGCGTCGAAAAAAAAAATTGTTATGAAAACTTCTAGGGATGGGGGATCGAACTGAGAAAATCGATCCAGTACGGATCGATCTATAATTTTTTTCCGATTTCGAAGATCGATGTTCATAGATCGATTCCATTTTTTTTACATCTCAATTTTGATTTTTGCTTTAGAACAGAAAACAAAAGGAAGTGATATACCGTGTATAAACCGTGTACGTGTTTTCCGATTTTTTGTTCGTGGGAAAGGTGTGGGAAGGGAGCCTAAACTTCGCCATAATCGACGCATTGCGTGTGGAAAATCATTTTTCAGGGAAGTTAAATAATATAATAAGCAATTATACAGCATTTTCTTTGAAATATGTGCAAAAGCAGTATAAATAAAACCTAAATTACCAAAAAAATAACCATTTCTCTTGATGGCGCTCGTTTGTTTACATTTAAAATTCATCAGACTTTTGCTTCGCCTTATTGGTTTCAGCGGCAGTTGACACAAGTTTTTGCCTGGGGGCTCTAATAAAACTTTAAAAGTATTAAAATATTTTTCTACCTTTTGGTATTTTAGGTTTCCAAAAGATAAAGACTTCAGAGAACTATGTTAAAATCCATCGGTAGAAATGATTATATACCATCCGATGGTAGTAATGTTTGCGAGGACCACTTCGAATGAGTCAAAAATTTACTACATCCATGGTGAAAACCAACACATTCACACCTTTCAAACACATAAGGAAAATTCGGAAACTTTTTGAGCATGGTGCACTTCCTTTCGTTTTCTGTTCTAAGCATAAAGCTAAACAGAAATGGCAGTATGCTAAGAAAACGTCGGCATTTCCCTATCTGTAGAGATGAGGGTTTTCTATGGCTTCGTAGCCCATGTGAGTAGTAAAATTTGAGATTTTTTTAAGCGGGGCTGATATATCTTTTGAATAATTACAAATTGTATTAATTCAAAATTAACTAATATTTATATTTTAAATTGTGCGCAAAGATGAAATAAATTTTCTAATTACAATACGATCTAACACAATTTAGAAAAACAATTGTGAAACGCTCTGAAATCTACTGTAATTTATACATTTAAACGGTTCCATCTTCTCTATGACGGATTTAAAAAGTCTACATGCCTCTTGAAATACCTTGTCTTTAAGTATCTTTCTTCAATAAGCTTGATCATTATTATTATTTTTTGAGTCATTTCTGGTAACTGGTCTTCAGAAAGTGGTTTAACAATGAAACTCTGTTGTACATCAATTAGAAAGTGATATTCTTTTTTAAAAATCTATATAATCATATTTAAAATATTTTTAATTTTAAATCGAAAAATATGGGCTGCCCCCTTCTAAATATTATCCGCGAGGCGGCAGTGATAATAAGGGCAACGCTATATTTGGCTCCATTAAACATGTAAACAAAAATAAGGGGACAGTACCTCAAACCTTTCCCCACTTCCTCACTTCTTCATTCGTTCAGATGGCGATCACACCTACAGCACATATACGTGATACTGCCATTCCTGTTTAGCTTTATGTTCTAAGCGTCGCAAAATGAAGATGGTTATTGAAAATATTAAAATTTAGATTAAAGATTAGTTTCTGTAATCGTGGGAAATTTAAAAATTAATTATTTTTGATGTTTCCTTAAATACCTATTTCTTCCTTGATGTAGAATCACTGAATCAGAAATAAAGGATAAACCAAAGATTACTCACTACTAGATAAACGGCTTCGAACAAATTAGTGAAATTAATAATGAATTCTTTTTATTGGTGGTACTTTTTGGTACATTTTTACTCTTCGACAAGATTTGGCGGTACTTTTTAGAGAGGAGTCTGTGATTCTCTCCGGATGAGAACAGAATTTTGACAGCAGTGAGTGATTCTATCAAATAATTTTGATAGCAGTAAATGACTGCACACTACCTGTACTCTTTATTTGCATGTATATTCTTATGAATTTAAAAGCTGGATATATTTCGTTTTTCTGTGGTGACAGTGTTACTTTTTCAAGACTAGCTGGGTAATTTAGGGAGCCAGTTATCTAGTTGTAAGTAATCTTTTTGACAAACACCCACCGATGATTACAAAATCATGGTACTCACTGATACAGATAACACTAACATATTATTTATCTAACATCAAAAATTTTTTAGATACGAAAAGTTAAATTTGCAGGATTATTGCATGATGCCCAAAAATTCCACGTGTGTTTGTGCAGATTTCTTTTAGCTCATTTTGCCTTGTCTTAAATGGATGAGAATCGGAAATAAATAAATCGATTCGAGTTGAATCGCATCAAGGAAAAATCGGTATATTGAAGGCTAAAAGATTGATCCGTCGAGATCGAATCCCTAAAAACTTCTTATGAACGACACTTCAAGATTCGAACTGAGAAAATCGATTCAGTACGGATCGATCTGTAATTTTTTTCCGATTTCGAAGATCGATTAATCGCTCCAAAAAGATCGATGGTCATAGATCGAACAGATCGATTCCATTAAGCTGAATTTGTCATAACTAACAAAACCCGGTGGACTTCACATCACAATAAATTATATTTTCTTAACTAAGTGATTAATTTTGCAATTCTAAACAACTGAAAATGAGTGATGCTAGTTCAGAAGAAGACCTTGTTCGAGAATGGATACCATATAACGGAAGGACGGAGTGGACGACGTAACACCTACCGAACAGGACGATGGAGAGAACCCAATAGTTGTAATCGTATATAGTGAAAGATATAAGGTGATTTCGCGGCGAAACTTTGAGCAACCGTCTGTTATCTCAATTCAGGAAATGTCAATTTCTACAGCTGTTAATGTAATCTTTTCCAATATTAAATTTAGAAAATAATATTGCTTTCTGTTTGCTAAGGACGCTATTTCGTCCGTTGGCGCAAATAGCAGCTACCAAAATATAAAATACAAAAACTTTTAAAAAATTCACCGATACTAGTTAATATTCTTTAACTGAGACAACTGAGGCGTGAAAAACCAGTCTCACTTGCTCAGCTGCTCAATGTGTATGGAATTTTTCTGTGGCTCCAAATGAACTGAGACGGTTTCGCCAAAGCACATTTTAACTGAGACAACTGAGAATTCTCAGTTATCTCATATGTCTCAGGTCGCGCGAAAACACCTGTATTCAAAGTTTTCTTATTAGAGCAATATACATATTAAGAATGAATTTTTAGTTAAAGAGGTTCCCAAGCGCACCGCCAACTACACTGTTTGGTGGTGTAGGTACTCATGCTACTCACTGATACAGATAACAATATCATATTATAGATATCCGAAACGCACTTATCTAACATTAACAATATTTTAGGTGCGAAATTTAAAATTTTCAGGATTATTATACAAATTAGCGAAAAAATTTCTACGTTCTTAGAATATAGAACGAGAGGAACGGCTATCTTAAGTAAAAACCCTGTACGTGTGATCAGCATTTCTGCTTCTTGGCCAAGTGGTGAGTGCGCTTAGAATATAGAACGAGAGGAAAGGCTATCTTAAGTAAAAACCCTGTACGTGTGATAAGCATTTTTGCTTCTTGGCCAAGTGGTGAGTGCGTTAAGGGGGAATGACGCCTGAAATGTCAAATTGTACCGAATGTCGCCTTGAAATCAAAGTCGTCTCCGTAATACTGAAATATTTGGGGCATAAGCAAAGTGTTTTTAAATAGTAAAATTAAGTAAATTAATAAAATATGTTCGGGCAAAGTTATATTATATTAAAAATGTTATAAGAATATATTTTAAAAACACCTAATTTAAAATATTATCAAAATGAGTTGGCCCCTCCTGTATGCAAGCATAATTTTACTACTTTCATGTCGAAACGCACACATCGCTTATGTTCTACTACATATAGCAAAATGCTTAAATTTTTCCGAGTGATGTCCTTTCCTCTGGTTCTTTATTCTAAGTGAGTGCGTTAAGGGGGAATGACGCCTGAAATGTCAAATTGTACCGAATGTCGCCTAGGAATCAAAGTCGTCTCCGTAGTACTGAAATATTTGGGGGCATAAGCAGTGTTTTTAAATAGTAAAATTAATTAAATTAATAAAATATGGGCGGGCAAAGTAATATTATATTAAAAGTGTTATAAGAATATATTTTAAAAACACCTAATTTAAAATATTATCCAAATGAGTTGGCCCCTCCTGTATACAAGCATAATTTTACTACTTTCATGTTCGAAACGCACACATCGCTTGGGTTCCACACATGTAGAAAAATGCTTACATTTTGCGAATGATGTCCTTTCCTCTAGTTCTTTATTCTAAGGCTCAGTTTTATTTTAGCGCGTCGCGTCTTAAATGGATGGGAATCGGAAATAAATAAATCGATTCGAACTGAATCGGTCCCGCGAAAAATCGATCCAAAAATCGACAGCTCGAAGGCCAATAGATAGATCGATCGAAGATCGCCCATCCCTACACTTCAATGCATTCTGTTATGGCTGGAACTAAATGCGTTTTTTGAATCTCCGCCACCTGATGCCGACACCAGGAACAGAATTAGTGCTGCCTTGTTTTAAGGCCTCAACTCCGAAGCAAACTCGAAAACACCCAAGGAGTTTACTTCTCAAACCTATTCTTACTTATAAAGTCATTTCTGATATAAATAATTACTTTGATTTGAAATATTTCACACTTTATACCTTCGCATAACTTCTCGTTAAATTAAAAAAAATCTTTTATTCCACAATATAATAAAAAGCTAAGCTACTAATAATGCGCAAAATGTATACAATTTCACAATCACCTGAACCATTACAGCAAGTCGTAGACTACCTTGACCAATTGGCGTTTTACATCCCTTACAACTAGCTCTTCCAGTTTTTGCATATTCAACTTTATATGGTAGATCATCCTCCATCATAATAAATTTTTATCAAAAACAATCAAGAACCACAAAACTAGATATTCGACGAAAAAACATCTATCAAATTCACTCCCGGCAAAAACAGCTTGGTTTCCCTTATTATTCACAATAGTATTCAATCATTCACAGCACGTAAGACGTACATCAAAGTGCAGTCGAAATCGAATTATAGTAACCTATATTTAATATTTCCCTCCCAGCACAATTCAGTAACCAATCCAATTTATGACTTTAAATATATTGCGAGAAAGTACAATTCAACAAACTTTTCCTACCCGAGTAGAGTTGGCCGGGCAATATTAATCAATTGTAACCTTAGAATATAGAACGAGAGGAAAGGCTATCTAAAGTAAAAACCCTGTACGTGTGATAAGCATTTTTGCTTCACGGTCAAGTGGTGAGTGCGTTAAGGGGGAATGACGCCTGAAATGTCAAATTGTACCGAATGTCGCCTTGAAATCAAAGTCGTCTCCGTAATACTGAAATATTTGGGGCATAAGCAAAGTGTTTTTAAATAGTAAAATTAAGTAAATTAATAAAATATGTTCGGGCAAAGTTATATTATATTAAAAGTGTTATAATAATATATTTTAAAAACACCTAATTTAAAATATTATCAAAATGAGTTGGCCCCTTCTGTATACAAGCATAATTTTACTACTTTCATGTCGAAACGCACACATCGCTTGTGTTCTACTGCATACTTAGAACAGAAAACGAAAGGAAGTGCAAACCGTGTATAAATCGTGTACGTGTTTTCCGATTTTTTGTTCGTTGGAAAGGTGTGGGAAGGGAGCTTCAACTTCGCCATAAAGAAATGTCAATTTGACGTGGACTTTCTGAAGAGTGCGGGTCCAAGTGTTTATTGAATAATTTTCAGTGTTTAGTTGTTAAAAGTGGTGTAATTTTACAAATAAAGACAATTAACATTTAAAAGACTGTTTTGGTTTAGTTTACTAAGAATCTCACGTGCTTAATTTGGACATTTTTCGTGATGAAGTGTGCGATATTTTGTTGTAAAAACAATCGACGCATTGCGTGTGGAAAATCATTTTTCAGGGAAGTTAAATAATATAATAAGCAATTATACAGCATTTTCTTTGAAATATGTGCAAAAGCTGTATAAATAAAAGTTAAATTACCAAAAAATATAACCATTTCTCTTGATGGTGCTCGTTTGTTTACATTTGAGATTCATCAGAGCTTTGGTTCGCCTTATTTGTTCAGCGACAGCTGACGGAAGTTTTTGCCTAAGGGCTCGAATAAAACTTTAAAAATATTAAAATATGTTTCTACCTTTTGGTATTTTAGGTTTCCAAAAGATAAAGACTTCAGAGAACTGTGGTTAAAATGCATCGGTAGAACTGATTATATACCATCCGATTGTAGTAATGTTTGCGAGGACCACTTCGAATGAGTCAAAAATTCACTACTTCCATGGTGAAAACTAACACATTCACACCTTTCAAACACATAAGGAAAATTCGGAAACTTTTTGCATGTACGTGTTTAAGAATTTTTCTTTTTGGAACGGGAGGAACGGGATGTGCAGGGATGTCGCCTGAGATTGACAGATGGCAAATTGAAATTGTTTGGTCGAAATATATATCTAGTTATATACTCTAAGAGAAAAATTTGTCGGATCGACTTGAACTAAAGCAAGTCAGCTCTCAAGTCAAGCTCTCAAGTAGATCAACGCCATCTTGATAACTACAGGCCGTAAGGTAGAGCAACGCCATCTTGATAACTACAGGCCGTAAGGTAGAAACTACGAATAAAGAGCTAAAGGAAAGGCCCTAACTCGTAAAATTCGTATATGTGAATGAAGCAAAAAGCTTTTAGGCGAAGTGGAAGAGATATGGGGGGAATTGTAGATTCGTCAATAAGAATAAGGCACCTGGGCTGTCATTTAATCGGAAATTTATTTTCCGATATCGAAAGTCGTGAAATTGTGCAGTTAAATAGATTTTTTGAACATAATTAGTTGTAAAAAACTGTTAAAAGGTGTGTGAAACAAACTATATTAAGTTGAAATGACTTGTGTAGTGCCAAACTGTGGAAATAAATTCCGTTGCCGACTGCTGGGAACATCTTTTTCACTAAATTTTTTAATGTAAATGTTAAGATAGCTCCATAGTAACACAACAAAAGCAAGTTCTAATGAAGTTTCAGTCAGAAAAGAAGAAACAATTAAATATTATTAATGTTTACAAGTTGTGTTCTTCTTGCAGTAAGTTGCGTATTTTGGTGCAGAGACGTCGTATATATTCGGTTTTGAGAGGCCAAAAAATTATCAAAATTAATTTGGTTATCAGTATTATAGAAATATTGTTTAAAGCGTTTAAAATAATTTAATTTTTGTTATAGATTCCCAAGAGTAAAATATTTAATGTCATATGGAATTGGTTAAATATTTTATTATTTCTCAATTGAAAATACTAATTATCCAAAGAATTTTAGAATGAACCCCGACTTGTAAGAAAAAATGTACTACTGCCATGATGAATATGTGCGTGTGGTGGAAAGTGTTTCAGTATTTGTGTAATGCTTCACGACATTTTGCGTTGAGCCAACGCCATCTTGATAACTACAGGCCGTAAGGTAGAGCCAGTTGTGACCCGTGACATCACACTATGAGGAAAAACGTGAAAAAGTCGAAATTCTGTCACTCGAAGTTTTGCTTAATTATAAGAAGTGTGATTAACTTTTAAAATCGTTCTAACCAAAAACTAATAGTGAATCGTATAAAGAGCAATTTGCGGTAAAAGTTTTGTGACATTCAAGTGGCGAAGTGTATATATTTTTTAGTTAAAGTGTAAATTTCGGCTAATTCGCCTCGGACTTTAAAGTAATATTGTGTGAGTTTCAGACATTATTTAAGTGAAATAACTAGTGTGTGATAAAATTAACTTGTAAGATAATATCGTGAGAAAGTTTCATTTAGATTTAATTAATTATGCGTAAGTTATCGTCATTGAAAATATATTGGCAATACCCAAAAGAAATGTCAAATGGAGGGAAGTAATGACGTCCGCTCTTCAACCTAGCGGATGTAAACAACTCTCAATTGTATTAAAAAGTGAAAGAAATTACGTTTAACTTTATTCTAAGTGATAATATAATAGTTTCGTGATGTTGTGAGAATATGTGGTACTAGTGATTCGAGTTTTGTTGGTAAATGGGGACAAATCTATTGACAACTTTTACATTTGAAGAGTTGGCTTAGATTTTTCTCTAATTGCTGGCATTATACAACAAATTGTACGATAAATATGAAGTGATCTGATATAAAAATTTATTTGGGAGAATATGTGAAAATAGTGGTTTGAAATTGTTATAGTTTTTTGGTAAATAGGGATACATATATTAATAAATTATGCAATTGAAAAGTTGGATAAGAGTTTTTCTAAGCTGTCACTTGGACAGCTGATAACAACTTTTCGTTTGGTCGTATAGATGGCGATGGATCACCGCCATCTTGATTTCCATTTTGTGTGACGTCATTGTTTCTACCTTACGGCCTGTAGTTATCAAGATGGCGTTGGTTGAGCCTTTCCTTCAGTTCTTTATTCGTAGGGTAGAAACGATGACGTCAGCTTATGAGGAAACAACACCAGCGCCGTCTATACGACCAAATGAAAAGTTGTTATCAGCTGTTCAAGTGACAGCTTAGAAAAAATCTTATCCAACTTTTCAATTGCATAATTTATTAATATATGTATCCCCATTTGCCAACAAATTGTAAGATTTGCAAATCACTGTTTTCACATATTCTCCCGAATACATTTTTAAATCAGATCACTTCATATTTATTGTACAATTTGTTGTATAATGCCGGCAATTAGAGAAAAATCTAAGCCAATTCTTCAAATGTAAAAGTTGTCAATAGATTTGTCCCCATTTATCAACAAAAATCGAAGCACTAGTACCACATATTCTCACAACATCACAAAACTATTATATTATCACTTATAATAAAGTTAAACGTAATTTCTTTCACTTTTTAATGCAATTTAGAGTTGTTTACATCAGCTAGGTTGAAGAGCAGACGTCATTACTTCCCTCCATTTGACATTTCTTTTGGATATTGCCAATTTATTTTGACCGACGATAACTAACACATAATTAAATAGATCTAAACGATACTTTTATCACGACATTATCTCACAAGTTAATTTTATCACACACTAGTTATTTCACTTAAATAATGTCTGAAACTCACACAATATTACTTTAAAGTCCGAGGCGAATTAGCCGAAATTTTCACTTTAACTAAAAAATATATACACTTCGCCACTTGAATGTCACAAAACTTTTACCGCAAATTGCTCTTTATACGATTCACTATTAGTTTTTGGTTAGAACGATTTTAAAAGTTAATCACACTTCTTATAATTAAACAAAACTTCGAGTGACAAAATATCGACTTTTTCACGTTTTTTCTCATAGTGTGATGTCACGGGTCACAACTGGCTCTACCTTACGGCCTGTAGTTATCAAGATGGCGTTGGGTAGAGCCAGTTGTTGGCCGCGACGTCACACAAAATGGAAAAAGGTGAAAAAGTCATGATTCTGTCATCCGAAATTTTGTTTAATTTTAAGAATTGTGATAAAGTTTTAAACTCATTCTAAGCAAAGACTGAGAGTGAACCGTATAAAGAGTTATTTGTGGTAAAAGTTTTGTGACATTCAAGTGGCGAAGTGTATATATTTTTTAGTTAAATTGCATTAAAAAGTGAAAGAAATTACGTTTAAATTTATTATAAGTGATAATATAATAGTTTCGTGATGTTGTGAGAATATGTGGTACTAGTGAATCGAGTTTTGTTGGTAAATGGTTACAAATCTATTGACAACTTTGTAATGTATGTGTGTGCGGATGAGCAACGTGAAGTTGCTGCAGGATGTTCAAGTGGCACGCGCTAGCTGGCAGCACGTCCTAGCTCGTCGGTATGGGGTGTAGGTCCTTGAACATCCGATTCACACATCCACAACAGAATTCCGCGTGCCTGTGGCGAAGAAAGGTTGTGGTATCCTTTCTTCAGGTCTGCCACAAAGGATAAAAACGAACAAGAACAGATGAAAGGAAGATCAACAGGTCTGGTGTCACCTACTGTTTCTAGCCATACTGAACCATCTTGAAAAACTGCAAATAAACAAGAGAAACTACGCCCAAATACGATGGTTCAATCTCTAACCCACGCCATCCTTGTACCTGGCCAGGGTACAGGCCCAACCTATAAAGGAGTGCTGGATCAAAAACGCAAACAAAATTTTAAATTAAAAACATTGGGATAAAGTTAGATAGGATGAGGAAAGCAAGAAGGGGAAGATGCTTCATGGGTTCCTGAAAAGAAATGAAAATTTAGCTCATATAAATCATTCTCAATATATATTCACAAAAACCATTAAATACGTAACTTAATTCTTATTTACTTATACAATTCAAAATATTTCATTAGCCAATCCGTCTAAAATACTTACAAGTATCTCTTAATTCGACAATAGTATATATGGCTAGACACTACCTGCTACCAGTTATAAATACCTGACTGAGTAAGCTCGTATTGATTAAATTATCTCTGCCCAAAAAAACTAAAAACAAAAATTCGACTCCACGGATAGAATGTGCACAACCTACCCGAGTTCATGTCATCTATTCATGTCTTGACCAAAATATGTTTATCAATTCATTGCAAAGTGACTATGGATACTAACGAACGATCAAACAAAAAAAGTTGATTATATTCCCGGAAAACCAATGATTCCGAAAGACACAGGCCAAGCAAGATTACCGTGTGTCTTCTTCTACCAATTCAATATTTCTGAGTGTTTGTACTTACTCAATCTGTTACAAATTACAAAGCGACCGAGGGAAAATTTATCTTTGTCGATATCCTACCTACTGGTGGTATCTTATCAGCCTAGTAACCCTTTTCGGAGCTACTCATCTAAAACAATCTACAATGGTAGCCACTGCACAAATACTTTACTTTCGAAAGGATTCCACTCGTTAATATATTAACATTAAATTTGAATAAAAAAACTAAATAATCACTTTAAGATAGTCTTGACTTAAGATGTGAATGTGAATGTTGAAAATTTGTCAGTCATATCAAACATTTTCTTTTTGTAAAAACAACCTATCAAATATTAGATCTTAACCGGCTTTAAATGTATCAAATATTTCACAATAAAATTTCAGTTATTATAATACTCTAAATATAATACTAAATATGTAGACTCTAAAATGAATACTGAATGGCTTTATTTTGAATTCTAATCATAATGGTATCTAAGTTATATATATATATATATATATATATATATATATATAATATTCGTTTGACAATTTCTTTTCCTAAATATCTATACATCTCTGACCTTTTAAATATGCCGCAAATAAAAGTAGCGAAAGCTTATAATTATCATTTTCACTATTATTTGAACTGTTCTCATCTGTCCTATGTCTTGTTGGTTAATACTTGTTTGTTCACTTAATTTAATTAATGTCTTTGCATGTTGTTTACATTGCCCTAAAGAACTAGGTGAAAAATGTTATGAAACCTGGCGTGACTTGAAGAAAACTGAAATTGGGGGTATTAATTTTAAAATTGAATTTCATGGGCAATGATTTTTTCTTGTTTTTCAATAAAATGACTATGAATACTAATGCAACATTTAAAAGAATTAAAACATTTTAAGTCGGTGAATGTAAATTGAACCAACCGAATAAACCTTTTTGTCAGTTCAACTTCCCTAACGACCTATGCCACTGTCAATTACGTTAATTGTGGCTTCAAGCGTTGAACTTCAGCAGGGCACTAACCTGGCTTTGGTTGGTTTTGAAACCTACTATTGTGTTTTTCCTAATCCAGTGTATTCCTTCTGGAACTGATGAGATTTCCAATAAAGGGTGGAGTGTATTGGGGCATCCTGGCTGATGATGTGCACCTCAATGATATAATGTGCACTCCCACTTTCGATAAAACACACCTTTTCAGCGCCGGCTTCCTCTTGGAGGATTCGATGAGTTGTGCGACCTGATGCACTTGTTGTTTTCCCAGCCTGTTGGGACATATATTCATAAAATTGATCCTTAACTAATCCAGGGGACGCAACGAGAATATATTTCATAAAATGTCAAAATTAATATGTCTCCAAAATGCCTTGCATTACAGCATTATAAAATTTGCCATTTTCATGTTCCTGATGAACGATTTTGGGGTTAGTTTCTCACATATATTACAAACATACAAAAAAGTTACCCTTTTGTTTTTTTGGTGGCGGCCGTGTAAAATGAGGAGCACTGACGCAGTGCAAGACAGTAGGCAACTGTTACCAAAGTTTTTTCAGCCTGAGTAAAGGCACGCCGGTACTAAAATTTTGGTGGTGCCGTGGATGCTAATTTTGTCCTGTGTGGACAATATGTGAGGCGATGCGTGTGGGATGGCTAGGGAATTGTAAATAACTTATAAGAAAATTTATCCCAGCTATGATGGCTTGGATAAATTTAGAAAATGATAGTGATTTTATTCCACTTACCTCTGCTTGCCGTCAATCCTCTGGCAGCAGTCACGTAAATGATCTTTTTCTTCCCAAAAGATTACATCCGTGGCAGCCTTAGAACAAACAACGAAAGGAAGTGCACTGTGCTCAAAAATTTTCCGAATTTTCCTTATGTGTTTGAAAGGTGTGAAAGGGTTAGTTTTCACCATGGAAGTAGTAAATTTTTGACTCATTTGAAGTGGTCCTCACAAACATTACTACCATTGGATGGTATATAATCAGATCTACCGATGGATTTTAACCACAGTTCTCTAAAGTCTTTATCTTTTGGAAATCTAAAATACCAAAAAGTAGAAAAATATTTAAAGATTTTTAAACTTTTATTAGAGCCCTTAGGCAAAAACTTCCGTCAGCTGTCGCTGAAACCACCAAGGCGATCCAAAACTCTGATGAAACTCAAATGTAAACAAACGAGCACCATCAAGAGAAATGTCTATATTCTTTGGTAATTGTTATGGTCGCTATGTAGCGGTACCTACAGTGGTCATGTAACACCTGACCACCTGCTATATGAGCAAAAATCCCTACACCCGGTGCAATGTCGGAATGCTTTGTCCGTCAATCTTACCAAATCCCGGCTCTGCTCTAAATCGCATGAATATTCAAAAGATCCGGCTCCTATAGCCGAATCTAAGACTGTCACACATAAATAAGCACAATATAAAGGGGACTCTTCCGATTTATTAAAATTATTTTGAAGCCACCTTCAGCGAAAATAGTCTACCCTTTATCACAACATAATTAGAAAATGTTACACTTTAAAAATAAATACCTTTTAGGTTAAAATGTTGGCAAAATCCTAGATAATTTAACGCGTTTAGTTGGAACGATCGAAATAACTCACGTTTCGCGCGCGACTTCGTATGGAACTGTCAAACCTGTTGACACCACCAATGCTCAGGTAATCGTTTCAGTTGCCGGGCTTGTATCTAGAGTAGGCTGTGGCTGTGGTCAACGCCTTCTTGATAACTACAGGCCGTAAGGTAGAAACGATGACGCGATGAACTATAAAATAAACCTACATGAATTCACAATGAATAAAATGATAACATGAAATGCAACAAAATGAAAACAATGGGGTTAGAAATAGAAAAATCATAATAAATTACATAAATATAACATGTAAACATAATCACGGGTGAAACATGAATTCTACTCACCAGGTTTGATACTTTCATCATTAGGGGCGCCTTTCTGAGGCTGGTTGGCCGGATAGTGGCAAAGGTTCAAATTCGCAGTGAACACCTGCAATAAGAGAAAAACCTTAGTATTTCTATTAATTTTGTGTAACATGTGAATAATAACATACACACAATAAATTTAAATGTAATTAAAGGTAAATAATAAGGTACTTACATATTTTAGATCAAAAAACAAAAACACTCCCGAATGACAGTTCACGTACTTTTAAAGTTCAAAAACAGACGTCAACTTCATGTATTGCCAACATACAGCACATGAAATTTGAAAAATTTTTATGGGGACTCCGATGGTGCTAATTAAAAACACCAAAAAGACACTCCTAATTAAATATTTAAAAAATTAAAATTTTTATTTATTCGCAATGAGCGAGAAAGAGACAGCATGTACAACAGAGACAACTATAAGTTAATTCGAGTATCGAAATTATGAAGACATTTTTGTTTATCCGCCATTTTTATGGACAAAATTAAATTTGAATTAATTTGCAATAAATATTATTTATAAAATCACAAAAAAAAGTTTAAAACATAGATAATTCAATTATTTATGTGACTGATATAATTGGAGTTAATTAAAATTAAAAATAAGGACACATTTTTAATTATGGTTATCATTAATCGAATAAAATGGCTACCTTTAACATGGCTGCTGCATGAATATCATCCTACGAGGAAGAAACTAATGGAGATGCCCTTACGTATATGTATACGCTGATTTTCCCTGGCCAGATTTTAATGCGTGTGATGTCAAAATTAATCGTTGTGCTGTCAAATGAACGAAGTTCTGTCACTTTTCTGTTTACTTGGCGCGATAAAATTGTTGACCGATTTAAAAGTTCTGATTAAATGGTGTAATATATATCATTAAAAAATGTATATTGTTGAAGTGAAAGAAGATTTATATACACTTTAATTGAAATTGTTAAGTAAATAACCAAGGTTTTAGTGAAAACTTATTGTGAAGTGCATAGTGGAATTTTGTCCAAATAACACCCTATGTCGACTACCTGGAATATTCTATCACACATAAGACAAGCTGCTATTAATCAGTTATCTAGAAATGAGGAAAGTTTTAAGATTATTTACGAAATATTCATAATTTACGTAAAAATGAAACTTTGTTTACATTTCATTTGTTTACATTTTTATTATATCAATATTTATAGATTTTTTGATCGTTAAATTTTATATTTATGTAACTATGAATTATGCAGTTAATAAAATAAAAATATTGACATTGATTAGTTTTCTTGTACTTTAGATTCCCAAAATATGTAGTTTTACGCCAAAAGTGGCTTAAAGTTCTTGGTAGAAGATTTTCAAGACGAAGACTTATTTCAACGAGCGCTGAATATTTTCAATAACTGGAAATGCTTTTTTCAGTAGCAAAAGTTCTTGGAATCTAACTTTCAGTAGCCAAAGTTCTTGGAAGTTAGATTTTCATACTAGAAAGGGGAAAGTGATTTGTTCAAAACATTTTTAAATCAAAACATATTTTAGCTCAACGAATGAGGCAAGGAAGTGATACAAATTAAATTGAATATTTTCGATAACTGGAAATACTGTTTGCAACTAATCTAATCTTTTCTGAAGAAATCCACACAAATTAAATGTGAGGGAAAACATTGTAATCATTGAGCCATTGGGCGAATTAAATTCATCAAATTTAATTGAAGTCGCAATATTAGGCAATTTTTATAGCTTGATATTTTATTCGTAATCGGTGTACTGATATTCTTTTAAATAATGTTGAGATTGAGAAGACGAACTTCCAATTTTATATGGTAAAATTTGTATTAACATTTTATTTATTTGAACGTGTCTAAGTTGTTTAAAAAACGCGCCAAGAACCCTCTCAAGCAAAATAATTTTGCGCCGCCTGCAATGCCGTTTTACTTAGTGTGGGAAAGATTATCGCACACTATTAAACTTGCCACGATTTTTCGAGTTTAGGGCATCTCCATTAGTTTCTTCCTCGTAGATATCATCAATATGGCTGCCAGACTTCTATATAAGGGGCACAACCTGGCTGATTCGCTCTCTTTTCGTTTGTGGATTTCAAGGAAGTTACATCGTGAAAGGCAATTTTTTAGGGTATTTTGTGGAAATTACATAGTGAGTTATACATGTCCTGTTTGGGATAAACAACTCAATTCATGTGTTTCCAAAACTTTGAATATTTAATAATTTTCTTTATTTCAGCCGTTAATAACTTATAAAATTTATTGTGCATTTACTTTCATTTATTATTTCATTTTTTTATATTGGTGCTAAATAAGACAATTATTCCTTTATTAGTTTCATATAATTTTATAATTTTTTGTTGTTTGTTTATATTTTGAATTTATCTAAATAAATTAAAATTGAATTTAAGCGTGTAAATCCTGTTGTTATTTATAATAACGTTCCTAAGATTTTATTGATTTGTCATTATATCAATTTGTTGTCTTCAATTTTGCTTGACAATTTGAGTTTCATTCTTCGTTGAATTGTTAAAGGAAAAAGGCTATAGGGGGATAAGCATGGATAGGATGCCCCCAAACGAATTGCGGTGATTTTTTTTCTGTAAGTTCCTAACAATAGCTGCGTTTTTTTTTTGCCGAAGATCCAGATCCCCATGCAAAAAAACGATCTGGATCTTCTCAAAAGTTCATTTTAAAAGTTGGTAATACTGAAGGTTATTTATCGAGTTGATACTTGACAGCTGCTGTCTTTTGTAAATTAAAATATAATAATTTTCCTTTGGCTTAAAGACCTTTGCAGAGGTTTCGACAACATCGAAGTGAAGAGATAGATATGATCGAAATGATCAGTCAGCTCTCCTTCAGCCGTTGTATTATAAATGAAGAGCCCAGAGGAAAGAAAGTACTATTTCTCATTAGTATATAAAAACTAAGAATATTTTATGATTTTTTAGGAAGATTAAGTTATTAATACCAATGACTTGAGATGAAGAAAATAGATAGATAAAAGTTCTTGTTGCAATGCAGTTTAGTTAAAATCGTTATTTAACCAATTAAACTCTTCTATAGTAAAGAGATACAGACTTTGTAGGAGTTTCCTGAGAAAACTACGGGAACAGTGATTTTCTAAACAAAACATCATTTCTGTCAACAGAATCGCCACGAAAAAGTCAGTTAGAAAAGTAAAAGAAAGCACTGTGCAAGCGGCAACTTTTTAAATGTTTGGGAATTTCCTTCAATTGAGATGTTTACGAGCCGCATAAATCACTCTAGAGGTGAGACATTCGCTGCGTCATCATTGCCAATGCCGCGATATGTCACTTCAACTCGCTAATTCTTACACTTTTCTCTTGCACATTTTGTAGAAAAATGTGCTGAAAATAAAGCTTTGTTATCACAAAGTGGAAATTAATAATGAGGGCAGCACATCAACATTATATTTTGCTTACAATTTTGCGTCCACCATTGTTTATTATTTCAGATCAAATGACAGTCATGAACACCAACTTCTCAAACCAAAACAACCCCCCTATGGGTCAAATTTGTGACTAATTTTCGGATCTCTAAAGATCCGGATCCAAGATCTGCATATCCATGCAGATCTTGAGTTGTTGTTGTGATTCCGTGTTAAATCATGATTTGGATCATAAGATCTATATAGATCTTGTGCAAAAAAACACGGCTAATGTGAGATTAAGATTCTCCAAATATTAACCCTTTAAAATGTATCGTTTCGGAGTAAGAATTAATATTCGAAAAATCGAAAAAAATCGATATTTTCAGAATGGCTGGACCGATTTAACTAAAATTTTGATATGTTTTAGATACAACTACAATGTATTCTTAAAAAATTGGCAACTTGTAAAAAAATGTATAAACTCAAAAAATTTTTTTTTTAATTTTTCAAAATTTTTTTTCGGCTATTTGCGATCTTGGTACAATCACCAAAGTTTCTGTGCAAGTTTTTGAGTTCATCAAAAGTAACATATAATTAATTCAGAATTTTTTTCCGGGTGCGTCGTAGTTAAAAAAAATAAAATATCACACCACTACGAAAATTTTTCAGTACGACTTCAACGCCATTTTATGTTAATGCATGAATTTTTTACATATTCGTCACGTGATGAAAAAAAATTTTTATATATACATTGAAGTTCAGTGTATTATATAATAACAAACAGTTTTTTATGTGCTATCGACTCTATTCAACATTATATATATATATATATATATATATATATATATATATATATATATATATATATATATATAATGATTGATATATTAATCTTCATCACTTTCATCGGCAATAATTGGTGTTATTTCGGTTGATTCAAAAAGTGCTGATAAATGTTCAGCTGGTCGTGGAAATTTCGATAAATACCGACCGTAAGATAAGTAATAAGTAATAGCAGATATGTGTAAACAACAACCTACTGTTCTTCGGCCACACACACAGAAATATCTTAAAATTCCAGATCGGCCGATACTATGAGGTGTATACTCGATAAAACAACGATAGATTTTTCGGGAAATATGACGGGATTGTACTTGAAACTTAATAATATTCGATTGATCTTTGAGGAATTATAATTTTAAAGTGCCGTCATCATTCATAATTTTACTCAAATACGATATTGCTTGTGAATATTGATAAGTTCCACTGAATAAGATTTTGAGTTCTTTTTCTGTTAATTCCGGGAAATGAAGCAGATCGGTGGATGAAATATTCTGGAAAGGTCTCTTCTTTCTGAGCAATCCCTGTTTTTCAACTAAATCAGCTAGAGTATTTTCGGTGTTTTTTCGTGAGACCATTTGTTGTACAATTTCGGAAGATATTTCAATATCTGAGTTCAATCGCTTTCCGAATTGATTTAGAAGAAAAGCTGCAATTCTATAATATACACCTACACTAGAAAGTATTTTATTGTCTAGTTTGTGATCTAGAAGTTTTTTTTTCAGCATGCCATGGACCGCCTCAACAACCCAACGCAGTTTCGTCACGAATCGTGAATCATTAGAATCTATAGTACTTAACTGTTTTTGGGAACCCTTCAAAGCTGGCATGAGTACTTGATAACCTTTATTCTCTAAATGAGTTTTTATGTCACGAAAACCGCGAAAGAGGATAAAAACATCATTTTCTTGGACTAAATTAGATAAACCATTAGATTCCTCAAAAACGCGTCGCATAATTTCGGCATCATTTACAGTTGCCAGAAATGGACCTAACATATCTACCACATACCCATTAGTGGTACAAATTGTAAAAGGTTTACAAAGATGTTGTTTTTTATGGCCAGAGTACGATTTCCGTTGGTAACTGTTATTGGAACTCTTCTGGTGGTACGCATATGTTCCATCACATATGAGGATTAACTGATCTTTAAAACCATAAAGAAGAGTGGCGAATGGAGCCGTGTTCTTATTGATAAGACCAATTCGGGACATAGCGTAAGTCCAAATCTGGATGGTAGTACGTCTTTTTCGAATGAATCAATGGCCGATAGTGAATAATGTGACACGAGCTGTTCATTTTCAAGTTGTAAAATGCTAGCGATCAATTTATTTGAATTACCCGTACGAAGTCTCATCAAAAATACAATTATAGCTTGGGTAACTGTCCGACCAGCAGTGTCTCTCCTTGACGACATCATAGATCGTAACTCTTCAATATTCTCCCAATTTAGACCAGTAAAAATGTGAAGTTGTTCTTCAGACAAATTGAAGTTCCCTAGTTTATCAAATAAAGTCAAATTGAATTCATCGGATATTTAATTTAAGATTTTTTTTACCTCGTCAGCTGTCATTGTCGAATAATGGGAGTATACTTTTAACAACCTTAAGTCCTCGTGATAAAAACGATCTTTAATTAAATGTTTGCGACAGCAACGATTCACTGACGGAATGAAAATTTTACACTTTACATAAGACTGGATTCGAGCTTCATTTGGAACAATCGTTAAATCTTTTTGCTCAGAACAAACGCAACAGTATTTATGCGTTGCAACTGTTCGCGGAATAGGAATTTCTACATATTCGATGGAATTTTTTGTTGGATTATCTCTCTGATCAATGAGGAAATTCGGATCGGTAATACTTGACTGAGATATGGATTCATTTGTGAGTGAACCTTGCGACAAATTCACGCATAAATCATCTATATCATCATCATCTTTAGATATTTCCTCTTTTTTAAATCGTTTATAAGAATTTATTCTACAGTTATTGCAGATGGAAAAAAAATTTGCATCTTCCGCGGAATCTATTATTTTTCGGGTACCTGAAACTTTTCGTAAAGTACGGCCGCAGCCTGCACATTTCCCTAGCGATTTTACCTCAGCCATCAGAATACTATAGATAAATAGATATACTCTTATTTGGGGGAAAAAATAATGGGAAGAAGCGAGTAGCGCTAGACGTCTTTACCGTATGCCCGCTCGTGCGTGTATGCTCGCACGAATGACAACGCTTGTGACGCGGTGGTAGGGTGTCAGCGACGGCGCACTGAGGACTTTAGAGTAGCTTGCGTGCAAGATGGTGATAGTAAAAGTGTAGTAGAATAAATATTTCAAAAAAATGGATAATAGGACTTGAATTTAAGGTCAAATACACGTTTTATAGTTACATATTTTTCAATCATTGTGTACCTGAGATAATATATAAAAACATTAAATGTATTGTTGAATAGAGTCGATTGCACATAAAAAAATGTTTGTTATTATATAATACACTGAACTTCAATGTATATATAAAATTTTTTTTTCATCATATTACGTCAAGAATATGTAAAAAATTTATGCATTAACATAAAATGGCGTTGAAGTAGTACCGAAAAATTTTCGTAGTGGTGTGATATTTTATTTTTTTAACTATGACGCACCCGGAAAAAAATTCTGAATTAATTATATGTTACTTTTGATGAACTCAAAAACTTGCACAGACACTTTGGTGATTGTACCAAGATCGCAAATAGCCGAAAAAAATTTTTTAAAAATTAAAAAATTTTTTTTTGAGGTTATACATTTTTTTACAAGTTGCCAATTTTTTTAAGAATACATTGTAGTTGTATCTAAAACATATCAAAATTTTAGTTAAATCGGTCCAGCCATTCAGAAAATATCGATTTTTTTCGATTTTTCGAATATTAATTCTTACTCCGAAACGATACATTTTAAAGGGTTGATATTTGGAGAATTTTAATTTCACATTGTTAGGAACTTACAGAAAAAAAATCACCGCAATCCGTTTGGGGGCATCCTATCCATGCTTATCCCCCTATAGCCTTTGTTTACTTATCGTTTGATCTATCGCTTTTACTTATCGCTTAACATTTTGGTGGTTCCATCTACGAGGAAGTAACTAAAGGAGAAGCCCAAAAGCTTAAAAGCGCGTGGCAATTTTAAAGATGTGTGAGCATTTTTTCGCACACTTCAAAAAAATACATCGGAGGCGGTACCAAAAATTCATTGCGGGAAGGGGCATTGGCGCCCTTTTTAAAATTATAATTTATAAATTAATTTTCCTCAAGACAATTATACACTGAAATTGGATTATAATAAAAGAGTGCAAGTATGAATAGTCAATACATTTATTAACCGTAGACGTTGTTATTTGTGATGGTGTTTGTGGTGGTACCTTCCATGCGTCTTGCCTGAAGCGTGCATCAAGGTCTTCCTCAACCAAGGTCACTACGTGTGTCGAGTGCTCAGATATCAAGCCTTGTCATGTCCTTCGGCTTGTCAGGGAGCTGTTCCACTCCATTTCTATTGACCACTCCTCCATTGCCGATAAAGTGTCGAATATTTATTCAAATTGGGGTAGCCTTCAGGTGGTCGCGGATGACTTTCACAGCCTCAATGATAAACTAGATAAAATTCTTTTGAGTTGCGATGCACTAAATTCTAACTCTGAAAGCTTATTCGAAAGATCCCATGACATCCGCTCTAGGGTCATACGCTTGTCCGACGCTTTTGAGGACTTTCGATCGCTTTCTTCTGACGGTGTTGCCACCTCTTATTCAGGTATTGATCGTGACTGTCCTTTGCTAGAGGATATTAGGCGTGGCGTTGAGACGGTTCGCAGTGATTTGGGTAACTGGATTGCTGCAGTTTCCACAAGTTCTGCACTTATCAACACTATCGCCTCTGACGTTAAAAATCTTTCACGCCCTAGTGCGTCACACGAGCCTACTGCCCCTGTTTTAATCGCCCCAGGTTTGAATCCTGTATCTGTCTCTGAGGCCGCTTCTCCTCCCTCCTCTTCAGTAGCGACGGAGATTAGGAGTTTGGTCTCCAAAGCTCCTGCCCATCCGGCCGAGGTCTCTTCAGTTTCGTCTGTGATCCCCGTAGTATCCGTCGCCCCTGACCCTCCCCCCTCTGCATCGAACCACAGCCGCAATTGCAATACCAGACGCCGGAAGCGTGTTATTGCTAAGGACCGTGTCCGTGTGACCCTTGGTGATCGGTCAACCCCTGAACCTGCGATTGGGGTACCTAGTACATCCGGTGCTGCTTTGCGCTCTGCTACTGCTGCTTCCAGTTCGGCCTTGCCAGCCGATCTTATTTCTCAACAGGATGCACCTCTGGTTGGGTCTTTTGACCTAGCACAGAGCACGGACTTCACTCTGAGGACTGCCACAATCCCTAGATTGTTTTTTGTTTCCCGGCTCGATCCTTCTACCTCTGTTGATGACGTCTTAAATTATGTGAGAAGGAGGTCCATGATTGATGACTCTGTACCTCTACGTTGTCAGCGTCTTAATTCTCGTCTGTCTCAGGGTTATGTTTCGTCTTTTAAGCTGACGACTTCCCGGCTCTGTTTGATATTATTTCTTCTCCGGACTTCTGGCCTAGGAATTGCATCGCACACGAATTTGTGCCTCGAGGTAGGTTTTCGAACGGTACTCATGACAGAGCAATAGCTAATGCTTCCAAAAACTAAGTACGCTGTCCCTTTACTATCAGAATGTAAGGGGACTAAGAACTAAAACAAACCATCTATTTCAAGCATCCCTTGCATGCTGCTACGATGTTATCATGCTGACTGAGACTTGGCTTCATCATGGTTTTCGCGATGTGGAGATTCTTCATGACTCCTATCAGATTTTTCGTAGGGACAGACATTCGGAATCTCTGTGTCGGGGTGGTGGAGTTCTGATTGCCTGCAGGTCGGACTTTAACTGCAGCTTAGTTGAAGTTCCTTCCTTCTCTGGTTCACTCTCTATTGAACTATTGGTTCTTAATCTAATGCTACCTAAGCGCAATGTCTTTTTGCTCTGCTGCTATATTCCCCCTAACCTGACAAACTTCGTTGATAATGAAGGGCGCACTCTTTACGATATTCTAACCCTTAGTTTAGACTTCATCCATAATATGACGAACCCTGAAGATGAAATTCTTCTTCTTGGTGACTTTAATTTACCCAATATTTCATGGGTACCTAATTGCGAGGACGATGACTTCTTCCCTCTTGTTATCCCACACCTATGGTTTCTAAATTTCTGGACACCATTTCTTCCTCTGGTTTGCACCAAATGAGTGATGTTAAGAACTCTATGGGAAGGCAGTTGGATCTTTAGTTTTCTTCTGATTCGACTAACACTATAGTCGAATTAGCTTCTGATCAATTATCTCCTATTGATAATTTTTATCCCCCCATCTTTGTCTCTTTCTGTTACGATGGTACTAGTATTGTGGATCCCAATTTTGAACATCATGCTTATGACTATAGGAGATCGAACTTCTCTGAGCTAACGTCTAATCTCCTTTCAGTTGATTTTTCAGCATTACTTGACAATAGTGATATTGATGTTTGCGCCTCCCTATTCTGTAACAAGATATATGATTTGTTTAACTCCTTTGTTCCATTAAAAAGGATTGGGTCTCCATACTCCTCTCCCCCGTGGTACAATGCCGAACTCCGCAATCTTAGGAACAGGAAAAACAGGCTCTGGAAGAATTACTTCTAACTTTGTGTCCTGTTATGACAGCTTTAAGGCACTATCCACCTCGCTCTATAAGAAATACCTTGTTAGTGTTCGTGATAATATGTATAATAACCCTCGCAATTTCTTTAAATTCGTCAATATGAAAAAGAACTCATGCAACTATCCATCTACGATGTGGTATGAGGGGTCTTCTAGTAATAACGTGTCCGACATAGCTAACAATTTTGCTTCATTTTTTGAGAGTGCCTTTTCTTCGGATAACTTTGAGCCGTGTGTGAGTAATTTTGATCATATTCTGGATCGTCCCACTTCATCCGATTTCTTGCCGTTTATATCACGGGATCTTATTTTGGGAAAAATCAATGAACTTAAATCGGACTTTTCCTCTGGTCCTGACGGTATCCCTCCAGCCTTCGTCAAATCCTGTTCCGCTGCCCTTCTTACTCCATTAGCGATTCTCTTCAATAGGTCCCTTCAGGCTGGTAAATTTCCTGCTTTGTGGAAGTCCTCTTTTATAGTTGTTCGAGCACCATCTTCATCATTCAAAATTATTACCGATAGTTGGTATATTCAGTAATGTATTTGTTTAAGCTTCTTTCTATTGTTTTCAAATTTACCGAAATTCTCTTAATGTGTAAAGTCAAATTTTGCCTATGTAGAAGTACTTCATTAGAGCCATCTGCTCAGCTACCGTTGTTGTTTTTTGCCATGTACCTACTGTATGTAACTCAGTCTTTCGCCAGCACGGATATAGGTCAGATCGATAATAAATTTGGAGTCAAACAAATTGAATGTGTTTTTATTTAAACAAATTGTGGGGTACTTGATTTAAATAAATTTGCAACTATTGTGCGTTTACATTTTTTGGTGACCCCGACGTGATAATGTGCGCTTAATTAACTCATCGGAGCAGGTGCAATATCGTTTGTGCAACTTTGATCACTGTGTAGATTGCTTTCAGTTTAGTGGCGGAAGATTCAAATTTTATGGCATGGATTAATTACAATAAATAAATAAATTTCCCAATAGTGCAATTGTGCAAAAAACAAAAAAAGTAACCAAAATTTACAACATTTTTATCGGTGAGATTAACTGGATAATTGACCGTTATTGAACGTTGTCGAATTGCAAGAGTGGTAGTACAAACAATAAGAAACTCATCGCAAGTGTTATCTCGGTTTTGTGGTGTTGTTGCTATTGTATTTGCTATTGTGCATGGATAACTGCTTCTGGTTGTGACGCCGGTTGAGAAGAGCACTACAAATCGATCGCTTAAGCATATATTTACTTATATTCAGAATTTGTATATCTACGGTTTACTGTAAGTACCACACATTTTATATTTCTGTTAATATAGACTGATTCTCATGATGGGTAAAGAAATGGATATAGTGAATTTAAAAACTCGTCGTGCAGCGGCAAAAGGCTACATTACTCGCATCAAAAATTTCGTTGAGCGAAATGAAAAAACAATTACGTCAGAAGAGCTGGAGTGTCGCTTGAGTCTTTTGGAACGGTACTTCCAACAAATATTGTTAATTCAAGATAACCTAGAGATGGAAGAACCTGATCAAGGTTCTCAGCGAGATGAAATAGAAAATCATTATTGTGCTACCAAGGCAAAAATTTTAACTTTGATGCACAAATTGGGGTTTAAACCAGATCCAGGGAATTCATCAGTTGCAGAATCTATAAACAACACCTTGCTTGCATCTTCAGTGAATATGGCGCATTTGCCAAAATTGAAACTACGGCGATTTAAGGGCGAATATACAGACTATATGAGTTTTAATAACTCATTTAAAACGTTGGTCGATGACTGCCACGAATTAAGTAAGATTCAAAAATTTCAGCATTTACTCACGTGTTTAGAAGGTCACGCTTTACAATTGGTAGAAGGTTTGGAAATGACTGAAGAAAATTACAGCAAGGCATTAGATCTGTTACGGTCGCGTTATGATAACAAGTGCATTATTTTTCAAGCACACGTAAAGCAGTTGTTCGAGGTTCCTGCAGCAATAAAGGGCCAAGCACCACAGCTTAGAACACTGACCGACAGAGTTAATGTTCATTTAAATGCTCTAAAATCATTGGGTACTGTAGATGATATTTTAAATACAATGGTGCTACATATTGTCAAGAGCAAACTCGATTCGGAATCGAATACTAAATGGGAAGAGTCTCTTAACTTCGAAAGCGTGCCAACTTGGGAAGATTGTTCGACATTTTTAAACAAGCGTTGCCAACAATTAGAGTCTAGATCATGTTTATCCTTAAGTACACGTTCTTCTACATCCTCTAGACCTTCCGGAAATTGTTCGCACCGTCATTCAACCAGTCTAGTGGTTTCTAAATCAAATTGTGTTTTTTGTCAAGGTAACAACCACACAATTTACAAATGTTGGAAATTTCAAAAATTGAAGATCACCGACCGATATCGTGAAGCGAAGAAACTAGAGCTTTGTTTAAATTGTTTGAACAAAGGACACTTCATCGAAGCTTGCGCATCAGCTCGTTGCAAGGTCTGTGGTGAATCGCATCATTCTCTTTTGCATCGTTATGCTGCAACAGGTGTGAATGTCCCTACAATACAACAACCCACTTCTTTGACAGCCTCTATGAATGTAGAAACAAACGACAGTCCAGCAATATTATCACGCACATCTCTACATAGCTCCATATGTCATGATCAATCGGATCAAGTTATTTTAGCAACTGCTATCGTGCAAATAAAAAACAAATTTGGAGAATTTGTCCTCGCTCGTGCAATTTTGGATTCGGGTTCTACTATAAACTTTATAACTGAAGAATTGCTTCAAATATTGCAGCTTAAAGGTAATCGGGCAGAAAGAGCTATCAGTGGGATTGCAGAAGTAAGCTGAATTTCGCAATTCAAAACAAACACGACAATCAAGTCGCGATTCAACCAGTTCGAGGTGGATTTGGAAGCTTGGATCCTTCCACGTATAACTGGTTCCCAGCCAGAGAGCAAAATTAACGTAAAGGGATGGGACTTGCCTAATGATATTTGTTTCGCTGACCCACAATTTAATATCCCGAAGAAAATTGATCTCCTTTTGGGAGCAGATATTACTTTGGGGGCTCTCATTGAAGGAAAATTAAGGATCTCTGGAATACGGAATTTGGTTGGATTGTTGGAGGTCGCTGGAGATCGCCCTACACAGCCAAGCGTAATTGCAGTTTGGCAGTGACCGCAACTTCATCGGAGGTTGAAGAAAATCTGGTTGCGTTGGTAGAACGATTTTGGAAAATTGAAAGTGTTGACAGCAAACAATCCGACTGGACGCAAGAACAAAGGGAGTGCGAGGAACACTTTCGTAAAACTGTCTCACGTTCAAATGATGGCCGATTTATTATGAAGTTTCCATTTAAAGCAGATACGTCCCTATTAGGAAGCTCCTTTGAAATAGCAAAACGGAGATTTTTAACTCTCGAACGAAAACTAAATCGGAACCCGAAATTAAGAACCCAATACATAGAATTTATGAGGGAATACGAAGCTCTAGGACATATGCAAGCCAGTCCTCTTGATAAACCCTCCATACGATATTTCATACCGCATCACGCCGTCCTACGTCCAGAGAGTTCAAGTACAAAGCTTCGTGTCGTTTTCGATGCATCATGTCGAACCAGTTCTAACATTGCGTTAAATGAATTGCTGATGTGTGGGCCTGCAGTACAATGTGACCTGTTTTCAATCATCTTTAGATTTCGTTGTAAGAAATATGCTATGACAGCAGACATTCCAAAAATGTATCGACAAATTTGGAATGACAAATTTGGAATTGAATTTAAAAACGGTGACGTACGGAACCACTTCAGCGCCGTTTCAGGCCACTCGATGCTTAAACTTTTTGGCAGAGAACAATTCGCAGGAATATCCGATCGGAGCTCGTGTAATAAAATCAGATATGTACATGGATGATCTGATCACGGGAGCAGACACTCGTGAACAATTAATGCAAATTAAATTCGAAGTTGAAACAATTCTCGCTCAAGGAAATTTTCCGTTAAAGAAATGGTTTTCCAACGATTATGAGTTTAGGCGAAGTATTGGAGAAGCTGATATGGAGAAGCCCCGGAGAGTGTATGATGCTGATATCATCAAAACGTTGGGAATAATTTGGGATCCATTTGCGGACCAATTTCGTTTTCGTTGGACGTTTACCCAGCTTGGATCGCAAGTAACCAAACGCAGCGTACTGTCTGAGCTTGCTAGTTTATTCGATCCATTAGGGTTATTGAACCCAGTAATTGTTTTAGGAAAGGTGTTTATGCAAGAGCTCTGGACAATGCAGTTAAATTGGGATCAACCACTACCGTCAAATCTGGTCGCAAAATGGACCAATTTTCGGAGTCAACTTGTAAAGGTGGATCAAATTCGTATTCCGCGCACTATATACAATGCTACTACCACTCTAATCTCGTATGAACTACACGGTTTCGCGAACGCGTCATGTCGAGCATACGGGGGTTGCCTCTATATACGTCGCATAAGCTTATCCGGCACGATAGTCACAAATCTGATTTGCGCTAAATCAAGGGTAGCACCACTCAAATCGATAACATTGCCAAGACTCGAGCTATGTGCAGCTTTACTGCTGGCCAGATTATATAAGGCTATTAGACCTCTCTTGGGATCATTATCAAGAGTTTGTTTTTGGACTGATTCAGAGATTGTACTTCATTGGCTGTATGGGCATCCATCTAATTGGAGCACCTTCATATCTCACCGTGTAGCAGAAATTCAGGAACTAACATTAAAGGAAGTCAACTGGAGACATGTTAACTCCAAATCTAACCCAGCGGACATTATATCAAGAGGGGCAACACCTGATGAGCTGTGTGAATCAATTTGGTTTTCAGGTCCTGCATTTTTAAAGAAGTCTGAGGAATTTTGGCCTCATACAAAGGTTATTAACCCATCATCCACGAATATACCAGAAAGACGAGTTGCCAAGACGGTGTTAGCAGTGCCTGACGGTGTTAGCAGTCCTAATACAGATTTAATAACCGATCACAAATTTATAAATAACTTTTCAAGGTTGCGTAGAGTTTTTGCATACGTTATTCGCTTCAATAAAATTGTGTCAGAGAAACGCCTTGGAAGGTCATATCCACATCGTGAAGAACTTACGCCATTGGAACTGGAGGAAGCGTTATCCAGGATTGTGTTTGTCATTCAGTGCCACGCATTCGCAGCTGAAATCACCGCATTGCAGAAGAATAAGGAGATTAGCCCGAAGAGCTTCATTAAAGGTTTATCACCGTTCCTGGATCATAACTCACCAAGCCTCCTAAGAGTGGGTGGGCGCTTGCAGAACGCAAACCTTCCTTACAGCGTCAAATATCCCATCCTGTTACCAAAAAATAATTCATTTGTCCTCTCATATGTAATGTACTTACACCAAAAATCTCTTCACGCAGGAAGTCAGGCTTTGGTCGCGTTATTGCGTGAGAAATTCTGGGTCGTCAACGCAAAGTCCCTAGCGAACTGGGTGGTACGAAAATGTATACACTGCTTCCACTATCGGCCGAAAATACAAGACCAAATTATGGGCCAGTTACCGGCAATTAGATTACAAGCAACTCGTGCGTTCATCAATGCTGGTGTGGATTTTTGTGGACCTATTTGGACAACTTTCAACTTACGGGGAAAACAAAGACGCAAATCGTATATTGCTGTATTTATATGTTTTGCGTCGAAAGCCACTCATTTGGAAGTGGTCTCCGATTTGACGTCAGACGCTTTTCTAGCAGCCTTGAAGAGATTTGTTGGTCGTCGCGGGATTTGTCAAACTCTATCATGTGACAATGCAACTAATTTCGTGGGAGCTAAGACGAAAATGGAGGAGTTCCGCAAGAAGTTCTACATGGAACAGCATCGTAAGTAGATCATCGAATATTGTTCGGAAGTAGGTATCGAATTTAAATTTATTCCACCTCGTTCGCCGCATTTCGGTGGATTGTGGGAGGCGGCGGTGAAATCCGCCAAATATCACTTGGTAAGAACCATAGGATCTTCAGCTCTAACCTTTGAAGAACTTTGCACAGTGGCGGTACAAATAGAGGCCATGCTCAACTCACGTCCCATTTCGTCAATGTCCTCTGATCCGAATGATGACTCTGCACTAACTCCTGGTCATTTTTTAGTAAATGGTCCCCTAAATGCCGTACCAGAGCCAGACCTTACGGAGAAGAAGTTATCGTTACTCAATCGCTGGCGAGTGTTGTGTTCAATTCAGCAGCATTTTTGGAAAAGGTGGTCACGCGAGTACATCCCCCAGCTCCAACAGAAGTATAAATGGACAACCTCGGCACCGGACGTTAAGAAAAATACACTGGTCCTAGTGGCAGATGATCAACTACCGCCACAATGCTGGCTCTTAGGAAGGATCGAAAAAACTATTCCTGGTCCTGATGGTCGCATTCGTGTCGTCAATATTAAAACCAAGAAGGGAATTATTCGTCGAGCAGTCAACAAGGTCGCACCTCTACCTCTTTATTAGTTGAAGATTTATCAATACTTCAAGGCGGCCGGGATGTTCGAGCACCATCGTCATCATTCAAAATTATTACCGATATTTGGTATATTCAGTAATGTATTTGTTTAAGCTTCTTTCTATTGTTTTTAAATTTACCGAAATTCTCTTAATGTGTAAAGTCAAATTTTGCCTATGTAGAAGCACTTCATTAGAGCCATCTGCTCAGCTACCGTTGTTGTTTTTTGCCATGTACCTACTGTATGTAACTCAGTCTTTCGCCAGCACGGATATAGGTCAGATCGATAATAAATTTGGAGTCAAACAAATTGGATGTGTTTTTATTTCAACAAATTGTGGGGTACTTGATTGAAATAAATTTGCAACTATTGTGCGTTTACATTTTTTGGTGACCCCGACGTGATAATGTGCGCTTAATTAACTCATCGGAGCTTATCTTCGCGCAGGTGCAATATCGTTTGTGCAACTTTGATCACTGTGTAGATTGCTTTCAGTTTAGTGGCGGAAGATTCAAATTTTATGGCATGGATTAATTACAATAAATAAATAAATTTCCCAATAGTGCAATTGTGCAAAAAACAAAAAAAGTAACCAAAATTTACAACATTTTTATCGGTGAGATTAACTGGATAATTTACCGTTATTGAACGTTGTCGAATTGCAAGAGTGGTAGTACAAACAAAAAGAAACTCATCGCAAGTGTTATCTCGGTTTTGTGGTGTTGTTGCTATTGTATTTGCTATTGTGCATGGATAACTGCTTCTGGTTGTGACGCAGGTTGAGAAGAGCACTACAAATCTGAAAGCGAATCGAAAGCCACTCATTTGGAGGTGGTCTCCGATTTGACCTCAGACGCTTTTCTAGCAGCCTTGAAGAGATTTGTTGGTCGTCGCGGGATTTGTCAAACTCTATCATGTGACAATGCAACTAATTTCGTGGGAGCTAAGACGAAAATGGAGGAGTTCCGCAAGAAGTTCTACATGGAACAGCATCGTAAGCAGATCATCGAATATTGTTCGGAAGTAGGTATCGAATTTAAATTTATTCCACCTCGTTCGCCCCATTTCGGTGGATTGTGGGAGGCGGCGGTGAAATCCGCCAAATATCACTTGGTAAGAACCATAGGATCTTCAGCTCTAACCTTTGAAGAACTTTGCGCAGTGGCGGTACAAATAGAGGCCATGCTCAACTCACGTCCCATTTCGTCAATGTCCTCTGATCCGAACGATGACTCTGCACTAACTCCTGGTCATTTCTTAGTAAATGGTCCCCTAAATGCCGTACCAGAGCCAGACCTTACGGAGAAGAAGTTATCGTTACTCAATCGCTGGCAAGTGTTGTGTTCAATTCAGCAGCATTTTTGGTAAAGGTGGTCTCGCGAGTACATCCCCCAGCTCCAACAGAAGTATAAATGGACAACCTCGGCACCAGACGTTAAGAAAAATACACTGGTCCTAGTGGCAGATGATCAACTACCGCCACAATGCTGGCTCTTAGGAAGGATCGAAAAACTATTCCTGGTCCTGATGGTCGCATTCGTGTCGTCGATATTAAAACCAAGAAGGGAATTATTCGTCGAGCAGTCAACAAGGTCGCACCTCTACCTCTTTATTAGTTGAAGATTTATCAATACTTCAAGGTGGCCGGGATGTTCGAGCACCATCGTCATCATTCAAAATTATTACCGATAGTTGGTATATTCAGTAATGTATTTGTTTTAGCGTCTTTCTATTGTTTTAAAATTTACCGAAATTCTCTTAATGTGTAAAGTCAAATTTTGCCTATGTAGAAGTACTTCATTAGAGCCATCTGCTCAGCTACCGTTGTTGTTTTTTGCCATGTACCTACTGTATGTAACTTAGTCTTTCGCTAGCACGGATATAGGTCAGATCGATAATAAATTTGGAGTCAAACAAATTGAATGTGTTTTTATTTAAACAAATTGTGCGGTACTTGATTTAAATAAATTTGCAACTATTGTGCGTTTACAATAGTCCCTGTTCATAAAAAGGGCCACAAGAATATTATATCAAATTATAGACCAATCGCGAAGTTATCTTCCATACCTAAATTATTTGAATCAATAGTGTATTCGCAGCTTATAGAGCGTTGTATTGGCTTAATCTCTCCCAGTCAGCATGGGTTTTTGCCCGGTAGATCAACGACTACTAACTTACTAGAATTTACCTCCCACGTTATTTCTGGCTTCCAGCGTGGCATGCAGACTGACTGCATATACACGGATTTCAGTAAAGCCTTTGATAAACTCCCTCACTCCGTTATTTTATTTAAACTGGGGAGGCTGGGTTTCCCCCCAGTTCTTCTTAACTGGATCTCTTCCTATCTAAGAGGCAGGTCATATCGAGTATCACTCTGTGGCGCTTCCTCTAGAATCTTCAGGGCCTTATCTGGTGTACCGCAGGGCAGTCATCTTGGCCCTTTATTATTCGTTCTTGCCATTGACGACATTGTCCATCTGATCTCGTACTCTAGTGTTCTAATCTACGCTGATGACATGAAGATCTTCTCCTATGTTAAAGATGGTGATGACGCCGCCCTTATTCAAAGGGACTTAGATACGTTTCGTGAGTGGTGCGAGCATAATGGCTTACACCTCAATTTTGAGAAATGTGAGGCTATGACTTTTTCCAGGAGCGCAAATCCACAAGTTTCGGATTACAACTTTGCGGGGAATGGTCTTCGTCGTGTGCTGTCCGTAACTGACCTTGGGGTAAAACTCGATAGGAGACTTGACTTTACTCTGCATATTAACTATGTCGTGTCCCGAGGCAGTTTAATCTTGGGCTTTGTTAAGCGTTGGTCTAGAGAGTTCTCGGATATACCAACCTTGATTCATTTATACTGCTCCTTAGTTAGACCTATTCTTGAGTATGCATCTCAGGTCTGGTCACCCTACTACGCTGTTCATTCCAAGCGTATCGAATTGGTGCAGCGTAATTTTCTTAGATTTGCGTTGAGAGAACTCCCATGGGACCGCCGCCTCCGGTTGATTGGTTTGCACTCGCTTGATAAAAGGCGCAGGGTTGCTGACTTGGTTTTTATTCACAAGCTCTTGAACTCCAATATTGACTCAGGTGTGCTTATTAGAAAGGTTTCCTTCAGACAATCGCAACAAAACCTTCGAAGTCTTCCTTTACTGCAAGTTGAACCATCGAGAACTAATTATGGGATGCATGAACCTATTAACCGTTTATGTAGGGCTGTTAATGCATGTTCTAATTTTGATTTAAATCTTAGTAAAGTGTTGTTTAAGAACTATTTATTTTCTGTGCTCCCGTGACTCTCTGTTTGCATATTGCGTGCGGGGTTTCCTTGCTTGTTTTCTTCCTGTTCCTTTTTTTTCTTATTTCTTCCTCTGCATGCTGCTGTGGGAGCCTCATTCCATCAATTTGATGGAATAGGTGAATTGATTCTGGGCTCATGCCAAAGAAGTGCGCCTTCTGTGTTAGAAGGGTTAATTCCACTATTTAATGTCAAAAGTTAATTTAAACTAGTAATTCCAAAACCGCGAATTATCTTCAAAACGTTCACGTTGAGTCACACAATAAGGAAAAATTACACAGTTCTAACCCTGCGCAAAGTTGAATGTCGAAGTTTAATTTAGGTGAATTTCTGACAGTTCAAATTAAAAATACAACACATGCCAAAGTTAAAGGAGAATTCCTGAAAGTTCAAAGTAAATATACAACAAGTGCCAATGTTAAAGGAGAATTCCTGAAAGTTTAAATCAAATATACAAGGCGAATTCAAATAAAGCTTCAAAATGTCTACTATGATCTCTCTCTCTCTTGCGGAAAGCAACCAAAATTAAGTTAAAGTAAAGAATAACTATCTCTCTCTCTCACGACGTCGACGTTCCCTCTTATTTTCTAGAGACAGCCACCCCTCTGAGCGGTCCTCTCTCCTCAGCAAGTCTACAACGCCTACTGGTGAACAAGGATGAGGACACCTGTCATTACCCAATGAATGAAAGACACCAGGCCTCCGAGTCAACTGGTCGGCTTAGGAAAAGCCAGCCATCGACCTTCTTCGGAGACGTGATGCATTCCATACACCAGGCGATGCAGTCGTGCCTTCCGAGGGAAAAGGGAAAATAGGCAGGGAAGGATAAAATTTAAAAATGAAAGAAAACAAACGGCCTTTTGAAGAAAAAAACTTTAAAAATGAAAGAAAAGGGGTTTTGAAGAAAAAGGAAGGAAAAGGGAAGGGAAAAGGGAACCCTAAGAGTGTTGGACAGAACTTCTCCAAGACAGACAGCTGGCTATTGCCTGCTACTTGTCCGTCATTCTTGGAGAGTCTCTGCCAACGGGGTTGGGATGGCTAGGTCCTCGGGCAGACAGTAGGCTACGTAACAGCCTTTAGCCGCAGTTCCAGAGGACCTTGACCACCCCGAAAACTACTTTCGCGTGGGCTCAGGTTCCGAGTTCAGTGCTCTAGCTATTAACCAGCAACGAGCCTGCGAGTACTCGGAACCCTTAAGGCCAGCGCGTTGGGCGCCATCTCTTGTTGCGCACTGGGACCGACACTGCTGCTGGATGATTGCCCAAGGCAGGCGATGACCCTGGATGACATCAACTGTAAGTCAGCTGATGTCAGTCAGGATCACGGCCTCCGCCGGACATTCATCTGTCAGCAGATGCTTGGGCAGGGATGGGGGATGGCATGCTGGTATCGCTAGCTTTGCGATAGAGAGGGGGGTTCATAAAAAAAGGATGCCATCTCCACCCGCGGTCGCGCAACAAAAGCCGAAAATCATGCCGAGGGATAAAGGATAGGTGGGACGAAACGAGAGCTAAAAATTTGAAGAAAAAGGAAGAAAACGAAAGGAAAGGAAAGAAAAAAAGAAAGAAAAGAGAAAAAAAGAAAACAGACCCGCAAAAATTCACAAAAAAAAAGGACGGATGAAGAGTTTAATTTAAATACAAAAAAATTTGAGAAAAAAAACCGCGAAAATTCTGGAAAGAGGAAAAAAAACATGAAGGAAATTTAGAAAAAAAAGGAAAAAAAAAACGAAGAATAAAAAACCAAAATCGAAGGAGAAAGGATGCAGGCAGGCGTTGCCAGACTTACCGGCTTTCGTTGGGGGAGTCTGATGGTATGACTCCCCTTTCATTGTCCCATGCCCCAACTACCCTATGCATCTAGGGGGCCGATGTCAACTAGATGCCCTAGAGATATACCCTGAAACGAAAGAGGGCCACTCACCTCATTATGAGGGCCCCACCCACCGACGTAGCGAGGAGAGAGAGAGAGAGAGAGAGAGAAAAGAGACTTAGTTAGTGCTCATAATAAAAGCATTTTTTTTTAAACAGAGTTACTCCCTAAAGCGGAGGGCCCACGGCCAGCTAACTTAAGGTAAGAGCCTCTTAACCTCCTTGCAATGAGGCTCTGAGGAAGTCACCTTTCTTATTTTAATGGACAAACCATGCAAGTTCTGTAATAATCTATTTAATAACCTGCTGCTATCAAAATAATGCGCATTATTTGTTGATAGGGAGCGTATAAAAATAATTTTTTTATTTTCAAAAAAAAAAGCATTTACATTTCAGCATGAAATTCTATTAGGTATGGCATGTTAATAAAACGATTCACTACAAGGTTAAAAAAAACTGTTTAAAATTATGACAAAATCGATAAGCCTTTTCACCGTTTTCATTCGATAACGTTCACTAGCTTTTATAACGACAAAAGTAAAGGTCCTTTAAAGGTTTTCAAAGTCCATGGTCCCAAATACAAATTCAAAATAGTCCTGAAATTTGAAAAGGTTTTTTCGAAATAATAAGTCGTAAATTTGCGGCTTTAATTCAAATTAATTTATTCATAAAAGACTCAAATGAAATTATAAAAACAAGAGAAATTCAATAACAAAAAATATAAAGTTAACTTCTTTTAATCTTTATCTAATTATTCGCAATTATTTCAAACAAACAAAAAATTAATAAACCAAAGGAAATTATAGTTCACAAAATAATAATCATAAATAAAATGAAACGAAATGAAGAAAAAAAAAAATTATAAATTAAAATTGTAGCACTTGCTGAAAAGGAAAATGATTATTTAAAAATTGCAGGACTGCACGTGGTGGTCAAATGCCATCTTTGGAATTTCTTGACCACTGTAGCTAGTTCACTTACTTTGAAAATAAATTGTCGTAGATGTCGCCCCGCTGAAAACTCACTAAGAAAAGAGGACGATCTCTTCAGGAACACTGCCTTTATAAGCTTGTCAGCCATCTTGTACAAATTAAGTACGTCGCCATATGCCTTTCTGCCATTTTCGTGGAGACTTTCATTGTCGCCATTCTTTTTCACGGTAATTTTAAATAAATATGTTATCCATAAAGAATTTTTCCGTGTTTTTAAGACTGCAATGACGGAAATTCTTTTTTATATATGAAAATTTAATTAAAACATTTTATACAATTATCCAAATTGGTAAATTTGCACAAAATTGGAATTAATTGTAGTTTTCAAATTTGCAAGAGATGGCACTGCTTAATGTTTATCTACATTTTGAAGTCTCCACTGAAAGAGAATTTTATTTATCTCTTTCTAATATATATTATTCTTAGAATAAAGAACGAGAGGAAAGGCTATCTTAAGTAAAATCCCTGTACGGGTGATAAGCATTTTTCTTCTTGCAAAGTGGCGAGTGGGTTAAGGGGAAATATCGCCTGAAATGTCAAATTAGACCGAATGTCGCCTTGAAATCAAAGTCGTCTCCGTAGTACTGAAATATTTGGGGGCATAAGCAAAGTGTTTTTAAATAGTAAAATTAAGTAAATTAATAAAATATGGTCGGGCAAAGTTATTTTATATTAAAAGTGTTATAAGAATATATTTTAAAAACACCTAATTTAAAATATTATCAAAATGAGTTGGCCCCTCCTGTATACAAGCATAATTTTACTACTTTCATGTTCGAAACGCACACATCGCTTGGGTTCTACTACATATAGCAAAATGCTTACATTTTTCCGAATGATGTCCTTTCCTCTAGTTCTTTATTCTAAGATATTATTGATATTTTCTCTTTCCCACTCATTTTGAGCATAGGGAATATAAATAATTATAAATATCTCGATGGGGAATCGAAACTGGAAAATTTAATTATCACCAATCGATTCCTCATCAAATTTTACGTCAATTTGATGTGCTGCATGTTGGCAGCACATAAAGTTTGACAGTATTTTTATAAGTGAAGTTTCGGCCAAATGTCATTCGCGAGTGATGTGAATTTGCAATAAATACTTGGTAAGTATTAATTGTGGTGTTTTGAATTGTGTTCCAAAATGTTATTTAAGTGTATTTTTGTGAATTTGCAATGTTATGTCAAGGAAATTAATGTTTTTCTCCTCTTTTAGGAAGCCGCGAAAAAAGTCGCGAATTGGCGGATTACCATCGTCTGTCTGCTGCTTTCCGATAAAAAAGGTAAGAAAAGACTTATATTCTTATATATTTTATGTATTTCATGTAGTTTTAGTGTAATTATGTCGATGTATTCATGTTTGCATGTTTGATTTAATTATGTTTACATTTCATGTTGAGTTCATTGTTGTGATTTTGCTTGTTTTGATTATGTTCATTTGTTGAAACTTTCGTGTAAATTGTCAATTCATTTATACTAAAAATAGTTTGTAGTGTATACTTAATCTAATATATTTCATTCTTTTGATTTTAGGTACATTTGTCTTCATTGTGGGATCAATTCAGGTACTTCAGGTGAGTATTTAGGTAATAGGTAATTTTGTGTCGTTCCATTCTGTGAATGAATACTAATTTGATTATTTTTCAGGTGAGCTTGGCGAACAGCTCAGGTTCCGAGTTCAGTGCTCTAGCTTAACCAGCAACGAGCCTGCGAGTACTCGGAACCCTTAAGGCCAGCGCGTTGGGCGCCTTCTCTTGTTGCGCACTGGGACCGACACTGCTGCTGGATGATTGCCCAAGGCAGGCGATGACCCTGGATGACATCAACTGTAAGTCAGCTGATGTAAGTCAGGATCGCGGCCTCCGCCGGACATTCATCTGTCAGCAGATGCTTGGGCAGGGATGGGGGATGGCATGCTGGTATCGCTAGCTTTGCGATAGAGAGGGGGGGGGTTCATAAAAAAAGGATGCCATCTCCACCCGCGGTCGCGCAACAAAAGCCGAAAATCATGCCGAGGGATAAAGGATAGGTGGGACGAAACGAGAGCTAAGAATTTGAAGAAAAAGGAAGAAAACGAAAGGAAAGGAAAGAAAAAAAGAAAGAAAAGAGAAAAAAAGAAAACAGACCCGCAAAAATTCACAAAAAAAGGACGGATGAAGAGTTTAATTTAAATACAAAAAAAACCGCGAAAATTCTGGAAAGAGGAAAAAAAACATGAAGGAAATTTTTAAAAAAAGGAAAGAAAAAAAAACTGGAAGAATAAAAAACCAAAATCGAAGGAGGAAGGATGCAGGCAGGCGTTGCCAGACTTACCGGCTTTCGTTGGGGGAGTCTGATGGTATGACTCCCCTTTCATTGTCCCATACCCCAACCACCCTATGCATCTAGGGGGCCGATGTCAACTAGATGCCCTAGAGATATACCCTGAAACGAAAGAGGGCCACTCACCTCATTATGAGGGCCCCGCCCACCGACGTAGCGATGATGCAGCCGCCCTAGGGAAGGACGACGAGGAGAGAGAGAGAGAAAAGAGACTTTGTTAGTGCTCATAATAAAAGCATTTTTTTTTAAAACAGAGTTACTCCCTCCTGCGGAGGGCCCACGGCCAGCTAACTTAAGGTAAGGGCCTCTTAACCTCCTTGCAATGAGGCTCTGAGGAAGTCACCTTTCTTATTTCAATGTACAAACCATGCAAGTTCTGTAATAATCTACTCAATAACCTACTGCTATCACCTATCGTATTTTAATGTACACCTATCTTATTTTAATGGACAAACCATGCAAGTTCTGTAATAATCTATTTAATAACCTGCTGCTATCAAAATAATGCGCATTATTTGTTGATAGGGAGCGTATAAAAATAATTTTTTTATTTTCAAAAAAAAGCATTTACATTTCAGCATGAAATTCTATTAGGTATGGCATGTTAATAAAACGATTCACTACAAGGTTAAAAAAAACTGTTTAAAATTATGACAAAATCGATAAGCCTTTTCACCGTTTTCATTCGATAACGTTTACTAGCTTTTATAACGACAAAAGTAAAGGTCCTTTAAAGGTTATCAAAGTCCATGGCCTCCTACTCTGAAACAAATGCGTGCTGTAATAAGTGGCTTGTAAGTCCTTTTCACGTTCACCAAAAATTATGGTATTTTTTTTCCACAACTCCACTATTGTGGAATGAATTCTTATAGTTTTTCATTCAAAAAATTTACGAAAGTACATTGCTTTCACTCGTTCTCTTACGTTTCAATTTACTTAAGCAATATTATTATTACTTTAGGTTTCACAATTAACAGTCATAAAAAAAATCTTCGTAAATGCATGGTGTAATAAGTGGCTTGTAAGTCCTTTTCATGTTCACCAAAAATTATTGTATTTTTTACCACAACTCCACTATTGCGGAATTAATTCTTATACTTTTCATTCAAAACAAAAAATAATTACGAAAGTCCATGCGTTCTACTCATTCTCTTACGTTTCAATTTACTTAAGCAATATTATTATTACTTTAGGTTTTACAGGTAACAGTCAATAGAAAAAATCGTCGTAAATGCGTGCACAACTCTACTATTGCAAAATTAATTCTTGTACTTTTAATTTAAAAAAAAAATACGAAAGTCCGTTGCTTTCTACTCTAAAACGACTATTTAACTCTTAATTTAGAAGAAATAATTTATTCTTGTACCACTCGTTCTCTTACGTTTCGATTTACATGCGTGCTGTAATAAGTAACTTGTAAGTCCTTTTCAGGTTCACCAAAAATTATTCGTACCTTCAAGGCATCTAAGAATGGAAAAAGGCAAATTTTTTTGTGTTTTTTTTTTATTATATTTATAATTTTTAAATTTCTTAAGGTCTGTCTGTAAGGTCCCCAAAAATCACTAATAACACTTGAAATTAGAATTTGTTTTATACTGCTGTGATGCCCTTCTGTGTGGTTACTGTTGAATTTTAGAGAGTTGCAATAATGGAGTGTTTTCAATTGAAATTTACGGGAGGTAGTATTTAATATACTAATGTTCAGTACTGATTGTTCAGTCACAAATTATTAAAGGTCCATTAACTTCATTGCATGCCAATATTTTCATCTACACAGCATTTCATTGACCCTTTAATAATTCTTTAAATTACTTTGTTATGTAAGCATTTTTTCTGTAATTCACCTCAAATTATTCCTTGTCATCTTAAACGCTCACTCAGCACTTAATGCAGGTGAGTGACTTGATTGATTTGTAAGCATTTATAATTATATATAAATCGATTAAATTCTTTAATAAAGTATCATTGTTTAACGGTGAATCAAGCCTTTTATTTCACCCAACGTGAGGCTGCGTTGGGCACCTTAAACATAATTAAGCGGAAGAACAGATCAGTTTTATTCGCTATAGAAAAACACTGATGATGAAGGTTGTGATGTTAACGATGGTTAAGTTTTACAAGCACGACGCAGCACAACACTGACGACATAACGTCATATTGTGTTCAATTGTAACAAAACAAAAAAAACAACAAACGACTCACCCCCTTGCTGGCTCGACGACGTCGAGCAACTTACGGTTGTTTGACATTAATATTTTGGTACTCTATTGTTCGAAGTCTCCTCAGAATTTGTTGATTTCTCCCCTGAATAATTGCTACTAAAGCTGGCGATTTTTGAACGTCGTGACGTATTGTCCAAGCCGCTTTGATTAATTCCCTAAAATTTCCATAACAAAATTAGACTTGGCAAAACACAATCTGTATGCGGCTGCGGTCACACTAAATTTTTCCCCTAGACCGTTCAAATTTACGAAAAGGAATTGCACCAAAACAATCGTTGAACACTAATATCCGCATTTATGCATTTCTTTATCCGAATCCGCTAAGAATTTATGAAGTTAACTTTAATTTAACACACATATTACACTTCCAACTCCTTCCTTAGTTCACTACAAATTCATTTTGCCTCTCACATGAAAAAATCAAAGCAAACTCGGCTCCCAAAGAACGCGACCAACAGCTTCCAGAACTAACCATCGACTGATTCTCTCATCGCGCCGAGATTCTTACGTGCCGGCAAAAGACACGCACACTATTCTCCAGTCCCGCTGCTATTATCCCAAACTTTCATGCTCATCGCTGCGTAAACGGTTTTGTCTTTTTCTCATTTACGCCAGTTGTTCAATTTTCATTGCAATTCTGTTGCAATTTTGCTGCTTTTGCATGAAGAGAATTCTATTTTTAGAATTCTTTTTGCAGCCAGACCGTTTTTGGTTGGATTTTTGTCTTCTTTCCATCGGCGGCTGAGGATTTTTCTGTTTTGTCGCGTTAATTGTGCCGTATGTAGGCGGGGTTTAATTTGTTGGTGCTGTTAAGCAGCTTCTTATTGGAATGTAACAATTGGACGATTTTAAGCAATTTTTGTGCGCGAGCCGAGGATTTTTATGAAAATATATTAATTGATTTAAATTATTTTCTCGGCTCTCCGTATAACAATTTCGGAGCTTGAAGTGTCTTTTAAAATTGATTTTTTTTTCGCTGCCTTCAATTATGCCCCTTTTGTACCCGTAGGTATTTTATTTATTTCTTTCCTTTTCAGGTGTTTCTAGGTAAGAAAATTATTGATGGTCTTGGATTCGGCTATAGGAGCAGGATCTTATGGATGTTAATACGGTTTGGAGCAGACCCGGGGTTTCGTAAAAACAAGGGCATGGCATCCTGAAATTAACCTAGTGCAGGGATTCAGCTCATATAGCCGAATCCAGCACCATCTCAACGGGCTAAAGACGTTTCCCGCGCATAACTTGATCTAGAGGTCAGGTGATACGGGACCACTGGAGGTGTCGCTACATAACGACCATAACAAAAATAGTTATTTGCAATTCTTACAATTTGTTGGCAAATGGGGATACATATATTAATAAATTATGCAATTAAAAAGTTGGATTACATTTTTCGAAGCTGTCATTTGAACAACTGATATCAACTTTTCATTTGGTCATATAGATGGCACTGGTTGCCTTTCCACAAAAGTTGACGTCATCATTTCTACCTTACGGCCTGTAGTTATCAAGATGGCGTGCAATCCTGGATGGAACCCTACGAGGAAGTAACTAAAGGAGAAGCTCTATCGTGTATATGTCGTGTCTTAGCTGTAAAATTGTTTTTCTTTTAAGCTGAGTCCCTGGGTCTTAGCTGTCAGTTGGTATTGACATTTCAATAGCTAATTTGATTTCGCGAGTGAAAAATTAAGATTATACTTGTATTAACTAATAATATAATTTAAAACTTTAGTAGTGATATAGTGAAAGACGTGAATAGATTTATTTAATTAAACTTTGTTTCGAAAACTGTGTAATTTTATTCATTAGGTGAAATTAAGTGCATTGTGCAATCTTGTATGAATAACAGCCACCGGCGTCCTACTGGAATATCTTTTCACAAGTAAGATAACTATATTGCCTTGATAACTAATTGCCTAATTAAAAGTTAATCAAATTAAGGGGATTTGTAGCGAAATTTCCACTTTTTACATGACTATAAAATTCTTATTTACATTTTGCTTGAGGTAACAGCTGATTTCGTACGATGTGCACCGGCGGCACGTAAAAAGTTACGCAGTGAGGGTTTTGTAAAAATTTGAATTTTTTTGTTAATAAATTTAAACTTTTTAAAATAAACTTAAATAATAATATATATGAATTAAAATTTTAATTATTTTGTGATTACAGCTTATTTTCATATATTTTGCATGGTCGGACGCATACCTTTTAGCCGAAGACACTTTTGCCAGCATTAAATTATTTCAGAAATATTATTCCTATTCATTAGATTTCCAAAAAATATCGTCTTGCCGGGAAGATGGCTGCAAGCTTTGGGAAAATGGAATTCCAAAATCAGCAACAAGAGCGTCGTTTGCTCAGAACATTTCTTAGCCCAGGACTTATTTTCAACAGGCAGAGGAATTAAACAGTCAAATGCCATATCTGAAAACATGACAAATATACAAGTGGTAATTTTATGTATAAATTTTAACATAAAGTATTGATAACATTTTAAAAGATGGCGGTAGGCCTAATGCGGAACCGGCCATTTAAAATAAACGGCAACGCGCTTAGGTGTTTTCACGGTTTCAACATGTATTGAATTCTCAATTTTAATTATAAATATTTAATGAAAGGAAATATATCTTAAGTTGGTGTGGAAAAATGCATCGTTTTAAAACCAGCTTAATTTTTGCAAAGTTAATAAATTAAAGAACATTATTGAAAACAGCTTTCACAGTCCCAGCCCACTCCCTCTATCACTATACGGTGATGCCATTTGGACTGTGCAACGCGCCTCAGAAAATGTGCCGGCTGATGGGCAAGGTCATTCCCTACGATCTTCGAGACCAGGCGTTGGTGTCTTTTGACGACTTGTTAGTGCTGACGGAGGACTTCGACTCTCACCTATCGCTCCTCGCTAAGGTGGCAGAATGTTTGAGGAAGGCTGGACTTACGATAACCATGGAGAAAAGTAAGTTCTGTTTAAAGGAAGCGCGGTACTTAGGGTACATAATCGGTAATGGAGGGATCAAGACGGACCCCGAGAAGGTCGCAGCCATCGTCGAATACCCTCCCCCTAAGTCCGTTCGTCAAGTGCGCCGATTTTTGGGCATGGCAGGCTGGTACAGGAAGTTCATTCCGAACTACGCCGACCATCCATTACGGATACGCTGAAGAAGTCCAGCAAATTTGTCTGAACCAGCGAAGCCCAGTCCGCATTTGAACTGCTCAAAAAGCAGCTAACTTCTTCTCCAGTGTTGGTGAGTCCTGACTTCACCAAGCCCTTCATCATCCAGTGCGATGCGAGTAAACAGGGTGTGGGCGGAGTCTTGATCCAGTTGGACGATGAGGGAAACGAACGACCACTTGCATATGTATCCAAGAAATTGAATTCGGTCCAACGCAAATACACGATTACAAAATTGGAATGCTTGGCAGCGATGATCAGTATAGAAAAGTTCAGGGCATACGTCGAACTCATGCCGTTCAAGGTGGTGACTGATCATGCGAGCCTGCAGTGGCTGATGTCCCAAAAGGACCTCAATGGACGCCTGGCCCGGTGGAGTCTGAAGCTTCAAGGCTTCGACTTCACCATAGAACACCGTAAGGGCAGCCTGAACGTGGTACCTGACGCGTTATCCCGTGTATACTGTGAAGAACTAGCCGCCGTTGATCTACCAACAGTACGTGAACAAGGCCTGCAAGTTGACTTGGATGCACCAGACTTCGACTCTCAAGAATATCAGGACCTTCGGGACCGAGTCGAGAAGCACAAGTCATCCCTATCAGACTTAACTTTGTGCGACGGCTATGTATACATTCGGACACAGCCCAGAACTGGTGATCCAGTTCAGGAAGAAGAAGCCTGGAAGCTTTGGATTCCACGGGGCTTGGTACCAGAAGTCATTGCAAGATGCGCATGATCCGCCCCAATCTTCACATGGAGGCATAGGCAAGGCCTTGGAGCGAATTCGACGACACCTGTATTGGCCCAAGATGACCGCTGATGTACGAGCATATGTATTACACCTGCGACACCTGCAAGGAGACGAAAGTCCTAAATTCCATCTTACGACCACCAATGGGAGCTCAAGCGACAACGGAAAGACCATGGTAGTGTACATGGACCTATTAGGGCCGTATCCTCGCACGAAACGAGGCCATGTGTGCATCTGGATTGCATTGGACCATTTCTCGAAGTACACTCTGCTACGCCCACTGCGAAAGGCGAGCACGACACTAATTTGCAGCTTCGCCGAGGAAGAAATCTTTCACAAATTCGGTGTCCCGGAGAATATAGTAACAGACAACGGCCCTCAGTTTCGGTTAGCCCAGTTCGGTAACCTCCTGGAACGATATGGCATCTAACACTTTCGTACAGCAGTGCACTCGCCGCAAGCAAACGCTTCCGAAAGGGTAAACAGATCCGTCCTCGCTGCGATCAGAGCTTATGTTAAGGACGAGCATGACAGATGGGATGAGAAGCTAAGTTGTATAGCGAGTTCTCTTCGGAGTTCAGTCCACCAGGCTATTGGCTTCTCGCCTTATAAGGTTTTGTTTGGTCAACAAATGGTCGAGCATGGTTCTGCATATGCGCTACTAAGAAGGCTTCAGGCTGTGAGTGAAACAATAGACGTAGACACTTCCGACAAACTTAATTTGATTCGCGAACAGGTCCGGAAAAATTTAGACAGAGCTTTTGAGCAAGGTTAACGGACCTATAATACACGTTCTAAGCCTGTAAGCTTCAAGGTCGGGCAGGAAGTCTACCACAGGAACTTTAGCCAAAGCAGCTTTGCGAAACAAGCCAGCGCTAAACTAAACAAAAAGTTCGTAAAGTGCCAAGTTCAATCGAAGAAGGGAAATGCTCTCTATGAACTTGAGGACCTACAAGGGAAGTTGCTGGGAACCTACCACGCGAAGGATATTCGACCCTGAAACACGGCAACATGACATGGGAGAGTTTCGTGAGGATGGCCTACTAGAGTGTGTGTCCTCTTCTGATGATGATGAATGTCCACTTAGCCGAGTCTCCTCGGAGACTATGACGATGCGCGACATAGACTGATGGAGGAGGGCAAGCACACACACCAAGGTCCAGTACTGCACGGCAGGAATCGTGATCCTCAATCTAGTCGTGGGGGAAGCATCCGGTTACTCGCGGAGATATCTTTGGGACTCACGCGTCTCTCATTAGGACGACGTGCTTGTCTCGATGATACCACCACTGAGGTTAGGCTCTGATTCCAACGACTACTCCCTCATTAGGTGTATGCCTGTGGGAATCTGAGACCTGACGAGCCGTGATGACAAACCAGCCGCGCCTTCGGAAAAGCCGTTATCTGCGACCGGGTTATCCAACATTTATCCTTCCAATAACCTCTATATTGTACAATTAGCTCCGAGCCTTCAGCAAATTTTACCGGCGTAAAGCTTGTGTTTACGCCTAACCCCAACGCATTTCTTATGCTTCACGAAATTCCCCTCAACATTTTATTTTTCGCAAGTGGACTATCCACCTACTGTTTCGTTGTCTCCGCAGCATAGTTTACGGAATGAATTTTTGAGTGTGAGCACTCAAGCGGTCGAGTCCTGATTTTGAAGCGCTTTCGTCATCTCGACATCTTCTGAATTGCCCCTAGCCTCTCTTTAAGAGCCCTTCTGGTAAGGCTTGGCCTATTGGCCAACTGTATCCACCTCGTAAAAATTTAGCACCAAGTGCCCCTCCGTCTCAACGACACTAAATACTCCACGCGAAATAAATCGCAACCATCTCTACGATGGCGTCCTTCACGGACATCGGCTCACCCCTTTTGCTTCGCCACTAGCCCCAGTGGCCTATCATCAGCTACAAAGTGCTCTAAGAACCAAGATTCTCCAGTTTTTCTCCGAGCCCTCAGCATTTTTATAGGCGTGAAGTTTTGTCCTCGTGTCACCTTATCGCCTGTCTCAGGCTTCAACTTACACCACAAGCAATTTTTTTTTCATCGTCCTATCAGACCAGATAGAAGGCCCGAGAATAGTCGGCCTGGACGCGCGACAGCAGGGCCTGGGAGAGTTTCACAAGGATAGCCACACTGGAGTGTGTGTGTCCTCTCCCAACGATGATAAACGTCCACGAATACTGAGTCTTAGGACCATATTATCGGCGTGACATAAACTGAGGGAGGAAGGTGCATACACATACCAAGGTCCGGTTTATACGGCAGGAATCGCGATCCTCGTCCAGGTTGTGAGGAAGCGTGTCGCGTGGTCAGGCTGTCCAGTATGTGGGATCAGGTTGCTCAACGTCTATCCTCCCATATCAACCCTTATAGTAAACCATGCTCAGGGCTCTCAGCCTCTCCTTACCGGTGTAAAGTTGTCTTTACGCCTTACTTTATAGCCCCCTCAGGCTTCAACTCGCACCACTAACCAAAAACACTTTAACTCTCGCACTGTGCGACCAGCGTTGTCTATAGATAACACTTGATATTGCATGATAAGCTCCGAGCCCTCCGCAAATCTACCGACATAACATTTGTGTTTGTGTCTCATTCTGTCACCCGACCAAGGCTTCAATTTGTACCACCAACAGTATTATCGCTCAAGTCAGGTCAGCCCTGTCAGTGGTTCCATGGACCAACCCGTATATTCTTGAACAATTGTTCAGTCTGTATAGCCCAGAGCCCTCAGCATCTCTACCGGCGTGAAGTTTGTGTTCTCGCCTCACACTACAGCCTACACCGGCTTCAGTTTCAACACCCATCGACAAGAAAATTTTTGTGCTGTCCCAATTATCAGGCCAATATTTCAGCTCGAAGAAATTCAAGGGAACTTGATGGGAACCGGTCCCACAAGGATCCGGCCCGGTAGCGTGGCAACACAGTCAGGGATAGTTTCGTGAGGATAGCCATACGGGAGTGTGTGTGTCTTCTTCTAATGATGATAGGCGTCCACGAGTACTGAGTTTTAGAACCATATTGTCGGCATGACGTAAACTGAAGGAGGCAGGTACACACCCACACCAAGGCCCAGTGTGCACGGCAGTAATCACGAGCTTTGACCTGATCGTGGGGGGAGGCGTCTGGCTACTCGTGGAGGGATCATCGGGTCTCACGTGTCTCTCATTAGGACAACGTGCTTGTCTCGATGAGACCACTACTGAGGTCAGGTTTTGATTTCACTGGCTGCTCTCTCATAAGGAGTATGTCCGAGGGAATCTTAGTCCTGACGAGTGGGACGAAGAACCAGCTACATTATCCTGACCGGCCGTCAACGGTGATCCGGTTGTACACCACCGACTCTTTCCATACCTATCTCGATAGACCGCACCGAGCCTTCAGCAAAAATTTACCGGCGTAAAGCTTTTGCTTACGTCTCATCCCAATGCATGTTTCATGCCTCTCAGATCTTCCCAACTTAACATATTTTGTTGTTGTCAAACAGCGCAGCCGCCGGCTATTCCGTTACCCTTCGTAAGGTATTCGGCGATTCGAATTGTGGAATGTGAGAACTCCACACTTGTGATATTAACGGCGGCCTAGTTCACTTAGTGGAACAGTAGATGTCCTTCCACTCCTAACCTCTCCTTAAGAGACCTTCTGGTTAGGCTTGGCCCATGGGCCCCTCAACACTCCCTTTTCATCTTTTACTTTTAGGCCTAAGTGTTTCCCCCGTCTTAACGACTGATGAACTATTTTGTGAGACTGCTCACAATCATCCAAGAGATGCCGTCCTTAACGGACCCTGCCTCGCCGCTCCCGCCCTCTTTCCGCTTCACCATCAGACCCGCTTAGTCTTAAAGAGCAGCTAGCTCAGATAAGGCATGAGACTGCAGATGGGTCGTGTCACACATTGGGCGCCTGTCAAAGCTACGAAAGCGTGCCTAGAGTCACCTGCTTCTCTCTCATTAGGAGCACGAAAGGAACTCAGGCTCACTCTCGCTAGCGGGGCCGGGAAAACAAGAGTAAGCAACCTTCTCAGCCTCCTCTGCTCTCGCAAGCTCAGCAACCTAGGCTGCCCTGTTTTGGTCGTTACGTAGCGACACCTCCAGTGGTTCCGTATCACCTGACCACTAGATCAAGTTATGCGCGGGAAACGTCTTTAGCCCGTTGAGATGGTGCTGGATTCGGCTATATGAGCTGAATCCCTGCACTAGGTTAATTTCAGGATGCCATGCCCTTGTTTTTACGAAACCCCGGCTCTGCTCCAAACCGCATTAACATCCATAAGATCCTACTCCTATAGCCGAATCCAAGACCACCAATAATTTTCTTACCTAGAAACACCTGAAAAGGAAAGAAATAAATAAAATACCTACGGGTACAAAAGGGGCATAATTGAAGGCAGGTAAAAAAAATCAATTTTAAAAGACACTTCAAGCTCCGAAATTGTTATACGGAGAGCCGAGAAAATAAGTTAAATCAATTAATATATTTTCATAAAAATCCTCGGCTCGCGCACAAAAATTGCTTAAAATCGTCCAATTGTTACATTCCAATAAGAAGCTGCTTAACAGCACCAACAAATTAAACCCCGCCTACATACGGCACAATTAACGCGACAAAACAGAAAAATCCTCAGCCGCCGATGGAAAGAAGACAAAAATCCAACCAAAAACGGTCTGGCTGCAAAAAGAATTCTAAAAATAGAATTCTCTTCATGCAAAAGCAGCAAAATTGCAACAGAATTGCAATGAAAATTGAACAACTGGCGTAAATGAGAAAAAGACAAAACCGTTTACGCAGCGATGAGCATGAAAGTTTGGGATAATAGCAGCGGGACTGGAGAATAGTGTGCGTGTCTTTTGCCGGCACGTAAGAATCTCGGCGCGATGAGAGAATCAGTCGATGGTTAGTTCTGGAAGCTGTTGGTCGCGTTCTTTGGGAGCCGAGTTTGCTTTGATTTTTTCATGTGAGAGGCAAAATGAATTTGTAGTGAACTAAGGAAGGAGTTGGAAGTGTAATATGTGTGTTAAATTAAAGTTAACTTCATAAATTCTTAGCGGATTCGGATAAAGAAATGCATAAATGCGGATATTAGTGTTCAACGATTGTTTTGGTGCAATTCCTTTTCGTAAATTTGAACGGTCTAGGGGAAAAATTTAGTGTGACCGCAGCCGCATACAGATTGTGTTTTGCCAAGTCTAATTTTGTTATGGAAATTTTAGGGAATTAATCAAAGCGGCTTGGACAATACGTCACGACGTTCAAAAATCGCCAGCTTTAGTAGCAATTATTCAGGGGAGAAATCAACAAATTCTGAGGAGACTTCGAACAATAGAGTACCAAAATATTAATGTCAAACAACCGTAAGTTGCTCGACGTCGTCGAGCCAGCAAGGGGGTGAGTCGTTTGTTGTTTTTTTTGTTTTGTTACAATTGAACACAATATGACGTTATGTCGTCAGTGTTGTGCTGCGTCGTGCTTGTAAAACTTAACCATCGTTAACATCACAACCTTCATCATCAGTACTGAACATAAGTATATTAAATACTTCCTCCCGTAAATTTCAATTGAAAACACTCCATTATTGCAACTCTCTAAAATTCAACAGTAACCACACAGAAGGGCATCACAGCAGTATAAAACAAATTCTAATTTCAAGTGTTATTAGTGATTTTTGGGGACCTTACAGACAGACCTTAAGAAATTTAAAAATTATAAATATAATAAACAAAAAAAACAAAACACAAAAAATTTGCCTTTTTCCATTCTTAGTTGCCTTGAAGGTACGAATAATTTTTGGTGAACATGAAAAGGACTTACAAGCCACTTATTACACCATGCATTTACGAAGATTTTTTTTATGACTGTTAATTGTGAAACCTAAAGTAATAATAATATTGCTTAAGTAAATTGAAACGTAAGAGAACGAGTGAAAGCAATGTACTTTCGTAAATTTTTTGAATGAAAAACTATAAGAATTCATTCCACAATAGTGGAGTTGTGGAAAAAAAATACCATAATTTTTGGTGAACGTGAAAAGGACTTACAAGCCACTTATTACAGCACGCATTTGTTTCAGAGTAGGAGGCCATGGACTTTGATAACCTTTAAAGGACCTTTACTTTTGTCGTTATAAAAGCTAGTAAACGTTATCGAATGAAAACGGTGAAAAGGCTTATCGATTTTGTCATAATTTTAAACAGTTTTTTTTAACCTTGTAGTGAATCGTTTTATTAACATGCCATACCTAATAGAATTTCATGCTGAAATGTAAATGCTTTTTTTTTGAAAATAAAAAAATTATTTTTATGCGCTCCCTACCAACAAATAATGCGCATTAATGCGCAGGTTATTAAATAGATTATTACAGAACTTGCATGGTTTGTCCATTAAAATAAGATAGGTGTACATTAAAGTACGATAGGTGATAGCAATAGGTTATTGAGTAGATTATTACAGAATTGGCATGGTTTGTTTGGTTGAGGTTAATAGGCCCTAACCTTAAGTTGGCCGTGGGCTCTCCGCTGGAGGGAGTAACTCTGTTTTTTTTAAAATAAAAAAAATTTTTTTACTATGAGCACTAACTAAGTCTCTTTTCTCTCTCTCTCCTCGTCGTCCTTCCCTAGGGCGGCTACATCATCGCTACGTCGGTGGGCGGGGCCCTCATAATGAGGTGAGTGGCCCTCTTTCGTTTCAGGGTATATCTCTAGGGCATCTAGTTGACATCGGCCCCCTATATGCATAGGGTGGTTGGGGCATGGGCCAATGAAAGGGGAGTCATACCATCAGACTCCCCCAACGAAAGCCGGTAAGTCTGGCAACGCCTGCCTGCATCCTTCCTCCTCCGATTTTGCTTTTTATTCTTCCAGTTTTTTTTCTTTCCTTTTTTTTCAAAATTTCAAAATTTCCTTCATGTTTTTTTTCCTCTTTCCAGAATTTTCGCGGTTTTTTTTCTTTCTCAAATTTTTTTGTATTTAAATTAAACTCTTCATCCTTCCTTTTTTGTGAATTTTCGCGGGTCTGTTTTCTTTTTTTTCTCTTTTCTTTCTTTTTTTCTTTTCTTTCCCTTCGTTTTCTTCCCTTTTTCTTCAAATTTTTCGCTCTCGTTTCGTCCCACCTATCCTTTATCCCTCGGCATGATTTTCGGCTTTTGTTTCGCGACCGCGGGCGGAGATGGCGTCCTTTTTTATGAACCCCCCCTCTCTATCGCAAAGCTAGCGATACCAGCATGCCATCCTCCATCTCTGCTCAAGCATCTGCTGACAGATGAATGTCCGGCGGAGGCCGTGATCCTGACTGACATCAGCTGACTTACAGTTGATGTCATCCAGGGTCATCGCCTGCCTTGGGCAATCATCCAGCAGCAGTGTCGGTCCCAGTTCGCAACAGTTTCACATATTCTCCCGAATAAATTTTTAAATCAGATCACTTCATATTTATCGTACAATTTCTTGTATAATGCCAACAATTAGAGAAAAATCTAAGCCAACTCTTCAAACGTCAAAGTTGTCAATAGATTTGTCCCCATTTACCAACAAAAATCGAAGCACTAGTACCACATTTTTTCACAAAATCACAAAACTATTATATTATTATACTTCCATCCATTTGAAATTTCTTTTGGGTATTGCCAATATATTTTGACCGACGATAACTCACACATAATTAAATAGATCTAAACGAAACTTTTATCACGGCATTATCTCACAAGTTAATTTTATCATACACTAATTATTTCACTTAAATAATTACTTTAAAGTCCAAGGCGAATTAGCCGAAATTTTCACTTTAACTAAAAAATATATCCACTTCTCCACTTGAATGTCACAAAACTTTGACCGCAAATTACTCTTTATACGATTCACTATTAGTTTTTCGTTAGAACGATTATAAAAGTTAATCACACTTCTTATAATTAAACATAACTTCGGATGACAGAATTTCAACTTTTTCATGTTTTCCTCATAGTGTGAAGTCACGGTGCAAAACTGGCTCCACCTTACGGCCTGTAGTTATCAAGATGGCGTTGGTAGGGGCCAAGAAAGTCAATATATATGAACTGAAGTGGACATTGGAAATAGGCCTGCCCATAGGTGGTCGCAGGATGGTGGTACGAAATCAGGTGATACAACGAGTAAATCATCCAAATATACAAATATATTTTCGCGTTAACGCCCAGAAATAATCTTGTCCATCAGTCGACATATTCGTTGTGGGGCATTGCACAACCCAAAAGCCATGACTGTGTATTGGTAAAGCGGCCTGCCAGGCACTGTAAACGTTGTTTTCTCCCTAGACTATTTCTCTAAGGGGATTTGCCAGAACGCATCCTTCAAATCAATGGACGAGATGAAGTGTGTGTCCTGCAATCGTTCAAGCAATCCGTCGATGTGGGGTAAGAGGTAGGCGTCCTTCTTCGTGACTGAGTTCACCTTGCGAGAGTATGAACAGAGCCTTACCTTCCCAGGTTTACGTACAAGTACGACTGGAGAATTCCAGGAACTGGAACTTTTGGATCGCTGGAGAAATGCGATAGTGCTTTTGTTTAATCAGCAAAACATCACCGGTATCAATGACATGTTCTTCTAGGTGGGTCTTTCCCAAACCTAGTGCTTTGAATGATGGGAATTGTGCAATAATAGTGTCTAGTTTGGCGGTGCTAGATGATTAAAGTTATTCTCAATCGGAGAAGAGGGCTGGACCTCAAGAGAGGAAATGTTTTGGCTTAAGTCAGGCACTATGTAATGGGTCTTTTCCCCTGAAGCTTCAATAGAGGGGTTGCCGGGAGCTCTGGAGTCGTCGAAGGTGCTAACTAATTGAAAAGACTCATTTACAAAATAAATATAAAATTCTTTTATTCAGGGTTTCTTTCTTTCTTTTCGGTTAACAATCAATTGTTTCTTAGTTCTAGCTTGTTATTTTAAGGCTAATGCAATGGGAAAGTAGGTAGAGAGAGAGAGAGAGCGGTTATGGTCGACACTTGCAGTGAGACAGAGAGATGCGATATGGTACGGCTGGCGGTTCTTGTTTCAGTGAATCTCGTGGATAGTACTCGGTATCCGTCCATATTGAGTAATTCGTCTTCTTAATGTATGGGGGTTCGGATAGATTGACAGGCTAGCACCACAGCCAATCTGTTCACAGATGACCAATAGGCTTACACCACAGAAGGTCGATAAGGATGTATAGAAGGGCTGGTATGGCAATAAAGCACTAAGTACAATGACCAACAGGCTGACACCACAGAAGGTCTTGTACGGCTACAAAGCATTAACTACTACTAATGACCAACAGGCTGACACCACAGAAGGTCTGGTACGAATAAGCAAAGTACAACAATGAACAGGCTGACACCACAGAAGGTCTTGTACGGCTACAAAGAACTAGCATGCACTAACTACTACTAATACGGATGAGTAACAGGCTGACATCACAAAAGGTCTAGGAAACAGGTAACTAACTACGGTCGGTACTGTTTTGCGCAGGTGAGACTTTATCGCCCCAAAAACAAACCACTAGAGTTTGCACAAAATGAGCCTGAAGCTTCAGTCCTAAGCGCACTTAGGTCCGAACTTGAAATAGAGTAAAAGTGCTTAGATTTATACAGGGAATCTAAGCTAATTTTATAAACATTTTGGATAAAAATATTTTTTTTAGATAATTTTGCATAAACAAATTTGGTCAGAATCCCTGAAGAAATCGAAAATCTTCTGCCCCTTTACAATCTTTCTGTAAACTCAACCATTTTCGAGTAAAATATCTTTAAAGTTCCAAAATTTTCAATTTTGTCCCTCAAAAATCTCAAAAAGTTTGACGTTTTTAAAAAAAAAAGTTCCAGTAAAAGAGGCGTATTTTTGTGGGAGAATACGAATGTGCAAGAAAAATTAGAGGTTTCTATTTGAAAAATCCAAGTTGAACTTGATTTGACCTTGAAATTTGGGCTCAAGGTCAACGACAAGGTCACCGTTATTTATCCCCTTTGAAACCTTGAAACTTTCATTCCAAACATGTTCCGCGATATTGCGTACTTTTCGAGATATTTGGATGTCGCTACCTAATATTTGTGTTCTTAGTGAAATTGAAAATTCTAATAACTTTGCACTCTCTCTTTTGAAAATTAAAGAACTTTAAAATATGTATCAGCAGCCGATTGTTGATGAATCAGTCATCGATGACTTTGAAATATTGGAAGAGCTAAATTCAGCAAATTCGCGGGAGTATAAAATCATAAGCTGCGGAAGAGCAACAACTAAATATGGACCTAGGATTCTTTTGAAGCTGGAGAATTATTACGTTTTCTTACCGCCGAGGTTCAACGCTAAAATTACTGATCACTCAATTGATAAACTTAACAATGGAGGTTTCTATGTTGCAAGGAAACCAACAAGTGGGAGCTATTTTAATTTAATGTTTACTAAAATTACACCAACCAATGGATATTATTTAAACTTATAAATAAATAAATAATTTTAATAAAATATATGTTTCATTCCACTTTACCCTTTCTTTAGCGTTTGATAATAATCGGAATCATTCCCCCCTAAATGAGACTACTGCAGGCTATCTAACATAGTTTTATTAGTTAGCTTGCTCTTAAGAAGAAAACCCTAACAGTTGTTTTTTAACGCGTCTTTTAAATTAACTTTATAAATTCTTATGATGTTAATCCAAAGTTTTCAGTACATTAGAGAATCTTGGAAGATGTTTTGGTCAGAAACAGTGAGAGCGAAGTCTAAGTTTTGCGCATGCGAAGCCGGTTGAACATTTTTTAGAATTATGTAGGTACGCCAATCCTCAACCTAACAAACTTCTTGAATTGTATACATATGACACCTGAAGATGGTAACAGAAGCATTATACTTCAAATGAGGAGGGTGAACCTGTGCCTCCCGCAATTCAATTTCCGTTCAGCTTTACTGCTTGGCAACATGTTAAACTAGAACTCTATGGTAAGTGAACTATAAGGCTTCTTATATTAAAATAAGATGCAACTACCTATTAGAGCTGTTTTTGAATTTCAGGTAGTGGCATCGTACTGGTTGGTAAGGTACAGCATGGAACAGTTAGGTATAAGACAACAATTCATTTTCCTAGCAATAGTCCATTTGGCGATGAGGATGATTCGAAATGGAAATGAAAATAAAAATGGAGCAAGAGGGATATGATATAAAAAATTTAAAAGTCTAAGGAGACATTTAGTTCTTGAAATCAAGCCAACGTATTCAGATTAAAGAAATTACGATGAGGAGAGTGAACAGCCATTCAGCAAATATTTTACTGGTAGTACTGTGCATCTTGTATGGCGCTAGTAGTTTACAAATACCATTAAATGTAAATCTTACTGAAAAGAGTATCAGTAATTTAGATTTTGCGTTAAATCTATCCAATAATGACACTGTGCAAATTGGATTATCTTTTCGGCTACTAACTTATAGTAACAGTAGTGATCGTCATAACAATGTGTTACATCCCCATATGGTGTAACTGGCTCGCTCAGGTGAGGGGTGGGTTAAAAAAAAATAATATATTAAAGTTAATTTATTTCCACTTTGAAGGATTTGACGCCACGTGGTTTTAGAGTCCACGAAATCAAACAAAAACAAAATATTTTACTTAAGATAAAAACAAAATTTCAACTAATTTTTATTTCCACTCAAAACTAATATTTCTCAAAAACAATTTCAAACAAAAGAAAACTCCGACGACGAAAAATGTCGATACACGACGGTCGTATTCTCCACTCCGCGACTTACGATTTATTTATAAATTTTAGAATGAAATATGTTTATGTACCTTTATATAAGTTAACACATCAAATATGTTTCTTAACGACAAATAAGCTTTTTCTCACGTTCCGGACACAACATGCCAGACAAGACCTTGAAATTCTTCATAACAACTGCAGCAAGCTTTCCTCGTATTGCACTCACCGTGGGAACTCAGCTGACGCTGCACTTTTTCCCGACGATAGCCAACCAAGTAGAAATAAGTTAGCTAAGATAATTTCAGTCTTCTAGTTTGTATCATGAAGTGAGGAATAAAATACTAAAACTAAAAATTTCTTTTTTTTATAAATAAACCGGCTACAAAAATTAACTGGCGCCCGAGCAGGGACCGTGGAATACAAACGGGAATTAATTAAGTTAATAGCGAGGTTTGCGAAATATATTTTTTTTTCTTTTCGATAATAATTGATTGGTGTAAACATTCACCCAAGTGGTAAAGAAAAAGATGTGTTGCTCTAAAAATCGAAAAAGTGTGTAACCAATCACCTATAATCGTTTTATGAAACCTGTGTATGAAATTTGTGTAAACAGCCACAAAGTCATTAATAGAAAGCTTCTGTGAGAATTTAAGCAAACAAGTGATCTTTTTGTTTGTAATTAGTGGCAAGTAAGGGGGTTAAAATCCCGTGAAACCTTTTCGACGATAAAGGACCAGGAAACGAGGCCCCGAAGTAACCGAAGCAGCTAATAACTCGATTCGGACGAAACGGAGTTGTCAAGTGAAATCTTCTGGGATACACCGAGGATAACATTCTTTAACAACAGCCGCCTGATCTGTTAGGAAAGGAAGACCACCAGCGGTCCCACCCAAATATAAAAAAGCACCGGAAAGTCTATAGAAAAAAGAAAACGGACACTCACTGAGATGTTCATCTTACATCTACTAATTATTTTATTGTAAGTCTATCAATCTTATTTTTATAAAATAAAAACATATTATTTGAAACAAATATTAGTGACAAAGAAATAAATATTTTGTGTAATTACTTTAAATTTGTCAAATATTAAAGAAAAAAGTAATTAGCTAACATTTTAAAGTTTCAACTGCAAATAATTATTTAAGATTATAAATTCGTGACGTTCTCAACTTATTGAGCAATTTATTCAAGTGTATTCAATCGTAATTACAAAGTAGTACGAAAGTGAACTATTTTTCCTTATAAAAAATTTTTTTTTGTGTTTGATAAAAAAATGACAGAAAATAATATTCTTAGACCAGCGAAATTATCCATTTCAAGTTCACTGCCAGTAATAGGTGAATAAACAAAAATATCCTCAGCTCCTCAAAACTCCCAACGCAACTAATTTAGCAGAACAAGTGACGGCACTAGTTACTGACGTGTTAAGAAGAGAAGGTAGAGCAATTTTGAGTTCGTTATTAGAGGCAGATCGAGGGTCAAGTAATGACGTCGATCAGATCGCTTCAATACAAAACGGAAACCTTTCCGAAATGGATAAAATTCCTGACGTGGTAAAAAGTCTCAGGGAATTTTCTGGAAATCCTGGAGAATTTGGTTCCTGGAAAAAGAGTGTCAAAAGAATACTCATAATGTACGAATCATTAAAAGGTTCTCCAAAATACTACGGTATCCTTAGTATAATCCGTAACAAAATAATCGGCCACGCCGATATTGCATTGGAATCTTATAATACTCCATTAAATTGGGATAGCATTTCAAAATGTTTAGCATTACATTACGCTGATAAAAGAGATCTAGGAACTCTTGAATACCAAATGACCACTTTGGTCCAAGGGAATCGATCTATTCACGAGTTCTATCAAATGGTCTATCAGCACTTATCTTTAATTTTGAATAAATTATCATCTCTTGATATGGGTCAAGAAGCATTTAATATAATGACAAAATCTTATAGAGATAAAGCTCTAGATACTTTTATCAGAGGCTTGCGAGGAGAACTTCCAAGACTTCTTAGTATAAGAGAGCCTGTGGACTTACCTCAAGCTCTACATCTTTGTCTTAAATTGCAAAATGTAGACTTTCGTTCACAATATGCCAATAATTCTCGCAAAATTATACAAACTAATCGTACAGCACCACCAGTTCCAACCAGAAGGAATTTTCCTCCTTCGCAACTCACGGTACCTAAAGCAGCTCCTAGAGCAACTTTTTATCCTGAACTATTAAACGATCCTCAAAGGAACGAAATACCTAAACCATTTTATCAAAATCCCCAATTTACCTATAATCAACCATTTGCAACTACACGACAACTATCGCCAAAGCCCTTACCAAGGCCAGAACCAATGGATATTGACACTTCATTGCATTCTCGTGCAGTGAATTATAAAAATCACTCACAGTTTCGTCAACCTGTAGAAAAGAGACCATTATCAAGACAAATGCATCCACCTAACAAACAACAACGCATTTTTAACACAGAAACCCTTGATCCTGAACAGCGCGCTGAAATCGAAAGCTACGAGGATAGTATCCAAAACGAGAATGAAATACACGAACAAACATTAGGAGATTACATTTCGAATGAAAATACGAATACCGACCAATTAGATGATATTTATCTTCTACACTTGAGGAGCTCATCGCTCCCTTATTTTGAACACATTACCAAAAACGGCGAAACCATGAAATTTTTAATTGACACCGGCTCTAATAAAAATTATATTCAGCGACGTCATATCAAAAACCCAATTCGCAACGAAAAAGTATTCTTCGCTAACTCCGTAGGAGGAAACATAAAAATCACCCATCATGCCCTAATAAATCCGTTTGGCGCTCAAGTGGGAAAATTAAAATTTTTCATTCTACCAAATCTAAGCTCATTCGACGGAATAATAGGTAATGACAGCCTGAAAGAATTAAAGGCAGTAATTCATACTAAAGAAAACTACATGGTAATCGGACCAGACATAAAAATATCTCTAAACCAATCCAATTCAGAATCAGTGAATTCAATTAATTTACGAACCTCACATATGACAAAATCCCAAGTAGAAAAATTAAACATTATAATAAAAAAGTACCATAATCTGTTCTTGGAACCTAATGAAAAGTTAACCTATACTACAATAGTAGAAGGAGAAATCCGCACCACCTCTTCAAATCCAGTGTATTCAAAGTCTTACCCTTACCCTATGGCTTTAAAGGATGAAGTTGAAAAAGAAATTAATAAATTACTTGAAGATGGAATCATTAGACCTTCAAAGTCACCATATAACTCTCCAGTTTGGATCGTTTAAAAAAAAACGGACGCATCCGGAGAAAAAAAATATCGTTTAGTAATAGATTTCCGAAAACTAAATAGTGTCACAATTGCTGACAAATACCCAATCCTCGAAATTAACGAAGTATTAGCCAACTTAGGAAAGAACCAATGGTTCACTACAATAGATCTAAAAAGTGGATTTCATCAAATTCCACTTAAGAAATCCGATATCGAGAAAACGGCTTTCTCAGTCAATAATGGGAAATGTGAATTTACTAGATTACCCTTCGGATTGAAGAATGCACCTTCAATATTCCAAAGGACGTTGGACGATATCTTAAGAGAGCATATTGGTAAGAAATGCTATGTTTACATTGATGACATAGTCATATTCGGTAAAACCGAAGAAGAGCATTTTCAAAACCTTGAAATAGTATTTAACACATTAGAAAAGACTAACATGAAAGTGCAATTAGATAAGAGTGAATTCTTTAAAGAAGAAGTTGAGTTTCTCGGCTTTGTAATATCTAAACACGGTATCAAAGCCAACCCGAAAAAAATTAATGCAATAGTCGACATCCCCATACCCAAGACACTTAAAGATCTTCGATCATTTCTTGGCATGGCAGGGTACTATCGGCGCTTCATTAGAGACTATGCCAAATTAGCAAAACCTTTAACGTCGCTCCTAAGAGGGGAAGATGGACGCGTGTCCAAAAACTTATCAAAAAATAAAATCATAAAACTGAATGAAGACGCAATCGAAGCATTCAGCAAAGTCAAAGATTGTCTTGTGTCAAAAGAAGTAATGCTCATTCATCCAAATTTCAATAAAGATTTTCAACTTACCACTGACGCTTCAGACTACGCCATTGGTGCAGTATTAGCTCAGGATTACAAACCTATTATGTTCATATCAAGAACACTAAACAAAACAGAGGAAAATTATGCCACCAATGGAAAAGAGATGCTTGCAATCATATGGGCATTAAATTCATTAAGAAATTTCCTCTACGGATCCAGGAAAGTTAAAATTTTTACTGATCATCAACCGCTCACTTACGTGCTTAGTAACAAGAACACCAATAGTAAAATGAAACGCTGGAAAGCAATTCTGGAAGAGTACAACTATGAACTGAAATATTCTCCCGGCAAAACTAACCTAGTTGCTGACGCATTGTCAAGACTACCCCAAAAAGAACAAGGAAATTACATGACCATGACACAACACAGCGACGAAAGTTCTTCCCACAATCTAATACCTTCAGTAGAGATTCCATTTAATGTTTATCGAAATCAATTAATCCTGAAAAGGGGAAACGATAACAGTTACCAAATTCAAAATCCCTTTCCAAACCACACTAGACATATATTTGTTCAACCTCAGTATTCCGATTCCAATATTACAGACATTTTTAAAAGATACCTGAACCCACATACAATCAATGGGATAAAAACCGAGGAAAATATCATGGGACAAATTCAAACAATTTACCCGCAACATTTTAAAAACTATAGGATTCGTTTTACACAAATACTTGTGGAAGATGTACGTAATGAGACGGATCAAGAAGAACTTATTCTAGCCACATACCGACGAGCACACCGCAGTGCTGACGAAAATAAAATGCAAATCGCTGAGAAATACTACTTCCCTAAAATGAACCGGAAAATAAAAAACCTTGTGAAAAACTGTAGAATCTGCAAAGAGAATAAATACGAAAGACACCCCAACAATCCAATAATTAACCCCACACCTATACCAAATTTCCCAGGTCATACCATCCACATTGATATTTTTTCTACAGAAAAGACATTAGCGCTTACAGCTCTCGACAAATTTACCAAACTAGCACAAGCAAGAGTAATTAAATCCCGCTCTGTACAGGACTTGAGACAACCGCTAAGAGAATTATTGCTATTCTTTGGCGTACCAGAAAATATCGTGCTGGATAATGAAAAGTCCCTTAACTCTGCTTCCTTAACAGCTATGATGGAAGATTTGAACATTAACATTTTTACAACCCCACCTTACAAGAGCGAAGTAAACGGCCAAGTGGAACGTTTCCACTCCACCTTAGCAGAGATCATGCGTTGTCTTAAGAACGACGGAACAAATCGGTCTTTTAAAGAACTTCTTGAATGATCAGTAAATGAATACAACCACACATTTCACTCCACTATTGGAAAAAAACCTGTAGAATTATTCTACGGTCGAATTCCCCGAGTAACACCCGAACAATTCGAAAAAACCCGACGCGACAATATTACAAAATTAAAGGAAAAACAAGAGAACGATCTAAAATATCATAATAAGAAGCGCAAACCTTTAAAGGACTATGAGATAGGGCAAATAATTTTCGTAAAACACAATAAAAGAATTGGTAGTAAACTTACAGTGAGGTACAAACAAGAAGAAGTTAGGGACAACAGACACACTACAGTCATAACAAAGTCTGGAAAAACTGTCCACAAGAGTAATATAAGAAATTAATTCTTTTACAGGTGCACTACTTTTACCGCGAAGGCGGATGTTCAAATCCTGGATTACTCTAATTCCCGGATCATCGCACTAAGCTCTGGCATTGCCAAAATACAAAATGGCAACTTTAAAATTATCCATGTAATTGATCTCCAGCTTTACGATAAATTCATTTCCGATAACCTTCCAATCCTTGATAATCAAATAACAAGCGATCATCCCCTATACCCGTTTCTTCACCATGAACTTTCCCAGATTCAAGATTTATTAACAAATATTAGACCACATAAAGAAAAAAGATCACTTGACTTTATCGGCAGTGCTTGGAAGTGGATAGCTGGTAATCCAGACCACGAAGATTTCATTGTAATACAAAATAAAATGAATAATGTTTTGGAAAATAACAACAGACAAATCATCATCAATAAATTGCACAATGAAAGAGTTAACAATATTACAAAAATTACAAATGAACTTATAAAAGTAGTTAGGGAAGACCACATACTAGGTCAAAGATTAGGTTTAAGCTTGCAGTATAAACTTAGATTAATAAAAGAAGAATTGACTAATATAAGGTACGCAATACATTGGGCTAGAGCAGGCATAATCAATTCTATGATGTTATCAAAAAGTGAAATAGAAATAGCTACAAGAACTTTAGATAAAGAACAATTGCCATATTCAACACCAGAAGAGGCTTTAGAGTTTGCAAATGTTAGAATTGCTAGTAATAACTCCATTTTTCTTTATATTGTTAACATTCCTTTAACGACTAACGAAATCTATAAAAAATTGTTAATAAAGCCAATAAAAATAAATAATGTTATCGTGAAAATTCCATATTCAAAAGTTCTACAGTATAAAGACAGAATTTACGGCATAAATAAGGATTGTAAAACTTACAATCAATTGTCAATTTGTAGTCAAGGTAATTTATTGGATATCAGTAACAGCACTTGCATACCCAATTTAATAAGGAGCCTCAACTCTTCATGCACCACTATCAACAATCAACACGTTCCCACTATAGAAGAAATCAATCAAGGAATTTTACTATTGAACCAATTTAATGGCACCATTGATATCGAAGGCACAATCCACGAACTGGCGGGGACATTTCTTATTAAATATCATAACATCTCAATAACAATAGAAGGACAGTCATTCAGGTCTAAGGAATTATCAACGCTCAAAGCCTTACCAGCCATCGTTCAACGTACCCCATTAAGGAAAGATCACCAGGAGCTGCTGTCTCTTGAAATGATGAAGAAACTTCACGGCAAAAATACTAAACAAATTCAACTCTTAAGAACTGAAAAAGAAACGCATAAATGGACAACATATGGACTTATTTGCATCATTGGAACCATACTCATTTTATTGCTACTCTCGAAATTCATACCTGGAAAAACAACAAAAACAAAAGTAATCATCCAAAAAGAAGACATAGAACAGGACATCACTAAGGAAAACACACCTCCTAAAACAGATGAAACACCATCGCCAGCACCCAGATTTTCCTTTTTCAAAACAACCTCCAGCTGATGATCCGCATTCCGGTCATGGACCACTATTCAAAAATTGTATGAGGACATCCAAATCTAAGAGGGGAAGAGTTAACACATCAAATATGTTTCTTAACGACAAATAAGCTTTTTCTCACGTTCCGGACACAACATGCCAGACTAGACCTTGAAATTCTTCATAACACCTGCAGCAAGCTTTCCTCGTATTGCACTCACCGTGGGAACTCAGCTGACGCTGCACTTTTTCCCGACGATAGCCAACCAAGTAGAAATAAGTTAGCTAAGATAATTTCAGTCTTCTAGTTTGTATCATGAAGTGAGGAATAAAATACTAAAACTAAAAATTTCTTTTTTTTATAAATAAACCGGCTACAAAAATTAACTTATATCTATTTTTTTTGTACGAAAAGAAAATCAAATTTTATAAAGTAACTATAAAAAAAAACAATAATAAATATGGCGTCTACTTATCTTGCCAAAACTTATCCGTTAGGCTTGTCCTGTCACTCAGTCTTTCTGGGTTTTGTCCTTCCACTTTTCACATTTTCCTTTTCCAATTCCCTTGCAATCTTTTCTTTGCACTTTTAACTTTCACTGGATGCTAATTTTTATTGGTTTGGCTGTGCCGCCGGTTTACTTCATGCACTTCTACCTTCGAATAACTTTTACCTTTGGGTCTATGACACTAGACTGATCGCTTCGCATACCAAAGTGGGTGGTTATATAACCAATCTGCCCCTATTATGCCATTTTCTGCGGAATATTTCCTAATACTGGGAAATTCCTTTAATTTTGTAAAATTATTTTACAAATAATTCTATTAAATTTGACGCTAAGAATTTCTATTTCATCTGCTGTATTCAGAAAAATCCGCCTTGGTCGAAATTCATTATAATTAACGAATTTTGTCTGAAGTTGACATCTGCTTCCACGTGCAAATAAAATTTTTCTTCCTTAATTTTTCACATTAATATATTAACCACCTTATCCTTTGGGTTACGATCAGTCTAAAAATATGCGGTTTTATTTTCAAAAATTTAAGTTCCACACAAAAGTCGGATGTTTTCGTAGTGAGGTTAATGTTGTTTTCCGCTGAAAACGGAAAGAGTTGAGGCAGGTAAGTATTCCCTAACGATTATAATTTTCCTATTTCTAAATTCCAATGTAAAGATTTTCAATAAAATTCCAATTTTTTGTAGATTGTAAAAGTTCGCCGGCGTCGACATTTTCCGTTTTTACAATAATTCTACAGGTATTGCTTTTATTTTCTTATTCCTAAATCCCTAATAAAGTAAAACCCAATCATTTTAAATATTCTTAGAGCTAACATGTTCCCCTTTACTAATTTTCTTTTCCCAAAATTTTATTTAACAAAAATACTTCCAGTTAATTACCTGTCCTTATTTATTACAACAATATGTAATTAATTCATCTCCTTTTTTTTGTAACTTCTAATTATCCTCCCTATACCCTTTTTCCTGACTTTTTATGTTTTAGCCAAAAATTATTAAATATTCCAACGTTACTTTAATTATTAGCGAAATTTTAAATCAAAATTTATTGTAACGTTCCCTAAACTTTATCCAAGATTACCTTACACTATTCTATCTTTTCCGGTATCCAGTCCCCATCCAAAAATTCCGACAGTTATAACTAGCAGGTGAGAATTTTACCTACTTTCCTTTTGTCTGCTAGTCCGGGTAGTAAGCAGTTGATCCACAGATCACCGAGTTGTAACTCCAGGGTGCATAATTGATCAAGTGGGTGGTTCCCGTGTTTCGTCGTTATAGCAACAGGAACGTCTTGTCGCCTTGAGAAGTTATCTCTTGATGGAATGCTTGTGATTCGCAGTAATCTTCAAGATTCATATACGTGTGAACTTGGTAGATACGTAAAGGACGGCCGTAAGAAATTGAAAGCGTCTCCCAAAAATAGCTTTAATGTTTATTCTGTTCTTCCTTAGTAAGTATTTTTGTGTATCTTTGTGCATATCTGTAAATAAATGAGATCTCAGTTCTCCAATTACCGCCTAATCGATCGGACGCGTTGCGTGATCGCTCCTCACTCAGTTCAATTTCTTCGCAGTATTTTCGTTTCGTGTGTTTTGTGCGTGTCTCAGCAAAGTGAGTGCCACTCTTTCCCGCTCAATAACTTACCTGACACAGATTCTCCTTGTTTACATTTTTGTCAGTGACCTTACTTTCTACTGGCCGCTATTTTGTAAGTGACTCAGTTAGTTTTTTCGCTTTTAACAGTGCCGGGAAATATTTTTGTTTTTCAAACGGAAGTGACTCAGTTTGTTTATCTGGTTTTAATCTGGTATTACTGCAACCTGGTGTAAAGCCTTTTGTTTAACTTTTTATTGTTAAATATTTCCGAATAATTCTTCACGCACAAAATGGTCCTTTGCAAGGCATGCTCTAATGAGTTGCTAAGCAATGGTGTTGCCTGTGATGGCATCTGTGGAGGTGTTTTTCATGACACCTGTCTTTCACGCGGTCTTTCTACATGTAAAGAGTGCTCCAACATTAGGCCCTGTCACGTTTTACGGCTCATGAAGGAAGTCGTTGCTACGCTCTCCACGGATTAATCCTACATCGCTGATAAGGTCAACGAGATCTCCACAAATTTTGCTGGATTTCAAATTTTGTCCGATGAATGCGCTAGTCTAAACTTAAAACTGGACAAGCTGCTTAAGATCGCTGAGGGTTTGACCAACGACTCATCGCTTCTTTCAAGCAGTATTTGCGAGCTTTCCTTAAAGCTGAGCGGCCTGGTCGCTTCCTTGGATGACCTCCGCGCTGGATCACCATCGCCTTCAATCGGCCAACCTGCGGAATCTATCATGCCAATCTTAGACGACATTCGGCGCGGTGTCCGGCACGTCAAGCGGGATCTGGATTTGTGCTCAACAGCCATTGTGAAGAACTTTGCATTAATTGGCTCAGTCGGCTCTGATATTAAGAGTTTAACCACAAAAAGCTATCTCGGCCCCTCTTTTCCTCTGTCGGACACCACAGATGCTTCTGGTTTGAATTCTTCTTCTTCTGGACCTACATCTTCTGATGGGGACTGTTCCACTCTCCGTGATGCAACCTCCGCAGTTCCGCCTCAATCCACCGTGAATGTGATTCCTCCGCATTCTTTCCCGGTGCAGCCTGCCTCAGATGGTGATGCTCCTGTTGGTTTGGTCAAGCCCGTTATAGAAAACTCTTTTTCTTCTGGACCTACATCTTCTGATGGGGACTGCTCCACTCTCCGGGATGCAACCTCCGCAGTTCCGCCTCAATCCAGCGTGAATGTGATTCCTCCTTAATCGTTCACTACTATAGCAAATGAAATCAAAATCAATCCCGATATAAAAAAACTCTTTATTAAAAGGTTGCTTACACTTCAGGTTTCTGGCACAAAGTGAGTTTTAACATGTACTAAATCTCAGCGCAAGCCGACTGAAATCAAAACGGTACTCGATACAAAATACGAAAGCAGAGATCGATCGATGATCTTGTTATTGTTATTAAATTTGTTAAGAGGGCTTGCACTGATTTCAGAAGGCTTGTGATGAGTTACAACAGGGTTTTTAAAGTAAGTATTAAATTACAATTCATTTCAATAGTTCAAAATTTTATAATTAGATATGCAGGTATGCAATGTTGAGACTGGCCAACAGGCCTCAAACAGGTAAGTTGAAGATAGGTGGAGTATGACTTTACATGCCGGCCGCCCAAGGGCGAGTTTGCGTCCTTGACTATAGTTGTGCATCTAGTTTGGTACAGATCTGTAAATAGAAGAGGGATGGAAGGAACTAGGATATAAATGTTTTAAGTTCTCTTCTTTTGCGCCGACTGCAATCAGGCGTCTGCAAGTTCTGATGTCGGCAAGAGGCACAGTTTTGTGATAGGCCTTTTTATAATTCCGCTCTTGCACTTCAATGTCGCTACACGAACTAGTCCGTCTTGTCCAGGATGGGTGGCTATAATGCGAACAATGAACCATTTAGCGGGCGGTAGACGATCATCTTTAATAATGACTAGGTCTCCAGGTTGGAGATTCGGGGTCTTAGAAAGCCATTTAGGACGTTGTTGCAACCTGGTAACATACTCGGTAGACCACCTTTTCCAAAAGTGTTGCTGAATTCGTTGCAATAGTTGCCATCTTGAAAGTCTATTGACCTTAAGATCTAAAAGACTAGGTTGTGGCAGGGATATCAATGGCTCTTCTACAAGAAAATGTCCGGGTGTTAAGACATCGACATCATCTGGTGCGTTTGATAAAGAACATATTGGCCTCGAATTTAAAACTGCTTCAATTTGTGTCAATAAGGTTGAAAATTCCTCGAAGGTTAATAGGGTATCTCCAATGATTCGTTTTAGGTGGTGCTTTGTAGACTTGATACCCGCTTCCCACAAACCTCCAAAATGTGGCGACGCAGGTGGTATAAAGTGCCAGATAGTACGGTCTTGCGCTAGCATATTTGCAATTTCAGATGGAAGCTCTGTTACAAACTGTTGCTGCATTTTGTTAAGTGTTTTGTTCGCTCCAACAAAGGTTGTTCCGCAGTCACTATACAAATGTGCACATTTTCTCCTTCGTGAAGTAAAACGACGAAACGCTGCTATAAATCCTTCAGCAGTATAGTCACTCACGACCTCTAAATGGATAGCCTTTGTCGTAAGACAGATAAACAAGCATATATATCCTTTAAAAGTTAATGATCCTCTGCCCTTAGCTGCCTTAAGCGTGATTGGACCAGCATAATCCACGCCACTGTGAAGAAAGGGACGGTAATATGACACTCGATCCTTAGGCAGATTGCCCATCATTTGAGTACGAGAAGTAACTCGATGACGAATGCAAGTTGGACAGCGGTGAAGTTCTTGTCGCACAAGAGTTTTGGCATGAAGTATCCAATACCTTTTTCTCAGATAGGTAAGCATTAAATTGATTCCTCCGTGAAGTGTAATGATGTGAGACTCTCTAACTAGTAGTTTTGCTAGTGGAGACTCGTGGGATAATATAATAGGGTGTTTCACAGGGATGGGTAGAGCAGATAATTTCAGACGTCCACCTACTCTTAACATTCCAACATCGTCAATAAATGGATCTAGATTCAGAATTTTACTTTTCTTGCCCACGCTTTTACCTTCGAGAAGTCGTACAATCTCCTTTGAAAATTCTTGATTCTGCGATATTTTGCATAGCAAATGAAGCGCGTAATTAATCTCATCAGCTGAAAATACTTTCGCAGATATAGGATACCATTTTCTTTGGCAGCGGAGTTTAAATCGCACACAATAAGCGATAATTCTGGTCAGCTTTGACAAAGATGAATAACGGCTTAGTAAACTAAATCCATCGATACAGGTAGTCGTCACGAGAGGCTTCATGGTTTTTACTTCTTCCCCCGTGTCTAGATCACGAAGAGGTAGAGAAGGCCATAAATCGGTCTTCTGCGATAGCCAACTTGGTCCGTACCACCATAATGTATTATTAATTAGCTGTGAGGGTAATATACCACGAGACGAACAATCGGCAGGGTTATCTCTAGAAGGGATGTAATGCCACTGATTTGCATTTAAGTGTGACTGAATTTGGCTCACCCTATTGGCTACAAAGGCTTTCCATCGGGACGGATGTCGTCGTAACCAGCATAGGACAATTGTAGAATTACTCCAGGCGTACACAGGAACATTGGGGAATTCTAGGGCCTGTTGAATTTGCGCAAGGAGTCTTACAAGAAGCGCTGCCGCACAAAGTTCCAACCGAGGAAGTGAAACTTGCTTAACTGGAGCAACTCTACTTTTTGCTGCAAGTAGCATCGTATGTACATTTCCGTCATGATTTTCCATTCGTAGGTATACAGACGCAGCATACGCTTTAATCGAGGCATCTGCAAAACCATGAAGTTCTACTTCTTTGTGCGTAGGGCTACAAAGTGTCCATCGAGGAATTCGCAGAGATTGAAGAACCTTTAAGTCCTTCCTAAATGTCGTCCACTCTGTTTCTAGTTCAGCAGGTAAAGGCTCATCCCATGATACTCCACTTAACCAAAGTTGTTGAAGCATAATCTTTGCCTTTATAATTATGGGAGAAAGCCATCCTAAAGGGTCGAAAAGTCGGGCAATATCACTCAGCAAAGTGCGCTTGGTTGTCAGCTGCTTGCGTTCTGGTAAGTTTATACTGTATCCGAGTTCATCAGTAACAGGAAACCAATGAATACCTAATGTTTTGACCGATTTGTCACCGATGTGGAGAGAACCTTTTATCTCTCGGTCGTGCTCAGGAATTTGATAAAGAAGGTGTTCTCGATTCGAACTCCATTTTCGGAGGTTAAAACCACCAAGCGTTAGTAACTGCTTTAGTTGAGTTTGAATTTTTAAGGCAGTTTCCTCGTCATGACTGCCAAACATAACGTCATCGACATAAAAATTGCTTAGGATGATTCTTGAGGCATCGGGATATTCCTTCTGGTGATCAGTAGCGATCTGTTTCAAGGTGCGAATAGCAAGGTACGGTGCGCACGAAGTTCCATATGTAACTGTTACTAATCTGTAGTCTTTTATAGATTCCGTTTCGCTGAAACGCCAGACTATCCTTTGAAACTGACTGTCTTGGTCAGATACCAAAATCTGGCGGTACATTTTTTCTATATCCGCCGCAAAAACTATTCTGTGTTGCCTCCATCTCAATAAAATTTCAAAGAGATCAGTTTGTAAAGCTGGACCTATGCTCAAAGTGTCGTTTAAGGATTTACCACATTTACTTTTGCTTGAGCCATCGAATACTACCCGTAACTTTGTAGTGGAACTAGTTTCTTTTATTACAGGATGATGTGGTAAGTAGTACTCTCCGACTTCAGCACCACATGATCCTACTGGTACCATGTGTCCTAGGTCTAAGTACTCCTGATAAAGCTCTTTAGATTGCGTGAATCTTCTCTCCAAGTACTTAAATCTTTTTATTGCACGATCTCTCGTGCCTTCAAATTTGGGTGGGTGTGAACCTTGAATAACGGATTTAAATGGAAGCTGAACAACATACCGTCCCTCAGCTGTTCTTGTGAAAGTAGCGTTATAGAACTTCTCACATGATTCTTCTTCAGGGGTCATATTTATACAGGTCTGTACATTTTCTAATTCCCAAAACTTTCTAAGTTGCATTTCGATTTCACTATGATCACACCGCTGAGTCAAGATATGGTGAAAGTGTTTTTCAGATTCTTTACCATGTACAGTGCAAGGTCCTGAGAGGATCCATCCAAAGACAGTGCGTTGTGCAATTGGTAAGTTAGGTGAGTATCTTCTTATTTCAGGAAGCAAAATTTGGGAACAGATATCTGCACCCAATAATAAGTCTATCCGTCCAGGGTCACAACAAGTGGGGTCAGCAAGATCTATATCAACGAAACGTGCTTTGACGGATTGTGGTATTTCAAACGAGGGTACTAACTACGTAAGAGTCGACATGACTAAAGCATTAACTTGCAAGAGTTGAACCAATTCCTCGTACTGTTACATAAGTAGGTCTATAGGGCAATTGAAGCAATTGGGCAGCCCTCTCTGTTATAAGAGAGCCCTCTGAGCCTTGATCTAATAAAGCACGAAGAACTAATGGTCCACATGGAGATTCAACTCGAACTAATATCGTGGATAACATTACCTTACGATTCTGAAGCGTGTTTCCAAAATGTGCATTCATGTGCAGATTTGACGGTTGGGTTGTGCTTAATTGAGTGTCCTCGAAGTGGGAACTGCTGCTTGTGCTTCCAGGAAAAAATGCTTGAATACGTTCAACAAGTGTGTTAACATTAGCGTTAGCATGTGAAGGTTGAGTCATAGCCGAAGGATACGAATTTTCAGACTTTCGAGGCATGGAACTACTCTTAGAATCCATCGAATTAGACGACTGAGAGATGAGATGTGTGTGCACCAGTGTATGGTGCTTTTTATTGCAAACGTGACATCGTGATCGTTGTTGACAATTATTTACAAAGTGTCCTGGGACCAAGCAATTCAAGCATAGGGATTTACTATGAATTATTTCTTTTCTTTGTTCGACAGGCAGCTGTTTGAACCTTTCGCACTTATATAGGAAATGTGTTCCTGAGCAGCAAGGACAGGGTGGATCTTTAGAAATATGAAACGTCCTTAATGATTGCAAAGCTTTTGGTTTGGGTGTAACGTGTTGAAGTTTAGACTTTGCGCCAGAGATTGCCTCAAGTGCTCGATGGCGAGCATTTAAGAAATCTACTAAATCTTTAAATGTCGATAATTCTGCTTTACTGCCAAGAGATTGTTCCCAAAGTCGCCGACTTTCTGAATTAAGTCGTTGTACGGTTTGATGTACAATAATTGGATCCCACGATGTAGTTTTTATACCTAAATTTTCAAGTGCATGGAGGATTTCAGTCGTGGTATCGACAAGTTTGCGTATGCCAATAGTAGATTCTGAACATAGTGGTAATTGTGCAAATAATGTACTAAGGTACGAATTTACAATACTTCTTTTATTTTCGTAGCGTTTAGTTAAGCTTAACCATGCCTGGTCATAACTGGCTTCTGTTATTTGAATATGTTTGAGAAGCTGATACGTTCTTCATAATTTGAATATATATCTGCCTTGAAATAGTTATTTTCTCTAAGGGGCTCATTGTCAAATGACAGACTAATGATTGTCGCGTGTTTCTCTCTGAAGGTTTTAAAATAAAGCTCTAATAATGTAAGTCTACCCTTATAATAGGCCAAAGTTCTACGATCGTGAGGGGCTTTTCGAAGATTTTCTTGAAATTGCTTAATGTCTTTTAAAGCTATTTCTTGTTCAAAAATTAACTTGTCCTCACTCATATTTATGAAAAATCGAATAACTACACTTTTGTAGGAAATGAAATGTTTTCAACCGTTGTTCAGAAAAATCAATCTTTAAACTTTTAAATATTATGTCTTTAAATTCTTAATCAGTATTGTTTTTTAATGATTTTGTAATCTAAGAAATATAAACCACAATTTTAATGCACAGAATGATACCGTTTTCATTAATATATACCATGTGTCCGTAAGATATGAAAATTTTCAAAATTTCACTAATTTCACAAATTTTTCTCAAAATTTCCAATTGATAATGGATCTGTCTTTTGATCAAATATATAATGCCACATATACGTTTAATTATTGCAGAAATATGTAATAACATACCGGTATATCACTGGATAACTGTAGTAGATGCCGTATGATGTAGCGGTTCCCTTACATGTTATAATAACATCCGTAAACCTTAGCTGTTCCTTAATATAATATGCAGATATTTCTTAAAAACTTCTTACGCAATATATTTGTTCCCTCGTAGTCCCACGTAGTCTTAATAAGATTTTATTTTCCTCGTAGTCCCACGTTGTCTCAATAAATACGGTTATGGTTTTCCAATTAATTTTTATGCGAAACTTGCTTTTAATCCGGCTCGAAGGACCAAATGATGGACTGTATATCACTCTAATTACGATTTAATCTAATTTTAATCGTTCACTACTATAGCAAATGAAATCAAAATCAATCCCGATATAAAAAAAACTCTTTATTAAAAGGTTGCTTACACTTCAGGTTTCTGGCACAAAGTGAGTTTTAACATTTACTAAATCTCAGCGCAAGCCGACTGAAATCAAAACGGTACTCGATACAAAATACGAAAGCAGAGATCGATCGATGATCTTGTTATTGTTATTAAATTTGTTAAGAGGGCTTGCACTGATTTCAGAAGGCTTGTGATGAGTTACAACAGGGTTTTTAAAGTAAGTATTAAATTACAATTCATTTCAATAGTTCAAAATTTTATAATTAGATATGCAGGTATGCAATGTTGAGACTGGCCAACAGGCCTCAAACAGGTAAGTTGAAGATAGGTGGAGTATGACTTTACACTGATGTTGCCATCAATGTCTCTCCGCCAGTGTCATCCCAACCCACTTCCACCACATTTACGATCAACAAACTTGGCACCACCTGGACAGTATCGGAATGGGAGCAGAGACTAAAAAGGCTAGGCAGTAAACATTCATCTTTATCAAGCACAACTCCATTCCTTCTAAAGGGTGCACCTCATAACGCCAACGATTCCTGGGCCCACAGTTTTTTTTCCCGGAATTTGGGATTCACCCCCGTTAGCTGCCTGAAGTTACTCTCGTCAGACGCAGAGAAATCCAGCAACTTCAAGATCTCCATCCCAGACAAATATGTCTGGCTCATCAGTAACCCCTCCAAATTCTTCACTTTCGGGAACATCACAATTTCTAAGTGGACTAGGAAGTACGTTAAGTTTAACCCTAAGCCCTCTGCAACTAACCCTAAATTAAATACTAAAAAACCTAACCTCACTAACTACCCCAAACGACCTTCTCCCATACCTAAATTTAGTATTCACCCTAACCATAAGAATCTTAGAACTAGTAACAACATAATCACTCCTCACTCTTCCGCACATCTCACCATTAATCCTAAAGCTAGTGATCCTAACTCCAATTGGCAGCTCAAAATGGGAGTATTTCCAAATTTTAATCTAAGTACTCCAGTCAAGTATCCCAACTTTATATATTCTCACACCCTTAACCCCCCTGTTTCAGTTACACCGAAGCCCTCGAACACGTCCATTCCAACCGTCAACCCAACCAATACTGTTTTGAGTTCCGTATGTCCAGCGCACCCACCTAACCATGCACTCCCAACTTCTTCCGCGTGCCCTCCTAACCTCAAGCCAACTTCTTACGACCACTCCACCACCTCTGCTCCGATTTCCGTCTGTCCCACCTCTCCTCTATATACGCCAAACCTTGCACCCGCTACTTCCTCCGCATGCCCACCTAATTCCATGCCGTCATCCTCCTACACTGTCGCCCCGTCTCAAACAACTTCTACCTCCGTTAACCCGCCCATTCCGCTAGCCAAAACTCCTTTATCCGAACATCATTCATTTATCGATCCCCTTGTCCCACCTACAGTTAAATTTACTTTGCGCTCTGCTGATTCTAGCGATGGACGATACCTCTTGTCCCGTTTACGGGACCGTCGCATTTATGACAACGTACGTCTATTTCTAGCCTATCTCCACGACAAACCGAACTCCGTCTGTGTTGAAGGTAAAACCAGCACCAACGTCATGTTAAGTATACAACAATAAGGCCTGCCCACAGACCCATCAGTCTTACTCCAACTTTTCACTAAATACCATGAATCATTCAATATACCTTCCCATAAGGTTTCAGAAGATCTATCCACCTATGCTGCGTTCGTCAGTTCTCGCCGTATTTCCCAACTTCAAAAAAGTCGTAACGACTCCTTAAACTACTTTCGTTCCTAACCCCTTTGATTTCCCTATTTCTGACTTCCCCTCTATTGCACCCGCGGTTTCCGATCAAGATCCTCTCCCCAACAGCTTGTCGGTCTATTACCAGAACGTAAGAGGACTTCGTACAAAAACAATAAATATTTTCCTTAACTCTCACAAATTCCCGCACGATATCTTTGCCTTAACTGAAACCAATCTAACACCAGGAATTCTCGACAACGAACTATTCCCTCCAAACTATACCATTTTCCGTGTTGACGGTTGTATAGGCACCAATGAGCCACCAGGTCGCGGGGTTCTCATAGCTGCTCACAACCGTTATGATGCCACCCTGCTAAAGACCTCTGACTCTACAATATCAGAATTTGTATGTATAAAAATAGCACTAAATAATTGCTTTCTGTACACCCTCTGTTGTTACACTCGTCCCTCTCAACCACTAGACGCCTAAGAGCCCATAATCGAAGCGATCGATACCCTGCTTGAGAACGCTAACGCGTCCGATGAATTTATTTTATTGGGTGACTTTAACCTCAACCGTATCCAATGGTCATTGTCCGAGGACTGTTCTGACTTTGTCCCCCTTAACGCATCTTCGGCCAAAGAAGCCTTCTTTACCGATCAGCTCTCCGTTTCAGGTCTCTTTCAAGTAAGCGGAGTCAGGAACTTCCTGGACAGACAATTAGACTTAATCTTTTCTTCAGACCCAGTTAACTCGGCTGTCGCAGAAAGCAACCATCTTCTCTCCTCCCTCGACCGTCACTATCCTTTGTTCCTCGTTTTCTCCTACGAGCACCCTCATGCCGTTTCAGGCTCCGAGTCTTCTTTATCCTTCAATTTTTGTAAAGGCAACTTTGACAAATTAAATCACTTGCTCCTCAACTCTACTATTGGGGATATCCCTCAACATTTCCCAGTTGACGTTGCTTTAGAGGCGTTCTATTCGGAAATACACGCTTGTCTTACACAATCTATTCCTCTTCTTCCTCGTAAAAACTACTCCTCATCCCCCGTATTGTACGACAAAGAATTACGCTCTCTTCGCAACAGGAGAAATAAACGTTGGCAAACTTTTCTTCTAATCCAGACTGAGTCTGACTATTCTTCCTATCTATCTGCTTATACCTCTTTTTCTGAACGTTGTGATACCCTCTACCATGAGTACCTCCAACGGATGGAAACTAGCCTCATATCCAACCCCAAGCGTTTTTATAGCTTTATTTATCCTAAGAAGAAATCCAATGATTACCCTTCCACCCTAAAGCTCGAGAATACCTCTTCATCTGATCCTAAGATTATCGCTAACCTCTTTGCACACTTCTTCAGTAAATCTTTCAGCGACAATTCTTTACAACCCGACCTTAACTATTTTGCATTCATGGACAAATGCACTCAAACGTCGTTTTCATCTTTTGACCCTGATCCTGAACTCATCGCCGCCAGTATTAATAGCCTTGAGGACGACTTTCACCCAGGTCCTGATGGCATTCCGGTCCAACCCCTTACTTTGCTTTTTAGTCTCTCGGTCACTCAAGGGGTTTTCCCTCAATTATGGAAATATTCGTATATTATTCCCATCTTCAAAAAAGGTTGCAAGAACAATGTGTCCAACTACAGACCCATTGCTAAATTATCACCCATACCTAAACTATTCGAAAAATTGGTCTATGATTCCATGTTCTTCCACTGTAAGTCTATCTTCTCACTCTCCCAGCATGGCTTCCTCAATGGTAGATCTACAACCACCAACCTTACTGACTTCGTCTCTAAAACCCTATTTGCCCTGGAAAATGGTAAAGATGTTGATGTTATCGCCACCGATTTTAGTAAAGCCTTCGACAAGATCTCCCATAACGTTATCTTGTTCAAACTTGATCGCCTAGGCTTCCCCCCCCCCCCAGATTCATCTCCTGGATTCGATCCTACCTCAACAACCGTCAGTACAATATTCTTTTCAGTTCATCCATTTCTAACCCTATAGTCGCTCGTTCCGGCGTCCCTCCGGGCAGCCACCTAGGTCCATTGATTTTTATCCTCACAATAAATGATGTTGAATGTGTCATCAAACACTCAGAGTTGTCCATTTATGCCGATGACATGAAAATAATCAAACATATCTCCTCCACAACCGACTCTCTTCTCCTGCAAGAAGACCTCGATTCATTCATCACATGGTGCATGAAAAACTTTCTAGAGCTCAATGTCTCCAAATGCCAGTCCATCTCTCATTCCCGCAAGCGTCTTACCACCACCCCGAGAGTCTATATGTTAACCCACGTACCAGTAACTATCGTTACCTCTTTGTGTGACTTAGGAATAATCTGTGATAGTGAACTCAATTTCCGTTCCCACATTGACAGCATACTTAACAGAGCTAACTCCGCGGTAGGGTTTGTAAAGCGCTGGTCTACAGAGTTCTCCAATCCTTATGTTTCCAAAGCTCTCTACGTCTCCTTCGTTAGACCTCTCCTTGAATATGCCAGCCAGGTATGGTCCCCTACACAAACAACTCACATTAATAGGATTGAATCTGTCCAGCGTAGGTTTATTCGCTTCCCTCTACGTGATCTTCCGTGGGTTGACAGATTCAACCTTCCTCCCTATGAAAACCGTCTGAAACTGATCGACTTACAACCTCTAAGCAAACGTCGTGATGTTTCCGACATTCTCTTCATTTATCAATTATTAACTGGTGCCATAGACTGTCCCTCAATCCTGCAATCTTTACCCATCTATACCAATCCCCGTAACCTTAGGTCCACTCCCCTTTTCCGACTCGATCGCCATCGCACAAACTACGGTCAAAGCGAGCCAATTACCAGGATGTTACGAAAAGTCAACGACCTTTCCTCTTTTGACTTCCATCTGAGTAAATCATCACTCCACAAAGCCTTATATCTTGACCCCGCCCATCTTGATCCTGATCGCCTACTTTAATTCTTCTTCCTTACGCCTTCTGCCAGTAATCAATATATATAGCTCATATTGTAGCTTATACTTTTTATTTATTTATTCTTAATTATTCATTTATTATAGTCTGTAGAATTAGTATTAAGTTATAGCTTGTATTTTATTTTTTTATGCAATAGCTTGTATTAAGTTTAAATAAATAAATATTAAATAAATATCTTTTGCAGCACCACTTCTATACTTAGGATAGGACAGAACACCAACAAATAGGTAAATTTTTTGTTTTATTTGATTTTCTTTTCTAATTAAATCTCTTTTAGTTCGGTACAACAACAAATATTGGGAACGTAACATACCTCCTCTTCCTCCAAGAGATCTCGAAGAGATCTCACTTATAACCTTAATGATAACTTTTCTCTCTTTTAACCTTTTCTCCTCGTAATCCATGTTAACTAAAATTCTTCCGATTTTTTATTTTTTTTATTTACGCCTAAGTCATCTATATTTCAGTTCATTTATCTTAATCGCTAACCTCTTACACATACTCTTGTTCATTGGACTTCGTTTCGTGGAATTAATGAAAATCCTAAAACTATAAACTATATTCAGTTAAACTAAACTCCCTATTATTTAACCTTTCTTTAATAAATATATGTAATTCTGTACTAAAAGTGTTTTTCTTTGTTATTCCCTGGATGAATGAGATGTCTACTAATTTATTAGTGTGATAAAAGAGTAATCGACTGACGGAAAACATCTTAAGCGATGCATTATTACTTTGTGCCTTCTCCGTGAGTCTAAGTGGATCCCCTTTTGGGCTACGATAAAGTCTAATCTAATACATCATTAACTGAACAATAGGCTTTTAAATCTTTTGTATGCCAAGTTCCTGCGGCTTTGCCAGTACCGTCAACAAGCTCGTACGTCCAAGGCGACACTATCCTTGATATTTTAAATGGACCATTATATTTTGGTGCTAGTTTAGCACTAAAATATTTCGCAGCGTCGCTCAGGAAATAACTTCTTCTCCATACCAAATCATTGACATAAAACTTTTGATCCCTTCTACGGAGGTTGTAGCTATGTCTTGACAGTTGTGCAGCATTTAATAATCTTTTCCGGATATCTTGTCTCATTTCTTCGAATGCCAGCGACCTTGCTTCCGGATCGAACACAGCATCATCATTTAGTCTTTTATGTGATTTACCATTGGTAACCATGTCATACCCAAAATTCATTGTAGCCTCTTGAGTGGACGTCCGTATGGCACATGCAATTTTTGCCAAATATAAATCCCACACTCGGTGGTTATCAGATACGTACGCTCGAAGCATTGTCTTTACCGTCTGATTCGTTCTCTCTGCTGGGTTTGCTTGCGGGTGGTATAAGGCAGTATATCTCATCTCAACGCCATAATCTAAACAAAGTTTCTTTAGCTCTTTACTTTTAAACTGTACTCCGTTATCACTGATTAGTACTCTCGGTACCCCAAAGACTAAAAATACGTGATCTTCTAATATTCGGCATATGGGGGCGGCGGCAGTTCCAGCCCGCAGTGGGAAAAGTAGGGGAAATTTAGTGAGTTGATCTACAATAGTTAATATATAGACGAAGCCACGCGTTGACCGAGGCAAGGGTCCAATTAAATCTATACTTACACACTCCCAAGGTTTACTAGCCATACTGCGACAGGCCATAAGTCCCGCTGGTTTCTTTAGGCAAGGCTTGATCGACTGGCAGACTTTAAGGCCATTCTACATCCAAAAGTTCGGCTTGGTCGTCGGCGTGGTCGTGGGCTTCACAGCTCAATTCAACGCTCATATTTCTACATTGGAAAAGTTCAGTGTGATTTTTGACAGGAAACATATGATTGGAACGGCTTTTAAAGTCACTTCATTTTCTGTTTAAAATTCGTTTATTTGTGAAAGTATAGTAATAATATGGAAAATATGGACATAATTCTCAATTTTTACTTTTTTTTACATGAAATACTTGTCAAAACAATTTTCAAGTGAAGGAATTGACAACATTGATTTGGGTCATTAAGTTGGCTCGCCTGCTTTTTCGGCGTCGGCTTTGAAATTTCTCAAAGCTGGAACTGACGACCACGCCGACGCCCACGACCAAGCCGGGATGTAGAAGAACAATTCATTTAACACGTACTCAAAGCCCACGACCAAGCCGAACTTTTGGATGTAGAATGGCCTTTACACTTTCCTATATATGCTGCTACGTCAGCTTTCATTTTCAGCCAATAATAGTTCTCACACAGTCGAGAGTTGAATGCCTGAATGTCCTGAGGTCGGAATATCGTGCGCACGAGATAAAAGATCGGATCTCCCTTGTTTGGGAACTACTTGTTTCCAAGAATCTGTCTGCATGGTTGGAGAAGGGTAATTAGGACGCTTGTATTTCCACAAGATATCACCTTTAACTTTCCAATCCGGAAATTTTGAAGGGGACTTTATGACCCAATTTACCATCTTTTTATACCACTTGTCTTCGGGGATATGTACTTCTCCTGCGCAACTGACAATAGGTACCGAACGCGACAACCAGTCTGGCAAAAGATGCTCCTTGCCCTTTCGGTGCACAATTTCAAATTCATACTGCTGGAGTCGCATTGCCTATCTTGCCAATCTACCCGTTGGATCCTTTAAATTATGAAGCCACACAAGAGATGCGTGATCAGTAATTACTTTTAACTTGGTTCCCTCTATATACGGTCGCAATTTTTCGACAGCCCATAAAACAGCGAGACATTCTCTCTCAGTGGTTGAATCATTGCGTTTGCATTTATTCAAGGATCTACTCAAATATGCAACGACCTTATCTTCTCCATTGATATGTTGTGTTAAAACGGCCCCCAGGCCATACCCTGATGCATCTGTATGAATGACGACCTCATGATCAAAATTAGGACACGTAAGAATTGGGGCACTAACTAATCTTTCCTTGATTTCCTCGAATGCTCTTTCGCATTCATCTGATCTGACCAAATAAATTTACGTTTCTTTTTCAGGAGATCGGTAATGGGAGCTAACAATGATGAGAAATTCGGTATGAATCTACGGTACCAAGATACGATACCAACAAATCGACGAATTTCGGGAACAGTTTTTGGACTCGATATTTCCAGAATACAATTTACTTTTTCCGGATCAACTTGCAGACCGTGTTCGCCGACAACATATCCTAAATATTTTAATTCTGACCGGCAGAACTCGCATTTCTCGTAATTGATGACTAAGCCCGCGTTATGCAGTTTTTTCAATACTTCAGCTAGGACCTTCAAGTGCTGTTCAAACGTTTGCGTGATGACAATAACGTCATCCAGGTATACAAATACATGACTATCGAGGCTTCCAGAAAGAACTTTATCTATAAATCGTTGCCAGGTAGCAGGCGAGTTACTTAACCCGAATGGCATCCTTTAAACTGAAATAAGCCTCTATTAGGCACTGTGAAAGCCGTGTACTTTTTCGAATTTTCTTCCATCGGTACTTGCCAAAAAGTAGATTTAATGTCAAGCGACGACATCTATTTTGCATCTCGTAGTTTATCAAGTGTAGCTGACACGTATGGTAATGGATATGCGTCCTTAACGGTTACTTTGTTCAATTTGCGGAAATCCACACAGAAACGATAGGATCCGTCTTTCTTTCTCACCATCACCACTGGCGAGGCCCAAGAACTTTCCGACGGCTCGACGATACCTTCTTCCAACATTTTATTTAGCTCTGCATCTATCACCTTTTGAATCGCGGGTGAGACAGGGTAATACCTCCGGCACACGGAGACCCTAGTCCTCTAGGTGCGTAAATACATTTCCCCGCCCCCCATAAAAAAACCAATTATTAATTTCTTTTCCGTTATACTAGAAAAATACATTGTACATCTTTGGAAACGTGACACAGTAAGGTTTGAAAGTTTAAATAAAAGGATAACTTGTTAAAAAATAAATTTTTATAAAGATTATTATATTTTTAAAATTTCGAATTTATACCAAGCTGAAAGCAGGTAGAAAACCTAGTGTAGGATCAAACCACGTTCAAGTATTGAAATTTAATAATCGACCCTGTAAGTCTTAAGCTAAGAAAGAAAAGAGCTACCTAACAGTATAAAATTAAATTATACTATCGAATCCAATGGACTTATGTGATCAACGAAGAAACAACTACGTATAAACATGGTTAGAAAAGCAAGTCGCAAAAACAACGGAAGTGGATTAATGAATCTATATGACGACTAAACCGTTAAACATAAATCAATAACCATATATTTAAGGTGAAGACCAATTTATTAAAAAGAGCTGTTTTTATAGTTCTTTTTTAATTACAAACGCCCATGTACTTATTTAATTGGCATTTATTAAACATATTATTAAGTACCTACCAAAAAAGCGTGCAGTATTTCCCCAAATCGGTTTATACATGATATTACCTAAAGAAATAGACAAATTTCGCATAGCTATGATACATTCATTTAAAACGGACTTTCAACTTTATAATGAAGTTATAATTTCGCATAAACCTGTAAACAGCAAGGGGCCAAAAATCTGTTGATAGCCCCCACCGACGACAAGAAATGATGCACGCCATAAGCCTTAATCGTGCAGAGATGGAAAAAAACTCCCCGAAAACCCGACAACAGCAACAACAGAACAAAGTTACCCCGCAGGGAATAACTCAACCGAGACACAAAAATCCCAATAAACCTTACAGCAACACTGAAGAATGTATGAATTCAGTGCGCTGCCAGAGCCCCCCGGCACTATATAAGCGCGGCTGGCCCAGCAGAGCAGGCAGTCTTTTACTCGCCACCAAAGGGACCAGACCTCTCTAGGAATACAAGGTAAAGAGTTCTTTTCTTCTAGTACTAGCTGGACTGGCTATATAAGTGAACCCATTATTCGCAGCAGAATCAGTCGCGCACAGACCAGCGGACGGATCACATCAGCCAGCGAGGAAGCACCCAGGAGTTGCTAAGAGTGACCGTGCGTATAACCAAAGTTTGGGTAACTGGCGAGATCCCCAGCTACAAGTTGTACGGATCACCTCTGTTCCGCGGGTATTGTGTAAGCTTAAACCTTTCTTTCTCGCGTATTCTCTTGTATTGGCGAGTTTTACTCCTCCATCACGGGCGAGCATCGTATTGGATACTAGTACTTTCTCTTGTATTGGCGAGTATCCCAGTATAAGACACTCCTAGCTGGCGAACATTCTAGCACTTTCATACCTCCTTGGGCGAGCATCCACGCGGCGGATATTAGAACGTTCTCTTGTATTGGCGAGCATCCCAGTACAAGACACTCCTAGCTCACGAGCATCCCCGCTACGTATCTTATTTGCTCTGTTGGTAACGTCCCGTCTAGCTAGTAAGGTTATGCCTCTTTCTTTGACTATAACTATCCGTTGTAATGTTTTAATATTTAAACCGGTTGCCGATTAATGTTTTAGTCCCTGGGAGCAGCCTCAAGGTTATAGCTCCACTGGAGCAGCTAAATTAGCTATTGCTCCAAAGCTAAATAATCTGTGAGTAAGAGTAGCTACAATAGCACGACTCTTATTTAATAAAACTCGTTGTCGGATTATTTCTAACTGAATGCTTTATTGAAATTTCTTACTCTATTAATATACAATTATTGTGCTTACTAAACTAATGATCTTTGGTCACATTCTTAATTGCTAAATAATTTGGCCCTTTAGTAATTAATTATTGTGAAAGAAAGTATCGTTTTAAATTGCATACTTTGTGATTCTTCGCTGGCCCACTTACATCATACAGCGCGAGTTCATATTTCCGCTTTGAACTGGTCGCTGTAGATGCGTCACGTGCTTCTTTGTTTACCTAGTGCAATGTGCCGGTAAAAAGAATAAAAGGTAATATTGTTTTGCCTGAGTTAGTTGTAAAGGCTTTTTCCATTGAGCAATTACTGATATGCAATGGAAGTGTCGCTGACCAGGAAATCTATGCACGACACTTTGTGTATCACTAGCTCGTAGATTTTTATTTACGTTATTGGACATGTCATGTTATTTGATGACTTTAGTGATTTATGCAATTCTGTTTTATTTGGGGAATATATATTTCGGTATATTACACCGTCTTTGTCTCCGCAGGGAAAACCCGTCGTAAAGGATTGTATTCCTCAGTACTTCGGCCCGTCCAATCACCGTGCGAAAATCGAGGCGACAGCTACCCCGTATTCGGATAGTTGGATAGAGAAGGACCTAATAATCACAGCGTTACCAGATACCGAGAGGAAAGCACACCGGACTATAGTGAAGAGTGAACTTAGAAATTTTTATGAATGAAGTAACAAAATCGAGTTTGTAAGAGAGAACATGAACATTTAATGAATTAACCGCCCGTTTGTATAAGCTTTGTGAATTAGTAGTTATACGACAAGATAAACATTTGTAAACTTTACATTCTGAATAAAGAGAATTTCTAGCGAGGATAGTGAGGATGTCGGTCCGTTTTCTTCGAACTTCTTACTACGAGAAAACACGTTAAAACTTCAATAAATTGATATAAAACATATGTAATGTAACTTTTTTACAAAACCTATGTACATATTGATAATTGAGTACACCTGTAGCGCGCTAACTATTGTATAGATTAGGGTCATAAAAATTCGAATTCTTCAATTACGCTAACTGTACCTTATTCTTAAAAATCTAAGCAAATTTTCTTGAGAAAAAAGTGGATCCTATATTCACATGTTATAATAGAAAGTATTAGTTTTGTTAAATAATAATAACATCTTTTTTTTCAGAAAACACAAATTCTCTATTTCACAACATAAGGAATTATGAAATTTTTTATTTCACTGGGAATTGAGTAATACTGACATAATTAATAATCCTAATTGGAATTTAGATTTTTAGTTAAATATAATTTTTATTAAGTGGACGAATTTTTAATAAAATTGTTTAATAAATAGGACGAGTTCCGTTAATAACACATAAACTACTTCTTGCGCTAGATTATTTTTACTATCCTTAGTACCCTTCAGACCAATCCTAAAGCATAAAGCATTTTTCTTCTGCCTTCTAGATACCACATAGCTTCATGATAAGTTCTGGGCACCACTTGGGCGACTGGCTCAAAATCAGAAAAAGTATAAAAAAAACTATTTGAAGTAAACTGCTCCCCAGAAGAAGGGTCAAAAATGTCAGCAATGGTTATTATTTGAATGTAATTTACTTCGGTGTAAACAACATGAGCCGTCATTTGAATAAAACTAGAAACTTCAACAGGTTTTTGAAAACTAATATCGCAAATATGTTCCAATTTAGGTCTGTGTTTGCAGAACATGTATGCGCAAGCCCAGCTGACCTCCAGAGCATTTCTCATTAAAAATCCACCGAAAACCTTATTGTGAGCATTCCGATGCTCAGGATGTGAAAAGATTACATTAGATAAACGATTATCTTCCATCCACCTCGAGTTTCTGGGCAATACTCGCTTATTTAGTGATTGGTGGTCCAATTTAATAGTTTTAATAAACAAATCGTGAATGAGCCGTTGCTCGTGGTCATTAGGCTCTACTTTCAAGAGAGATTCACTTTGAACCTTTTGTCTACGCTCCTTTCGCTCCTTTCCACCCGCATAAATTCTTTTCTCTTCTTCATTGGCAGGCACTAATGCATTGACTGGGGCTGCCTTTGTATTGGTGGCATTTCTTGCAGCCATCAGGAATAATGCACGAGTAATTCGTTGCCATTGTCCACCCTGCATTTGTTCCAGCCAGACAACTATTTCCATAGATGATCGACCCACCCAGCTCACGTGTCCTTGGAGACGTATATCTTGATCCTGCTTTGGAACTACATCTGTGAAATCAATTTTGTCCACAAGAATAGTGACAAAAGTATAAGGAAGTGGAACACTCGAATCAAAATTGTTAATTTTGAGATGTTTGTGACAGACCCACACTAGAAAATATTTAAGAGGTAAAAAATATATTATTGAAGCTATTAAATTACCTGCAAACATATCCATATCCTCCATCAGTCTTCCTAAACGAACATGCCCAAGAAAGGTGATATATTTATCTTTTAAAGACAAATCACTGCTTAAAGGTATGACCGCTGTTGTAAAGGAATCATCCATGGATCTTGAAGGCAAGTCTTCAAATTTGGGCTCATATTTCGATAAATGTTCTCTGGTCTTGGGTAATGGGCTATATTGCATATCAAGGCCCATTCTTTCCATTATTTTTACTTTTACTAAAATATAAAAGAGATTGCTACAATTATACCAAAATATTAAGTATATTTTTAAGTTAAACATTATATTAAATTATATTTGGAAAATGATTAAATCTATAATTCAGTATGGTAGATTCCAAATTCTTCTGCAATCTGGAAGGTATTTTAGTATAATCCATTGTCAACAAAAGACAATCATGTGGGTGCGCGAACCGAGTTTAAAGGAAACTCCAATGATAAAAAGTAGTATATTAACCCCTAGCTTAAGCAACTAACAATTAGTGTTAATGGGATTTGGAATTTTGATCTTGGATTTATCCATGAATTGTTTCAGGTCGTTGCATATGAAATGAACGATTTATACTATTTAAAAGGAATTTTGGAAATTTATTTTGTTTGTCAGAGTAAGGTCCATTAGAATTTATTATGTCGAGGCGGCAGATTTGAAATTACGGCAAAATCGTTGCACCGAATTTTAAAACGCGAAAACGAACAAAAGCAGCAAAACACTGTAGCGACGAGATCAAAGCATGAAAAAAATTAACACGATCAGTGAATTGAGCTTAAAATATAAAATTAGAGGAAGTAAGCTCCAAAAAATGCAGCCTCTCTCTTTATTAGGTGGAATGCTTTTTGTGTTAGTTTCCTTCAATCTTCTGTTGGCTTTTGAAATAAGTTTTCTCTAACTTATTTCAAAAGCCAACAGAAGATTGAAGGAAACTAACACAAAAAGCATTCCACCTAATAAAGAGAGCGGGTTCTTTGCTGAAATGTTTAGAGAAAAGTATTAAGTTTACTCAATATTTGTACGCGGTTGCGTAATTCTTTGTGGTAATGGACGAAAGTGATGTTGGAGATAAAAAAAACATTTTAAACAGCTTTCACTGCTGAAAGGTTCGAAAGCTTTATTGTGGTTTTACCGAGAAAGTACATGTGATAGCATTTCGAGAAAAAAGGTTTTAAAAGATTTATATGCATGCATATGAAATATGTATTGGTATTAATTGTATAACTGTATCACAAATAAGAAGATTTACAATTTAAGGCTAAAACACAATGCCAGCGACACAATATGAGCAACATACTACAGTTTACAAAATAGTAGAAAAATAGAAGAAAATGTTTCCAACGAAAAAAACTGTCAAAGGTGCCGTCGCGACAAATTTCAAGATTTTGCCAAACTGTTTGGTTAATTTGAGGAATGTACACTGGCTCCGGCGTGATTGCAGCATGTGTGCATGAATTGGAGGTAGGGTTGTGCGTCCCGACTAAGTCAGGATTCACAACCAAAAAGGATAGGGAAAGGTTAGGAAGACCATGGGTGAGCGATAGTGGGCTGCCTCGTTCTTTGGCTCACTCATCCGAAAACATACTTTAACAAGAAAACTACAATTTTTAATGTAACTTATAGTTTCGTTTTTTGGCACTTGGTGGAAATATTTTTCATTTAAAATTTTTTCTTAATAAATAAAACACTTGAATATTTTCCACAGTTTATAATTTATTTAATAAATTTGAGCTGACGCGTTTCGTCTTATCGGGACATTTTCAAAGCTTCAACTGAAAATTCTGCTAATTTGAAGTCTATGAACTAACAATTGGTTCAGACAGAGTGTACTGTTAACCTCAATAAAATAAACAAGAGATACTATACCATTAAAATTTCTATACAATTATAATTACAATTTATGAGGATGTCAAGCTAACTATAAATTCTGATCATTTACCAAGAAACAACCATCGTTTTTAGCCTTCCTTATTTAAAAAATTTCTAGTTTGTCAAGAATTTGAGTATCATCAGTTCAGTGAATTAGCTCTAGATTGTCTATCTTAGTAGTATGACCCGTGTCAATTAAATGTTTAGAAAGGCTCGAAGAAGGTGTGTTGTATTTTGTATTTTAAGTGTGAGGGAACGTATCTGAAAAAACCCAACTTTCCAGGAGACGCAAGAAACAGTATAATTTCTAAAAACATGTTGATTTTTTTTTCAGCAGAAAAGGGTAACAGAAAAGTAACAATAAATCGGTTTTTACAAAATTTTATCTGTAACAAAAGTTATGATATTTCGTATACTGAGCTCAAAAGTTGCTTTTTTGGTAAATTCGTTCTCTCACACTTAAGCCGAGTTTCTATGCTTCTTTTGGTTTTCCCTAAATATCGAGCACTGCAGTCTTTCACAGGTTATTTTATATACGCCGCTGCTTTTTAACTTGTTGAATGGAGGTTTAATTTTGTTATTGTAAATTTAATTTTTTTGATTATTGTCATTAAAAAAGGCAGGAATAATATTGACTTTGGAAAGAATTCTTTTTAAAATTGGACAAAGTCATCAATGAATGGGATTCTCTTCCACCTCTTTTCCTGTCTTTCGCTTGGTTTTACATAAGGGTATACTGAGTTTAAAGCTAGTTTGGATTGTTTATCTCTCAATAGTTTATATACAATTTTTGAATTATATCCATTGTTAATAGCTATTTGTTTTATTATGTTCAGCTCTTTTCTAAATTTTTCTTTGTCTAAAGGCAGTCTTAGCAATCTATTGATCATAGAGTGGAAGGCTGCTAACTTTGTACTCCAAGGGTGATTAGAGTGGGAAGGAATTATTGTGTCACAATAAGTGTTTTTTTCTAAAGATATCAAATTTTAATTTACTATCAACTCTTGAAATCGTCAGATCTAGAAAATTAATACTATGGTTTCCTAATTCTACTGTAAATTGAATATTTGAGTCAATATTATTAAGAACTTGCTTTACAAATGTTTCGTGGGTTACCTTTAATAGGAATTCAGGATTCGTTTCCTTTAAGCAAAGCAAAAGAGTTGTCTCCAAAAAAATTTAACACACCACAAAAAGCAAAAAAAAAGAACTTGTCCGTACGCGGTCTCGAACCCGGGATTTTTGCGTGCAATTCACTTTAGCCACTCATCCAATTTCCACACTTTGTTTTCGATTGGGTTTTTGTCAATTTAAACACCGCAGTTCACTTTAATGCGTTCTTTTATTAGATAAATTCTTCCAGTTCACAAAATTTCACTTTAAAATTTGACCACTTCAAGACTCAAAAGTTCACGATTATTTTCGATTAATGTTTCTGTACGATTCACGATATTTTAATGTTATTCTTTTAAATTTCACTATAGATTCAAATAGATATAGATTTCAAGAAGATTTCACAACGTTTTTATTTGATTTCGAATTTTAAGGTTTTTCTGGTTTCGCGCGGCAAGTCTCTACTTCGACTGACTGTCCTCATTCTTTCCTCACAAAGATTTCCCCATTCTTGTCAGGATTTGGACTATTTTACCATATATGGTAAAACATTTATTTCAAATTTCAAACTTTTCCTTTTTTGGAAGTATTTCTAGAACGTTTTTCCCCTTTAAATCAACCTGTCTCATTTTAGAAATCTTCTCTTTCATGTTTTGACTTTTAGATGAATTTCGTTTTGATCTAAATTGAACAAGGTTAACGAAGAATAGTGTGAAAGATAATCGATGACAATTTTGAGTCTTGTTGTGGTTTCATAAGTAAACAAACATGGTAAGTTTTTTGCAAGTTAATAAAAAATGGTGTGTGTACATGTTTTATGTTATTTGTGAGTTCTGTGCTGTTTATAAAAACTATCCTAACAATTATTGAATGTGTAAGTCCTAACCTATAACCTATTTACAATCTTTAATTGAATTAAACTAACCTAACCTTAACTTTTAATTCCAGATCCAGCTTTTACTTCGAATTTAATAGTTCTTCGCAGAATCCCAGGATAATTACTTTCCGGCGTTGACCATCAGATAAGTATTTTAATTGCTTAATTCATGAAAGCGATTCTTTGTTAACTTTTTGTTTTTCGGGTTGAAGACCAGTCTGCTTTGGTGGCTTTAAGCCGCAGTACCAAACATACTCCCCGCCTTGGGACCACAGGTCACAATATTTCTTCAGATGATTTCGTTTAAGTCCATAGCTTGTATCTTTGAATGACTAAAATTAAAGACAATAAATCATTTGCAATTTGAGATGTTTAACAATAGAGGGACCTTTTGGACAAAGGAATGTCAGAACTGAGGGAGTTTAGGAAAATGAGTGGTTTGTTTAGGCTTTGTAATTGTGGTGGAGTCGAAGTAAGCTTGCGTATTACGAAATGCGATCAGGCGTCTGTATTCGCGTTACAATTGCTGCGTGTTTCGTTTTCAACCGGGTCGATAGGTAATAAGCATATTTTTGTTACCGGGCGCTTTATTAGCGAATTTTTCGTTTTTAACGTCACAACTCGTACTAAGTTGTCAGCGCCAGGATGCGTTTCCACGATTTTCCCGAGAAGACATCGAGTTGGTGGTATATTTTCTTCCTTGATGATCATTAAATCTCCTGGTACACTAGGTTTCGTTTTCTCTGCATCCACTTTGGACGTTGCTGGAGGCGATATAGATATTCAGCGTTCCATCCTTTCCAAAAGGATTGATACAAATGTTGCACATACTGCCATCGATGTAGTCGATGAATATTTATGTCTAGAATTGATGGCGGTGTCAGAAGAATATCGCCCACTAGAAAATGGGCTGGTGTCAATGCAGTCATATCATCTGGATCGTTAGTCATTGGGTAAAGAGGCCGCGAGTTTAAACATGCCTCTATTTGTGTAAGTACCGTCGAAAGCTCCTCGTACGTAAGAGTGGAGTTCCCTAGAATTCGCTTCATATGATATTTTGTAGACTTGACTCCAGCCTCCCACAGTCCACCAAAGTTAGGAGAGCCTGGTGGAATAAAATGAAATTTTGATCCTTCACTTTCGACTAGACTAGCGATTTCGAGATTGAATTCGTTAACCATCTGTTGCCTTTGACGTGTTAATATGGTATTGCCTCCTATAAAATTAGTCCCACAGTCACAGTATACATCGGTGCATAAACCCCGACGAGCTACAAATCTTCTGAATGCTGCCACAAACGCTTCTGCACCAAGCTCGGTTGCAATTTCAATGTGAATGGCCTTTACTGCCATACATGTAAATATCGCCACATAACCTTTATAATTTTTCGAACCTCGTCCTCGATGCTGTCGAAGGTTAAATGGTCCACAGTAATCTATGCCCACATGACTGAAAGGTCTTGACATATTCACTCTAGGCCGGGGAAGATCGCCCATTAATTGAGTTTGTACTTCAGCTCTTTGCTTGTAACAATTAATGCATTTGTATATTATATGTCGTACTGTGTTTCTTGCGTTTAAAATCCAGAATTTTTTTGCCAGGACCCTCATTACCAATTGAGGACCGCCATGCATAGTGTCCATATGAGTTTTGTTGACGATAAGCGTTGTCAAATGGCATTTATCAGGCAAAATTATCGGATGTTTTTCGTCGAATGGTATTTCTGCAAATCTCAATTTGCCTCCTACTCTTAGTAATCCATCGGAATGTAAAAATGGTGATAGCTTGATGAGACGGCTACTTGACTTTAGGATGTTTCCTTTCTTTAAGGAATTGATTTCTTCCAGGAAATGTTGCGACTGACTCTTTCTAATCCATACGTAGAGAGCTTTATTTATTTCTGATGCTTTAATGTATCCCTTTTCCTTTGATTTAAACCGGTACAAGTATGCTGTGCCTCTTAATAACTTAAGTGATGAATACTTTTCCTCCATTTGATCGATCGATGCCTGCAAGCATGTCACTGCATTTTTCCGAGTTTCTAAGTAGGTTTCTGGAATGTCCTTTCGATTCGGCCATGATGATTTGGGCATTCTAAGCCATTCTGGTCCATTCCACCACAAACAGTTTCTATTTAACTCTGAAGGAAGTAGACCCCTCGTTGCACAATCCGCTGGGTTCTCCTTCGAGGGAACGTGCTTCCACATTGTTTGTCCGCACAATTCGTGAATATACGAAACCCTATTCGCAACAAAGGTTTTCCACTGCGATGGTTGGCCGCGTAACCATGCCAACACGATTTGGGAATCTGTCCAAGCATAGGTCATAAAATTAGAGATTTCTAAAGACTCAATGACGTACTTAAACAACCTTGCCAGAAGTACAGCACCGCATAACTCTAACCGTGGTAAAGAAATTGTTTTAATAGGCGCTACCTTAGATTTCGCTGACATAATTGATACATGTCTCTTTCCTTCCGGGTCAGTGACGCAAATATAGAGGACTGCAGCGTATGCCAACAATGATGCGTCAGAAAATCCATGAATTTCAATGGCTATCGAGGACTGTGACAAGTGCAACCATCTTGTTAGTTTCACTGCGTTTAATTCTGATAACTTTTCTCGAAAACTTGTCCATTCCTTTTCAATTTTCTGTGGGACAGCTTCATTCCAATCTAATTTCTCCAGCCATAGCTTTTGAATGAATATCTTTGCAATAATGATAGTTGGGGCTGGCCAACCTAAGGGATCGAATAACTTTGAAACATCGGATAATATTGCACGTTTGGTACACTTGCCAGTTATGTCATCTAATTTAAGCGAATAACATAATTTATCACTAAATGGGTTCCAGTACAAACCAAGAGTTTTGACCTTTTCAGCTGAGTCCACATGAAGCGATACTTTGTCCTTTTGTGGTTCTTTGTAGGCGTTGTCAATGAGATCAGGAAAGTTCGATGTCCGTTTTCTTAAATTGAATCCTCCTGATTGCAGTAGATTAGTTAATTGCTTTTGTTTTTCTCTCGCATACTCTGGGTTATCAGCTCCTGACAACAGATCATCAACATAAAATTCTTTCAAAGTTGCTTCTGCTCCAATAGGAAATCGCTCCTTCTCATCCATTGCAAGCTGTTGAAGTACTCTTGTAGCAAGAAAGGGCGCACTTTTCGTTCCAAATGTGACGGTGAGTAACTTAAAATCTTTGATTTCTTCGTCACCTGGGTTTCGCCACACGATACGTTGATACTCTGCGTGGTCAGGTTTCACGTATATTTGGCGGTACATCTTTTCGATGTCCGCCGTGAATGCTATCTTGTACTTTCGCCAACGCAATAGTAAGCAAGCGAGTTCGTCTTGAATTGTAGGTCCTTTTAGTAGAATTTCGTTTAAGGATGTACAATTTGAAGTCTTTCTGGATGCGTCGAAAACTACTCTTAATTTTGTAGTTGTACTATCCTGTTTGGTAACAGCGTGATATGGTAGATATGCATACGTCCTTGCTATGTTTTTATTTCGGTCTGTGTGTGTTTCTGTAGCTTTCACTTCTGTCATGTGGCCAAGTGTTATGTATTCTTGTAAGCAACTTTAATATTCAGTCCTTAGTGTCGAGTTTCCTCTAAAACGAGATTCCATTTGAAGTAGTCTGGATACTGCAATTGCCCTGGAGCTTCCTTGCGATACGCTGTCATCTACGTCATTAAACGGGAGAGCGACTTCATAACGTCCATTCTGCATACGTCGGTAAGTGTTAGAAAAGATTTCTTCGCATCTTTGTTCTTCTTTACTGAATATTTTCCCTTGTTTTAGCTCTTCAATTTCCCAAAAACTTCGAAGTTGGTCATCCAGATCAGCAATAATGTGAAAATTGTTTATAACTCTTTCAGTGCTACATACTTCTCCTGTCAATATCCATCCAAAAACAGTTTTTTGTGCAATAGGAGATCCCGATTTACCCTTTTGAGTCCACTTTGAATTATTTTGGAATAAACATCTGCACCTAATATCAGATCTATTTTACCTGGTTCGTAATAAGATGGATCTGCTAATTGTAAATCACGGAGATGTTCCCAATCTTCTTTTAGAATTTTTCGATTTGGAAGAAGATGTGTGAGTTTTTTCAAAACTAAACCACTTACTTCGACGGTCACGGCGTCACTATCTCGTGACTTTATTAATAAATGCACTCTTGCGTTGACCTGTCCAGCCTTTGTTTGACCAACGCCTGATATATCGGCACGAATTGCTTCCTTGGGTAATCGTAGAACTTGTGCAATTGTCTCAGATACAAAGCTAGCTTGCGAACCTTGATCGATTAATGCGCGTACAAATTGATCTCTTCCTGAAGGAGCAACAACACGAACTAGCGCAGTAGCTAATAAAATATCACGAGTAACTCGATTATTGTTGATAAAAAATGAATTTTTTTTTGCAAGTTAATAAAAAATGGTGTGTGTACATGTTTTATGTTATTTGTGAGTTCTGTGCTGTTTATAAAAACTATCCTAACAATTATTGAATGTGTAAGTACTAAACCTATAACCTATTTACAATCTTTAATTGAATTAAACTAACCTAACCTTAACTTTTAATTCCAGATCCAGCTTTTACTTCGAATTTAATAGTTCTTCGCAGAATCCCAGGATAATTACTTTCCGGCGTTGACCATCAGATAAGTATTTTAATTGCTTAATTCATGAAAGCGATTCTTTGTTAACTTTTTGTTTTTCAGGTTGAAGACCAGTCTGCTTTGGTGGCTTTAAGCCGCAGTACCAAACAACAAATAAGTCAAGTTGTCTGTCAGTGCCTACCCATATACAAAATACGTCGTCGACGTACCTTAACCAATCGAAAACGTGTTTAATTAAATCATTATCATTTATTTTCAAAATTGCTCATAAAAAATTCTGCACAGAAAGGTGGGTAACCGGATCCCATGGCAAGGCCTTTTGTCTGTAGGTATATTTTTTTTGATTCAAAGTGAAATAGTTTTGGTTAAAACATGTATCTGGAAGTGAAATTAGTTAGCTTGCTTTTTCATTTTTGAATTTTTCTTTTATTAATTTATTAAGTTGATCTTTGAAGTCTGATGTCGGTATAGAGGGAAACAGATTGCTTACATCAAAAGAAACAAGCTTAACGTTGTAAGGTATAATTAATTCTTTCGTTAATTAATTCTTCAGAATTTTTAATAGAAAAGCTCGGTTTAAAATCTAACATCGAAGGTAGTATTTTTGTCAGGTTTAGCCAACTTTTGAGCTGGGGCTTTGGAAAGCCGAGGCTACCAGACGTAATGGGACATCATCTTTATGAAGCTTTGGAAGCCCATAGAGAAGTGGTATTGAGGATGGTTGTTCCTTAGCTTGAATGACTCCCTTTTATCAAGAATTAAACTGGCATTATTTATTACTTTAGAAACTATTCGCGCATATTTTTTAGTTAGATCAGAAGTTATTTCATATATATTCATATTTTCTAAGCAGTTTTACATTTTATTTATATAATCTGCTCTATCTAATATTGTAATAGCATTACCTTTATCAGGTTTACTTACGATTAAATTATCTCTGCTAATTTTCTTTTTGATTCTGTTTAACATTAAACTATCTGATATGGACTTATTTTTGCTGTTATTACTGATATTCACTAAAGAATTAACGCAATCCGCTTTAACCACTACATTAGTATCATCAACTGCTGCTTCCAAATGCACCGCAAGGTCAAGGAAATCCGATTTAGTTGGTTGAGTAGCTGGTGAGAATTGTAAGCCCTGTTTCAAAAATTTTTGTTCGGCATCCGTGAAAGTACCACTGGACTAATTAACTAGTCGTGGGTGAAATGTGACTTCACTGTTCCGATGATCTGAAACAAACGCTGTTTGGCCCTCCTCAGATTTGCTAATTTCATCCTTTGTTTACAGAATTGTGCATAACTCAATCGTCTACCTTTTTCATTATACAAGAAATGCATTTGATCAAATTCGATGGAAGGAAAGTTAACCTTTTGGTGCTGTTGTTGATAACGAGCCAAGGGAGCTTAACTTTTCTTCATTAGAAACGCCGATCGTGTTAAGAAATTCTTATATTTCTTACGTTGCTCGAGTTTAACAAGTGTTGTTTTGATGTTTAGTTTAAAAATTCACTCGGGTCATGTGAATGTTTCCTGCACATTTTGTGCATTTTTGAAAATATTTTACAGCAAGGTTAGTGGGGCAGTGTAAGTGATCATAAATTGGTACAGCTGCCTAGTTCGGTGTTAAATTTTAATTTTGTTGGAGTTTCATCTAGTTTTCGTTTTGTCTCCAAGGCGTCCAGCAGCGGAAGGAAAGTTAACCCTTTGGTGCTGCTGTTGATAACGAGCCAAAGGAGCTTAACTTTTCTTCATTAGAAACGCCGATCGTGTTAAGAAATTCTTATATTTCTTACGTTGCTCGAGTTTAACAAGTGTTGTTTTGATTTTTAGTTTAAAAATTCACTCGGGTCATGCGAATATTTCCTGCACATTTTGTGCATTTTTGATTTCACAAATACTTAATTGGAAAAAATTTACTTAAATCTACAACATCGTAACATAACAAGGCAGTTAATTTCTTAAGTACGAGACACACCTTGTGATATGAAATGCGTGTACCAAGATATAATTTTTTTAAATTGAACTAATCGACACCAACAACAAATAATTATTCCATAAAGAGACATCAAAAAATAGAATAAGAGTTGCTTTTATATTTATCAATTTTTTTAATTTTTTTCAGTTTTTTCGGTCCTCTTAACCTCTAAGTAGGGGTAAATTTCAAAAAAGTAAAAGCAATGCCTTTTCTGATTTTTGATGACGATTACTTTGATACTCACTAAACATTTTTATGTTTTTTCCCCAGGCCCCTATGAAATGCTCAAAAACAGGCGAAAAAACCGCTTTTTTGCGATCACTCTTTGTTCGTTTTGCCCAATTTTAATTATATTCGTAAGGTTTTTGAATTAGTTCAATTTTTAGTCCTTGATTAGTCTAATGTTTATCCAACATGTATTTATGTGTTTGAATCCAGTACATGAACCAATTTTAAGATTTCGAATATTAATTTTCGAATTTTTTGTCAATTCGTAGGGGGAAAATCCCTCATATAGCTTTCAGTTCAAATGTCACCTGAACTATAATTTGAACTTGATTAACTTAATTTTTGAGTCATTTTCCACTGTTTTTGTGATATGTATTTATATCTGGTCACTTTTTTAACCACTGAGTTCTTTTTTGTGTACAGGTTCCAACTAAATCCATGCTACCTACATTGCAAAGTTTTTCCAGCACTTCTTTGACACTTCTGTCTTGCACGAAAGTACACTGCGGAGAGTGCGTAACTTTTCTTCTAACTATTTTGTGATTAATTTATAGTAATTTTCAAGTATTTTGTGTAACGGTTTTAGCAATTTTTAATTTGGAAGAGTATTAACGAATAAAGAAAAATTGATATTGCAGTAGCTTCAGACTCATGAACAAGTAATTCCTAAACTGTCACTGTGTTATGATCGGCTTCGAATCATCTCTTTTCAAAGCAGGCGGTTTCGCCTTTAAATTGGAAGTAAAAGCTGAAGCCGCTAATCGCTGTGTTTTTTTAATGAGCTTTATAGATCTTCGCCATACAAACTGCTGAACCAGTTCAAAGGGAATTGACGAAATTTCCCTTGAAAATAAAACGCTTGCAACTTCAATTTCAATACAAATGTCATTTTTGTGAATGTGCAATATAACGAAAGAAATTAAAATGTTGGTTAAATCTACAAACACTATTTTTTTCAATGCCCTTTAAATATATTTAATATATTATATCGCTTTTTTACGAATAGGCTTTATCATTGGCGTAAAATAAAAACTTAAAACGCCTAAAACTGACAAATATGTAACTTGGGAAGTCAGCTGCAGTTTTATTTTAAAAATTTCCCTAATCGTTCTTTTAATGATCTGATGAACCAGTTCATTAAAAAAACACGGCTATTGTATCATCGCCTTAAAGAACCAGAGGAAGCGCTGTACCAAAGATTACTCTTACTAGATAACCGGCTCTCTAAAATACCCAAGAAGTCTTGAAAAAGTAACAGTGGCACCACAGTAAAACGAAATATTTCCAGATTTTAAAGTCACAAGAATATCCATGCAAATAAAGAGTACAGATAGTGTGCAGTCATTTACTCCTGTCAAAATTATTTGAGAGAATCATTTCCTCCTGTCAAAATTCTGTTCTCATCCGGAGAGAATTACAGCTTTCTCTCAAAAGAGTACCGCCAAATCTTGTCGAAGAGAAAAATGTACCAAAAAGTACCACAAATAAAAAGAATTTATGTGAATCACATGACTGAGTTAGTTACTTGTGTGCGTAGAAAATTTCAAACTGTCAATGTATTCTGCTCTTTTAATAAGAGAAGTACATTTGACATTTGTAAATGCACATAAGAAAAGTATACTTGTCTCCTACCCACAAATTCTCTCGGAAAACAAATTTTTAGTTCTGACTGCAGGGTTGCCCGATGCGGGAAATATATAAAAGCAACCAAAAGATGTTCACTACTTGGTTCGAAGCCGTTTATCTAGTAGAGTAATCTTTGGCTGTACCGTGTAAAATTCCTATCCGTAAGTGAAACTGCTCAAGGAATTTAAAATGAGCTGTGGTCGTTGAATAACAGAGACGAAAGCATACTAAAAAGAGGGACAAATATATTTCGTACTGTCAAATGTTGTTTACTTTTGTGCGTGAAAAAGTTTCCTCGAGTGAATTAAGTTAAATTTTGTTCAATTTGTTAAAATAGCTTCTTTTAAATCTTTATGTAATCATTCCAATAAAATTATTAGACTATTTTGTGATTTTTTGTGAACCGAATTTGTTTAAATTAATCAGCATGAAGTGTTCGGTTTTTTCGTGCGCAAATAATTAGAAATAAGATGATGGGAAGTCGTTTTTCCTGTAAATACATAACTCTAATTCTAAATTCATTCTATAAACATGTGAAGTTCAATTAAACCTAAATTTATGTAAAAAAGCAAAAGTTTCGTAAGAATATTTGTAAGGTTAACGTGAAAACTGAATTTAATGTTCTGTGTCGTTGGTACCAGTAAGACGTCAAACAAAATTGTTAGGGGATCAATAGGAAATCTTAAATAAGATTTAATCAATAAAAACCAAAATTGAGGATTCGCTTGACCAATAATATAACGTGAAAATTAATATGCAGCTTAAATATTTTATTCAGAGGAGTTAAAATCAAATTATTGTCTAACGAATTATCAAGATTTTAAATTTAGTTTCTGACTTAGTTTAGGCAACGCCATCTTGATAACTACAGGCCGTAAGGTAGAGCCAGTTTTTGGCCGCGACGTCACACAAAATGGAAAAAGTTGAAAAAGTCATGATTCTGTCATCCGAAGTTTTGTTTAATTTTAAGAATTGTGATAAAGTTTTAAACTCATTCTAAGCAAAGACTGAGAGTGAAACGTATAAAGAGTTATTTGTGGTAAAAGTTTTGTAACATTTAAATGGTCAAGTAGATAAATTGTTTGGTTAAAGTGAAAGTTTTGGCTAATTCGCCTCGTACTTTAAAGTAATATTGTGTGAGTTTCAGACATTATTTAAATGAAATAATTAGTGTATGATAAAATTAACTTGTGAGATAATGTCGTGATAAAAGTTTCGTTTAGATCAATTTAATTATGCGTGAGTTATCGTCGGTCAAAATATATTGGCAATATCCAGAAGAAATGTCAAATGGAAGGGAAGTAATGACGTCCGCCCTTCAATCAAGCAGATGTAAACAACTCTCAATTACTTATAAAAGTGAAAGAAATTATGTTTAACTCTATTATAAGTAATAATATAATAGTTTTGTGATGTTGTGAAAATATGTAGTACTAGTGCTTCGAGTTTTGTTGGTAAATGGGGACAAATCTATTGACAACTTTTACAGTTGAAGAGTTGGCTTAGATTTTTCTCTAATTGCTGGCATTATACAACAAATTGTACGATAAATATGAAGTGATCTGATATAAAAATGTATTTGGGAGAATATGTGAAAATTGTGGCTTGAAATTGTTATAGTTTTTTGGTAAATAGGGATACATATATTAATAAATTATGCAATTGAAAAGTTGGATAAGATTTTTGCTAAGCTGTCACTTGAACAGCTGATAACAACTTTTAGTTTGGTCGTATAGATGGCGATGGATCACCGCCATCTTGATTTCCATTTTGTCTGACGTCATTGTTTCTACCTTACGGCCTGTAGTTATCAAGATGGCGTTGCTTTAGGCCTGTAGTTATCAAGATGGCGTTGAGTAGGGATGATTTCCTGTTCAGGTTAGAGAGATTGGCGACCAGCTCTCGTGTGGCGAACGAAGAGCTCTGCGCAAACATACATCTTTTGCTCAAGGAAGAGGCCGAACAATGGTTCTGGAACCAGTTCTGTCGCGCCTCTCCGAACTTTGACTGGGAGCTATTCAGGGCTCGCATCAGGCAAGAGTTCGGTTCAGCCGAAACAGACCTCGACCTGATGCGGACCCTGATGGTGCTCCGTCATAGTTCGGAGAGCTGCGACAGATACCTCCGTAAGGCCTGGGCGATTGTGGGGCGCATGAGGGTGCCACCACGTGAAGCAGATATAGTACAAATAGTCCGAGATAATTTAGACCCCTGGATAGGTCAGCAGTTTTCGACTGCTATTATCAGATCCATGGATCACTTGCAAAATTTGTCGTATGGCCGAACGTTGGCTACAACGCCGTGACATGTACCGGAGAACTGCAAGACCAAATGTCCATGAGCTGGACTTTGACGCAGCCCAAGATGCATCGGATTTCTCTGGTTTCCCTGAGGCAGGAACGGAAGAAGTGAAGCGCACCCCAGACGCGGCCAGTCGTGTGGGTTGTAGGAACTGCGGCGTAGTGGGACACTCATTCCATTCCTGTCCCAGTGAGACCAGGAGACTCTTTTGCTACACCTGTGGTCAACCAGGAGTAGTGTCTAAGTGCTCCAGGTGTAACCCGGAAAACACCAGGGCGAGTGGTCGACCCCACTCGCCGAAGATAATGATCAGCAAGGCGACTTCGACGACACCCTGACTTACCCTACCTTGTCACAATATACTCAGACTGACCCCACTCATAAAGAGAGTACCACCCAGACCGATCCTTTTTACCTCATACAAGGAATGTCCTTGCATGAGAGGCAACTGAATTATGACAGAGTACGAGCTCGTATCTTTGCTGAGGAAGTGACCCTTCCTCTCAATCGAAGAAGACGACGATGGAGAGAATTTCGAAAAAGAAGACGTGCAAGGAGAAAGACACAACAATCTTTAATATCCACAGTCATTACCAGTCAAGATGACGTTCGTCCTTACGTAAGAGTGCAGATAGGCAGTGAATCCATTTTGGGTTTGCTCGATAGCGGTGCCAGCGTGAGTTGCTTGGGACAAGGAGCCCTAGAATTTGTCCAGCGCTCAGGCTTAAGACTCTCCGCATTGTTAGCCTCAGTTCGTACCGCCGACGGTACTAGCCAGTCCGTCCCCGGCACAATAAGAACTGCAGTCACATTTCGAGGACAGACTGAAACTCTCACCCTTTTTATAGTGCCTGGCCTAAGCCAGCAATTGTATTTAGGCGTCGACTTCTGGCGAGCATTTCAACTGGCGCCAAACATTATTTCCTCTCTCGACGTACAGCCTTCTTCTTCGATTGAGACGAACTTTCACCAACTAACACCACCGGATAGAACCAAACTCGACACAGTCATTGCTCAATTTCCTTCATTTATAGCTCTAGGTTTGGGAAAGACCCAACTAGAAGAACATATTATCGACACCGGCGATGCTTTGCCAATAAATCAGAAGCACTACCCCATTTCTCCAGCAATCCAAAAGCTGATGTACGACGAACTCCACCGTATGTTGGAGTTAGGGGTAATTGAGGAGTCCAACAGTCCCTGGAATTCCCCAGTGGTACTTGTACGTAAACCTGGGAAGGTCAGGCTCTGTTTGGACTCTCGTAAGGTGAACCTAGTAACAAGAAAAGACGCCTACCCCTTACCCCAGATCGACGGATTGCTGGGACGACTGCAGGACACGCACTTCATTTCGTCCATCGATTTGAAAGACGCCTTTTGGCAAATTCCATTAGAAAAGCAGTCGAGGGAGAAAACAACTTTTACAGTACCCGGCAGGCCACTTTATCAATATACTGTCATGCCTTTTAGATTGTGCAATGCCCCTCAAAGAATGTGTCGATTAATGGACAAAATTATACCAGGTCGTTTGCGCGAGCACGTTTTTGTTTACTTAGACGATTTACTAGTCGTATCACCTAATTTTAACTCACACCTTCAGACTTTACGAGAAGTAGCTGATTGCCTTCGCAGTGCCAAACTCACGATTAACGTCGAGAAAAGCCGCTTTTGCGTCAAGCAAGTCCGCTACTTGGGCTTCATGATTGGAGATGGAACTCTGAAAACTAACCCCGAGAAAGTAGCAGCGGTGGCGGATTTCCCTACACCCCGCTCTGCTAAACAAATCCGCAGATTTCTCGGAATGACGGGATCGTATCAGAGATTCATCCCCAATTATGCAAGCCTGGCAGCTCCGATTACGGACTGTTTGAAAAAGTGCAAAAATTTTGTATGGACAGACGAAGCGCAACAAGCATTTGAAGACCTCAAACAAGCTATGTGCAGTGCACCAATTCTGACAACACCTGACATTTCTAAGAAGTTCTATATTCAATGTGATGCCAGCACATCTGGAGTTGGTAGTGTGTTATTCCAAGTCGATGAGTCAGGCGCAGAAAGACCCATAGCATACATGTCGAAAAAACTCAATCCAGCGCAACGCAATTACAGCATTACGGAACTCGAATGCTATGCGGCTGTGCTGAGCGTAAAGAAATTTAGAGCATACGTTCAAGGATATCCCTTTGCAATCATTACCGATCATGCCAGTCTGAAGTGGCTGATGAGTCACTCGGATCTCTCCGGCCGATTGGCTCGATGGAGTTTAACGCTGCAGGCTTTTGACTTCCAGATCGAGCATCGCAAGGGTTCGCAGAATGTGGTCCCTGACACTTTGTCTCGAGCGCACACTGAAACGGCAGAGGAGTTGAAAGTAAGTGCAGTCGACGTAGACTTAAACTCGCCATACTTCTCCATGGAAGAGTATGAGCAGTTGAAATCGGCTGTGCTTGCTAACCCAACACAACTCCCTGATCTCTGTGTCTCGGACGGGTACGTTTACAAGAGGACCCAACCCCGAAGTGGTGACTCGATGCAGGAGGACTTAGCCTGGAAGCTTTGGGTACCATCGGGTCTGGTGGAAGGTTTGATCCGTGAGGCTCATGAGTCACCTCATTCAGCGCATGGAGGCTTTCACAAAACCTTAGCTAGACTCCGCGAAAAGTATTATTTGCCCTGCATGGTTGCACATGTACGTGCCTACGTAACAAGTTGTCAAGTATGCAAAGAGACAAAAGCGCCTAACACCATTTTGCGACCACCAATGGGCAAGCCTTTGGAAGCCCAACGTCCATTTCATTTCATATACATCGACTTCCTCGGACCTTATCCTCGTACTAAACGTGGCAACACGGTAATTTTTCTTGTACTAGATGGCTTTACTAAGTTTGTCTTAATTAAACCCATGCGAGCAGAGCGAACAGGCTTAGTATGTCGCTTCCTCGAGGAAGATGTATTCTCTATCTTTGGGGTACCGGAAACCATCTTCTCCGACAATGGCCGTCAGTTTGTCTCTACCATCTTTCAGAAACTGTTGAGCGACTATGCCATTAAACATGTCAAGACCGCCAAGTATTCGCCACACCCTAATGCCTCCGAGCGAGTCAACAGTTCCATTTTGTCCGCCATACGTGCATATCTGCAAGATGACCATAGTTCATGGGACTTACACCTCCCTGCCATAAGAAGCGCTCTACGCACTTCAATACATCAGTCCATTGGCACAGACCCATACTATGCTCTCTTCGGACACCACATGGCACAACATGGTTCAGCCTACTCCATTCTGCGACGACTTGACCAGTTGAAATCTGGCGAGGTAGCAGTCTTACCCACTACAGACCGTCTCCAGTTGATTCGCTCCCGTATCTATGACCACCTTCAGAATGCGCATGAAAAGCACGAAAAGGCCTACAATACGCGCTGTCGCGACGTCACATACACTCCCGGTCAGGAAGTGTATTGTTGAGTCTTCTCACAAAGCGACATGCCGAAGGGCTTCAGTGCTAAGCTGAACAATAAGTTTGCCAAGGCCAGAATAGTTAAGCGCGTGGGACAGAGTTTATATCAGCTGGAGGACATGCAAGGCAAGTCATTGGGAACATCCCATGCCAAAGACATCCGGCAGTAAAAGTCTTCAACATTTAGATAGTCCAAATTTTAATCGTCCGTCCGTCCGAATTTTTTTTAGTCCGTCCGTCCGCGTCCTAGACAGGAATGCCCGGCTCAGTCGGTAGAGCATGAGACTATTCTTCTCAGGGTCGTGGTCGTGCCACACGTTGTTTTAATCAAGCAGTGAGGAAGATCTGAACTCTCCAGCTTCTCATTAGAGCTAGGAGGGGAAAGATCTCACTCTCTGTTTGAAGTGAACGTGACCGGCTATCCTTTTTCCTCTCATTAGGGAATGAAGTGGTACCGGTGACTGACACGGCAGCGTGCCAGCACCAGATCCTGGGATGATATTGTGCCTCCATTGAGTCCGAGTAGATCCTGTCTCACGTCTTCAGCTCCTCTCTCATCGGATCGCTAGAGCTACAGGCCTTGAGAGAGAGACCTGTGTTGTAATGTGAGCCACAGGTTAAGGGGGTCCGCTCATGGATTGCTCGAAAAAAAAGGTGGTTTTAAGGAAAATTTTTTTTAGGAGTAAGGAAAAAAAAGACGTAAGAATTTTACATCATGTTATTAACTGAAGATTCAAGATTTAAAATAAATTTTTGTGGGTAAAAAAAAATTCAAAATGGCGGACTTATGATAACATTTCTAGCAACGCCTCGCCGTAGAAAATTAAAACGGTGTGCATGATGCAGCCCGAAGTTTTCATCTGAAGCAAAAAAGGAAAACACATTCTTAATCGGAAGACCTTACCCCACAAAGTAGACCTATAATATCATATAAAAGTAAAAAATCTACTAATAAAACCATTGTTTAAAAAAAAGTTCAATTTTTGACTATTTTTTTCTAGTTATTATTGCTATAAAAATATATTTTAAACGTATTTTTATGAATGTTATAGGTCTACTTTGTGGGCATTTAAATTATCTACAAAATAAAAAAAAAATTATTCAAATATATTCAATAGTTTTTTTTAAATCCTGCACACCGTCTTAAAAAAGAAAATAAAGAGAAAACGTGGTTTAAAGTTTTATATATGAGAAAAATAGACTTACGAGGATTAGATGTTAATCAGCTATACCCGACCCATAGAGTGAACCCTCGGCTTCCTCAAATAACTCGTTTGAACGTATACATTACTATTTTCGTCAATGATCGCAGCTATACTGAAATAGCCATCGAACGTGGGCGGCTAGCATCCCACCTAAAAGTCGCGGCATGCCTCGCGCTCGCTCGTCCGGCAACGATTCTCTTGGGGATAGCTTTGTAACTATACGGACTCAGACTGTGAAACTTTAAAACAACATTCTCAGAACACGAATCTAACAATTGGAGCGAAAAAAAAAATTCGATAAAACCATGAGCGGACCCCCTTAAGACTTTATTAGTCGAGACTCGATGCTCGATAAAACTTCCTCGTTTGCGCGGAACTAATGTGCTACTTCTGTCAAGAAGAAGAAGATTCATTATATTCCGTGACAAGCAAAAGCAGCAAGGCGAGCACACACACTGAAGGTAAATTTTCCTGTTTTAATTTTACTAATTTAATCCAAGTTTATCTGAACCATCGTGGTTCAGATACTTATTGGATTACAAACAAACTATCCTTTTTAGCAAACGGGGTCAGATAGTTTAATTCCTTGCATTGTTGGTGAGCAATTCCCAGCGGATAGCATACGGGGTCAGAGATTGCCTCACAGATAACCCCAACGGGCATCGCTAACCCATCACCTTTTTTTTGCAATTTAACTTCCGGCAGATAGCAACAGTTTAAACAATTTAAACAGAAAAATATAAGCAAGTAAAAATTTTTCGTTGTCTTCCAAAACGTATAAAAGTGACATAGTGCATTTATTTCAAGCAGCAGTTGGCTGACAAATTTCGGCACAACTAGCGTGGCGATTAGGGAATCACGACATAGGCAAGAAAAGGGCAGCTGAAGCTGCCAGCATTCAGGTTCTGAGGCACCCGATATAGCCTCAAGAAACCCAACCAAAGAATTGGGCGCTATCAGGGGCCAGGAGTAACTACAGAAGTGACGATGTAGTGGAGCCCCCAACAGAGGACAGATTATCACTCAAGTTTTTTTTTAAAAAGTTTCCTTTTATTGACGTTTTTGACCTATATTTACTAATGAAAATTGTTTGTTTATAAAAAAAAATGTTGAGGGTTAACGCTCAATCCACGGTTCTAAGCTTATTCTTCTAGCTTTATGAGCATATTTTCAACCCTCTGCCAGATACCACTATCATAAACATCACATTAAAATTTTTATCGATGATTAAATACGCACATAACTTATTTTAGTATTCAAGATGTGTACCTCCAGCTCGCTATAACTTTTTATAGAATGAAAGTTCATTTACTCATCAATAATTTTAAGAAGTAGGAAGTAAAATAATCATTAATTAATACTTCAATTTCCTGTTCTTGGGTTGTACGATAATTTTTATGTGCGAGCACTGCTATTACCGGTTGGCGTGAATCATGAATTTATGCGCATCATTTATGGAAAATTGTATAATTTTTTTTGTTGGTATTATTGCTGTATTACAGAAAAAGAAACATAATGTAAATTTATATTTCCTTGAATAGTAGAGCTCCTTTAGAGAAATCCATAAATCTCATCGAAAACTAACGTAATTCAGCTGTGGATGTGACAATCACCCACATATTTTTGTATCAATTTGCTTAAATTTAACTTAAATTTAGTTATCAATTACAGCAAAATTTTCCTGACTTGTTCAAACTCTTTAGTACCTTAACTGATAGCCCTAAGTTTTTCATTAAAGGAGGGAACAATTTTGTAAAGTATGGCTTGCATAGTGTTCAAATTGAATTAGTATATGGCAAGTTTCATTATAGGGTTGTGTTTTCTTTTGCTACGTGCTCAGTATAGATGTGTTTCGGGTTGTTTAACAAGAATAAAAGGTTTCTACTCTCGTTCTACTGCCACGTTATTGGCCTTCGCACGCTTTCCTGTTTTTTTTGTAAATGTCGTACAGCTTATGAACCTAGCTAGCTTCATAATTAATACTTGTTACCAGGCGTAACAAATAGGATATTACGCGGGATATCGGATGTTGCTTTTCGTACACGGAACGTAAATTGACGTGACCCTACTTGAAACCCATCGAATAAGCAGGCAGGAGCACTATTATCGTTATGAGTTTAATTGCCAGGATATCTAGATTACGCTTGCATATCATTATATTGTCTTTCTTTTTTAAATCATCTTACAGTATTTCCGTTTAAGTAGGAACATATACATATAGCCACTAAGATTCAATGTACTCCTGAGTAGGATTAATGCAATAGTTTTTTTTGGTTTAAGAATGTCAAGTTTGAGTGATGATATAAAAATAATTTATATGAGGTAGATTTTTTTGTTTTTATTTCAGGTGCCCACATGAAGCTTCTTGTCCTCCTAAACTCCCTCATCCCGTCTCTCTCCCCTTGATTTCCTTCTTTTGTTATGATTTGTTTAATATATTTTTATTGATATTGGTAGTAGTCTGATCTTTTTTATTTCAGCATCTTTTTACAGGTTGGGCCCGTACCCTAGCCAGGTACAGGGATTGAGTGGGTTGATAGCCTGAACTGTCCGCAAGAGGGGTAACTTTTCGTTATTTTGTGTGATTTTAATGACAGTTCAGTGCGGCTAGGAACAACTGGTGACACCAGACCTGTTGTTCCTCCTTCCATATCTGTTTCTCGTTTGTTTTTCTTTTTGTTGGCAGACCTGAAGAAAGGATTCCACAACCTTTCTTCGCCACAGGCACGCGAACTTCTGTTTGCGATGTGTGATAGGATGTCCAAGGACCTACACCCCATACCGACGAGCTAGGACGTGCAGCCAGCTAGCGCGTGCCACTTGGACTTCCTGCGGCAACTTCACGTTGCACAAATTTCGCACACACATTACAACCCTGTGGTTGTCGCCCCTGATAGCTGCCACGGAAGTAATCTTTTGGGGAAGAAGATTATTTCGTGACAGCTGCCAGAGGTGATCAGCAACAGGAGGTAAGTGAAAAAGAAAAAATTTTAATTTTATCTTATTTTATCCGCGACATCCCTTATGTGAGACAAAAGTAATATTCTGGTAATTTATTGTAGGAAAACAATAAATTCCAGAAGCCATCGTTCACCGTCAAAGTCTCAATCAGTACGAAGGTACAAAGTGGGGGCTCAAAAAGCAGATCACGATCAAGGTCTTAATTACCCCATGATCGCAAAAGTTACAACACGGTGAAAATCATAATCCCGTAGCATTTAACCACATCGACGAAGGTGTGTTGGACGCAGGAAACATCCTCAACAGAGTTGCTATTTAGGAAAATCTGGATTAGGCTATCCGACTGAAGACAACAGTACGGAGATTTACTCAAAATTTAGGCAAATCGAGGTTCCTGCTTCGTAAACTTTGGGAGCTCCAAAGATGCCAATTTTGCAAAGGAACAGTACTCCGGTATGGAAATAGCTGACAGACGAATTAGGGCTGACAATTCCATTACAGCGAAAGCTCGTACTTGCCCCTGGAGTATAAGGCATGGTATAGTTAAGTTTTGACATATTGAACCAAATAGACTATATAGGAACAATAGCGAAAACACTCAGAAGTACAGTGCTTTATAAAGCCTTTCGTAACAGGTCAATAGTTCCATTGACCCCAAAACGGATGTGGATACACTATTCGGTTTCATGTGATCTACTTGTGCATAACTGAGTTTTAGTGAACAGTTTTTATGGCAAGCAAAATAAAAAGGCGAGCTAAAAGTGTGCAATTCCTGCAAGCCAGTCGGACTATTTATAAAAATTGCTATGTAAACAATGTCACAAGCACGTTAGGTGACAAAATACTGTACAGAATCTCAGATACGCTGAGATAAGGATTACTACAACCTCAAATACGACAAAGACAGTCATTCGGCTCCAAGTCTATGCCGAGGTAATTCAAGCATATCGTTAATCATTAGCCAAAACTTCAGATTCGATTAGGATTTTAGCGTATTTTTAAAGTGTGTAGTTCCCGGATTTTCTTACAGAACATCTTTCGCTACTATAAGAGTTAAGTTTGTTCAAGTGGTTAAATTACCTTAATTTCAAAACGAAAAGTCATATTTGTTGCAATATTCAACCTGTGCAGTTCATGTTTTTCGTGGTTGGAGTGAAAACTTGAAGTAATTCAATTCTTTGATTCATTAGCAATCCACTATATATATAGATCTTGTTACAAATTAATTTTTCATTCATGACAGTACTTTTATGAGACTTAAACTTTATCGCTATGAAGTATATCTATATAGAATATAATTGATTTTAGAGAGTTCAGATTAGTTATTGTTATTATGTTTGTGCACAAACATTAATTAAAGAATTGCTGCCCGACATCTGGAAGATGTAATTTAATTCCTATAGGATAAAAAGTCAATAATTAAAATTTTAAATCGGGTGTCGTGAATACAGTAAGTGACTACCTATGTTAATGAGGTGTAATATTCCAAAGTCTAAAATCTGTTGAGAATTGATTTATCATTTTATTTGAAACTAAACATTAGTGTTATATAATATGACCGCCGTATAAATATCCATGCAATATCAATTAACAAGATCTTAAATGGAACTTTAAATTTTTTATTGATCAACATATATTTAAGTTTCTCAACATAAATACTATTTAATATTTCTTTTTATAAATAATATTCCATTAAGAATTCGAGTAGCGTAAGAGTTGTGTATACATAGTAATGAATTGTTGAGTTAACCTATTTAAGTTTGCTTTATATTAATTTTCCTTTTTTATGCCTAATTAAATTAAATATGTTATAAATAATTTCTTTTAATTTCAGGAACTCTCTAACGCTTCTTCCCCTTCTTGCTTCCCTCCTCCCCATATCCTAATGTTTTGATTTACTTTTTTTGTATTTTTTTTGTTTCAGCACCATTTATAGGTTGGGCCTGTACCCTAGCCAGGTACAGGGATGGTGTGGGTTAGTGACCTGAACTATCGCTATGGGGGTAATCTTTCTTTTGTTTGTATGTTTCAAGATAGTTCAGGGCGGCTAGGAACGACTGGTGACACCAGACCTGCTGTTCCTCCTTCAATATCCGTTTCTTGTTTTTTTATCTTCTTTGTGGCAGACCTGAAGGAAGGATTCCACAACCTTTCTTCGCCACAGGCACGCGAAGTTCTGTTTGCGATGTGTGATAAGATGTCCAAGGACCCTGACCCCATATCGACGAGCTAGGACGTGCTGCCAGCTAGCGCGTGCCACTTGGACTTCCTGCGGCAACTTCACGTTGAATAAATTTCGCACACACATTACAGTTGTTAATAATTTTTTTAAAGAAGAAAAGGGAATATTTGTTTTATTGCTATTTCCTTATTTGCTGTAAAATAATAATAATTAATTTATATATCTTATAACACATATTACATACATATTATATTCATTCAACAAGCTCTTTTTAAAAAGGTAAACAAAGCAATTATGTTTGGTTATGTTCAACAATCGCACCAAATCAAGAGCATTGCTGCGATTATTTTTACAATCGCAGCGACGTTAGACAAAGCCAGCATGTCAAGTAACAGGTATATGACTTCAGCCAATCAAATTACAGTCGCATGCGACGAATCGCACTCGTGGACGAGGGTTAACACTCTTTAAAGCGATCGAACACAAAATAAAACTTTTCTGGCACTTGTTTACATGAAAAATGACAATTCAAGTATCTTCTTCTTATTGACGAAATTAAAGTCGCCCTTTCGTCCCCCATACTTCTTCTACAAACGAAATGCTTCACTAACGTACAGGATTTTTATACGGTATACCCATTCCGTTTAGTTCTTTCTTCGTAGGCCGTATCAGACTACATATCAAGTATGAAACACAATTGCGACTGCCGACGCCCAACGCATGAAAAAGTTTGCTGTCAAAAATATGAAAGTGCTACGTTTAATGGGTATGCACAAAACTGGAACTGCCAACTGCCAGCATCCGATGAACTGGTCGTCGGAATAGAGCAATTTTCTAATTCGGCAGTCGGACGTTCAGTATTGCCAAAATAAAAGTGATATTTAAAAATATTTTGATGTGCAGCCAATATAAAATTCGTACATGAATCCTTTTTGAATTTGAAATTGTTTGGTGTCAGTAATAAAAGAGTGATAGTGAAAAATAGATTTTGATGAAAAATTAATTGAAGTGTGAAAAAATGAGGTGTTATACAACTTACAATATGTCCAATTCGTTTAGTCTCTACCAATTCCTCAGTATCAAAAACCATTTTAATTGTTTTGTTTAAATGTCTATATATTATCTTTCTAATTCAATAATATAACTTAGTCTATCCAAATTCACTGAACAGCGTTCGTAAATAATACTTCATATACTTTTGTCACAAATTTGCCAAGATTTCAAACAAATGTCAAATTCTTCTTTTTTGCTATTCGTCGCCGCGCAATTGTGTTCCAACTTTGTTGACTGCAACTATTGACAGCGAATTTAGGTCGACAGTTGGCAGTTGTGCAGTCGATTCGTCGCAATTGTGTTTACACCTTCAGCCAACAGCATCAGCAACAGCACGGATGGCAGCAAAAAAAATTCGTTGCCGACCGTATCAGATTTCACATACCTTATAACAGAAAAGGAAAGGAAGTGCAATACCGTGTATAAACCGTGTACGTGTTTTCCGATTTTTTGTTCGGGGGAAAGGTGTGAGAAGGGAACCCAAAAGTACGCCATAACGAAATGTCAATTTGACGTGAACTTTCTGAAGAGTGCGCATTTAAAGTGTTTATTGAATAATTTTCACTGTTCAGTTTAAAAGTGGTGTAATTTTACAAATAAAGACAATTAACATTTAAAAGACTGTCTGGTTTAGATTACTAAGAATCTGAGGTCATTAATTTGAACATTTGTCGTGATGAAGTGTGCGGTATTTTGTTGTAAAAATAATCGACGCATTGGGTGTGGAAAATCATTTTTCAGGGAGGTTTAATAATATAATAAGCAATTATACCGCATTTTCTTTGAAATGTGTGCAAAAGCTGTATAAATAAAAGCTAAATTACCCAAAAAAATAATCATTTCTCTTGATGGCGCCCGTTTGCTTACATTTGAGATTCATCAGAGTTTTGGGCGCCTTGGTGGTTTCAGCGACAGCTTGTTTTTGCCTGGGGGCTCTAATAAAACTTTAAAATATTTTTCAACCTTTTGGTATTTTAGGTTTCCAAAAGCTAAAAACTTCATAGAACTGTGGTTAAAATGCACCGGTACAACTGATTATATACCATCCGATGGTAGTAATGTTTGCGAGGACCACTTCGAGTGAGTCAAAAATATACTACTTTCATGGTGAAAACTAACACATTCACACCTTTCAAACACATAAGGAAAATTCGGAAACTTTTTGAGCATGGTGCACTTCCTTTCGTTTTCTGTTCTAAGGCACATACACGACAGCAAACTTCTACCGAACAAATGGCACCGCGAGAAACGTCAGTTCGGAGGTAAAATTAAAAAGTTAATCGTGCTGCCCGCGAGGTGGCACCACAAAATTAGAATTAGAGATGACTCGGCAGCAAAAATTTTTCTGCTGACGGGTCGGGTCACGTGATTCGAATTAGTCAATAAGAACACTTTGCCGCTGCTGAGTGCTGTTGCTGACAGCAGTAGTGCAATCTGATACGGCCTTGAGACGACGAGTCTGAGCTGCAACTGCGCTGCGCTTGTTCTGTATCGCGTCATATAAAATTCGTGTGGCCCAATTTTTGAGCTGCCGCTGCTGTTTGTTCTGTTTCTGCCTTTAGTTGTCTTTATTTGGGCAAGATTTTTGTTTCCGTGGCACACGGATTTGACGATGAATTTCGATAAAACACCGCAAAATAAAACGAAAATAATAAATAAATTTTGTTGATATTTGCCTTAGTTTTCGAGATATTCGATCTTGAAATTTTAGTAACACATCACTTCACGACTTTTCAAAACGGCCGAACTTAAAAGTAACGCGAACATTTTTATTACACTTTCTGGGAGGAAGAGTTGTATTAATTAGACTTTTAAATGTTTTATTAACTAACCGTCCCATCTCCATGCAGGAGAATATATTTAAATATTAATAAATGAATATTTTACTTCGTTTAAATTAGTTTGACTTTAAAGTTTGGAACCACTACGAGAAATGTCAGTTCAGAGATAAAAATAAATAGTTATTCGTTCTGCTCACGAGATGGCACGACGAAATTAAAATTTGAGATAACTCGGCAGCAAAAAAGTTTTTTGCTGTCGGATCGAATGCAATTTCGACAGAAAACAACAAAAATAACGGAAAGAATAATTAAAAAGAAAACACAGAAAGTGTGTTTATTGGTAAAGTTGTTAATTATTTAAAAATCTGCATCAGTTGCAATTGTATTATTATATTGTACGTTTTTTTAATTTTATTTTTTGCTTAAAGCAGATATATGTTTATAAATTTTGAAAATTTCAGAAACCCACCCTGAATTACAGTGTTGTGCAAAACAATAGCAACAATTTCAGTAAAAAGACAAATATATGTTTTTATATCAATTTTTATTAAAGTTAATTATAGTGAGTATTGTGATTTTAACTATTAATAATACAACAACAAATTGGCATACTTCATAAAAGTCTAAAATATGATAACAATGAAATAAAAAATAAAATAACAAACTTCGGTGTTTTTAAGTGTGCAAAACAATAGCAACAATTCAAAAAAAATTTACTTCGAGAGCTATTACTTGCTTAATACTAATATTTTGTATAATGGCCCTTATTTTTAATAATTTGGGCACATCTTCGTGGCATTGACTCTATTAAATTAGTAATAGTTCTCTGGGGTATATTTTTCCATTCCTCTTTCAATGCTTCCATTAAGTCCGTTTTATTTCGGAAACGTTGGCCCCCCGACTCGTCGTTTAAGAATCCCGAAGAGGTTTTCAATGGGATTCAAGTCCGGGGATTGGGCCGGCCAATCAAGTACTTGAATCCCTTTCTCATTAATCCATTCCTTTACCAACTTCGATGTGTGTTTCGGGTCATTGTCATGTTGAAACACCCATCGAAGCGGCATTTCCCATTCGGCCTGCGGCAACATATGGGTTTCTAAAATGTCTTTATATTTGAAACGGTCCATTATTCCAATTATTTCAGAAAAAGGACCCACTCCGCTAGCTGAAAAGCAGGTCCACACCATCACACTACCACCTCCATGCTTTGCTGTGACCTTGCAGTGTCGTGGATTGAGTCGCTCTCCTTTTTGCCGTCGTACAGTGCTCATTCCGTCAGAGTTTATCATATTGAATTTTGACTCGTCACTGAAAAGCACTGTCTTCCACTTATCAATGGACCAATTCAAGTGATTTCTGGCAAAGTTTAATCTGTAAATTTGAATTTGTGTAATAGAAGAAGATTACAATATGAAACCCACCTTTTTCCTAAGTGTTTCTTTGTAAGAAGTGGTTTCTTGGCTGGCCTGTAGCTTCTTAGATTATTTTCCAAAGCCCGCCTCCGCACTGTACTAGCATCTATGCTTAAATTCAAAGATTTCACAATTTCATTTGAAGTCACAAACGGTTCTTTTTTAATTAGAGCACAAATTCTTCTGTCAGTGTGCCTTGTCGTTTTACGCGGTCGGCCACCCAAATGCAATGTGTTTGTATTCCCCGTCATCTTATACTTTTTAATAATTCGCGAAATTATGGATCTATTGATGCTATACTTTCTCGCGATTGAAATTTGAGAAGCACCGTTATTATACTCCTTAATAATTTTTGTTTTAAAACAATTGTGATACTTATTACGCGCCATTATCGAAAGGAAAATATCAAGCGATTTTATCAATTGCACTAACCGGAAAATACTAAAATGTGTTTTGCGTAAATGTGTAACAGATTTCGTTTTGTAATTGTGCACAACCTTCCTAGAAAAAATCCCGTTAACTAAAGAATTTTTGTTTGTTGGCTCTCATGTTGCTTTAGTTTTGCACACTTAAAAATACGGAACTTCGCATTATTTATATTTATTTTGCTGTTATTACGTTTTGGTTTTTTGTGAAGTATGCCAATTTGTTGTTGTATTATTAATAGTTAAGATCACAATACTCACTATAATTAACTTTAATAAAAATTGATATAAAAACATATATTTTTCTTTTTACTGAAATTGTTGCTATTGTTTTGCACAACACTGTACATAGCAAGTTAGAGGATTTCTCTATCGTTTGAAGGATTAGTTTCCAAAAATAAATTAGTCATTTCTTTTCTTGAAGAAATTGGTCTACTTCCTTCACGTGAATCTATACCTCTAATAAGTTACAATCTCCCAATGCACGTTGAGGATTTTGCCAACAAAAAACTTAATCAGGTGTGGAGAAGTTCCTCTAAAAGGTCTAGAAATAAGCAAGATAATTCTTGCCGTAAAATAAGGAAGGGACTACGTATCGTATCGAAGTACGTAACGTACTTGCAGTTGTCATCTGTTTTGCAATTCAGATGCAAGTTACTGATGCCTACAAACATCTTAAAGTTTGGCGCTTTCATCGAGGTTGTACTGAAATTAGTTCTGCCACAATAATTGATTATTACATCTATTGCCAGGAAATAAGTGAAGTAATGGCATTGCACAGTGATTTGGTACTGGGTGACAAAGGTAAAACGGTTCAAATTGATGAAACTTTCTTAACGAAAAGAAAATACCATCGGGGCCGTGTTACCGAGCAAATGACCACTATTTTCCTCGGTTTATATTGTAAGGAAGACAAATTTGGTCTCTTTTTTAAAGTAAATGCTAAAAGCAAGTGGGAATTGTGGCCATATATTCAAAAATATGTACATTTTTCAACATCCCGATTATGTACGGATAGTGCGAAACAATATGAAGGAGTTGAACGAATGTTTGCTCCTAGTACTGTTCATTTGCAAACCAATCACAGTATCAGTGAGTTTGTTTATAGGAATAATTCGGAAAACACCATAAATGATTCGCAGAACCAAAACAAATTATTGAAAAAATCAATAAAATGTACTGAAACTCCTAAATTGTTGCATCAATGTATGGCTCTGTATTTTTACAGAAAAGTATATTTAAGCAAATATAAGGAAGATCTAGGTTCTCAATCACTTTCGCGATAACCTGTTTTTTTGGCGATAACATATCCAAGTTTAGACCGACCTTCATAATTTTTTTTTAAATGTTCGTTTTTACGGCGGATTTATGAAAAAAATACGAAAATTTAAAAAAATCAGTATTTCTCGTAGTTTTTCAGCTTTGAATGCTGAAGTAAATTCAATTTTTACAAATAAACCTCCAAAACTATTTTTTACGCTACCACATCGACATCTCATTTTTTTTGTAATATACGATTTATCGAAACTTTATAACTGAACAGAAAATTAATGAAAAAAAAATTTCTTTAAAGCATTCAAGATTCTTAAAAAACATCCAAAACCCTTCTGTTGTGTTGAAACATTTTAAAAGTGATAATTCTTATTTATTTTATATTAATTCTTAGTAAATACACAACGAAAAGGGGACCCCTCGGCTCGTCATTTCCGAAGTATTTTACGACTCCAAACCACTTTTCTGTTAAAACTAATAACGATTCTTAAAAAACATCCAAAACCCATCTGTGTATTGAAACAATTAAACAAGCGATAATTCTTTTATTTATTTTATATTAATTCTTAGTAAATGCACAACGAAAAGGGGACCCCTCAGCTCGTCACTTCCGAAGTATTTTATAACTCCAAACCCCATTTTGTTGTGTTGAAAATGATGACTCTTAAAAAACATCTTCTCCAATATAATCCGGATCAGAATTGTTTTCAATTGCCGTAACAATATCGTCCTCTTCATGATCGCTAACTTTCTCTAATCGCGGCTTTTTTGGAGGAGGAAGAAATTAATCTTCCTGAACCGATGAAAATTCAGGTGGATCAATTTCTTTAAGCGTCAAGCCTTCCTTCACATTTCCATCCACTACTCCTGGATATACTTTTTTAAGGAGGAACTGCATAATTTGGGAACCTAGATCTTCCTTATATTTGCTTAAATATACTATTCTGTAAAAATACAGAGCCATATATTGATGCAACAATTAAGGAGTTCTAGTACATTTTATTGATTTTTTCAATAATTTGTTTTGGTTCTCCAAATAATTTATGGTGTTTTTAGGGTTATTCCTATCAACAAACTCACTAATACTGTGATTAGTTTGCAAATGAACAGTACTAGGCGCAAACATTCGTTCAACTCCTTCATATTGTTTCGCACTCTCCGTACATAATCGGGATGTTGAAAAATGTACATATTTTTGAATATATGGCCACAATTTCCTCTTGCTTTTAGCATTTACTTTAAAAAAGAGACCAACTTTGTCTTCTTTACAATATAAATCGAGGACAATAGTGGTTATTTGCTCTGTAACACGGCCCCGATGGTATTTTCTTTTCGTTAAGAAAGTTTCATCAATTTGTACCGTTTTACCTTCGCCACCCAGTACCAAATCACTGTGCGATGCTATTACTTCACTTATTTCTCGACAATAGTTGTAATAATCATTTATTGTTGCAGAACTAATTTCAGTACAACCTCGATGAAAGCGCCAAGCTTTAAGATGTTTGTAGGCATCAGTAACTTGCAACTGACAACTGCAAGTACATCACGTACTTCGATACGACCAGCAGTCCCTTCGAAGAACGTTCCTACTGCCGGATTAATTATTTTCCGGCAAAACTTATCTCGCTTATTTCTAAACGTTTTAGTAGAACATCTCCACACCCAATTAAGTTTTTTGTTGGCAAAATCCTCAACGTGCATTGGGAGATTGCAACATATTGGAGGTATAGATTCACGTGAAGGAAGTAATTTCTTCAAGAAAAGAAATGGCTAATTCATTCGTGGAAACTAATCCTTCAAACGAATAAAAAATAGAGAAATGCTCTAACTTGCTATATAATTCAGGGTGGGTTTCTGACATTTTCAATATTTATAAATATATATATGCTTTAAAGAAAAAAATATAATCAAAAAAACGTAAATAAATTCTTTTTAATTATTCTTTCCGTAATTTTTGTTGTTTTCTGGCGAAAATGCTGCTCCTTAGTGATGCGTAAAACAATTTTAAGTCAAACGGTATTTAAGTTATTGTTTTTACCGTTAAAAGATTCTGTAAACAGATTGCACGACAGCCGTAAGCTACAGCAACAGCAAAGTTTTTATTCGCTAATCCAAAACAGAATTCGATCCGACAGCAAAAAACTTTTTTGTGCCAAGTTATCTCAAATTCTAATTTCGTGGTGCCATCTCGTGAGCAGAACGAATAACTTTTTATTTTTATCTCTGAACTGACATTTCTCGTAGTGGTTCCAAACTTTAAAGTCAAACTATTTTAAACAAAGAAAAATATTCATTTATTAATATTTAAATATATTCTCCTGCATGGAGATGGTTAGTTAATAGGCACGATTTTAGTTTCCGTGGCACTTGGATTTGACGATGAATTTCGATAAAACACCACAAAATAAAACGAAAATAATAAAGAATTTTTTTGATATCTGGCTTAGTTTTGGAGGTATTCGATCTTGAAATTTTAGTAACACATCACTTCACGCCTTGTCAAAACGGCCTTAAAGGCCTAAGACGCGAAATTTTTTTTATCAATTTCGATAAAACACCACAAAGTAAAACAAAAATAATAAATAAATTTTTTTGATATCTGGTTTAGATTTCAAGATATTCGATCTTGAAATTTTAGGAACACATCACTTGTCAAAACGGCCGAACTTAAAGATAGCGCGAACTTTTTATTAAACTTTCTGGGAGGAAGAGGTGTATAAATAAGTCTTTTAGTTCTTTTATTAACTTGCGGGGGGAGGGGCAGCCGCCCCCCCCCCCTTCCCAGCAAAAGAATATATTTCCAGTTTGTTAATAAATCTCTTAAAATATTCGATCTTGAAATTTTAGTGACACATAACTTCACGACTGTAAGCATTTTGCTATATGTGGTTGAACAAAGCGATGTGTAGGTTTCGAACATGAAAGTAGTAATATTATGCTTGTATACAGGAGGGGCCAACTCATTTTGATAATATTTTAAATTAGGTGTTTTTAAAATATATTCTGATAACACTTTTAATATAATATAACTTTGCCCGACCATATTTTATTAATTGACTTAATTTTACTATTTAAAAACACTTTGCTTATGCCCCCAAATATTTCAGTACTACGGAGACGACTTTGATTCCAAGGCGACATTCGGTCCAATTTGACATTCCAGGCGATATTTTCCCTTAACCCACTCGCCACTTGGCCATGAAGCAAAAATGCTTATCACACGTACAGGGTTTTTACTTAAGATAGCCTTTCCTCTCGTTCTTTATTCTAAGTATTAAACTTTCTGGGAGGAAGAGGTGTATAAATAAGTCTTTTAGCTCTTTTATTAACTTGCAGGGGGAGGGGCGACAACCCACCCAGTCCCCCCTCCCTGCAGAGGCATATATTTCTTTGGTTAGTTAATAAAACACCTAAAAACCTAATTAATACACCTCTTTTGACAAGTCGTGAAGTGATGTGTTTTTCAAATTTTAAGATCGAATATCTCCAAAACTAAGCCAGACTTTATTTATTATTTTCGTTTTATTTTGGGGTGCTTTATCGAAATTCATCGTCAAATCGGTGTGCCACGGAAACTAAAATCTCCCCAGTTAATAAAACATCTAAAAGTCTAATTTATACAACTCGATCGAATATCATCGATCGAATATCAAATTTCAAAAACATTTATTTATTATTTTCGTTTTATTTTAATGTGTTTTATCGAAATTCATCGTCAAATCAATGTGCCACGGAAACTAAAATCTCCCCTTTATTTGTAAAATTACACCACTTTTAAGAACTGAACCAAAGATTACTCTACTAGATAAACGGCTTCGAACAAAGTAGTGAAAATTTTTTGGTTGCTTTTATATATTTCCCGCATCGGGCAACCCTGCAGTCAGAACTAAAAATTTGTTTTCCGAGAGAGTTTGAAGGTAGGAGACAAGTATACTTTTCTTATGTGCATTTACAAATGTCAAATGTACTTCTCTCATTAAAAGAGCAGAATACATTGACCGTTTGAAATTTTCTACGCACACAAGTAACTATCTCAGTCATGTGATTCACTTGAATTCTTTTTATTGGTGGTACATTTTTCTCTTCGACAATATTTGGCGGTACTCTTTTGAGAGAAAGCTGTAATTCTCTTAGGATGAGAACAGAATTTTGACAGGAGGAAATGATTCTCTCAAATAATTTTGACAGGAGTAAATGACTGCACACTATCTGTACTCTTTATTTGCATGGATATTCTTATCACTTTAAAATCTGGAAATATTTTGTTTTACTGTGGTGCCAGTGTTACTTTTTCAAGACTAGTTGGGTATCTAGTAATAGTAATCTTTGACTGAACACTGAAAATTATTCAATAAACCTCTATAAATACTTTGAATGCGCGCTCTTCAAAAAGCCCACGTCAAATTGACATTTCGAAGGTGTTTTCTACCCATACCATACGAACAAAAAATCGGAAAACACGTTCACGGTTTATACACGGTATTGCACTTCCTTTCGTTTTCTGTTCTAAGCTAGCCATGTTTAAAATGTTATCCAAGCAGTATAATAGGTCTGTCTGTTTACTTTTGTGTGTAAAACTTGGGTAAAAATCAATTAAAAATCGTCCTTCTAGTGGAGGGGATGAAAATGCGAAAGTTAACAGACGCTTTTTGGGTAAATTGATGGCAACTGTGCGTTTACAAGAAATCGAAAAAATAAATAATGTACTGAAAAAGTTAATAGTTCCCGAGTTTATTTCAATTTATATTTCTAAGCTGTAACTTGCCAAACATTAATAAGCTGTTGTCAAGAATTCTGCCGAATATTTGTCCAGAAAAGCGTATAAAATGTGGGCACAGGAAAATTACTCGACTGTCAATTTTCTTCAAGTCCAAAAGTTAACAGACGCCTACGAGTAAGAAACTAAATGGAGTGGCCCTAGTGTGTAAAATCCGTGTACGTGAGTGTGCCGATTTCTACGATTTTCTTGCTCTCATTTTTCTTCTCGTATTGTCACTTGTTTGACATTTTTCTTAAACCGAGTGTTGTGGGTGAAAAAGTACTAATTTTATAGTCCTGTAAAGTTGAAGTGAGAATTAAATTCCACTTTTTGCGTTAAGGTAGACTTTGTTTACCTTTGGCTTAGCAGCCATATATTCTTGAGTTACCACTTGCAAAGGCGGTGGTGTAATTAAATGTTGCAAGGAGTTAGTAGATGACAACTTTATTATTAAAGTGTTTACTGTTTTGCAAATTAATTAGTTAAATTTCTTGTTTTACTAATGTGATGAAAAACCGTAATAAAATTTAGAAATTTTAGTGAATAAGCCGCTTTAAAATTGCAGTTTTAAACAGATTTCTCCAGAAGTTTAAAAATGGCACCAAAGCACCCCTATATAAAGATTTTTCTTCAGCCTGTCCTGTGCTGTTTTTCTTGTGTGCGTGTAAACTCACACATTTTAGGCACAGGCTACGGAAATCTCTGCTGTTGGGCCACTCGTAGACAGACGCAGTGTTTGATTGACATTTGGCATAAGTGCATGGCATATTCATTTTTACAGTTTTCAAATAGTAACGTTAAAATAATCAGTGTTCAATGATTGTAACCCTTCAGATTCCTTATAGGTTTTATCACCGACTTCCACCTCAGTCCTCTTCCCATTTACTAACAATGACAATCATTTTATAAATGCTAAGTTTAATAAAAACATACCACTAAAATTAAATGAAATGTCAAGGCAATTCGGTGCAATCGAATTGCACTGGATAATTCTTCAAGATTTTTTCTTAAAAGTTTTACAACACATGGACCAAGTCAAACAGAAATATTCTCTTGTTGATCAGTGGACCACTACAAGAAAACGTAAGAAACAGTGCGCCACGGAGACCGCGCTGAAATCTTTATTAATTTACATTTTCTTGCATTATAAAGCAGATCGGATTGCCTATAGGGGCATTTCACGCGAAGCGGACAGCGATAAAAATGTCAGATTCTGGATTTTGTTCATATTTGGTTTAATTGTACTTCTATATGTCCTGAATGAATGTGCATGAATTTTTTTTCTATGAAGCCTAGTTGCCCTTTTATAAGTCTTTAAAGAATTGACAAAATTTGAGCGGGTTTTTTGAAGAAATTTGCAATTATTCATCGTGATAGAAAAAGAGTAAATAGTGTTATTTTAGAAACAAATAAATGTTTTTCTTGGCAGTTATTACAGAGTTGAAAAATTTTTTTTTCGTATTGAAAACCGGAAGTAAACATTTCAAATCAGATTTTACTTAACTTCGGTATTTTTAAAACCTTTTTTATTTTTATCTCAAAATGGAGCTTGTACTTCATTAATGATATGTGTAAAATTTTAGAATGGGATCTGCATTCGTTTCGGATAGAGAATTTAAACTTAAATTTTTTCATGTTTCCATACAAAACAATCGCACTGGCCAAACGCCGACTACGCGTTGCACTGTGTTCGAATGCAGATCCCATTATTGAACTGAACAGGAATTTTACTGTACATTTTAAGTAATTTGTTGAGCTAAATTTAATTTAAAATATTAATTTGGGATTTTTTACATGAAAAAAATCCAATTTCGAATTCGATACCACGACTGTGAAGAGCATGCAATTTCCTGTAAGAATCACTATTTTACTTATTTTTATATAAGTTTCTTAGTATGATTAATTACTTCTTCTTCTTCTTATTTTTGTTTTCAACCTCTCCGCTATGTTGTTACCAGGTGAGTTACCTTTGAAACAGGTCATACATAAAGCGGGAAACACAATGGTAACTTTCACAACTTTGAACTTTGCCGACTTTTGACAGCTCGACTAAACACACGCAATGGGCCATTCCACACGAGTATTCTTGCAGATGTTGTCAAACCAGTTCGACAACAGTCAGCGTTCTCCAAACAATTCCACATGGGTATTCTTGCAAATTGTTGGCTGTCCGCTTCGCGTGAAATGTCCCTATACCGAGAATTGAAAAGTATATCATACTCACCATCAGCCATAGTGTCGTGCGTTCCCTCTACATTTCGATCAATATGGAGAAAATATCGTTTAGTCCTGAAGAGAATTATTATTCAATCTATTAGATCATCACTTCATAATTTATTTACATATTGCCCAAGGAAGATGATTTATCATTATGTAAAATATATCTTCGTAGCAAAGGTATACTACCATGATTTTGTAAGGCATACCGCAAAATTGCCGCTGTTGACATTTTTACCATGTAAATTTATTAAGAAATTCACATTAAAGTTTGCTGAACAAAAATTTACTAAAGAATTGTGCAATAGGAATGGGCGATACTGATTAGGGATTCACGATTCAGATCGATTTTTGTGGATCGACGATTTTTACTCTAGAAAATCGCGATTTAAACGTCGATTCTTGACACTTTGATTTTTCGTCGATCGATTCGAAGGAGCTTTAAATCGACGATTTAGCCCTCGTTCACGAGTGCGATTCGTCGCATGCGACTGTAATTTGATTGGCTGAAGCAACGCCATCTTGATAACTACAGGCCGTAAGGTAGCGCCAGTTTTGACCCGTGACATCACACTATGAGGAAAAACGTCAAAAAGTTTAATTTCTGTCATCCGAAGTTTTGTTTCATTATAAGAAGTGTGATTAAGTTTTAAAATCGTCCTAAGCAAAAACTAATAGTGAATCGTATAAAGAGTAATTTGCGGTAAAAGTTTTGTGACATTCAAGTGGCGAAGTGTATATATTTCTTAGTTAAAGTGAAAATTTCGGTTAATTCGCCTCGGACTTTAAAGTAATATTGTGTGAGTTTCAGACATTATTTAAGTGAAATAACTAGTGTGTGATAAAATTAACTTGTGAGATAATGTCGTGATAAAAGTTTCGTTTAGATCTATTTTGTTATATGTGAGTTATCGCCGGTCAAAATATATTGGCAATATCCAAAAGAAATGTCAAACAGCCAATGCACACGGTCCTCTTTTGAGTCTATCGAAACAGGTTTTTGATGGTAAAGGATAGCAGGGAAGAGGGATTGTTCCCTCAAATTTTCCACCAAAATGATTTCTATCTCTCGGGTGCAAAACACCACTATTTTCACATATTCTCCCGAATACATTTTTATATCAGATCACTTCATATTTATCGTACAATTTGTTGTATAATGCCAGCAGTTAGAGAAAAATCTAAGCCAACTCTTCAAATGTAAAAGTTGTCAATAGATTTGTCCCCATTTACCAACAAAACTCGAAGCACTAGTACCACATATTTTCACAACATCACAAAACTATTATATTATTACTTATAATAGAGTTAAACATAATTTCTTTCACTTTTATAAGTAATTGAGAGTTGTTTACATCTGCTTGATTGAAGGGCGGACGTCATTACTTCCCTTCCATTTGACATTTCTTCTGGATATTGCCAATATATTTTGACCGACGATAACTCACGCATAATTAAATTGATCTAAACGAAACTTTTATCACGACATTATCTCACAAGTTAATTTTATCATACACTAATTATTTCATTTAAATAATGTCTGAAACTCACACAATATTACTTTAAAGTACGAGGCGAATTAGCCAAAACTTTCACTTTAACCAAACAATTTATCTACTTGACCACTTAAATGTTACAAAACTTTTACCACAAATAACTCTTTATACGTTTCACTCTCAGTCTTTGCTTAGAATGAGTTTAAAACTTTATCACAATTCTTAAAATTAAACAAAACTTCGGATGACAGAATCATGACTTTTTCAACTTTTTCCATTCTGTGTGACGTCGCGGTCAAAAACCGGCTCTACTTTACGGCCTGTTGTTATCAAGATGGCGTTGGCTGAAGCTAAAACATACAATTTGGGAAACAACTGCCATCTACAGGTGAAAACTAAACATATATTTAGCTGCTAAAAACACAATACCGCGTTTTGGCTAAATATTTAGCGACGAAATTTCGAAGCTAAATTTCCATACAAAATTTAGCCGCTAAAGCCCGGTATTGTGTTCATTTAGCGGCTAAATTTTTAGCGGCGGACCTTCTTTTCACGCTAAATTTTTGACATGCCGAAATGTGCGATTTATGTGATATGGATGAAGAAATATTTCTGACAATTCTGCTGCAATTAATTTTTAATAAATATCCTGACCACAACACTTGTCACTCTTCTCATATAGCTTCAAATGTCAAAAATTTAGCGTGAAATAAAGGTCCTGGTCAGATAAATGAAAAGATAAAACATATGATTTAAGAACAACTGCCATCTACCTGTGAAAACTAAATACACTTTTAGCCGCTAAAAACACAATACCGCGCTTTCGCTAAATATTTAGCGGCGAAATTTCGCAGCTAAATTTCCATACAAAATTTAGCCGCTAAATGAACAAAATACCGGGCTTAAAGGCCCAAATACAATGAGGCCGACACGTTATTATGAGCAACTATTGTCGGTAAGAATGTTGGTGTTATAATACAATGACGCCGACATATTGCTGTCATTTCTTGTTTGACAGCGAAATAGTTGCGGAAAATAGTAGTGACATTTATATCTGAAGTTAAGAAATGGGAAGAATAAATAGAAAAAAAAACTTTACAAATAGTTAATTGTATTGTGAATGTTTTTTTATTATAAATATATTCAACTTCTCGCATCAGTCTATTAATTTCTCCTCAAAATTCATTTTCATAAATTCGTTTTCAAACTTAACGCGCCAAGATTACCTTTCAGAATGCAATGTCAAACTCAAATGTTGTTGCCGGCGCCCGCAAATTTCTTAAGCGGGAAACACAATGGTAGCTTTCTCAACTTTGAACTTTGCCGACTTTTGACAGCCCCAGCTTTCAGAACTTTCTGAAAATGGACAGAACACAATGTTAACTTTGCCAACTTTTGACAGTACTATATTTAATTTTCAGCCGGGAGGTATTTTTGTAAAAAAAAATTAAATGATTAATTCAAGAAAAAAATAAAGCTCCCTTGAAAGACATTTTTAATTATTCAACTCCGTAAAATTCCAAGCCTCACTCGAAATAAATTAAACAGCTGACTGTCGCACTGAAAATAACTGTCAAAAGTCGGCAAAGTTATGAATGAGTAGAAACTAGCCCTACTTCGGACTTTGCCAACTTGGCCGACTTCGCCAACTTTGCCATTATCTCTTACCCAACTTCATTACGTGTGTTTTAGTCGAGCTGTCAAAAGTCGGCAAAGTTCAAAGTTGTGAAAGTTACCATTGTGTTTCTCGCTTTATTTCGCCGAACTTTGTCTATCAACTTTGCTGTGTTGGTGCAATTGTATCTAGAAGTACGGTAGCGCCATACTTCAAAGCCAGTTTTGTCGACCAGTACGCCGTGTCGGGCTCATTGTATTTTGGGCTTAAATGAATACAATACAGGAAGGTAACTCTGAAACAAAATGGCTTCACTTGCAATTGTGAACGCTGCGCCGCGTCGTGTTTAAACTTCAAAGTAAAATATCACATAACCACCCTTTTCACCAAAAGAATTTTGTGGAATACACGTGTTTGTGATCATGGCACCGCCAGAAAAAGTTAAAAAACCCGATAATTCGACGAAAAAGAGGAATAAAAAGCCCCTAAATAAATATTTGGGAGGTGGTGTTATGCGTTACTCTAAAAGTCAGGTACGTAGACTGTAGTTTTCCGAAAATGATTGAATTAAAATTTCTGACATTTCTGAAGTTTGCCTCTTTCGCGAAGATATCAAATATATATTCAGACAAGTTCCTAGGAGTTATTAAAATAATGCCATCTGCTTATTAATTTTTTTCAACCTTTTTCAATTTTTTTTTAATATAATGAATTTGTTAAATTTGTGTGGCAGAAGTGAACTAATTTTTATAAAGTATAGTTAGCGGGTTCACAGTTGCAAATTTTCAATTATTAATTTCTGTTAAGTGTGTTAAGTGAAGGCCTTCTGTGTTTTGGGGTGTAGATATATAAATATTAATATGAATTTGAATCACATACTAATCGATGTTTTCGTTTTGCAGATGTACAAGCGCCGAGCTTTGTGGCGGCTCAAGGATGTTAAGCGTCCAATAGTTAAAAAAGAGAAAAAGCCAATTTCGAAAGTTAAGAAAATTGGAGGACCTAAGAACGGTGGTGAGCGTGTTGTGTTTTTGAAGAAACCTAAATCCAACTATCCTACTAAGGCTCCCGTTAAGAAGCGCCCGGCTCGTTCAACATTTAGTCGCCATCCCCGCTACATTCGTCGCTCATTAAAACCGGGAAGAGTTCTTATTCTTCTAGCCGGTCGTCATCAAGGAAAGCGTGTAATTTTATTGAAGGCCCTTTCTACAGGACTTCTTCTAGTTACCGGTCCATTTGGCTTGAATTCATGTCCACTTAGAAGAATTTCTCAGCGATATGTGATTGCTTGCCAAACCAAGGTGGATTTGAAGGATTTTAAGGTACCAGACCACATTAATGATAAATACTTCAGTCGCAAGGTTAATAAGAAAAAGTCAAAAACCACTGAGGGTGACATCTTCGCCACAAAGAAAGAAAAATTTGTTCCGAATGAACAACGTAAGAAGGACCAAAAGGAAGTTGACAGCGCAGTGTTGAAGGCTATTAAAAGCCATCCGGAGGGCAAATATCTCGTCAAGTACTTGAAGAGTATGTTCAGTCTTCGATCAACACAATATCCACATCGTATGAAGTTTTAAATTCAATCTGATGTTTGGTTTTTTAATATATAAATAAAAAAATTCAACTCGTAAGGTTATTTGTTAACTAATGACTAGAAAGTCTTCAAAATCTTGACTAATTCAGCGTAAATTGGGGTCTGGGTGGATATAATTTATTTTAGGTAGTCATTTCCAATAGTGAGCGTGGTAAAAACTCTTTAATTTTTTGACTTGTATGATGACTCCATACAACCTACTCTAGATTCAAGCACGGAAGCTGACATTAACAGCTAAGCATTGGTGGTGTATATAAAACGAAATTTGCCACAGTAAACATGAAAAGTTTGGGGAATTGTACTTTGTCGTAGTATATTTAGTCTCAAATTGGGTTTCACTTGAATTACAAATGCTCTGAATGAACACTATAAAAGTTTACAATTTTCATGTTAAATATATATATATTTATATATAAAAATATATATGTGAAAAATGGAAACAGCGGAAATCTCGTCGGAACTACACCTAGCTATTATCAAGTGGAGCTGAGCGTACTTGTGTGTGCAACGTGAGGATGTCCAGGTGGCACGCCTAGTTGGGGCACATGTTTAGCTAGTCGGTTTGGGGTCTAGGTTCTTGGAACCACCATAACTGAATATCGCGTGCCTGTGGCGAAAGAGGCTTGTGGAATCGCTCTTTCAGGTGTGCCACAAAGGATAAAAGCAATCACAGATATAAGAGCCACAGCCTTGGTGTATCCTGACTCTCCCGGTCACGCTGAACCGTCATGAAATCACAAAAAAGAAAATTTACCCCTTAGAACACTACACTAACCCACTCCAATCCTGCACCTGGCTAGGAAAGAAAATTGAAATAGAAATAAGGGAGAAGGGAAGTAAGCAGGAGAAGAAGCTCACCGGCGGTTCCTGAAATAAATACTAGAAATTCACATGATTTTATAAATTCTAATTATATTCAAACAGGTATAATCAGGTTCATTATACCTTAAGGTTTTAAATTAAAAAAAAGGGTCATATTCTTTGCTGAAAGTAAGTCTATGGCTGATATGATCTAAAAAAGTTCTGTATTATGCAATACTACAGATTTTTCGGGGAGATTTTAGTTTCCGTGGCACGCCGATTTGACGATGAATTTCGATAAAGCACCCCAAAATAAAACGAAAATAATAAATAAACTTTTTTGATATCTGGCTTAGTTTTGGAGATATTCGATCTTAAAATTTTAAAAACGCATCACTTCACTTGTCAAAAGAGGTGTATTAATTAGGCTTTTAGATGTTTTATTAACTAACCAATGAAATATATGCCTCTGCAGGGAGGGGGTGATGGGGGGGGAGCTGCCGCCCTCCCCACGCAAGTTAATAAAAGAGCTAAAAGACTTATTTATACACCTCTTCCTCCCAGAAAGTTAAATAAAAAGTTCGGCCATTTTGACAAGTGAAGTTATGTGTCACTAACTTCAAGTTCGCGCTATCTTTAAGTTCGGCCGTTTTGACAAGTGATGTGTTCCTAAAATTTCAAGATCGAATATCTTGAAATCTAAACCAAATATCAAAAAAATGTATTTATTATTTTCGTTTTATTTTGTGGTGTTTTATCGAAATTCATAAAAAAAAGTTCGCGTCTTAGGCCGTTAAGGCCGTTTTGACAAGGCGCGAAGTGATGTGTTCCTAAAATTTCAAGATCGAATATCTCCAAAACTAAGCCAGATATCAAAAAAATTTATTATTTTCGTTTTATTTTTCGGTGTTTTATCGAATTCACCTTTGGCACCCGTTAAACGGATGTAACTCCCTTAAAAATAACCCAATATTGATAGTCAAGAATGAGAGAATTTCTACAAGTCTACTACTTTAAAAATTAATATAAAATAATAAATAAAAATAAATAAATAATTTGGCCAACTTCACATTTTCTCACCCTTTGTTTTTGAGCAAGATTTCAAAAACCGAGTGAACCGGTTAAACGGCTGCAACTCCTTTTAAAATATCCCAATCTTGATACATCAAAATTGAGAGATTCCACGTATCACGTCGAATCTTCTCAGCGTTTCTAAACAAGAAATGTTGCCAACTTTTGTTCAAAAACGTGAAAAACTTAACATTTCAGTTCTTTTACGAGAAAACTTCAACACCTTCTGATTTCTGATATTGGCAGCGTTTACTCGAAATTTAATCGGACTAAACTTTAGGGTGTTTTCGAGTTTGCCCTTAGAACATAAAGCTAAACAGGAATGGCAGTATGCTCGCAAAACGTTGGCATTTCCCTTTCTGTAGAGGTGACTGTTTTCTATGAATGGTTTTCTATATTTAAAACGAAGCTGATATATTTTTTGAATAATTACAAATTATATTAATTCAAAATTAACTAATATTTATATTTTAAATTTTATTATCAAATAAAATTTTAAAATGTGCGCAAAGAAGATGTTATAGATTTTCTAATTATAATTCGATCTAACACAATTTAGAAAAACAATTGCGAAACGCTTTGAAATTTTCTGTAATTTATGCATTTAAACTGTTTCACCTTCTCTTTTAGCCAAGTGAGTATTGTTATTGAATACAGACAATGCTCCGTTATTTCCAGGGATCACCACGTGGAGGTTGAGATAGGTGATTTAGATAAATAAGTTAAAATATAATATTATCTTAACTTATGTATCTTTTTTGGTCCCCAGCGGTTTGTCTTTTTTATTTCATTGACCTTCAAAAAGTGGTTTAACTATGAAACTCTGTTGTACATCAATTTGGATTTTTAGAAAGTTATGTTTTTTTGGGAAATCTAAATAATTATAATTAAAATATATTTAGTTTTAAATCGAAAAATATGTGCTGCCCCTTCTGAAAAATTATCCTCGAGCCGACAGTGATAATAAGGGTAAAGCTATATTTGGCTAGATTACAAATGTAAACAAAGTTCTGTAGCCAAGAAAATAGTGAATATTTACTATTATAAATGACTGTCGCTTAATATAATCTTAGTAATTTAAGAAAAGAGACCTTAGAGATTATAATTAGAGCATATACTTATCTGAGAAACGATTTCCTCGCGCTCTGTGCCGATAATTTTTGCAACAGTACACAACAAACTTCATCACTAAATTTGTGTTTCTTCTGGAGTTTTACACCGTAAAAGGTCACAATAAAATTTCACAAAGTATTTTTACACTTAATAGTCTATAATTAACAATCCTTAACACTTGTCACATCGATAAATTACTGTTTTTAAACAACTTTCACAACACAACTTATAACTTTGACACTTCTGAAAATAAAAGCAAAACACTTCGATAAGGGGACAGTACCTCAAACCTTTCGCCACTTCCACACTTCTTCGTATGTTCAGATGCCGATCGCACCTACAGCACATATACGTGATACTGCCATTGGTTATATGTAATGCGTGTGCGGAATGTGCAACGTGAAGTTGCCGCAAGATGTTCTAGTGGCACGCGCTAGCTGGCTGGCTGGTTGTTCCTATAGCCGAACTGAACCATAAAAAAAAATTACAAAAGAAAGGCTACCCCCTATGTGATGGCTCAGTCTCTAACCAGACCTAACCCGCATCTGGCTAGGATGCAGGTCCAACCTAAAAAAGTGCTGAAAAAAAATCAAATAAACAAAAATTAAATCAAAAAAAAAATGGGGATAGGAAGAGGCGGGATACGGGAAGCAATGAGGACAAGAAACTTCATGGGTCCTGAAATGAAAGATCAATTTACCTCATATAAACCAAAATATATTATATAACTTTAGCTTAGAATTAGATTTCTTCATAGGCTTACGCTTAAACCTGTCGAACTAGTCCTACAAGAACCTAAAGACTTAACTTATAACAATTCAGCTTGTGTTGTCAAATAATTTAGTAGCTAGGTAGTATATTCCAAAAAAACAAACAAGATAAAAACTTTTAATAATAAATTCCCTCCTTTTTTTTGGCTTTTTGAACATATAAAAGGAAGTTGATGACTGGCTATATGACGCAGAGTAATTTGCTACAATAAAAGTTTTCCTTTTTTTTCTTTGCTATACCAATTTATCTTAGGCAATTATCCTGATCCAGTCAGATTACCTAAATATTCAAGACTTAATTATGCAAAACATGGAGGCGTTCTTTATCGTTGCCTGTGTCTTATATGTGGGGCATTCCACGCGAAGTGGACGACCAACAAATTGGAAAAAGTTACGTATGACCTATTTCAAAGGTAATTAATCATATTAAGAAACTTATATAAAAATAAGTAAAATAGTGATTCTTATAGGAAATTGCATGCTCTTCGCAGTCGTGGTATCGAATTCGAAATTGGATTTTTTTTTCATGTAAAAAATCCAAAATTAATATTTAAAATTAAATTTTGACAAACTTCGACCTTTTTAATTTTTTTTTAAATAGCTCAAAAAATAACTTAAAATGCCTGTTCAGTTTCATAATGGGATCTGCATTCGAACACAGTGCAGCGCGTAGTCGGCGTTTGGCCAGTGCGATAGTTTTGTATGGAAACGTGAAAAAATTTAAGTTTAAATTCTCTATCTCCGATACGAATGCAGATCACGTTCTAAAATTTTACACATATTATTTATGAACTATAAGCTACATTTTGAGATAAAAACAAAAATTTTTAAAAATGTCGAAATTAAGTAAAATCCGATTTGATATGTTTATTTCCGGTTTTATATACGAAAAAAAATTTTTGCAACTCTGTAATAACAGCCAAGAAAAACATTTACTTGTCTTTAAAATAACACTATTTACTTTTTTTCTATCACTTTGAATAATAGCAAATTTTTTTTTCAAAAAACCCGCTCCTCAAATTTTGTCAATTCTTTAAAGGCTTATAAAAGGGTAACTAGACTTCATAGAAAAAAATAAAAATGTACATTCATTCAGGACATATAGAAGTACAACTAAACCAAATATGAACAAAATCTAGAACCTCACATTTTTCGCTGTCCGCTTCGCGTGAAATGCCCCATGTATGAAACGTAACCCGGTGATTATATTGTTCACAAAATATTCGTGTTAAATCTCTGCATAAAAAAAAGATTAGAAACGTAAATAGAAGAAAAAAGACAGCAAACTGGTCGATTCTAAAGATTTCGAATAACACCGTCAGGAACAATGCCGTCTCAATTAAGAGCAAAGTGTTTATAAAAATCTGACGAAGTCTTTGGTAGTTTTGTATAGACATAATACTTTGTGTAAGCAACAATTTAAATGCATTATAAAAAAATTTAACACTTAAGATTTATTCTAAAAATTGTAGAGGATGGAGTTCTTCTTAAAGTAAGATGAAGAACGCAATTAGTGCATTTTCACTTAAAGTCAGCTTTAACATAAATGGCTATAAAGTCAAGACAAAAATTTCAAGCTGTTATATTACATTGATGTATGTAATTTGCATACAGGCAAAGCTCAAGCTGTATTTCTCGCCTAAACTTCTTAATCCAACCCCGATGTAAAATTAAAAAAAATGTATATTGAACCACTAGTTGATGGTCGCGATTTGTAATTTTCGCGAAAGTAATTCAGTTATGAATTTGCGGATTTTTACGTAATAAAACACGTTAGTATTGCAAGCATCCTTCGTATCCTTTTTTGTTGACTTTATTCATTTCTTGGCTGGACCTATACAGCCCTTCATTTCGGGGCAGTCTTTACAGCACCGTCAAAATTTCGAATAATATATTATAGTACTCACTTTATTCTGGCTTATATTTTGTTGTTGTTGATGATTTGTTCCAGACGCTGAATATTAAAGATGTTGCGTCTTGAGATATGACTTCCGAAGCTGGAGTCTTGGAGAAAAGGAGCTCACCAGGCTTTCATATCGCCGAGTTAGTGGCCGAGCTAATCTTGGATTTGTTTCACTAAAAACATATAGGGGTGGTTTACAGGACTTTTCTAAGTTTTAAAGTGATAAAATTACCTAATTTGTATCATTCGTATTGCGTATTGGGGCCAGGTACTCTTTTGATTTTATACATTGTAGTCTGGCTAGTCGGGCTAGCACATTTAGGGCACTGTCAAGACTGCCGCGATACACAATTTTCCTTTGATGTAACTCGCTGACCGGCTTATAAAAATGTGCCGAAATATAAAAATTTTCCTGTATGAACTTGCTTCCTGTCTTTTTGGTTGGAATTCATTGTAAAGAATAAAATCACGGTGTGCTTCCACCCTTGCAGTAGGCGAGAATAATTTCCGGAACTTGGAGTATATAGCACTTTTCCGCGCAATCATAAAATCTCATTAATGGTTGTGTGCCAAATTCTTCCTGCGAATTGAAATGTTGTTGAGCGATTTATTTGTACCACGATGGCACGGATAGATTCGAGAAATGAAAATTGAAAAACAAATGAATGCGCGCTTTGGAGATGGTCGGAAATGCGTGAGCAAATCAGTTGAAGGCGGTCTTTTACCGGCAATACAGCCACGTCACCAGACTTCAGCTGGTCAAGTTGCCTCAGGACTGGGTAGGCTGAACCATGCTGCACCATGTGATGACCAAAGAGAGCGTAGTACGGGTCCGTGCCAATTGACTGGTGGACTGAAGTGCGCAACGCACTTGCTATAGCGGGAAGGTGTAAGTCCCATGCACTGTGGTCATCTTGCAGGTATGCCCGAATGGCGGATAGTATAGACCTGTGCACGCGCTCCGAGGCGTGCGGTCTTGACATGTTTTATGACATAATCACTCAGCAGTTTGTTGAAGGTGGTTGGGTTGGTTGCTCATACTCTTCCATGGAGAAGTATGGCGAGTTTAAGTCTACGTCGACTGCATTTACTTTCAACTCCTCAGCCGTTTCAGTGTGAGCTCGGGATAGAGTGTCAGGAACCACATTCTGCGAACGCTTGCGATGCTCGATCTGAAAGTCAAAAGCCTGCAGTTTTAAACTCCATCGAGCCAATCGTCCAGAGAGATCCGAGTGACTCATCAGTCACTTCAGACTGGCGTGATCTGTAATGATTGAAAAAGGATGTCCCTCAACTTAGGCTCTGAATTTTTCACACTTAGCACAGCAGCATACCATTCCAATTCGGTGATGCTATGATTGCGCTGCGCTGGATTCAACTTTTTTGACATATAGGCTATAGGTCTTTCAGCCCCTGAGTCATCTACTTGGAAGAGTACACTACCTACACCAGAAGGGCTAGCATCACACTGTATGTAAAACTTCTGAGAGAAGTCAGGTGTTGTAAGAATCGGTGCACTGCATATAGCTTGTTTGAGGTCTTCAAGAGCTTGTTGTGCTTCTTCAGTCCAAGCAAAACTTTTGCACTTTTTTAAACAGTCTGTGATCGAAGCTGCCAGGGTTGCATAATTGGGGATGAACCTCTGATACCAACCCGTCATTCCGGGGAATCTACGGATTTGCTTAGCAGAGCGGGGAATGGGGAAATCCGCCTCCACTGCTACTTTCTCGGGGTCAGTTTTCAGAGTTTTATCTCCAATCATGAAACCCAAGTAGCGGACTTGCTTGACGCAAAAGCAACTTTTCTCAACATTTATGGTTAATTTCGCGCTGCGCAGGCAATCAGCCACTTCTCTTAATACTTTCAGGTGAGTTTCGAAGTCAGGAAACAAATCGTCTAAGTATACGAAGACATGTGCGCGTAAACGACCAGGAATGATCTTGTTCATAAGTCGACACATTCTTTGCGGAGCATTGCATAATCTAAAAGGCATAATCGTGTACTGATAAAGCGGCCTGCCAGGCACTGTAAATGCTGTCTTTTCTCTTCCTTCTTCTCTTCTTCTGTCCTGCAGTCGTCCAAGCAATCCGTCGATGTGGGGTAAGGGGTAGGCGTCCTTCTTAGTGATTAGGTTCACCTTACGAGAGTCCAAACAGAGCCTGACCTTCCCAGGATTACGTACGAGTACAACTGGGGAATTCCAGGGACTGTTGGACTCTTCAATTACCCCTAACTCCAACATACGGTCCAGCTCTTCATACATCAGCTTTTGGATTGCTGGAGAAATGGGATAATGTTTTTGTTTAATTGGCACAGCATCACCGGTATCAATAACATGCTCTTCTAGGTGTGTGTTTCCCAAACCTAGAGCTGTAAATGAAGGGAATTGAGCAATGACCGTGTCGAGTTTGGTTCTGTTAAGTGGTGGTAACTGGTGAAAGTTCGTCTCAACCGAAGAAGAAGGCGGTACATCGAGAGAGGAGATGATGTTTGTTGCGAGTTGAAACGCTCGCCAGAAGTCCACGTCTAGATACAATTGTTGGCTTAAGCCAGGCACTACAAATAGTGTGGGGACTTTAGTCTGACCACGAGTCTGCGGTTCTTATTGTGCCGGGGACGGACTGGCTAGTACCGTCGTCGGTACGGACTGAGGCTGTCAAATCGGGGAGTTTTAAGCCTGAGCGCTGGACAAACTCTAGGTCTCCTTGTCCCAAGCAACTCACGCAAGCACCGCTATCGAGCAAGCCGAGGATTGACTCGTTGCTTATTTGCACCTTGACGTAAGGACGACCGTCGTCCTGACTGGGAATAACAGTTGAGACAAACGACTGTCGAGTCTTTTTCATTACACGTTTTCTCTCTCTGAATTTCTTCCATCTGCGTCTTCTTCGGTTGAGAGGAAGAGGCACTTTCTCAGCAAAACTACGAGCTTTTACCTTGTCATAATTTAATTGCCTCTTATGCAAGGACATTCCTCGCGTGAGGTAAAAAGGATCTGTCTGGATGGTACACTCTTTATGAGTGGGATCAGACTGGGTATATTGTAACAAGGCAGGGTAATTCAGGGGGTTGTCGAAGTCGCCTTGCTTATCATCTTCGGCGAGTGGGGTCCCCTGTGTCGACCACTTGCCCTGGCGTTTTCCGGGTTACATCTGGAACACTTAGGTGACACTACTCCAGGCTGTCCACAGGTGTAGCAGAAAAGTCTCCTGGTCTCATTGAGGCAGGAATGGAAGGAGTGACCCGCTACACCACAGTTAGAGCAAGTCATGCGAGTTGCGCGTTTGGGGAACGCCTCACTTTCTCCACTCCAGTCACAGGGAAACCAGTGGAATCCTCTGCCTCCGGAGCTGAGTCACAGTCAAGTTCATGAACATCTGGTCTCGCAGTTCTCCGGTACATGTCGCGGAGTTGTAGCCATCGTTCAGCCATACGACATAAGTTTTGAAGTTGATCCATGGATCTAACCGTAATCGTTGAGAACTGCTGTCCTATTTTGGGATTTAAATAATTTGGACAACGTCAGCCTCACGAGGTGGCATCCTCATGTGTCCTACGATAGAGCTGGATTTGCGGAGGTAACTTTTGCGACTGTCCGAACTCTGACGGAGTTTCATCAGAGTCCGCATCAGGTCGAGGTCTGTCTCGGCTGAGCCGAACTCTTGCCTGATACGAGCCCTGAATAGTTCCTAGTCAAAATTCGGAGTGGTTCCAGAACCACTGTTCCGCCTCTTCCTTCAACAGAAGTTGAATGTTAGTACACAGCTCGGAGTCTGACACATGGGAGCTTGAGGCTAGTCGCTCTATCCTAAAAAGAAAATCGTCAACGGAGAAAGCCGGGTTACGGCCAGAAAAATGAATACCCAAGGACGCTAAGATGGAAGGGCGTCTGGGTTGGTAACCTGCCGTTATAGTTGCGGGCCTCTGTCTAGGCGGGGGTGGCTGAGGAGACTCATGCTCATAAGCCTGGGGTTGCCATTGTGGGTTAACTTCAGCCTGTCGATGATGAGATTATGGACGCGCAGCAGGAACTCGGTCTCTAGCAGACCGTTGATCTCTGTTCGACGACTGGGCTGGGTAGACGTTGTGAGCATCTGTAGGACTGATGACCGAACCTGACCTTTCCAGTATGGACTGGGCCAAGTTTGTCCTCAACAAGCCAACTTGAAGTAACTTCAAGCCGTCGGAGGTCCTCTAACGGCTGAGCCCGCTCGCTCCGTCCAGAGACTGACTCGACTCAAACATCTGCTGGGCACAATCTATAGACTGATCGGAAAATCTTTCATTGTTGGCCGACAGTCTCTTGGGGTTGAAGGCAGGAGGAGGCTTGGACATGTCCAATAATCCAACTCCGTTATAAAATTTAAAAAAATGTATATTGAACCACTAGTTGATGGTCGCGATTTGTAATTTTCGCGAAAGTAGTTCAGTAATGAATTTGCGGATTTTTACGCAATAAAACACGTTAGTATTGCAAGCATCCTTCGTATCCTTTTTTGTTGACTTTATTCATTTCTTGGTTAGGCCTATACAGCCCTTCATTTCGGGGTAGTCTTTACAGCACCGTCAAAATTTCGAATAATATATTATAGTACTCACGTTATTCTGGCTTATAATTTTTTTTTCTAGTGCACCTGTTGATAATTTGTTCCAGACGCTGAATATTGAAGATGTTGCGTCCTGAGTTATGACTTCCGAAGCAGGAGTCTTGGAGAAAAGGAGCTCACCAGGCTTTCATATGGCCGAGTTAGTGGCCGAGCTAATCTTGGATTTGTTTCACTAAAAACATATAGGGGTGGCTTACAGGACTTTTCTAAGTTTTGAAGTGATAAAATTACCTAATTTGTATCATTCGTATTGCGTATTGGGGCCAGGTACTCTTTTGATTTTATACATTGTAGTCTGGCTGGTCGGGCTAGCACATTTAGGGCGCTGTGAAGACTGCCGCGATACACAATTTTCCTTTGATGTCACTCGCTGCCCGACTTATAAAAATGTGCCGAAATATGAAAATTTTCCTGTATGAACTTGCTTCCTGTCTTTTTGGTTGGAATTCCTTGTAAAGAATAAAATAACGGTGTGCTTCCACCCTTGCAGTAGGCGAGAATAATTTCCGAAACTTGGAGTATATTGCACTTTTCCGCGCAATCATAAAATCTCAGGAATGGTTGATTACCGAATTCTTCTTGCGAATTGAAATGTTGTTGAGCGATTTATTTGTACCACGATGGCACAGATAGATTCGAGAAAAGAAAGTTGAAAAACAAATGAACGCTTAACCCTGAAAATGTGTTTCCCTGCTTGTTGTCACTGAGCGAATGTGTCTTTCTCTTGATATTTTCAATATGGAAGCGGCACATCCGTTCCGTGCCACTGGCAACAAAACAGGAGTGCCAATCACCGAGTCTCGAATAACATAAATGTGTGGCTCACATTACACATTCCTGTTTAATGTTCTAAGAGTTTGCCAAACGAATTATACTGAACGTTTTCTTCAATTAATTGGAAGTGCTTCTTCTTGTGTATATTTCATTTCCTTCGGGGTTATGAGTGCCCTTACTCAATATCAGAGGTCATCGGTGCTACCACCGGGGACATTAGGTAGCAAACTAAAACACGAGTTTGATGGCTCCGGAGTTATGAGGGAAATGACCCTGTTAACTCGAACACGATTTTGACATTAATAGTCTCCGGAGTTAACTCCGAAGCAAACTCGAAAGCACCCTTAGATACATTGAGCTGGTTTAGACCGTGCCATTTAGGATTAGTTTTATGTAATTCGAATTGCGTAGTACTAATCTGGTGTGATCTAAACATCCTGAACTAGCAAATACGAGTACTAATATAAGTCATCATCTAATGCGGTACTACTTTATTTTGAATTAAAAACAAAGTGGACAAATATTTGCTGTTATTTACAGTGCAATAATATTGTTTAAGCAAATAATGGGTATTAGGAAGGAGAAACGCGCAAATTAGACAGAAGAGGAGACAGGAAATTCAAACAGGATACAATTTGACAGATCGCAAAGCTTTAATACGAGTGGACTAATAGGCTCATTGTTAACATGTATTCATTAGAAGTGACTATCGTTCCCACAACAAATTCCTCAGAAAAAAACCACAAACCCGAAGGACATAAATAATAAATGCTGTTACGGTCATTTGCTTAATATGTCCACAAGTTATCGCAAAATATTAATTTTAGTGACCACTTGAAATGGTGATTTATAAATAGCCAGCACAGGGCTGTCATACTTCATCCCTGTCAGTTATTTGAAGGCGATATATATCAATCGAAAACAAAAGAGGTTTAATGACTGAAACCAATCTTTGCAGCTTATTCGCCATTATTATATGAGAACAAATTCTCTATGATGTGGCGGTGATCCAGATCTGAAGTAACACTTCAACATTTTTTTTAATGATCAAAGTAAGAAGGCCAGTGACTCGCAGGAAGATGATCGAGAGCTCTTGAATAAAAATGATTTCTATCTACCAACATTTATTGCATCCTTAGAAAATCTATGTAGGGAATTGGACGAACATTATGTCCGCACATTTTAATTGCAAGGAAGAAATGGCAGCATCAGCACGCTCAGAAACACATTTCGCAGAACTAAAAAGAAATCGCTATACACCCAATACAAGACTGAGGCCAGATAGATTTTTCGTAAATCATTCCGCTCTGATTGATTTCTGGGATGAGCAACTACCTCCGCGCCGTACGAGCTGAGCAGGATGAATGTAGTTAGCAGATAGAGAATGACAAAAGCATACTTGACAGCTTTCTTATCTATCAAGAGAATTGGCCCCAGAATTTTGAGCCGGAGCTGCAAGTAAGCGAAAACGAGCTAGTGAATGAAATTTTCGGACCTCTTTATGTGAATTCGGACAATTTTAGAGGACATCAATGGCGAAGGACTAACGAAGAGTAGCGAATGAAGAAAGAAATGGTACAAAGTAAAAACGAGTCAAGATTTTGCCAGAAATGCCGAGTACAAGACCAATTTGGACATTTGACATGGGAATGCATCACCAGAGCGGAAGATTGAAGATCTACGAATACTGAATGTGTTACGGACATCGAGCAAAGGAAAGCGGAAAATGCAGACTGCGAATCAGGAACTGCATGATTTCGAGAAGGCAATGGAAACTTCAATGGAAGAAGGGCCTTAATTGACGGAGGAGTTGGAAATTTAAGGATGTTAGCCAATCAACGCTCAAACGGAGGAAGATGAGATTGTTCAACTTCACCGGAAATTGAAGGATGCCGAAGAATGCAATGAAAGCCTGCCTTCTCAGCTGGAACGGCTTTCATGGTGCTACAGGGATCTTCAGCAACATATTAGCCAGCTAGAAGAGAAGTGTGCAAATATGCAAGCAAAACGCGAAGAGAGGGCCAACATGAAGGAATTCGAGATAAGTGACTTTAATTCTTTGTTCGAAGAAGAGAAATCTGATGGACAACAAGAGAAGCAGTTGAGATCTGAGGAACAGTTGCCACAAGGTACAAAAGCCAAGGAAGGATTATTAAAACAGAAGATTTGCAGAAGAGCTATTGAGGATGAAAGCTGTTCGGGGCGAACAGCTCTAAGAGGGGGGGGGCAGTGTAACGTTCACGAGGTAGGCCACGAAAAGGGAAAGAGTCAACCGTGTAATACGCATGTCACAGGTGGCCAGAAATCAAGAAAAGGAAATGTCAAACGGGGAAAGTCAAGGACGACTCGAACCCATGGTGAATATGTGAGGTGAAAATGTGTAACGGAAATATCTAGAACTAAGTGACTGAACTTTCTAGAATTAAGCTAAGTAGTATAAATAAGGCTGAGCAGTAGCCCAGGTAGTTTAGTCGTGATTTAGACTGTGAAGTGTTTACATGTGATAATGCGAATAGTGAGTTGTATTTTAACTAGTGAAGTGATAAGTTTTAATTCATTTTCGGATAAATATTAAAAATACTTGTTAAGTTTCACAATTTATATCTTTATTAATCGATTATATTGAGTAATAAATCGAGAGCCGACGCGTTCCGTCTTGTTAGGACATCATCAGGGCAACAACTGAAAAGCTCAAGTTTAAAAAAGCTAAACTATTGTTCGAATAGAGCTGGACAAAGTAACGGACTTTAATTTTTAAAATCTATTTGATCGTTCAACAAAGAACAACCACCCTGCTTAGCTTTTCTTATCTCATAAATTTCATATACGTCTAAAATTTTTTGGTTTTTAATTTCTCTCAGTAATTCCACATTATTTTCATCAACTTTACTAGTGTCCTTTAAATGTTTAGCTAAACTAGAGGTTGGGTTAGCATAATAGGCAGATTGACTGTGCTCTTTGATTCTTGATTTTAGTTTTCTTTTTGTTTTGCCTATATAGATCCCGGGACAATTTTTACACTTGATTTTATAAACTCCGCTTTTTAGGAGTTTATTAGTTTTTGTTTTGATTTTATTATTGACCAGCAGAATCTTTAATGTGTTGTTATTAAAGAAAGCTGGTTCAATATTATTATTTCTTAGGGAGGTAATCAGCCTGTTCGACACATTGTTGATGTATGGAATTTTCTTCCATATCTTATCATTTTTATCCACTTTCTGCTCTGGAAAAATTGAACTTAGAGTCCTTTATGCATAAAGATGGGATACCCATTAGACCAGTTTCATCTTCATGATGCTCCTACACAATTATTATGTAAGAAATTAGCAAAATTACTCCCAGATTTATTAAATTTTACGCCAAAATACACAATAAAAATGTTTTTAATATTTATCCGAAAATGAATAGTAATATGTTTCACCAAGTGCTTACAGAAAGATCAGTAAATTAAGTTTTAATTGTAAAAGTGAAACGTAATATTGTGAAGAGATATATTAAGAAAATTGTGCAACGAACTAATTAAGTGAATTGAATAAAATTGTGAACATTCGTAATTGAAAATAAGTGTCTTAATTAATCCGTCGAGCCTGAAGAGCCCCCATTTACGTTACAATACTTATTCGAGCAGCCAGGCTCTGAAAAAGTATTGGGAAAATATTAGTGGGAACACAAAACCAGACTTCTGAATTTATTCGAGCAGCCAGGCTCTGAATAAATATATTAATAAATTTTAATAGACAAAAAGCAAAATATAATGGAGCAGCCAGGCTCTGACAATATTTTTATAATTTTTACAGATAAATAAAATATTCGAACAGCCAGGTTCTGAATATTTTTTAAATATACTATATGTTTAACTTTACTCACCAAAACTCGCTGAATATTCGACATCAAAAGAGAAAGAGCCCATGTTCATGCAGCTCTTTTCTAGTTTGAATTCAAAGGGTGCATACAAAAATATCGAATTTGGTTGAAATCGATGGATAGTCGCCATGTTAATTTGCATTCGATATTTTGTCGCCATGTTGAATCAAAGAATTAAAATTAAAATATGATGTTGTCGGGAAACTCTTTATTTTAAAAATTCAATTTATACGTTTTTAAGTTTTACTATTAATATATTGTTACGGAAATGAAGAATTATTGCTATGCAAAATAAACTTAATACTAGAAATTTGAAATAGAAAATGAATTTAATGCTAGCAATATGCACTTAGAAAATGTAAATTGCCGTGTATGCCTCGAAACTAGAAATTGACAACAATTCAATTTTTTCACTTGAGAATTATTACTTAATTTTTGTTTCGACTCGCTGGATGAGATACGCTGAAACGAAAGAAAGCGAGTTAGAGTTTTTTTTCCTTTAGAAGTTTGAATCAATGAAGTTTTTGTTAACGTAATTTTAATAGTGTTTATAATAAAATAAATTTTAAGAAGACGACGGATTTAATTGATTGATCTGAATCAAACTTTTGCACGTGTTGGTAAACCAAGTAAGTCTTCTTTGCCATAGAAATCCTTTCACCTAGGAAGAAGAAAATTCGTAGTTAGACATTTTTTTGGTGGAGGTTGCAGGGTAGGTTAGGGAAGAGTTTTTAACAAACTCGCAAACAGAAGCCCTCATCGAAAATCAAATTTGAAGTTACTTGATCATCCCTTCACAAAAAAAACATTATCCCCACGTCACGTCACCGTAAATTGGAGCTCAACGTCTTAGTGGCCGCCACCTGAAGCTACAAAATCCTCACGGCACCTGTAAGGTGTGCACCGTGACATGTCGATTTGTGCACCTTGGGGACTGCACACTTTCCACTTTAAAAGCACTTTTGGCGAGCGTTCTAACTTTTATATTCGTATAGAGAAATTCCCCCGAACGACAACTTTTGAAAACAAGAAGGCTTTATTAAACTGCCTTCGAGGTTTTACTCAAGGCTGCGTCGGTTACAATTGGTGTCAGGTGTGGGGTATCCAGTCAAATTGTTCGAAAGAAACCCCCACACAATAACTTCCGCTCGGTCATAACATAAGAAAAAACTGCCCGACAACGCCTTGGAAACCGACTCGTACACAAACCACTTTAGTTTCAGTTGTCGACTCAGAATAATTATGCATTATTAAATCAAGTTCTTTGGTTCAGCGATGAGTATCGTCAATCTATAGCTCATTTCCAACTGAGAGGCCGGATACAAAAACCGAACGAAAATCTAGCCGAATTTGCAACAGAAGTCCAGAAATTAACTCATTTGGCTTTTAACGATTGCCCTGCACGAGCATGAAACATGTTCGAGCATGTTCGCATTGGGTCAGTTCCTGGATGGCGTAGCAAATGCCGACGTCTAGCAACGTGTGCGATATATAGAGCCTGATACCCTTGAGATTGCTCTAAAGCAAGCAATACGCATTGAAGCTAATAGGGATGCTGCAGGACTTACACGCCGACAACTACGGGTTGCCGAAGTCTCCACTACGACGCTCCCTATTCCTCAGCCCAAGGGAAGAGTCAACCAGTCGGGAAAAGGTCAACGCCTGATTTGAAGGAGCGCAAATCAGGCCTGGAGTCGAGCTCCAAAACCCGTCCTTCAAATGTTCAACAACCAGCAACGGTAGATGAGCGCATGCTGAGAACTGAAGAACGGAAATCTCCAGAAAACCGTGTCACTGAGAGGCCCGTGGAAAAAGATGTTCGTGGAATTGTTCGCTGGTATTATTCTTCAAGGCACTACGGATTTATACGCCGGACAGATAATGGAAGCGAAGTGTTCGTGCATCAGAGCCATTTTAAAAAGGCGACGTCGAAACTATCAGAGGGAGAAGAGGTAATATTTGATGTCGTCGAAACCCCAAAAACGCCGAAAGCCCTTAATGTCCGTCCTATTGTGCACAACCCGAATAGAGGACTGGAAAATAGAACAAAAGTGTGCGTTTGTACCATGCGTTTGTACAACCTATAACCGTCTTAACTAGTATATCATTGGACGCAAACCATTTATGGTTGGAGGAGTACCTTGCCGCCTTTTAATCGATACCGGCGCAACACAGACTATTTTCCATCCACGAGTAATCGCTGAAAGTAAAGAAGTAATCGAAATGCTGCTCTCGAAAGCCGTCATCCGAGGTGTCAGCGGTAATATAACTCCTGTAACTAGTCTGTCTCAAGTTACCAGAGATTGTCGCAGAGATCTTTGACGACTGCATCCTCAGCATGGACTTCTTACTACGGCATGGATGCAATCTGAATCTTCAAACCGGTGAAGTCACCCTTGCCGAAAAGGTCTTTAAGCTAAACCAATTATACGGACATAAATATGCAGCACAAACTTTGGAAGAACTCCGCATTAGCCCAAACAGTGAGTTGATAACGCGATTATGCACCACGCTAATTCGAGAGAAAGAAGTACTCCTCACCCCACTTCCTAACCTACCACCTTGCTTTAAAGTCACTAACACGATTTCTTCATGTGAAAGTGGGAAAGTGTACGCTAGAATCGCCTATATCGGCTCAGAAACCATCCACATTCCCACGGCTACTGCCATTTTCCAGGTCGATAGAGAAGCCGACATTATTACTTGCGGCCAAACAGCTGACGAAAACTTGACACTGGAGCTAGTAGAACTTTTTAACCAACATGCTACCGAGTGTGCTGCAGATGAGAGGAAGAAGCTGAAGGACTTGCTTAAAAGAAACTCTCGAGTCTTTTCCCGGACCAAGGAAGACCTGGGCCACACCAATCTAGTGGAACATCACATCGACACTCAGGGTGCCATACCTATAAAGCAACCGCCCAGAAGGATTCCAATGGCGAGAAGAACAGAGGCCGAAGAAATACGCCAGCAAATTATTGATCAGGAAATCGTAGTGCAGTCAAAGAGCCCTTGGAGTTCTCCGGTAGTTTTAGTAAGAAAGAAAGATGGTACCATTTGCTTCTGTGTTGACTAAAGGAGACTTAATGAAGTCACTAAGAAGGACTCATATCCATTGCCGCGCATCGACCTTACCTTGGATTCCCTCGGAAATTCAACTTTGTTCGCCACTCTTGACCTGCAATCTGGGTACTGGCAGGTTCCGATGCACCCGAGAAAACAGCGTTTTCTGTCGGCATAGGCTTATGGGAGTTCGTCATAATGCCTTTCGCGCTAACAAATGCTCCAGTAACTTTCCAGCTTGTTCTTGAAGGAATCTCCTATAAAGTTTGCTTGGTGTACCTGGACGACATTATTGTCCATGGCCGCAATTTTGATGAACTGTTAGTCAACCTTGACATTGTTTTTCAGCGCCTGATATCAGCTGGCCTAACACTTTCGCCTTCCAAGTGTCAGCTATGTCGGCGACAAGTGAAGTTTTTGGGCCATATCGTCTCTTCAGATGGACTTTCGGCAGATCCAGAGAATGTTCGAGCTATTCAAGACTGGCGAACCCCAAAAAACAAGAAAGAGGTACAATCTTTTCTCGGCCTCTGTGCCTACTACAGACGCTTCATCTAAAACTTCTCTCGTATAGCAAAATCACTTACGGCTCTAACCGAGAAGGCAGCACCGTTTGACTGGACAGATGATTGTAAAAAAGCATTAACGTCCCTCAAACGTAAACTAATCAGCGCCCCGATTCTTGCACAGCCGAATGAGACTGGACTGTTTATTTTGGACACGGATGCGAGCCAGTTCTCTTGGGACGCAGTCCTATCGCAAGTACAGGACGGCGAAGAACGAGTCGTTGAATTGAGTAAAACTCTTTCACGGCAGGAGCGAAACTACTGCGTGACCCGTAAAGAGTTACTCGCCGTGGTCAAAACCGTCTCCCATTTCCAGCCATACCTGCTTGGACGACATTTCATCGTACGAACTGACCATGCTTCGTTGCGCTGGCTCACCAATTTCAAAGAGCCCGAAGGCCTTTGACATTCAACATCGCCCTGGAAACAAGCATGGAAACGCCGATGCATTATCTCGTCGACCCTGCCAGGTAAATGATTGCCGATACTGTGCTCGTCACGAGGAGCTCGAGACTGTCAACGTCCGTTTCATAGCAGTACAACACGACATCGCAAGACTACAAGAAGCCGACCCACACTTAAAGATTCTAAGAGAATGGCTGCATGTAGGTAGCGCTCCAGTTCACAAACCAGCTGCTGAACCTTATCTTAAGACTTACCGAGCTATGTTCTCTTATTTGAAACTGCATCAGAATGTTGCCTGTAGAGTTTTAATTAACTCCGGCGGGACCACCTACCAAGTTTTGCTGTCAATAACCCTAAAAGAAGAAGTTCTGAAACAAGCCCATGATAGCGTAGTTGGCATTGGGCATTGAGCGAAGATAAAGGCTCGCTTCTACGGGGTCGGCTGCTCTGAAGATGTCCAACAATGATGTGAAAGGTGCCACATCTGCAACCAAAGAAGAGGACCAAGCCGCAAACCGAGGGCACCGTTACAACTGTATAATGTTGGCGCCCCTTTCGAACGCATTGCCGTCGATATTCTTGGCCCACTTCCAACGACTGCACGAAATAACCGATACATCGTTGTGGCAGTCGATTTACGAAGTGGCCAGAGGCGATCCCAACGCCTGACCAAACCGCCACTACAGTTGCCGAAGCACTATTTCAACATCTTTTCTCTCGGTTTGGTGTACTTTTACAACTCCATTCCGATTAGAGTCGTAATTTTGAATCTTCCATATTTCAAGCAGTGATGAAACGCCTAGGAATAGAGAAGACTCAGACATCTCCACTTCATCTACAGTCGGACGGCATGGTGGAAAGGCTGAATCGGACGCTCTTAAATTACCTTTCGAAGTTTACAAGATAAAATAATATCCCATTTTTTTACTCGCTTATCGATCTGCCGTTCATGAAAGCACGAGAGAAACTCCGGCGATGCTTACGTTTGGAAGAGAGTAGAGACTCCCGATGGATCTTTATTTGGGAGAACTTCCATGTGAACCAGCAACAACAAGCGCGTACATGGAAGAGTACACCAAGAAACGCGAACAAATTTAAAATTTAGTAGCCGAAAAATGAAAGAGAGGTACGACTTTTCAGCGAAAGCGAATCCTTTTCAAGAAAAAGACAAAGTTTGGCTGTACGACTCCCTAAACGGAGAAAAGGTAAATGCCCGAAGCTCCAACGAAACTGGGGGGGGCCTTATACCATTAAAAAGGTAATCGGCGACGTTAATTATTTTATCCAGAAGGAGAGAAGCGCCAAATGCTTGACTGTTCACATAAATCGACTATCACTAAACCTAAAACTAATTTGTCGTGCAGAGACCCCAGTAAAGGTAAGAAAGGGCGAGTAAGAGGCGCCCGTTATTAAACCTCTTCCTTAACCACGTAAGTTCGAAATATTAAATGACGGGGAGGCAATGCCTCTTGAGCTTGCTGGTAGCTATTCATCTGCCTAAACGAAGCAAAACGAAGTCCGAAAAGAATTAGAGAACCTGCTTTTAAGCATGTTAAGCTTGCTGAGTATATGCCGAAAATTTCCGATATCGTGAGTAAACCTAAATAAGAATCCTCCACTATTATTCTCTTTTTCAATAGGTGGAGTACTTAGAGAACCTGCTTTTAAGCATGTTAAGCTCGCCGAAAATTTCCGATATCGTGTGTAAACCTAAATAAGAATCCTCCACTAATATTCTCTTTTTCAATAGGTCGAGTACTCATTTTCTTCGATAGCTGCCCTAGCGGATTCCTACTTCTTGCTGGGTACACCTAAGATGTCCATGTACCCACTATTAGCCCTCCTTGAATTGAAAACTAGGGAACACGAAGCAAATGCTAACGGACGCTGGGGACAGCTTTTCACATTGGAAGAGGAGTGGTGTTACGAAAATGAAGAACTATTGCTATACAAAATAAACTTAATACTAGAAATTTGAAAAAGAAAATGAATTTAATGCTAGCAACATGCACTTAGAAAATGTAAATTGCCGTAGTATGCCTCGAAACTAGAAATTGACAACAATTCAATTTTTTCACTTGAGAATTATTACTTAATTTTTGTTTCGACTCGCTGGATGAGATACGCTGAAACGAAAGAAAGCGAGTTAGAGTTTTTTTTCCTTTAGAAGTTTGAACTAATGAAGTTTTTGTTAACGACATTTTAATAGTGTTTATAATAAAACAAATTTTAAGAAAACGACGGATTTAATTGATTGATCTGAATCAAACTTTTGCACGTGTTGGTAAACCAAGTAAGTCTTCTTTGCCATAGAAATCCTTTGCTGGGGATCGCCTTTCTGCTGCGACTTCCCCCGATATAAATTTAGTGTCACCCAGGACGAAGAAAATTCGTAGTTAGGCATTTTTTTGGTGGGGGTTACAGGTTAGGTTAGGGAAGAGTTTTTAACAAACTCGTGAACAGAAGCCCTCATCGAAAATCGAATTTGAAGTTACTTGATCATCCCTTCACAAAAAAAAGTTATCCCCACATCACGTCACCGGCCCGTAAATTGGAGCTCAACTTCTTAGTGGCTGCCACCTGAAGCTACAAAACACTAACGGCACCTGTAAGGTGTGCACCGTTCGCATTTCGATTTGTGCACCTTGGGGACTGCACACTTTCCACTTTAAAAGCACTTTGGCGAGCGTTCTAACTTTTATATTCGTATAGAGAAATTCCCCCGAACGACAACTTTTGAAGACAAAAAGGCTTTATTAAACTGTCTTCGAGGTTTTACTCAAGCCTGCGTCGGTTACAATATTAAATGAGATCATTTAATATAATTAGTTCTTGGTCGCATGGATTATACAAAACAAAATGAGCTCTGATATTTGTTAAGCTTACGTCAGTTGCTGAGCACCGTGTAACCAAATTGCTCTAGCTAAACATCAGCTGGTTGGTTGACAGAACTGTCAGGGATGTTTGGCTGATCAAAGCAGGTAAGAATTTGGATTTTTTGTTATTTTCAAATTAATTAATGGATTTTTTATTCTAGCACTTCAGAATTCGTGAGAAGATGAAATAGGACGGCAGCGGGCATGACGGGTTTGTAAGTATACCATTGCTTTAGTTCATATTTAATTGGTTTTTATTTTTAGGTTGCGTCGCAACATTCTCCCGCCCGAAACCAAAGAACGATATGGATTCACAGATAAGATTCATTCCATTGTTCGAAATTTCATACCTTCCAGGAAGCACCTGAAACTCTCGGTTCACCGGTTCACCTTCCCGTGTTGTTATGTTTATTTTTGAGACCAGCTCGTCTATGGGTAGCGGTGACGAGGACACGGCCTTGTCACGTTGTGGATTAAATTCTTCTTCGTCATCTTCTACTGTTAAATCGATCATAGAAGGTGGAGACGCGAGTGCTGCTGCTAGAGTGCTGTTGTCATTCTCGTTTTCTCCATCCTCTATCGTGAGAGCGGCAGAAGCTTGTGGAGAAAAGATTTCTGCTCCGTCGATGTCACCATCATTCTCATCATCTTCCATCGTGAGGTCGATCTTGTAAATCTAGGAGGAAGGACCTCTGCCCAATTTATGTTCCTCCCGGGCGTTGGTGGGGGTGATGTGGTCGAGCACAACGAGAAGATGTCTTCCACGCCCATGGTTACCAAATCTTCTGGCTGTGCAAGTAGTTCCTCCCAGTCGAGTTGGTGTCACTCGGACTCTTGTGACATTTTATGTATTTTGTTCGGTAGAGTAAAAATCTTTTATCAATAAAACATATGTTACAATTGTGGACAAACAGGACGCCACCACGTAACCAAAATTAGTAAGTTGGAAGAATACATAATTTGGTAATAAGATGTTTGATGATACCATTTGTTGTTTTAATGGTTGTAACCCGTATGTGGTTATCCTTTCCAGGGTGGATTTCAATGATGCGTCCGAGTGCCCATCGGGTTGGAGGAAGTCGCTCATCCTTTACAATTACTAAATCACCAATTTTTATCTCGGTTGTCTGTTTCAGCCATTTGGGTCGCTGCTGCAGGTGCGCTAGATAGTCTGAAGACCACATCTTGCAGAATGACTGAGTCAATTGTTGGAGGTATTGCCATCTAGATAAAAAGGAAAGATTATAATCGGTTAAGTTTCCTTTAGGATGCGAGATTAATGGTTTTCCGATAAGAAAGTGTCCTGGGGTTAAATCATTCAAATCTGAAGTGCCTGAAGTGAGTGAACAAAGCGGCCGTGAATTTAGGCAGGCTTTAATTCGAATTAATGTTGTGCTCAGTTCCTCGTAGGTTAAAGTTGTTGTTCCCAAGATTCTGCGAAGATGATGCTTCACGGATTTGATGCCAGCCTCCCACAGACCTCCAAAGTGGGGTGAAGCTGGTAGATTGAAGTGTCATGTAACACCTTCATTGGCGTATAGTTCAGCTGTGTCCTTATTGGCGTTTTGTATGACTTCTTGAAGATCCTTGTTGAGAATTGTTGGCTCCGATGAAGTTAGTTCCGTAGTCCGAATAGATATTTATTTATTTAAGCTTAATACAAGCTAACATATTACATAATAATACTGCAGAGTCCCCGTCGTCCAATGAATCTTTTGAATGCTGCAATAAAAGCTGTGGAAGTTAGATCAGAAAATGCTTCTATGTGAATTGCCTTGGTTGAAAGGCAGATGAAGATGCAAAAATATCGTTTTTATATCTTTGCTCCGCGATGCTCGGACATTTTAATGTCGATGGGACCAGTAAAATCGACTTCTCAATTATTAAATGAATGATCCTGATTAACCCTCGGTGCTGGAAGATTGCTCATGAGTTGTGTTTGCTTTTCCCATGATGTCTAAAAAAATTATTAAATTTAGGTAAAATAATAGGATGCTGTTGCTTATACGAAATAGATGCATTGGTTAAACGGCCTCCAACTCGAAGAATACCATCTGAAGATAAATGCGGACTCAAACCATTTATCTGACTGTGAATTTCCTTCTTACAAGACAGTTGTTTGATGTCATCATGGAACTCGGCTGATTGTACTATCCTGATGAGTCGTGTCTCTACTTCTTGAATTTCTTCCGCGGTTAGTGGTCCAGTCCTCCTTCTTTTCTTGCAGTTTTGACTAAACCGAAGACACCAGCATAACACTCGGGTAAGACGATAATATGATGAGAAGCGTGCGATGATTTCTTGCGAATTAGAGTTGGTTGCTATCAGAGTCTTCGTTCTTAATTCTGCTTCCAGCTGTTCCTTTGGTGCCTCCCATGTAACTGGTCGTCCCCTAATAATAATAATAATAATAATTTATTTACTTGGAATTGTACAAAAGACTTATAATCTTATTACTGTACCTACATACTATGGCTCGTGAAATAGAGTAGCGTGAATTGCAACAAGCAATAATACAAAATGTGCAAAAATTAATCTAATTAAATCACAAACTACTTAATGAGCATAATTAGACAAAAATGAAAATGAAAGAAACCAAAAAGAAAAAGAAAAATAGAAAAGAAAAGAAAATAAAAATTGACGAAATTAAGTGAACTGCAATACATTAAGAATAATCAAAACAATGTGCACCATTTACATCTATAAATCATTATACGATTTTATCAATCTAACAAAACCCCTGCTAGCACCTGCAAGTTGAATATTTCTAGGAAGGGAGTTCCATTTACGAATGGCCTGAACAAAGTAAGAGCGCTCTCCATATGATGAAACAGATCTAGGCACAAGAAGTTGAAGACTCCTGACCGATTGCAAGAACTGCAGCTTTTCGTATAAATATGATGGACTTTTATTTGTTATAAGACTATGTAAGAAAGTGAGCTCACGCCTTGCTAGGTATGCTGTAATAGAAGTCCCAAGCAGAGAGTTAACATAAGCTGATATATGAGCGTTGCGAGGTAGTTTAAAAACATATCTTACGACATCATTGTATGCTACTGACAATCTCCGTTTGCATTCAGAGTCAAGCTTGCTAAAGACAAGACTCCCATATGTAAAGTGAGGGACAATAAGTGTTCGCGCAAGCTTAAGGCGTAATTCTGTTGATAGGTAATGTGCGCTAATCCACAGTTGTCTTAGACTTCCATAAATCTTACCAAGCTGCTCTCGAACATAATCGCAACAAGTAAATCTAGAGTTTAATTTAACGCCCAAGCTCTTTACTGAATCAGCATAGTTCAAGATGGTATTGTTTAACGTAATGGCTGGAAGGTTCGACTTACTAATGTCACGTCTATATATAGCAATACAGGTTGATTTTGATGGATTGAGCTTTAAATCATTTATTGAAGACCACTCATGGATGCGCTCCAAGTCTTCATTTATTCGTTGAGCACAGTCCTCGATTAAACCAATTGGCCTACTAAGGTATATCTGCGCGTCATCCGCATAGAGATGTATAGAAGCATCAGAAATAGTGCTTGGAAGATCGTTTATGTATAAGCTGAACAAAAGTGGGCCAAGAACGGAGCCCTGAGGGACGCCTGAGTGTAACGGCATCGGGTTAGATAAGGACCTCTGTATCTTAACAGTCTGTCTACGTCCATCTAAGAAGCTGTTTATCAGCCTTGCAGCAGATGACGAAAAATTGAATTTATTTATAAGTTTGTAAATTAGCTTTTGATGATTCACGGAATCAAACGCTTTGCTAAAGTCAAGTAAGACTAGAATTGTAACAAAATCCCGGTCAAGAGCTTCATGTATATCAGTAGTAACTTTCAATAATGCAGTTTCACAGCTGTGGCCGGATCTAAAACCAGACTGCCATGCAGTCATCATATTATTCTCATCAATGAATTTCATAACCTGTTTAAACATAATCTTTTCCAATACTTTAGCTAGAAAACTCAACAAACTGATGGGACGAAAGTCGCCAGGCTCAGATGGAGATGCCTTTTTAGCAATAGGAATAACAAGTGCCTCCTTCCATTTCGCAGGAAATTGAGACGTGGTTAAGCAAAAATTAAAAATGTGAACCAATTGCGTTGATATGTAAGGGGCGATGACTTTAAGGAATTCCGGGGGTAACAAGTCAGGACCTGTGGCATTTGACTTGATAGAGTAAACCGCTTCAAGAACTTCATGGCTATCAACACATCGAAACGCAAATCCATCTGTTGATATAATTGAAGAGCCACCATCAGGGAGTAATTGTTGTGCACTAGGCCGATTATTATGATTATTGGTAAAGAAATTATTTAGACTGTTCGGATCCATGTTAATTTGAGGGGGATCATTACTGTGTACTCCCAGGCTGCGAAGATTTTTCCATAATTTTTTCGCAGGTAAGTGCACATTCAATTTTGCAGCAAGATATTCCCTTTTGGATGATCGAATTAATTTGGTTACTCTATTTCGCATCACTTTGTATCTGTTATGCATGTTTAAATCGCGTGTTCTCTTATATTGTTTGAGCAAAAAATCACGTTCAGCCATGGCATGATGGATCTCCCTTGTAATCCATGGGCAGCGAGGACTACGTACCTTAAAAATTTTTTCCGGGACATGCTTTTCAAAAAGATATAAAAGGGAAGTCCTCAAAATATCCACCTTTTCATCCACCAAGTTGCTATCAAAGAGTGAATTCCACGACATCTCGTAGCAATCCTCCATTAGAAGGTTTTTATCAATATTTTTGAAGTCACGGTACGAAAAACTCACACTATCTGGCAAAGGACCTAGGTTCATTTTATAGATTAAGAATAGAAAGTCATGGTCAAAGTTGCTAGGAGGTGTTATTTGACTATGAAATAATACATTATGTTTGTTGGTAGAAAGTATGTAATCAAGCTGAGATGGTGATCCTGAGTTAAAGTAGGTAGGCAGACTATTGATTACCTTGATATCGAGGGTCTGAAATAGGTATAGCATATTTTCAGTTGCTAAGCCCGGATTGAGAGCATTGACATTAAAGTCACCACATATGATAAGATTCTGATATCTCAACTCAAGAGACGAGACAGTATCAGCGAATTCCAACGCTTTTTCCATACTGAATCTATTAGGGGGGCAATAGACCAGGTTGACCCGTGAAACCATAATTCGTTGTTGACTAGCGCCGTTGGGCTTATTCCTCTGGATGCGTAGTCGGCAGGATTTTCTTTAGATGGGATGTGATGCCATGAATTCAGTTGAGTATGTCTTGAATTTCAGCCGCTCTGTTGGCTATAAATGTCTTCCATGTGCTAGGGTGTCCTTTAATCCAACTGAGGCTGATTTTGGAATCCGTCCAGGAGTAGCTCGGTATGTTGCTTATTTCCATGTCCCTTCGAACTGAATTCATCATTTTGCTCAAAAGGACTGCAGCACATAGTTCCAACCTAGGTAAAGCAATAGTCTTAATTGGTGCTACTCTTGATTTTGAAGTTAATAAATGAGTATGAGTTTGACCATCTTCTCCGATGATTCTGATGTAAACCACTGCTGCGTATGCTTGCATGGAGGCGTCACAGAATCCATGAAGTTGATAATTTTGAGAAGTAGATTTTAAGTTGATCCAGCGGGGAATCCTAATTGTTTGTATGATGGGAATGCTTTCCTTGAAGTATTTCTATTCGATGAGAAGCTCAGATGGGACAGGTTCATCCCATGTAACACCAGAAAGCCAAAGTTTCTGAATCATGATTTTTGCTATGACTGCTGGATCTAGCCAACCTAGGGGATCAAAGAGTTGCGAGATTTCTGATAATACCTTTCGCTTGGTGAGAATTCCATGTGTCTCTCGAATGTTGGTTTTAAAGCTGAATTCATCTGTTGAAGGATGCCAGTGAATTCCTAATGCCTTAATTCTTTCTTCGTCTTCAAAGGAAAGTGGAAAGTTGATGTCGTGGTCTTCGGGTGGTATATTTTCCAGTATTTTCGGATGATTACTAGTCCATTTGCGTAGTTTAAAACCGCCGCCTTTGCGTAAGTTGGTAAGCTCCTTTTGAATAAGTGTAGCCTCTTCAATAGTGTCTGCTCCAGTTAAAACGTCGTCTACGTAAGAATTTTCCATGATGATTCTGGATGCTCGTGGATACTTATGTTGATCATTTCTTGCAAGCAGTTGCAATGTTTTGATGGCAAGAAATGGTGCCGAAGCTGTTCCAAAAGTGACTATAGTCATTGCGAATTCTTGCAGTGTATTCTTCGAACTATCTCTCCAAATAGTTCGTTGATACTGCTGATCGTCTTCATGAAGATGTATGATTCTATACATCTTTTAGCTCCTCCATTTGAGTAACGTTGCTAGTAAAGTTGGTTGAAGAGTTGGACCTGTAAAGAGTTGCTCATTAAGAGATTTACTAGTTGAAGATTTGGCGGACGCGTCAAAGACCACCCGAAGTTTTGTTGTGCTTCTTTAATTGAAGGCGGTGTGATGAGGCATATAAAAGTGTTTTATAGCTTCCGAATATGCTCAATCTGATTTGTTGATTGCTATAGGTTTCATGTGATTTAGAGTATGATATTCCTTGATGACACGTGAGTAGTCCTCTTGTAGTTGTGGATTAGTTAAGAGTTTCTTCTCCAGTTGCATAAACCGTTTGATGGCCATGCTGCGTGAATTCCCTAACATTGGCGGTTGTTGTTCCTTAAACGGTAAGCGAACTTCGTATGATCCATCCTCGCACTTCATTTCATCTGAAGTCCAAGTTCTAGTTTTGGGTATGTCTTCCCATTCCCAAAATTTCCTAAGTTGGTTTTCTAACTCTAGGAAGTTGTCCTCGATGTTGAGGGTGAAAACTGATTTAGCTTGATCTGCGTTATTCGTTGTTCCGAATAAAATCCATCTGTGTGTTCGCAGATGTACTTTCTGTGCTCGATGATGTAGGAACGATGCTGCTGGCGATCCCTATATGTTGAGTGTTTTGTGATGAAAATTGTTGAGATGATGAGTTTGTGCTCTTTGATTTAATGTTGTCAGAGTGTAGAAAAGAATGATGTTTCTTGCCTCAATTGAAGCACTTGTGCTTACTTTTGCACTTTGCAGTTGTGTGATTTGCTCCTAAGCAGTTATAGCACAAGTTGCTTTTTGATGTGATGTTGCGTCTTTGAGCGATGTCTATCTTATGAAAATTGGAGCACGTGTAAAGCCTATGCTTGTCGTCGCATAGTGGACAGATTGTAGAGAATTGTGAGTTAAAGTTGTTGTGTTGCCTGAAGGTGAGCGTAGAGGTTTTGTTGATCGAGCTCCCATGATTGCCTCCAGTGTTCGACAACGAGTTTCTGAATTTTTGCAAAGTTGGCAATTCCTGTGTGTTCCCAAGCGTCTGTTCCCAGAGATTGTGTGTTTCTGATGGTTAACGTTGAACCATCATGTGGATGATTATGGTGTCCCATTGATGTATAGATACACCTAATGCTTGCAGTTCATCCAGTCGTTCTGAAGTGTTGTCCATTAGTTTCTTGATTCCTTCCGCTGTCTCAGCACGAATTGGAAGTTGAGAGCACAATTCCTTGAGATGATTGTTGACCAGAATTCTTTTGTTGTTGTAGCGTTTTTGTAGTAATTCCCACGCTGGCTGATAATTTGCTGCGATTGTGATGAATTTGTTGATTAGGCGTTCTGCTTCGCCGCATAGACACGCCTTTAAATAATAGATCTTTTGTACAGCTGGAATTCTCACATCTTGATGAATAAGTGATGTGAATAAATCATAAAACGCCCTCCAGTTTGAGTAGTTTCCATCAAATTTGGGTAGATTTATCCTTGGTAGTTGTATGTCTGATTTCACTTCTGGCTTCACTTCTGTAGGCTCTTGAACTGGCTGTTTTTCCTTAAGAAGATCTTGAAGTTCACTTAAATAGTTGAAGTACGCTTCCTCTGTCACTGCATATATGTCGTTCTTGATGTATTCGTGTTCTTTACTTAGGTCGCAATCCATGGAGAAGATTTCCTGGTGATTGAATTTTTCAAAAAAAAACCTTCGCTTGTGTGATCCTAGCTTGAAGATAAATTGGCGTTCTTCTAGCCTCTCCTGTTTTCTTGAAGTTGACGATTGCCTGAGACACTTGCTTTGATATTGTCACTTATTTTTCCATTATCACGATTTTTCACCTTTAGGTGCAAGTTTAAGTTTATTAAAACGAATGTTCACTAAGTTTTCACAAATTTTCACTAGATAGACTTAAATGCTTTAAAACTTTAATCTTTCTCAGCAATATCGGGTTACTCGAAGGACCAATGTTCAGTCTACCCGCTGAAAAGGGATGCTGGATTACAAAATGAAAGATTTATTACTGATAAGATATAAAGTTTATTCACTTACAGTACTTTGACACTTGCACTTCTTATAATTCGATAACAAACACTTGCGGCTTTGATAGCATTGTAGAAATAATGAGAGTGAATTATCATCTATTTCCTAATTTTAAAAAACTCTCCAGGGATTGTTATGACCAGAACTTTATAAATATTATTTATAGTTACTCGACTGAAGGTTTTAATGAGAAAAATTATACATTGGGAGCGATAATTTTGTTGGAAGTTTTCAAGAACTACAAAAACTGGGATTACTTATGGAAGTAAAATGTATCATGGATCTACTACCAGTTGATGAAAAAGTATCCTTCAATAATTGAAAGCAAGAAGTGCATAAACGCTCTATGTGAATTCCAAACAAAAAGAGACATTTGCGTAGTAGAAGCTGAAAATCCGTTTATTTATTTATTTATGAAAATTCGCCAAGACTGGCTACGACAACAAAGAAACATGGTTGAAACTTAAACTTAACCCTTCACTGTATAGCGTTGTAGATTTGCAACGTCATTTTCAGACGCGATTTAATACATATACATATAATATATATTGCTGTCCTTTATTATTTTCAATGCCTTTTGGACTCTGTTGGGAATGGTTTCTGTTTGAGCAATGTGCGAATATAAGCATAGAGTTGTGCATCAATAGTAAATTTGTTTTCTATAAAATAAACTTTAATTGGTGTTTTTATTATAAAATATATTTAATATCTTGTGAATATATAACGAAGATTTCGCTTCAAAGTGCTAGCATTCCCTAATGCATGGGAATGAAAATTTTACAAGAATTTTCTTATTCATTTTTAGAATAATGTCTGCGTTAACCGACGAGCAAATTGAGAATCTTTTTAGCCGCCGGAATGAAAGTAAGGACGAATTTTGCGACAATGAAGATAACATGGATGATGAGGATATCGTTACGGAAATGCTAAGACATGTAGAGGAGGATTCGAATGAAGGTAATCATGAAAATATACCTGACGAAGGAGAATTTCAAAACGAAGAAAGAGAGGAAAGAAATTTAAAGGTAGAATCTTCTGCACTACGAGAAAAGTATAAAAGAGTTTTATGGAAATATAGCAATATTAGCAGAAGTGAAGAATCTTTCAATTTTCGCGGGAATTCGAATTTGTCAGCTGAAATAATGGCTCTTGATTCGCCTTATAGATTCTTCTATTACTCCTTTTCTGAAGATTTGTGAGAAAAAATGATTGAAGAGTCTGTGCTATATTCCGCTCAAAAGAATACGTACTTATATCAGTTTTGTAAATACCCAGTGTCCGCCGATGCTGAAATCCCGTTATAGGTAATCATACCATTATGCGTACAATGGGTGTGAATAAATTTGAAAAAATAAGAAGCATAATTCATTTCAACAACAATGAATTTCTGGTACCTAGAGAGAATCATGATCATGACCGTCTTTATAAAATGCGGTATTTAGTTGATCATTTAGTCGGAAAATTTTAAAGTATATCTTTTGAGGAATGCCTATCTTTGGATGAGCAGATGTGTGCTACAAAAGCTCGTAGTTATATGAAGCAGTACATGCCTGACAAACCGCACAAATGGGGATATAAGCTTTTTAACCGACTTCCCAAAAACAAAGAGGTTCTAAGTTCGACGCGTATTTTTTTTTTTTTTTTTATGTCTGACCGGGCATAACTTCGTAACGCGTCAACCGATTTTGATGATTCTTTTTTTGTTGGGTAGAGTATGTTCACCGATTGGTACAATGTCAAAAACATTTTTGGTTGGGTGGGGGTGGGGGGTGGGGGTGAAACCTAACTTTGTAACGCGTGGTCCGATTTGGATGGTTCTTTTTTTGTTGTACAGAGTATGATCCCCCATTGCTAATAGGAGAAAAACAATTTGTCCTTGGGTGGGGGGAGGGGGGAGGGGTAGTCTAACTTTGTAACGCTTGGACCGATTTGGATAATTCTTTTTCTGTTGGGTAGAGTATGTTTAGTGGGAGATACCAGGTGAAAAAAAATTTTGGGGGAATGGGGGTGGGGGGTGGGGGTGGAACCTAACTTTGTAACGCGTGGTCCGATTTCGATGGTTCCTTTTCTGTTGTAAAGAGTATGATCCCCCATTGCTAACAGGAGAATAATTTGGTCCTATGGAGAAAGGTGTGGGTGGGGGGGAGGGGTAGTCTAACTTCGTAACACGTGGACCGATTTGGATAATTCTTTTTCTATTGGGTAGAGTATGATCCTTGGTTGATACTAAGAGAAAAAAAATGTTGCTGGGGTGGGGGTAGGAGAAGGGGGTGGAACCTAACTTTGTAACGCCTGAATCGATTTGGATGCTTCTTTTGCTGTTGTATAGAGTGTGATCCCCCATTGCTAATAGGAGAATAATTTGGCCCTATGGGGGTGGTGGGGGAGGGGGAGGGATAGTAACTTCGTAACGCGTGAACCGATTTCGATGATTCCTTTTCTGTTCGGTAGAGTATGTTTCTTGGTTGATACCATGAGAAAAAAAGTTTAGTGGAATGGGGGTGGGGTAGGGGGTTAAAACAAACGTCTAACGTGTGGACCGATTTGGAAGGTTCTTTCTTCGTTGTATAGAGTAGAAGACACTAAAAAGTGTAAAATAAAATAGTTTTTAAAAAAAAATTTGAACCGACTTCACAAAAAGTGCTAAAAAGCATAAAATAATTTTTAATTTTATATCTATTACGACACTTTGAAGTCGGTGCAAATTAAACAAATAAAACAACTACATAACCACAATTGAAAACTTACGTAATTCTACCTGAACGTTTCAGCTTACGGGATCATAAGAAATGACAATTAAATATTTTTGTTGTAGTTGTTTGGTTTGTTTAATTTGCACCGACTTCAAAATGTCGTAATAGATATAAAATTAAAAATTATTTTATGCTTTTTAGCGCTTTTTGTGAAGTCGGTTCAAATTTTTTTTTAAAAACTATTTTATTGTTTTGAGCGGAATATCTGGCTTTTCATATAACTTGGAAATTTACACAGGAAAAAACACACATAAAAGCGTGGTAACAAGGCTGACCCGGTGTGTACCAACGAATGTGAGCGACAAGTTGTTCTTCGACAACTACTAGACAGCTCTTCCATTAATGGTGGATTTAGAGAAGAAGGATATACATTCGGTTGGTACAGTTCGGCAAAATCGTCTACCAAATGGCAAACTTCCGTCCGTTTCTGATTTAAAGAAAAAGCCGCGTGGAACATCCTTGGAACAAGTCACAAGGAGAGATGGTATGGATGTAGCTGCCGTTGTTTGGAAGGACAATAAACCAGTGAATCTTTTGTCAACTTATGTAGGTACCCACCCAATTCAAACTGCTATCAGATATGACAAAACTTCTTCAAAAAAAAATTAACATTGATTGTCCTCATATTGTTAAAATGTGCAATAAGCATATGGGAGGTGTGGACCTTCTGGACAGTTTGATTGGTCGGTACACTATCTAAGCTCTTCCTTCTGATGTTAAATTGTTGTGCATTGTGAGTGGAGATTCGGGCTTTGTGGCAATGTTCGAATTCCATTTATAACCGACTTCCCAAAACCCTAACTTTGTAATGCGTGGACCGATTTGGATGGTTCTTTTTTTGTTGTACAGAGTATGATCCCCCGTTGCTAATAGGAGAAAACAAATTGGCTTAGGGTGGGGGTGGAGGAGGGGTAGTGTAACTTCGGTACACGTGAACCGGTTTGGATAATTCTTTCCCTTTACGATAGAGTATGTTTCCTGGTTGATACCACGAGAAAAAATGTTGGCGGGGGTGGAGGTGGAACCAAACTTTGTAACGCGTGAACCGATTTGGATGGTTCTTTTGCTGTTGTATAGAGTGTGATTCTCCCATTGCTAACAGAAGAATAATTTGGTCTTAAGGGGGGGGGGGGGTGCAGTCTAACTTAGTAACGCGTGGACCGATTTCGTTGATTTTGATGTGTAGAATATATTGCCCCACTGATTCGACGAGAAAAATTTATTAGTTGGGCGTTGTGCGGAGGGGCGTTACACAATTTTTTAATTCACACACCTATTTGGGAAATTCCTTTTTGTTCTGTATTACATGACCCCCCATTGCTACTCTGTGGAAAAATGATGACCTAAGGTTTGGGGTAGGGGAAGGGGAAACCTAACCTTGTAACGCGTGGACTAATTTAGATTATTCTGAATGCATAAATCATCTATTTGTATTCTGACAAAAATTGTGGCTTATGGTGAGAGTAGGAGGATGGGCAGCGCCTAGCTTCATAAGGTATAGACCGATTTTGATTCGGGTGTGTAGAATACGGTTCCTGATTGATAAATGATAACAATTTTGTACCTAGAGTGATTACGATGATCCTCTGACTACGATAATTTTCTCTTGCTGTATAGAGAGAAGTGGCGCACTAGGGTGTGGTGTTTTTCTTCTTCTAACAGGGTGGGGACGGTGGGTATTTAGAAGTTACACTTTTATTCTTATTCTATAGTATTTTTTCTCGCATATCAATTTACAATCACCACAATTAATATTTAACATTTCATTAGTACTTTAGTTTAGTAATACTTATTTTTTTGTTTTTGCACTAAATTCACAATTTGTGGTCGATAGTACTAATTTTAAACATTCACTGTGTTCACAACTTCAGGTATTTTAACAACTTCAGGTTGAAATACTAATTTTAACATTCAATATTTTAACTACCTCAGGTTGAAATACTAATTTTAACATTCAATATTTTAACAACTTCATAAATTAATGACCACGAACTCACTCTTCGAAAAGTCAAAAAACCACTCCGCCGAGGTTCTGTCTCACGTCTTCCTCCAAACTTGCGCCTCGCTTTTCCGATTACCATCAAGAATTATTGGTCATCGTCCCAATTTTACCAATCTGCTGGGTAATTCTTTTGAGGGAGTTTATGTGACGAGAGGTCAATAATTTTGCAAAGACACTAAATTTCGTCACTAATTTGTGCAGGTTAGTCTAGGTCGGAGTTTTGCAGGTACTAAAGGGTGACCGTGACTAATTTCGTAATATGTTGCCGGATTTGAATAATTTTGTTAGTGCACTACCTCTGCAAGTTTTGAAATTGCTTTGTTCGTACGAGCAGCATTCTTCGAGTCGTATATGGGGCAAAATTCCTCAGGTGTACCAGGTGAAAAAATTCGATGTCTCCGATTTCGTTCAAACTTCACCAAATTATTGTTGCTGATATATGTAAGTAATTATCGTGCTAAAGGATTTAAAAAATAAATTTTCTGCAGAGGTTGCATTTTTGCACTTTTTCTCGTGATCATAACTTTTTTGAAAATTCATAACTATCGTCACCATTGCTGTAGAACGTCTTTAGTGATTTGTAAAGGTCGTTACATGCCCATCTAAATAAAATATGATTTTTTTTCTTGACCATGAATTTTATTCATATTTTTCCAAATGAAAGTGTCATCTCTCAGCTTTAAAATCATGCATCAATAAGAGTGACAAAGCAATGTTAAGTGTAAATTTTTGATTGTTGAAAGCCCGCGCACGCTTTATTTGCTTAGAATATATGAACATAACATAACATAAGAAACTATAGTTGGCGCGATAAAGAGTATTCTCATAGTCAATATATAGTCAGTATACACTAGTCAGTTATCGCCACAAATAGTTAAAATGCCAGACAAGTTGAAAGATATAAAGCATTGTTGCAATCCTTTGAAGGAGAAGAATCATACGTGGTAAAACAAGGGTGTGAGAAAAGTGACTTCACAAATTCGTAAACAGTTTCCGACCCTTCCTGTCAACGCAAAAATGTGTGGATCATGCAGAAACAAAGTGAAAGTGATTTCTGAAGAAGAAGGTGCAATTTCATCCGGAGATGATAGTTTGATAATTTTTCATGATAATGGGGATACAGTGACTCCCAGCCTCTAAAAAAGTACGAGATATGTAATGCTTAAATTGTAGAATAACGAAAAATATTCGATACGTATTTTTTTGTTTGTCTGTATTTCCAAATTGGACAGGTTTTGGGACAAATGAAGAAATACACCTATAAATAATTTTTTCATTTACTTTTTTACATTTATCGTACTTTTTTAGGCGATTCTTATTTAACCAAGGCTCTAAGATGACTTTTATATCAGCGGCAGCTGTACGGCAACTAAGACTTCCAGAAAAATGGAAACTTTACTGCTATCTACTTTAACTGGTACTCTGCCTCTCGAAAAGTTGATGTTTCCAGTTGGCCTCATTTAATAGAAATTTCTTTGGCAGATCCTAACTATGGTGAACTGCATCGAGTAGACCTTATTATTGGAGCAAAGCTATAGGTCAATTACATGGAGGGCAGAACCTTACACTAAACCACACATGCAAGAAGTACTGGATTACTGGGTTAAAAGGATTGGTACGAAGATTTATACATCGATGTATTGTGTGCTTCCGACATCGAACAACGGCCACCAGTCAACTTATGGCTAGTCTGTCCAAAGAACGAGTCTCGAATGCTCGACCTTTCTACAATGCCGGAGTCGACTACGCTGGGACTATACGATTAAGGCTAGCTCGAGAACGTGGGCGAACAATATACAAAGGATAGATTGCCTTATTTATATGCTTTGCGACCAAGGTAGTCCATATTGAGGCTGTTGTAGATCTGACTTCTTCAAGATTCCTCGCCGCATTGAAAAGATTTATAAGTCATCGAGGAACTCCTAGTAATAGTTTTTCAGATAACGCGACCAACTTCCACGGAACTAACAATGTATTAAAAGAAAATTTTATCCACTACTCGCAGTTTCATAAGGATATCGCAGATGCTCTCTCTGTGTATGGAACTCAATGGAACTTCGTTCCTGCAGCTTCACCCTACTATGGAGGCTTGTGGGAAGCGGGCATAAAATCCATAAAGACTCCTGCGATGAGTTATTGATGAACACTGCTTAACTTTTGAGGAATTACTGCGACACTTTGTCAGATAGAGCCAGTCATAAACGAGGCCTCTCCACTTCATTAGCCACGACACTGCAGACCCCGAAGTTTTAACTCCAGGCCACTTCCTGCTGGGAACTGCCATTACGACACCTCCGGAACCTAGTACCTACATTAGACATTCCAATCAACCGATTAACTTGCTGAAAAGTCGTGCAACAACTACAGGAGCTCTTTTCGAAGAGGTGGTCCCGAGATTACTTGCATATCCTTATACAGTCACTTTTCTGTTGGGAACTGCCATTACGATTCCTCCGGAACCTAGTACCTACATTAGACATTCCAAGCAACCGATTAACTCGCTAAAAAATTCGTGCAAAAACTACAGGACCTCTTTTGGAAGAGGTGGTCCCGAGATTACTTGCATATCCTTATACAAATGGAATGGGGAGACCTGCCCCGTCACAGTTGGTGACCTTCTACTAATGAAGGAAGATCCGATGGAAGAGTTCGTGTCGCTTCACTAATACTACGCTGAAACGTCCTGTTGTTAAACTATGCGTGTTACCGATCCGTGCCGTATCATCCCCATCTCACAGTAATACTCTTTTCTTTTATAGTTCGTCATGGAGAGCAGTGCCCTAAATACTTTAGTCTTCGACGAGGTGAGCGGTATATGTTCAAACAAAATACTAATCTACATTACTAAAAATGTCTACTTTCAACTGCCTTCATCTGGTCCAGGGTCCGTTATTCGCATGATCTCACAACATGAAATATCAACCTACAGCTGGGGACTGATCAGTTAGTTCGATGGAACAGTTTGCAGCTACGGCATACTTTGCTCACATTACTCGTGTCACTATTACTTCGAGAATTTAGCTTGAATTTCTTGAATTTAATCGTATGTACTTATACTTGTAATTATTAAAAATATAAATTTGTGAAAGAAACATCCTTGTCTTGTTAATTAAGAAACATCTACAATAAGAGTTATTACTATCTATAGAATTTAAAGTTTGTATTTCCTTAGTCATTTACGTTCCCATCGAAGGGCAAAGAATGGAGTTCAGAGCTTTCCTCTCTTTACAGCTATTGCGGGCTAATACATAGCATTGCACATCTTGGGACAGTACAGGTGTCGTCGTATCAGTTCCAAAGTTTTGTCTATGCCTCCATGGGCAGATTGTGGCGGATCATGCACTCTGGTACCAAGACCCGTGGGATCCAAAGCTTTCAGGTTTCTTATTCTTGAGCTGGATCACCAATTCTGGGCTACGTTCGTATGTATACATAGCCGTCGCACAAAGTTAAAACCGACAAAGGTGACTTGTACATCGCGACTCGGTCCCGGAGTCCATCCTTCTCAGCCAACTACCTGGTGCTGTTACTGCACGGTTAACTGGTCAATGGCGGATAGTTCGTCGCAATATACACGGGTTAACGCATCAGGTACCACATTTAGGCTGCCCTTCCGATGTTCAGTAGTGGAAGCCTTGAAGCTTTATACTCCAACGGGCCAATCGTCCATTGAGGTTCTTTTGGTTCACCCATTGCATGATCGCATGGTTCGTCACAACCTTAAACGTCATGAGTTCCACATACGCCCTGCATTTTTCAGTGCTGATTATCTCTGCCAAACATTCCAGTTCTGTAATTTTATAATTTCGTTGTGTTGCATTTACCTTCTTATACACTTATGCCCAGGGTCGTTCATCTCCTTCGCTGTCCAGTTGAAACAAGACCCCGCCCACACCCTTTGTACTCGCATCGCACTAGATGATGAAGGGTTTGGTGAAGTCAGTACTCACCAACACTGGGGAAGAAGTGAGCTGCTTCTTAACCTCGTCAAAGGCAGCCGACGGTTCGCTGGTCTAGACAAATTTACTGGACTTCTTCAGTGTATCCGTAATGGATACTGACAGATCGGTGTAGGTTGAAATTAACTTCCTGTACCAACCTGTCATGCCCAAAAATCTGCAAATTTGACGTAAGGTCTTAGGTGGAGGGTAGTCGACGATGGCTGTGACATTATCTGGGTCCATATTTATCCCTCCATTACCAATAAGGTACCCCAATTACCTTACTAAGCTTTATTCAAGCAGAACTTACTCTTCTCCGCGTTATTGTAAGTCCAGTCTTCCTCAAACATTCAGCCAACCTCGTGAGGAGCGATTGATGGGAGTCGGAGGCATCCATCAGTATCAACACGTCATCGAGATATACCAACAACTGATCTCTGAAGTGGTGTAACGGGGTTCGGCCGCGGTCCAGGGTCCCTCTACTCTGCATGCCTTATTTGGTACGGTGCTGGTTGAGAACTGCTGTTGTTTCCCTCGACGATAGCTTTTCTGAATGCAGTTTGGATATCTCGGTTTCACTGTTCCTTTCCGTCCACATCCGTAACACAAGTAACCTTGTGGCTCCTTGTCGCAGTCGGTGTAGTAATGCCTAGGCTAGTGTAATGCATCAATATCACAGTAACGTCTTGAAAAATTACCATGCAGATAAAATAAATCACAAATCAATATGCAGGCATAACATGTAACACTAGGGCAAAACAAATAACGTGACTAATAAATAGAACACTCGAATAATAAGTCATAAAGAGGTGACCATCAAAGGTATCGAATTGCCTCAGAACATGTGCATAACGAGCAAAAGCACTGTCATGCTGAAATTAGAACATAAACAAAGTTCTGAATGAAGCATCGTAACACGAGACCACATGCGATATGGATAACCCATTAACTCATTAAATTATTACTTCACTACCTACAGTGTGCAATTCATTTGTAAAGCAAGGTAAAATTGTATTACTTGCATATTACTCAATTATGTTGTGCAAGAGAAAGTGAAACAATGACTTTCTCAAGACGCGTACTGGATATTGTGACATTCGAAAGTAGGGTATTTACATGAATAAAGTCAGTTCTATCATATCATTTGATGAGCTCAGGTCTTCTAAGTATTGAACACTTAAAGCAATCTCGGCGGTCTCTGACCCCTTCCCAAGTAACCAACATAGGCTTGAGAGTATTGTAACGTAAATGGGGCTCTTCGGGCTTGACGGATTAATTAAGACACGTATTTACAGTCACAAATGTTCACAATTTTTTTCACTTCACTTAATTAGTTCATTTCACAATTTCCTTTACACGTTTACAATATAACATTTCACTTTTCTAATTACAACTTATCACTTCACAGGTTAAAATACAACTAACTCTTCGCAGTATCACATATACACACTTCGCGGTCTAAATCACGACTAAAACTAAGTACTTATACTACTTAGCTTTTAGTCCTTGACTTTCCACGTTTGTCATTTGCTTGCCTGCATTTCCGGCCACCTATGTTGTGCATTACACCGTTACCTATTTTCCTTTTCGTGGCCTACCGCGTGCACGTTACAGTATTCTCGTCGTAGATCTCGGCTGTTCTCTAGATGCCTGCATCGATTCAGCATTGGCTTGAGTTACATGGCGACCCTGCATTCAAGAACCTGCGATGATCACCTACACCCTAAATTGTTAGAGGAGTTGAAACAAAATCCACGAGCGGGACCGAGGCCACTCACCATCAAAGAATATAGGGCTAGACACAAGTAGCAACGGCAGTAGCAACAAAATCAAGAGCAGTAATAAGAAGAACAGCAGCAAGCAATACAACGAGAAGTGAAGCAGCGAAAACGCACAAGGACTGGAAAAGCAGTCAAGCATCGTAAGCAGATTGGAAACTTATACAGATGGACGAAGTTAGCTGTAACAAAAATATATTAAAACATTGTAAAGAATGGGCGGAGAGCAATCTAAGCATAAACAGGATACATCCAACCAAAAAGCAGTATCTTCAGCAGGAATCCATTATTAAATGCGGAGATTTATGAAGAACACGCGACAAATATAAAATATTTACTAATAGGAATATTACTATTGATAAATATAGATGATAGTTTATAGGTATTGGGAAAATATTTTTATGAAAAGAGTTAAAAAGGAGGATAGAAAGGTGGTAGCTTATGTATAAATAAAACAAATAAAACAGTAAACCAACAAAAATGTCTTTAGTAAAGAATGAAAAATCTGAAGGGTATTATTGAAAAATTAAAGAAAATTCTATTAAACTTTAAAAAGAGCCCAAACGGGAGTTATTCAGCAGCATACATATTAGCTACAAGAAATATTATAGATGAATTAAAATTTAAGTTCACTGAACGATATGACCAATTGAACCAGACAGATAAATTTATCAAAACTTAATTGAAAAATTTAAGAATTAGGTAGATTTATTAGCGCAAAAACAGGAGAAATAAAAGAACTTTGGAAAGGTCTATACATGAGGAAGCAGAACGCATAAACAGTGATCCCAGTACATATCAATGATAATGAGAAGTCTACCAAAATTCAATGGAGACCCGAAGAATCTTACTAATTTTATAAATAGAATCTCTGCACGAAGCGATACAAGAAAGAAGAAAAAACTAATAAAATTCGTCATGAAATCAAAGATTTCGGAAAAATTACAAAACAAGATATCCAATAACACGTCACCTGAAACATTTGGAGATTTTCAAACAATGTTTAAATGAATTTTTAAACTTCATAGCAATCCATTTAAAATAAAGAATGAATTAGCAAAATGTTATTAAGAAAATAGGACCATACAAGGCTTTTCATCTAAAATATAATCATTGGCAGCAGAATTAAATATTATTCAGATAGCAGAACAAGGTGAAGACAATAGAAAAATAATTTCTAAACTTAACGGTCAAATAGCCCTAAACGCATTCAGGTCAGGACTGCGGGAACCATTCAAAGCAAAAATTTTCGTCGCACAACCAAAGACACTAAGCGAAGCAGTACGTCTGGCGACAGAAATCGAAACAGATAACAAATACACACGAGACATACTACGATTCTGTGATCATCAACTGAGGTTCGTAAATTTATAATCAAAACGATACGAGAACAAAACAATCTGATTTTTTTTAGAAGAGGTACCAACCACAATACCAATAGGAACACGCGTGGTAATGGACATAACAATAGGGACAGCGGAAATCACCGTATTCAATATAGGAGTCCCCGAAAAGCATCGTGAAAAGGACGAAGACTAAAAAGTAAATAGTGCATAAAGATACCTAAGATTGCAGTTGATAAATAAGCCAATTACATCAACATCAAAAACAATGCAACAACAAATGAAGCAATAAGTTTCATTGATACGGGAGCCGATATTTCAAGAATTAAGGAGAATAGCCTAATAAACAAATTCGAGATATCGAAGAAAAAATGCTAAATAACAGGCGAAACAAGTGGTGAGACTAACACCATAGCAACAATTGAGATATATTTTAAATTTATAGATGAAATGGTAAAGCTTGTATTACAGGTAGTAGATGATACCTTCATAATTGAAGCTGATGGCCTAATTGGTCTAGATCTTTTAACAAGACTTAGATGCAAATTAGACTATGAAAACTTCATCTTAACGATTTCCTCAGAAAATAATGAAGTAGAAATACCAATAATGACGAAAAGGCCATAACTAAAAGTAATCAAAAGTCTGGCAAGATCACAAATACATCAAGTATTAAACTTCAAAGTAGATGAAGATAGTTTGATCTTAAGCCAGGAGGAACCTCAGAAAGGCATTTTCGCAGCCAACACGCTAGAACAAGAAACCACCATTGAACAACCACAACTAAAGATAGTACTACTAAGAAACTACCACATTGTATAAAATATTGTTACGTACATGGGGCTCTTCGGGCTCGACGGATTAATTAAGACACTTATTTTCAATCACGAATGTCCACAATTTTATTCACTTAACTTAATTAGTTCGTGTAACAACTTCCTTTCTTTTCTTCACAATTATCTGTTTCGCTTTACTTATTTTCACTTATCTCTTCACTGGTTAAAATACAACTGACTATCCGCATTATCACATTTAAACACTTCGCAGTCTAAATCACGACTTAAACTACCGAGGCTACTGCTCAGCCCTATTTATACTACTTAGCTTAATTCTAGAAAGCTCAGTCACTTAGTTCTAGATACTTCCGTTACACATTTTTACCTCATATATTCACCATTGGTTCGAGTCGTCCTTGACTTTCCCCGTTTGACATTTCCTTTTCTTGATTTCTGGCCACCTGGGACATGCGCATTACACGGTTGACTATTTCCCTTTTCGTGGCCTACCTCGTGCACGTTAAACTGCCCCCCTCTTAAAACTGTTCGTCCCGAACAGCTTTCATCCTCAATGGCTTTTCTGCAGTTCTTCTGTTTGAATAATCCTTCCTTTGCCTTTGTACCTCGTGGCAACTGTTCTTCAGATCTCAACTGCTTCTCTAGTTGTCCATCAGATTTCTCTTTTTCAAACAAAGAACTAAGGTCACTTATCTCAAATTCCTTGATGTTGGCCCTCTCTTCGCGCCTTGCTTGCATATTTGCACACTTCTCTTCTAGCTGGCTAATATGTTGCTGAAGATCCCTGTAGCACCATGAGAGCCACTCCTGTTGAAACCGTAGACATTGATTGCATTCTTCCGCCTCCTTTAATTTCTGTCGTAGTTGAATAATCTCATCTTCTCCACCATGAACCGTTGGCATGTTAGTTTCCTCGCTAACGTCGCATTCTTTAACTACTACCTCCGTAGTCGTTTCAGGATCGTCTTTTAGTGACGTTTCCAGTGCGTCCTCTAAATCTTGTAATTCTTCATCAATAGTCGGTAGTTCTCGCTTTCCTTGGCTCGATGTCGCCAACACAGTCAGTCTTCGTACAGAATCAATCTTCTCCTCTGGTGATGCATTCCCATGTTTCAAATGTCCAAATTAGTTTTGTACTCGGCATTTCTGGCAAGATCTTGACTCGCTTTCACTTTGTAACATTTCTTTCTTCATTCGCTGCTCTTCGTTAGTCCTTCGCCATCGATGTCCTCTCAAAACACATCGATCGTTTTGGGCACCTTCTATTGGACTATACATCTCTGACAAGTGATCAAGGGTCTTCCTTCTGCAATCGCTTTTCAGGTGACCTTCTTTACCGCAGGACCAGCATCTGTACTTGCGACGGGGCACTTTAGCTTCGTTGTTCCGATCGGTATCTCTCTTCAATCAAAATTCTTCTTGTTTCCTTCTGCTGCACTTTGCACAACCAGACTTCTTCGTGTCATTTCCCGGAAGGGTTGATCTCCTTTGCTTCATCTCGTCGGAGATGACCTTCCTGGCTACATGTCCAGCATCTTGGACGGCCGCGGTTGACCTGGGTATTGAGTCGGTAACAAATATCTTTTATTTCGGTTTCTTCTGTCTCGTACATAGGTCTTCTGGAGACTTGTTTTGCTGCCTCCCAAGCCAGAGCGTAAGCCAAAACCTCAGCGTTTGTGTTTTTTCCAGCCAGTCGTACAGTTTGCTGTAGTGCAAGTGAATTAATAAATGCTTCTCTGGCTACCTCATTGACATAATCTTGGCTAAACGTGGGATAAGCCAAATGTGTCAGCCTTTCTATGTCCGCACATAACTGCTGCAACGTCTCTCGATGCTTCTGTATTCGGCTCCGTAGCTGTAGACGGTAGACCTCTTGCATGTGCTGGTTTCCATAACGCAATTCTAAGACTTGTATTAGAGATGAATAATTATACCTTTGTTCTGCCGGTATAGTTTGTGGCAGTTCTGCTGCCGCACCTCTAAGTGCCATGATTAAAGCTGTAGCTTTTTCCTCGTCAGTCCAGAAATTTACTGCCGCTGCTGTCTCGAACTGTTATCTGTATGTCTGCCAGGGATTTTGACCATCAAATGTTGGAGGATGAATTCTTTTATTCACAGTGACGTCTGTAGATAACGTAGTTAAATGACGTTTCTGTACAGTCTCTAACTCTATCCTAATTTCTTCGAAATTTTTCTTCATTGCTACTGCTCATAGGCTACTGCTCAGCCCTATTTATACTACTTAGCTTAATTCTAGAAAGTTCAGTCACTTAGTTCTAGATACTTCCGTTACACATTTTCACCTCATATCTTCACCATGGGTTCGAGTCGTCCTTGACTTTCCCCGTTTAACATTTCCTTTTCTTGATTTCTGGCTGTTACACGGTTGACTATTTCCCTTTTTGTGGCCTACCTCGTGCACGTTACAATATATACAAAGAGTATTCAGATATATTTTATCTAACAGATGATAAATTAACGGTCAGAGATTAAAAGAATAAATATGACAGACCATACCCCGGAATACATAAAAAACTATAGATTGCCACAAACTCAAACGGAAAAAATTAATAGACATTAAAGACATAGAACCTTCCAGGAGCCCATACAGTTCACTACTGTTAGTAGTACCAAAGAAAAGTACAGATGATGACAAAAAGTGCCGAATGGTTGTCGATTTCCGGCAGCTAAATAAGAGGATAATGGATGATATGACGAACCCGAAGGACGAAATCATCCTTCTTAGTGACTTTAATTTACCCAACGTTCAGTGGGTATTCAATGATCATAACGATGACTACCTTCCCTTAAATCGTCTTGCTACCAAAGACTCCCATTTTCTTGACGCCATCTCCTCCTCTGGTTTACACCAAATGAGTGATGTAAAGAACTCTATGGAAAGGCAGTTAGATCCTATCTATCTATCGGTTTCTCGTAACTTATCCCCTATCGATAGTTTACACCCGCCTATTTTCATTTCTTTTTGCTACGATGGTTCTAATTCTGGTGCTCCCAACTTGGATCCGTTCGTTTTTGATTTTAAAAGGATGGACTACTCTAATCTCCATTTTTATAATAAAGATATCGACGAATGCGTATCCGTGTTTTATAATAGGATTTACGATCTGTTTAACTCATATGTACCACTCAAACTGTCTAGATCATCCTGCTGCTCTCCCTGCTGGTATACAAGAGAACTTCGGGGCCTTAAGAATAAAAAAATAGACTATTGTAACCAACCAGATGAACAAGTAGCACAGAAAGGACAAAGGTACTTTAGGATTCATGAATGTGTGGCAGAAAAATCCTGTTTGCCTAAACACAGTTGTGAATATGTATGAATAACTGCTTGCATAAGCAGCCCGCTGGTGTGGTGAGATCTTGGTCAGGGAGGGCAGTCTTGATCGACAGCTTACAGAACAGGCATATCAGCGGGTTGTTGTAGCTAAGTGGTGAACAGTTTGAGTACCTGCAATAAAGTGTGTTAACATAAATTCAGAAGTGAGATTGGAGCCACGTGTGTACCTAAAAATAAACTGTGTTAAAAGACTTCCAAAAAGAAGAAGTAGAGTTATAATAAAATATATTTTGTTTAAATTGAAAGAAGTGCGGTATTGAAAAGAAATACGGTATGGATCAATCGGGAAATCGTGAAGTGGATAATGCAATGCTTAAAAAGGAGATGGAACTGTTACGACGGGAAAATGAACTCCTAAAGCGAGAAAATGATATTTTAACCCGAGAAAGGGATCTTGAATCCAACGTGGAACGTGGAACGTGGAAGTGAAAATGCAAGGTGTATGTAGTGCATCCTCGATCTTAAGGATGGGTATTAGTGAAATAAGTGGTATAATTCCCGAATTTTTCCCTGGCATGAGAGGCAACTGAGTGGATAAGTAATATAGACGCATTAAAGCTAGTATATGAGTGGGACTCGCGTTCTAATATTTTCTATGCTACAAGCAGATTGAAAGGTGCAGCTAAATTTTGGTTTAATTCGCGGCAAACCGAAGTCACAACCTGGGAAGTCTTCAAAACAGAAATCGTTACAAGTTTTCCGGATGTAGTCGATAAAACTGACGCTCATGAAAAGGAAGAGAAAGTCGACAGAGTGCATCGAGGAATACTTTTACGAGGTATGTTCTATAGCTAAGCGAGCCAAACTAAGCGAAATGGCTACAATTAAATATATAGTGTCTGGATTATAGTCCGGGCGCAATGGGGGGGTTATGTATGCAATTTGGGGTCCCCTCGGTAACTAGTCATATTTTTATGTTTTTCGGCACGGAGAATTGATTTTTCGAGGTTACCAGGCTCAAAAATGGGTCGTTTTCGAGATATGGCCCGATTTTAGTCAAAATTGGTGGTTTTCCTGAATTTTCCAAAAAAATAAAAAAATTTAAAATTATTAACCAACTTTATGTGAAAGATCTTTTGATTTTAAACAATTTATGTCTGTAGCATTTTTTTCCTAAAGTCCTTGGTTTAGCTGTGATTTGCAAAAAATGCCGCACATTTCTTATAGAGTATTTTAAATGGGATAACTTATATGGTCCAAAATTCCTCAAGTGTACTAGGTGAAGAAATTCGATGTCTCCGATTTTGTTCAAACTTCACCAAAATATTGTTACTGGTATAAGTAATTATCGTGCTAAAGGATTAAAAAAAAAATTTTTGTGCAAAAGTTCTAGGGTTGTAAACTTTTGCATTTTTGTAGTTTCTCTCGTGATCATACCTTTTTTGAAAAATCATAACTATCGCCACCATTGCAGTAGAACGGTGATCTTTAGTGATTTGTAAAGGTCGTTACATGCCGTTCCGAATAAAAGTATAATTTGCCAAAAAAAAAAAAAAAATGTTGACTTTGAAAAATATTTTTTGGTTTTTTACACAATACTTGACCATAAATTTTTTTCATATTTTTTCAACTGAAAGTGTCATCTCAGCTTTAAAATCATCTATCATTTAGAGTGGCAAAGCAAAGTTAAGTGTAAATTTTTGATTTTTGAAAGCCCGCGCACGCCTTTTTGGCTTGTTTATTGCTTCGAACAGATGAACATAACATAAAAAAATGTAGATGGCGCGTTAAAGAGTATTCTCACAGTCAGTATACAGTCAGTAAGTATACAATTAGAAATCGCCACAAATAGTGAAAATGCCAGACAAGTTGAAAGATATAAAGTATTGTTGCAATCCTTTGAAGGTGAAGAATCATACACGCACCCCTTCCTCGTCGTGTTAATATGTAGACTGGGCCGGCATAATCAACACCTACATTTTCGAAGGCCCTGTGGACTCCAACTCTATGATGCGGAAGACTAGCCATTAACTGCTGAGAGGTAGCAGCTTTATGCCTTACGCATGTTATGCAGTGATTAATATGTGCCTTGATTAATGACCTGAACGATAAATTCCAATATTTTCGTTGAGTGATGCTTAACGAAAGTGAGGTTGCTGCATGAAAGTACCGTTCGTGGAGATGAGCGATTAGAGATTTGACGAAAATATGGTCCTTTGGTAAGAGCTGGATGCCTGGCCTTCTATGATGGCTGTTATTGCAACTATTTCTTTTTTGTTACAAGCAATATTTCATACAATTAAATGAAATTACAAATTTACAACTTGCAAAGACACAAATCAAGTTTGACATTTACACACCCAAACAAGAGCTTCAGCTTAAGCCATTCGCGCTATAGTCAGCTAGAGCTAAAACTTGAACACACTCCTAGTAGCGAACAAAGATGCCCATGAAATTGCTTTTGTTTTTTCCGTGGACCGTAAAATTTCCCACCGACGTGTCGATCCCGTAAAGAAATTGTACAATTTTTGTACGACTTCTAAATCATTCATTTCACGAATTCGCGTTTGCAAGCCTTTGTACTTCCGTGAACAATTACTCGCGTTATCATACGATTGGCCTATACAGTCGATAACTTCCAGGCCAACCACTTCAAGAGTGCATCTGCCAGTTCTTCTGCCTTGTGATCACAATTTTTAATGAATAAAAGAAAACGTTCTACCGGAGTGCTATCGTCTTTGACATATCTAATTACAAAAGCTTATTGGTCTACGTGTGATATGTCAGGTGTTGTCATCAATTTTATTTGTTTTGAATAACTTTCAAATTTGTTATAATTAATTAAGAAAAATTACTCTGGTCACACCAATTTGTAAATAAAAGCGACTTTATTATGTACTTCTATATACCTAAGTACCGATAGGGCAAGCTTTATACAGTTCTCTCTAATTTGCATTGTGACTTCAGTTCAGGTTTGTTCTTAAAAGCAATTAAACGTTTTGAATTCAACATGTTTTGGGTTTTTATTGCTTAGTTCCTTGGTGCTGGAAAATTCTCTAAAGGGCTAGAGAATCAGTTTAGTGTAATTCATCGTGCTTAATCTTGTGATAGATTAAACAGAGATTGAAGTAGAAAAGTAATTATATCATCAAAGCAAATTTACTGGAATAAATTTGGTCAGAGATCATCATCACTCCATCGACTAGAGTTCAACGTGAGCAGATCAAGTCGTCGCGGGCATTAATACACCTTCTCAGTTTAACTCAAGGTTTTCAGCCTTTAAAACCATTCCGCTCCCTAAAAGAACAACCAAGAGCGAATAAAAGATATCGTTCACAAAAAACCGTATCTTGCGATTCCGAAAAAACAAGCCAAGAGCGGGATATTTGTTCTGCATAGTGAAGTTTTCTTTTATACAATCCTCACGACAGATACCTTGAAGTCCCATCGTTATATGCTCTTTTCGAAATCTCAAAGTTGCTTTATATGTTTTGCTTACATCCACTGACTGCAACATGATCTCGAACGAAGTCAATGACCACCCATTTAGCTTGATCGCCTGAGAGTGCAAGGGTGATTATATTACCAGTAATCAGTGTTGCTAAGTTGGTGGTTTTAAAATTTTGAAATTCAATATATAAAAAAATCTGGTGGGAATTTAGTGGGTTTTAACTTTGACTTGGTGGAATCTAGTGGGTTTCTGAGTGACATCTAGTGGGAAAATCGCCAACAAACTTGGCAACACTGCCAGTAATATTGGCTTCCGCAGTTGCACCTAAAGCACCAAACACTAAAATTACATAAAAACACTGTACACATATTACAGAAATCGATTGTTCTTATCACTTGCCGAACGTCTTAACATAATAAAATAGTTTTTTAAAAAAAAAGTTGAACCGACTTCACAAAATGCGCTAAAAAGCATGAAATAATTTTTAATTTTATATCTATTACGACATTTGGAAGTCGGTGCAAATTAAACAAACCAAACAACTACAACAAAAGTATTTAATCGTCATTTCTTATGATCCCGTAAGCTGAAACGTTCAGGTGGTACTATGTATTATTTTCAATTGTGGTTCTGTAGTTGTTTTATATGTTTAATTTGCACCGACTTCAAAATGTCGTAATAGATATAAAATTAAAAATTATTTCATGCTTTTTAGCGCTTTTTGTGAAGTCGGTTAAACTTTTTTTTAAAAACTATTTTATTTTTCACTTTTTAGTGTCTTCGACTTTATAGAACGAAGAAAGAACCATCCAAATCGGTCCACACGTTAAAACTTAGTTTAAACCCCCTACAACACCCCCATTCCACTAACTTTTTTTTTCTCTGGTATCAGTCAAGGAACATACCCTACCGAACAGAAAAAGAATCATCGAAATCGGTCCACGCGTTACGAAGTTACTACCCCTCCCCCTCCCCCACCACCACCATAGGACCAAATTATTATCCTATTAGCAATGGGGGATCACACTCTATACAACAGCAAAAGAAGCATCCAAATCGATTCAGGCGTTACAAAGTTAGGTTCAACCCCCCTTCTCCCACCCCCACCCCAGCAACATTTTTTTCTCGTAGTATCAACCAAAGATCATACTCTACCCAACAGAAAAAGAATTATCCAAATCGCTCTACGCGTTACAAAGTTAGACTACCCCTCCCCCCTCCCCCCACCCAAGGCCAACTTTTTTTACTCCTGTTAGCAATGGGGGATCATACTCTGTACAACAAAAAAAGAACCATCCAAATCGGACTACGCGTTACAAAGTTAGGTTTCACCCCCACCCCCCACCACCGCCCAACCAAAAATTTTTTGACATGGCTTCCAATCATATTCTATCCAACAAAAAAAGAATCATCAAGATCGGTCGACGCATTACGAAGTTATGCCCGGTCAGACAAAAAAAAAATAAAAAATAAAATACGCGTCGAACTTAGAACCTCTTTGTTTTTGGGAAGTCGGTTAAAAACTATTTTTCCTTAATCTGCTCTTCTTTCAGAAGGAGTGCAAGGAAACGAACATACCACATTCGCAGGGAGTTATACTGGTTTTTAATGTTTTGTCTACTTTCAGGAATAATTCCCTTTCGAGCAAAAAATACGTAATTCCTTCGGTACGAATAACTTTCCTTTGGTATAACAAAATTATCGCCTCTATATTTCCAATTGATTGTAATTTAAATTCATAACAAAAGCACTAAAACGCTCGACACAATTTTACTATTAAGTAAGGCAGGTATGTCTATTTGTGTAGAAACAACTAATATTAGTTTATTATGGTCACAAAAAAGTAGAATTATAAGTTTCCTGTTTAATAGATTCGGAATAAAAATTTTTAAGATACAAAGTAACTATGAGAAATAAAGAAAATTTTTTGCGACAATTTATTACCTATTTATTTACCTATGTATGTATTTCATGAAAAAAAATCAATTTTGTTTTCATACCTGAATGAACATAAAAAGGATTTTAGTGTTAATATGAGTTTTCTTTAAATTGCAGATTCTCAAATATCTCACGATAAGTTTTCTACTTATAAATTTCTATACCCTTTCTTTAAATGAGCATGACGTACCTTTTTGAAAAGGTAGTAAGATGGGCAATCCAATCAAAATAAAAAACGGTTATGCTAATTATATGAATTTCGAAAAAAATTTGGGAAAATGCTGAATTTTAGGTAATCGCAAACAATCTTTTTCACTTTTGGAAGTGACTGCACCTGCAATGGTAGGAGTTAGATCAACATTGTTATAGTAGTAGTTGGTAAGTTAGTTTTTTAGAGTTTGTTTGATGTCAATGTGTTCAGTAGATCAAAAGAAGAAGTCAGAAAGTGCCATACGTCGACTTTATATAGATTGCAATTCGAGACAGCAGCGGCAATATATTTCTAAACTGAGGAGGAACAATCTACAGTTTTAATTTTAGCACTCAGAGGCGTAGTTGCAGAATTGTTACAGACTATACCAGCAGACAAAAGGAATTAGTTATCTCTAATACAAGCCTTTGACTTGCGGTATGGAAACCAGAACATGCAATAGCTGCTCAGCTACGGAGCTACGGAGTCGAACACAGAAGTCTGGAAAGATGTTGCAACAGTTATGTGTGGATATAGAAAGGCTGACATATTTGGCTTACCCCACGTTAAGCCAAGATTATGTCAACGAGGTTGCATGAGAAGCGTTTATTAATTCACTTGCAGATCGAGATCTACACAACACACCTACAACAAGTAGTTCGTCATTCGGCGAAGAAGGTCATCTACAGAATGATTGTAAAAGGAAGATTGGCTACATGTCGCTGGAGTACGACCAAACGGAAGGTACCCGAAGCGATAGAGGTGTTTCAAGAGAAACTCGATTACGTCAATGGCGATCGACTAATCAAGATGAACGAAAGAAGAAAGAAAAGTTGCAAAGTGAAAATGAGTCAAGAACGTGTTGGAAATGCAAAATCTATTTGAACATGTGAATAATGGGAATATATTACCAGACAAGAAGACTGAATCTGCACAAACAATGACAGTCTTATCGACATCGAACAAAGGAACGTGAAAACTGTAGCCTGTGAATCAAGAATTGCAAGATTTCGAGAAGACAGTGGAAACTCTACTGAAAGAAAGGCGAGAATCGATTAAAGAGAAGTTCGAGAATGTGAGATTAGGAATCCGATTAATACTCCGACGGTTCCTGCTGATGACGACGAGATTGTTCAACTACGACAGAAATTGAAGGACGCAAAGAAATGTAGTTAAGGTCTACATTCCCAACATGAGTGGCTCTCATGGCGGTGTTCCAGGGATCTTCAGCTAAACAACAGCCAGCTTGAGGAAAAATATGTAAATATTCAAGCAAAGCGCGAAGAAAGGGCCGCATGAAGGAATTTGAGATAGGTGAACTTGTTTGTTCGAAGAAAATAAAGTCGATGGATCATTGAAGAAACAGCTGAAATCTAAGGGTACATAGGCCGAGGTAAGATTACCAAAACAGAAGAGCAGCGCGAAGACCGTACAAGATGTATCTGTATTCCGTTGGGTCAACTGTTTGAATATCTCGTCAAATGCCGAGCAGTAGATATCTCTCTTAGAAAAACATCAAGATGTTATAATGAACTTCCAGTCAGCTATAACAAGCGAAATTCCTCGTTCATCTACTTTAACCTCAGCATATCTTCCTAATGGATCGATCGAGGTAAGGATTCAGTCCCCAACGCCATCGGCTGGAATCTCTGGAACACTTAAAACTTGTAATGGGTGTTTTTCCCTGAAGCCTCAATAGAGGGGTCGCCAGGAGGATTCGATTAAATTGCCAGGCTAACACCGTAGACAATCTTGTAACGGATCACCAACAGGCTAACACCACATATGGTCGATAATGACAGATAGATTGACCCGTGAACACCACAGACAATCTGTTAACGGGTGACCAACAGTTTAACACCACAGATGGCCGATTAAGATGGATAGATTGACAGGATAATACCACAGACAATCTGTTAACTGATGAGCAACAGGCCAACACCACAAATGGTCGATAAGGATACGTAGATAAAAGTTTACTATGACTTGGCCATCGGAGCCACTGGAGCATTTTTGTGAGTGCTGTCTTTGTACTGCTTGATCGAACGATTTACAACAAAGATGCACACACCCAACTGATTATGGGTTGATGTGCCAAGAACTTAATATGACAAAGCAAATTGTAAGAAAAATTTGGATTTTATTTGTTTCGGTACGTAAGTCTCTTTTATGTACATGTACAACGAAGAGTGTGCAAAACGTGATTTTTGATATTGTCTATGCGGAATATTCTTCTTTCTCTATTTTCTTCAAATTTAATCTAACAAAATATATAGGTATAAGAAGTTTTCCAATGCTTAATCTTACAATATATATTTAACAATATAATCTGATATTCCATAATGTTTTTCAGAACCTTAACGTAATAAAATATATACATATAAGAAACTTAACCTAACAAAGGGGCATATATTTCTAATATCTACTATATGTAAAATCTAAAGAATTACTGGTGACCCGGTTTTGCTACTGTCTAGCCTCCTTTGGTCTTCATTACCGTCTGAGTTAACAGGCCGCTTCTTTTGCTTCGTTCGGTCTTCCTTCGGAAAGGTATCTTCTGAGTTGACAAGCAGCTTCTTCTCTCTCGGGTAGTACTTCTTCGGAACTGCATTCTCTGGTCTGACAGATTATTACTTCTGTCTCGTTCGTTCTCATCGAAGTTGACAGATTACGGCTTCTCTTTTGGTAGGTCTTCCTTCGGAATGGTTTCATCTGGTTTGACAGATTACGGCTTTTGCCTCGGTCGGTCTTCCTTCGAAACGGAATCATCTGGTTTGACAGATTATGGCTTCTGTCTCGGTCGGGCTTCTTTCGGAATGGTTTTATCTGGTTTGGCAGATTATGGCTTCTGTCTCGGTCGGTCTTCCTTCGGAACGGTTTTATCTGGATTGACAGATTATGGCTTCTGCCTCGGTCGATCTGCCTTCGGAACGGTTTCATCTGATTTGACAGATTATGGCTTCTGCCTCGGTCGGTCTTCCTTTGGATCGGAATCATCTGGTTTGAAAGATTATGGCTTCTGTCTCGGTCGGTCATTATTCGGAATGATTTTATTCGGTTTGACAGATTATTATTTGGTCGGTCTTCCTTCGGGTTTTAAAGTTTTTATCTTTGTAGAAGGAAGGAAAACTTAGGTTCTTTCTTTATCGACAAGACAGTACTGGTGCCTCTGTCAAACACTGCGCTAGTTGTTTCTCTTTGGACAACTCTTCTATTTAGACCATTTGCACGGTTGTGATTTTCGGAGCTTTACTTACTTGACTCGGTATACTGGTGAGATGTATTTCTAACCCACACTTACGTAGTAAGTCCATACCGATCAATATTTTTATTGACATAAACGGTAGTATGTGAAATTCATGAATTATTTTTCAGTTGTTGATTTCACAATTTATCGTTATGGGTTTGGAGACTTTATCCAATGTCCCATTTGCCGTTTGGATATTTTGCTTTGATACTCTTTTCATTTGTCCATTTTTCATTTCGCACAAATCCAGTATCTCTTTTCCTACATATGAAACATACATTCGGTATCTAATAGTGCGGTGCATTCCTGGTCGCAAATTTTAATGGGTAGAAATGGTCGGTTGTCTTTTTTATGCGTTTCTCTGGGACTGGCTTTCTAGTTACCTTCGTGCTTAGTCTGCCGGGGTTTCCGTGTTCAGGGCAATTCTTACTCCAGACTCCACATCTGGGACGATTGTTGCATTTTAGTCTGGATTGGCCTTGTCGCCCACACTTCCAACAACAATTCCTCTTATTATATTGTGGATGCACGGTGACGTTGGACAGTTTTGGCTGATGTGAAGACGGTTTTTCTTTTCTGGTATCGGTAACTGTTCCGTTGTATTCCTATGCTTGGTTCGAGATCGGTATCTCTTTTCTTCCATTAGACACTGTTCCATTACATCCATATATTTTATTTGAGGGCGTCATCTCTTTTCTGGCATTCCCCTTCTAGTATGGGCATCATTGCCACTGTACTCGTGTGTTGGATTCGATGACTACTACATTATTTTCGAATTGCCTCGTATTTTTCTCCTAGGTTTTGTAATTCTGCTAAATTTTCAAAATCCTTTCGGCGGATATACAGATGGGCATCTGGTCTGAGTTTTGAGTAAATTTATTTATTTTTATTTATTTAAGCTTAATACAAGCTATTGCATAAAAAATACAGAATAAAAATACAAAATACAACCTATAACTTAATACTAATTCTACAGACTATAATAAATGATAATTAAGAATAAATAAATAAAAAGTATAAGCTACAATATGAGCTATATATATTGATTACTGGCAGAAGGCGAAAGGAAGAAGAATTAAGGTAGGCGATCAGGAAAGGTCGTTGACTTTTCGTAACATCCTGGTAATTGGCTCACTTTGACCGGAGTTTGTGCGATGGCGGTCGAGTCGGAAAAGGGGAGTGGATCTAAGGTTACGGGGATTGGTATAGATGGGTAAAGATTGCAGGATTGAGGGGCAGTCTATGGCACCAGTTAATAATTGATAAATAAAAAGAATGTCGGAAACCTCACGACGGTTACTTAGAGGTTGTAAGCCGATCAGTTACAGACGGTTTTTATAGGGTGGAAGGTTGAATCTGTCAACCCACGGAAGATCACGTAGAGCGAAGCGAATAAACCTACGCTGGACAGATTCAATCCTATTAATGTGAGTTGTTTCTGTAGGGGACCATACCTGGTTGGCATATTCCAGGAGAGGTCTAACGAAGGAGACGTAGAGAGATTTGGAAACATAAGGATTGGAGAACTCTCTAGACCAGCGCTTCACAAAACCTAGCGCGGAGTTAGCTCTGTTAATTATGCTGTCAATGTGGGAACGGAAATTGAGTTCACTATCACAGATTATTCCTAAGTCACACAAAGAGGTAACGATAGGGACTGGTACGTCGGTTAACATATAGATTCTCGGGGTGGTGGTATGACGCTTGCGGGAATAAGAGATGGACTGGCATTTGCAGACATTGAGCTCTAGAAAGTTTTTCATGCACCATGTGATGAATGAATCGAGGTCTTCTTGCAGGAGAAGAGAGTCGGTAGTGGAGGAGATATGTTTGATTATTTTCATGTCATCGGCATAAATGGACAACTCTGAGTGTTTGATGACACATTCAACATCATTTATTGTGAGGATAAAAATCAATGAACCTAGGTGGCTGCCCTGAGGGACGCCGGAACGAGCGACAATTGGGTTAGAAATGGATGAACGGAAAAAAATATTGTACTGACGGTTGTTGAGGTAGGATTGAATCTAGGGGATGAATCTGGGGGGGAAGCCTAGGCGATCAAGTTTGAACAAGATAACGTTATGGGAGATCTTGTTGAAGTTTTCCAGGGCACGTAGTGTTTTAGAAACGAAGTCTAGGTGGTTGTAGATCTACCGAAGGCTGGTGGTTGTAGATCAACCTTTGAGAAAGCCATGCTGGGAGAGTGAGAAAATAGACATACAGTGGAAGAACATGGAGTCATAGACCAATTTTTCGAATAGTTTAGGTATGGATGATAATTTAGCAATGGGTCTGTAGTTGGACACATCGTTCTTGCAACCTTTTTTGAAGATGGGAATAATATACCATAATTGAGGAAAAGCCCCTTGAGTGACCGAGAGACGAAAAAGCAAAGTAAGGGGTTGGACTAGATGCATGGCACACTTTTTCAGAACGATGGCCGGAATGCCATCAGGACCTGGGTGAAAGTCGTCCTCAAGCCTATTAATACTGGCGGTGATTAGTTCAGGATCAGGGTCAAAAGATGAAAACGACGTTTGAGTGCATTTGTCCATGAATGCAAAATAGTTAAGGTCGGGTTGTATGGAATTGTCGCTGAAAGATTTACTGAAGAAGTGTGCAAAGAGGTTAGCGATCAGATGAAGAGGTATTCTCGAGCTTCAGGGTGGAAGGGTAACCATTGGATTTCTTCTTAGAATTAATAAAGCGTTAAAAACGCTTGGGGTCGGATATGAGGCTAGTTTCCATCCGTTGGAGATACACATGGTAGAGGGTATCACAACGTTCAGAAAAAGAGGTATAAGCAGATCGATAGGAAAAATAGTCAGACTCAGTCTGTGAAGAAAAGTTTGCCAACGTTTATTTCTCCTGTTGGGAAAAGAGCGTAATTCTTTGTCGTACCATACGGGGGATGAGGAGTAGTTTTTACGAGAAAGAAGAGGGATAGATTGTGTAAGACAAGCGTGTATTTCCGAATAGAACGCCTCTAAAGCAACGTCAATTGGGAGATGTTGAGGGATATCGCCAATATTAGAGTTGAGGAGCAAGTGATTTAATTTTTCAAAGTCGCCTTTACGAAAATTGAAAGATAAAAAAGACTCGGAGCTTGAAACGGCATGAGGGTGCTCGTAGGAGAAAACGAGGAACAAAGGAGGATTGTGACGGTGGAGGGAGGAGAGAAGATGGTTGCTTTCTGCGACAGCCGAGTTAACTGGGTCTGAAGAAAAGATTAAGTCTTATTGTCTGTCCAGGAAGTTCCTGACTCCGCTTTCTTGAAAGAGACCTGAAACGGATAGCTGATCGGTAAAGAAGGCTTCTTTGGCCGAAGATGCGTTAAGGGGGACAACATGAGAACAGTCCTCGGACAATGACCATTGGATACGGGGGAGGTTAAAGTCACCCAATAAAATAAATTCATCGGACGCGTTAGCGTTCTCAAGCAGGGTATCGATCGTTTCGATTATGGGCTCGTAGGCGTCTAGTGGTTGAGAGGGGCGAATGTAACAACAGAGGATGTACAGAAGGCACTTATTTAGTGCTATTTTTATGCATACAAATTCTGATATTGTAGAGTCGGAGGTCTTTAGCAGGGTGCCATCATAACGGTTGTGAGCAGCTATGAGAACCCCGCGACCTGGTGGATCATTATTCATTGGTCCCTATACAACCGTCAACACGGAAAATAGTATAGTTTGGAGGGAATAGTTCCTTGTCGAGAATTACTGGTGTTAGATTGGTTTCAGTTAAGGCAAAGATATGGTGCGGGAATTTGTGAGAGTTAAGGAACATATTTGCTGTTTTTGTACGAAGTCCTCTTACGTTCTGGTAATAGACCGACAAGCTGTTGGGGAGAGGTTCTTGATCGGAAACCGCGGGTGCAATAGAGGGGAAGTCAGAAATAGGGAAAGCAAGGGGGGTTAGGAACGAAAGTAGTTAAAGGAGTCCTTACGACTTTTTTGAAGATGGGGAATACGGCGAGAACTGACGTACGCAGCATAGGTGGATAGATCTTCTGAAACCTTATGGGAAGGTATATTGAATGATTCATGGTATTTAGTGAAAAGTTGGAGTAAGACTGATGGGTCTGTGGCCAGGCCTTCTTGTTGTATACTTTATATGACGTTGGTGCTGGTTTTACCTTCAACACAGGCGGAGTTCGGTTTGTCCTGGAGATACGCTAGAAATAGACGTAAGTTGTCATAAATGCGACGGTCCCGTAAACGGGACAAGAGTTATCGTCCATCGCTAGAAGCAGCAGAGCGCAAAGTCAATTTAACTGTAGGTGGGACAAGCGGATCGATAAAAGAATGATGTTCGGATAAAGGAGTTTTGGCTAGCGGAATGGGCGGGTTAACGCAGGTAGAAGTTGTTTGAGACGGGGCGACAGTGTAGGCGGATGACGGCATGGAATTAGGTGGGCATGCGGAGGAAGTAGCGGGTGCAAGGTTTGGTGTATTTAGAGGAGGGGTGGGACAGACGGAAATTGGAGCAGAGGTGGTGGAGTGGTCGGAAGAAGTTGGCTTGTGGTTAGGAGGGCACGCGGAAGAAGTTGGGAGTGCATGGTTAGGTGGGTGCGCTGGATATACGGAACTCAAAACAGTATTGGTTGGGTTGAAGGTTGGAATGGACGTATTCGCGAGCTTTGGTGTAACTGGAACAGGGGGGTTAAGGGTGTGAGAATATATAAAGTTGTGATACTTGATTGGAGTAATCAGATTAACATTTGGAAATACTCCCATTTTGAGCTGCCAATTGGAGTTAGGATCACTAGCTTTAGGGTCAATGGTGAGATGTGCGGAAGAGTGAGGAGTGATTATGTTGTTACTAGTTCTAAGATTCTTATGGTTAAGGTGAATACTAAATTTAGGTATGGGAGAAGGTCGTTTGGGGTAGTTAGTGGGGTTAGGTTTTTAGTATTTAATTTAGGGTTAGGTGCAGAGGACTTAGGGTTAAACTTAACGTACTTCCTAGTCCACTTAGAAATTTTGATGTTTCCGTGATTGAAGATTTTGCTGGAGGGGCTACTGATGAGCCAGACATATTTGTTTGGGATGGAGATCTTGAAGTTGCTGGATTTCCCTACGTCTGACGAGAGTAACTTCAGGCAGCTAACGGGGGTGAATACAAAATTCCGGGAAAAAAAACTGTGGGCCCAGGAATCGTTGGCGTTATGAGGTGCACCCTTTAGAAGGAATGGAGTATGGTCGCTTGATGAAGATGAATGTTTGCTGCCTAGCCTTTTTAGTCTCTGCTCCCATTCCGATACTGTCCAGGTGGTGCCAAGTTTGTTGATCGTAAATGTGGTGGAAGTGGGTTGGGATGGCACTGGCGGAGAGACATTGATGCCAAAATCAACAACCTTCTCTATAACGGGCTTGACCAAACCAGCAGGAGCATCAACATCTGAGGCAGGCTGCACCAAGGAGGAATGCGGAGGAATCACTTCTTTCTAACTGTAATTCCGATGACGTAACTCCTGTTCGTCTGCTTAACATCTGCATCTCTGTAAAGTAGTCGCGGATTGATTCATTCTGTCTCATATTCTGAGAACGAAACTCTTCCTCTAGTCTGAGCTTCCTCTAGACGGCAGATTGACACTTACACCACAGACAATCTGTTAACGGATGACAAACAGGCTAACACCACAGATGGTCGATAAGGACAGGTAGATTGACAAGTTAACACCACAGTCAATCTCTGAGAGAGAACAGGTAAAACTAACTACAGCTAACTAGTGGTTCTATGGGAGTTTTGTAGTCCATATTAGGCCACTAGTGCTTATCGGATATGAGTTTGTAACTTCAGCTGTAAGCGCACTTAGATCTGAACTGGATCCCTTTCGAGATACTACTGCTCGAACAACTTGATGCAACGGAGAGGCACACACCCAACGGATTATGGTTTGTTATGCAGAGAACGAAAATGTGTGTAATTCACAAACCCACGCTGCCAGTAGAACATTTAATTTTATGTGGTTATCGCGCATAAGTTTTCTATGACTTGGTCATCGGATGACGTCATGCAAATTTGCATGCCCGTTCTCTGTAGCATATGTATTCGATGGTTTTGTACTGATTTAACGAACGATTTGCAACGGAGATGCACACAGATGATTATGGGTTGATGTGCCAAGAACTTAATATGACACGTCATGACCATTTGTATACCCCAGAACTCGAGCGCTGATAGATGTGAACCACGTAAAGTTTTTAGAAACGACGAAGCCACAGATTCCATGGATCGACGTATGTTTGTGTGCGAAACAAAATGCTTCGTTACAAACTATCCAAAGATATCCCACGGAAATATGAAAATTCTCAGGATCTTATTAAATCGGGAATGTATTCTTATGAGGACGCTAATGACGTCAAAAAATCTGTATTCCGCCGAAATACAAACCATTGGGAACTTTATTACAAAAACTTTCATAGGAGAAGGCATATACCAGCAAAAAATCGATGTATTACAGCTCTTTTCTTCTGATAATCTAAATCAAGTTTCAAACTACTTTCAGTAGTCGAAGAGCGAAGGCAACCCTATGATGCGTTTAGCATGGCTATGGCTGAAAGGGAATTAGTGCAAAGGGAATGAGGAAAATCTTGTCTTTTGCATTTCTATGAACTAGACAACAGCCCAGAGGCGGAGTGATTTTTTTTTGTTTTTTTTATGAAAAACTCCTGTGCAGGCAAAGGATTTAACCTGCATCCATGACGTAACTTGAGCGGCACAATGACAACACGGTGATCGCGCCGCTCAACTAACTGATACAACTCCATCTCCGTCTCCAGCATCATAGGTGTTTAGATTATTCGTGCCATAAAGTTTATTGTGCATGTAATAATCAAGATAAAGTTTATTAAAACCATACGAAGCGCTGCAAAAGAGGAGGTACCGAATGTACGGCAAGGTTTAGTAATAAATGCAACCGAAGATCATCACTTAGGTTATAGATCCTCATCAACTTCAACATCAAATAATCAAAATCTTGAAATACTTTGCAAACACACAAGAGTATATCTCTTTAATTTCTTCTATTCTTCTAATTTCTAAATTTCTTACTATTTTTTTAATTTCTTCTCATCAGGTGTTAATCCTGCAAAAGGGGAATATGCCTTTGCACAGGACACAACGGATTTCAGGGTGGTGGTGACAACATACTCAATTTTACAAATTGATAAAATGCGGTCTTGCAGAGGGGCCGATAGGCAACGATCAATGTTTAGCAAGAAGTATATGCAAGAAAATTTCTATCTCACGGGCACTGGTTCAAACAATTTTTGACTTGTCATCGATTATCCCAGTGAATGACCAGAGTGTTTTGTTCTGGAATTTAACAAATCAACATTGTCCGTAATGACAATCCTACCAATAGTTACGATAATAGTTTTGCGCTTAGAATATTACGAAGTTCAATGTTCAAGTTCAATATTGCCACAACCAGAATTATTTTAATCCAAAAGTTAAAAACATTTAATGTTTGATGATTCTTTCTTCGTTTTATTATTTTATATCTTAAGTTACGTAATAGATATTTTTTTAATTTAAAAGAATCCTTATAAAATATATGGTAAACATATCTTATCATTTCTGTCAAAAACCAAAACAAATTAGATTTCACCTTACAATCTTGTTGGTGATATACTTATGCTATTCTTTTCACTTAATTTACTGACTATTCGGAATTTAAAATACTTTGCAATAAAAATTTCGTTGATCGCTATATCCTTAAAATGTCGTTTTTGTGGAATTGAAAGGTCTCCTAAGTCTTACAGATACTCATAGAAAAGTATCCAGTAAGAGATATTAAGAACTGAAAACAAAAACGGAAAAAATACACGAGAAAACCTGTCTATGTTTATAGCTCTTTTTAAACGCTCTTGTGCTGGAGTTAATTTTGGTGGTTCTGGAGGTTTGGGAGGCGGTGGTGGTGGTGCTATGGTTGGAGTCAGTAAAATTCTGCTTTCCTGCCGTGGTATCCAAGGCCCATCTGAATTTGTTTCGGGTTTTGCAGTACTGCGGCGACTACTCTAAAAATACAAAAATGTCGGTAAGAGACTTAACGTAATTTGAAATAAAGGTGCTGTCTAACCGCTCTTTTGGCAGGAGTTCCTTCATCGAGACTCCTCTCATTCTTTTCTTCCTTCTCTTTAGGTTTTTCAGATGGTGGTGGCGGAGGAGGAGCAGCTGGTTTCGGTACTTGAGTATCTCCAAGGACAATATTAACTAAGCAATATTCCATTAGCGCCATAAAAACAAAAACTGTACACACGGACATAAATGCATCTACAGCCTTCAGATATGATACAGGCGGTAGGGCTGCTTGAGATTTTGCATGTTGAGTTGAGAGTGTCAGTAATGAGGTAACTCCTAAAGTGACTCGGGCAGGAGCAGCCTCTGGTTTAATCCAAAATGATACCCAAGACATGATGACGATCATGCAAGTCGGAATGTATGTGTGAAAGATATAGTATCCTAGGCGACGTTTAAGGATGAATATAACTTCTAAACATGTAAAATTTCCTGTAGAGTAGACTTGTGTACAGTCTGCCGTTTTATTTTCGATCAGAGCCAGTTGAGGTAATTCAATGTTTTCATCAACAACTAGTGGAACTTCTGGATCCCACTGAAAAATCATGTCATCTGTTGTATGAGATACTGTAAAATAGATAAATGAAAACAAAATAATAATAGTATCAATATGAGAACTAACAGCTTTCCATTTGAAGTTTGCACTCCTGTGTATCATGAGGATAAATTGCAAAATTCATAGCGCACGATAGTCTTAACGTTAATTTGACCATATAAAGAATAGTCTTGTCCTTATACAACCACATGTAGTGATTTGGAATAGTCATCGTTTGAAATGTGACCGATTTAGCGTTTTTAAAGAATGAATCCGGCCTCCACATGTTCTTCAACCAGTCAACTTCTAGTAACCGGTACTCCGTAGTCATATTTTCTGGCAATCGCAAGCGATGATCCTTCCATGTTTGCGCAAAAAATATATCAGCTGCATAGGTCATGGAAGTTTCGTCAATCGAATCCAATCCCATCACAGTGACATGAAAGTACACTGTAGTGGCTTGGCCATCTTTTTTGGGCGGACGCATTTTGTCATAACGTTTGGAATCTTCAGGGAGGATATCTGTAAAAGCTAAGCTGTGCCTGGAATAACGTTATTTAAATAATGTCTTTTTTAAATGGGTGAATATACTTACTGATATTCTCCAGATATTACCAAAAATTGTAGACATATTGATAAAAATCCTAAAAGGAACAATTGACCAGTCATGCCGTGCCTAGAACAATTAAGGAATATATGTGAAAAAGAAAAATTTAAGTGTATAACAGCTTGAAGTAAAATAAATGTATACTACGTTAAATCAACTAAACCTTAATAAATGGAGTAATCACTTAAAGTGTTTCCTTTGAATTTTAATCTTTAAGTTTAAGTGAAGGCCTTCTGTGGAAGTTGAAACAAACAGTTACTTCCTCAACATTCATTTCAAACAAAAGCGCACTTGAGTCGACTAAAAATGAATTGTGGGAACAATTCTTTTAAATTTGTTGATGCGAAAATAATTGTACTCCGAGATTTTTTAGATTCTTTGAAATGGTAAAACAACCCATGTTGGTTGGGTTCGGGCTATTAATCGATGAACACCCACCCGCAGTTCAATTTTGTTGCAAGTCTATTCATAGAAAGTCTTTCGTTTGATTTTTGCACAAGAATCACAAATCATAATTTAATTGTTCAGTCTGCCGTCTGAAATATGAAGTGAATATAAATGCCACAGTTTAATAGCTAACTAGCTAATGTCAAGGTTTTCTTTTTTTAAACGTGTAAGTTTACATATAAGTAAATTTGTTACTTTCTTAAGTTTTCTTTGAGTTTTTTTTTAGCATCAAATCAGTATTTAAATATATATTATGCACAAAGAGAATTCAACAAGACTGATTATTCTTTCTGAGAGAAAGGCACATACATATAATAATATAATAAAAATAATGTGCTGAGTTCTTTATTCTAAGAATTGAATTCTAAGATAATCGAAACACTTATTTCTTTGATGCTGTAAAAAAAATCAATTATTAGTTTATATCACACTGAATATAAACAGATTTTGCTCTTGCACGGGTCACTTGCAGTGTTGAAGCCTGAGACCATTATTTAGGAAATCCGTCGCCGTTTAAATGTAAATCGGATGCAGTCGTTTGCAAATGTGTGTTTTCATTCTATCGTAATGCAAGTGCGAAGTTCGAATTTCCTGCCGGTTTCTCAATTTGAAATATAACACAAATTTTAGTGACTCTGCTCTCGTATCTTAGCTTGAATAAATACAGGATATTGTTTTGATCAACTGGTAGCCTAGGTGTTTGATAGTAAATTGCTTCTTTTGGATTAATTCGTCTGTGACTTGTGTCGATGATAACATCAATTATTATTGTACCTTCTTTTTGCTAGGCCCGGGCATTCGCCGAGTAAGTGCTGAATGCTTTCCACCTCTTCCTCGTCCATACAACTCCGGCAGAAGTCTCTTCTGACGTAAGAAGCGCCCTTGATAGGAATTCTTCTTGATTTCTTTAAGGCTTTTGATTGTGTTGATCATTGTATTCTCATCCGCAAACTTTCTTCTTATTTTATGTTTGATACACTGGCAGTTCAAATGATTATTAGTTTCCTCTCGGGCCGTTCTCAACAGGTTAAGGTTGACAACACATTCTCCTCGCGGCTATATCTGGGGCAAGGCGTGCCTCAAGGATCAATTTTGGGTCCGTTACTGTTCAGTTTATTTATTAATGATCTGCCGTCGGTGATCCGCGACTCAACAATTCATCTTTATGCGGACGACGTACAATTATATTTAAGCCGGCCGATAGGTCTCATTAAGGACTGTACAGCTCGCATTAATTCTGACCTTGAAAGTATATGCACATGGTCCGATTATAACCATTTGCAGCTAAACCCTAGAAAATCGCAGTTTATCATTTTCTCCAACAGCGTAATTGATCAGTCTAATATTCCGTCGGTGGTTTTAAACGGGTATACGCTACCAGTTCTAGATAAAGTTACGAATCTTGGGACTACTATGAATCAGCAAATGAAATGCTGCGACAATACAAAGGGGAAGCTTGGCGTGATTTATGGTGGCCTTCGTAGGCTGTGGCTCTCGGCGCGTATCTTACCCGTCAGTACGCGTCTAAGATTAGTCAAGGCGTTAATAATGCCCCATTTTACCTTCGGTAGTATGATCTACCCGAAGCGAGATAGCACATGTGCGCGTAAAATGGAAGTTGCTTTCAACGACTGCATACGTTTTGTTTTCGGACTACGGAGGTACGACCATGTTTCACCGTTCCGGTTAAGAATGCTTGGGTGTACATTGTCATCTTATCTAAAGCAAAGGGCTCTTGCTTTCTTGTACAATCTTCTTCAATCTAATAAACCGGAATACCTCAGAGTTTTATTTAACTTCACAACATCTCAGCGTAACAGAAATCTTTTAATGCCACGCTTCTACAAATCGGCCATGGAAGATTCCTATCCTGTCCAAATTATTCGCCTTTGGAACACTCTTCCTCTTAATATCCAAACATCGGGCACCATCAGTAACTTCAAGGCACTCGTTAAAGATCACTTATTATAATTTTTATCATTTGTTCTTTGTCTGGAATCATCAGTAGGTAACTGTTCAGTATTAAATTAATTTTTCTTAATTATTCAATCTAATTTTAATATTATTTTATTTGCATACTCTTGTTAACTAAATTCAATACCGTCTATAACCTGTTTTGAGTTAGTACGTAGAAAAGATTGTCAATCTTGTGTACTGTAACCAGCAATAAAGATTATTATTATTATTATTAAGTCATTTGTGGGAACGCGCAGACGTTCTGCGTGTCTACCGAAAAGACAGTGGCCAGTAATAACTGCCACAATGTTTCGGAGGTTTATCCGGCTTCCGTTAAGCAGAAACGCGGTTTTTCTCAAATCCCATTCAGGCCACAGCTGCCTTGACAGGCTGCATGTGGTTAATTAACTCCATCTTCGCTTAGCGAGCTAATTAGCCTTAAGGTCAATTTCTCCTTTGCCAGCTCATCAGCTTCCTCATTCCCTTGAACACCACTGTTATCAGGGACATAGTAGAGAGTTACCTTGTGTCTCGCCCCTAACGTCCGGAGACCAGCCAGACACCTGACTAAATTGGAGTCCAGCGCCTTCATAGCTGCTTGGCTGTCGATGAACAAACATACCTCGCTACCCATTGGTAGGTTTGGGTGCCCGTCTATTAGTGCTACCGAAAAAGCGGTAGCCAAGATGGCCAAGATCTCCGCTTGGAATACACTGCAATGGTCCGGTAGTCGGTACCTACAACATCAATTATTAAAGATTCAGTATGTTGCATGTTTGTAGTAACTAGGGTGATCTGTAACGCTAATGACAAAATATTGCTATGCCTTATGAATAGAAATGAGAATCAGAATGTCATCTTCTGTTTTCTTCCTAGAAGATTTTCTCTATCTGCACATAATGCTAGGTAAGTGAAAACGCAACAATAATGTGAACATAAATTTATAAAAGTTAAATTAATAATTAAATTGGATTTCTTGCTTTCTTATAAATTATAATAAAAATAAAATTTTTATTTACTCCATTTATTTATTCACTTAAAATTTTATTACGACATGTAGTCGGAGCAAGGAAACTAACAAAATAACTATGTAACTACAGTGCTGACTCAATAATCCGAAAGCTCGATTATCCAAAATACGCCATAATCCGAATGGAAGAAGCATTGCTTTGCTGTCTCTGTAGTCCGAAAGTCATTGTTTGTCTTCTCAAACAAACTTCTATTGCAAATAATTCATCAGGAATTCGAACGTTACTTTGCTCTAGGTGCAAGCTTTAAGTGTGTGCGTTATACCTGGAAACACGATAGAAGCAGTTAGTGTCGTACCGGTGCTGGAATAGGTTCAAGTTATATGTATGGGCGCATATTTTTTTCTGGAGTTGGTAAATTGGCGATTATGAAATGGGTTGTGTAGGAGAAAAACATTAAGACATTAAGTTTGAAAGAAAAGTCAGAAGTTTTAAGATTTGAGAATGGCAAAATTTTAAAGAAATCTGCGGAAAAATCCGGCGTGGGTGTTTCAACTGTTTTTGATATAAGACGGAAAAAACAAAAAATCTTGAATTTTATTTCTAATATGGATATCGGCACTCAGTTTGAAAAATGTGGTTACGAAAAAAACGCGTTTAAATTTTTCGGTACTGCTACGGTTCATTTGAAAAGTGAGCAAAAGGCCTCCACACTTCTTCTTGTATCTTTGCAATGACTTCGAATATCAATAAACCATTTTAAAAGGTCATTCTAGACACTATAAGGAATAGATTTATGCAAAAAAAATCAATTTTTTTTAAAACCTTCAGGGTGGGGTTCCCCTTTAAGACATCGTCTACAAAGTACGGCTAACACTAATGCAGTTAATTCAAATGTTTTTGAATTATTTTCCTTATTTCAAAGAGTTTCTCAGCAATCTGTAACAGATGAGGAGGTTAAAGAATGGATTGAGGAAGACTGCAACTCTATCTGTTCTTCAGATGATGAAGAACCCGAAGTTCAGAGGGACACTAATCAACAACCCAAGATGAAACACGAGGACGCAATAGCACACTTTAATGGTTGCTTAAAGTTGTCCGAAGAAAATGACGTATCACTTCTCGAACAACTCTTACTCCGGCGCTTACGAGAGAAAGCTATTCTGGCATCACTAGAGAGAATTACACAAACTAGCATTGATAACTATTTCAAAAGAAAATAAATCTTTCCTTTTACTGTATATGCACGACTATTTATGTAAATTTATGAATTCTTTGTATTCGAATTTGGTTATTTTTCATTTATATTTCTTCTATTGTTGCTGGTATGTATATTTTTGTTTAAAATGAATGAATAAATTCTAAATATTTATGTTCTAAATATATTTCTATCTTTATAACGCAAACGAAAAGTGTCCCATTAATCCCAAAATTTCAGTAATCCGAAATAGGTCAAAATTGTTTCATTACGGATTATCGAGTCAGCACTGTACATACAATGAGAGGTTAAGAGGTTGGGTATAGGTGGTGATGATGTACGTTTCGTTTGAAACGGGGGGGGGGGGGGGGGGTAGTCCCCTACGTAGTGTAATGCGTGGACTGATTTAGAAGATTCTGAATAAATCATGATATGATTGATTTGAATCATGACATTATTAAGGTTTGTTTGTTAGAAATCCATGTTCACAGGCAACCACAAGATGGCTGCATGCGGACATGGATTGGATTGAGGGTTGTGAGAATCGCGACTAAGTCTGGACTTGCAACCCAAAAGGATAGGGAAGGATTAGGGAATACCAGTGTGAGCGTCATAGCAGCCGTGTAGGCTTGGTCAGTGACCGAAGAGGTGAGGGGCCCACCTAGCTAGCCGTGCTTAGCTCGCCGGATCGGTGTGGGATCTTGCCTCACACTCCTCGGTACACTCGGTACCGAATAGTTAGGCGGGCACTCTTAAAGTTCTTAGGACCAAATCACGAAGGCATGAAAAAAAAGGAAGTACAATTATTAAAGGATTATAAAAAAAGGATGAAAGAATCGACAAAATCATGTCCCTGACGAAAAAGCATCCTCAGCCTCAAGAAGGTTCTAGGCTTGTAAGGCTATCCCACCCTATCCTGCGACTATGTCGAGCCTATCATATATGGCATAGTCCCTATTAACTCGGACAGTTGTGCGGAACTAGTGGTTATGGAGAGAGAGAGAGGGTCGGAAGGAATCAGGCTACTTTCTATCACTCCATTATTCACTGCTAGTGGTAGTCAAATACATGGTAAACAAAAGAAGGACGTACATGAAAATATGGGTAATAAGGGTAATCCGTGAACTACAAATAGAATTACGCTAATCATATATATAATGAAAAGGAAATTGAACGTGGTAGACCTTAATTACTTGAAGGCGGGTATATTATGCTCCCGAATATAATATACTACCCAATCACAAAAGTATTGGGACACTTGCATTTTTTTCACATTTTCAACATTGTGGGTATATAAAAAATTGTATAATATTTATAAAAGAAAATTTCGTTATAGCAATAATTATTTTATTTGTTTTGTTGAAAATTCTTTTCACAGTTACAAAAAATTCAAATAAATAACAACAAAATAACGAAAAGAATACATGTTCATTGGAAAAATAGGAAAAAATAAATTAAATTTACTGTAGATTTTTTTATGTTCAGCATTTCGTTGCATTTCATTTTTGTTGTTGGGAATCCAATCCTTTTTGGATACCACGTGTTGTACGAAACGAAAACTAGCGAGAATTGAAAATTTACATGCGTGGCGACTAGACTTTTCTACCGAAAGTTAAAATGAATTGTTCAAATTGGTTGTATAACTAAAACTCAACAAATTGTTGTAAATTAATTGTTTTATTATTATACTCAAAAACAATAAGTTGTAATTTTATATAAAAACGAAAAGAACGAATGCAAGCAGTAGACACTGTCCGACGATGATACCAAAACTAAACTGCTGCAATCGATATTCCGTTCATCTCCAGAAAATGGTACCGCTATGGATGCTGTGATCTGCAACGTCACGATAATGCCGAGAAATTTGCTGTAGTTAACCTTGCAAACGTTTTACATTTTTTACCGATACTTTGTTTATTTACATTTTTTTGTTGAGAGCGATTGTTTACAGATTTTAAATTAAAATTGACAATAATCTTTGATCAAAGAACTTGTGCATACTGATGCTTAATTTGCAATTTATAAATTAGCTATAGAATATCCAACATACCGCCGGCCTTGAAGAGTTTACCTTCAACAGAACTTATTGGATAGGTAGAGGACAGATTTTATTGATAGCTCGTTTGAAGATTCCGTTTGTGGTCCGGATGGTGACAACTCGGATTCTCCCATCTTCGCCAGGGTAAACGTCGATAATGCGTGCTAATGGCCACTTAAGTGGGGGATTGTTTTCATCCTTCACTAAAACAAGTTGATCCTTCTGAACATAGTAGGTGATGTCCACTTCTTGCGTTCTTGGAGGATGTTGAGGTAGTCTTTACTCCAACGATGCCAAAATTGTTGATGAATGAAACGAAGACGATGGTAGCGGGCAAGGTGATTGATGTTATAGTCCTTGTAGTCTGGTTCTACTATGGCAGTTAGTGGTGTACCTACCAGAAAATGTCCTGGAGTAAGGGCCTCATAATCATTGGGGTCGGATGAAATAGGTGTAAGAGGTCGAGAGTTCATCACGGCTTCCACTTGACAAATGATGGTATGAAGCTCATCGTGAGTGAGAGAAGCATTTCCAACAGTACGACGGATAAGGTTTTTGGCAACCTTCACTGCAGCCTCCCACAGCCCTCCGAAATGTGGTGAACGAGGTGGGATGAATTTCCATGTTATTCCTTCGCTGGCGCAACTATTAAACACACTGCTTTGATGCTGCTGGGAATTAAAGAGCTGACGTAATTCTTGAAGTTCTGAATTCGCTCCTGTGAAGTTAGTAGCATTGTCAGAATATATATATGGTTAAGCATTTACCTCTTCGTGCAATAAAGCGTTTCAAAGCTGCAAGAAAGGCTTGTGTAGAGAGATCATCAACCAATTCCAAGTGAACTGCCTTTGTGTTGAAGCATATGAAGATCGATAGATATGTCTTGGCTGGAGTTTTGCCTCTTATTCGATAATGCGCATGAAGTGGGCCGCAAAAGTCAACCCCAGTTGTTGTGAAAGGACGAAGTGGTATGACGCGATCTGCTGGGAGGTTTCCCATTAATTGTTCAATTGATTTTGGTTTGGTCCGAAAGCAAGGGATGCATTGATGAACTATTCTTTTCACAGCATTTCTTCCATTCATTATCCAGAATCGTTGTCGGATATTGTTCAGTAGGGATTGGCACCCGGCGTGTAAATGTGTACAATGATAATGACGAATTAAAGCTTGTGTAAAGGGATGACTGTTTTGAAGCAGGAATTGATGCTTGGAGTCGAAAGGTAGTTCAGAATTCGTTAAGCGTCCTCCAACCCTAATGAGGCCTTCCTTGTCTATGAATGGAGTGAGATTTCGCAGTTGGCTTTTTCGGGAAATTTCTTTGCCTGTTTCCAAATTGGTATAATCTTCAACAAAGGCACATTTTTGAATGATTTTTATGATTGCCTTTAACGCTCGATTTCGTTCCTCTGCTGTTAACAATCCCGTTTGACGATATTGTGGTAGAGCTCTGCAGTTATTACAAAAACGAACAACGTGTCCAAAGACTGATACTATACGACAAAAAGAGTTAGCAAACATGCAGTCCAGTGTTATATCCGTAGTTGTTGTAATTGCAAACGAGAATGTTTGGGTTTTAGCTTCAGGTAATTTCAATCCTAGAGATTTGATGTTCAAAGCTGGCCAAAGAGAACTTGGATGTGCCAGAAATTGAGGACCGTGAAACCAAAATTTAGAGCTTGCGAGTTCCGTTGGTGACATTCCACGAGAGAGTAGGTCAGCAGGGTTTTCTTCAGAGGGCACATGATTCCAGAAAACATGCTTGGTTAGGCCTTGTACTTTAGCTACTCGGTTCGCAACATATGTAGCCCACTGATAGGAAGGCGATGAAATCCACGAAAGTGCAATTGTGGAATAAGTCCAACAAAATATGTTTTGTATTTCGTATGTAAGTGATGAATTTACTCGGTGAATTAACTCAGCTAAGAGTAGGGTTGCACATAATTCCAGCCTAGGCAACGATGTTACCTTTAAAGGTGCTACTTTGGTCTTCGAACAAAGGAGTTTGGTTGTTACGTTATTGCGACTATCCTCGCATCTGATGTAGACGCAAGCCCCGTATGCCCTTGTGCTAGCATCAGAAAACCCATGGAGTTGGAACTTAGAATTGAAGCTGAAGGCATATCTTGGAACTCGAACTTTGTTTATGTGAAGAAGCTCCTTCTGGAATGAACTCCATTGGGTTTCCGTCTCTATCGGTAGTGACTCATCCCAATTTAACTGAAGTTTCCACAAGTGTTGCATAAATATTTTTGCTGATACAATAATTGGACTCAAAAACCCTAGAGGGTCGAAAAGTTGTGCTATTTGCGATAAGACTGTCCTCTTAGTAACTGAACGATTGCTCTGACTGGATATGTAATTAAAACGAAAATTGTCATCAGTAGGATCCCAAAACAGACCCAAGGCCTTGACTAAATCATTGTCATCAATACGAACATGAGATTCTTTGTGGTTTATCGGTAAATCTTCCAAAACTTGTGGGTAATTCGAACACCATTTACGAAGGGGAAAGTTTCCTTTAAGTAAAAGCGAGGTAACTTCTTTCTTTATGATTGACAAATCAGAAATTGAATCAGCACCTGTCATCATGTTGTCGACGTAAAAATCCTTGAGGACAACCTTGGAACCACGAGGAAAGTTCCTGCTTTCTTCTATGGCAAGCTCCCGAAGGCTCCGAATAGCCAGAAAAGGTGCAGAGGAGGTCCCATATATCACCGTTGATAGTCTATATACTCTTAATTTATCGTAGGAATTGGCGCGCCAAAATATTTGCTGATATTTGCGATCAAACGAATCGACTTCCACCTGTCGATACATCTTTTGAATGTCTGCTGTGAGTACGTAACGATGCTCGCGAAACCGAACTATAGTCGAAAAGAGGTCATCCTGTATGGTTGGACCGACCATCAAAATATCATTTAAGGACCGACCTGATGTTGTACGACAAGAACCGTCGAACACTACGCGAACCTTTGTGTTTGTGCTATCGGGTTTTATCACACAATGGTGAGGCAAGAAGTAATTGGGGAAAACATTCTCATCCTCTTGAAGTAGCTCCATGTGATTTAATGCTCGGTATTCGTCCATGAATTCGATATATTTTTGCTTTAATTCGGGATTTTTATTTAATTTAGACTCAAGGTTAAAGAAGCGTTTTCGTGCAAGTTCGAAGGAGGATCCCAAATTATGAGGAAATCTCGAAATGGTAACTTCACTATAAATTTGCCTGAACTTGATCGACGCGCGTTTTCCAGAAAGTGTTTCTCGCATGCGACTTCTTCAGGTGAATTAAGATCTCTCGTAGGCAGGTGATTTTTAATTTCCCAAAAGCGTAAAAGCAACTCTTCGAGAGATTGATTCCTTGATGATGATGTGTCCGTTGCGATATTCACGATAAGTTTTTCATCCGTTGTGTTTACAGCACCTCCACAGACAAGCCACCCTGAGACTGTCTTCTGCAGTACAGGTAGACGATCACCAATTTTGATTTGGCCAACAGCAAGCAAGTTGTAGAACAGACTGGCGCCTATTAACATATCAACTTGATGCGGGCGGTTAAAGAGCGGATCTGCAAGCTTAATATTGTTAGGTATGGACCAGTCAGTAATATCAATTATTCGATGCGGTTGTTTACATGTAATTTTTGGTAAAATTAGAACTTCAAGTTCGGTTATAAAGTTATTGTGCCTAGATTTTAATGTAATTTCTGTTTTATGTTTCACTACAGTATTTACCTCTCCGATCCCGCTTACAGTTTGATGTATTGCAGATCGTTTGACCTTAAGTTGTTGCGCTAGCTTCTCAGTGATGAAACTGAGCTGAGAGGCTGAGTCCAGAAGTGCTCTACAGGTGACGGAATGATTTGAGTCGATGTAAACTTCTACAAGAGCGGTTCCGAGAAATACATGGTTGCCTATCTTAAACGATTGTGTTGATAAACTTGGTGCCTTTGGAGATATCACGAAAGAACTAGCCGATGGAGTTTGCTCTGGCGGATTTCCGGGGATTTTATAGGTCGAGGAACTAGGTTTTGGGTTCAGCGAGCTGTTAGTATTATCCGTCTCACAGCTGGATGAAGTAGCGTCGATGTTGAAGGAACTCATGTGAAGTAAAGTGTGATGGCTTCTGAAGCATTGTTGACATTTCCTGGATTTGCAAACCTTAACTGAATGCCCTGGCTTTAGACAATTTATGCAAAGCTTTAAACGTTTTGCTTCATTGAATCGTTCGATAGGTTTCATTTGAATTAATTTATTACAGTGAAATGGCCCATGTTCTTCTTTCAAGCAAATTGGACAATTTTGACGGACGTTTGTTGATACGAATGAAATTGATTTGTAGTTACTCCCCTTTCGGGGTTGCGAGTGCGAAAAGGATGATTTCAAATGGGAGTTGGAAGTTGAAGGGTTTCGACATGCCGCTTCCACTTTCTCAAGAGTGCGACATCTGTTTTCCAGAAAATTTGAAAAATCATCCCAAGTAGGTAGTTTGTCGTTAACAAGACTTTCTTCCCACTTCGTTTTCGAAGCAGGATCAAGTTTACACGAAACTAAATGAATTAACAACCCATCGGCAAAGTTTTCCTTTGATCCGAGCAATAAAAGTGCGCGGATATGTGCGTTGACATTGTCATTAAGATGTCTTAAATGATCTACGGAGCCTTTATTTACATGTTGAATTTCGAAAATATCCATAACATGTTCTTGAAACAAAAAAGATTTGTTATCATACCTTGATTTTAGCAATAATAACGCCTTTTGGTAATTGGCCTCGGTGTTTTCCAGGGATTTGAGGATGTTCGCAGCTGTACCAGTCAAACATGATTTAAGATATTGAAATTTTTCTACGTCGTCGAGTTCTTCATTTTTGTCAACCAGAGAGCTAAACATGTTGCAAAAGTCAAGCCAGTCTGTAGGTTTTCCTGAAAATGGAGTTAATTTCAAGTGCGGCAGATGGTTTACCCTTTGGAGTGACACTGAAAATGAAGTTTGAGTAGAGGTTCCCTGTGAACGAGGCAATTTACTGTGCATTAAAGTAAGAATTTGTGACTTCAATACAAAATACGTATCTTCAAAGGTTTCTCTTTTATCTGTCTCGACTTCAGTTTCATCCAAGTTTTCTATTTCGGTCTGTGTTGTACTAAATGAAGACAGGTAGGATTCCAGGAGTCCGAGTTTAGTTTCTAATTCTGGAATTGTAGCGGTGTTCCCAAATTTCTCCAGATAATTCCTTAGTCTTGTCTGTTGACCTTGGATGATCCCACGATGCACCTTAAGAGCCTTAAGTTTCTCAGCCATTCTGGTTATCAAAATTCAATAATAACTCGAAAGAATAGTTATTTCAGTGTTTTAATTTTAATTAAATTTAGTTGCACAAGTCCACTAATTTTGTTTAATATTTCCGATAGCACAAGCCACAATATGAGAATTCACACGTGCACAAAGGTTTCCGAAAAAATCCGAGAAATCGTTAAAGTTTTCCACGAAAATGTGTTTGGCAATTATTGTAATTCCACTATAATAGTATTTTAGGTTGAAATTTTGAGGATATCCGGCTCGAAGGACCTTTGTTGGGAATCCAATCCTTTTTGGATACCACGTGTTGTACGAAACGAAAACTAGCGAGAATCGAAAATTTACATGCGTGGCGACTAGACTTTTCTACCGAAAATTAAAATGAATTGTTCAAATTGGTTGTATAACTAAAACTCAACAAATTGTTGTAAATTAATAGTTTTATTATTATACTCAAAAACAATAAGTTGCAATTTTATATAAAAACGAAAAGAACGAATGCAAGCAGTAGACACTGTCCGACGATGATACCAAAACTAAACTGCTGCAATCGATATTCCGCTCATCTCCAGAAAATGGTACCGCTATGGATGCTGTGATCTGCAACGTCACGATAATGCCGAGAAATTTGCTGTAGTTAAGCTTGCAAACGTTTTACATTTTTTACCGATACTTTGTTTATTTACATTTTTTTGTTGAGAGCGATTGTTTACAGATTTTAAATTAAAATTGACAATAATCTTTGATCAAAGAACTTGTGCATACTGATACTTTATTTGCAATTTATAAATTAGCTATAGAATATCCAACATTTGTTTTACAACCTCTTGAATACGGGGTGGCATTGTTTTAACAAGTCTTTCACAATCCTCGGCGGTAAAAGAATTCCAAATTTCCTTTATTTTTTCACGAAGAACAGTTTTAGTCCTCCTGGATGGATCCGCCCCAAGTCTTTTCTTAATAACTCCCCATAAATTCTTTATTAGGGAAAGAGCTGGACTATTAGCGGACCACTCCATTGTTGGTACTCCATTGACCTGCAAACAGGCTTTACTGGATTTTGAAGTATGGCTTGGCGCTCCATCCTGTCGAAACACGAACTCCCTTTAGGCGACTGAAGGAGAGATATTGATGGCAGCACATTTTGGTATTTTTCGGAGTTAATTGCACGCTCAATAAAATGGAGGGACCCAAATCAATATCCGGACATGCAGCCCCAAAACAGAGGTAGGAAATTTGACAGGGTGCTTCAAGCATTCTGTCTGAGATGCTTCGGACTTTTTCCGTATAACATGACTACGGTTGTCTTTCTGCAATTGTGCATTATTTTCGTTATTTTTTTGTTATTTATTTAAATTTTTTGTAACTGTGAAAAGAATTTCGAACAAAACAAATAAAATAAATATTACCACTTTTTTATGTACCCACAAAGCTAAAAATGTAAGAAAAATGCAAGTGTCCCAATACTTTTGCGGTTGGGTAGTACAGTGAAATCAAGCAGAACGACTTCCCCCGAGATCTACTATTGAAATTGAATGATGAGTTGAATATAGATCAAAGTCCCGGATTTCCAATTTATTGAAAATTAGACTGATCAAAGTCGTTAGACGAATAATTTAAATTTTAAAACAAAATTTGCCCACCTAAATCATTTCATGTAATGCTCAATGTAGCTGAAGTGAAATTCAAACTTTCCAAGTAGCTAATTGTGGATCCCTTATTAATATAGGTACTACCAAAACTTACGCCTATACTCTATAGCAAATGCTTAAATTTAGATTGGTGTTTGTAGACGCTTATCAAATACGGAATTTTATATTTGGTAATTCAATATAGAAGTTATTTCACTCCTTTTTATCCAAATCCTATGCGACTATGAACTACGAAAGGTATTTCCAACACACAAAAAAAATTATGTAATAGTTTGAGCCTAAAGAGAATTCCAATTAAGCCGGCCTATTGTCGCTAAGTGCTTTGGCAATGATATCTGAGAAAAAGAAACTGTTACGTAAACAACTTTGCAAGGGATAACGTTCTAAAGACAAATTCAATGCTGTGATGCTGAGGATATACTGTAGATTTAATTTCAGGCTGTGAATTATTTATTGCCGGTAGCTTATAACTAACTTGCAATTCGTTTTGGTACCTCTAATTCAAAAAGGATGGAATTATTCAATAAACCAGTAAAGAATTCAAAGATGATAGGTTCACTGTTCAACGAAAATATACAGAAGGTGTAAAGTTTGTATATATATATATATATATATATATATATATATATATATATATATATATATATATATATATATATATATATATATATATATATATATATATATATATATATATATATATATATATATTAAAGAATATAGTTTGAGAATATAATAATGCTTATATCTATTTATAAAGATTTCACCATAATTCCTTTATACTAAAAGCAGATCGCTAAGCCTTTAGTTAATGGGAAGCGACAATTTTCACCAACTTGAAAAAGCAATAACTTCAAAAGGAAATCCAGAGGTAAAAGTGCTTCAATTACTTCTATTCTTAAATTTCTGCATAGTATATTGTGAAATATGAATTGTTGAAATAAATTTATCTCTTAATTCTTAATGTTTTCTTATTGCCTTAAAAGTTATGGTAAAGTAATTCATGTTATGTTTAGAGTTATATGTAATTAAAACTAAAACGTAAACATTTCTCATTACACAATTTTTTGTAATTCTGAACGAACACAGGAAAGCTTCCTTTTATTAACTTCCCACATATAGGGAACTTATTGTAATTGGCCCGATTTTCAAAATTGTCAGTTTTAAAATTTTTTAAAATTTTTTCAAAGTCATCGTAGTGTTTTACGCATGTGTGTGTGTGTGTGTACGTGTCCGTTCGGACCCACTTTTTTCGATACTTTCGCGAACAAAAAATGATAACGACTTCGCTATGGTGCCATTCGAAGCGTATTATTGTCAGTACGAGCTGAAAAAAATGTAATCAATATCGGTTCAGCCGTTTTTTTGTTTAAACAAAAAAACTGAAAAAAAGTTGATTTTAGACTTTCTTGAAGAGGATTTCTTCGATATAATTTGTTCTGATGACGATCGGGACATCAAAAAGTCGGATAATAACAATTTATTATGAACAGAAATTGTTTATAATGATGAAAAATTGTTTATAACAATAAATAATTGTTTATAACTATAATAAATTTATAATCATCAAAAATGGTTTAACCTAGTTGAAAATTGATTATGAAAATTGGAAATTGAATTCAAAATAGAGGATTGTTCAAAGCAATTGAAAATTATTATAAACAATGAAAAACTCTTATAAACAATTTTTTTTACCACAAAAAATTTCTTTTATGAATAAACTTTGTTTATAACCATTCAAAATTACTAATAACAAATGAATTCCAAACAGAGTGCATTTATTTGGTTTTCATTAAAAAATAGTGCTATAACGGAATAATTTTTTAAAAATGTTTTTGCATCTAATTACAACGAAATTATCATGATAAATTAAATTCATTAATTTATTTATTTTTTTGTAAATTTAAAATATCAATTTTTTAAGTATTTTCAAATTACATAAAAGTGGGCGAAAGTTTTTTTTTGAACAAGATTCATCTGATCTAATTGGTTCTGATACAACTCGATACTTTAAAAAAAATCAGATATTTTTATCCAGAACTTTATAGTTTTTTGTAACATTAAAAAAATGGCAAAAAAACCATAAATAATTGATATTAATGATAAATAAAACGATAAATCGAATAATATGAATTTTATTGAGTTTTCACTTACTCGTTTGTACCAACCAACCAACCAAGTGACTGAACTTTCTAGGGTTAAGCTAAGTAGTATAAATAGGGCTGAGCAGTTATGAGCCCAGGTGGTTTTAGTCGTGATTTAGACTGCGAAGTGTTTAAATGTGATAATGCGAATAGTCAGTTGTGCTTTAACCAGCGAAGTGATAAGTGTTAATTAGTAAAGTGAAACGTTATATTGCGGAGAAAGCGTGTAAAGAAAATTGTGAAACGAATTAATCAGTGAAGTGAATAAAATTGTGAACATTTGTGATTGGAAATAAGTGTCTTAATTAATCCGTCGAGCCCGAAGAGCCCCATCTACGTTACAATATTGTTAATAATAATTAAATATTGTTAATAACAATTGATAATTGTTTTTAACTGGGAAGTTGTTCGTGTGGACCTCAAGGGTCGCACCAATGATGCGACACCCAGAATCTGGACCCACCCCACTAGTTTTATTTTCATGTTAATATCAAATATTTAATAATTATCTTAACGTAAAAGATATTAAGAGTTTTGAATACAGACGAGAATTTTTGTCTGTACTATATTTTGTTTGATTAGAGTCAATAAATCACAATTATGTAACTACAGTGCTGTAAGCATAAGTATTAAAGTCAGTAAATATATAATTCCTCTTGTTTTCTCTCGAACTGGAGTCTGTATATTTGCCAGGGCGTTTGACCGTTAAATGTTTGAGGATGAAGTCACAGTGACGTCTGTAGATAACGTAGTTAAATGATGTTTCTGTACACTCTCTAACTCTGTCCTAATTTCTTCTAAATTTTTCTTTATTGATTCCATTTTACATTCAGCTTGTTTTATTTTAAGTTGTCCAGTTAGTTCTACTTCTTCCAATCTCTTTTCAATATCTGATTTAATCTCTTCCATTTTATTATCCATATGGCTTTCGAGATTGACTTTGATAGAGTTTTCTATGGTCTCCAGTTTCTTCTCTAAAGTTGACTCCAGACCTTCCAACTGTTGTTGCATAGAAATTTCCATTTCAGCTTTCACTTCTTCAACAGAGACCTTAAGTTCCGCTACTATTGATGACTTCAACTCGGCCGGCGACAATTTCTGTTCTTCAATGATTCTCTTACAATTCTCTTGACAATATTTCTTCACAATATACCACTTCTCTTCGCACTCATTACTTCACGGGTTAAAATACAACTAACTCACTAGGCTGCTACTCAGCCCTATTTATACTATTTAGCATAATTCTAGAAAGTTCAGTAACTTAGTTCTAGCAATTTTCATTTTTCATTTTCACCACAGGTTCGAGTCGGCCTTGACTTCATACGGCATCTGACCTTTTCCTGGTTTCCGACATTTGGGGCATGCGCATTGCACAACTTGATTTCATTTTCATCACGTAGCCTTTGCCAGACTAGAGTGCATGTTACAATATTTTTACCGCAGGGTTAGTGGGACAGTGTAAGTGATCATTATTTGATACAGCTGTCTAGATCGGTATTAAATTTTGTGTGAGTTTCTTCTAGTTTTCGTTTTCTCGCGAAGGCATCCAGCAGCTGAAGAAAAGTTAACTCTTTGGTGCTGCTGTTGAGAACGAGCCAAAGGAACTTAACTTTTCTTCATTAGAAACGCCGATCGTGTAAAGACATTTTTATATCTCTTACGTTGCTCGAGTTAAGAAACAGCTTATGTTGTTTTTTATTTTGAAAATTTACTCGGGTCATGTGAATATTTCCTGCACATTTTGTACATATTTTGATATATTTTGGAATGATACAGAGAAGCATGGCATGCGCAAGGATGACACGCAAAATCGTGAAGCGTTCCACATTTTTAGAGGTTGGCAACCATACAACAGCTAAGTAAAAAGCATTTTATGTTAAATCCATTTAAATTTTATTTGGCAAAAAAGGAAATATAATAAGTGAAGTTTTATGGAAAGCGGAGAGATCGGAGAAACAAAAGCTTTAATCGCCTGTTATCTCTTTTATGTAGTACGTTGGATTCTGAAAAGGGCGTACACGGCTTTTTGCCAGCAACACTCATGCTGAAACGTTAATTACCTTCTAAGAAGAGGATCTCAAATTTCAGCTGGTGTGCTGGTACATAGCCACCATAAGCAGGAAGAAGTCGTAAAACGTAATCGTAAAAGGGGTCTTTCATCTGCAGAAGTGACACTATTATTAAAAAAACAACAAAATACCCCGCATTAGTCTCAAGCACAAGCCGAAACAATGACCGCGAGAAATTCTAGTACAAGTAACCTCACTTTGGAACAACTGGAACGGGCAATCCGTAGCACAATAAAGGCAGAAATGCCGACCCTAGCTATAAAAGATGATATAAAGTTTATCTTTGACGAAGTACAAGAGTGTGCAAGTCTCAGAGGCTCCGTAGCCTCGATTTCAAAACGCGGAAATGAGCTAACCGATCGAGCAATCAGTTCAAAAACTACTCAATGCAGATCTTCAAGTAAATTGCGGTACGAATGTCATTGATATTCGCTCTATCCAACTAGCCAGACAAAAGAAATCCATTTTGGTAGCAAAACTTAATTCGATAGCTTCAGTTCATACAGTTCACTGGTATCATAATAAACAAAGATCTTACATGCACTGCTAGACAAGGTCGTAGAAAACTGATCGGAATAAAGCATGCACTGCTGACATACAATAAAACAATTAGTATTAAAGTGAGGCGCGACAGAATGCTTATCAATGGCTATAGCTTTTCACGGAAGAATAACAAACTTATCTGCGTAGGCATCGATGGATTATCTTTGCTAAATAATTTGTGCAACGCTAACTTTTCAGAAGTTGAGCATATTAAAAGAAAAAATCGAGTAGACACTGTAATAAACAATGCATTGGATAAGAAAGTTTCCTTTCGCCTTATCCTGCTCGTCTGTTGAGATCTACATATAAGTGTTAATGAGAAATTAAAGACTACTATTTAGAATTTTGGCAATAAATATACATTTACTGAGTAATAAGGTTCTGTTTCCTACTTTTTTCGAATGTATCAAAACTTTTGAATTATTTTTATTGTATGAAACGTTTGAAGCATCGACGGAATGTCGGTTATCTTTCACTCTTCTGTCCCTATATCCACGGCCACTGTTCTGGTATATCCTCTACTGTCAAATTTCGGAAATCCTCCTTAGCAGAACAACACGCTTGTGGAATAGCTTACCATCTTCTGTTTTTCTTCCACCTTATAAGCCCGAAACTTTCAAAGGAGGCGTACATTTACTTAAAACCTATTAACCCATTTCCCTTATCTTTAATTTCTTTGGCATTATGATTTACAAAATTGAATTTTCTTAATTATTTTTATGTATAATGACACTTTATTTGGCACAATCGTTATAAAGTAAAAATCCTATAATAATCTAGCTACCCTAAAAAATGTTCAAAACAAAGACATAATACTTCACGATCCAAAACAACATAAGAAATGACACGGTACGTTACTCTAAAGATGTTTCGTAAAAACGACTTTAAAACTTGAAGGCACAAAAATAGTAAACAAGCAGTAAAAAAAATAAAAGAAATTTTAAAATGCCTCCAAACGAGTGCCTGCAAGAAAAGTTCCCAAAAAGTTTGAAAAACTTTCGAAACTAATCCTAGCGCCAAACCTAAACGACCGAACAAAAATAACCGAAATACGTGAAGAAACTTAAACTAAAACATTTATGTCTGAATGTAGATGCCGCACCGGGCGAAGTTCCTACTTCGGGAACCACTGCTTTGGCAAGTGTTAGGATAAAGCTTATCAAGCAATTCACCTGGTGAGATGTCCTTGGCCCCAGTAAAAATGACGTTCTTTTAATGACGAATATCGCGCAAAACAAGATTATTAATATCGCATAAAGTCGGGCATTAGAAGAATCTGTGGTACAGGGTTTCGTCATCACCACAAACCGTGCAGGCTCTTTGAATTCATCGATCGATATGTGATAGCTGGTTTGAATGTACGAGGCTGCGATGGAGCAATTTGAATGCCACATCAGAGTCTCTGCAATTGGACGGATAGCTATAGATTACTCTGCTACTTATGGTCCCTATTACTCCCAAATCTAACCCAAGATGTGCGTACCATACATTAACACCTAAGTGATCAGTAGGATTTACTCCTACGAAGAGCTCGCGCAGCTGACGTGAAGTGAGTGTACTGAATGTCATGTGTGGCGTTTATCACCTCAGTGCTAGGTTCTCTAGTAGAGAGACGACTGAAACGCTCTCATGCTGCATCCACCAATTCGCTTAATTGTGTGGTGTGGGAGTGTAACAGTGTGTTCCCAGAAGCACCAATGATATCTCCAAGAACTGTAAGTTGTTCTGTATCGGCCGTTATGCCTCAAGCATTACTGAATATCGAATCTACTAACTCAGGGTTCAACCTGATCGGAATTGCTGCGGATTCCCCGTACACATTTCATTCCATAACAAATGGAATGTTGGTCTTATCCTAAACCAGGTCGCAGTCGTGGAGATCAGATCCTAGGACCAGTCATGTGGATATGGTGAGACGGACCGAGAGCAGATGGTAGTGCTCCCCTGCGCCGCTACAAGCCAAAGAACTTTCCCACAGCTGCGAAATTAAGTTATCTCTCCGCAACTCGTTGGCAGAGCGTGCTTTCATCGACCCACGGCTTCCCTCCCACTCCTCGCAGAAGGCGTCAACGAACTTCGCCTGCAAAAGTTTCACAAAGCCATCTTCGATTTTAACAGGTGTACGATGGACGAGATAATCAAAGAATTGACAACGACTGCACGTTCTTTCAGAGAAACGTGGTGCAGTCTAGTCCGCCACGAATACACAGTTCCAGAGAGGTTTCTTCAGAGCCATGCGGCTGTTATATGTTTTAATAGAATTAATCCTTCTAACTCAGAAGGCGCACTTCATAGGCAGAAGCCTAGAATCAATTGACCTATTCACCAGAATATAACGTATATTGAGATGAATTAGGCTCCCACAACCTATGCAATAAAATATTAGTAAACAGCAAACAAAAAAAGAAAAAAAAAACAAAAATCCAAAACACGCCCACACAAACAATCAGTGATGCACAGATAACAGAGATCGTTTCAGCAAATCCTTAGTAAGAGTCAGGTCAAAAACAGGACACATATTCACGGCTCTACACATGCGATTTATAGGCTCATGCATACCATAGTTAGACCGAGAGTGAACAACATGCAGTAAAGGCAGCCTTCTTAAGCCATACGGGGTATGCCTACAAGAAACCATACCTGCGAGAGTGCAAGAGTCTATGTTCGAGTTCAAAAGCTGGTGAATAAAGTCTAGGTCAGCAACTGTACGTCGTTCTTCCAACGAGTGGATATTAAGCAATCGGAGGCGATCCACATAAGGAGGAAGCCTAAGTGGATCATTCCATGGAAGGTCTCTTAGTGCGAACCTAACAAAGTTCCGTTGCACCGACTCAATGCGTCTGGAATGAACAGCATAGCAGGGAGACCAAACCTGAGATGCATACTCGAGAATTGGCCTGACCAAAGAAAAGAATAAGTGAATTAAGATCTTCCGATCAGAAAACTCCCTTGACCACCGCTTTACATAGCCAAGAACTGAATTACTCCTAGAAAAAATGTAGTTAATGTGCAGAGTGAAATCGACGAGCTGATTTTGGTTCCTAGAGAATGACATAACTTCACATTTATCCAGGTTAAGCTGCAGACCATTAGATCCACACCAGTTCTTGAAGGTATTTAAATCATACTGAATGCAGGAAGAATCATAACTGTTTCTAACGCATGAGAAAATCTTCATATCGTCTGCATAGATTAAGACTTTAGAGTGCTTAATCAGAGGAACAATGTCGTCAATGGCAAGAATAAGCAACAACGGCCCAAGATGGCTACCCTGCGGTACGCCAGATGTAGCCCTAACGACTCTGGATAAAGTATTACGGAAAGATACTCGATATATCCTGTCTTTTAAGTAAGAAGAGATCCAATCGAGCAATAAAGGCGGAAACCCCAACTTTTCAAGCTTAAGCATAATCACAGAGTGAGGAAGTTTATCAAATACCTTGCTAAAGTCGGTGTAGACGCAGTCAGTCTGGAGACCTTGCTGAAAGGCAGAGAATATGTGGTATGTAAATTCAAGCAAGTTAGTTGTCGTCGATCTAACGGGCAGAAAGCCATGTTGAGTAGATGAGATTAACCCCTAACACTGCCCTACAAGCTGCGAGTATATAACAGATTCGAACAACTTGGGTATGCAGGAAAGCTTTGCGATTGGCCTATAATTTGTTATTATGTTTTTATGCCCCTTTTTATAAACAGGAATTATAAAGGAGCTCTTCCATAACGTAGGAAATCTACCGGCCTGAAGAGATTTGTTGAAGATGAGTTCCAGTGGAGTGAGTAAGGCGTCGGAACAGCGTCTCAAGAATGCAGGTGCATCAAACCCACATATACACCTAAATTGTTTGGCAAGTATTCGTCCATTGTATGCCGAGGGGAGAACCTGTTCGATTCCGCCACCTCCCACACCCTAGGTTAACCCTACCGCCCGCCATTCGCTCGTATTGTTCGAAAAGTCTACAAGAAGCTGAAAATGCATTTTCTTTCGTGACGAAAGTAAACAGGTCGCTAGCATACGCAAATATAAGTGGCCTTATATTAGTGTATGGTAAGTGAACTGAATATTTCCTCAACGATTGACGAACATCGATTCAATTCGTAGTTCTTTATTTAGTTTGCATCAACTTCAAAATATCGTAATAGATATAAAATTGAAAATTATTTTATTGTGAAGTCGGTTAAAATTATTTTTTAAATTATTTTTTATAGAGTATTTACTAACAACATCCTCGTAAATGTTTTGGAAAGGGTACTGGTCTCAGACACAAAAATTTATATCTTGGGCATCTTTCTTTAAATAATTCTTGGAATGTTTTTGCGAGATATTGTACTATTTGTATATTCCAAAATAGACAGAATTTGTTTCTTAAGTTATTAACAACATTTTGTTTCGCGCATTTGCTTACTAAGGTTGACAGTAAGCAAATGCGCGAAACAAAATGTTGTTAATAACTTAAGAAACAAATTCTAATATAGGGTTAGCAAGGAAGTGCAGTGAGCTCAGAAAACTTCGGCGGTAGTTTTAAGTAGTGGAATTACCACTTCTTGTGTGAATGGAAGTCACACAAATTTTGAATTTTTTTAGAGCGGACAGAAAGAAAAATATTCCCAATTAACTATTCAATAGTTCGTTTATATAATTACTAGTTCCAAAAAGATTAAAATGTCCGTGCTTTCAACTATTTATCACGGATATTTTAATCTTTTTGGAACTAGTAATTATATAAACGAAAAAAAATTATTATCTTTTGAATCGTGTATGCCAGTTTAAAATATAGCCAATACGCGTCTTTGAACTTCTGTGGTACTTAAAATGAAAATTTTGCAGATGTAAGCAAATTGGAAATTGTAATAAAATCTTTATACAAACGCTTTAGATGGGAATCACTGCAAGTAAAAGTTGACAATACAACTTTACCTTTTTCCCTGCCTTCACCTAGTCCACGAGCAAATTGGCTGATCTTACGTACACGTAATGGACTATCCTGTATATTCCATTATCAAAGTTGTCAACGTATAAATTCAAACATATTATTCAAACACTGTATCACATATCCACGAGCATACTATTCAAAAAATAATAATTGTAAAAGATGTGATTTGGATAGTCCGCTCTTTTGATTTTAAGATAATTCCTGAAAGTCCAATAGGTGCCCCCAATACTTTCTATAATCCTATGAAATTGACTTCGCACCAAAAAGCATCTTGTATGAAAACTGAAAATCGCATATTCCAAAATCAATTATTTCTGATTCATACAACAAGCCGCCGATGACAAAATCTGAACAGATAGGCATAGCGATCACAAACATATATTTCCGATTTTATTGGCTTGATTTAGTAATCGTAAGAATACGTAGGTTGCTGCTTTAGTTTTGTGATATGGAAAGCAAATCTGACATTGTCATCAAAAAGTTTAACATTTTTAATGGTAATCGTACTCAGAAATTCAGAACGTTTTATCATACGAGTGCTTCGACTTTTGGAAACGAAGCACCATCTCGAGCCACCGTGTTTTCCTGGTTTTCCGAATTCGATTGTGGTCACACTTCGCTACAAAACGAATCTCGTGAAGGTCGTCCCAAATCGGTTGTTGTGTCAAAAAAAAGTCGATGCTGTGCGTGAACTGATATTGCAAGACCGTCATGTGACATACCGTGAGATTGCGGCATGCTTGGGCATTAGTTCCACTCGCATACATTTAATATGGCATGGTCGATTGGTGCAAAGAAATGTTGAAAAAACTCAATCGCGGTGCTTCAACAGACGTCTATAAGATCGCGACAGGCGACAAATTATGGATCTATGCATATGAACCCGAAACTAAGAAATAATCGACTGTATGGGACTGGCAAGATGAGTCTAATCCAACAAAAGTTGTTCACGCATGAAGCACTTCGAAGCAAATGGTCGCCTGTTTTTCCGGAAGAATTGAACAAGTCGCCACCGTGCCCTTGCAGCAACGTAGAATGGTATAATTCTGAATGGTACACCAACATTTGCTTGCCAGAAGTGTTCGGAAAAATAAAGGAAACCAATCAAAGAAGACGAAGATTTGGTACGCAAAGGTTTCAAAGATTTTCGCAGATCAAAACGCCTGAAAAAGCGATTGATGCGTTCAAATCACATGTTTTGGAGGTACCTCACTCGGAGTGGATAAAGTGATTCGGAAATTGGTGATAGTATAAAATGCAAAAAATTGCCCAGTAAGCTTCCTGTTCAGTTTAAGTGCGTCTTAAATAGATCGGAATCGGAAGTAAATAAATCGATTCGAGCTAAATCGGTTGATCGTAAAACTGATTCAAAAATCGGCAGATCGAAGGCTCAAAGATCGATCTATCATCGGTCATTAATTTGAAATAATTATGGTATGTACATCATTATTTAATTTTTATCTTTTGATCTACTCAACGCAGATACATCAATCAATCACCAAAAATTAGTATCCCAATGACCTTTCCAAAGTTTTAAACAATGTTGATCTAACTCCTACGATTACAGGTACAGTCAATTCAAATTGAAAAAAATATTGCGCGATTACGTTAAATTCAAAATTTTTCCAAATTTTCTTCGAAATGCATGTAATTAATACACCGGTTTCTTATTTTTATTAAATTACCCATCTTATTATCTTTCTAAAATGGGGTAATATGTTCAGGTAGATTAAGGATGTAGAAATTTGTAGTAGAAAACCTTTTCGGAAATATTATAAATATATGCAATTTAAAAAAATCAAACACATACTAACCCTAAAATGCTCTTTATTGAATTCGAAACTTATTACAATTAATTTTAGTATGTTACAAAAGCTGTTCAAAATGTCCTCCGCCACTTTTGATGCATGCTAAAAATCTTTAAATTCCTTGTTTAAGGAGTATTTTCATCGATAAATTCCCAATAATTCTAAATAAATTCTCTTTTTTTAACTGGCCTAGGGTAAATTTCATCCTTCATTGTTCCCCATACGAACAAGTTCAAAGGAATAAGATGTGGAGATCTAACCGGTCAAGGAATCGGTGCACCTCGACCAAGCTAACGCTCAATCAATATTGCCCTTACAATGTATTCTAGAATGCGCTGGTGCTACATCGTGTTGGTAAAAATTATCCTAAGATTATTCAGAGGGATGTCCTCTAGTAGACCTGTGAGTATATTCTCCAAAAAGTCGGCATACATTTGGCTACTAAGCACTTGTGGCAAAATGAATGGTCATTATAAATGGGTGTCGATGATACCCGCCCAAACATTGGCTCAGAATTTGGGCTGGAAGAAGGTCCCTTGGTCCTACGTGGGTTAGTATCTGACCAGGTATGGAGATTGTGGAACATTGTGATACCATCTCTGGGGAACTGTGATTCATCCGTCCACAGAATTCGGCTCAGAAACGCCCCCTTTATAACGCATTCCAGTAGCCAATGCAAAATTCTAATCTTCTCTCGGAATCTTGGACTGCGGTATAATGATATGGACATAATCCTCCTCGATTAATAAACCTCCAAACTTCAACTGAAGACACTCCTAATAGTCTTGCGACTCGTCTCGGGTTTGTTTTAGGGTCTTGCCCGACAAGAGTGATTATTTGCTGCTCGACGACGGCAAAATCTTAAGATGTTTCAACTCGCAATTCCGCGCTCTTTGAGATAACATTTCCGGTTTCTCTCAATCTTTGGAAAGTCCAGGAAAATACCCCTCTTTGGGGTGCACGTCAATTAGGGAATCTTCTTTCATATTCCAATACAACCGATTTTTCGTTTCAGTGTACTACACAATAAATGTAAATTATACCCGCGCGATGCACAAAAGTAAGTTCTGCCAATTTTTAATGGCAGTGTTACACTTTATTAACCGAAATAACAAGAAATCTCTGATTAAACCAGAAATTTTAGTCGCAAACCAAATTTTCATCCAACACCCAAGCAGTTACAGAATTTTTAATTTTCTCGTTGTTAGATGCAGAACCTAGTCTGCATACCAAATTTCAACTTTCTAGGGCTTTTGGAAGTTTGGAAATTATCTTATGAGAATTTGTTATATAATACAAAACTAGACCCCCTTAATGGAGGATGAAAGTTACAGATTTCTTTCTTTTTTCGTTGATTGTGTGCTAATCCTAACTGGCATACCAAATTTCAGCTTTCTAAGACTTAAGGAAGTACCTTAGAGGTTTTGATGATCATGAGTGGCGAAATCGACGTACTTCAGGTATTCATAAAATCTAAAGTATACAAGTTAGATAAATGAAACTTAGTGTGTTTCATTGGTCTGGTAACTACTGATTGAAAGAATTTGGGCTCTCTGGTATTATTCCAACCGAAGCTATGCGGGTTCGAAAATACGACGAAATGTTTCGAGAAAAGGTAGGTAGTGTCTTGATATCGAAGTGACTATTTGCATTTATTGTGTACTTACGTGTAGTTCCGCGCATTTCCGTGTTCACGGAAATTACACGGCAATTTGAGAGTGGTTAATAGACACTTCCATTTTTAGTTAGTTTAGCTTAAAACACCCGTAGTTATCGATAGGTTTTTCAGCTATGATCACTTTTCTTAATTTCAATCAGGATTTAATAACAGAACGGCAGCATACTAGGGTTATGAACTTTGGCTAACACAAGCTAACGTCGGCAATAAAACAAAGTTACACAGATGTATTAATTACCTAAATTTTTGAAAAAATTTGGTAAAAGGCTAAATTTTAGTTTATTGTTAAACATTTGTTCACTTCCGCACCTACCTGCAATGGTAGGAATTAGATCAACATTGTTGAGAATTTTGGAAAGGTCAGATAGTAATTTTTGGCGAAAAGGTTAAAAAATGTTTTGCGATTACCTTAAATTCAGCATTCCAAAGTCTTTCCACAAAGAAACAGAATAGCAAAGTGAAGAAAGGATTAGAAAAATCAGCATCCTTAGAAATCTCTGACTACCTAATTATTTTATTGCACTTTAGGTAGGAAATCCTTTACATAAACAAAATTTTTAAAACACACTTGTACACAGGTAATTAATTTTAATTATTGCTGTAAAAAAGTTAGTGTAATTTTGTTTAATTATCGATATTAGCTGGTGTTAGCTAGAGTTCATACTCTAGTATCCTGTCATCAGTAAGAATATCGATCATAGTTGAAAAACAAATCAACAACTACAAAACCCTGAAATTATATTATTTTAAGGGATGAGTGGATATAATTAACATTTTGAAAAAAGGTTCCTTAATCGACGTGCACCCCAAAGAGAAGTATTTTCGTAAACTTTCCGAAGAGAGAAAGCAGTAAGTGTAGGTGTAACTTCAAACAGCACGGAATTGCGAGTTGAAACGTCGGAAGATTCTGCCGACTTCGAGCAGTTGAACATGTTTCACACAGAAAGTTATTTTTGCAATCTACCCTAATCGACCCTGAAACGAGCCCGAGATAAGCCGCAAGGCCATGGGGAATGTCTTAAGTTAACGTTTGGAGGGTTATTCATCCAGCAAGGTGACGTTTAGATCATCATATCCCATTCCAAGGGTTACTAAAATGTTGCATTTACCTGTTGTAATACGACATGGAAAAAAGGGGCTTCTGGACCAAATTCTGTGGACGGATGAATCGCAGTTCGCAGGAGATGGTATCCCAAACTTCCACAACCCCCATACCTAGTTGGTTACTAACCCACATAGGACAAGGAAACCTTTTTCGTGCCCGAATTCTGTGCCAATCTTGGACTGGTCTCGAGACAAATTTCAGAGGACCATTCATTTTGCCGCAAGTGCTTAATAGCCAACTTATGTGGATTTTTTGGAGAATACACTACCATATCTACTAGAGGATCCTTCTGTATAATTTTAGGGCAATTTTTTTCCAATATGATGTAGCTTTAGCGCATTCTGGTAACGCTGTAGAGGTAATGCTGAATGCAAAATTTCCCGACAGCTGGCTAGGACTAGGTAGACCGGTTTCTTGGTCTGCTAGATCTTCAGATCCTACACCCTTGGACTTTTTATTACTGAAAACAATAAAGGATGAAGTTTACTGAAGGCCAGTTAACAATAAAGACGAATTGGTTAGCAGAATTGGGATTAAAGCGACGAAAATACAGGAGAAGGTACAATACACCTTAAAGAGGGAATTACAAGGGGGTTATTGACATAAATCGAAACTGGCGAAGTACATTTCGAACAGCTTTTGTAACATACTAAGATTAATTGTAATAAGTTTCGAATTCTATAGCAAGAAGTTTAGGGTTAAGTTGAGTTTAATTTCTTTAAATCCAAGATTAAAAAGTTGATGGCAAAAAATAAATAAATAGGCGTATAATTTACATACATGAATTTCGGAGAAAATTTGGGAAAATACTGAAATTTAGGTAATCGCAAAACATTCTTTTTCACCTTTGAAGTGACTGTACCTGCCGTGGTTTGAGCTAGATCACCATTGTTGAAAGTTCTGGAAAGGTCATAAAGATAGTAGTTTTTTGACGTTTGTTTGATGTCACTGCGGTTAGCAGTTCAAAAATGAAAATAAAATACTGATGTACATACCGTGAAAATAGCAAATTTATGAATCAAACTGCAACTCTGAAATTTTTGTTTGGTAGGTTAGATCTCTCACCCTACTTATTTTGGCACACCCGGTCTGAAACGCCTTATATACCTTACTGCAAAGTCCAGGGCTCCGAAATAACGTTATTTATAACGTTAAAATTTCGTTATATTTAACTTTAACTTTATTTATATAACGAAATTATTTTGTTACAATGCATAACGTTATTTAGAAAACTATATAATTTTATTAATAACAGTAACGTTATAAAATAATGAAAGAATTTTTCGTTTCTTGATTAAATTATATTTATTTCAATTTGCTTTGATTAACTACAATGTCTAAACGCTTAAAAGTTTAAGGAAAAAACACTTGCTTTTTCTTAATTTAATTTAAGCAGCATAAGATTTCTTAGGACGTGTTTGGAAAATGGCAACTTTTGTTAATAATAGTGTGTCAGAACTAAGCAACAATAATACGAAAATGAAGCTAAGAGTGTTCTCTCTCGAATCGATGAAATATGACAAATTTAAAAAATCTCATTTTGCGCTATTAGTAAAACTGCCTGAAATCAACTTTTTATACAGTCGAGACCAAAATTTAGATGAATATTTTAATGTGTAACGTTTTTTAAAATAACAAAATAACGTTATAAATGTAACATAAATTATTTTGTTACTAAAGATAACGAAAAAATCATATGAAATGATATAAAGTTATAACGTTATGGAGCCCTGGCAAAGTCTTACGGCTTTCGAGATCTTCGTGTTTTCTGAAAAAGCCGATTTTTCCCAATATGATCATGTTTTACCTTTAATCTAATCGTTTTTCTCATTTCACACCAGTGAAACATTTTGTCTTGACTTTATTAAACACTAGAGTGTGTCTATTCTGTGAATTTACTCAACAAATAATGGAGACGGAGTTTGATCAATTCGTTGAGCCGTTTCCTCACTAACCTTACCTTAATTCCCGTCCGGCCAAAACCATGCTAACGCATCAAAGGGTTGACCCCTAGGATTTGGCCACATCGTATAAAAAAAAACTGACCAGTAAAGAATCACATTTAGTGTTAACAAATATTTTTTCTTTATTTTTGTTGTTTTTTGTTGTGGTTTTTTTAGGATGTAACCAAGGCCTAGAGGACAGCGAGCTAGACAACTCTTTCGTAAAATAACAAATTACATTTTCGATGAATATTAAAATATGGAATTGTCTCAGATGTTAAAATGCTTTTAAAAATATATATTGTTTATTACCATTCCGAACGGTACATCACATTACTCGTCCATTTCAAGAATTGCGATGCAAAAACTGATAATTTTTTGGAAAATGTAGGTTTCCAATTTAAATCTTTTAAATAAATAAAACAAAATTTACCATTCAAACATATCTTTATTCATGTTTAAGGTGTAAGCCATTGCTCTGCGCTAAATTTATGTTGTAGTGCGTAGTTATCATCTCCTCTTTCATTTCTTTAGACAGATTTCAGTTGTCGTTGCGATTAGATGCGTTTCCTGAGTGTGTACTATTTTAACTGAGTCTCGCGTAATAATACCGTAGAAAGTTGCGTCCTGGAATCGTCTCCGAAAGCTTTCAGAATTAGCTCGTTGGCTGGTTGAGGGTAGCGCCCTGAATTAAACCCAGGTTGGATATTACCGTATTGTAAATAATGATGATGATATTGACATATATATGTGATAAACGTCTGCGTGATCTTCATTAGTAAAACCAGCTATTTCACAAGCTACAAAAAAAAAACACAAACGGAACTGCAACTTACACGATACTGACTAAAGAAATGAAAAAGGAGATGATACTACGCAATAATGGTTAGTCAATATGCCTTCTTTTCTTTCCAGAGAAAACAAATCAAAAAATACAAAGGGTAGGTTCTAGTCGAGCGATTTCAAAAATTGGATTTTTCTTTTTTTTACATATTTTAAATCCATATCGTGTCTAGCATAGGCCTCTAAAACGATTTGACGAAGTACGGCAAAATGTAAAAGTTACAGCCGATTTAGTGCGAACGCGTACGGGCGAAAATCATGCCTACATTTGGGCCAGATGCAGATGTACGCGCGAGTTAAATTTGTTCTTTAGATCTCTTAGGAGAAAAAATAAAAACACCAGAACTAGTTAGAAAATTGCAAATTGCTTTATTCAATAAAGTAATTCGACATTTTAGCTTCGCGACGGTCTTAAGACTGACTAAACTAAGAATTTATTTTTATCGTGTTACCTTAAGCTTTTGAAATTTTTACTTCTCATGTCGTTATAATTTTGCTGACATATTTCCTTTTCAGGTAAGTTTCTCTGGGAATGTGGACGTTTTCATTATATCAAATCTTATATGAAATGAAATGTGATCTCTTGTCACGTTTCATTTCAGGTGAGTGGATAACTTGATCATTTTTAGGATTACAGCTAATTTTTGCTGATGTAACTCCTCCCCTGTTAAATTTAAGACTCTCCTGAGTCCTTATGATATTTTTAACTTTAAAACATTATCTCTTTTTTTTTCAAAATTATAACGATGGAGACAGCAATTACAAACAGGAAACGTATTATACCTCCATATACATACATAGTGTGTTTTCTTTTCATATTTTCAAATATTTTCTTACCTATTTCTATTGAACAATTGTTGAATTCAATTACATAGTTTCCGTTAATTACAGGTTTGTACAAAAAATGCAGACATAAAATAGAAGTTCAGGTTCGTACATTTATTTTATCCATGAATCCTGTGCTTCTTTTTATGTCTAGGCTATAATTCTTACTTTGGTCAAAATTTTTATTTTCTGGGTTACGGAGATCCGATAACGTAACTCCTTCCCCACTAGCCTTTTTATTCTCCTGAATCTTGTTAATAACTTTAACTTTAAATTTCTTTTGTTTGCAGTACCAATAGATTATGAATACTATGATAACAATCATTATTATAGACGTAAGAGACCCTAATCCGTAGTTAACGTACTTATGGTATTTTAGCTCTCTAATCTCTTTTATGTTATCTTCTTGATTGAATATGATTTCCTCAAATGTTACTTCATTGTTTACAAAAGTTAAATTTTCGTGTTTGGGAATTACAAATTTGTCTATGAACTTATTTACTTTACTACTGTATTTTTTATCGTCAATTTGAATGGTACAGTTATTGAAAGTTATAAAGTAATTTCCTTTAAGAGTTACATTTCTTTCATCACAGGTACTATTTAATTTTCTTTGTTTCATGTTGTTTAGGATTATAATATTGTTCTCTAATTCTATGAACTCTTCATCTTCTTTATTAATCATTTTACAATTATTCTTGACTATGCAGTTTTTGCTTAATTTTAATTCTTTAATTGATTTTCCTTCCTGAAATATATATATTTTGCTATTGACTTCAATTGTATATTCCATTTCTTGGTCGATTTGCTTACTTTTAGAATTTGTGATTGGTATAAACAGTTTTTTACTAAGCGTTAAAGTTTGGGCAGGAATTTTAATTGCAAAAATGATTGAATCGTTCAAGTACTTGGCTACTCCTAGTCTGATATTTGAGAGTTTTTTGAAGTCTATATTGTATGTGTTAATTTCGTCATCTGTTAGTATGTTCGGATGTAATATACTTAACCTAGCTGATGCAATGTTTTCCTGAATATGCTCTAATTCTTTTTTGTGGAAGAGAGATATCTGTTTGTTTAACTCATTTTCGTCTTGAATATCTAATGCGAAGAAACTACACTTTACGAATTTTAGTTCTTTATTTCCGGAAAACATGTTAATCAAAGCTTGTTGTAATTTATTGTATTCGTGGTCGTTGAGTTCAGAATAGATGCCTATTTTGCCTTTGGTTACGTACTTTCGTACTACATTGTTGACATTTTCATTTTCTAAATCTTGTCTTTCGATAAATATTCGTCTATTTTTAAATGATTCTTCGTATTCTTTTTCCTTATTTTCCTTCAGGATAATTTCCGTTTTGAAACGGTTTACAATTGTTTCTAGAATAGGAATATGATCATTTAAATTCTCTTCTTGTGAATGCACAGTTTGAACTTCAATTGAATCGTTTAATGCGTTTATCTCATGATCTTGAATGTTCACATTCTCGGCATTGTCTTGAAACATTTTATTAAAATCGACACTCAAATTCTCAGCGTCTAGTACGTTATGCGAAGACTTATAATTGAACTCAATTGCATTTATTTCATTCGTGTCCCTGTTTATTCTACTTAAAAAATCGGCAACCTTGTTATCCCTACCTTTTATGTAGTCAATTTTTATATTGTATTCTCCTAGTGATATTAACCATCTTTGCAACCGTGGGTTGATATCTTTACCTGAATACTTGGCTTGTAACCATTTAATAGGTTGGTGATCGGTTTGGAGATCAAATTCTTTACCAAACAAATAAGGCCTGAAATATTTTGTACCCCAAACGATAGCTAATAATTCCTTCTCTATCGTTGAGTAATTTTTTTCGTGGTCATTTAATGTTCTTGAGGCATAAGAGATCGGGTGCCCTTCTTGCACTAATACTGCCCCTAGGGCGTAATTACTTGCATCTGTTATGAGCTTAAATTTTTTGTTGAACTCTGGGTACCTTAAGATTGGGTGATCTGTTATGATTTCTTTTAACTTTTCAAAGGCCGTGATATAGTTCGGATCATTTGTGTTAGCTTTCATATTTTTCTTGAGATATTTTGTTAAGGGGTGAGCAACTTTGGCATAGTCTTTAATAAATTTTCTATAAAATCCTGTTATCCCTAGGAAAGATTTTATTTGTTTTTGAGTTGCAGGGAGTTTTAGATCCTGGATCACTTTTATTTTGTGGGGATTCGGTTTAACACCATTAGGGGTTAATACATGCCCCAAGAATTCCGTTTCTTTTCTAAGGAAGTTACACTTATCCATCTGGATTTTTAGGCCAGCTTTTCTTAATTTATCAAACACCCTTATTATACTATTTATGTGTTCTTGTAGCGATGTGCTGAAAATCAGAATGTCGTCTAAATAGACAACACAGATTTTGTTAATTAGGTCACGGAGTACGGAATTTATCAGACGTTGAAACGTCGATGGAGCATTTTTTAAGCCAAATGGCATTCGGACGTACTCGTAATGCCCGAAAGGTGTTGAAAAGGCTGTTTTCTTTCTATCTTCCTGCTTCACCAAAATTTGGTGGAATCCTTTTGCTAAATCTAATGTTGTAAAATATTGTGCTTTGCCTAATTTATCGAGTATGCTTTCGATATTTGGTATGGGGAACTTATCATTGATAGTAATTTCATTTAATTTCCTGTAATCAATGACAATGCGCCATTTTTGTTGGCCGGAATTGTCGAATTTTTTGGGGACTATCCACAAGGGACTGTTATACGGAGAGTTACTTTCTGTAATGATGCCTTGCTCTAGCATTTCTTTGATCTGCTTTTCGATTTCCTTCTCATGGATTTGTGGGTATCGGTATATTTTAGAATATATTGGGTTGTTTATGGTTGTGATTATCTCATGTTGTATTTCATGAGTAAATGAGAGTTTATCTCCTTCCCTAAAGAATAAATCTTCGTATTGTTTTAAAGTTTTAGTGATTATTTGTTTTTCATCTACGTTTAGATGATCTAAATTTAAACTTGCGGTTTTACTAGCTTCCAGAGTGTATATTTCATTTATAATAAAAGGGTAGTCGTTGTTTTCAAACAGTATTTTGTTTCCGTTTACTTGCACATATTTATTTTCCAAATCGATCTTAGCTTTTAAAGGAACTAGGAAATTTTGACCTAAAATTGCATCGTATTTACGCCCTGTTAAATTAATAACCTTTCAGGAGAAGGTACCTGAGATATTAAATTCTCTAGGTATAGGGGTAATTATTTTGTTAGTTACCTTATTCACTCCATTTATTGTAGTGAAATATAAGGGTTTGGTCAATTTTTCTTCGAAATGACTTTTCAAGGTGTTAGGTTTAATAATACTTGTATATGACCCGGTGTCTAGCAGGCACCTAATTTTCTGATTACTAATAGTTAAAATTATAATTGGTAACTTACTTCCCGAGGCTCGTTTGTAAAATTTACGTCCTGTTCTTGAACGTTATCGATTTCCATAGGTTCGGTGTTATTGTTATAATTGTTCTGTCTCTGATTGAATTGTCTCGAATTATTGCTATTATTGTTATTACTGGGGAAACGTCTGCACTGAACTGAATTGCTGTTTCGCACAAATTGCCCTGAATTATTGCCATTGTTAAAATTTCTATATCGTCCCGAGTTTTCGGTTTGTCTTAATATTCCGGAATTCTGTCTGTTGTAATTGTAATTGTTATGTCTGTAGCCAAAATTCCTAACTTGATTTGAACGATTATTTTCCCTACAATGTAAGTTATTTTCTAACACTTCTTGATTTCCGCGTTTGAATTCTCTTTTTGGTGCACTATTATATTTGGTTTCTCTATAATTGTTATTTCTTCTATATTTATAATGGATTACGTCAGATTCGTCTAATAAATCTAAGTCATCGAAAGCATTGAACACTTGTATTAATGTCATATTTCTTGAAATATATATTCTATATCTACCAGTTATCATATCTTTAATTATGTCAACTAAATTTTTATCATTATTCTCTGGGCTATAGTTACTTGGTTTATTTTCGTCAAATTCATACAGTTCATTTAGTTGACAATTTAAGCACTTAATTATATTAAAAAGCTCTCTCAAACTATTTACCTTAATACTGCGGCTTTCGTCCATAAGTTTTTTATAACTATTTCTCGGTCGGAAATGGGTCTTTAACTCAGATTTTACCCTTTCCCAAGTTAATGTATCTCCTAGACGTCGGATGCATTTTCTCGCTTCACCTTGGATTTTTTCTTTGAAGACGGTTGAAAGTCCGAATTCTAGTAGCTGCTGATTATTGTTGCATAGTCTTGCAATATCCTCTACTGCACTGATGAATTCTTGAAGGGGATAATCTTCTTTCCCATGGAATGTCCTTATATGTTGAAATTTATTCAAAATTTGATCAGGCGTTAGCTGGAACAAACCAAGCGGTTGTGCTGCTATTTGTCGTCTTAATGTTTCTATCTCCTGCTGATATTGCTGCTGTGTTTGTTGCAGTGCTTGTCTCAGAGCATCGACTTCGGCTTGAGTAGCCATTATTTCTTCACAATTAAATCTTCGATTTGAATCAAAGGATGTTTGTCTACTTGTCTTCATGCACTTATTAGGCACGGAATTGTTGTTTCTCAGATTGAGTTAGATATACTTTGTTTCCTTTTCGGATTACTCTCAATTAACGCAGAATTTTTTGTTCACTAAACAAACTTCAGTCTGTTTTGGTCGAATTCAACTTAAGTCGAGATTCTTCAGTACACTTCACTTCACTGAGCTTTGAACTTGATTAAGTTAAAATTCTTCGTTAAACTAAATAACGCAGCAAGATATTTATCACTTGATAAATGTAACTTTAGTTACTTTAACTCCACTGTATTAACTTAATTCGTTCGTTTCACTGGATCTCATATCTTCGGATTTGAGATCCTACCGACTGCGCCAGTTAAATTTGTTCTTTAGATCTCTTAGGAGAAAAAATAAAAACACCAGAACTAGTTAGAAAATTGCAAATTGCTTTATTCAATAAAGTAATTCGACATTTTAGCTTCGCGACGGTCTTAAGACTGACTAAACTAAGAATTTATTTTTATCGTGTTACCTTAAGCTTTTGAAATTTTTACTTCTCATGTCGTTATAATTTTGCTGACATATTTCCTTTTCAGGTAAGTTTCTGTGGGAATGTGGAAGTTTTCATTATATCAAATCTTATATGAAATGAAATGTGATCTCTTGTCACGTTTCATTTCAGGTGAGTGGATAACTTGATCATTTTTAGGATTACAGTTAATTTTTGCTGATTTAACTTCATTCACTTTGGGTGAATGAATAATTTGATAATTTTCAGGGTTACAGCTAATTTTTGCTGATGTAACTCGCGCCGTATTGTTTGCTCAGCAGGTGTAAAAATTCCTTTATATGTTCTGTTTGGACAAAATAATGTTCCTTGAATATAGTAGTCAAAATCAGTTTCAGAAGGAAGAGAAAGGATTGCTTTATGGTTCAGGAACAGCTGACTAGCTGTAACAAACACAAATTATATTTCTTTGTAAAACTTTAAACGGGGTTTTCTCAAAACCATGTTTTCAGAAACGCCGTGCAAAGTTGCAGTGGATCCGTTTAACCGATTGATTTCTTTTTTCTACCAAATAAAGATTATTGAATTTAGGGGGCCATGGACCATTTTCAACAAAAAATATAAATATTTACTATTTTTTTAACCACTATAAACAACAAAAAAAGGGCAAAAAGATCGGCTTTCTTTTTCTTCAAACGGCCGCCATTTTTATAATAATTTTGATTTTTGTGTTTCAGATAAAAGAGGAAGGCGGAATCCTGCACGACGCAGCGCGTTGCACGCGCTACACGGCTCCAGAAGTGCTTGGATATCTCGCAAATTTTACAATTTAAAGAATTAAAAAACATTTTTTTGTGAACTTAAGTAAATATACTAATAGCTGAAAAAGCCAAATTATACATTATTTACCTTCTTGTGTAAGAAAAAAATTCATGAACTTCAGCCATTTGGGCTCCGTATTAAAACGAAAATTCAACAAAGTTCAGCTCTCAAAAGTATTCGGAAAATGGCAACAGTTCCGTTTTCTCGAAGATACCGTTATTTATTTCAAACGGAATCGATCTGCTTAGTTATGGTTATCAGTTGCTTTTAGATTTCAGTCCCTTTAAATACCGTGCGCGTGTTTTGTTTCGTCGGTATCTGTTCAATTAAGTTTTTTTTAATAAAATGGGCCGAAAATCTACTACGTTTGAAGAGCGTAAAATCATTGTTTAAATCCGTGAAAGAGGAAAAAAACTCCGAAATTTCCGATTTTTTAGGCAGAAGCATTTCCGCAATTCACAGTATTTTGAAAAGAGATACAACAGAGCTTTCATTACGTCCAGGCAGGCCGGAGAAATTGAGTCCTAGTGATAAATTCGTTATTTTGAGAAAAATCAAGGCTGAACCACGTCTATCTGCTGTTGAAGTGAATAACAATCTTGCTGAGAATTATGGAATCCAAGTTTGTGCTGAAACTGTTCGCAGGACGCTGAGATGGAAGCACTGTTTGGGTAAAACCTTTTATAAGTAAGATTAATCACATAAAACGTTTAAATTGCGCAAAAAAGCATATAAATTGCGATGAAGAGTTTTGGTCACGTGCTTTATTTAGCGATGAAACGAAATTTAATATTTTTGGATCTGATTGTGGCAATAAAGTGTGGAGACAGAAGAACACTGAAATGAATCCCAAAAATACATGCCCGTCTGTAAAGCATGGAGTTGGCAAAGTTATGTTATGGGGTTGCATGAGCGCAAATGGAGTTGGTAATATCAAATTTATAACCAATAAAATGAATCAATACCCGTATATAACCATTTTAAAGAATAATTTGCAACCAAGTGCTGAAGAGCTTTCGGGTCGTTATGTATTTCAGCAGGATAATGACCATACTGCTCATTGTACCAAACTTTGGCTTCTATGTAATACACCAAAGCTTTTGAAAACACCACAGAACTTAAGCTATCCCTTCGCAAACATCTATTTCTTCGAAATATGAACTGAAAAAAATTATCAATGTCAAGGTGGCTAAGCGAGGTTATCAGACTAAAAGGATTCGCCACTCGTTATTAAATTTTCTTGTTTTATACACTTTTTTCTATTTAAATTCATATTCCGAATACTTTTGTGAGCTGAATTTTGTTAATGTTTTTGTTGGATTTTTTTCTGGAAATAAAAAAAGGCATATTAACTAACCATAGGTGTCTATTTTATATCAAAATTATCCCTTAAAAATATATAAAATATTGGCGTGCTTAGAAAAAAAAATTCCGAATACTTTTGTGAGGGACAGTTAATTGAGCGCAGAGCAATGGTTTACACTTTAAGTATGGATAAAGGCATGTGTGATTAGTACATTTTGTTTTATTTATGCTTAAGATTTAAATTGAAAACCTCTTTGCCAAAAATTATCAGTTTTTCTGTTGTAGTTCTTGGAATTGACGAGTTACCATGAAATTTGATGCACCGTTCGGAAAGTAATAAGCAACAGATATTTTTAAAAGTACTCTAACATTAGAGATAATTTTATTTTTACGTGCTTTTCTTTAACTCACAATGTAGTTGTCAGTTTTTTAAAATGTTTGTCTTCAAATCTTGCTGACACACTTCCTGACATAACTAATTGATGGAATTTTGCATAGTTAGTGAGAATGGATGGCAGTGCAATATTCCATCTTTATTTTTGAGAATATTTTCATGTAGGGGGGAGGGCGGATTCACGTCGGCTGCCTGTCATTATTGCACGTCATTATCCTCAGATATGGGGATAATGAGGAAGAAATCGAAACTAATGGTTAAGAGAAGAAGTCTTATTGAGTGCTATGTTAATAAGTAACTTTAATATTAATAAACATTTAATGAAAATAACATATTAGATGAAATGTATATTCAGAATGTATGTAAGCAACAAGGAAAAAGTTTTTATAATTTGAAATTGTATTTCAATAATCAAAAAGTTCACTCATCTGTTACTCTGTGTAATAAAAGTGTGGATAAAAATTTGTTGGATACTTTACAAATATATGTATATGAAATTTAAATATATAATGTTATATTTCAAACCCAAACTACCCTACTAATGTAAACGTAGGTAATATATAATAATTAATATTTAAAGTATGGCTAAAAAATAAAAAATAAAAAAAAGATTATTTATTAATCTAACTTTTAAAAACTTGCTTTTCTTAAAAAAAGAATTAACTAAAAAAGTCGTACTAAAAGGTAAAAATAATTTCTTCGCCAAATAATTACAAATTATGGTGAAAAATATTTTCTTTGCAAAATAATTGCAAATTACAGTAAGTTCATCACAGTAATTACAAATAATTACGAATAATAAAAAATTATTCATGAATGACTGCATGAAAAAATAGTTTTTAAAAAAAAAGTTGAACCGACTTCACAAAAGGCGCTAAAAAGCATAAAATAATTTTTCATTTTATATCTATTACGACATTTTGAAGTCGGTGCAAATTAAACAAACCAAACAACTAAAACAAAAATATTTAATCGTCATTTCTTATAATCCCGTAAGCTGAAACGTTCAGGTAGTATCATGAATTATTTTCAATTGTGGTTCTGTAGTTGTTTTATTTGTTTAATTTGCACCGACTTCAAAATGTCGTAATAGATATAAAATTAAAAATTATTTTATGCTTTTTAGCGCCTTTTGTGAAGTCGGTTCAACTTTTTTTTTAAAAAACTATTTTACTTTTCACTTTTTAGTGTCTCCGACTCTACACAACGAAGAAAGAACCATCCAAATCTGTCCACGCGTTAAAAGTTAGTTTTAACCCCCTACCCCACCCCTATTCCACTAAACTTTTTTTCTCATGGTATCAATCAAGGAACATACTCTACCGAACAGAAAAGGAGTCAACGAAATCGGTCCACGGGTTACGAAGTTACTACCCCTCTCCCTCCCCAACCACCACCATAGGACCAAATTATTCTCCTATTAGCAATGGGGGATCACACTCTATACAACAGCAAAAGAACCATCCAAATCGGTCCACGCGTTACAAACTTAGGTTCCACCCCCCTTCTCCCACCCCAACCACACCAACAATTTTTTTTCTCGTGGTATCAACCAGGGAGCATACTCTACCCAAAAGAAAAAGAAATATCCAAATCGGTCCACGCCTTACGAAGTTAAACTACTCCTCCCTTCGCCCAACCCCCACCATGGACCAAATTATTCTTCTATTAGCAATGGGTCATCACACTCTATACAACAGCAAAAGCACCATCCAAATCGGTCCAAGTGTTACAAAATTAGGTTCCAACCCCCCCCCCCCCCCCTTCCCCCCACCCCAGCAACATTTCTTTTCTCGTAGTATCAGCCAAGGATCATATTCTACCCAGTGGAAAAAGAATTATCCGCCACGCGTTAAGAAGTTAGAGTACCCGTCCCCCCCACCCACACCTTTCACCATAGGACCAAATTATTCTCCTATTAGCAATGGGGGATCATACTCTATACAACAGAAAAAGAACTATCGAAATCGGACCACGCGTTGCATCCAGTGCAGTGCTTTAAAACTTCATTAAACGCATGGTAAATTACGTTACCTGTTACAGTGAGTGAAGCGAACGATGCATGACTCAGTAGGGCTATTTTTTACTTCTACTTCGCATCGAAAGCGACTAGTGATACATTACCCAGCGTTGGCTCACTATTACAAGATTCCATGTTAATTTTAATGAAGTTTAGTAATTAGACTTTTAAATTTCTGACTTTCGTAAAATGTATACATAGTAGTCCTAATGCTTATGTGACATTATAATATCATAATTTAGGACTACATACTGCTTTATAGGAACTCAAAATTGTATATTGACTTTTATATTCTAAAATATTATCAAAATTAAAAAAACAGAACTTTGTGACAGAAAAATTTTAATTTATTAATTTAAAACCAGAACTAAGGACTTTCTTCCTCTGAAATAAGCAAAAGATAAAAGTTTATGTCCAAGTTTAGTATTAATTTTTTTTAGTCATATGAACTATTATAATGAATATAAATTATCATGTCTCAGTGGAATTTAAAAACATTATACATGAAATATCTTTATTATCATAAAAAGTATGCTTAGTTAGCCAAAATTAGTCAAGTTTAGGCAATAGTTAAAAAAAATTACAAGGTGACAGTTTATTTTTTGAATACTGCCTTATAGTACTCCTTGTACACTGCTGGCATCCATCGATACATGGACCGTATATTATCCATTTTAGTCCTGCCTAATACAGGTCTTTTTAACAGTTTTGGTACAGTCAAAAAATTTGTGTTTATATTCCTTCGGGTTCTGTGGGGTTTCAAATTAGCTATAGTGTATGATTCTGCATACTGATTTCTATGAAAAATAGTTTTTAAAGAAAAGGTTGAACCGACTTCACAAAAAGCGCTAAAACGCATAAAATAATTTTTCATTTTATATCTATTACGACATTTTGAAGTCGGTGCAAATCAAACAAACCAAACAACTACAACAAAAATATTAAATCGTCATTTTTTATGATCCCGTAGTATTACGTAAATTTTCAATTGTGGTTCTGTAGTTGTTTTATTTGTTTAATTTGCACCGACTTCAAAATGTCGTAATAGATATAAAATTAAAAATTATTTTATGCTTTTTAGCGCTTTTTGTGAAGTCGGTTCAACTTTTTCTTTAAAAACTATTTTATTTTTCACTTTTTAGTGTCTTCGACTCTATACAACGAAGAAAGAACCATCCAAATCGGTTCATACGTTAAAAGTTAGTTATGACCCCCTACCCCACCCCCATTTCACTAACTTTTTCTTCTCATGGTATCAATCAAGGGACATACTCTACCGAACAGAAAAGGAATCATCGAAATCGGTCCACGCATTACGAAGTTACTACCCCTCCCTCTCCCCCACCACCACCATAGGACCAAATTATTCTCCTATTATCAATGGGGGATCACACTCTACACAACAGCAAAAGAACCATCCAAATCGGTCCACGCGTTACAAAGTTAGGTTCCACCCTCCTTCTCCTACCCCAACCACACCAACAATTTTTTTTCTTGTGGTATCAACCAGGGAGCATACTCTACCCAAAAGAAAAAGAAATATCCAAATCAGTTCACGCGTTACTAATATTAATAGAATTAACCCTTCTAACTCAGAAGGCGCACTTCACAGGCAGAAGCCTGGAACCAATTGACCTATTCACCAGAATATAACATATATTGAGGTGAGTGAGGCTCCCGCAACCCATGCAAAGAAAAATATTAGTAAACAAAAAACGAAACCCGTCCAAACAAAACAATCAGGGGTGCATTGATAACAGAGATCGCTTAAGCAAATCCTTTGCAAGAGCCAGGTCAAAAATAGGACACATATTCACGGCTCTACACATGCGATTAATAGGCTCATGCATACCATAGTTAGACCGAGAATGAACAACATGTAGTAAAGGCAATCTCCTTAACCTATACGGAGTATGCCTATAAGTAACTAAACTTGCAAGAGAGCGAGAATCTATTTTCGAGTTCAAAAGCTGGTGAATAAATACTAGGTCAGCAACTCTACGTCGTTCCTCCAACAAAGTTCCGCTGCACCGATTCAATGCGTCTAGAATGAACAGCATAGCAAGGAGACCAAACCTGAGATGCATATTCGAGAATTGGTCTAACTAAAGAAAAAAATAAGTGAATGAGGGTCTGTCGATCAGAAAACTCCCTTGACCATCGCTTAACAAAACCCAGGACAGAATTACTCCGCGATACGATATGGTTTATGTGCAGAGTGAAATCGAGTTTTCTGTCTAGCTTTACACCGAGGTCAGTAACGGACTCCACACGACGGATATTAGTTTCCGCAAAGGTATAATCAAAGACGAGCTGATTGATGCTCATAGAAAATGACACAACTTCAAATTTATCCAGGTTAAGTTGCAGTCCATTTGAGGCACACCAACCCCTGAAGGTATTCAAATCATTCTGAATGCAGGAAGAATCATAACTGTTTCCAACGCATGAGAAAATCTTCATATCGTCTACGTAGATTAAAACTTTGGAGTGCTTAATCAGAGGGACAATGTCGTCAATGGTTAGGATAAACAGCAACGGCCCCAGATGGCTTCCCTGCGGTACACCAGATGAAGCCCTAACTACTCTAGATAAAGTATTACGGAAAGAGATACGGTAAGTCCTATTTTTTAAGTAAGAACAGATCCAATCGAGCAACAAAGGCGGAAAACCCAACCTTTCAAGCTTAAGCATAATCACGGAGTGAGGGAGCTTATCAAATGCCTTGCTGAAGTCGGTGTAGACACAATCAGTCTGGAGACCTTGTTGGAAGGCAGAGATAATGTGGGATGTAAATTCTAGCAGGTTAGTTGTCGTCGATCTACCAGGCAAAAAGCCATGTTGATTAGATGAGATTAACCCCTTACATTGCCCAACAAGCTGTGAATATATAACAGATTCGAACAACTTGGGTATGCAGGAAAGTTTCGCGATTGGCCTATAATTTGTTATGAAGTTTTTATGCCCCTTTTTATAAACAGGATTTATAAAGGAGCTCTTCCATAACGTGGGAAATCTACCAGCCTGAAGAGATTTATTGAAGATGAGTTCCAATGGAGTGAGTAAGGCATCAGAACAGGATCTCAAGAATGCGGGTGGAACACCATCAGGACCAAAGGAAAAGTCCAGTTTAAGCTCCTTGATACCATTCAAGATAATATCACGAGATATAATGGGCAAAGCAATGGAAGTAGCGGGACGGTTTTGGATATGGCCAAAATCATCCAGGGAAAGCACAAAGTTGCCTGGTGAAAAGGCGCCCTCAAAAAAAATGCAAAGTTATCGGCAATATCGGGCGCGCTACAACTAGAGGATCCATTATACCACATTGTAGATGGATAATTATCAGTGTTCTTCTTCAAATTTACAAATTTAAAAAAGGTACGAGGATCATTATGCAAGTTACTGCGAATATCATCAAGGTATTCCCTGTATAAGGATGAAGATAACGCTAAAAAGCAGTCATGACAATATACGAATTCAGAATAAGCTGACGTGCTACCACAGCGTAAGTAGGTTTTCCATAATTTATTTTTTTTATTCTTAAGACTCCTTAGCTCCCTTGTATACCACAGGGGAGAACGGCAGGATGATCTCCACCGCTTAAGTGGTACACAGGAATTAAACAGATCATAAATCTTATCATAAAATACAGACACACAATCGTCGACATCACAATCATAAAAAAGTGATGGGAAATCGATTGAGAGGATCCTGTTTGAAAGATCAGAGAAGTCCGCCCTTTTAAAATCAAGAACGTACTGATCTACGTTGGGGTCAACAATATTAGAACCATCGTAGCAAAAATAGATGGAAATGGGCGGGTGTAAACTGTCGATAGCGGATAATTTGCAAGAAGTTGGCTCAATTATAGTATTACTCGAATCGGAAGAAAAGATAAGATCTAACTGCCTTCCCATAGAGTTCTTTACATCACTCATTTGGTGTAAACCAGAGGAGGAGATGGCGTCAAGAAAATGGGAGTCTTTAGCAGCAAGACAGTTTGAAGGAAGGTAGTCATCGTCATCAGCGTTGAATACCCATTGAACGTTGGGTAAGTTAAAGTCACCAAGAAGGATAATTTCGTCCTCAGGGTTTGTCATATTATTAATAAAATCTAAACTAAGAATTAAAATATCGTAAAGTCTTCGACCATTTGCATCAGCATAGTTTGTCAAGTTTGGAGGGATATAACAACATAGCAGGAAAATATGCATCATCCCCAGAGATATCTTAAGAGCTCGATTGAGAGTGTGTCGGAATAAGCAGGTATATCAACAACGCCGCAATCCAAATGCGATTTACATGCAACCAGCACACCGCCACCACGAGCCATAGAGTCACAGTATCTATCCTTACGAAAAATCTGATAGGACTCGTCAAGAATTTCTGCATCGTTAAAACCATTATGAAGCCAGGTCTCGGTCAGAGCGATGACGTCGTAACAACAAGCAAGAGAAGCTTGAAATAACTGGCTTGTTCTTGTTCTCAATCCCCTTACATTTTGGTAGTAAAGGGATAGCGTACTTAGTTTTTTTGGTTGTTAGAAGAGGTTCTGTTTTGAGTGCTTCCCGCGACCCTACGACGGGGCACAAACTCGTGTGCAATGATATTTTCGGGCCAGAAATCGGGGGAGACATAATCTCAAAAAGCTCTGGCGACGACGTCAACTTAAAAGACGACATGAGTCCTTGAGAATGACGAGATCCTAGAAGTTGACAACGGAGGAGTACAGAATCTTCAGCACCACTCCTCTCTCTCACGTAGCCAATAACGTCGTCAATAGAAGTAGATGGATCAAGTCGGGAAACAAAAAAGGATCGCGGTGGTTGCGCAATCCTCAGAGTGAAACCCTCATTTCGAGATACATTAATAGATCTAAATGGAAATGTGCCATGCGATGAATGAGGATTCGACTGAGAGGGGGCGGGAGATATGTTCCTAGCTGGGTCCGATGCAGGGGGGGGGGAGTAGGGGAGGTACAAGTGAACGAAGCGGCAGCGAGTTCTTCGGCAGTCATGCTCGTGGGAGGCCCAGCAGCATGAACAGCAGCCATAGTAGGAGATGGGCTAACAGTAACGGTGGGAGATGGACTAACAGGGCCATTGGGTACTCTAGGACGCCGGCGTCTAGAGCGAGACCCAAACTGTTTCTTAGAGTCATCATGCCGAGGGACATCGGCTTCAGGCAAAATGGAGGCACCGGAAACAACAGAGGCACCGGAAACAACAAAGGCGTCAGGCTTGCCAACAGCACGCGATAGCAGACTTACAACATCAGAAGAAATGGTACTAAGCAGAAGTTAGACTACTCCTCCCCTCATCCAACCCCCTACCATGGGCCAAATTATTCTTTTATTAGCAATGGGTGATCACACTCTATACAACAGAAAAAGAATTATGCAAATCGGTCCACGCGTTACAAAGTTAGCCTACCCCTACCCCGCTCCCCAAACCCTAGACCAAATTTTTTTCTCCTATTAGCAATGTGGGATCATACTCTGTACAACAAAAAAAGAACCATCCAAATCGGACCACCCGTTACAAAGTTTGGTTTCACCCCCACCCTACCAAAAATTTTTTTGACATGGTACCAATCGGGGAACATACTCTACCCAACAAAAAAAGAATCATCAAAATCGGTCGACGCGTTACGAAGTTATGCCCGGTCAGACATAAAAAAAAATAAATAAAAAAATAAAAAATACGCGCCGAACTTAGAACCTCTTTGTTTTTGGGAAGTCGGTTAATAAAATAGGGTTTAGATGAATTTACTTGCAATAACAATCTCATATGAATGGTGAAGGTGAATAATATTCAGCCTTTGACAGGACTCTAGCAATACAGCTATGCACACTGTCAATTTCTTGAATGCAAGAATGTCCAGGTGTTGAAAATATTAAGGTAATTTGTTCCAATGTAAAAAAATTACCTATAAGCTGTCTTAAAGCAAAGCTCATGATGCTGTTACGGTTCTGTGGAACACAACTATAACTCCATAATATAATTGATGTGAAATGGTGGTTGTCAAGCAGAACCTGTTTCAAAATGTTGTATACGGTACTTGCTATATCATTTCCACTTCTTCCAGCAGTGTTCTCACTCCAAATGGCACAGTATACTTTTTTATTGGTTGAAAGATGGCCAGTTATGTTGTAAGTATAAAAATTACTTTAGTAAAAAACATTGCTTACTTCTGCCTTGCGACAGGATAAAACATTCTCTAAATCAAAGCACAATACTGGAATTGTACCTTTTCTGTCTTCATCACGGTTTTTCCTAGCAGCCACCTTTTCTAATTTGTGCGTGTTTATCTTCTCTTGTAAATCTGAAGTTAATGTATGTCCTTCTTTGAAATTTATATCAACCTCCTAGCACAAATCGCATCTGTCTTTCTTTTGGTTTTTGGAAATAGATATTGAAATCATTGCAGAATATACGTCGGTATACTTCTTCCTTAACTGGAAGCTTGATCCTTTCTTCAATCCAGACAATACATTTGTTTGATGGTCAAATAGCGTTCTAAATACTCCCTAGAAGTGTCCTTCCTGCAATAATGTGATGGAATCCGGGAAAATGGTTTAATGTGTTCCTTAACAAGCATACCTTATTTACTGGGTAAATGAGTATTTGAGACATTATTCTTTGTCTTGTGAACATTATATATTGGTTTCTCGCTAATCACTAAAGTATCACAGAAGAAATTCTTACATACTTTTATCTGCCCACTGTTCACAGTGTATAAAAACTGATAGCTGTCTTTTTTCCTTGAATTTTCATAATTCTTTCCTTTGCGTCTCCTGTCAGGTTGTAAACAACTCGTATTATTCAACAAAAACATTTGTCTTTCTTCTGAAGATAATTTATAATAATCGGTAAAAATTAATAACCTTTCAACATCAGTAATCTTTTGGCTACATTTAAGTACACATTTATTTAGACAATCCTTGCTTTTTCTTATCTTCTTTGCTGGCATTAGCTTCTTTCGACTAGAGACCTATTCTAAACCCTTATTTCTTGCATCTTTTCGTTTATTACACTTCCATTCTTGTTCAGTTCTCTGTCGCTTACGTGATCGTTTTTTAGGTTGTGCTTCACCCACAACAACGTTGGATTCGGGTAAATTTTCTGAACCAGACTGATTGTGTCCGGACCTGAAAACAAAAGAACTAGTTTAGTTCATAAAAATTATCAATTCAAAAACTTCTTGAACTGTTTGGTATAAAATTAAACTGAACTCACCTTCCGACTTCGTCAGAATCTGTAGAACTCTCATAGAACTTAAGGATATACGACAAGGAGGTGATGGAGGCACGAAATCTTTATCTTTCACTGAATCATCACTCGAATAATCTAAAATTTTATGCTGCTCATCCATTTTACACAAAATTACTATTAATTTAATATTGAAGATTTGAAGGGATGTCACAAATTGTGTCACAAAAACCGCGAAATTGAGATAACAGTAACAGCAAAAAGTGTTCAAGTTTTGACTTAGAGTTGTGTTTTTGACCTTTCGTCATGGATGTCCGTGGTGAAAAGTACAAGTATCACGCTGATGATGACCAGCTTGTACTTTTGGTCGAAACATCCATCATCTTTCTTTGAGCGCTGATATTTTTCAGCGATCACCATCCCAAAGAAAATTGTCCCTCCTATTTGTGGAAGTAAAACAAGTGTTTTTACTTAAAATTATTTTTTTTTAAATAAATGACTTCCGCCAAGTGTTGCTGAAAGGAAACTTTCTGATTAAACAATATTTGAGTTTATTTAGTCCCGCAATTTTTTTTCAAAAAAACTATATATGGGATCTTATAGTACAAGTTTTCCTCTTTCAAATGCCGTTGAGTTTGCTCAAATAGCAATTCTGAGCCCAGATTCGGTTTCAGCGGGAAAAATTACTTCGGAAACAACTATTCATTGACCAGGAGGACAAAATGTTCAAAATTTCGCAGGCCTGTGTTATTTGTCAAATTGTAAACCACGTCGAGATCCATTTTATGAACATTACTATTTTGACGTTTTTTGTATAATTTTAATAACCATACGCGAAAATGCTTGTGCTGCTTTGGTTGTTAAAAGTATGCGATGCTACGCTGCTCTCACTGTAATTCCACCTTTATGCTGAAATGCAAGGAACGCAAAAATTCGCATATGCTTATTTTTAATGAATAAGTGAGATGGAATGTTAGTTTGAGCTAATGCCGATTACGCAGCATCGCAAATTGCAGTACTGCACGAAAGGGTATCGAGCTTTGCAAACAATTTATCACTGTGGTCGGTGAATCGTTTTAGTTTTGTGAATGCTGCTTTGAAATTAATGAATTTATGCTGAACATCCTCAGCGAAACAGGTCTCTTAGAGAAATTCATTTGAGGTTTGCAGAAATCTATACAGAAGGGGGATGTTAGGTCTAATCTTTTTTATGATGATGTATCCAAAGTGGGTGAGCAACCCTACGACCCCGTCAAGGCCTTAACACAGTGAAGCACCAATTTGGGTGCTGGGATCTCGAATTTGGCACCGGCTATAACAGAATAAATTGAATTGCCAGTGCTAACATCTGGGAAGCATTTAAAATAAATTTAAAATTTGTCGAGCAGAAATTTTATCTAAAGTTCGAACAATAAGTACCCCACATTTTGCAACCGTGGTTTCTTTTAAATTGCTTTCATTCATTCTATTAACTGGATACAACTCGAGATACATTTTTATTTTTAAAAATCCCGCTTAGTTTGACTTGAGAATTGACATCACGGAGCATTAAATGCAAACTATTCTCGAATTTGACAAGACGATCCGTCCTGGTACTGGCATGGGCATTGCCATTTTGCGATGCGCCATATTGTTTCATAGGCTATGAATTGACAAGCATCAAACATCAATCCTGGTGCGTGTATCAGGTTCTGCATTGTAATAAGGCCTTTAAGCATGGCCATGGCCGAAAGGATATTTTACCCAATTACCTGATTGAGCTAGACAACAACGCAAAGTCGAAGTTGACTTTTTATTTATTGGAAATGAAAGAAATGCCCGCAGGCAGGCCGAGGTTTGAACCTACATCCAAGGCGCAGTTCTCGTGCTACTCAACCATTTTGACAACTCGGTCTCCCCCGTCAACCTTCATTTCTTAAATAAAAAAGCTCAACTAGCGTTAAAGCAGCAAACAATTGGTGTACACTTTTATTGGGAGCAACTGCAACACGTAATTGTAAGCTAAAATCACCTTTTATTGACCATGTCGTTAGCCCTTGACCACCAAAAGGATATTCTAAAGAACAACTTTCAGTTTAATGGAAATCAAACTAAATGACGGGTTACTAGTCCATTATTTGAGAGTATTTTTAACATAACTTCTTCTAACCTTACCTCTTAAAATTGTTTACTTCTACTCGATAATGCTTTTGGGTATCATTCTAGCCTCATTGAACGAAGTTAAAATATTAAATAAAAATGTTCCAGCCACCAAACATAACATCTCTTATCCAGCCTATGGAACATGGAGTAATAAAGCCTTTTAAAACGCGGAGAACATTTAAGAAACTGATTCTAGACAATAATAATGTCATTGAACAATTCTGGAAAAATTTTAAGGTGTTGGAATTGTACATTATCTTTACGCTGTTTGAAAAAATATTTGGCTTTCTTTAGTTCGATATGATTAACGAAGATATGAGAAATGTGGGGGTTTACATTTTATGCTATAAGTGGAATTGCGTTTCCAAAAGATCGATACGAATGACATGGACAAGTTGCTAGATTTTTGCGAACCTAAACTTATTAAACTATGTCATTGACCTAGACAGGGAGAACCACTGTGAAGACGATAATAGTGACATGGGTGGTTACTTGATCGATATTGAAAGAAACGACCCTGGTTATGATACATAAAATCTCCAAGTTGAAAAGACTTAAGATAAGCGAATCAATGCTACCAGGCGTTTTTAGAGAAACCAACCCTAGATATGTTTTTCGAGATATTTTAAATGTTGAGCGTTCCTCAACCATCTATTTCCGGAAAAAGACAGGACTCCTCCAGCGCACATAGGGGCAGATCTACGCGAAAACTGGAATTTAATAGAAAAATAAAATGACGGAGACGATTATACAGTGTTATTATTTCTCTTCGTCACATAACAGAGCGTCGTTTCCCCCCACCATACAACTCGGCCACTTGCTCCCCGTCTTGCTTTCGGGTAGGGATGGGGTATCGAACTGAGAAAATCGATACAGTACGGATCGATCTATAATTTTTATCCGATTTCGAAGATCGATTAATCGCTCTAAAAAGATCGATGTTCACGGATCGATTCCATTGATTTTGACATCTCAATTTTGTGAATTGATCTCACTACTGTCCTTTTCCGTGGAATGACGTCGCAATATGAAAATGATTTTTGAAAATCTTAATGGTGCTCCAAATAGTTTCTGTAATCCCCAGGAAGTTTAAAAATGAATTATTTTTGATATTTCCTTAAATACCTATTCTTAACTTGATCCAGAATCACCAAACCAGAAATAAAGGACAAACCAAAGATCACTTACTAATAGATAAACAGTTCCGAACAAAGTAAAGAAAAATTTGTGGTTGCTTTTATATATTTCCCGTATCGGGTAACCCTGCATTCAGAACTAGAAATTTGTTTTTCGGGAGTGTTCGTGGATAACAGACATGTATACTTTTCTTATGTACCTACATTTACAAATGTTAAATGTACTTCAATTATTAAAAGTTCGGAATCCATTGAAATTTTGAAAATTTCTTACGCACCCAAGTAAGTAACTCAGTGTGTGTGCTTCACATGAATTGTTTTTATTGGTGCTCCTTTTTGGTACATTTTTACTCTTCGAAAAGAGTCTGTAATTCTCTCCGGGTGAGAACAGAATTTTGACTGCAGTAAGTGATTCTCTCAAATAATTTTGACAGGAGTAAATGACCGCACACTACTTGTACTCTTTATTTGCATGTACATATATTCTTATGACTTTAAAAGCTGGATATATTTCGTTTTTCTGTGGTGCCAGTGTTACTTTTTCAAGACTAGCTGAGTAATTTAGGGAGTCGGTTATCTAGTTCATAGTAGGTAATCTTTGGGATAAACACCCATTGATGATTATAAACTCACAAAATCATGGTACTCACTGATACAGATAACAATAACATATTACAGAGATCCGAAATGCATTTATCTAACATTAACAAGTTTTTAGATACGAAATTTTAAATCTGCAGGATTATTACACGAATTAATGATGATGCGAAAGAATTCCACTTGAACTTACTTAGTTTTATTTTAGCGCGTTTTGTCTTGTCTGAAATGGATGAGAATCGGAAATAAATAAATCGATTCGAGGTGAATCGGTCCAGCGAAGAATCGATTCAAAAATCGGCAGATCGAAGGCTAAAAGATCGATCCGTGCAGATCGAATCGAAGATCGCCCAGCCCTACTTTCGGGTCAGTAAAACAGAACTTCGTCACTCGTACGCACCTGTGTTACGTATTACTGTAGCAGAACTATTGTAGTTTCATAGTAAAGTTTAAATGAATGTGTACTCATTTAAACTTTACTATGTGTACCCATTATAATTTTATGTTAAAAACACATCGAGGGAAGTATTGCGAAATCTTTCTTTTAGTATATTCATAAGGTTTTTAATTACTATCTTTTTTGTTATAGGTTCCGCTTCAAACGACTTGTAGCATAGAGCTATTTAACACAATGAAGAAGTCGGGATGTGAAAAGTTAGCGGACCGATTTGCTTTTTTAAAGGAACATCTTGTTAACCACACCGATTGCCCCCGCACGAATTCAGTGAACTTTATCGCAAAATTTTGCACTTCACATTTCGATTCCAGGACAAATGGATTCAAGCGGTACGAACGAAACCTAGATTTTTAATAAAGAATAAAGAATGGCTCCAGCCTTCAATTGGTTTTAAACTCCACGAGGTTACCCCTACAAAACAGCTAGGTCGGCCGGAAAATAGTTGTGACCAAAGCAAACGCCTTAATACCAAAGTCCTAAGGAAATGTACACCGCTTTCTTAGCTAGGGTATGCAACCAAGATGAGTTTGAGAGACTGCATCAAGATTAGTAGCAGATATTAAATTTAATTAGTGGGGCTTTGATGGCAGCTCGGGACATAGCTCCTATAAACAGAAGTTTGTTGGGATGGATGTGGATGACTCCTGGATATATTTCGTTTTTCTGTGGTGCCAGTGTTACTTTTTCAAGACTAGCTGAGTAATTTAGGGAGTCGGTTATCTAGTTCATAGTAGGTAATCTTTGGGATAAACACCCATTGATGATTATAAACTCACAAAATCATGGTACTCACTGATACAGATAACAATAACATATTACAGAGATCCGAAATGCATTTATCTAACATTAACAAGTTTTTAGATACGAAATTTTAAATCTGCAGGATTATTACACGAATTAATGATGATGCGAAAGAATTCCACTTGAACTTACTTAGTTTTATTTTAGCGCGTTTTGTCTTGTCTGAAATGGATGAGAATCGGAAATAAATAAATCGATTCGAGGTGAATCGGGCCAGCGAAGAATCGATTCAAAAATCGGCAGATCGAAGGCTAAAAGATCGATCCGTCCAGATCGAATCGAAGATCGCCCAGCCCTACTTTCGGGTCAGTAAAACAGAACTTCGTCACTCGTACGCACCTGTGTTACGTATTACTGTAGCAGAACTATTGTAGTTTCATAGTAAAGTTTAAATGAATGTGTACTCATTTAAACTTTACTATGTGTACCCATTATAATTTTATGTTAAAAACACATCGAGGGAAGTATTGCGAAATCTTTCTTTTAGTATATTCATAAGGTTTTTAATTACTATCTTTTTTGTTATAGGTTCCGCTTCAAACGACTTGTAGCATAGAGCTATTTAACACAATGAAGAAGTCGGGATGTGAAAAGTTAGCGGACCGATTTGCTTTTTTAAAGGAACATCTTGTTAACCACACCGATTGCCCCCGCACGAATTCAGTGAACTTTATCGCAAAATTTTGCACTTCACATTTCGATTCCAGGACAAATGGATTCAAGCGGTACGAACGAAACCTAGATTTTTAATAAAGAATAAAGAATGGCTCCAGCCTTCAATTGGTTTTAAACTCCACGAGGTTACCCCTACAAAACAGCTAGGTCGGCCGGAAAATAGTTGTGACCAAAGCAAACGCCTTAATACCAAAGTCCTAAGGAAATGTACACCGCTTTCTTAGCTAGGGTATGCAACCAAGATGAGTTTGAGAGACTGCATCAAGATTAGTAGCAGATATTAAATTTAATTAGTGGGGCTTTGATGGCAGCTCGGGACATAGCTCCTATAAACAGAAGTTTGTTGGGATGGATGTGGATGACTCCAGTGTATTAATGTCCTCTGTTGTGCCTCTCCAATTGGTATGCGAGAACTCTGACATTAATGACGTAGCTTGGAAAAATCCACGTCCGTCTTCCAGCAGATATTGCCGAACATTTAAAATAAACTTTCTCAAAGAGTCAACAAAACCTTCGATTGATGAGAAAAACCGAATTGAGACACAAATAGAAAATCTTAGAAGTACACCCGTTTCAATGGAAGGGAAGATTATTCTGGTGTCACATAAACTCGTCTTTACCATGGTGGACGGAAAAATTTGTTACGCGTTGACAGATACCACCTCCACACAGTGTTGTTACATTTGTGGTGCAAGTTCTAAATAATTTAATTCAATAGACTAATTATTAACAAACTATGATACTTCGACTTCACAGTTTGGTTTGTCAGTTTTACATTGCTGGATCAGACTATTTGAATGCCTTTTGCATGTGGGTCACAAGATTTGAATAAAAAATAGTTTTTAAAAAAAAGTTGAACCGACTTCACAAAAAGCGCTAAAAAGCATAAAATAATTTTTAATTTTATATCTATTACGACATTTGGAAGTCGGTGCAAGTCAAACAAACCAAACAACTACATCAAAAATATGTAATCGTCATTTCTTATGATCCCGTAAGCTGAAACGTTCAGGTAGTATTATGTATTATTTTCAATTGTGGTTATGTAGTTGTTTTATTTGTTTAATTTGCACCGACTTCAAAATGTCGTAATAGATATAAAATTAAAAATTATTTTATGCTTTTTAGCGCTTTTTGTGAAGTCGGTCCAACTTTTTTTTTAAAAACTAATTTATTTTTCACTTTTTAGTGTCTTCTACTCTATGCAACGAAGAAAGAACCATCCAAATCGGTCCACGCGTTAAAAGTTAGTTTTAATCCCCTACTCAATCAAGGAACATACTCTACCGAACATAAAAGGAATCATCGAAATCGGTCCACGCGTTACGAAGTTACTACCCCCTCCCCCACCCCTCCCCCACCCCTCACCATAGGACCAAATTATTCTCCCCAATGGGGGATCACACTCTATACAACAGCAAAAGAAGCATCCAAATCAATCCACGCGTTACAAAGTTAGGTTCCACTCCCCTTCTCCCACCTCCACCCCAGCAACATTTGTTTTCTCGTAGTATCAACCAAGGATCATATTCTACCTAATAGAAAAAGAATTATCCAAATCGGTCACGCGTCACGAAGTTAGACTACCCCTCCCCCCCACCCACACCTTTCACCATAGGACCAAATTATTCTCCTATTAGCAATGGGGGATCATACTCTATACAACAGAAAAAGAACCATCGAAATCGGACCGCGCGTTACAAAGTTAGGTTCCAACCCCAGCCCCCACCCCCATTCCCCCAACATTTTTGTCACCTGGTATCAACCTCGGAACATACTCTACGCAACAGAAAAAGAATTATCCAAATCGGTCCACGGGTTACAAAGTTAGACTACCCCTCCCCCCCTCCCCCCACCTTAGGCCAAATTTTTTTCTCCTATTAGCAATGGGGGATCATACTCTGTACAACAGAAAAAGAACCATCCAAATCGGACCACGCGACACAAAGTTAGGTTTCACCCCCACCCCCCACCCCCACCCTACCAAAATTTTTTTTGACATGGTACCAATCGGTGAACATACTCTACCCAACAAAAAAAGAATCATCAAAATCGGTCGACGCGTTACGAAGTTATGCCCGGTCAGACATAAAAATAAATAAATAAATAAAAAAATAAAAAAATAAATAAAATACGCGTCGAACTTAGAACCTCTTTGTTTTTGGGAAGTCGGTTAAAAAATGGCAAGCCCGAAAGGAAGATAAAACAATTGTAGCTGAAAATAAAATTTTTATACAAAAGGAGTTCAAAAAGAGAATGGGATTAATAATTGATCAGCCTAAGCTTGGTTTCGGAAACTCAGCCTGAGCTTGGTTTTGGAAAGCCAGATTTGGCGTCTGAAATAACAGTCGTAGTCAAAACCTTAATGGAAAAGATGCATACAATATTAGTGGCAATATCAAGTTGATACTGCTAAACACTTCGTACAAATGTATCCATGGTTTTACATGCCTCCAACTGTGCACAAGTTACTAATTCATGGACCGGACGTAATTTCTTATTCATTGCTGCCGATTCGCCAATTATCAGAAGAAGCTCAGGAGGCACGCAACAAAGATTTTAAAAAATATCGGGAGAACTATTCTAGGAAATGTTCTCGTGAGAAATGCAATGAGGATGTTTTCAATTTAATGTTGATTACATCTGACCCTGTGATCACTAGTTACAGGGAACTCCCGAAAAAACAATTAAAGCATTTTCCCAAGGAAGTTAACGATTTAATAATTTCTCCGGATATTCCATTTTCTGAGATTTCGAATACTGAAAGTGATGATAATAGTTTATCGGCTGCATCAGATGTTTAGCCAAAATAAAAGTTTAAAAACAGCATCAAATTAAATGTTTTATTTTCTAATGGCTGTCCTGAATAAAATTAATCCATGTTAAAGACAGCAAATCCACCCCATTAATTGATTCCAACTTTTTGGGTATCCTGCCCCACTGTGCAGCGTTACGAACATGTGCCTTAATTCTAACTTTGTTTGAGGCAATTTTATTTCAAATAATACGCACCATTTATGCAGTTTTTAATATATACATACATGAAGTTTTAAAGTTCCTTTTGCTTTTAGACAAAAATGCTCATTTATGTTTTTGTTGTCTTTATGAAAGTATTATTCATTTATAATTGTTCTAAAAGTTTTTGTATATACAGACATATGTATATTTATATAATAAACACGTTTCTATCTTTAAGCTGTTATACACAAAAAAGTTTGCGAAGGAAGTGGTCCGAGCAGGATTATAGGGATCGGAATTGACATTTCCGTCAAAATCAAATAAAACAGTAATTTTTGTAAGTTAAATGAAAACAGTCCTACTTTTAAGAAATTTAGAAGAGTCGATGTTTAAAACTTTACATTCCTTTTATAATATTTTTAAAATATAATTGGTTAGGTTCACCGGAAATTAAAAAAATTAATTTGAAAACTAACAGTTCAAGAAAGCCCGGAGTGTATGGCCCTAAAAAGATATTTCTCTGATTTTAGTGAAAAAATAACCAATTTTTAGAAAGTTTTTTTCTGCCGAATTTTTCTTCATATAGAAACTTAAGATTGTTACATAGTACTAGTATTAAAGTATATAACATTTTTTTTTCTAAATGAATTCGACAGTGGCATTTAAAACTCCGCTCTGAAGGTTCCGAAAATAATTTTTTTCTTCAAGAGGACCTTTTAATCTTGTCCGTGAATTAGAATATACCTTTTTTATAAAATGGTAAAATTAACTTTTTTTTTGTAGCGAACAAATCTGTAAAAATTGTGAGTTAATATATTAAAAAATACTTGAGAAGAAAAATCTAAAAATGAGTAATTTTTTCACTTTAAAAAAGAGAAATACTACACGATTATAATTTATTTTAATTTTTATAAAATGCCTTGCAAAAATGCAGGTGAAGGAAAACTTAGCGTACAATTTTTGAAGAATTATTTTAATTTTAAATTCTTCAGCTGTAAAAAAGCCGTAAAAAATGTACGCCAAGTTTCCTTTCACCTGAATTTTCGAAAAATTAAAATAAATTATAATCGTCATTTCGTACATATTTAATTTTTTATTTTTGGTTCAGGCGATGTATCAGTTTGTAATTTTTCAGTTTCAGTTTTGGTTAATAATAAATCTACGAAATTCTTCCAATATTCTATCAACTTCCACATGTTCAGCATTAATTACATGCCATGATTCGGCATAATTTTGAGTTATTGGAATGTTGGCTTAATCCAAGTCAAGGCAGCTCCAAAAAGTCGGTGAACATAAGGCATCTTTATTTGATGAATTTATTTTGCTCCAATCAGTAACCTTTTTCACATCGACATCAAGAGCTTTACATAACTCGAAACATTTTGGGATTTCCGATGCAGGTAAAAAACTAAGCGAGAATAAAGCTCGTATTTTTAACGAAAAAGCTAGCATTTGTTTCATATTCTGATTGAAATTTTATTCTAAAGCTTGTCAGTCACTATCTCCAAACCCATAAAAGATATGGCACTCCCTCTAGTTCCTTTTTCGGGAATGGGGCGGGAAGAATTTCACGTGTTTCAGATTTCAAGCGGACATAAATCTAAGGTGGGTTCTGAACCGCCGACAGTACTCTTCAACCCCAAATGGCCTTTTTTCTCTGCTGTGAGCAGAAAAAAATCATTGCTCGGCACCGGTGGGGTTTGAACATGGGACCCCCGGGATGTAAGGCCGATATGTTATCACTTACTCCACCGACGACTCACGTTATTATAATTTCGTCTAATAAGGTATCATTTAAAATATTTTTTGTAAATTCCGATCTACCGGAAAATAACACAAATACGATTCATTTAAAATATTAGACTATTATAAAATATCCATTTTGATTTTTGCACTATATCTTTTTGTCCAACGTCCATTTCTCTCTTACTCATTTTCTGGGGCGAGAGAAGAACTTCACCCAATTCGAAAGAGCAATTGCAAGAAGATCTACAATTAAAACCACTGGCATTATCTCTACAAACCCCATGGATTTTTATCGCAAACTGTAGTCAGCAGAAAACTACCATGGTTATCCGTTGATGGCATTCGAACCTAGGACCTCAAAATTGGTAGGTAACATTTTGTTTATTGATATTATGCTATCAGAGTTTTGACAAAGTCATATAAGAACGTTTTCACTAATAGAGGGTTTCGGTATTAGCGCTATTTTTGGAACAAATAAGCTTCAGTTTAAGGTTCACTTACATAAATATTTGAGTGCGTATAAAAATACATTTTTCGACCTTTTTTCTTAATATTTCTAAGACTATAAACGACAATGGGGCGGCAGAAAAACTTTGTCCTAATTGATAATAGAAATTGTAAGATCGGAGGTGGAAAATGGAAGGTGCGGCTTTGACTTTACGAGGGTACAAATTACTGTATTCTATTTGCAGTAGATTACTTTAAAAAGTTATTGGTGGTTCCGAAGTATTATCTGGCAGTTATGAATCAACACACGTTTCAACACGTTTAAAAAATCAGTAGTGTTATCTGATTTTGAAGTATACATAAATAAATATGCAACAACTTTTTTTTTATACGATCTGTCCAAATCCTAGGGGATAACCCTTTGATGCGTTAGCACGGTTTTGGCGGGAAGGGATTTAAGATAAGGGATGTGAGGAAACTTGAATGTCTTGTTTTTTGCATTGCCGCGAGCTACATAAGAGCCCAGAGACGGAGTGAATTATTTTAATTTCTTAATAAAAACCCACCGGGAGATCTGGTCTAGAACTCGGGACCCATGGCATGGTGGACGTGCCGCTCAACGAATTCATCCAACTCCGTCTCCTATAACTTTTGATAAATTATATTGAATGGCAGGTTGTGTAAGTATAATACGTTAGTTGAATCAGTCTAGTTAGAGCAGCTTGAGCAAATGGAAAAATTTAATTCCTCTTCTACATTAGTATCATAGTTAGTATACTATTTTAAGTACAACTGTGTAATTTATTTGAAGGCGCAACAAAAGGTAATGTCACAAAAAAAGACACAATAAGAAGCCCAGTATTCTAAATATAGAAGCAAGAAAAGAAAATATCTAAATTTTTCAGCTCGATAACATTATATACCAACTAACTCGTTAGTATACATATAATGGTAATCTGTTGGACTAGTTTTTGAGCGCTCCACGACAGTGAAATGAATATGTTCCTTCGTAGAATACAACATAAGAAACTAAACTACATATTAAACATAAAACTGTTGTTTATTTTTATACTTTTCTATTATAAAAAAAAATTCAAAAATAAAACCTGTAATTACCATCAGCACTTGTTATTAGCTTACCTAATTGAGTTAACCTAAAAATATTAATAATCCTAATGAAATCCTTTTTGTATTAAGTGAACATTTCTTTAGAAAATTCCACAACTATCTTTGTCACAAAAAATATCTTCTTATGCACTAAAACACCTTCATAAAACGTTTTTAGTTATCTATTAATTTTTTATTAACCCTCACTTCACAAAATTATTCACTTTTTAATTTATATGGAAAATTAAGACTGTGTTAAAATTTATATTTCCATTAAAGTTTGTGAAAATACTGTTTTCAAACGACCACGATGAGAAATAAACGATTACTGCAATTCATTCAAACTGCGCGTTGTGCTTAAATAGATTCCTGATGCTTATGAACTTTTGCATGCAGTTTTGTCGGTTAAGGAAACTAACACGAATGTATCACTTGAAGGATAAAGGAAACTGTCGCAAATGCATCAGGGCAAGTATGTACACTTGTTCATATGTTTTAGTAGTGTAAGCTTGGTTACTATTGCTAAGGCAAAAGTAAACAAGGTTTTAGGAGCAATTTACGTTTTCTTTAAAGGATTTGTGAACAGCTATGTGCACATATAATTTCAGAGTTTCAAAGAAGATTCAACAAGGTAAGTGAACTTGGTTTTGTTCACTGTTTCTTTGTGTTAGCACCTCTGATAGGAATAGTTACATGTATGCTCACCCACCACCAATTAACTTACAGAAAGCTTTTCTGCGCCGACTTACTAAAAATAATGGTTTAAAAAGCTTTCTACATTTCTGTTTCGAGGATGACAACATTCTGCCTTGGCTCGCCGTCAAAAGTTCCTGATGAGCTTTCATTACAATACATCATCACTCAGCTGAGAAAAAATTTGTGAAGGAATCTCCGAGTATTTTCGGTTTTCGTCGTCTTTGCAGCCTTGTGTCTGTTATATTTTCTCAATGCTTTTTATATTCATGATAACAACTCTTCCGGCAGCATAGGAACTCAATGTTAAAATTATCTTTAGTCTCTATAATGCAAGGTAAGCAGCTTTCACTAACCTAGAAATTCTTAAGGATTGGCATTTTATACTAGTTTTTCAGAACACGACTTTCCCTTGAGATTCTGTCCTGTTACGTCATTAAATCGTACTGAATTGTGTGGCAATGCTCTCGACATGAGATTTTTCTTGGGTAACCTCATTACTGGGTACACTTGAAAGTTGGAAATAGGGGCAATGTTAGGAAGTGTGGTGGATTTAGCATAGACAATAAATCGACTGTGACATAAGAGGGTTTCGATGATTTTGGATGCGAAAAGAAATAATTTCCCTAAGGAAGGTGAAATTAAATTAGAGTTAACATAATTCAAAATTACTAAATACAGAATTACACGTACATTATCACATGCATAGAAATTCAAATACAAATTTCAGCAAAATAAAATTAAACTGAGTTGAAATATAAATAGGATAGACGCGCACTTCCAACTGATTACAATTTGATTTTTAACGCTATTGACACCTATAAAAACAGGTTTTTTTTGGAAAGATTTCAGAGAGTCCGTGAACTTAGACGGAAAAAAGCGAACCATCTTTATTTAATTTAGTAGAAATCCTGTAGGACGGATGTCCTGGATTCTAGAGCGGAAATTGATCTTGCATTCATCGAAGTTGGCGGCATAGCGGATTGAAATAATTTCGAAAAATTAACAAGATTCTGGCACACAGAGAAGAATACTTTTATGCAGTGCAATTAAATATTACATTATTACAATATTAGTGTACTAGTTTATTATATAAAATTATATATATATATATATATATATATATATATATATATATATATATATATATATATATATATATATATATATATATATATATATATATATATCTATATGCCGGGATAGGATAGGAATTTTGTGGCATCGCCCCAGATGGCGACGGATACTGGTGTCGTCATCAATGTCTCACCGCTAGTGTCATCACAATCCACTTCCACCGCACCTACGATAAACAAATTTGGCACCACCTGGTCGGTATTGGAATGGGAACAGAGATTAAAGAAACTAGGCAGCAAATACTCATCTTCATCAAACTACCATACTTCATTTCTCCTTAAGGGTGCGCCTCACAACGCCACCGTTTCCTGGGTACATAGCTTTTTTTCCCGGAATTTTGCATTCATCCCCGTTAGCTGCCTGAAGTTACCCTTGGACGCAAGGAAATTCAGCAACTTCAAAATCTCCATCCCGAACAAGTATGTGTGGCTCATCAGTAACCCCACCTGCAAAATCTTCACTCTCGGGACTATCGAAATATCCAAGTGGTCCAGGAAGTATGTTAAGTTTAACCCTAAGCCCTCTGCATCTAACCCTAAATTAAATTCTAATAGACCAAATCCTACTAACTATCCTAAAGGTAATTCCAAACGTCCTTCTCCCATACCTAAATTTAGTATTCAGCCTAATCGTAAGAACATTAGCACTAGTAACAACATAATCTCTCATCACTCTTCCGCACCTAGTGATCCAAACTCCAATTGGCAATTCAAAATGGGTGTATTTCCAGACTTTAAACTAAGTACCCGAATCAATTATCCTAACTTTATTTATTCTCACACCCTTAACCCCTCAGATCCACTTACAGCAAAGCCCTCGAAAACATCCATCCCAGCCGACAACCCTATCACTACTGTCTCGAATTCTGTATATCCAGCGCATCCACCCAACCACGCACTCCCAACTTCTTCCGAGTGCCCACCTAGCCACAAGCCATCAGCTTCCGACCACCCCACCACCTCTACTTCGATTTCCGTCTGTCCCACCCCTCCTCTGCATACACCTAACCTCGCACTCGCTACTTCCTCCGCATGCCCACCTAATTGCAAGTCATCATCTTCTTTCACTATCGCCCCTTCTCAAACTTCTTCTACCTCCGCTAACCCGCCCCTTCAGCTAACCAAAACTCCTACATCCGAACATAACTCATTTATCGATCCCCTATTCCCACCTACAGTTAAATTGACTTTGCGCTCTGCGGATTCCAACGATGGACGATACCTCTTGTCCCGTTTTCGGGACCGTCGCATTTACGAAAACGTACGTCTATTTCTTGCCTATCTGCACGACAAACCGAATTCCGTCTGCATTGATGGTAAAACCAGCACCAACGTCATGTTAAGCATACATCAAGAAGGCCTGCCCACAGATACAACAGTCTTACATAAACTTTTCATTAAGTACCATGAATCATTTAATATCCCTTCCCATAAGGTTTCAGAAGATCTATCCACCTATGCTGCGTACGTCAGTTCTCGCCGCATTTCCCGTCTCCAAAAAAGTCGCAACGACTCCTTAAACTACTTTCGTTCCTAACCCCCCCGCCTTCTCTATTTCTGACCTCCCCCCTTATGCACCTGCGGTCTCCGATCAAGCACCTCTCCCCAGCAGCTTGTCAGTCTATTACCAGAACGTCAGAGGACTTCGCACAAAAACATCCAACGTTTTCCTAAACTCCCACAAATTCCCGCACGATATCTTTGCCTTAACTGAAACCAATCTAATACCAGGAATTCTCGACAGCGAACTATTCCCTCCTAACTATACCATTTTCCGTGTTGACGGTTGTGTAGGCAACAATGACCCACCAGGCCGTGGGGTTCTCATAGCTGCTCACAACCGTTATGATGCCACCCTGTTTAAGACCTCCGACTCTTCAATATCTGAATTTGTATGTATCAAATTAACACTGAATAAGTGTATTCTGTATATTCTTTGTTGTTATATTCGTCCCTCTCAACCTATAGAAGCCTACAAGCCCGTAATTGAAACGTTAGACACCATGCTTGAGAACGCTAACGCCTCCGATGAATTCATTGTACTGGGTGACTTTAACCTCCCCCGTATACAATGGTCATTGTCTGAGGACTGTTCACACTTTGTCCCCCTAAACGCCTCTTCCGCCAAAGAAGCCTTTTTTACCGATCAGCTCTCTGTTTCTGGTCTCTTTCAAGTTAGTGGAATCAGAAACTTTCTGAACAGACAATTAGACTTAATCTTTTCCTCAGACCCAGTTAACTCGGCTGTCGCGGAAAGCGAACATCTCCTCTCCTCCCTCGATCGTCACCATCCTCCCCTGTTCCTCGTTTTCTCCTACGAACACCCTCACGCCCTTTCAGGCTCCGAGTCTTCTCTTTCCTTCAATTTTCGTAAAGGCGACTTCGAAAAATTAAATCACTTGCTCCTCAACTCCAACATTGGCAATATCCCTCAACATCTTCCAATAGACATTGCTGTAGAGGCGTTTTATTCGGAAATACACGCTTGCCTTACACAATCTATCCCTCTTCTTCCTCGTAAAAACTGCTCCTCATCCCCCGTTTGGTACGACAAAGAATTACGCTCTCACCGCAACAGGAGAAATAAACGTTGGCAAACTTTTCTTCTCACCCAAAATGAGTCCGACTATTCTTCCTACTTGTCTGCTTACACCTCTTTTTCTGAACGTTGTGATACCCTCTACCATGAGTACCTCCTACGGATGGAAACTAGCCTCATATCCAACCCCAAGTGCTTTTATAGCTTTATTAATTCTAAGAAGAAATCCAATGGTTACCCTTCCACCCTAAAGCTCGAAAATACCTCTTCATCAGATCCTCAGGTTATCTCCAACCTCTTTGCACACTTCTTCAGTAAATCTTTCAGCGACAATTCGCTCCAACCTGACCTTAGCTACTTTTCATTCTTGGACAAATGCACTCAAACGTCGTTTACATCTTTTGACCCTGACCCCGAACAAATCGCTGCCAGTATTAACGGGCTTGCGGATGACTTTCACCCCGGTCCTGACGGCATTCCAGCCATAGTTCTGAAAAAGTGTGCCGTGCATCTAGTTCAACCCCTTACTTTGCTTTTCCGCCTCTCGGTCACTCAAGGGGTTTTCCCTCAATTATGGAAAAACTCTTATATTATTCCCATATTCAAAAAAGGCTGCAAGAACGATGTATCCAACTACAGACCCATTGCTAAATTATCATCCATACCTAAACTATTCGAAAAATTGGTCTATGATTCCATGTTCTTCCACTGTAAGTCTATTTTCTCCCTCTCCCAGCATGGCTTCCTCAGAGGTAGATCTACAACCACCAACCTTACCGAATTCGTCTCCAAAACACTATGTGCCCTGGAAAACGGTAAAGATGTTGATGTTATCGCCACCGATTTTAGTAAAGCCTTTGACAAGATCTCCCATAGCGTTATCCTGTTTAAACTTGATCGCCTAGGCTTCCCCCCCAGATTCATCTCCTGGATTCAATCCTACCTCAACAACCGTCAATACAATGTTCTTTTCAGCTCATCCATTTCTAACCCCATTGTCGCTCGTTCCGGCGTCCCTCAGGGCAGCCACCTCGGTCCATTAATTTTCATCCTTACAATTAATGATGTTGAATGTATCATAAAATACTCAGAGCTGTCCATTTATGCTGATGACATGAAAATAATTAAACATATCTCCTCCACAACCGACTCTCTTCTTCTCCAAAAGGACCTCGATTCGTTCACCACATGGTGCATGAAAAACTTTCTTGAGCTCAATGTCTCTAAATGTCAGTCCATCTCTTATTCCCGCAAGCGTCTTACCAACACCCCGAGAACTTACATGTTAACCAACGTACCAGTCCCTATCGTTACCTCTTTGTGTGACCTAGGAATAATCTGTGATAGTGAACTCAATTTCCGTTCCCATATTGATAGCATAATTAACAGAGCTAACTCCGCGCTAGGGTTTGTGAAGCGCTGGTCTAGAGAGTTCTCCAATCCTTATGTTTCCAAATCTCTCTATATTTCCTTCGTGAGACCTCTCCTTGAATATGCCAGCCAGGTTTGGTCACCCACGCAAACAACCCACATTAACAGAATTGAATCTGTCCAGCGTAGGTTCATTCGCTTTGCTCTACGTGATCTTCCATGGGTAGATAGATTCAACCTTCCACCTTATGAAAACCGTCTAAAACTGATCGACTTACAACCCCTAAGTAAACGTCGTGATGTTTCCGACGTTCTCTTCATTCATCAGCTACTAGCTGGCGCCATAGACTGCCCTTCAATCCTGCAGTCTTTACCCATCTATACCAATCCTCGCAAACTTAGGTCCACTCCCCTTTTCCGACTCGACCGCCATCGCACGAACTACGGTCAACGCGAACCAATTACCAGGATGCTTCGAAAAGTCAACGACCTTCCCTCCTTTGACTTCCATCTGAGTAAATCATCCCTTCACAAAGCCTTATATCTTTATCCCGCCCATCTTGATCGCCTTTCCTAATTCTCCTTCCTCCCAGTCTAAAGTTATCATTATCATAGCTTATATTGTAGCTTACATTATCTGTTATGAATTATTGTTTATATTAGTTTGTAGTATTTATTTTGTTATTTTGTATTTTTTTTATGTAATAGCTTGCATTAAGCTTAAATAAATAAATAAATAAATAAGTAACGGATGTTTTCTAAAAAAAAAAGAAAAAAAGAGAAAAAACAAACCTTGGTTAGAGGCTATTCAAAACATGACTAATTCAGCTGAGAAATATTCTAGGAGAATAATAAACCGTTGGTTCAGTCATCTGTCGGACTATGTATATCAATGCCCTCCTATTCTGCACATTAAGGCCCACTTCAACGCAACTTCTCCACTTTCATGACATAAAACAAGCGAAATATCACAAACCGAAACAGGACAGAAGATCAGGAACGGTGACTAACGGGCGAACACTAAGCTTGCTAATTGCACCATGATCATGATAAGAGATGTGATCAGTCACCACTAGTGCTTAGTTTAGAGTCTCCGACGGTCATCATTTGGTTGATACTCCAGTGCAAACTGATTGTTTTTAAACCGCAATCGGCGCAATTGAATTTGGTAAAGGTATATTAAGTAGCGAACGAATCTACAACTTTAAATTTTTATATCCTCACGTGTTAACCTCAAAACGTGGTAAATGCTACGTCACGTTGGAGACTCTAAAGTGTAATATCTAAGTTTTTGAGCTTCTCCATAGGTGCGTGAGTCATCAAAACGCGAAGAGGAAGAAAAAAAGAAGAGACCAACTCCCTCCTATGCCACGACCACACGGGAAATTTTTACTTATTATTCACAGAAATTTAACAAAAGTAAACTTCCACAAGCTGAATTACAGGAAGAACAGCGGTGCCGGCAAAGGGTCTTCGCTGTTATACCTATAAGACAATCAGCATGAAACTGAGCCAGAAATAGTGATTAGCGAGTATATTGAAGTGGATTAGAGATTGAACTTATTTCTGATAGATATTTGACCGATCCTTTAGATATTTTCATTAAGTTTTACGCGTTCACCTGACCTGATTATTTCCCTTGCAGAAAAGTAACAGGCTGGATGAAGCTTCAGCCATCGCGGCACAATGTGATGTATGTAGGTACGAAATATTAAATATCTGCTTTTTTATGTATACACTATAAATAGCCTTCTTTATCATTACACGCATACAAAAGGAAAAAAAAAATTACTATCCTCATATCGCATTAAAAATTAAATTGTTATAGTAGAAGTGAGATCCTGAGTTGGGTGAGCCACTTATTAATATTTAGTTGAATTTTTTAATGCAGGTTAGTCAACTAGCCTTATTTTTTTGGCATATCAAATTAAATTAAATTAATTTCATAAGTTTAATTTAGCTTGAGTTAGATAATTTCTTTTTTTGAATTTTTTTTTAATTATGTTTGGTTCTTTTCTATATGTCTTTAGGTATAATTTTTTGTGAAGTTAACTCATGCAGTTGTTCTTGCTTAATTTAATATATACCATTTATTTGGAATAAAGAGCTACCCTTGTGGAACAAGAGTGATGATTAACCGCGGATATTGTTGTTAAATTACTTGATAATAAACGAGATATGTTGATCGGATAGATGTGTCAGTTTGGTCTGGGGTCCCCCACTGTTGTTCGTTAATGGAGAAGGCCGGAGGTCCCTATGTCTTTCAGTGAAAAGCTAGGTGGAAGAGGAAAAGGGCAACATGCCATAGAGTAAAGAAAATTAAATCAACCAGCATAGCATTGAAAGGTTGGGTAGACTTGTGAAAAGAATGAACAATTCATTTTCTGGCAAAAGAAAATAATTAAAACTCTTTAAATGCTGTATTGCTTTAATTGCACGAGAGTATTCGGACTCCATTTTTTCTATGTTACAGGTTAAAATAGTAGGAAAATCAGTCCTAACCTTAATAAAAAACTTGTCCAATTGGAAGGCGCATTTGGGTTAATGATGATATTATATTGTTCCGTTTGTTCCCGTTGGAAAAGTACAGGAGTTGCGAGACCTCCAAAAAGACAACCCGAAATGTGAAATGTGCCTGAAGTGTATCTGAAGTGAAGACAGTTCAAACTTTTGCGCGATTAAAGCAGGCCATACACGATCAATTCTACCGTCAAGTCTGCAGCGGACTTGACGCGGCTTCCAGTTTGCAGCACATCCATATATATCCAGTTTGCATGATGCCGCACCAGTTGATACCATGGCGTCCCCAGTTTCGGACGACGAACTAAAAGGAAAAAATCAAGTTTACTGGACGCCGCATCAAATCCGCTGCAGACTTGACGGTAGACTTGATCGTGTATGGCCTGCTTAAGAATGGCGCCTCTAGTCATTTCTCTCCATGAGTTTCACATGCAATGGTGTGTGTGTTGTTGTGTTTGTCACATTCGGATAGCCTACAAATAAACACGCTCAATTGTATACTTCTTTATTAACCTCAAATGCGATTCTACCGCCAATTCAGATTCTTGTGCTCCGAGGTCCACCTCATATTACGAATAAAGATTTTCCAGTCGATGTTATGGATAGAAAGTTCACATTGAAAAACGCTATTCGGAAATTACATAACGGAGAGGAAATCAAGAGAGAATGGTTGCTTTACTCTGTTTAGAAAGACAAATTATACTGTTTTTGTTGCCAGGTTTTAGTTCAGAGAACATATCCGTATCTTCATCATCTGGGTATTCTGACTGGAAAAATATGTCGGTATATTTATCTCGTCACGAAAAATCTCTCAACCATATCAATGCTGGACAATCGTGGCGTTAGTTGTCCTGTTGTTTGCAGTAAAAAAAAACCATTGACGAAGAAAATCAAAGACTTATAAGGGCTGAAACTGAACACTGGCATGAAGTTTCAAAAAGACTACTTTGCATTGTAGAAATTCTCGCATTCCAGGGGTTGGCATTTCGAGGTAAATTAGATGTGCTTTTTGAAGATAACAATGAAAACTTCTTGAAGTTCGTCGAACAAATCGCGAAATTTGACATCGTATTAATATAGCATTTACGTAGATTATCGTCCAAAGATATTCATTATCATTATTTCAGTAAGACAATTCAGAATGAATTTATCTTCCTGATTTCAAAACAAATCAAAGAAACAATTCTATGTGCATTGTTTGACGTAACATACTACTCAATAATTCTAGACTGTACCCCAGATGCTAGTCATGTTGAACAATAATGACGATGATAGTAAGATTCGTGGAAGCTATTGCAGGGCAAGAAGTTTCAATTCAAGAAAATTTTTTGTTTGGGTTTCATTCAAGTCAGCGATTCATCAGGAAAAGGATTGGAGGTAACTTTATGGAAAGATTTAGAAAAGGATCGGATAAAATTGAAGAATATGCGAGGCCAAGGCTATGACAATCGCTCGAATATGAAAGGGAAAAAATCCGGAGTGCAAAAGCGAATTCTGGAGCTCAAACTGAGAGCGTTTTTTCTGCCATGTAGCTATCATTCTCTCAGCGTGGTGGTTAACGATGGGGCTAAGTGTTGTTTCGATGCTGTGGACTTCTTTAGCATTGTACAAGAAATTTAAAAAAATAATGTGTTTTTAAATCTATCCACAGGGGTACTCTTTTACTAGATACTTACCAATTTCTTTAATTAATTTATAACAAAGGCGCCAAATTTGCTTCTGCCTGCAGCTTAAATTGACCTTCGTCCGCCCCTGACAAAAATTAGAAAATACCAACACGTTAGTTACCCTAGACTTCTCTCTCTACAGGGAGAATTGCGTCACCCAACGACAACGATTGCAAGTGGACCTTAAACTTACACTTTACAAAACCAAGTTGAAAAAGATCAGGAAAATATATGCAATACAAATACAGTACATCATATACGAGCGTATCAAATAATTTAGCAATGCAACTGATTACACGAAGGACCGGCACTACTCCTTCAGCTATTGTCTAGGTTCATATTCTGTGATAACAAGTTTTCGGCGAGAATCTAGATGACACTTAGTGAAACGCTAGATGAGCATCCCGCGCCTCTACCCGGTGCCCACTGAATCCATCAGCTAGCACATAAATACAGCACTTTTTAACCGACTTCCCAAAAACAAAGAGGTTCTAAGTTCGACGCGTATTTTTTATTTTTTTTATTTTTTATTTTATTTTTTTTATGTCTGACCGGGCATAACTTCGTAACGCGTCGACCGATTTTGATGATTCTTTTTTTGGTGGGTAGAGTATGTACACCGATTGGTACCATGTCAAAAAAATTTTTGGTAGGGTGGGGTGGGGGTGAAACCTAACATTGTAACGCGTGGTCCGATTTGGATGCTTCTTTTGCTGTTGTATAGAGTGTGATATCCCATTGCTAATAGGAGAATAATTTGGCAATATGGTGGTGGTGGGGGAGGGGTAGTAGATTCGTAACGCGTGAGCCGATTTCGATGATTCCTTTTCTGTTCGGTAGAGTATGTTCCTTGATTGATACCATGAGAAAAAAAGTTTAGTGGAATGGGGGTGAGGTAGGGGGTTAAAGCTAACTTTTAACGCATGGACCAATTTGGATGGTTTTTTCTTCGTTGTATAGAGTAGAAGAGACTAAAAAGTGTAAAATAAAATAGTTTTTAAAAAAAGAAAGTTGAACTGACTTCACAAAAAGTGCTAAAAAGTATAAAATAATTTTTAATTTTATATCTATTACGACATTTTGAAGTCGGTGCAAATAAAACAAATAAAACAACTACATAACCACAATTGAAAATAATACATAATACTACCTGAACGTTTCAGTTTACGGGATCATAAGAAATGACGATTACATATTTTTGTTGTAATTGTTTGGTTTGTATGACTTGCACCGACTTCCAAATGTCGTAATAGATATAAAATTAAAAATTATTTTATGCTTTTTAGCGCTTTTTGTGAAGTTGGTTCAACTTTTTTTTTAAAAACTATTTTATTTTTTACATATCTTGTGTCGTGCCAAAAAATTTCTCAAATTTCAAGCGTTTTTACATGATCTCGTTACAGCAACAGCCAAGTACGAAAACAAACAATTTATTCAAAATGTGCACAATAACATGCACCAAATATACTCTTGACTCGAGCAAAACAAAGCTATTAAAACTCGAGGAACGTAAGAAATATCAATATAAATAAATAAAAGATCTTTAAAATGCTTACAATAATATGTACGAAATATACTCTATAATTTTATGCTCAAGTTAGAAATATAAATATTTCTTAACAGAATCGGCGTTTCTGACAAAGTTCCTTTAGCTCCTTGAATTTAAAAAATTTTAGATGGCGGATCCAATATGACGGAAAAATGTTTAAAACATTTTCCTTAAGGAACGAACATTGTTTTTCAGGGGTTCTTAAATGTGCTGATTACAAACCTGTTATCGGATTTTTAAAATTGAAGATGGTGGATCCAATATGGCGCGAAAAATACTCCTGAGCTTGGTCTTGGAACACATCAGCGGCTGTTGTATAAGTTGTCTATCATTGAAACATGTAACCAATCTCAAGCCAATAATTACTGTTTTCAAAGCCGCGATGCTGGCGGAGAGCACCTGGGAGCAGACGATTCTTATAAAATCACAATGTACAGTATCTTCGATGAAAATTGTTGCCCCGTAGAGAGCGTGGACTCGCAATGATTTTTATGCAAGCCTCTCTAAAGGAGCCATTCTTGAATTCAAATACAACTCATGCACCGGAAGTATAATAGGTTTATAAATATGTGATTCAAATTCCTTTCTCAAAGTTATAATCCTAATTTGAACCCAGGAATATTATCACAAACTTGTTAGAAAGTAACAACGGTCACCACAGTGTCGTTTTAATAGTCAATAGCTGGACAAATGACCAATATACTGGATTTCCACAGAAAATCAACGGATAAAGTTTGAAGATACTTCCGTTTTTGGGGTTTTAGTAAGGTTTTTTTTTTTTAAATTTGTGCGTCCGTCGTTGAGTTTCAAACCTGAGGCCGTCGGTGTATAAGTGTATCCTGCTTGCTCTCGATTGTAATGACCAGGTCGTCTGCGTAGCCCTGGCAATCGTAGCCAGCGTTGGTCAGTTTGACCAGGAGATCATCGATAACAAGTGACCACAACAGTGGGGAAAGAACTCCCCCCTGAGGACAACCTCTGGTGGCCCGTACTGTTACCGAATTGTCCCCCAGCCTCGCTGTGATATTCCGGTTACTCAGCATTGCCCCAATCCATTGGACCGTCGGCAGATCAATACCTCTATCGGTGGCCGCTCCTTCGATGGACGTGAAAGACGTATTGTCAAAAGCACCCTCTATATCTAGGAAATCACAAAGGGCAATGCCCCTACCATTAACAGCATCCTCCAGTTTCCCAACCAGATTGTGTAGTGCTGTTATCGTTGATTTGCCTGCCTGATATGCGTGCTGGTTTGCATGTAGCGGCGTGTCTTTCAGACAACCGTACCTAATATTTTGGTCAATGATTTTCTCCATTGACTTGAGAAGGAAGGAGGATAGGCTGATCGGTCGATATGCCTTGGGTTGGTCCGCTGGTCGCCCTCCACTCTTGGGTATAAAAGCGACCCTTACCTCCCTCCACGGACTGGGGATGTAGCTGAGTTGGTAGCTAGCCCTAAATATTTTAGTGAGTATTGGCAACAGATCATCTAAGCCCTGCTGCAGAAGAGCTGGGAAGATGCCGTCGCCACCAGGAGATTTGTAGGCTTTAAAGGAGTTGATGGCCCACCTTACCGTCCCGGCTGTGAAGATTTTGCCCGAGGTGCTCCTCAATCTGCGTGTTGAACCACCGCGCACAAGGAGTGATTGAGTTCCTCTATTTTCTTCTGTCAGTGAACACTCAGGGAAGTGTGTTTCCAAGAGAAGTTTCAGTGTTTCCTCAGAATCAATGGTGTAAGAACCATCAGTTCTCTGGAGGAGGCCTATGCCATTGGAGTGATCTTTTGAGAGTACTTTTTGGAGTCGTGCTGTTGTAGGTAGATTGTCAATCTCTTCACAGAACTTTCTCCAGGTTGTCCTCTTGGATCTCCTTAATTCTTTGTTATACTCAGTCAGGGCCTGCTTGTAGTCATCCCAGGCTCCTGAGCGCTTAGCTTTATTAAAGAGTTTTCTTGATTTAGCTCTTAATTTACTTAGTGTCCTGTTCCACCAAGGCGCATCTCTGGCTGCCTCTCTGCGTCTGACAGGATTACTATTTTCATAGCTTTGTACGATCAGGTCTTGTAGCTGTTTTGAGGCCCTTTCAAGGTCCTCCTGGGATTCTATCGGGGCATCATCGAGTTCTTGTATATGCGTCCTGATGTGCTCCCGGTAGATGTCCCAGTTGGTTAGCTTAGGAACTCTGACCGCTTCCAGCTGCACCTGAGGGGCCTCCATGTCAAATCTTATATGTTTATGATCTGATAAAGAGGGCTCATCCGACACGTGCCAGTTATTAATGTTGTTCTCCAAGTTTGGACTGGCTATCGTAAGATCCAGAACTTCTTGACGAACAATGTTAGTAAAGGTTGCTTTATTGCCTTTATTTAATATTTCAATATTGTTTTTAATGAAATAATCTAAAAGGTACTCACCTCGGCTGTTTATCCCGGTACTTCCCCAGATAGTGTGGTGGGCATTCGCATCACATCCAATGATAAACTTCCTATTGTGCTTTTGGCAGTAGCACAATAGCTGCGTAATTTCCCTTGGAGGTGGTGGTTGGTCCGAGTCTCCAGGGAAATAGGCAGAGGCTATAACAATCCCCTGTTTTCCCCGGTGCGTCGGCACATCAACTAAAGCTGCTACCAGATCCCTAGTGGTTAGCTCTGGAATAGGAAGAAAGTTAATCTTTGGCTTGAACATCAAGGCAGCACGAGGAGCTCCGTGCTCGCCATCATAGACTAACTTACCCTTGGCCCTTCGGGATTTTGGCCGGCCCTCTTTTACAGAGCCTTTTAATTGGTAGGTGGCAGGCGTATTTTTCCCTGTCACTTCCACTTTCCTGTCTGGTTCAATGTGGGCCTTGGAGGTGCCCGGTGCCACAAGTGTCACTTCCAAGGCTAACTCATTGCCTCAATTGGCAGAGGACATGCCTATGGACTTGGATAATGTAAGTCCTGCCAGGCTATCTGACCTGTCACTACTGTCCGATGAGGATTTCACTACGAAATCGGTTGACAAAACTGATGAGGCTGCTAATGACTCAAGGAAAAGTCCCGAGGAATAGTGAATAAAATAGCCCAAAGAGCAAAAAACTCAGCAGTGCTGGGGAAAAACTGTTTAGGGACACCGCCCAAATACTGCTACAGTACTAGCGACGGCGCCAAATATAGTGCCGCCGGACAGTATAAAGAGGAATTCGGGTGTATAGGATGAATGGGAACCTCCTTGTTTCTATAAATATTCTTAGGTACATTTAATAAAAATTTATTTAAAAAGCTGACTAATTTGCAAATTCTATAATATTTATTTTTAATGTCTTTTACAAGTTACCAGCTCGGTTGTTCTGGCTAGACAGAATTATCAATTTACTATTTTTGTATCCTACTTTACAATTAATACATAGATATGTAGTTTAGAATTTTCTCTGTATAGAGTAGAGTATTATATTGTCAGTGATTGAATGATTATTATATTTTTAAAGGTTTTGTGTTTCACACTATTTAATATTTATGGAAGGTACAGGTTGACCAAAATATATTTGACAATTATTTTATCTGTAAAGTCAGATTGAACATAATCAAAGTCGATTTATTTAAAATATTTTATTGTAATAATATTATCAAACTGATAAATATTTTAATTAAAAATTAATTAACGGAGGACTCCCCCCTGGACCAACTAAGGCCAAAAGGATGAGAACTCCAAAAATCAGAACAGACGAAGCAGGAGTCACCCGTAGAGAGAAGTTAGACTCCTACCACCTTCTCCTACAAGGAAGTCGTGGCAGGAGTGCATATGGGTATCTTACCATACAAATTTCCTGAGGCTACGCTCTCGACCGAGCAATTCACGCTCGTACAAAGGGCGATCCTCAAAAGAATCCGCGAGAACAAGAACTTCGAAGTCAAACGCGCATTCCTTGGCACCGGAAACAGGTCAAGGTCATTTATATATTCACTCAAGGTCATTTATATGTTCGGGCAAGTGCAACTTATACCCAAAAAGGCCCAGTCTTCGGTGGAGTCTAGCTCCAAAGGAGCTAAAAGCCCGACGAAGCGGGCTACTAATGCAGGTCTCATGGCCTCGAGAGGTGGAGCTACTGCAGCGCCAGTCAAAACCACAGCTGGTGCAAATCACCCAGTGGGGCTGACGGCTCTGGTTCCCACCACTTCGAAGTGTCGAAACGTGGGGTGTTCTGCAGCCACAACAGGCATCGGGTTGCACAAATCTTGAACCGATTACACAACATCAAAGGAGACACTTGCGTTGCCGAGATCCACCACGGCTCGCAAAGAACCGGGAAAAAAAATGGTGGCAGTGGCCGGGAAAAGCATACCAACAACCAACAAAGTAAAAGGCTCTGTAAAAGAAGGGACGACAGGCCGTTAAAATCCAAGAGCACCAATGTATCCGAAGGAAAAGGCCCGTCACACTCTGCCAAGGGCAGCCGATAGGGTTACTCTAAAGTTCCTCCAAATCAATCTCCATCATACTAAAGCTGCTTAGCAGGAGTTTCGTGCTGGAGGGAATGGATATGGCCCTTTTACAGGAACATTGCGTTCGTTTCATCAAAACAGGAGCTGCCCTATTGTTTAAACCTAAGGTTAACTTTCTTACCATTTCAGAGCTATTCAGTAAGAATCTGGTCGCTGCTTCGGTGGAGGTGCCGTCGCACAGGAGAAAGCAGGAGATTGTTATCGCCTCTGCTTATCCCCCTGGAGACTCGGACCAATCACCACCTCCAAGGGAAGTAACTATTGTGCTACTGCAGTAAGCACAGTCGGAAACTCATAATTGGATGCGATACGTATGCCCACCACACAATCTGGGGAGTACAGGGATAAACAGTCAGTGTGAGCACCTATTAGTTTATTTCACTAAAAATAACATTGAAATATTAAACTAAGGCAGTAAACCAACCTTTACCAACATCGTTCGCCAAGAAGTTCTGAATCTTACTATAGGCAGTCCAAACTTAGAGAAAAACATAGTTAACTGGCGTGCAGCTGGAGGCAGTCAGGGACTCCAAGTTGACTAACTGAAAAATCTATCGGAAGCACATCAGAACAAACATACAAGAACTCAATGACGCGTCAGGTACCTGGAATAAATATAAGCAGGCCTTGACAGAATATAAAAAAAATTAATGAGGTTCAAGAGGAAAACCTGAAGAAAGTTCTGTGAAGAGATTGATGATCTACCTTCAACAGCACGCCTCCAAAAAGTACTCTTAATAGATAACTCCAATGGAAACATGAGACACATTTCTCTGAGTGCTAAGTATCAGAAGAACCCAGTGGAACTCAGTCAATCAACGCGCGCTGTGGATAAATACGCCGACTAAGGAATATTTCGGGTAAAATCTTCACCGCTGGGACAGTAAGGTTGGCCATTAACTCCTTTAAAGCCTACAAATCTCCCGGTGGTGACGGCATTTTGCCAGCTCTCTTGCAACAGGGCCTAGATGATCTATTGCCAATACTTATCAAAAGCTTTAGGATCAGCTATCAGCTAAGCTATATCCCCAATCTATGGAAAGAGGTCAGGGCAGAATTTATACCCAAGGGCGGAGGGTGAGCAACGGCTCAACTCAAGGCATATAGCCTTATAAGCCTATTCTCCTTTCTTCTTATGTCAATGGAGAAAATCATTGTCCAACATATTATGTACGGTGCATTCAAGGACACGCCGCTATACAGCAACCAGCATGCATATCAAGCAGGCAAATCAACCATAACAGCACTACACACTCTAGTTGGAAAACTAGAAGATGCTGTCAATGGTAAGGATGTTGCCTTTTGTGCGTTTTTTGATATCGAAGGTGCTTTTGACAACACATCGTTTTCAACTATTGAAGGAGAGACCATTGAAAGGGGTATTGATCTGCCGACTATCCGATGGATTGGGACAATGCTGAGTGACCCAAACATCACGGCGGAACTGGGGGACAAATCGGTAACAGTAAGGGCCACCAGGGCAGTATTCAAGGAAGAGTCCTTTCCCCTCTGCTGTGGTCACTTGTTATCGATGATCTCTTGGCTGAACTGACAGATCCTGGCAACGATTGCCAGGGCTACGCAGACGACCTGGTTATTACCATCATGGGCAAGCAGGACAAAACGTTAGCAGTAGGAATGCAAAACGCTCTCAATATGGTACAATCCCGGTGTACTAGGGAACGACTCCAAGTCAACCCTAGCAAAACAGAGGCTCCTACTCTTGAAAGAACACGAATAGATTTCACAACTCAATAGAGTCGCAGGAAAGGCTATGACGGCGCAATGGACCCGTCGAAGACTCTTTGGCAAAACCTGCGGTCTAAGTCCTAAAATGGTCCTTTGGGCATTTGAAGCAATTATAACACCCGTGGTAACCTATGCGGCTCTCCTGTGGTGGCCAAAAGCAGAGCAAAAGACAGGGCAGTCCACACTACAAAAACTGCAGAGGACAGCATATCTAGGAGTCACGGGTGCCATCTTCTCTCAGCAGGCAAACTGACTGGTCATATGAAAATACTTGAAGAATTCAAGGATAATCCGGTGATCAACTCAATTCCTGATCCTTTAGAGCAGAGATTATTGGCTCAGCAATAGACATATCTTTGAAAAGGGATCTCTGGTTTGGTACACGGACGGATTTAATATGGAAGGCAGAACAGGTATTAGGGTCTATGGATCAAGAATAAGGCTGTACAAATCGCCCGATTCTGCACCAACCATCTTTCAAGCAGAGATACATGCCATCGAACTCTGCGTACGTAAAATTGCTAATATAGGTATACACGGCGCTAAAATATACATAATCTCCGACAGCCACGCGGCACTTAAGACTGTGGGGTCCTACACCTTTGAGTCTAGAATCGCCCGGGACTGTCTCATTGCTCTCAAAGAATTGGCTCAGGGCAACAGCATCACGCTGGCCTGGGTACCAGGGAACGACGACATTGAAGGCGTGCGGATTCTCAGTTTATCGGACCCGAGCAAAAGAGGTTTATAATCTACTTAAAACAAAAAACTCTGCACTCACTCAGCAGACCAGATTTAAGGCTCATAACATGACTTTTAACTGGTCACTGCCCCTTGGGCTACCACTTGAAACAAATGGGGCTAGCTGAAGAAGACACCTGTCGCTTCTGTTTGGAAGACGAGGAGACAGCGGAACACATTCTCTGTCACTGTGAGGCCCACGGCCGTATCAGCCTCAGACATCTCGGTGGGGTTTACCAGCACCACTAGGTATAGCTAAGGCAGCCTGCAAAGAAATTTAAAGACTAATTAAGGAACTAAAGCTTGATTGGGTGTCTTAAGTCAGAATTAGGATCAAGTCACAAAAGATCATCTTCTTCGAAATGACTAAAAGGTGATATAAGTCCTTGACCTTCTATTAATAATAATACTTGACGCGTTCGCCGCTTGTAACACAGTAACTTTCTTTCTAATACTATTGCTTTCAAAATAGCATTGTTTGAAGTGCTTAAAGATTTTAAATCAGTGACATTATTATTGAGTTTAAATATGAGTGACCGTGACTATGAAGCGACCAAGAATAAACAAAAAAATAAAGTTAATCAAAGTGCAGGCTGCAGTAAAATGTCTAACACGCGTGCAGAACATTTGTTTTACGAAATACAATATATCGATTTAAACCAATGGTCAGTAAATTATCTATTATTATATTATTTTTTTTATAGAATTAATCGAAATTACACTTGGCACTTGGTGGAATTTGTTACTTTTCGGGAACATTTTTGATATTAATAAAAACGACACTTGCTAAATTCCACAGTTTATTAAATAAATGTACACAACGCGTTTCGCCCTACTTAGGCATTATCAAGTGAGTGGCTAAACTGCTGCTGAATTCTTGCTCTAGTGGTAGATTCTATTAGCTGTTTTTTGTTTAATGACATCATCTATGTATTTACACGTTCAGAAGTTTAGGATCAAGTAAAGTGCTATTATTATTGAAATCTAATTATCGTTTACCAGGAATGAACCTTTATCTTTTGCTTTTTTTATTTCAACGATCTCATATCTGTCCAGTATCCTTCCTCCATGTATAAGTTTAACGTTATTTATTGACGTGGTATGGCCTGTGTCAATGAGATGTTTGGACAAACCAGAAGTGGGATAATTATATATTGCAGCCGAAATATGCTCCGAGTATCTAGTCTTAATTGAGCGTTTTGTTTTTTCTATATATATATCGCATCACAATCACAATAACTAATAATGTAAACACTAATTTTTTCAATTTTATCTGTTTTAGGGGTTAATTTATTGTTAAGGATCAGTTTACGGAGATTACTTGTGCACAGATTAATTGTGAAATTTAGAAGACTTTTGACAAAGTTTTAAAAAACATGCAATCATTTGTGGCTTAAAACTCCGTGCCTGAAAAAGAAAATCTTTCCATCTTACATCACAAAAAATTTGAAAATTAAACTTAAATCTCGTTCTTGCAAGCAAGCGGTTTATCATGCTAAATTCATATGGCTAAAATCTGAAATCAAACGCCATTTTCGCACAAGAGACAACATAAGTGTACATCTGAAAGTGATTCACAGTGAACTTGCATTCCGCCTGCATTCAGCTGAGTTTGACCTCATATGGAGAGAATATAATGTTTGATTTAGCTATTCATTTAGATGCAGCTCTTCCCGATAATGATTTAGAAGCAAAAGTAGAATGTGCCAGGGTTATTAAACAGAATTTTGCCTCAAATAATATTAATACCTATAAAGATATTTCAACTGTGCAACAGATTAATAAAAAAATTAGAGAAAATAACTTAATAGTCACAAAAGCAGATAAAGGAAATTTAATTTGCATCTTAACAAAGTGTGACTATATAAACAAAATGGAAGATTGTTTGTCTCGAATGGATCTTAAAGAATTACATAATGATCCTACAAAAAAGTTTAATAGATTAGTTGTTTCCGCCATTAACACACTCTAAAAAATCTATGTAATATTACACATTTTTCTTACAACATGTATGTAGTGAAATTACAATTTTTGAGTAAAAGTACAAATTATGCCGAAAAAAATTAGTAATTTCCCCAAAAATTGTAATCTTGCAATTAATTATTACTTTTGCTTCGTTATTATTGTAATATTACATACATTTTACAAATATTACGGAAAAATATAACAGAGTAGGAAAATTTAATGGATAATCGTAGTAAATTTTACTTGTAATTTGACTCATACAGACAAATGTGGCCAGACAAAAACTATCAGTTATATGTAGTACATTACAAAGAGTAAAGTTTCCTCGATTTAGGAAGTAAAATTTTGTCATATTACTACGTTTATCGTAGTAATTCCGAATTTCAAGGGAATTTTACTCTTAAGCATCTTGTATTATACTGCAATCGTACTTCAAAGATTTTGTACTCTGCTTAACGTAATAAAATTGATAATACATAGTTGGTCACTTTACTGATCGTTTATTGTAAAATGACAACGGGAAAATTGTGCGGCGTCACTTCAGAAGAGTTGTTTGAAGTAGTCACAAGTGCGGTTGCGTAGTGGATTTCAATTTATATATATACATATTAAAAAGAATTTTAAGAATTTAAATTAATTCATATTGGTATCATTTCAGTTCAATACATATTTAAAGGTCCAACTAAAATTAAAGACTATCTACTGAGTTGATTGATTGATTGAAATTCTTGAAATTTCTTTATAATACGTATAAAAATGCTTTTTATGCTGAATCAGAATTCGTTATACACTTCCCCTCCCGTTTACTATATGAAAGTGTAATTTAACTCGTAGGAATTGAAATTTTACCATTCACAGGATTAATGTCACACTGCGAAGAATCAAATTTACATTCATGGATATTAGTAATACTATGAATGTGGGCATTTTTACCATGCTGCATTGCAATTTTTCTCTCTGTCGGTTTACACTACACAACCCTATAGTATTTTTACAAACGATTTTTGTAACCCTCATGTGAATATTTCTATACTTGAATAGTATTTTTACCTTAAGCTATATCGATATTACATGACGTTGTAAAATTGCTACGTTTAACGTTGGCAAATTTTGTGCCATCGTTTATCGTTGTAAAATTACTTGATTTTTTTTAGAGTGCAGAAGTATTTTAATATTTGACGATATTGAAAGGTATCAATTAAAAATGAGTAATCCCTCTATCCCATCTTTATATGGCTTATTGAAAATCCAAAAGGATAGACCTCCTATCCGTCCAGTGTCTTTCGCGGTTAATGCGGAAAATTAAATAGTATTTTACCTGAAATTTTAGAATTTGACAACAGATATGCAATAAAAAATAGACAGGACTTAATTACTAAATTTACTTCAATTAATATTCCACACAGTGCTAAGCCGGTATCATGTGATGTTACCAATTTGTTTCCATCTATTCCGATAAATAAATTAATAACTCTCCTATATAATAGAATTAGAGAAAATATTATTGACTCAGAAAAAAGTAATCAATTAATTAATTTATTGGATTTATGCCTTGACCAAAATTATTTTACATTTAATGACAAATTCTTCATTCAACTAGAAGGCTAAGCTATGGGGGCACCTTTGTCACCATTCTAGGCGGTCTTCTATATGAACCATATAGAACACCAGATATTTAATAATAACTGTGATATAGGCAATAAGATAATGTGTTGGTTAAGATATGTTGATGATGTGTTTTGCATTTGGACAGGCTCTGTGCGACAACTAAATCATTTTGTTATTAAGACTTAAAAAAAAGCTGACGACTCAATCAAGTTTACTGTGGAATTCGGTGGACACAGAATGAACTTTTGAGATATTACTATTAGTATTTTAGAAAATAGATTAGACTTCAGTATATATCGTAAGGAGACTTCAACTGATACTGTTATACCTAATAACTCGAATCATCCTAACAATATAAAAATGGCATCTTTCCATTCAATGCTTGATAGATTGATTAAAACCCCTTTAAATAAAACAAATTATAGGAAAGAAATTAATACCATATTGAAAATTGCACAATTCCTAAACTGATCATTAATAATAAATTAACCCCCAAAACAGATAAAATTGAAAAAAATAGTGTTTACATTATTAGTTGTTGTGATTGTGGTGCGATATATATAGAAAAACAAAACGCTCAAATACTCGGAGCATGTTTTGGCTGCAATATATAATCATCCTACTTCTGGTTTGTCCAAACATCTTATTGACACAGGCCATGCCACGTCAATAAATAACGTTAAACTTATACTTGGCTTAAGTGGCGGAAGGATACTGGACAGATATGAGATCGTTGAAATAAAAAAGCAAAAGATAAAGGTTCATTCCTGGTAAACGATAATTAGATTTCAATAATAATAGCCCTTTACTTGATCCTAAACTTCTGAACATGTAAATACATAGTTTATGTCATTAATCAAAAAACAGCTAATAGAATCTACCACTAGAGCAAGAATTCAGTAGCAGTTTAGCCACTCACTTGATAATGCCTAAGTAGGGCGAAACGCGTTGTGTAAATTTATTTAATAAACTGTGGAATTTACCAAGTGTCGTTTTTATTAATATCTCATATTATTACCATTCAATTTTTTTGTTCGTTTGAGGTTAGAAATGTTTATACTGATGCCAACAAGCGCTTTGTTTCACATCTGACGGGCGTCCCGTGATTGCCACATATGTTTTTTGGCACTCTCGGTATTTATATATTTTTTGTTCCGCCTGTGAATACAGCAAAGATTTAAGCAACATTGTCTTGCTTCGACTATTTTCTCCTTCTTTAAGTTGGTCCTGAAAAGAAACGTTACCAGATATTTCCCTCTATCTTCCATGATTTCTTGTAATGACGCCAGCAGGGCACATTTACTTCCCTAGGTAGCGAGCGTTTACTAAATTTCCTGATAAGGATTTGGAGACTTAAATTTTTCGGCCGATATTTATTTTGACTGCAGTCTTTTGACCTCTGTCTTGACCTTCTTAATTAATCCCACTTCTGACACAAATTGAGACGTAGTTGGGGCTTTCCGGACTTGAACGATTAATTAAGGCACTTATTTTCAATTACAAAAGTTTATTGTGTTTGTTTGCTATACTGTTTAATTCGTTTCACAATTTCCTTTGCAGCTTTCTTCACAGTATAATGTTTAATTTACTTATTAGAACTTATCTCTTTACTCGTTGAATCACAAATAAACTAACGGTACCATAGCACTCAACGTTATTTATACAACTTAGCTAAATTCTAGAAACTTCAGCTAATTACGTAGATTTAGATATTTCCGTTACTTATTTTTACCACACTAGTTGACTAAATGACTCATGGTTGAGTCGTCCTTGACTTCCTGCGGTATTTTACGTTTCCTTTCCTTGATTTCTCACCACCTTGGATACGCACATTACATACCTTCTGTCCGAAATTGTTAAATAAAACAAAAACCATTCATTTATTCAGCAATATTTCTTTTTTTCCATATTGGACGAAACAAACTTATGCCACCGGCCATTTTTGTATAGTCTTTAGAGTTTATGCCTTTTTTTAAGGAAATTTAATGTTTTTGGAAAAACTCGAGCTGAGGCTTTGTAATAACGTGACAACGCGTTTTAGACAAACCAATTTCTTATGCTGGCGATTTTTAAACTCCAAAATCTTCGCTTTCCCTACGTGTTCTATATCTGTAGATGGGCGCCCAAATCGATATTTGTTGTTAACACTATCATGGTCTTCTTTGAACGACTTGTGCTATTAACAAAATATACTTTTTGATAGAGAATCGTCTTGGAAACATTTTTGCTGCGTTAATTTCATTCGCAACAGAAAATTAGTTAGCTTTCGTTAGCGTTAGAACGTAAAAGTATAAGCATAAAACACATCTTACATAAAACACAAAAACAATTGATTACTAGCATGGCGTTATGAAATTTAACACATCGTCTTACTTACAGTTTTACCAACCTATGCAATTTAGTTGGCAGGGATTTCAAGAGCAGTTCGTGAACCATTGTCTCCTTAAATTGTCATAAAAAAGTGATATTGTATCTCTCACTCTCTCCAGATCCCGTAATTTCTTGTGCGACATGTGGCGGGAGAAGAACTCGAACCGAAAAATTTCTTTGGGATGGTGATCGCTGAAAAATATCAGAGAAAGATGATGGATGTTTCGACCATAAGTACAAGCTGGTCATCATCAGCGTGGTACGTAGTCAGTTTTAAATCTGAGTACAAATTATATGAAGAGGATTTTTAGTCCATCAATTTCACTCCTATTTGTGGAAGTAAAACAAGTGTTTTTAATTTTCATTTTTAAATAAATGACTTCCACCAAGTGTTGCTGAAAGGAAACTTTCTGATTAAACAATATTTAACCAGTATTGGTGTTATATGAAATCGATGGACTAAAAATCCTCTTCATATAATTCGTACTCAGATTTAAAACTGAGTACTTAGAGGAGTTGTGTTTTTGACCTTTCGTCATGGATTCTTATCGAGTCGTTGGGGCGATCCCAAACTTTCGTCGGACGATGCTATCTCTCTGACAGCCAAGGTGAACAAATTGATGAGATCTGTGGACATCATCGTATCTAACTCAGGCGTTTGGAATAGTCGCATGAGATTTACTCTCGCATCTCATAAGCCTCGGCCCCTCTTGCGGGCTCTTCTTCCGTCACCCCCATTTTCGGCGATATTTGTCGGTGAAGTGTGATCTCGGTGCTTGGTCCTCAGTTGTTTCTGCCAACTCCGAGCTGCTGGGCTCCACTGCCTCCGAACATAAATCTTTATCCACTCGGTTTCTGACCCCTCCCATTCCCTCCCCTTCTAACGCATCATGTATTGGTCCTCAGCATACGTCTTCATTGACTATTTCCCCTTTTTGCCCTCCCCTCGCAGCCGTGGGGTCCTCTTCTCCACCTGCTGTCTCTGAGCTCCGCGGAGCTGTTTCCGACGGCCAGATGCCCGACCCTGCTTACTCTATCGACCGCATCTCACCCACACAAAGGCGTGCCGAGCGCCAGCCTGCTCATAGTTCTTGGGCATCCCGCAGGCGTAAGCGTCGCGACGGTACCACTGCTGTTCCGCCTGCTGTCACTGTAGTCGCTGAATCTCATGATTTAGTTCCTTCTCATCCCCTCGCGGGTTTTCCGCTTGATACTGTGTCGGGTGGATCGATTGCCCCCTTAATTCCAACTGCCCCGGAAATCCGTATTGGCGACCAAGACCAATACTTGACAGGGAGAGTGTGGCTGTCGCCGCTGGTGCTGCGCCAGACATTGCCTCGCACCCTGGGGCTGTTGCCCTAAGGCCTTAGCCATGGCTTTCAATTTTGCCATTCCCGCTTCCATCCTCATTGGCACGATTTCTTCCCGGCCCATTAACTCAGCTAACCATACAGAAGAACGCGCCTTCACGGCCTCCTTTAAGGCCTTCGTTCCTTAAGAATTTTTCTTGGCAGCAATCTGTCCTAACTTGTTTGTTCCTAGAGCACGCATAGGCGGGGTCCAGCACTCAAAAAACTTTTCAGTGAGGTTTCCCTCTTCTGCGCCAACGTAACCGGTCTGCGCTCCAAAACTTCGCATCTGTTGTCCACTACTAGCACCTCCAATTTTGACATCAGCTTTCTCTCTGAAACCTGGCTTTGTGGCGGTATTTCCGATGTTGAGATTTTCGGGCCTGAGTCTTAGGTCTTTAGGCGGGATCGCCACGCGGATGTGTGCGCACCCGTTGGCGGCTATATGTTGTGCGCTGTCAGAACCGGCGTCATTTGTTAAATCGTACAGGGTGCTCATTCTGACACCTTGGAGCTCATTTGCGTCGCCGTGAAATTCCCTCACAGGACTCTTTACGTTTTCACCGCCCACATTCCCCTGCTTCTCCCTCCGGAGTGTATGACCAGTTGTCCTTTTTCATCGACGCTTAAGCAGCGTCCTTTCCCCCTTTGACGAGGTAGCCTTTCTTGGCGATTTCAACATTCCAGACGGATGGCTCATTGGTGCACCGGTGCCGAACCCCTTTGGTCCCAGAGTCCTGACACTTCTGATCTTCAGGTCCTTTTCTGTTTCAATGCTGTCGATAACTTCTCCTCCACTTTGCACGGCTGCTGCTTCAACTTCAGATCTGCAGATTTCTCCAGTATCAATGATTGGCTTTCGGATTACGACTTGGCTGCTGTCCTAACTGAGCCGGATATTGACCAGGCTATCCATTCTTTTTACAACGCTCCTTACACATGCTTCACGCAGTGTATTCCGATTTCTTTTTCCTCTCCTTCCTCCTCCAGTTTATCACAACCCTGGATCGAGGGCCATTTGAAACACATTAGAAATCTCAAGTAAAGCCTGGAAAAAGTCCTGCTCCTCTAAGCGCGATGGGGACTACCTGGTTTATTAATTCCACTGCTTGGGATTTTAACTTTATTTCGGTTTTTTAGGATCGTAAAAATCAAAAGAAAAAGATGATTTAAAAATTATTTCTTTTCAGTTATATAACATTTCAATATCATAAATGAAAAAAATAATAAAAAATATAATAATAGGATACGCGTATACGTCTGATACGTGTATCAATGAAAATAAATATCTTATTTCTAATATTTTATTTAGTGGTCCTTGTCCATAAGTAACGAAAAAATTTCACAACCGTTTAAATCTCGAGTGCGGTAAGAAATACTAAATTTTTTAATACGATCGGCTTATCTTATAAAAATTAAGCTGCTTCGGTTCTTTTTCAATAGTAGCCCTAAAGAGTTGGCTTTTTTTAACTGCTTGACGTCTTCGCAATATGCCGAAAACTAAACGGTAATCCGAAAAATCTGAACTCCGGTCTAGACCCCTTTATCAAATTATGATCACTTACACTGTCACACAACCTTTTGGTATGATATCATTTTAATTTGCAAAAAATTTACACAAAATGAGCTTGGCGGTGAATTTTTGAAAAGATTACTAACAAAAACTCCAGCGGAACAAGCGTTTCCTATAAAAGAATGCTAAATTTCTTTAGCCATTCCTCAGCAGTAGCACCAAATGATTAGATTTTCTTTAGCTGCTGATCAAGGATATTTCTCACCTTAGTTGATATTGCAGATCTGACAATAACTTAGTTAGTTTCAGTTGGAACAAGTTGGTACAAAATGAAGTCAATACAAAAGGTACAACATTTTCTTTGTAAATAACTAAATTACAACTTTAAAATACAACAAATTAATTTGTGTCATTACTGGAGAAAAGTTCAAGTCTGTTTAAAACGTATAAAATATATAAGCATAGATATTCAACATCAAATATTGATTCAGTTTTGCTTACATTGCATAAAGAATGCCGACTCTACCTCTAGAAAAGCCCGGAGTATGAATGTTTAAATATTAGTTTTTCTGGTTTTGTCTCAATTAGGTAAACTATTCAGGTTTGGACCAAAAATCCCATGTATGATCATTTGGATTTTGTGATGTCTCATTAGATAATAGATGGTGAAATGATAATGACGGAATCGAGTGTATTTGGCGACATTATTTTGACTGTGACTGTTCTTTACTGGTAAATGCAGTTTGTTCTTTTTATGAGTGATGTTGCATAAAATCATTAGTAAACAAAAGCCAAATACACCCAAACACAACAATCAGGGATGCACAGGCAGCTTCAGCCAAGTCAATACAAAACATACAAGGAAGAAAACTTTACGCCTTACAAAAAAAAAACAAAAAGAACAAAGACAAGTGAGTACAACAGGATGGTTACAAGTTATAAAGGCTCCTCTTTAATGTTAACTTGTCCACGTTAGTGCTGAAAACATCACCAACACCATTAACAAACCTACACATGCGATTAACAGGCTCGAACATACCGTAACTAGTGCGCGAGAAAGCTATCTGAAAGCTCGAACGGTTTCGAAGGGAATAGGACAGTTCTCTAGGTGATATTTGGAAGAAAGTTCCGCACTGTCAATCTTTCCCTGCAGAAGCTGGTGTAGAAAAATTATATCGGCAACCCAGCGACGCTTCTCGAGAGAAGCAAGTTGTAGCAGTCCCAACCGATCACCATATGGAGGTAGAATAAAAGGGTCACTCCACGGTAAAGCAAGAAGGGCCGATCTCACAAATCTACGCTGTACAGATTCAATACGTTTAGTGTGAGACCAAATCGGACTAGCATACTCCAGCAGTGGTCTAACAAGGGATGTATAAAGTCTTATGTGAGGGCTAGGAAATTCCCTGGACCAACGGAGGATAAAACCCAGCATAGAGCTGGCCCTGGCAACGACATTATTAATGTGGGGGATGAAGTTAAGTTGCCTATCAAGATTCACACCCAAATCCTTCACTCTTTCCACCCGTTGAATACAAGTATCTTCAAACTTGTACTGAAAAGTACAGCAGTTGATGGACCTCGAGAAGGTCATAACCTGACATTTAACGATGTTTAATTTAAGATTATTATTGACACACCAGCTATAAAATATTTGCAGGTCCGACTGCAATATCTCGCAATCCGCAAAAGATTTGATTGGGAGAAAAATGTTGATATCGTCCGCATAAATAAGAATTTTACTTCTTTGAAGCAAATAAGTAATGTCATAAATAGATAAGATGAACAACAGAGGCCCAAGATGAATACCCCGAGGAACGCCGGAAGGAGCCACAAAAGCATCAGAGAGCACGCCCCGAAAACGCACTCTATAAGTCCTATTGTATAAATACGACTTAATTGATGCAATGAGTTGGGCCGGGAAACCCAACCTGGCCAATTTGAAAACGATAATAGAGTGAGACAGCTTATCAAAGGCTTTACTAAAGTCGGTATAAATGCAGTCAGTCTGGCAACCTTCCAGAAATCCACCCACATTGCCAGACACAAACTCTAACAAGTTGGAAACCGTTGACCTACCCTGAATGAATCCATGCTGCCTGCTAGAGATAAATCCCCTACACCCAACAGACAATTGGGACTGGATCATCAGTTCGAAGAGTTTTGGAATGAAAGATAGTTTAGCAATAGGTCTATAGTTAACAATCTCTCTCCTATTCCCACTCTTAAAAATGGGGATTAAAAATGAAGCCTTCCAGAATTTAGGGAAGCGACCAACCAAGAAGGATCGCCGGAAGAGTAAAAGTAAAGGACATAATAACAATAAAAATCGGATGATTCAAATGCGCCCCTGAAGTATTCAGCAAATAAATTACAAATAACCTTAGAATCGTTACTGGAACTTAACCCGAATTCCATAGTCGATGGATAGTTATCAACCCTTCTCTTCATATTGACGTAATCAAAAATTGCACGGGGGTCAGAGAATAAGTTGCCTCTAAGGTTCAGTAGGTATTCTTCATATAGAGGACGAGAAAGACCTATGAAATGTTCGTGACAAAGAATAAATTCACGCTTAGAGTCTACACTTCCCAGTCGCAGGTACCTTTTCCAGAGTCTATTTTTCCTATTTCTGAGAGTTTTTAATTCTCTGTTAAACCAGGGGGGAGCGGATTCTCTACTTCTAACCCGGACATAGGGGACAAACCTAGCGAAAGCTTCGTATAAAATTTCATAGAAACAAGATACGTTCCAGACAATGAAAAGTGACAAGCAATGCAGGGTGAAACATGTCCAGACCCGTCAAGGGAAAGAGGCTAGGTTCCACAAAAGTGAGCGTGGAGTTCGTAGAGAACACTAAATCAAGCTGTCTACCCATATTGTTACTCACATTGCTCATTTGACAAAGTCTAACAAAGGGTTAGCTTTTAGCTGTTGGACGCCTTCACCAAAACTGAAAACTAGATGTAAATCCAACTGAACTAAACAATCTGGTCGAGTTGTGAACAATTTGTTTTGATTCTTTTGTAAAATTTCACTCGAATCAAGTCTTATTTCGTACATATTTTGTATATTTTTGGAAAGTTTCCTTTACTTGTGCTCTGAGACCTTCCTTGATACCAAGTTTCAAGATTCTAAGTCAGCGGAAAGTACCCCATAAGTTTTGTCAGTAGTCAATAAATTATTTTTTTGTTCCTGTGGGATACCTCGCATTTTGTTCGGGTCCAGCTGGAAAGGGTTACCCTATCTAAATGCAGGATATCCGCAGGTGTTTCATCGCAACATAACTTAGCCTAAACTAAAAGGCAAATTAATGCAATCCTCTCAAACAGATCGTGCTGATAAATCCCACGGTAACGCCTTGGCGATGTAAGTTCCACGATGATTCTAAAAAACAAACAAAAAAAAAACCTTCAAACAAAATAAAATTACTTATCTAAATATCCCGAATCCCACGACGGTTACATAAATCCAGGACTACAAATCCATTTAATCTGTAAATAATATCATTAATTAAATGTAAATAAAAAAATTTCAATCTCTTACCTCCGAAATAATGTCTCTACAACTGATACGTCTTGATTTGAATTTATTACAACACATAAACTTTCAAAATTTCAAATTTTAAAGGTAAAAATTCACAAATAATAACGAATAATTTAAAAGTTCAAAATTTAAAGAATATAGCGATTAACGAATATGACGATAAATCAAAATCTCAAATATGGCGAAATTTAAATATGGCACTAGTAACAATCGATTAATAACTTTAAATCGATAGTTTTCAATTTTCTATATAAAGGTAACTTCGAATAATTCCTTCTTCTCGAATAACAATCCGAGCTGTAAGTACCTAGAATTAAGAATTATCAAATCTTGGGCTTGATACCAGATTTGAATAATTTCGGGGTTGTACCAAATAATTAACATTTTAAGTTACCATTACTTCTTGGGATTGTGCCAGAATAAAGATAATTTCAATACTAACAAACCTTAATTTCGGGTTTTATACCAGATTAAAGTTGTTTGTGTCATCCTTTCCTGACTTTTTTCTCGGGCTTGTCCAGAACCAGTGATGCCAATTCAGTGATTTTGTCACCAAATCTGGTGTTTTCGAATACCTTTCTAATTTTTGATATTTTTTTAGAGACACTGTGATTTTGAAACTCTTCTGATGACACCAGATATTCTCCCACTCTTTAACGTTTTAACGTAAGTATTCGGCATTTCTCATTGTTTTTGACTATTTTTGTACATATTTGCTGGGTTAATACTTAATTCAGTTACAACCGGAGTTGCACCACACATTCAAGAGGGCCCATTTAATGCTTTTGTTGTTAAGCTAAACGCATGTGTAAGACAACTCGAAAAATTTCCTGTGAGACTTCATGACTTTCCAGCGGGACCCTGACACTTTCAACGATACTCATTTTCTGTCGCTTACGATAAGAGGATCGCCCACAAAATTAGAACTTTATCACATTCTAATAGTTCTCTGTTTCTCCTCCCTTTCCTTTTACAAATTGAAAGGAAGAAATTACACGACGCTTAACTTAATGAGCACCAATTAAAGGTAAATACGCTTGTGGTTCAGGTAAATACAGTTGAGGGTATGATAGGATTAATGGGGCTCCTTGATGACTGAATATAGGAGGGCGTAGTCCATATAATTGTACATCCCAAATCCTAGTTCCTCTTAGTACCTATAAACTGTTTAGATACATTTTATTTAAACGAAGAAGACTATTTTATTTTAATATTTTTATAATTTTATTTTTATTAATTTTGATACTTTCAGATCGGCAGATCTGGTTAGACTAAAATTATTATTTACATTTTTTGTATCCTACTTTACATTTAACACATAGATAGTTTGTTCAATATTTTCTCTGTATAGAGTACAGTATTTTATTGGCTATGAATAAATGATTATTACATATTTCAAAGTGTTTGTGTTTCACACTATTCAAAATTTATCGAAGTGTACAGGTTGACTAAAATATATTTGACAGTACAGTCTGATTGGATATTAGTAAAGTGGATTTTAATAAAAATATTTTATTAATAATGTAATCAAACTTATGAAGTTTAAATTAAAAATTAAATTTGTAGCTACTGCTACATTACTCCCCCCTCAGTGAAAACGTCCATTATAAGTGAATCGTAAAATTAAGAATATGATAAATAATAATATTGCTAGTAATAAAAAGTTATAATTGAAATTTTACTTTCTTTTTTGGTTTGTTTTTAATTGGTGTAATTGTTTGTTCTGTGTGTTCGATAAATGCTGGTTTTAGTCTGTCAACTGAAATGTTCGTTGCTTTACCACGGTAGTCGATTTGATAATATTTATCAAGTTTGTTTAATACTTTGAAAGGGCCTTCATATGGGTTTTGTAAAGAAGATTTGCTTCTGTCGATTCTAACAAAAACAAATTCTGTATCTTTTAAATCTTTAGGTACGTAGATTTTAGAATTTTGTTTTCGAGAATTTGAAGGTTTGAAGTTATTTATGCAAGATCTAATTTTACTTAAGAAATTTGATGGATCTTGAATTGTTGAATTGTTGTTAATGATAAATTCTCCTGGAACGCGAAGAGGTTGTCCATAGACAAGTTCTGCTGGAGAACATTGCAAGTCTTCTTTAATCGTGGTTCGGAAACCTAAGAGGACTGCAGGTAATTGTGTGACCCAATTAGTTTGGCCGTCACGAGCGCGTATGGCTGCTTTTAATTGTCGATGAAACCGTTCTATCATTCCGTTTGATTGTGGATGATAAGGAGTAGTACGGATTCAATGTGATCCTAAAATTTTTGTAAATTCTTCGAATAATTTGGATTCGAATTGAGTACCTTGATCTGTGGTAATTTCTAGAGGAATACCAAAACGTGGAAAATATTGTTCATATAATGTGTTGATAACTGTGCTTGCCTGTATATCTTTGATTGGATAAGCTTCTGGCCAACGAGTAAATCTATCTATTATTGTTAGAATATAAGAATATCCATTTGAAGAAGGTAAAGGACCTACCAAATCTAAATGGATATGTTCGAATCTTGTTTTGGGTAGTTCGAATTTACCGATTTCAGACTTTGTGTGTTTAGTTACTTTGGCTTTTTGGCAATTGACAGAATTTCTAGTCCACTTGTTAATATCTGTATTCATTCCAGGCCAAAAGTACTTAGAAACAATAGATTTTCGTGTTGTTCTAATTCCTGGATGAGATAAATTATGAATGCTATTAAAGATAGTTTTTCGAAGTTCTTTGGGTATATATGACCGTGAATTTTTAGTAGAAACTTCGCACCAAATGTCAGACTCAGAAGTGTTTAATTTAATTTTAACAAGTTTATATTTTGAATTATCTGGTCTGTTATGCTGAGTTATTAAAAGATGTGTAAGTTCTTCATCACTATTTTGGTACTCAGCGATAGTTTTTAAATCAAATTTGGTATTGTTATGCTTTGAATGTTCAAAATTTTCGATAGATATTCTAGATAAAGTATCTGCTACTGTGTTTGATTTGCCTTTGATATGTCTGATATCTGAGGTAAATTGAGTTATGTAGTCCAGATGTCTAGTTTGTCTTGGACTTCTTTCTGTTTTAGACCATATTGCTGTAATGAGCGGTTTGTGGTCTGTAAAAGCTGTAAATTCTCGACCTTCTAGAAAATGTCTAAAATGTTTGATGGCTAGATATAATGCCAAAAGTTCTCGGTCGAATGCTGAATATTTTATTTCTGCGTCTTTTAATTTTTTAGAGAAAAATGCAATGGGTTCCCAATGATTTGCATTGGATTGTTGGAGAACTGCACCAACAGCGCTAGCAGAAGCGTCCACAGTTAAATTGAATTTTGCATTTTCAATAGGATGAATTAATAAAGTTGCTTTTGAAAATGATTCTTTAATTTTGTTAAGTTGATCTTCACATTCTGTTGGCCAAGAAAAGTTTTTAGAGTTATTTGGTTTCTTTTTGAGAAGTAGGGTCAAATGAGTGTGAATTGGATTTAGTAATTTGGCAAGATTTGGAATAAATCTATGGTAATAATTAACCATGCCAATAAATTGTTGAATTTGTTTAATGGAATTTGGAGAAGGAAAATTGTTAATAATTTGGACTCTGTCTTCTGAAGGTAAGATGCCTTCTTTTGTTATTTTATGACTGAGGAAGTCCAAAGATCCAACTCCGAAAATGCATTTGGATGGATTGATATTGATTCCAAAATCTGATAGTTGTTTAAAAATTTGGTTTAAATGATTTTGATGTTCGGATTCAGATTTGCTGGCAACTAAAATATCGTCAATGTAGACAAAAGCGAAATCTAAATTTTTAATGATTTGGTCCATGAATCGTTGAAATGTTTGTGCAGCATTTCTTAGACCAAAAGGCATCCTTGTGAATTCAAATAATCCGAAAGGAGTTGTAATGGCTGTTTTATGTATGTCTTCTTTAGCCATTGGAATTTGGTGGTAAGCTCTTACCAAGTCAATTTTTGAGAAAATAGTGCAACCGTTTAAGTTCATTGAAAAATTTTGTATATGTGGTAATGGGTACCTATCTGGAACAGACATTGCGTTGAGTCTGCGATAATCTCCACATGGTCGCCAATCTGTAGTATTTTTCTTTGCTACTAGATGCAGTGCAGAAGATACTGAAGAAGATGATAATTGGCACAGACCTAATTTAACCATGTGATCAAATTCTAATTTTGCAATTTTGTATTTATGTCCATCTAAACGTCTTGGACGAGAAAAAGGTAATAGTCCTTTAGTTTCTATGCGATGTACAACGTTATGTTTAACTGGAATATCATAACGAGGTGGTTGTGTTAATGTGGGAAATCTTTGCAAAATTTTACCGTACTCATTACTGATTGCGTAGTAACGAGGAGTTGGAGTATTTGCGTTTACCATTATTCCACTAACACTTAAAGTTGTTGTACCGTCGAGTAATCTTTTGTTCTTTAAATCGACGAGTAAATTAAATTTTGTTAAAAAGTCTGCTCCGATGATGGGCTTGTTGACATTAGCAATTATAAATGGGAATATGAATTCTCTCCTAAGACCGAAATCTACTTTAAGTAGTTTTGTACCATAAGTGTTAATGGTAGAACCGTTTGCTGCGGATAAATATAAGTTTGGGTCTTTGTTAAATTTTCTAAAGAATTCGTTAGGTACTAATGAAATATCAGCACCTGTATCTATTAGAAATTTGAATTTGTTTTCTTTGTCAAAAATGAATAAACGTTTAGAAATATTATTGTTAAATATATTATTCACTGAGGGATTAATTAGTTTTTTTTGATTATTAATAGTTTTGTAAGAACACGGCGAAATGCATTTATTCGCTTTGGTACCATATTTATTGTGGTACCAACAATAAGGATTGTTATCTCTAGGTTTTGAAACTTGTCTGCTATGCGAGTTGTTTCTAGAGAATGAATGATCTCTTGATGTGTTTCGAGAACGAGAATAAGAAGGTTGGTTTTGACACGATAATCCTTTTATCAAATTTTCGAGATTTTCTAATTTGTTTTCTAAATTATTTATTTTTGTTAAAAGGAAATTGTTATCGATAAAATTGTAATTTGGTGTTGGTAGATTTTTGTTTATTTCCGATATAAATTGAATTTTGGAAATATCATATATATTATCTGCCAAATCTAAAAGTTCTTTAATATCTTGTTTTTCGGAAGATATTAAGGCTATGTTGATATTTGCCGGCAATTTTCTCATCCATAATTTTTTAATTAAAGATTTGCTAAATGTGGAGGAATTGCCTGCAAGAATTTCCATGGAGCGATAGAATTCGGAAGGTTTTCTATCTCCGATTTCGGTAGTAGATAGAAGTTGCTCTAACTTTTTTTCTTCCGATTCAGTAAATCGTTTGATTAGAGTATTCTTCAAACTTTGATATTTATTGAGAAGTGGAGGATTTTGTAAAAAGTCTAGGACATTTGTTATTACTTCCACTGGTAAAGACTGAACAACGTGACTGTATTTTGTCTCGTCTACCGTTATTCGTTTAGAAGCAAATTGGGCTTTGGCTTGAATGAACCAAGCTTCTGGATATGGAGTCCAAAAGCTTGGTAGTTTGATTGATGTTGTGGCTACATAATTGTTTTCATTGTAATTTGTAGCATTTGTATGTAAACTTTGTTGTGAAAAGTTTGACTCATTTTCACTAGTCATCATAATTGATGTTTGAAAGTAAAATTTCACTTGTTTATTTATACACTGATTTTAACGAGACTTAACTTCGCGAATCACAAAATGAAAGTCCAACCCCTTATTATGTACAAATTTTCAGATGATTATACCATGATAAAATATATTTTAATTTAAGTTGAAGATATATTATTTATTGAAACAGATACAAATTTTGAAAGGTGAGAAAAAAAATATGTTGTATTGTAGAATTGTGTATGTTTGTGTTGTACAATAATATTAATTTTAATTAAAAAAAGAACATACCAATATTGATTTTAACTGATGTGCTGACTTTTTTTCTTTTTCTTGCTACTTTATTACGTTGATTTTTATTTCTTCCTAAAGATGAGTATTCTTGAAATGTTGACTTGAAATTGTTGATTGATGAATATTTTAATAAAAAGGATGCCTTACCCTAGATGGGGGGCACCTCTTATTAAATATTTTGTTGTTGTTGATTGTTGAGTCAATTGTTGATAGTTATTTTTTTAAATAACGAGGATGCCTTACCACGGGTGGGGGGCACTTCTTATTAAAAATGTTGCTGCTTGATTTTTAAAATCAGAGAATACCTTACCTTGGGTAGGGGGTATCTCTGTTTTAAAATTTGGCTTCTTCTTCTTATTGTAAAACAAGAAAGTACCTTACCTTGGGTAGGGGGTACTTCTGTTTTAAATTTAACGTTGTTGTCTTCTGCTTTCTATTTTAAAAACCAGAAAGTACCTTACCTTGGGTAGGGGGTACTTCTGTTTTTAAAATTTTGAGGTCACTTATGCTGCGACCGGAGCGTCGGGGTCACCAATGAGGGTATGATAGGATTAATGGGGCTCCTTGATGACTGAATATAGGAGGGCGTAGTCCATATAATTGTACATCCCAAATCCTAGTTCCTCTTAGTACCTATAAACTGTTTAGATACATTTTATTTAAACGAAGAAGACTATTTTATTTTAATATTTTTATAATTTTATTTTTATTAATTTTGATACTTTCAGATCGGCAGATCTGGTTAGACTAAAATTATTATTTACATTTTTTGTATCCTACTTTACATTTAACACATAGATAGTTTGTTCAATATTTTCTCTGTATAGAGTACAGTATTTTATTGGCTATGAATAAATGATTATTACATATTTCAAAGTGTTTGTGTTTCACACTATTCAAAATTTATCGAAGTGTACAGGTTGACTAAAATATATTTGACAGTACAGTCTGATTGGATATTAGTAAAGTGGATTTTAATAAAAATATTTTATTAATAATGTAATCAAACTTATGAAGTTTAAATTAAAAATTAAATTTGTAGCTACTGCTATACAGTCCTTTATTGAGTAGTAGTATTTACATATTTGTTACTTAAAAAATTTCTAATATTATATTGCAAGCAATTTTGAAAAAAATATATTATTTTGTATCTGGTGACTTTTTTAAAAAAAGGTGTCCTTTTTAGTCTCTATCTAGTGACATTCTTCATCGACTACTTGGCAACACTGCCCAGAACAAAGTGTCATTCTTGCGCTTGTACCAGATAACCTAGAAATTGTCTACAATTGAGTGCAATAAATGCTTAAAGATAATCTTAGTTTTTTTATTTAGTAGAACTAGCGTTCATATTGTTGACGGCCGATCAGCAGGAGTTCGTGTAGATGATGGCATCGGGCTGCGAATTCACAGGAAGTGAATTAAAAGCAAGCGCTTCATTATATCTTTCGATTACCTTTACCTTTATTATCCTATTCATGGGGATCTCAAGTTCCTTTACCGAAACCTTTATGAGGTCCAGAATTTTCGTATGCCCACGGTTGCTACCAGACAGGTGCCAGTGTCCCCTACGAACTAACTGAAAAGTTTTTTTGCTGCAGTTTGCATTACATAATGGTCGCTGAGTAGAGTTTTGACAGTCGCCTGCGTGGCCCACCAGACCACCGAGGTATATGACATAATAGTACTTTAGTATTGTATTGATATAATGAGAGAAATCCGTGCGGCCATCAATCGGTAGCATGAGAGCAGGGATTGCACGGAGGGTTGTGAGCACTACCATAAACGAAGGAATAACTATAAAGGCCCTTCAACGGCGAAGAACAGCATGCACTGCATTTTCCAATATTGAGAAACAGTCTCGCATCACAAAAAGCTCCGATCGTAACTTGTTATACAAAAGCACACATAAACTTTTACCTTAAACAAGAACCACTCTGCAATTTCTGATCAGTAGCCAAATTGTGTGTATAACACAAAGCACAGATTCACATAACTAATTAAAGAAGTGTGAGTGCGCGGTTTCTTTTCTTTTTAATCAAATTGCGCAGTCCGACTCGAAACTTCACGTGTGGAATCAAAAACTTGAAAGGAATCCGAAAATGTACCAATTTTAGCAAAACCTGACTTGTTGGTTTTTATTTCTAAAAATACATTTCAAGATTCCAATTTCTAAATCAGTGATACTATAAAATAATGGGGCTCTTCGTGCTCGACAGGTTAATAAAGACAGTTATTTTTAATTAGAAATGCTAACGGCTTTTATTCTTCACAAGTTTTATCCATAATAAAACGTTTAGCTTTAGTAATTAGCACTTATCACTTCACTTGTTAAAACATAAGTAACTAACTAGGGGCAATGCTGAGTAACCGGAACATCACAGCGAGGCTGGGGGACAAGTCGGTAACAGTATGGGCCACTAGAGGCTGTCTTCAGGGGGGGCGTTCTCTCCCCACTTCTTTGGTCACTTGTTATCGACGATCTCCTGGTCAAACTGACTAATGCTGGCTACGATTGCCAGGGCTACGCTGATGACCTGGTCATTACCATCAAGAGCAAGCAGGATAGAACCCTATCAGTAAGACTGCAAAATGCCCTGAATATATTACAATCCTGGTGTGCTAGCGAACGGCTCAGAGTCAACCCTAGTAAAACAACCATTATACCATTCACAAGAAAAAGGAACCTAAGGCTAGAGGCTCCTACTCTTGAAGGAACAATGATAGATTTGTCAAGTGAAGTAAAATATCTAGGAGTAGTTCTAGATCAAAGACTCACATGGAATCCTCAACTCAATAGGGTTACAGGAAAGGCTATGACAGCCCTATGGTGCCCTTTGGGCATATGAAACAATCATAAGACCCATGGTCACAGCGCGATCCACACTGCTAAAACTGCAGAGGTCAGCATGTCTAGGAGTTACTGGTGCCATGCGCACATGCCCCACGGCAGCTATGGAGGCCCTACTAGACCTCGCGCCTTTACATTTACATTTAAAGAAGGAGGCTGCCTCAAGCGCAATAAGGCTGACTGGCTCCAATCTCCTCTCAGCAGGAGACTGGTCTGGCCATAGGAAAATCCTTAAAGAATTCATGGGTGATCCGGTGATCAACTCAATATCGGATATTATGCCGAAGAGGCATAACTTTGATATACCATTCAAGCTGATCCTTGAGAGCAGAGATTATTGGCTCAATAATAGACATATCTTTGAAAAGGGATCTCTAGTTTGGTACACGGACGGATCCAAGATGGAAGACAGAACAGGCATTGGGGTCTATGGACCAAGATAAAGGCTGTACAAATCGCTCGGTTCTACACCAACCATCTTTCAAGCAGAGATACATGCTATCGAATTCTGCGCACGTGAAATTACCAAGGTGCTAAAATATATATCATGTCCGACAGTCAGGCGGCACTTAAGGCTCTGGGATCCTACACCTTTGAGTCTAAAATCGTCTGGGACTGTCTCACTGCACTTAAAGAACTGGCCCAGAGCAACAACATCACGCTAGCATGGGTACCAGGGCACGAGGGCATTGAAAGATTCTCAGTTTATTGGACCGGAGCCATTCTGTGGCTACTCAAAAATCCGAATAGCAATGCGTATCCCGTCATGGGAGGACGAATGCAAGCACTAACACTGGGCAAATATCCCAGGGTCAAGACAAGCAAAGAGATTTATAACCTACTCAAAACAGAAAACGAAGGATCTGCTCTCACTCAGCAGACCAGATTTAAGGCTGACAACTGGACTTCTAACTGGTCACTGTTACCTATGCTACCACCTTAAAAAGTTGGGGCTGGCTGATGATGACACCTGTCGATTCTGTCTAGAAGAGGAATAGGCAGCGGAACATATCCTCTGTCACTGTGAGGCCCTCGGCCGTATCAGGCTAAGACACCTTGGTGGGGCTTTCCCATCAACATCAGATATAGCTAAGGCAGCCCCCAGAAAAATTGTAGGTCTGATAAGGGAACTAAAGATTGACGGGGCTTCCTAATACCAAACCTGGATCATGTCACAAAAGATCAAATTGGTCGCAGTGACTAAACGATGTGGTTAGTCCTTGATCCAATCCTTAATAATAATAATAATAATAACTAACTAGGCAGCTACTCAGCCCTATATATACTACTTAGCTTAATTCGAGAAAATTCAGCGACTTAGTTCTAGAAATTTCAGTTATTCATGTTCACCACACCAAGTCATGCGTCATCTGGCTTTTTCTGGTTTTCGAAATGCGGGACATGCTCTTAGAACTGTTTATCTCGCACAGTTGCATCGCTTTGATATGGCTCCAATCTGTCAATGTGAACGATCTTTTTTCTCTTTAGGTCCCCGCTGTATCCTGTAGACCACATCGTTGATGCGCGTAAGGATCATGTAGGGTCCTTCCCGCCGCTGTTGAAGTTTCCGCGATTTTTTTTCGCCGCCGTGCGTTGAATAGCCAAACGATGTCTTGTTCCCTGAATCCGCTAAAATTAGCTCTGATGTCGTATCGTGTTTTTATTCTATCGCTGAATGTATTTAGGTGCTTTCTTGCCAGTTGATGGTATTATGCGAGACGCTTCTGAAGTGTGGTTATGTACTCTTCAGTGGATTCAGTATCCTTTTCAAGTCCTCCCAACTTCAAATCACTGGGCACTGGAATCTGTCTTCTAAACATAACTTAGAGAGTGTCTGTAGTGTTGAGTTATAGATGGCTATTCAATAGACCCGTAGAAACATCGGAATGTAGCTTTCCTAATCCCGTTGATGATCATCTATTACTTTTCCGAGATGTTCGACCACTATTCTATTAAAGCGGAGTTGTCTACGTCTTTCTTATTTCAAGAATCTCGTAAACATTTTGGAATACTCAAATTTCTTCCGAGAAGCTTATTAGGGACTGTTGTAAGCGGCCGCCTTGAGCAATCTCCTTACACCCTAATTCCGCAGCTCCACATCCTATACTTACTGCATTACGCATTTACTGCATTCACTGTTTTCGCAGGTTTAAACATAACACTCCTAACATTCCTTCTTAATGGGTACCATATGTGTGTGCAATCTGAGCTTTTGAGGACGGCATTAAAAGTGAACAACAACGTGCCATATTGAAATAAAGAGGAGAAATCAACTTACGCAAGCTTATTCAATATACTTAAGATCATTCACTGCGGTTGGAAATCTATTCAAGACCAAGTGAACCAAATAAACAAGTCGTAATATGCGAAACTTGCGGAAAACGGGGACACTCAAAAATTAACTGTTTCCGAAATAAAGTAATACCCTCTTTCCACCAAAATCCCCAAATAAAGCGAGAAGTACATCGAATAAAATGAGCTTACTGCAACAAGCCTAATCATAATAGGAATGAGTGCAAAACACGTCTTCGAATACGAAAAGCCTCCTCAGACTGAAGCTAGACAAATTAGATGGAACAGTGATCGGAAAACGATCAACCGCGGATAAAGTACAACGGCGACTTCACCCGTGTAACGAAAGTCGTAGTACATCGAAACCCAGAGCACTTTCAATCCGAATTCGAATAAAAATAACTACAAATTCAATTGCTTTAACCCTTCCCATAATCAATTCCAACAATAAATTATCAACAATTTTAATAGATACTGGCGCCGAAGTCAGTTTTTTTTAAACTTAGTTCGGTAACAGATACCACGCTAGTTTATGAAAACTGCAAGTGTGAAATCACTACACTTACTGGTAATAGCATCACTTCCGTTGGATCCTCCTATTGTAAACTTAATCTAGGGTGTATCCAGTTAATAAGAGAAAACCTCTTAATTGCCTACGATGGTCTGATTGGGAACGATTTTTTAACAAAGTATCTCTGCATAATACATTATGCTGAAAGCTATCTAACTTTAACAATGAATGATCCAGACAATTTTAAACATGAATTAAATGGTGAAAAAGGTAACTCACAAGTAAAATGTTCACAAAATGATGCTAGCCAACGAGGTTCGGTTCGTAACAGTTCAAAGCACGTAAACAGGCTTGATGAAAAATCGAATTATACTGCCTATGGTAACTTCGATTTGTTGGCAAGTAAAAGGGCTCAGCCTCAGACCGAGATGTCAAATGCACTCACCAGCCCATGGGGACCTAGCTTGCAACAAATCCCATTAGAAATCGGAAATGCATACAATTTTAATACAGGCTCACGATATAACGATAGTGATCTGGTACAAACAAATTATGGTGAGGATATACGACGCTACGACAGTGTATCACTTGAATTTAAGGAAAAACAATTAAAGACCCAAAGCGGCAAATTAAAGCCCATGGAATTCAGCAAATTTAAGCCCAGTGCATAAAGTAAAGACACAAAGCGGCAAATTAAAGCCCATGGCATTCAGCAAATTTAATCTCATGCAAGTGCACAACGTAAAGACCCAAAGTGGCAAATTTAAAACAACTACATCCAACCTAAATCCGGACAATATGAAAACTAATACGGTAATCAGAAATCAAGGTCATCAAGCACCTCAACCCAAGTAGGTGATTCCGGTGCCTATGTGAATAGTAATCGCACACAATCCGAGAACCAAGTTTGAAAAACCTATAAAAACGCTAAATTAAAAAACATAATCTTACTACCGCGATCTCAAAATGTTGTTGAAGTCTATACACGGAAACAGAGCGATTCATTCTGTTTACATAAAGAAATCACACCAGGTGTGTACCTGGGAAATACAATTCGCAAACCTAGAGACGGAACAGCCATTATGCTTTTACTGAACTTAAATGAAAAGGAGTTCACAATACCCATAAACGAGGTAAACGCGGACTGGAAAGATCTCAAGGATTATGAAGTTCATGATTGGGGTCTGCCAAAATCAGTGGTCCGGACCGTTTACAGAAGTTAATGGAAATCTTAAATCTTCAGCACTGTAACAAAGAAGAAAAACATTTTATTAATTTAAACTTGTGTCGTCATTATCATGAGATATTCTTTTTACCTGGAGACAAGCTCTCCTGCACCGGAGCAAAAACCCATCAGATACCGGCCTTATCCGATAAGTTCCCCGTATACGTTAAGCCATACAGACTCCCAGAATCGCAAAGACTGGGGATAAATCGTCAGAAAACAAAGATGCTGGACGATGAAATCATAAGTCCTAGTAAGAGTCCCTGGAACTCACCACTACTTCTCGTTTGAAAGAAACCAGATAGTCAAGGAAATAAGAAATGATATAACCCTGGGAGATGCTTACCCCTATATAACTGATATACTGGATCAGCTTGTACTTCACTACCCTCGCCTTGGCTAATGGGTTTCATCAAATTCCCATGAACGAAGAAAGTAAGGAAAAGACTGCTTTCAGTATCCTTTACGATCACTATCATTTTAACCGAATGCCTTTGGGATTGAAAGGAGCCCCAGCCACGTTTCAGCGGCTGATGAACTCGGTATTAACGGGATTACAGGGCTTACACTGCTTCGTATATCTCGATGACATAGTCATTTATTAATACAACTTGAAGGACCAGAATGAGAAGTTCACCGAAGTATTTGAACGACTTAAAGAAAATAATCTTAAATTACAGCCCGAAAAATGCCATTTTCATTTACACCCAGATCCATCCATCATATATATATATATATATATATATATATATATATATATATATATATATATATATATATATATTATTATTATTAGAGAAGGATTGCTTTTTGTGAAGAATCGTTCAAAACTCTCAAGACGAATCTCGTAACCGCACCAATTCTCGCATACCCACAATTCGACAAAGAGTTCATAGTTACTACTGACGCAAGTGATAAAGCCTTAGGAGTTGTCTTGTCGCAACAGCACATAGATGGAGAGCATCCAATATGCTCGGCAAGCAGCATACTCGACCATCGAGAAAGAGTTGCTTGCCGTCGTATATGCTTGTGAGCAAATCAAACTACATGTTTATGGCAGAACTTTCACAATAGTGACAGATCATAAGCCACTAGTATGGTTAATGAGCATAAAATACTCTTCTTCGAGATTGATACGTTGGCGGATCGGTTAGAAGAGTACGATTACAAAATCGTCCACAAAGCAGTGACGGTTAACGCAAATGCCGACGCAATAAGCAGAATTATTTCGGAAACTACAGATATGACACAAAATAAAAAGGGTCAATGTAGTAACCCGTCAACAGGCAAAGTCCGTTGATGAATTGTACAATAATTACGTGTCATCAGTTCACTCTGATACGAGCACCGTATTTACGACAAATCAAAATGATTTGGGTCAAATTAAAGGCGTTCCATACAAATTCTATATTTTATCTAACGACAAAGTTATAGAAAACACCGGTTCTTGTGATGAAATTTCTAAAATAAACAAAAAATTATCAGGAAAGGAATTCATTATTCAAGCTTCTCCGAAATGTACGTATGTTGTCGCGTAAGACTACCACTAAAAACGAAGTCCGACTTTGTTATACTGGTTCAAGCCTGCCAGAAAATGCATGATATTCTTATACAAAGAAAGATAAATACGCTTCATATATCTCTCCCACAAGTAGATGCCAATACACTTTGGGAAATAAAACAAGTGGTTAATCATATGTTTCCGACTACTAAAATTATAATATGTTCAGCCGAAGTAATAATACTGACGGATCATGATGATATAAAGAAAGTTCTCAAAACTTTCGATGAGTCCCCACTTGTCGGACATCAGGCAGTAGAAAGAACTATAAAATGGATACGTTCATTTTATAGTTGGACCACACTGTAAAGACGTGAAGGAATATATAAGGAAATGTCCTTCAGGATACGAAAATGAAAATGAAAATAACGATTACTAGTTCAAAGCCGTTCGGAAGGGTATTTTTGGATGTAGTTGGCTCCCTTCCTGTTAGCCGTACCGACAATAAATATCTACTCACATTCCAAGATGATCTCACTAAATATTCTTGTACCGTTCCTTTAGAAAACACCGGGGCACGTGTCGTTGCAGAAGCTTTCGTAAAACATATAGTCTGTCAACACGGAATACCTAACTCACTTCTCACAGATCAAGGCTCAAATTTTATTTTTTATTCTCGGAGGTATATAAGTTATTAAAAGTTAGTAAACTTAGAACTACACCTTATCATCTACAAACAAACGGAGCATCAGAACGATCTCATAGAACACTAGCTGAATATCTACGTCATTACGTCAACAGAGATACTGTGCCTTGGGAAACTTGGATCCCGTACTCTATGTTTGTATACAATACGACACCCCACTCGAGTACCAATCATACTTCTTATGAGCTTCTCTATGGATTTCCAGCCAACCTCCCAACAATAACACGATGCAAACCAAAGGTTTGTTATAATTACGACAACTACGCCAACGAGCTTAGATCACGATTGCAGCACGGGTACAAAATAGCCAAAGAAGCACTCCTTCAAGAAAAGGAGACAACAAAGTTATACTACGACAGGAATTCATTGCCCAAAGCTTCTAATATTGGCGAAAAGGTTCTCGTAAAAAACTTCTCTCGAAAAAACAAGTTCGACCCCTTCTGGTCAGGTCCATATGAAGTAATAAAAATAAATTCAAGCGAAAACACAAACATCAAGGTAAGAAATAGAAGTAAGACAGTTCACATTAACAACAACAACAACAAGTTATTCGTCGATTAAGGAAGAACAGAGACAACCTCATTACAGATCGATCCTTGTCATATTCTTCATTTGAGCTATAACGACGGTAAACGAAGAAGATCCCGTATAAATTAAAAACCTAAATACCAAGGCCGGCGTATACTTCGAGAAAATCGGACATGTCGGATTTTACAGCAAGGAATGGAAGGCCATCACTTATTTTAACCTGGGCAACTTGCATTATGAGACATCCATGTTACGTAAATATGCAGCGCGTGTTACACCACTTTACACTAATCTAAAATCAGAAATTCCGGAACTTGAATACTGCCAAAGAATATCCCAAATCATCAACACCACCTTGTCAGATATCGAGCTTAGAGAGCAACTGTTAAAACCAGGTAGCACTCGGGTTAAACTAGGTCTATTTAATGCTATAGGGACAATTGGCAAAACATTAGCTAATTAATGATAACACCTACGTATTAGATCTCATAAAAAGCCAAACTGCCATATTAGAAAGAACAACAAACGTTTTTAACAAAACTAGACTCGACATAGAAAATCAAGTCGACAATATCGAGGATAAGTTAAAAAGAAACAGCAACTCCTTAAATAGAATGAGAAACATTGGTTTCTCACATTACACTTATATTAATGCGTCATCAATGCACTTTAGGTCACCTTGATCTATTGATTGATGTTAAACATGGAAAACCACACCCATCTATAGTTACACCAGATCAAATTAAACAACTTTTAAAAGATATCCAAAGTAATTTACCATCAAATACCCTACTCCCATTAACCCAAACTGTAAACACAGTAATGCAATTATATCAAATCAGTATAAACAACAAAATCATTTTCGAAATCAAAATACAACTTCCCTTTACTAAGCAATACCAACATTTCAAACTTGTATGTACCTCTACCCATTTCAACTGCAAAGAATTTTCTTATATACAACCCGTATTAGAATACCTACCGCGATTATTTTCTTAACTACTACGGCTATCTGTTCTTTATTTGTAGTACAGAGCAAGAAGGCTATGAAGAATATCACCGAAAAAAGCGAACCTGTTGGGTAAAAGAATGTGAAAGGGCTAAAAAGCGATGAAACAACTCACAAAATTTAATAAGGGACTTCAATTAGGCGCAACAGATTATAAAAATTTTCTCAATAATTGGCAATTCGCACTGATTTACAAAATAACTATTCCGCCTGAAGAGAAATTAGCCATAATATTACTCTATTATTTTTAGCAACATACCACAATTTTATCGGCTTGGATTATGATTCAAAATTATCGAAACCTTTTCTTTGTCACGCTCATTCAACAGCCAAAACAAGAATGAAATCATATATTCCGCTAAAAATTTCTGACCCCTCCAAATCAGAAAAATGCTGCTCTGGTTATATTAGTGAGTGACACCACGTGAAATAGGTTTGGATTTTGATGCAAATTTCTCTCCAAAGTACAGCACCTTTGTAGAACTACCTCTTCGCTTCTATTACCTCTTTCCTAGAAAACCGGTTCGACAACAGCTGCAAGAATACTCGTGTGGAATGGCCCATTAGTCGCGATCCTGCTATTTATACTTCCCAAAAATCTCACATGCAATCGCATTGACAGAACAGATAACTCTCTTGAGTTGTATATTATTAATTGAAAAATCTTTCAAATAAAGCATAGAGGTAAGAATGTAATTAGTGATTTTAATTTTTGCATACTTACTTGTATTTTTATATAAAATAAAAAAAATAGGAACCATATCTTTAAAATATTTTTATAAAATAAACATTTTTTTTACGCCGATTACGTTTATCAATGTCCTAAATTCTTGAACTTTCCTTTCCAAGGGGGATGATGTTGTAAGCGGCCGCCTTGAGCGATCCCCTTACACCCTAATTATGCAGCTCCACATCGTATACTTCCTACATTACGCATTAACTGCATTCACTGTTTCCGCAGGTTTAAACATAACACTCCTAACATTCGTTCTTAATGCGTACCATATGTGTGTTGAATTTCACACGATATCTTAACACGATGTCTTAATTCCCACCAGAATTTCTTAGCGTTTATCGATGATGCAACGCAAGCACATTTCCTGGTAATGCATAAACGCAAGGCAATTGAACAGCTGTTGTTTGCATCATTAGCCATGAGAAATTTTAGGTCACTAGCAAACATAAACTTCTTCGTTGTTATGTTTCAACCCAACGTAATTGACCCATTGACGAATTGCATAAAAAATTCTTATTTACCAAAGTATTGGGAAAATACCCAATAAACGCTGCATGTACAATCCTCCCTGGAAGAGACTTAACGAAGTTTGTTATTGGTCAATGAAAGTAGACGAATTCTTCCATCAATATATCGACGGCCTGATAAAAGTATTCCGGCGAGCCTAGTTCAAACATGTATTTTATTAAATTCGACCAGGAGTGATTCCCCCACCAGAGGTAAGGCCTCCTAAGTCGCATATTTAACTAAAAAGTTTTTAAAAATAATTAAGTTCGGTGATAAACGAAGGAATAACTATAAAGACTCCTCAACGGCGAAGAACAGCATGCAATACATTTTCATTCATACATTGGGAAACAGTCTCGCATCCCAAGAAGCTCAGATCGTAACATGTTGTATTTCGCTGTTAGATGATCTTTTTACTTATGCCTTCGTTTATGGTCCAAGAGACAATTTCTTCATCACTTTGGAATCCCCAGGTGGCAATTTGATTTTCATTAATTTTTGTATCTGAAAAAAATTATGAAGATCGATTACTTGTTGGTTAAAATAACCTAACTGATTTAAATTTTTAGGAAGAAAGCCGTACTGTAATCTCTTTCCTTTATAGAAAACACGAGGCTGAGTGGAGCGAAACATCAATATGGACCTCAAAATTCGCTCTCCTGCCCACAATTTTGATCCTTGAAAATAATTTTGTTTTTTAAAATAATGTAGGAGAATATTGAGTACCTTCGCGTTTTACATTTCATATTTAATTTAGCCTTAAAATAAGCACAGAAATAGCATTTTAATTCAAAATCAATAACAAAGATCTGCGAATTTAAACTTATAATTCCCCTTTTAAATAATAATATTTTTTGTTTGGGTAATAATGTTTCCTAATAACAAAAATAATTTTTGGTATTTTCTATGATGTCAGATTTTTGAAGTAAAACTTCTTTAGGCACGCTTGACTTGGGAAGTAAGTTGGTGAATGCGTTACGAAAAGTATGATCGGGCGAGGCGAGCGGAAGTTGAGAGGGAGATATACGGTGATTTCTTGATTAATTCGTAATTTCATTTCGTTTATCAATGAAAACCGATATTAAATTTAAATATTTGTAGAAAATTAATATATGTATACATACATATATAAACATATATACATATATATATATATATATATATATATATATATACATACATGTAGATGGAGCTACAGAAGTTTTACTTCAGTGGCATGGTCTAAAGCACACTGGTTTTTTTTATAATTTTGTTTCTTGATAATTATCAAAGAAAAGGTAATAAAAAAAAGCTGATGTTATAGAAAATACCCAAAAATTATACTAGGAAACATTGTTATCCAAACAAAAAATAAAAAAGAGGTATACTAATTACATAAATTTCGGAGAAAATTTGGGAAAATGCTGAAATTTTGGTAATTTCAAAACATTTTTTAAATTTTGGCCGTGACTGTACCTGCAGTGGTAGTAGGTAGTGCAGTATTGACCTCTAGAAACGTTACACCCTGTATATATATATATATATATATATATATATATATATATATATATATATATATATATATATATATATATATATATATATATATATATATATATACGTAAATAGGGCTATTCGGGCTCGACGGATTAATTAAAACAATTATTTTCAATCGAGATTGTTCACAGTTCTATTCACTTCACTTAATTAGTTCGTTTTACAATTTTCTTGACAACTTTTCTTTCGCAATATACCGTCTCACTTTTACCTACACTTATCACTTCAGGGTTTAAAATACAACTAACTTTTCACAGTATAAAATATACTCTTCGCAATCTAAATCACGACTAAACTAGCCAGGCTGCTCCTCAGCCCTATTTATACTACTTATCTTAACTCTAGAAAGTTCAGCAACTTAGTTCTAGATGTTTCAATTATACACTTATATATGTATATGTTTCAGTTATACACTTTCTCCTTACAGGTTCACCAAAGGTTCCGGTCGTCCTTGACTTTCTACGTTTGACATTTCCTTCGCTTCAGTTCTGAATTACAGGAATATTAGGCTATAGACCTCAGTATTTGGTATTAATAACAACTCAATACCTCATAGAGATGGTTTTGACGGACCGTCAGACAGACAACAAAGTGATCCTATAAGAATTTGTTGCTTTCATTTTGATATACGGAACCTTAATAGATGCAGCACCCTGTTCAAGAGATCAGTGATTAAGGAAACAAATAACAAATTGAAAAAAATTGAGTAATGATTTGTCCAAAAAACAGGTAAATCATCTATTCCTAGCCCTTTGTGGGGCATGTGGCATAAGAAAGATTTAACCCAATTCGATGATATTAAATCACCAACATTACTCTGCAACCGTGAATGCTCTCTAAGCGTACTCTGTTGTCAACAGAAACCAACCATGAGTCACCGACGTTGAAGTTCGTACCCGGGACATTCATGATGAAAGTTCCCTTCCCAACTGACGTTAATACATTACTTTACAAGATTGGCTACGTCAACTTTTCCCTTGACTTAATGAGGTTTCGTCATGGTTAAACGAATTCGAATTCCAAGGTCAGTTATTGTTGCAATCAGATTAAGTTAAAGAATTGTAATAGGTTTGGTCCATGCATTACGAAGTTATACGCGGTTATCGATGAAGAAATATAATTAAAAAAACTAAATATTTGATCAATGAATCTAATCAGTATGGTCTAAAAGTTTCCAAATAAAATAAATTAATAACTTAGAAAAAACCATAAATCGATGACTACCCATGACCCTGGGTATTAAAATAAGTGACGATTATATATCTCACTATGGAAGGATTATGTCAATTTAATCCTTAAAAATCCGAGCATATGCCTCTCTAATCAATAACCAAAGAAAGAAGTCCTTTGAGCTTGAAGTCTCTTGAGCAAGCCCTTCTAGGAAGGGAGGCCTGCAGCATCGCTAACGACACTATTGAAAATTAAAGTCCTTGAAGACACCGAAGAGTGGTACTTGAATGTTGTGCAGAGATACCCCTTCGCCTTCCGTAGCAATTTTCGCGAACATTTCCTTCCTCGGTATTCATCTACGTCACTCATTTCAGTGCTTTTCTTTTTTCCATGATTTTTGTCGTATTCACTCTAAATTCACCCTGCATTTTGATGTAGTTTTTGTAGATGCAGAAATTTCATAGTCCCCTGAGACAAGAGCCACCAAGATACTATGAACGAGCGCTATAAATAGTAACAAGAAGAAGAACTGTCGATGATGAGGCAAGAAGGGACTTTTAAGAACTGGTGCCAAAGAGAATGTTCGACAGGATACAAGTCAGTGAAAAAATTCCTAACGATTTAAATAGGCCCTCAAGAGGGCTGGAGATGAGGTTAAGTGCTTGTTATTGAGTGTATAAAATAAGAGGATGGAGAAAATAATTTTGCAGAATTCATCTAAGTATTAAATGACTTCTTCGTAGCATTCAAGGGACAGATATTCTTCTTCTGGGCTTTATAAGGATATAGTTGAGGGTGTTTAAATATTTTAATTTATAATTAAGGTGTCATGGCCAGGTCAAGCTGTAAGAATTAGTTGGATTTTAAAATTTTCTAGTCGAGATTTGTTATGCGTAAAAATGTTGAGAATGAACTTCCATAACTTTGGAAATTTACATAATGCTATATCATAATTTGAAAATTCGCGCATGAATTAATCCAGGAGAACTAAATATATGTTTAACAAAATTATAAATTTGTATATAAATTGAAGGAAATATTGTCTACTGCTGGATGGGGAGCTACTATTTAATAAAAAATCGGTCAAGCTTACGTTTCACTGAAAGGTATTTTGTAGTTTCTACAATTACATACTTCCTAGGTAATTGTCCGTAAGATTCATTCTAAAGTTGTCTTAATATTTAAACTAATGTATTGAAACAATAAATACCTAAAATTATAGGTTATATATCAAATTAATTGTTGTTTAAGCAGTAAATTTTATGGTGGACATATTTTTGACCTTTTTTTTATTGATGTCTGTCCGTTCGTCCATTCGTCTGTGCGCGTTTGGACACCATAACTTCGGAACAGCTTAACCGCCTAACTTGATTTTTGTCGAATTCGAAAAAACGACAATAAGTGATGACGCAGATCATAGTCTAAAATGTTTAATTAAAATAAATTTTCTAAACTTTTTAGTATTTTTATAAGCATAGTACTCTTAATGTTTATGTATATTATTAAGAACCGAAAGCTGGGTGGAGATCAACCCGGGTGATTTATATTGATATTGCATATTCAGTTGGCTAATTTATTTTGGAAAAATATATGTTTGATTCATAAAATATGGTTTTAATAATTTGTATCTATTATTAATTTACCTTAACTAGGTAAGTATTATATATTATCATAGCGGCTTCTCATTCAGTCAAGCAAGAGACTTGGTATATTCACTCTATCGCCAAAAATAGGTTGCTGGTTGCCTTCTTAATGCCACTGTAGAACATTTAGTTTGGTTGCGTTAAACATGACGACATTGGCTCTGCCCCAAGCGGGGAATTCTGTTATAGTTTTGTAACGATTGAAACATGCGTTCTCGATTAATTTCTCTCAAATTTACACGAGAAATCCAAAGAGTAGGTACGCAAAATCAAGGGAGCTGTGATTGGCTATACTATGAATGCGATTAAAAGTGAGCGATTCATTGATACTTCATCTTCTTCTTCTTCACGCGTGCGAAAGTATATCGGCTTTTGCTGGCTAGTGCGCGGCGATGGGCGATATATATATATATATATATATATATATATATATATATATATATATATATATATATATATATATATATATATATATATATATATATATATATATATATATATGTATATATATATATATGTATATATCCGTACTTCAGAGCAAAAGGGTATTAAGTCACAAAATGTAAATTTAACAGGAGATAATTAAATACAATAATTTATTGTGTTGTACAGGCTACAAAGTAAGAAGAAATAATTATTATTTCTACTTGCTTTGTAGCCTGTATAAATCAGTAATTTAAACTTGATTTAGATTACTTATTTATATGAATAGTGATAAAAAATAACGACAAACCCAAAAATTTAAATGTTTAACTTAATACCCTTTTGCTCTGAGATACGGATATATGGTGTTTCTCAGGTTGTATGCAATAATGAAGGACCTGATAGATCTAGGCGAGAAAAGAAAAATTGGATTGGAAGGAGGTCTATCTCACGCCCGACCAAGCAAGCAATAGGACTTTCAAATTAACTTGTCTTATATTTTAAAGCATATTTTCTACAGTTTTCGTGTTATAAAAGTTATTAATATCTCAATTGACAGGTAACACAATGGTGTTAAAAACTGTGTATTTTTTTGTACGGCTACTGCATTTAAAGAAAATAGATTTTCAAACTTAAATTTTGGGACAAAAATCAATTTTTAACCGACTTCACAAAAACAAAACGGTTCTAAGTTCGACGCGTATTTTTTTTTTTTATGTCTGACAGGGCATAAGTTCGTAACGCGTCGACCGATTTTCATGATTCTTTTTTCGTTGGGTAGAGTATGTTCACCGATCGGTATCATGTCAAAAAAATTTTTGGAATGGGGGGTGAAACATAACTTTGTAACGCGTGGACCGATTTGAATGGTTCTTTTTTTGTTGTACAGAGTAGATCCCCCATTGCTAATATAAGAAAAAATTTGGCCTAGGGTGGGGGGAGGGGTAGGGGTAGTCTAACTTTGTAACGCGTGGACCGATTTGGATAATTCTTTTTCTGTTGGGTAGAGTATGTTCCGTGGTTGATACCAGGTGAAAAAGTTTTGGTGGGATGGGGTTGGGGGGTGGGGGTGGAACCTAACTTTGTAACGCGCGGTACAATCTCTATTGTTCTTTTTCTATTGTATAGAGTATGATCCCCCATTGCTAATAGGAGAATAATTTGGTCCTATGGTGAAAGGTGAGGATGGGGGGAGGGGTAGTCTAACTTCGTAACGCGTGGACCGATTTGGAAAATTCTTTTTCTATTGGGTAGAATATGGTCCTTCGTTGATACTACGAGGAAACAAATGTGGTTGGGGTGGAGGTGGGAGAAGGGGGGTGGAACCTAACTTTGTAAGGCGTGGACCGATTTTTATTTTTTTAGCTGTTACGACATTTTGAAGTCGGTGCAAATTAAACAACTACATAACCTAGGGTGGCGGGAGGGGGGAGTGGTAGGCTAACTTTGTAACGAGTGGACCGATTTGAATAATTCTTTTTCTGTTGGGTAGAGTATGTTCCGTGGTTGATACCAGGAGAAAAAAATTTTGGAGGGATGGGGGTGGAACCTAACTTTGTAACGCGTGGACCGATTTCGATGGTTCTTTTTCTGTTGTATAGAGTATGATCCCCCATTGCTAATAGGAGAATAATTTGGTCCTATGGTGAAAGGTGTGGGTGGGGGGGAGGGGTTGTCTAACTTCGTAACGCGTGGACCGATTTGGATAATTCTTTTTCTATTGGGTAGAATATAATGCTTGGTTGATACTACGAGAAAACAAATGTTGCTCAGGTGGGGGGGAAGGGGAGGGTGGAACCTAACTTTTTAACACGTGGACCGATTTGGATGGTTCTTTTGTTGTTGTATAGAGTGTGATCACCCATTGCTAATAGAAGAATAATTTGGCCCATAGTGGGGGGTTGGGCGAGGGGAGGAGTAGTCTAACTTCGTAACGCGTGGACCGATTTGGATATTTCTTTTTCTTTTGGGTAGAGTATGCTCGCTGGTTGATACCATGAGAAAAAAAGGGAGAAGGGGGGTGGAACCTAACTTTGTACCGCGTGGACCGGTTTGGATGGTTCTTTTGCTGTTGTATAGTGTGATCCTCCATTGCTAATAGGAAAACAATTTGGTCCTATAGGGGTGGTGGGGGAGGGGGAGTGGTAGTAACTTCGTAATGCGTGGACCGATTTCGATGATTCCTTTTCTGTTCAGTAGAGTATGTTCCTTGATTGATACCATGAGAAAAAAAGTTTGTTGGAATGGGGGTGGGGTAGGGGGTTATAACTAACTTTTAACGCGTGGACCGATTTGGATGGTTCTTTTCATTGTATAGAGTCGAAGACACTAAAAAGTGCAAAATAAAATAGTTTTTAAAAAAAAAGTTGAACCGACTTCACAAAAAGCGCTAAAAAGCGTAAAATAATTTTTAATTTTATATCTATTACGACTTTTTGAAGTCGGTGCAAATTTAACAAATAAAACAACTACAGAACCACAATTGAAAATTTACGTAATTCTACCTGAACGTTTCAGCTCACGGGATCATAAGAAATGACGATTAAATATTTTTGTTGTAGTTTTTAGGTTTGTTTGATTTGCACCGACTTCAAAAAGTCGTAATAGATATAAAATTAAAAATTATTTTATGCTTTTAAGCGCTTTTTGTGAAGTCGGTTCAACTTTTTTTTTAAAAACTATTTTATTGAAAAAGCGTTTCGAGAAACTGGAAGCGTTCATACACTTTCGACGCAAGCGGAAAGAAATGGAGGAGAGACTTCTTGAGGCAATCAGAACTGGTCCAACTGCAAGTACAAAGTGCATAGCGCGAGTTACGTTGTCACAATTAAATAGACCAAACAAAAAAAGATGACGTAATGCATTTTCAAGATTCAGAATGTATAAAACAAGAATTAAGACAAACTACACGTTTAATTTATAAATTTCACTTACGAACCTGACCCATGAGACAAACTCCTTTCCCATAGACGGAAAGCGAAATATGATAGCATAGACACTTACCTGTAAACAAAATATCAGAACTTTATCATGGGAATGATGATTAGCAAAGCAAATTTTATATTAAGAAATTCTTAATTTATGAAAACTGAGGGATAACCAAATTAAATGAAAGTCTTAAGTAGTCTTAAGACAAATTTTGTATCATTAACATGGGCTCTGAAGAGACCGATTTAGATTTAAAGTGTAGTAAAATTTTGTAGCATTACCGTTAAAGAACTTCAAGTGTAATTAGTGCTATAAATTTATGTGTAAGAAACAGTGAAGTAAAGTAAAGTTAAAATTGCAATAAGTGAATTCTTTTATTTGATTTCACCAAAGTAAGATTTTCTTTTGAAGGAAAAATTAAAGAAAAAATTAAAGAGCAAATTTTCAAAATATTTCCGTTTGAAATGAAAATAATTTAAGATTGAAAACCCAGTTTTTGCAATTCATTAGCAGCAATTATTATCGTCTATAACTGTAAAACTGTAGAAAATAAGCATTAAAATGTAAGACTAGTTAATTTTATCATAAAAAATTTCAGACTACTATAGTTTGAAGGGGGAGGGGGGGGGGGTGAGATAAACCTACCTTGCCATAAAATATTTTTCGTTACTCTCCTAGATCTACCAGTTCACCCTATGTAAATGTTTATATATATATATATATATATATATACTACCCCTTGTCATCGAAGTTCGTGCCATAGCATGTTATTTAATTCATTACTCGTAAAGTGGTGAATAAAAGATGAAATATTAAGTAGAGAGAGTTAAATTTATTTTCACAAAAAATAAAAAAGATAAGAAAACAATTCATTAAGATTGAACAAAACAATTATTAAAACAAACATAAAAATAATTCATTCAAATAAATAACAGCTGTGTCACTAAAGTTCGTACTCGTAAAATACTATGTCAATGAAGTTCGTACCTCTGCATTTTAAATGAAACTATTTACCATAATCTTAATTTTGCGATTGATATGTAATTATCGTTTAACATTGAGTTTTGTGAACTGTTTTACCTTATTATGGGATTGTTTTTCGTAAGAACGATTCTTGCACTGAGTTCTTATATTTATAGTTGGGTAAAATGTAGAAAAATGGCACGTGGAAAAAGTTTGAGTTTAAATTTACGAAATGAAATAATAGATATTCAGAACTGTGGAAAATTATATAATTGTAAAATTTAAAGATTTTAAGTACTTCTAAGTCAACTGTTTAATATATTATAAAAAAAAAATTTAAAGAAACAAAGAAAGTAGAGCCGAGAATTAGACTTGGTGGTGCAAAAAAACTATTGCTTATGACGATCGGATGTGAAAAAGAATTATAAAAGCCAATAGACGGAGCAGTACAACGTTAATTAAGACTTATTGGGAAGAAAACATTCACAAGCTAGTATCCTTATCCACAGTTAATCGAAGGATATCTCTCGGCTATGGATATTATAAGGTATTATTAAACTTTTATTAACTTTCTAATATTCAGGCATATTTATTTATTTATTTAAGCTTAATGCAAGCTGTTACATAATACTACAAAATAACAAAGTAAATACTACAGACTAAAATAAACAATAATTCATAACAGATAATGTAAGCTACAATGTGAGCTATGATTATGATAAACATAAACTGGGAGGAAGGAGAATTAGGAAAGGCGATCAAGATGGGCGGGATAAAGAAATAAGGCTTTGTGAAGGGATGATTTACTCAGATGGAGTCGGAAAAGGGGAGTGGACCTAAGGTTGCGAGGGTTGGTATAGATGGGTAAAGACTGCAGGATTGAAGGGCAGTCTATGCCACCAGCTAGTAGCTCATGAATGAAGAGAACCTCGGAAACATCACGACGTTTACTTAGGGGTTGTAAGTCGGTAAGTTTCAGAAGGTCTTCATAAGGTGGAAGGTTGAATCTGTCTACCCACGGAAGATCACGTAGAGCAAACCGAATGAACCTACGCCGGACAGATTCAATTCTCGTAATGTGGGTTGTTTGCGTAGGTAACCATACCTGGCTGGCATATTCAAGGAGAGGTCTAACGAAGGAAATATAGAGAGATTTAGATACACAAGGATTGGAGAACTCTCTAGTAAAGCGCTTCACAAACCCTAGTGCGGAGTTAGCTCTATTATATTATATATAATAATGCTATCAATATGGGAACGGAAATTGAGTTCGCTATCACAGATTATTCCTACGTCATACAAAGAGGTATCGATAGGGACTGGTACGTCGGTTAACATGTAGGTTCTCGGGGTGGTGGTAAGACGCTTGCGGAAATAATAGATGGAGTGGCATTGGAGATATTGAGCTCAAGAAAGTTTTTCATGCGCCATGTGGTGAACAAATCGAGTTCATTTTGGAGAAGAAGACAGTCGGTTGTAGAGGAGATATGTTTAATTATTTTCATGTCATCAGCATAAATGGACAGCTCTGAGTATTTGATGACACAATCAACATCATTAATTGTAAGGATGAAAATTAATGGACCGAGGTGGCTGCCCTGAGGGACGCAGGAACGAGCGACAATGGGGTTAGAAATGGATGAGCTGAAAAGAACATTGTACCGACGGTTGTTGAGGTAGGATTGAATCCAGGAGATAAATCGAGGGGGGAAGCCTAGGCGATCAAGTTTAAACAGAATAACGCTATGGGAGATCTTGTCAAAGGCTTTACTAAAATCGGTGGCAATAACATCAACATCTTTACCGTTTTCCAGAGCACATAGTGTCTTGGAGACGAAGTCAGTAAGATTGGTGGTGGTAGATCTTCCTTTGAGGAAGCCATGCTGGGAGAGAGAGCAAATGGACTTACAGTGGAAGAACATGGAACCAAAGACCAATTTTTCGAATAGTTTAGGTATGGATGATAATTTAGCAATGGGTCCGTAGTTGGATAAATCGTTCTTGCAGCCTTTTTTGAATATGGGAATAATATATGTAAGAGTTTTTCCATAATTGAGGGAAAACCCCTTGAGTGACCGAGAGGCGGAAAAGCAAAGTAAGGGGTTGAACTAGATGCATGGCACACTTTTTCAGAACAATGGCCGGAATGCCGTCAGGACCGGGGTGAAAGTCATCCGCAAGCCCGTTAATACTGGCGGCGATTTGTTCGGGGTCAGGGTCAAAAGATGTAAACGACGTTTGAGTGCATTTGTCCAAGAATGAAAAGTAGCTAAGGTCAGGTTGGAGCGAAATATCGCTGAAAGATTTACTAAAGAAGTGTGCAAAGAGGTTGGTGATAACCTGAGGATCAGATGAAGGGGTATTCGCTAGCTTTAGGGTGGAGGGATAACCATTGGATTTCTTCTTAGAATTAATAAAGCTATAAAAATGCTTGGGGTCGGATATGAGGCTTGTTTCCATCCGTTGGAGGTACTCCTGGTAGAGGGTATCACAACGTTCAGAAAAAGAGGTGTAAGCAGACAAGTAGGAAGAATAGTCAGACTCAGTCTGGGTCTGGGGATTGAAGAAAAGTTTGCCAACGTTTATTTCTCCTGTTGCGGAGAGAGCGTTATTCTTTGTCGTACCAAACGGGGGAGGAGGAGCAGTTTTTACAAGGAATAAGAGGGATAGATTGTGTAAGACAAGCGTGTATTTCCGAATAAAACGCATTTACAGCAACGTATATTGGAAGATGTTGAGGGATAGTGCCAATGTTGGAGTTGGGGAGCAGGGGAGGATGGTGACGATCGAGGGAGGACAGGAGATGGTTGCTTTCCACGACAGCCGAGTTAACTGGGTTTGAGGAAAAGATTAAGTCTAATTGTCTGTCCAGAAAGTTCCTGACTCCACTTACTCGAAAGAGACCAGAAACAGAGAGCTGATCGGTAAAAAAAGACTTCTTTGGCAGAAGAGGCGTTCAGGGGGACAAAGTGTGAACAGTCCTCACACATGGACCATTGAATACGGGGGAGGATAAAGTCACCCAGTACAATGAATTCATCGGAGGCGTTAGCGTTCTTAAGCATGGTGTCTAACGTTTCAATTACGGGCTCGTGAGTTTTGTTCGGATGAAGGAGTTTTGGTTAGCGGAAGGGGCGGATTAGCGGAGGTAGAGAAGTTTGAGAAGGGGCGCTAGTGAAGGAAGATAAAGACCTGCAATTAGGTGGGCATGCGGAAGAAGTAGCGGGTACAAGGGTTGGTGTATACAGAGGAGGGGTGGGACATACGGAAATCGAAGTAGAGGTGGTGGGGTGGTCGGGAGATGATGGCTTGTGGTTAGGTGGGCACACGGAAGAAGTTGGGAGTGCGTGGTTGGGTGGATGCGCTGGATATACAGAATTCGAGACAGTGGTGGTAGGGTTGTCTGCTGGGATGGATGTTTTCAAGGGCTTTGCTGTAAGTGGATCGGAGGAGTTAAGGGTGTGAGAATAAATACTTGATTCGGGTACTTAGTTTAAAGTCTGGAAATGCACCCATATTAAACTCCAATTGGCGTTTGGATCACTAAGTTTAGGGCTAAAGGCGAGAGGTGCGGAAGAGTGATGAGAGATTATGTTATTACTAGTGCTAAGATTCCTACTATTAGGCTGAATACTAAATGTTGACGAACATCCAGGCTCTAAAAGCAAAAATTGCGGAAATTTGGATGAATATAAGATCCAAACATTGTGAAGAATTGTATTCTTCAATGCAAAGAAGAATTTAAGCTGTTATTACAGCTAAAGGTGCCGTTATCTGTTATTAAAAACGCGGTACAAACTTCGTTGACATTAAATGGTACGGGTACGAACTTCAGTGACACAGATGTTATTTGATTTAATGAATTATTGTTGTGTTGTTTTTAATCATTTTTTTGTTCAGCCTAAACCAATTGTGTTCTTATGTTTCATTTTTTTTGTGATAATAAATTCGGCTTAAATTCACGCCATTACATGTAACGAATAAAATAACATGCTATGGTACGAACTTCGATGACAAGGGGTTGTATCTATATATATATATATATATATATATATATATATATATATATATATATATATATATATACATATATATATATATATACATATATACACACCTTAAATAAAAAAGAGGTGTACTAATTACATGAATTTCGGATAACTTTTGGGAAAATTCCGAATTTTAGGTAATTGCAAACTATTTTTTCCCCTTTAGAAGTGACTGTACCTGCAGTGGTATGAGTTTGATCAACATTGTTGGCAATTTTGGAAAGGTCAGTGGGATAGTAGTTTTTAGCGTTAGTTTGATGTCGATGAGATAAAATAAAAGGGTAATGTGCCATTTTTTTTATTCAATTTTTTTTTATGCAATTTTCATGTTATGCAGATCATTATTGTATTTTTATCTTTTGATATTCTAAACGCAGCGACATAAAAAGAAACACTAAAAGAGTACTATCCCGTTGACCTTTTCAAAATTCAATTCAATTCATTTATTCTTACCTCTACACAATTAAGAAATTTACATTATCTTATGAGTATGCGTAGGATGATAAAACAAATAGCTTAAGTAAAATAAAAAAATCAAAATAAAAAAAATAATAATAATTCATTGTAAAAATACATATTGGAAAGAAAAAATAAATAAATACGTTATATAGAAAATTAGAATCTAAACTTTAGCATTATCCATATACATATAAGCTGGATGACTATTGTAAAAAAGAAAGCAGTAAACGTACTTAGCAAGAATAAGATAATTAAAATAGACGTTATATAACAAAAAGCCAATTTACAAAAATTTTATAAATTTTGTATATATATTATTATAAATTGGTGCGCGTAGAACGAACAAACTGGAACTTACTATAAAGATAATCAGGTTTTTTATAATATAATATATTGTAGACTAGTATTAAGATTCGTTGATTCAGATAAGATGCGATAGGATATCCAACAACAGAACAAATATAAGGGGATACATGGTCATATCTACGAAGCCCATAAATATACCGTACAGCCGAATTAAAGGCTACATTTAGTTTACGTGATGAGGCCGAATCCATCCTTCCAGCATATATCTCACAACTGTACGTAATTAGCGGAAGAATTAACGTCCGAACGAGCATCAGTTTAGTGGAAATAGGGGTATACGATGATGAGGCAGAGAGCATGCGAAGGGTGCTGTATATTTTAGAAACAATAGTACTGATATAATTATTCCAAGTCAAAGTTTTATTAAATATGACACCGAGATTCTTAACGCTAGTGCTGTATGTAATAGGGGACTGATTACATACATTTAGAAGGATTTAGGACTAGGTTATTAAAATTGTCAACAATGTAGAGCTAAAGCATGCCGTTGCAGGTACAGTTACTTGCTAAAGTAAAAAAAAATGTTTTACGATTACTTTAAACTCATTTTCCCAAATTTTCTCCGAAATTCATGTAACTATAATAATAAACCCATTTATTATTTTTGTGAAATTGCCCATGTTACTAACTTTCTAAAACGGTACATCGTTTTGAGTTGGAGAAACGATGTGAAAATTTATACGTAGAAAACCTCTAGGGGAATATTATAAAAATCTGTAATTTAAAGAAATTAAACTCACACTAACCTTAAAATTCTGTTTATTAAATTCAATACTTATTACGACTAATATTGACTAACTTTTGTAACATAAAAAAGTTGTTCGGAATCCGCGACTTTCGTTGCACGCCAATAACATCCTTCTAATTCCCTATTTAAGGTTTATTGCCACCAGCCTCTTCCGTATTTTCGTAGCTAATGCCCAATTATGCTAACTTTTTCGTCTCTAACGCTAACGAGCATTAAATAAACTTCATCCCTCATTATACTCCACTAGAAAACGTCCAATGGAATAAGGTCTGGAGATCTAGCAAAGGAATCGGTTCACATCGTCCATTTCAGTAGTTAGGAAATTTTTCATTTAGTATAGCCTTCACAATATTAGCAGTTTGCGCTGGTGCTCCATCGTATTGGTGATATACTACCATAAGATTATCAAGAGGGATGTTCCCTAATAGATCTAGTGGGTTCTATGTGGGTTAGTATCCGATCAGATATGGAGGTTGTGGATGATTGTAATTCATCAGCTCGCAGAATTCGGTCCAGAAACGCCCTTTTCTTCATGTCATATTACAGAAGCTAAATTATAAATTCTAATCTTCTCTCGGAATCTCCCTCCAGTTGTCCTTAAACTGGAATGTCGTAATATGGACGTAAGCCCTTTCGATGAATAACCCTCCCACGTTTTACTTAAGATACTCGTAATCGTTTTGTGACTCGTCTCGGGTTCGTTTCATAGACTTGCTTCACGAGGGTGATTATTTACTGCTCGGTGGCGGTAGAATCTTCTGATGTTTCAGATCGCAATTCCATACTGTTTGAAGTTATACTTTCGGTTTCTCTTAATGTTTGGATAGTTCGCGAAAATACCTCTCTTTGAGGTGCACATCGATTAAGGAACCTGCTTCAATATTCCAGTACAGCCACTTTATCGTTTTTATTTACTACACCATAAATATAAATTATATCCGCATATTCCTCAAAAGTAAGTACTCCTATTTCTGAATTAATTTAGGTTAAAAACACCAATAGTTAGTGATTTTTTTTCAATTATGATCAATATTCTTTCCGATTGAACCTACTTGTTATCAAGAATTCCATCAGGTATCTGTAATCGGGGCGCCAGGATACTTGTGTGTTGACACTGGCTAACACAAGCCAATACAGACAATAAAATAAATTACACTTAGCTTTTTACAACTCTTTTGCAGCAGTAATTAAAATTGGTTACACTAAACAAACATTTTCGAACCTTTTTCTTATATAATTTGTTTACTTAACAAATTTCCTAACTACATTGCAATAAAATAATAGGGTAGTCTCAGACTTCTAAGGAAATTTTTCCTAATCCTTTTCACCAGGTCATGTTGTACCTTTTTAGAAAGGTAATGAGAGAGGCAATTTAAAAAAAAATAAAAATCAGATACATTATTACAGGAATTTCGGACAAAATTCTAAATTGTAGATAATCGCAAAACATGTTTTTCAGTAGTAAGTAGTAAGCCAAAATCTCAGCGTTGGTTTTTTTCCAGGCAGTCGTACTGATTGCTGTAGGTTACGATCTGCAAGTGCATTAATAAATAATTCTCTTGCGATTAATCAGGCTTTTAATTGCCCCCCTTAATTGGTTACCGCCAACCTCCTCCTGCCAGGGAATATATTTGTTTAGTAGTACATAAAGTGCGTAAAATCGGAACTTTTCCGAATTCAAAAGTACACGTAAATACACGTAGGTGCAAATAGATACTTCTTAAATACCTACTTAATTAAGGGTATCTTTTAACCGACTTCCCAAAAACAAAGAGGTTATAAGTTCGACGCGTATTTTTTATTTATTTTTATGTCTGACCGGGCATAAATTCGTAACGCGTCGACCGATTTTCATGATTCTTTTTTTGTTGGGTAGAGTATGTTCACCGATTGGTACCATGTCAAAATTTTTTTGGTAGGGTGGTGTTGGGGGGTGGGGGTAAAACCTAACTTTGTAACGCGTGGACCGATTTGGATACTTTTTTGTTGTTGTACAGAGTTTGATCCCCCATTGCTAATGGTGAGGGGAGGGGGGGGGGGGTAGTCTAACTTCGTAACGCGTGGACCGATTTAGATATTTCTTTTTCTGTTGGGTAGAGTATGTTCCGTGATTGATACCACGAGAAAAAAATTTTGGTGGGGTTGGGGTGGGGGGTGGGGGTGGAACCTAACTTTATAACGCGTGGTCCGATTTCGATGGTTCTTTTTCTGTTGTATAAAGTATGATCCCAGCATTGCTTATAGAATATTAATTTGGTCCTATGGTGTGGGGTGCTCTCTGGTTGATACCACGAGAAAAAAAATGTTGGTGGGGGGGGGAGGGGGAGAGTGGAACCTAACTTTGTAAACCATGGACCGATTTGGATGGTTCTTTTGCTGTTGTATATAGTGTGATCTCTCATTACTAATAGGAGAATAATTTGGTCCTATGGTAGTGGTGGGGGGGGGGGGGGTAGGGGGAGAGTAGTAACTTCGTATCGCGTGGACCGATTTCGATGAATCCTTTTCTGTTCGGTAGAATATGTTCCTTTATTGCTACCTTGAGTAAAAAGTTTAGTGATATGGAGGTGGGGTAGGGGGTTAAACATAACCCTTTAACGCGTGGTCCGATTTGGATGGTTCTTTCTTCGTTGTATAGAGTAAAAGACACTAAAAAAAATTTTATTTTATATCTATTACGACATTTTGAAGTCGGTGCAAATTAAACAAATAAAACAACTACAGTACCACAATTGAAAATAATACATAATACTACCTGAACGTTTCAGCTTACGGGATCATAAGATATGACGATTAAATATTTTTCTTGTAGTTGTTTGATTTGCACCGACTACAAAATGTCGTAATAGATATAAAATTAAAAATTATTTTATGCTTTTTAGCGATTTTTGTGAAGTCGGTTCAACGTTTTTTTTTAAAAACTATTTTTGTTTTTCACGACGAATCTACCACAATTTAAAATTTGTGCTACTTGTATCTGTAGCTGTGATTACTGTAATAAATATTACATTAAAGTTGTACAAACAACAATTTGAAAGACTTAATTGATTATAAAATCAAAAGGCGATTTTTGGGCGATTTCAAATAATGGCGCGGCGACTTTGGGCACCTTCAGCGCCTCGGTTCGGCGACTTTTGCTCTATACCGTCTGGCATCTCTGGTTTGACCGCCTAAAGTTAAAGGATGAAGTCTTTTATTTACAGTCACGTCTGTTGATAAAGTTTCTATATGCCTCTTCTTGATGCTCTCCAGTTGATTTCTGATTTCTTCACAAATTTTATCTGTTGACTGTCCAGAAACATATACGTCTTCGCACCTTTTCTCTACTTTTGACCTCAGTTCTCGTATTTTCTTTTTCATATGGCTTGCAAGATTGGCCTTAATAGAGTTTTCTGCAGTTTCAAGTTTCCTTTCCACAATTGATTCTGGACCGTCAAACTGTTTTTGCATAGAAATTCCCATTTCAGCTTTCACTTGTGTTGCTCGCTAAATCGAACAGGGAACACTTATTGACGAAACTTATTGACGAGTCAATCCGAGCCTTATGATTGATGAAAGGTTATATACTTAGCCCTTGTTTTACTTGGTTGTTTGACATTTTACTGATTGATTACTGATTGATTCTGCCTGGCCTACCTCACTTTCTAATACTTACCCCCCAATATTCTTATTTGAGGAGGTTCTTTTCAAAACTTGACTATCCCACTTTCGACAGAACTGATTTTTAATTATTTTTATTGTTTGATTGAAAATTTGATTGAAACTAAAACTCAGCGAAAATTAAATTGGGCCAAAGCTCGATAATTACACCAGAAAAAAAGAATAGAAGGCATGATTTCGTCAAAAGTAGATTATTCAACTTCAAAATGACATTACCCATTTCAAATATACATATTTGGAACAAAATATGATTAATCCAGAAGTTAATTAACTATTTTAGTCTAAATTACAACAAAACATATTTTATCCCTACATTTTTCAGTTAGAACATATGTTCATAACATAACATAACTATGTTTATAACATAGTAAACGCAATGAAAAACTTCTGTAGTAATTTTTTTCTTGTTTTTAAGGTTCCTTATAAGCTATTAAAAACTTCAAAAATATAGAAAAAAAATTAATAAATAAAACATATTGTGATTAATTTTTTTAGTTTTATTTATTTTAAGATGAACCTCAGGTTATTTTTATTCAAAATAAGATTTCTGATACTTAATTAGTTTAAGCAAAACAAGATTAATTTACAGTGGTTTGAATCAAAACATGATTATTCCTCTAGAGCACATAACAAAACTTGATTATTCCAATCAGCCGCGTCAAAACTACATTATTCCATTTAAAATTTTGGATTTATTCAAAATATGTTATTGCTAAATTTGTGAATCCTGTACAAAGCAATGACTAATCTTGTCGTCTATAATAATGCAACAAAATTTCGGGTTAAATACATAGTTGCATTCCTAAAAAACTATTTTCTCAAATTGTGCAAAAACACAAGAAGTGGAATAGTCAAATTATGAAAGGAACCTCCTCATTTATAATATTCGAGCTCTAATTGATCGATCACATCTAGCATCCAAATATCGTACATAGTACATAATTACACGCAAATTAAATAAAAGAGGGGAAACGAGTGAGTCAGTTTGACTTGCTAATGTTTCTGCATATGCGATTCATCGAGAGGGAAAGAGAATTACATCTGAAAATTATGAATGAGCGCTGCTGGTCGGTGGTAAAACCTCAGCACAGATTGTGTCGGAAGACATTATGCACGTAGGACAGTATTTTCTAAGCTGATTAATGCCACATGTTGGGATAGCGTGATTTTAAAGAAAAAAATTATATTATGCTCATTTCAAGGCCAGTACAATGTCATTTATGAATTGCATTGGAAGCACTTATGGTAAAATGTTGTATGGATTTTGACGGAAATTCTGCATAGTATTTCAAAAACGAATTTCTCTTGAAGTGAATAATTTATGTTCCTTAGGTTTTTTGTTTTTGAAAAAAAAGAGAAGACGTTGGCATTTTATTTTTTAGCATTCTAATTTCCCAGGTATGGTCGGAACTTACGCTGAGTTTAACTCTAATCAAGGTGATATTGAAGATGAGATATATTATGGATGAATGCATGCATTTTTTTTATGATGTAGGCAAAACCCATTACACCTTTCCCCTTAAAAAAGGAAATTGCGCTTTTGAAGGGAATTTGTACTTTCGCAAAACTGTACGTACGGAATTGAAGGGTTTTACTGAGTGAAATATAGCCAGAAGGTAAGCTGTTTTTCAAGGTACAATTATTTTTATATAAGATACATTATTATTAGCTTATTTTCTATGTAAAAAATTTTAAATTAATTTCAAAGAACAAGAACTCTTCTTCTTTGAAGAAGAAGCTTCAAAGGTTGCACGGTATAAATAATACAATTTTTAGTGTATAAAGGACAAATGCATAACACATAAAAATCGTTGCCCACCACCATATTTGGAAAAATATCTCTCAGAAGGATCAGGAATATTGGAAATAAGGTATAGGGTGCACAAAAATTATCATACTTAAATACAAATTCACAATTATGGTAGAGAAGACTTACCACTCGAATCCAACTCGCGCTCGACCCATTTTTCGACGTGTATTTTTTTTATGTCTCACCGGGAATAACTTCGCAACGTGTTGACCGATTTTGATGATTCCTTTTTTGTTCGGTAGAGTATGTACCGATTGAAAACATGTCAACAAATTTTTGGTGTTGGGGTAGGTGTGAAACCTAACTTTGTGTGGACCATTTCTAATAGGAGGAAAAACTTTGGCCCAGGGTGGGGGGAGGGGGAGGGGTAGTATAACTTTGTAACGCGTGGACCGATTTGGATAATTCTTTTTCTGTTGGATAGGATGTGTACCCTGGTTGATACCATGAGAAAAACATGTTAGTGGGGAGGCGGGGGAGGGGTGGATTCAAACTTTGAAATGCGTGGACCGATTTGGATGGTTCTTTTGATTTTGTATAGAGTGTGATTCCCCATTGGTAATAGTGTGTTCCCTGATTGATACCACGAACGAACATTTTGGTGTGATGTGGGTGGGTTTAGGGGGTTAAACCTTACTTTTCAACGCGTGAACCGATATGGATGGTTCTATTTTTATTGTAGAGATTAGAAAACACTAAAAAGTGAAAAATATAAAATAGTTTTAAAAAAAAATTTTTACCGACTTCACAAAAAGCACTAAAAAACATAAAATAATGTTTAATTTTATTTAATCAGAAAGTTTCCTTTCAGCAACACTTGGTGGAAGTCATTTATTTAAAAATGAAAAGTAAAAACCTTTGTTTTACTTCCACAAATAGGAGTGAAAATTTAAAGAAACAAACCAAACTACAACAAAAGTATTTAATCGTCCTTCTTTATGATCCCTTGAGCTGAAACATTTAGGTAAAATTATATAGTATCTTCGATTATGGTTGGGTAGTTATTTTTTTTTCTTTAATTTGCACCGACTTCAATATGTATGTGTTTTAATAGATATAAAATGAAATATTATTTTATGCTTTCAAGTGCTATTATGAAGTCGGTAAAATTTTTTTTTAAAAACTATTTTATTTTTCACCTTTTAGTGTCTTCTACTCCGTACAACAAAAAAAGAACCATCCAAATCGGTCTACGCGTTAAAAAGTTGGGTTCAACCCCCCAAAAACCTACCAACATTTTTTCTCGCGGTATCAATCGGGGCACATACTCTACCCAACAGACAAGGAATCATCGAAATTGGTCCAAGCGTTACAAAATTAGACTACCCCTCTCCCTACCCTTCCCCTTCCCCCACCATAGAACCAAATTATCCTCCTATAAGCAATGGGGGATCATACTTGATCAAAAGATCATAATAAGTACCATTTTCCAAATAACAAGCGAGCGACCCACAAAACTTACTTACTTAGTTACTTCATGCTAACTATGCACTTGAAACCAAAGAAAAGCTTTCATCATCGTCATCTGTAGTCAACATAAACACTTCTGATGTAAACAAAAGTTATGAAGCTTTCATAATTTCACCGGCTGTTACCTCATGCTGACCAAGCATTTGTCTAGTAATTAAGTGATCTAATTTTGTAACTCTTTCATTGTAACCAATTATTGTGTATAAATACTGTTTATAACCATGAATAAAATCAGAACTCAGTAAAGAATAGAACGTTAACCATTGAGTTTCAATTAAAAATCCCTCTTACATTACGCCCCCACTAGCGGTAAGCGTAATTGTACCTACAACCACGAGATACAACTGTGCCCCCACCAGAGGTAAGCACGGTATCCGAAACAATACTCTATACAACAGCAGAGGAACCGTCCAAATCGGTCCACGCGAAGTTAAAGTATCCCCCCCCCACCCTAGGCCAAATTTTTTTCTCCTATTAGCAATGGGGGATCATCCTATATACAACAAAAAAAGAACCATCCAAATCGGTCTACGCGTTACAAAGTTAGCTTTCAGCTCACGAGATCATAAGGCAGGAAGATTAAATACTTTTGTTGTAGTTGTTTGGTTTGCTCGATTTGCACCGACTTCAAAATGTCGTAATGGATATAAAATTAAAAATTATTTTAGGCTTTTTAGCGCTTTTTGTGAAGTCGGCTCAACTTTTTTTTAAAAAACTATTTTATTTAAACTTAAGATGGTAATAATGATATAAATGATTTCCTTAAAACTAAAAGGTACAGTCAACAGACTGAGTATATAACATTATGTTAAATTTTATCCGGGGTAAAACACTTAAATGCAGTGAACCAAAAACTTAGTGAGGTATGGTAATACAAATGTGATTAATTGTACCAATGACACATGATTAGTCACTAATGATACTTGTGACACTTATTTCTATGTAATTTGGTGTTAGTTGAAACACATCTGATAGCGATAGTGATATATACTTGCTGATAGTTAAGATAGTTTGCCTTAAAGTGATATAAATTGAATTCAGACGACAAATATAAGTCGCGAAGAAGATAATTTAATGGATGATTGTGATGCTGGAAATACGCAAGAAAACGCTGAAAGCGTAGTAATTGAAAAGATACGTACTCTTTCCAAATTAGAAATGAAAATTAACTATTACAACGTGAAAAAGATGTATACCAGAGGGAAAGACCCTGTCGAGTTCTGGCAGTGCATTCGAAAGAGAAGTACCATCCCTACATTGCTCGATTCTTCCAAATGTAGAAAATTCGAGCTTGAAGGCTTGAAGGCTTGAAAACGATCGTGGGGCAATCGTAGAACCTTATTCTATGCAATTTTACGTTTGGGTGGAGCTGCTAACTACTGGTATCAAAGCTTGAAAGCTTTAAAGATAAATAAATAAAAAATTTTACCTTGTGGAGAAGATGATGCCTATATATTATGCGTGGCCAAGGGGGAGCTTGGCAGTTAGTATGCGAACTCCGGATACTAGGTGACCTCCAGCGAGGTCAAACCCGGATTTCTCGGCACCGGATACAGGCTACTGATCAACTGCGCTGATAAGACCACCTCAGAATGGCTCAAACAGTCTGTAGTTGAGCTGGTTGAGATTGGTTATTAGGTTAATTATATGTTCCGGCAAGTGCAGCTTAAGCCCAAAAGTATTTTCACCAAGGACAAGGCCCAGACTTCGTCGGGACCAAGCTCCAAAAGAGCTAAAAGCCCGATGAAGCGGCCTGGAGAGGATGAGAAACTCCAGCACAAGTAAAAACCACAGCTGTTTAGCGATTAGAATAATAGAAGTTCTATTGCAGAACAGGACCCAAGACTAGCAGAGATAAAAAAGATTTGAAAAGGCGAAATTATGTAATATAATTATTTAATGGAATAAAAGGAAGTTATATTCTAAAAGATGGAAGAACCTTAAAAAACCTCCCACCGGAGATCGCTTTTCAATACCTGCGGGGACCAGAGCCAAGCCTGAAGACAGTTGTTAAGAAATATGTGGATTCATATATATACTGCATATATAACAAACGTAGAATTTGCGGAACCAGATATAAAATTAACCTCCCGGCATCCAAAAAGTAGAAGTGGTAATATTAATATAATCAGAATTGCAGACACCTTTACGAAATATACAGCTCGGCAGGCTGTAAGCACTAGCAGGAGAGTACAAATATGCTGCGTACCCCCTTCGCCCCCCTCTCGACGGCCCTGCACAGGGGCATAACTGGAAACGAAGCGAGGAGCTGAAACTCAGGAAGCGGAACAAGTACTTTCTCCGATTCATAGCGTTATCAAATCTCTGAACGATGGGTTATTAGATCTTGCGAATAGAAGATGGGAAGGGACACGATGTGTGAAAATGCTATGATGTTAAGAAGACTAACTGCATACTCAGTCTAACTCGGACTCAATGTAGAACTATGGTCGGAATCTACAACGACCACTGTCTTACGCGGGTACATCTGTGGGTATTATAATGGTGGTACAGTGACTCTGTTACTGTACCTTGATTTCCTGTAGTTTTCGTTGTCAGGTTGAAATCCGTAAAGACAATGATAGGTAACAGTGTTGTTCAGCTTTTGCAAAAAGTCACTGATAGAGGAACAGCTCTTACGGCCAGTGAATTCAGAAAGATTTATCAAGAGAACGACATAAAACATATCCTTGCAGCGGTAAAAATCGCACGGGCAAAACAAAAGCCGCAATAGCAACGATTGCTCAAGATTTAGATGGTAAGGATTGGGACAGAAATATAAAATAAGTCGAATTTTAATAGTTTGAAAAATTCGACAACTCTCGAAACCCCCTATCGACTAATAATGACATATCAACCAAGGGATATATTAAGGAATAAATTACATCTTGCCTTGCACAACATCATTGAAGATACGGAAGAAGAAGTCATACCCCTTTCCGAACTCATGGAGCAGGTTTTAAACAGAACAAGAGAAAAGCAAGTAGCCCAGGCTAAAAAGTTTAATTTGACGCACGAGATACCACACGCTTATAAAGAAGGAGACTTGGTTATCATTAAATATGAATACCCTTATTCAAGACAATCATGAAAGATACGACCGAGATTTAACGACCTTATCAGATAGCAAGTATCTAGAAAGCCGAACGAGTCGGTAAAATCTGCGGATAGGATAAAACCATAGTGCAATTTAAAAGCAATGAATTTTGATGATGAATTAATAAAGGTTAATTGAGGTTAATGAAGGAACTGAATTAGAAAGTAAGTAATTATATGAGAAAGAATGTTGGACAGATAGTAAATGAACAGATTAAAATGAAATAAGAACAATATATTTTTGACAGATACTAGTTCTTTGAACTAAATAATTAAATGTGGCATTTTGAATAAAAACTGGTATCCTTCCGGCTTGTATAAAAAATGGTATCCTTCCGACTAGGAGTTGAAGGTTGATATGAGATTCATTGCGACTGGGTGCTGCATGATGTAAAAAAAGCTGGCTGCTTGATCATTATTTATGGCCAATCAATCGATTAAAATGCGTAACATTTAATAGAATTGTTGTATGTATCCTAGTTTGGGAGTCGAGATTAAATTTAGACTGAGTCAGATCGACTATCGGACCGTGACATCGCAGATTGGCCGCCCTATAATCTGTATCACAGTCTACTCTAGATGCAAGCCAGGAAAACATGACAGTTATTTTAACACTAAGCGTTTCAAAAGTGTTGAAATAACACAAAGCGTTTCGTTATTTGTTTAGGAAGGCCGTCAGCTGTCAGGTACACAGGGGGATCAACGTGTAACTTATGGTTGCGCGCCGTAACTGTGTGCACTGAAGTGTGACTACATACTCCCCGTGGCGGCGGCTGCTAATTGACTCCTGGTACGGTCATGTCTTTGCCATATATAAAAAAAAAAAAAAAAAAAGGAGGGCTGGCTTATAGTAGTCGGGCGGAGAGAAGGATACTCTCTTAAATAAAATACCCCAGTCCAAGGTGGAACAGCATACGCGGAGGGACTCGTGGCCATCGTGCGAACTCTGGATACCTGGCGACCTCTAGTATCAATTAGCCCCACCCTGATTTCGGGGATCTCTGTCACGGTGGATTGTCAATTCTCCCCTACTCGTGGGATTAACATGAACGACAAAAACAAAAAAATACTGAGGATGACACCCCTCCAAAAGTGTCAACTTCTGATGTTGAATTAATGTCTCAAATGGCAGAAGACATGCCTATGAGCCTGGATAATATAAGTCCTGCCAGGCTGTCTAAACTGCCAAAAAATACCAAGGGTGGCACCCCTCCAAAAGTGCCAACTTCTGAGGCTAACTTAAGGCCTCAAATGGCAGAAGACACGCCAATGGATCTGGACAATGTAAGTCCTGCCAGGCTGTCTGACCTGTCACTTTTGTCCGATAAGGAATTCATTACCAAATCGATTGACAAAATTGAGGCCGCCAAGGACTCAAGGAAAAGTCCCGAGGAGGTAATGGACAACAGCAGCTCAATGAGCAAAAAACGCAGCGGAGCTGGCAAAAAACGGTTAAAAAAACTGCTCTCACAGGAACATGACCCAAAAGCAGCTAGAATTCTAGTGATGGCGCCTAGGATAGTGGAACCGGTCAGCGCAGGGTCACCAGACATTACACAGACAGTATCGCCAAATGTACACTAAAAAGTCGCCAAAATCGCCAATCTATTACTTTTTTGTAGCCATGATTAGCGCCAAAATGACAAAGTGGAAATCAAGGTGGCGAATACGTGTAGACACGGAAGTACAAGTAATACACATCGTAAAAAAAAAATTTCAAATAGGCACTTCATTTAGCTTATCGCGATAATATTACAATAAATTGTTTTTTTATTGGATATGTAATATACTGTGTTACAGTACGAGTAATTTCTTTAATTACATACAAGTTCCGTTGGTTTTTAGTCCAGCAATCGTTACCAGAATGTTGCTTAAGCCACTAATAACGACTTTTGCTAGGACATTTATATTTCTGAACTCGTTTTGACAATCTTTCACCCCACTCGATGACATTAAAAACAATTTCATTTGATTCCCATTTCACCCCAATGAAAATTAGACTCAAACATCAAAATTTAACTACACGGCTGTTATTCTGCCACCAATTCCTATCTTCGGGCCAAATATCAAATAGTTTCGGGAAAAAAGCAAAACAATTAAAGACTTACAATAAAATGTATTTCACTGTCTACATAAAGTTAAAGCGATTTGCAATTGTTGATACTAACGCTGTTTTCATCAGTGAATCCAACGCTCGTTGCACCTTATTATCTTTTAGAAGTTCAATTGTGTTTGAATCGTTTTGCAGTGATTGTACATTTGCATACAATAGATCGGATTTTGACTCCGTTATAGATGACTTATTGAGGATGCTTAGAATTTTCTTCTGCAATTCGATCTCTGGATCAGGTTCGACAATTTTCTGTTGAGGAGCTGGAAGATCAGCTGCGTCTCCTATCTCAGCCTGTAACTGTCACTCACTAAAATCATTCGCTATTAAGTTAATGGCATCATCCACTGACATATTTCGGTGCTCCGCTGGTTTTCCGTAAAGTATGTTTACTGTGATACTTCGATACTGAAATATTTACGAAAACTTTCCTAATTGGTACCTCTTCATTTCGGAAAAACAAATCAACTTTTAAATATAACCTTTTCAGACGCTGGTCTATATATTCGGCATATTCTCTATAAAAGGTAAAAAGAAACTAACGAATCTAAACATATTCAAAAGTCCAGTTACGTGTGCTTGAGCTGCCTTATTAGCAATCACTTCTGTTTCAAATTGTACAAATCCGAAACGTTTTGCTCCAAAGAGCCAAGAATTGTTCCGTATCTATTACAGATACTTTCGAGTACTTCTCTGGTACATGTTTTTAGGTTTCTCAAAATTATACGACCTTTTGCTAAAGTAGGATCTCTTACTTTTGATAAACCGTTTTCCATTCTTTCTCCAAACACCTATTAAAAATCAAAGAATTAAACTGCGAGAAAGCCGACAAATAACTCATTAGACGTGTAGAATTTTCTGTCACTTCTAGTGTCACTTGCAGTTGCGGCAACTTTTACTCAAATTAGCTACATTTTTCAGAAAATTCTGCTAAATTGATGTATGTTACATTTGTAAAACTTTAGAAATAATTTTTAAAAAGTAAATAATCTGTCAATTTTTCTTTCAAGAAAAATCGCCGTAAAGACGCCCAAAATCGATGAAAAATCGCCAAAAATATCACCATCGCCAATTTCATATTTTTTGTCGAAAGGAGTGATGAAAAATCGCCAATTTGGCGAAAAATCGCCACATCTGGCGACCCTTGGTCAGCGTTAAACATAACCGGACGGAGGACTCTCCCCCTTTGGACCAACTAAGGCCAAAAGGAGGAGAACTCCAAAAACTACAACAGAGGACAAGCAGGAGTCACCCGCAGAGGGACGCAAGACTCCTGCAGCCCTCTCATACAAGGAAGTCCTGATAGGAGTGCGCACGGGCATCCTACCAGAAAAATTCTCTGAGGCCTCACTCTCGACCGAGCAACTTGTGCTCATGCAAAGGGCGATCTTAAAGAAAATCCAGGATAACAAGAACAGCGAAGTTAAACCCGCTTTCCTTGGCACCGGACACATGCCAGGCTGGTTGATGATCAACTGCGCTGATAAGTCCACCTCAGAGTGGCTTAAACAGTCTGTGGTCGAGATTCAACCATGAGAGGGGGCAAAGCTTAGGGCGGTCGAGGAGGATGCGCTTCCTCGGTCCAAAGTCCTGGTAGGCTTCTTCCTAGAGCTGAAGAATGAGGAGATCCTTGACCCAGTTGAGGATCAAAATCATCATCGAGAGGTGGAGCGACTCCAGCACCGATCAAAACCGCAGCTGGTGCAAAGCAACCAGCGGGGCAGATGGCTCTGGTGTCCTCTATTTCAAAGGGCTGAAAATTGGGATGTTCTGCGACCGCAACAGGCACGGGGCTGCACTCAGCCCGAACTGATCTGGTTCCCGCAACACCGAAAGAGACACTTGCGGTGCCAGGGGCCTCCAAGGCCCACATCGAACCAGGCATAAATGTGGAAGTGGCTGGGAAAAGCCCACCAGCCACCAACAAAGACGAAGGCCCTGTAAAAGAGGGGACGACAGGCCGTTCACAATTCCGATGGACCAATGGACCCAAAGGAAAAGGCCCGTCACACTCTGCCAAGGGCAGCCGATAGAGCCACTCTAAGGTTCCTCCAAACCAATCTCCATCATGCTGAAGCTGCCTCTGATGTTCTTAGCAGGAGATTCGCGTTGGAGGGGCTGGATGTGGTTCTTATACAGGAACCCTGGGTTCATGGAAGGCTGATAAATGGACTTCCATCAAAACAAGTTAAGTTAGTCTACGATAATGAGCACGGAGCTCCTCGTGCTGCCCTACTGTTCAAATCAAAGATTAACCTTCTTCCCATTCCCGAGGTAATAAGTAGGGATCTGGTCGCTGCATTTGTGGATGTGCCGAAGCACAGGGGAAAGCAGGGGATTGTTATCGCCTCTGCTTATTTCCCTGGAGACTCGAACCAACCACCACCTCCGAGGGAGATCAAGCAATAAGTGTGCTACTGCAAAAAGCACAATAGATTATTTCATTAAAAACAATATTGAAATAATAAACAAAGGCAATAAAGCTACATTTACTAACATTGTTCGCCAAGGAGTTCTGGATATTACGATATCCAGTCCAAACTCGGAGAACAACATTACTAACTGGCACGTGTCGGATGAGCCCTCTCTATCAGATCATAATCACATAGGATTTGACATGGAGGCCCCTCGCGTGCAGCTGGAAGCGGTCAGGGTTCCCAAGCAAACTAAATAGGAAAATTATCGGGAGCACATCAGGACGAACATACAAGAACTCGATGACACCCGCTAGATTCCCAGGAATACCTAGAAAGGTCCTCAAACCGGTTAGACACAGAGAGGCAGCCAGAGATGTGCCTTGGTGGAACAGGACACTAAGTAAATTAAGAGCTAAATCGAGAAAACTCTTCAATAAAGCCAAGCACTCAGGAGCCTGGTTCGAACACAAGCAGGCCCTGACTGAGTATATCAAAGAATTAAGGAGGTACAAGAGGAAAACCTGGAGGAATTTCTGTGAGGAGATTGACGAGTTAGATCGGAACACATCCTCTCTCACTGTGAGGTCCTCGGCCGTATGAGGCTCAGACATCTTGGTGGGGCTTTTCCATCACCAACAGACATAGCTTAGGCGGCCCCCAATGAGATCTTAGGTCTTACTAAAGAACTAAAGCTTGACTGGGTAGCTTAGATCTGGACAAGGATCAAGTCACAAAAGATCATCATGGTGGCAGTGACTAAAGGATGTTGTTAGTCCTTAATCCGCTCTCTAATAATAATTTTTTTTATGTATAATGTCACTTTATTTTGCACAATCATTATAATGTAAAAATCCGACAAAACTCTAGCTACCCTAAAAAATGTACAATATCCAAAACAAAATGACACAATAGTTAACAATCAAAAAGAACATAAGAAATGAGACGGTACGTTACTTTAAAGATGTTTTGAAGGAACGACTCTAAAACTTGACGGCACAAAAATTGTAAAAAACCTGTAAAAAAGAAAATAAACAAATTCCAAAATGCCTCCAAGTGAGCGCCAGCTCTAAGAAAAGTCAAAACTGAAACATGATTGTTTGAGTGTTCCCAGAGGGTAGATGCAGCACCGGGCGAAGTTCCTACTTCGGGAACCACTGCTCCCAAGCTAATGCCCTCTCCGTAGAGCCGTTCGTCACTTTTCTAGTCCTCCGGGGGAACTCATCCAAACATGTTCTAAACGAACGCACAACAATTTCGAACCGATTAGAGTCCCGCGGGAGCAGTCTGCAGAGACATTGACGTCTGCAAACTGCTCCCATCATCCTCCCAACAATTCTAACGTGAGACTTGTCCTTCCCGCAGCACTTGCAGCAATACCAAAGCGAAAAGAAGCTTCGTGGACAAGCTGCTGCAAGTATGCGGCCTGTTATTCCCAGTGAAAGACGAAGCTTCCGTTCCGCACCGACGATAAAGGTTGCCAGGTGCCGTTGAATGTGCCGGCCTTCGTTGCCGTGAACTCTAGATGTAATCGCCTCTTCAATCTGGCAACGAAGTCGTTTTTAAGTGCATGTGTGTGAAACTGTGGGTTAGTGGGCTGTTGTCCAAGCCCGATCCGCATGCAGCACAGATGAATTGTCTATTTAGCAAGTGTTAGAATAAAGCTTATCAAGCAATTCAACTGGTTACATGTTCTTGGTCCCAGTAAAAACGACGTTCCTGTAATGCTGAATGTCGGGCAGATATAGGTATAACTAGTTATTCCTTCGTTTATGGCTACACACACAATTTGGCTACTGAGCATAAATTGCAGAGTGGTTCTTGTCATATGTACAAGTTACTGTGCGCTTTTGAATAACAAGTTACGCTTACGATTTGAGCTTCTTCGGATGCGAGACTGTTTCTCAATATCGGAAAATGCATTGCATGCTGTTCTTCGCCGTTGAAGGGTCTTTATAGTTATTCCTTCTTATTGTAGTACACAGTTATATTCTAAACGTAATGTAAAAGTTTTCAATAAAAGTTGAGTTTTTAACCGACTTCCCAAAAACAAAGAGTTTCTAAGTTCGACGTGTATTTTTTTGTATGTCTGACCGGGCATAACTTTGTAACGCTTCGACCGATTTTGATGATTCTTTATTGGGTAGAGTATGTTCACCGATTGGTACCATGTCAACAAAATTGTTGGTATGTAGGGGTGGGGGTGAAACCTAACTTTGTAACGAGTGGGCCGATTTGGATGGTTCTTTTTTTGTTGTACAGAATATGACCTATAGAAGAAAAAATTTGGAATAGGGAGGTGGTAGGGGACTGGAGTAGTCTAACGTCGTAACGCGTGGACCGATTTGGATAATTCTTTTTCTGTTGGGTAGAGTATGTTGGGGGTGGAAACTAACTTTGTAACGTGTGATATTTTGCTACAAAAAAATTTGAAGTTTTTGAATTACAAAATTTTCCGAAAGCTTTAGTAATTTATTTGCAGGAAGTAGAGGATCTAGTGGGTGGATTTCAACTAAGTTTTCATTTTCATTTATTGGTCCAATATTTAAATAATGATGATTCCTCTTTTGTTCTACAGAGTATGACCCCCATTGCTAATAGGAGAAAAAAATGTGGCCTAGAGTGGTGTGGGTGGGGGGAGGAGGAGGATAAGCGGCGGACCGATTTGGATAATTCTTTTTCTGTAGGGCATGTTCCCTGGTTGATAGCACGAGAAAAAAAATATTGGTGGGGTAGGTGGTGAGGGTGGAACCTCACTTTGTAACGCGTGGCCCAATTTGGATGGGTCTTTTGCTGTTGTATAGAGTGTGATCCCTCATTGCTGATAGGAGAATAATATGGTCCTATGGTAGGGGTGGGGGAGGGGCTGGGGTAGTCTGACTTCGTAACGCGTGGACCGATTTGGCTAACTCTTCTTCTGTTGGGTAGAGTATGTTCCCTGGTTGATACCAAGAAGAAAAATTGTGGTGGGGTGGGGATGGAAAGTAACTTTGTAACGCGTGGTCCGATTTAGATGGTTCTTTTTCTGTTGTATAGAGTGTGATCCCCCATTGCTAATAGGACAATAATTTGGTCCTATGGTGGGGGAGGGGTTGTAAATTCGTAACGCGTGGACCGATTTCGATGATTCCTTTTCTATTCGGTTGTATAGAGTAGAAGACACTAAAAAGTGAAAAATAAAATAGTTTTTAAAAAAAAAATTTAACCGACTTCGCAAAAAGCGCTAAAAAGCATAAAATAATTTTTAATTTTATATCTATTACGACATTTTGAAGTCGGTGCAAATTAAGCAAATAAAACAATTACAGAACCACAGTTGAAGATAATATGAGCGGCTAAGAGTAAAAGAGACCTATTTATAAGGTTCGGGCAAAAGTGGCTTAGAAAATGTTCCGCGCAAAAACGAATCGCGTGGGATTCCGGGCGAAAACGAATCGTAGAAAATTTCCGGGGAAAAACGATTTAACTACAAAAAGTAATGCAAAGTTAATGCAGTTAAGTAGTTAAGTCGTTTTTGCCCGGAAGTTTTCTACGATTCGTTTTTGCCCGGAATCTCACGTGGTTCGTTTTTGCGCGGAACATTTTCTAAGCCACTTTTGCCCGAACCTTATAAATAGGTCACTTTTACTCTCAGCCCGTCATATATAATACCACCTGAACGTTTCAGCTCACGGGATCATAAGAAATGACGATTAAATATTTTTGTTGTAGTTGTTTGGTTTGTTGTTCAAAATGTCAAATGTAAAGCTATTTTATTAAAAGAGAAATTAAATGATCTACATATATTGAGCTTGTGATATCAATTCACGAAGGGGCTGGTGCATCTTCCCTTTAGATACAAAGAAAGCACTGCCAGTCCTTGGGCAACTGACCCAAAACAGGACGCCAAATCTGCATATCCAGTTTGTTACTTTGTTATTGTTTCTTGATTTGGGATAGCATATACTTCTGGCCATTTACTGGATCCATTTCCACTAAAATGTACCGGTTTCCCTAATCTGACTCTGAAAAGGGTCCTGTAACGTCAATCGCGATTCTCTTCAAAGGCGCTCCAACGTTGTATTGTTGCATCGCTCCCCTTGTTTTGATGTGAGATCCTTTGCTATTGGCATAAAGAGTACATTTGCGACACCAGCCCTCCACACCCTCCCGCATATGTAACCAGTAGAATTGTTCTCTTAATTTCTACAAAGTCTTATTGAAGCCAAGATATCCTCCCAAAGCACCGTTATGAAATTCCTCCAGCACATCCTATATTTTGTTCCTTGGGACCAGCACTTGCGTTCGGCCTCCTTACTCGTTGGGTGCCTCTCATTTGCGCTTCAAAACTCCTTCTTAAATACACATTGAATGCCATTGCGCCCATTAGCTCCTCAACGTTGCACTTATGTCTGAAATATCTTTCTTGGGGTTTTTTATCGTTCTCATTCCACGTCAAAAGTGGAGATATATTCTTGCCTTTTCGTTGAACTGCTCAAATTTCTGCCTTGTTCCATCCTGCCAAGGGTACGACTTTTGCAGAGGTCAGCATTTCTAGGAGTTACGGGTGCCATGCAAACATGCCCCACGGCAGCTATGGAGGCCGTCTCAATCGAAATAAGGCTGATTGGCACCAATCTCCTCTCAGCAGGTAATTGGGCTGTTCACAGGAAAATTCTTGAAGAATTCATGGATGATCCGGTGATCAACTCAATCTCAGATGGCATGCGGAAAAGGCACAACTTTGACATACCATTCAAGCTGATCCTTGAAAGCAGAAATTACTGGCTCAACAATAAACATATCTTTGAGAAGGAATCGCTGGTTTGGTGCACAGATGGATCCAAGATGGAAGACAGAATGGGCATCGGGGTCTACGGACCAAGAATAAGGCTGCACAAACGGCTCGGTTCTGCACCAACCACTTTTCAAGCAAAGATTCCTGCCATCGAACTCTGCGCACTAATAGAGGTATACGCGGTGCTAAAGTTTATATCATGTCATGTCAGGCGGCACTCAAGGCTCTGGGGTCCTACCCCTTTGAGTCCAAAATCGTCTGGGACTATCTCACTGCTGTTAAAGAACTGGCTCAGAGCAACAGCATTACGCTGGCATGGGTACCAGGGCAAGGCAGATCACCTTGCGAAAAAAAGGTGTGGAGTCTCAGTTTATTGGACCGGAGCCATTCTGCGGCTACTCGAAAAGCCGACAAGCAATGCGCATCAAGTCATGGGAGGACGAACGCAAGCGCTCACACTGGACAAACACCACAGGGTTAAGAAAGGCAAAAAGGTTCATAACCTACTCAAAACAGAAAACGGAAGTGAGTGAGTAAGAACTCAGCAGATCAGATTTAAGGCTGATAACAGGACTTCTAACTGGTCACTGCCCCGCGGAACACATCCTCTCTCACTGTGAGGCCCTCAGCCGTATCAGGCTCAGACATCTTTGAGGGGCTTTCCCATCACCACCAGACATAGCTAAGGCGGCTCCCAATGAGATCTTAGGTCTAACTAAAGAACTTAAGCTTGACTGGGTAGCTTAGATCTGGACATGGATCAAGTCACAAAAGATCATCATGGAGGAAGTGACTAAAGGATGTTGTTAGTCCTTGATCCGCTCTCTAATAATAATTTTTTTATGTATAATGTCATTTTATTTGGCACAATCATTATAATGTTAAAGTCCTAAAAAACTCTAGCTACCCTAAAAAATGTACAATATCCAAAACAAAATGACACAATAATTAACGATCAAAAAGAACATAAGAAATGAGACGGTACATTACTATACAGATTTTTTGTAAAATGACTCTAAAACTTGCCTCCTGACTCGCTGGGTGCCTCCTATTTGCGCATCAAAATTCCTTCTTCAATACACATTGGATGCCATTGCGCCCAGTAGCTCTTCAACGTTGCACTTATGTCTGAAATATCTTTCCATTGGGGTTTTTCGTCGTTCTCATTCCACGTCAAAATTGGAGATATATTCTTCTCTTTTCGTTGAACTGCTCGAATTTCTGACTAGTTCCATCCTGCCAAGGGTAACTTTTGCTCTTCGCACAATCACATGGTCGCATTTTCCTTTTAGATGGGAACAGTATTTACGATCCTGCTTACATGGTCGTCGGGCAAGTGCACCTGGATTTACATGGGATCTTCCCTTCCTATAAATAATTTCGAAATCATTGGATTGCAGTCTTTTCAGCTTGCTACTTGTCCCTCAGGATTTTTAAATTACATTAACCACTTCAGCGCTGCATGATCTGTTCGGAGGGTGAATATTTGTCTGTAGAGGAATTTATGGAAATGCTTCGTTAAATCAATAATAGCCAGCAGTTACTTCCTCGTAACACATAAATTTCTTTATTTTGTTGATAGAGCTCTGTTATAGTATGCCACCTCTTCTCCTTTTCCGTTTACTTCTTGTGACATCAATATTACTCACATCGGTGTCCAATGTAAATATCTCGCCTGCCTTTGAATAAATTAATACAGGTGCAGGTTTCTGCAGAAAGGTGGAACTGAACGTCTTCATATGCCACGATATTCAGCTTCTAATAAAAATTTGAAACCAGAGCCATAGGAAACTCTCTCTTGTCATATTTCATTAATCCTCTTCCAATATCTAATTGAATATTGTGTGCTCTCATGAAATCTGTGTGAAAATCGTGTGTCGCCGAGGGATATTTTGAATAATATTTTCCCATACATTTCAACGGATTCCCCTGTAGCAGTCCTCAAAACGTATCGATTTTTGTTACTAAGCCAGTTGTTTTTAGCATAATCTCACTGAAGGATAGACCTGTGTCTACTATAATCGTGCATTTTTGTTCTTGAACTCTGCCGTTTATTACTGAACTACTATATGTAGTTCTGCTGCAATTTAATTATATTGATGATACCGGGAGCGTCGATTTTACTTGCCAACTCCTGTCCCACAGAATTGATCCTAATTCGTTTCTCTGTTGCAAGTGTAGAGTTGGTAAAGAGCTTACAGAGCTCTATCGCTCCTTTGTTCTTCTCTTTCTCACAGTCAGATCCAGATGTTATCTTGCCATCTTATGGAGAGTTTGATCTTCTACGCTTCCTGCATCTAAAACGGCTTCGCTTTTCCGATGGATTACTCCGGCGGCAGATATCTGCTATATCGGTTACCTCTCTCAGTAGGACGGTACTTCTTGAGGCCTGTTTTGCTGCCGCATAAGACACAGCGTAAGCCAAAACCTCATGGTTTGTGTACTTCCCAGCCAGTCGTACTGCTTGTTGTAGGTGTCGATCTCCAAGTGAAATTATAAACGCTTCTCTTGCTACCTCGTTGATATAATCTTGGCTAAACGTGGAATAAGCCAAACGTGTCAGCCTTTCTATGTATGCACAGGCTTCTGTGTTCTACTCCTAAGCCTTGTATTAGAGATGAATAATCGTACCTTTGCTCTGCTGCTATGGTCTGTAAAAGTTCTGCTACTGCGCATCCGTTTGCCAAAATAAAAGCTGTAGCTTTTTCTTTGTCAGTCCAAAAGTTCCTTGCAGACGCGGTCTCGAACTAAGGTCCGTATGTTTGCCAGGGGGTTTGACTATCAAATTATGGGGGATGAAGTCTTTTATTGACCGTTATATCTGGATATAAAGTGGCTGTATGCCGATTTTGGAGACTCTTTAGTTCTTTTCTAATTTCTTCAACATTTTTCTTCATTGAGAGTTCCATTTTACATTCAGCTTCTTTTACTTTGAGTTGTCCTGAAACTTCTACCTCTTTCAGTCTGTTCCCGATATCTGATTTTAAATCTCCCATTGTATTTTCTATAGCTGATTCCAGAACTTCCAACTGCTTTTGCGTAGAAAGTTCTATTTCTGCTCTTCCTTCCGCAACATAATGTTTAAGCTCAGCTACTATTGACGATTTCAGCTCGGTCGATGACACTTTCTGTTCTTCCATTGATGCTTTGAATTTATTTATGGTCCCTTCCTTCGACGATTTCTATTCTTCCTGATGCTTTCAATTCATTTACGGACCATTCCATTGAAGGTTTCAACTCAATTGATGACAAATTTTGTTCTTTCATTGATGCTTTTAATTCGGCCGCCGACGATTTCCGTTCTTCCAATGATGACTTCAATTCAGATTTGTGTTCGTCCATTGCTGCCTTCAACTCATTTACGGATCCTTCCATCGATGATTTCAGTTTAGATTTCTATTCTTCCAACGATGACTTCAGTTCAGATTTCTGTTCTTCCATTGATTACTTCTTTTATTTATTTAAGCTTAATGCAAGCGTTTACATAATAATACAAAATAACAAAATAAATACTATAAACTAAAATAAACAATCATTCATAACAGATAAGCTACAATATGAGGTACGATTATGATAAATATAAACTGGGAGGAAAAAGAATTAGGAAAGGCGATCAAGATGGGCGGGTTAAAGATATAAGGCTTTGTGAAGGAATAATTTACTGAGATGGAAGTCAAAATAGGAAAGGTCGTTGACTTTTCGTAGCATCCTGGTAATTGGTTCGCGTTGACCGTAGTTCGTGCGATGGCGGTCGAGTCGGAAAAGGGGAGTGGACCTAAGGTTGCGAGGGTTGGTATAGATGGATTGCAGGATTGAAGGGCAGTCTATGCCAACAGCTAATAGCTGATGAATGAAGAGAGAATGAGTACTTCGCAAACATCACGACGTTTACTTAGGGGTTGTAAGTCGGTAAGTTTGAGACGGTCTTCATAAGGTGGAAGGTTAGATCTGTCTACCCACGGAAGATCACGTAGAGAAAAGCGAATGAACCTACGCTGGAGAGATTCAATTCTGTTAATGTGGGTTATTTGAGAGATTTGAGAGATTTGGAAACATAAGGATCTGAGAACTCTCTAGACCAGCGCTTCACAAACCCTAGCGCGTAGTTAGCTCTGTTAATTATGCTATCAATATGGGAACGGAAATTTAGTTCACTATCACAGATTATTCCTAGGTCACACAAAGAGGTAACGATAGGGACTGGTACGTTGGTTAACATGTATGTTCTCGGGGTGGGTGTAAGACGCTTGCGGAAATAAGAGATGGACTGGCATTTGGAGACATTGAGCTCAAGAAAGTTTTTCATGCACCATGTGGTGAACGAATCGAGGTCGTTTTGGAGAAGAAGAGCGTCGGTTGTGGAGGAGATATGTTTAATTATTTTCATGTCATCAGCATAAATGGACAGCTCTGAGTATTTTGTGACACAATCAACATCATTAATTGTAAGGATGAAAATTAATGGACCGAGGTGGCTGCCCTGAGGGACACAGGAACGAGCGACAATGGGGTTAGAAATGGATGAGCTGAAAAGAACATTGTATTGACGGTTGTTGAGGTAGGATTGAATCCAGGAGATAAATCTGGGGGGGGGGGGAAGCCTAGGCGATCAAGTTTAAACAGGATAACGCTATGGGAGATCTTGTCAAAGGCCTTACTAAAATCGGTGGCGATAACATCAACATCTTTGCCATTTTCCAGGGCACATAGTGTTTTGGAGACGAATTCGGTAAGGTTGGTGGTTGTAGATCTACCTTTGAGGAAGCCATGCTGGGAGAGGGAGAAAATAGACTTACAGTGGAAGAACATGGAATCATAGACCAATTTTTCGAATAGTTTAGATATTGATGATAATTTAGCAATGGGCCTGTAGTTGGACACATCGTTCTTGCAGCCTTTTTTGAATATGGGAATAATATAAGAGTTTTTCCATAATTGAGGGAAAACCCCTTGAGTGACCGAGAGGCGGAAAAGCAAAGTAAGGGGTTGAACTAGATGTATGGCACTTTTTTTCAGAACTATTGTCGGAATGCCGTCAGGACCGGAGTGAAAGTCATCCGCAAGCCCGTTAATACTGGCGGCGATTTGTTCGGGGTCAGGGTCAAAAGATGTAAACGACGTTTGAGTGCATTTATCCCAGAATGAAAAGTACCTAAGGTCAGGTTGGAGCGAATTATCGCTGAAAGATTTACTGAAGAAGTGTGCAAAGTGGTTGGCGATAACCTGAGTATCTGATGAAGAGGTATTCTCGAGCTTTAGGGTAGAAGGGTAACTATTGGATTTCTTCTTAGAATTAATAAACCTATAAAAGCACTTGGGGTCGGATATGAGGCTTGTTTCCATCCGTTGGAGGTGCTCATGGTAGAGGGTATCACAACGTTCAGAAAAAGAGGTGTAAGCAGACAAGTAGGAAGAATAGTCAGACTCAGTCTGGGTCAGAAGAAAAGTTTGCCAACGTTTATTTCTCCTGTTGCGGAGAGAGCGTAACTCTTTGTCGTACCAAACGGGTGATGAGGAGCAGTTTTTACGAGGAAGAAGAGGGATAGATTGTGTAAGGCAAGCGTGTATTTCCGAATAAAACGCCTCTACAGCAACGTCTATTGGAAGATGTTGAGGGATATTGCCAATGTTGGAGTTGAGGAGCAAGTGATTTAATTTTTCAAAGTCGCCTTTACGAAAATTGAAGGAAAGAGAAGACTCGGAGCTTGAAAGGCCGTGAGGGTGTTCGTAGGAGAAAACGAGGAACAGGGGAGGATGGTGACGATTGAGGGAGGAGAGGAGATGTTTGCTTTCCGCGACAGTCGAGTTAACTGGGTCTGAGGAAAAGATTAAGTCTAATTGTCTGTCCAGAAAGTTTCTGACTCCACTAGCTTGAAAGAGACCAGAAACAGAGAGCTGATCCGTAAAAAGGCTTCTTTGGCGTAAGAGGCGTTCAGGGGGCAAAGTGTGAACAGTCCTCAGACAATGACCATTGAATACGGGGGAGGTTAAAGTCACCCAGTACAATGAATTCATCGGAGGCGTTAGCGTTCTCAAGCATGGTTGAGAGGGACGAATATAACAACAAAGAATATACAGAATACACTTATTCAGTGTTAATTTGATGCATACAAATTCAGATATTGAAGAGTCGGAGGTCTTGGACAGGGTGGCATCATAACGGTTGTGAGCAGCTATGAGAACCCCACGGCCTGGTGGGTCATTGTTGCCTACACAACCGTCAACACGGAAAATGGTATAGTTAGGAGGGAATAGTTCGTTGTCGAGAATTCCTGGTATTAGATTGGTTTCAGTTAAGGCAATAGTAATAGACTGACAAGCTGCTGGGGAGAGGTACTTGATCGGAGACCGCAGGTGCATTAGGGGGGAGCTCAGAAATAGAGAAAGTGGGGGGGGGGGGGTGTTAGGAGCGAAAGTAGTTTAAGGAGTCGGTGCGACTTTTTTGAAGATGGGAAATGCGGCGAGAACTGACGTACGCAGCATAGGTGGATAGATCTTCTGAAACCGTATGGGAAGGGATATTGAATGATTCGTGGTACTTAGTGAAAAGTTGATATAAGACTGTTGTATCTGTGGGCAGGCCTTCTTGATGTATACTTAACATGACGTTGGTGCTGGTTTTACCATCAATACAGACGGTTTGTCGTGCAGATAGGCAAGAAATAGACGTACGTTTTCGTAAATGCGACGGTCCCGAAGACGAGACAAGAGGTATCGTCCATCGTTGGAATCCGCAGAGCGCAAAGTCAATTTAACTGTAGGTGGAATTAGGGGATCGATAAATGAGTTATGTTCGGATGAAGGAGTTTTGGTTAGCGGAAGGGGCGGGTTAGCGGAGGTAGAAGAAGTTTGAAAAGGGCGATATTGAAAGAAGATGATGACTTGCAATTAGGTGGGCATGCGAAGGAAGTAGCGGGTGCGAGGTTAGGTGTATACAGAGGAGGGGTGGGACAGACGGAAATCGAAGTAGAGGTGGTGGGGTGGTCGGAAGATGATGGCTTGTGGCTAGGTGGGCACTCGGAAGAAGTTGGGAGTGCGTGGTTGGGTGGATGCGCTGGATATACAGAATTCGAGACAGTGGTGATAGGGTTGTCGGCTGGGATGGATGTGTTCGAGGGCTTTGCTGTAAGTGGATCAGAGGAGTTAAGGGTATGAATGATGAAGTCTCAAACGAACGATGACGTCTCAAACGAACGATGACCTCAAAAAGTTCTGATTGAACCGTGGGCCGACCATCATTATGTGGTTGAGTGAAACATTTGTGCTCGTGCGACACGATGTATTAAAAACAACTCTGAGTTTCTTTGTAGAACTGTGAGCTCGTAACACGCAATGATGTGTTCTTTTGTTACTGTCGTACTTACTTGTCCAGCAGCTTCTACAGACCAAAATTTCTCTAGCATCTTGTCTAGGCCCTCTGTTTCTAAAAGTTTCCTGGCTCTGGATACATGGCACATACGCTGATGTTACAGCGAGGTGTGCTAAATTCAGCAGCAATTATTTAGAGACAGAGTTGGATCAATGCGTTGAGCCGCACGACCACCATGCCATGAGCCCCGAGTTCGAGACCAGATCTCCCCGTGAGCTTTTATTAAAAAGTTAAAATAATCCACTCTGTCTCTGGGCTGTTGTCTAGCTCGCAGCAATGTGAAAACAAGACTCAAACTTCCTTCTCCCCTTACCCTAATTCCTTTCCGGCCAAAACCATGCTAACGCGTCAAAGGGTTGTCCCCTAAGATTTGGCCACATCGTATACAAAAAAACCCAGCAAGGTCTTCTGCACCATAGGTGCATCTACCGAGTTTAATTTGACCCACAGCTAGCAGATCGAAAAATATTGCAGCACTATTTAGCAGGTCGATACTTTTCGGCTTATAGAAAAGAGGGCCGACAAGCTTTAAATTTTCAGGAAGAATCCAATTTTGAATAATAATAGGATGAAATTCAGTTATCGAACTGTGTTATCCATAAGTCCACGTCCGCTGAAAGACTACTATATCTTGATTTTAGGGTAGTTGCAGTTATAAATTTTGTCTTCGCCTTGCTTTGACCAATACCATGTATTTCACCTTCTGCTTTTCTTCTTTTTAAACCGAGCTGTTGAGACATATCTTCTGAAAAGAAGTTAGACTGCGATGCGGGATCGCAAATCGCTCGGCATGGGACATACGATACTGATCTATCTTTTACTTCAATCAGCGCTATAGCTAGCATAACATGCACTTCTCTTCGATGGCTATCTTGTTCAATACCTTAAACAAAGTTAGGTGAAACTTACAATACGATAAGAATTGTAGACGACTGAATTCCCTATATCAAAACGATTTTATTTTCTTCATGTTTTAATGGGCCAGGACCATTCGATGAGTTCAGTACTGTAGTAGCAAGAGAAGAATCCTGTGACACATCCCTCGGTTTCTTTTGGCTAACTGATTCTCGATGAAGAAGTATAGTGTGTGTTCCGTGACATTCGCTGCACTTAGTTACTATACAACTTTTAGTTGTATGGCCCTTTCGTAGACAAAATAAACATAAGGCGACCCTTTTTACCTCATCATTTTACTGGAATTAAGCTTTTCACGAAAATGTGCGAGATTAGAACCAGATCCCTAGATTAGAACCAGATGCCTAGGAACGGTGTTAATGTCTCTGTTCTCTAGGGTAGTATGATGGCAATGAATCATTCATTTCATCTTCCCACTTCATTTGCATTTCCAGATCTAATTTTGTTTTAACCAGATAAGACAAACCCCATCAAATATTTCTTCTTCGTCCACCGGGAGAAACCCGTAATGGGAGGAGAGGTCGGGAAGGTAGCTCGAGCCAGTACCATGGCGTCCTGGCAAGAAAGATGGGATGGAGAGTGACGGGGCCGGTGGACAGCCCGAGTGATTCCTCAGCTGGACGCTTGGCTAAACCGTCGGCATTGTGAGGTGGACTACTGCCTAACCCAAATGCTGACGGGGCACGGGCATTTCCGGGCCTTCCTTCACCGTATAGGGAAGGTGCCGAGCCCGTGCTGTCTATACTGCGGCTCCCAATCGGACACAGCCCTTCACACATTCTTTGAATGTGCTCGCTAGAGGGCGGAGAGGGTTGAACTAGAGGCGGAGACGGGCAGCATAACCACGGACAATACTGTCGGGGTCATGCTGCAGAGGGAGGACCACTGGCGAAGGATTGCCTTTTTCGTGAAGGGGATCCTTCGCCAAAAGGAAGAAGATAAAAATGAGCACCTGCTAACTTGTTGGGGTGGAGAGAAGGCGGGGGCTCTCAGGGGAGCACCTGTTGGCTTGGGTGCCTTGGTTGAGGCTATTTAATAGGACTCCACCACGAAGTAATGTCTTCTTGACGGTCCCGTGGTGGTCTTCCTGGAGGGGAAGGGGGGTTTTAGCCGGTATTACTGGCCTTTGGCCAGGTGAGTCCGGCACACGGGGGACCCTAGTCCCCTAGGTGCGTAAATGCATTTCCCCGCTCCCATAAAAAAAAATAAATATTTCTTCAGGTTTGGCAATTTTAACTTGGACAAACGCGCATCTCTTCCAACGAATCGCGTTTTTGCAATTCTTGCTCTAAATTTGTAGTTCTGCTTACAATTTCTCGTTCCTTTAGGAGGCGTCCCCTTGATCTTCGTCTTTTTCATCCATCATCTTTGCCCATGTTTATTAAAAAAGGTTTTTTTTTTACTTTATTTAAATTTGCTTTATTTATTCATAACGTTGAGTGTAAAATTTCTCAAATAAATTGATAAATTCAAGCCTGCAACGGTCGAAATTTGAGTTCAAATCTGAAATTCCTCAAGATGATTGAAAAATTCAATTCAAAACTTATTTGGTAATCAAACTTTAAAATGTTTGCACTTGTATCTACTGACTTCAAATAGATAGGAATTTTCTTGCAATATGGCTCAGGAAATGTTACTGCACTTATTTAGCTTTATTATAGTTATATATAGTTTGTAAATTGTCATATCAAGGTGATTGAGAGCAGTTATTGTATGTAATGTAATTACATTCCCATAAATAAGAATTTTCATGAAATTCTGCTCAAACGAATATAGTGGTTTCGCTTTTAGTTTATGCTACATATAGGTATAGCAAATCTACGCACTTTCAGAAATAGATTTAATAATTTCAAGCTACACATTATTGTATCGCGTTTTTAATTCTTTGTAGCAACGATTCAGTTATTCACTGGAATAATTAATAATGTATTTAAATTCACTGAGGAATGTAGCGGTACTTCTATAATATGTTGTATGTATGTTTGTATGTTTTACCAAAACTTTTGCCGGAAATCCAACGATCCCATTCTGATGAAATACAAATCTCACTGCAAACAAGTTGAGCAATTACAGGTGCTCCTTTACGCATTCAACACGTGCAGTTTCAAGAAGCAAGGCAAATATTGCCGAAATTTTTTAAACTTCTTGCGACAACTGTACGCATAAAAGAGAACTTTCTACTTATACGTATTAGTGTTTCTTGCCCAGAAATGTAAGAACCATCATCTGATCGTAAAGTGGCTTTAGAAACATATTTACTAGTGGATCGGATGGTCCAAACCAAATTCCCGCAACACTTTTATTTTTGACTGCTTTTCTTATAGGGCAATTCATTAATTTTTAAGTACCATGGTCATACAAATACTTACGTGATTTATAGATGATACGTGGTATAGATTTAAATGGAGATCATTTGTTTGGATATGCTCTCTATACTGTAAATCATCATAGATATCCTCGATGTTTTCAGGATTGTGTTTTTGGCGCGTATTTTTAAAATGCATGTCTTCCGTGAATCTTTCCTTCAAGAATAATATTTCCAACTGATGTATTATTGTCATCTCGATAAAATACCATCTTTCTGTATTATTACGAGTATTACATTGACATGTGGTATCCTGATTTCGCGCCACATCATACACTGTGAGCAATACAAATGTTTTTTCATTGCTATTCCACCATGATTGAAATATTTAAGAAATAGATATCGAGTTTATTTAAAAACGGATAGTGTTGGAAGATTAGGAGAAATTAAGGTCTGTAGTTTATCAAAATTTAACCAAGAAAGAAAAAATATATTATACTTAGAAAGCTTTTGGCTAATGCCAGCAGAGCTTCATCATACAGCAGTTGGTCATATTGCGATTCAGTTATGTCTTCTTCATCGTTACCAAAAGTTTCATCATGATCACTGTTTTCTTCACATTCTTCGCCATAGTTGCCTGAAGACTGCGTTGTTGAGGTACTTTGTTGTTCGTTATCACTATCAGCTTCATCATTATCATAACTGTTCATAGATTCTTTATCATTTTAATTATTGATTCTTCCTGAGTTACCAATTGTTTCTTCAGAATTATTAAAACTTGCATGTTCCAATTCGCTTGCTTGAATGCCAATACTAAGATCAACATTTTAATAATTTCGAACAAATCTGACGTTACTGATCACATTCTGAAGAACACATCCTAAAGAGATCTACTTCGCACACTGTACTTGTATAATTGGGGGTGAATATTAGGCACGGGAATTATAATAAAAAGAGTACAGGAATTCCAAACTATATTTTTTTATTTTAACTGATGCTCGATTTTACAACCTGGCTTATTCGACCGTTTCTGTTGCTCGACTTGTTTGCAACTGATCTTCACTCAGGGTCGCCAGACTTTACACAGGCATTATCGCCAAATGGGCACTAAAAAGCCGCCAAAATCGCCAATCTACATATTACTTTTTTGTAGCCATGATTATAGCCAAAATGTCAAAGTGGCAAATACGTGTAAACACGGAAGTACACGTAAGTGCAAATTGTCACTTCCTTTAACTTATCGCGATAATACTACAATGAAATGTTTTTTTATTGGGTATGCAATATACTGTGTTAAGGTACGAGTAATTTCTTTAATTACAGACCTTAAGTTTCGTTGGTTTTTAGTAAAGCAATCGTTACCAGCATGTTGCTTAAGCCACTAATAATACATATTTTTGAACTCGTTTTTACAAACACAATTTCATTTGATTCCCATTTCACCCCAATGAAAATTAGACTCAAACATTAAAATTTAACTACACGGCTTTTATTCTGCCACCAATTCCTATCTTCGTGCCAAATATGAACTCCCTATATGAAAGAGTTTCAAAAAAAACGCCAACCAATTAAAGACTTCCAATAAAATATATTTCATAATCTACCTATAGTTAAAGTGATTTTCAATTGTAGATACTAATGCTCTGATCACTGAATCCAACGCTCGTTGCACCTTATTATCTTTTAGAAGTTCAATTGTATTTGAATCGTTTTGCAGTGATTGTACATTTGCAAACAATAGCTCGGATTTTGACTCCGTTATAGATGACTTATTGAGGATTTTTAATAAAAAAACAGCTGTCTAGATCGGTGTTTTTATTTAAATTTGTTGGTTTTCCATCTAGTGTTCGGTTTTTTCGGAGGCATCCAGCAGCTAAAGAAAAGCTAACCCTTTGGTGCTGCTGTTGACCAAGAGCCAAAGGAATTTAGCTTTTCTTTATTAGAAACGCCGATCGCGTTAAGAAATATTTTAATATTTCTTACTTTGCTCGAGTTGAACGGTTTAGTTGGGAATTTTTATTAAAAAGTTTTTAAAAATTTTCTCGGGTCATGTGTTTAGTTTGTACATTGTGTACATGTGATTATTGAGGATGCTTAGAATTTTCTTCTGCAACTCGATTTCTGGATCAGGTTCGACAATTTTCGGTTGAGGAGCTGGAAGATCAGCTGCGTCGCCTAACTCTGCCTTTTTTGTAACCTTTCTTGTAACAATTATAAAACCGTTAAGAAACGATTGTCAGCAAGTGCGTTTAATAAAGTTTGAGTCGCGCCTGGATGACATTCTTTTAAAGGAGGAGCAACTGAACTATTTGGAGGAATGATTAGCAAAGATGTCGGCAGTAATTTCTGCCTCTCTGCGCGCAATTTGATTTGAGAATCATTCGATTATTCGCTATTAGGCCCGAATTAAAATTCCGACTGATCAGTTGACTGAAAGTGAGTTTTCAGTCGAAGTCAACGCCAAATCCAAATCCAAATTTGAAATTAAATTGTATTTTCAGCTTCCGTCATTTTCAGAGATATTTGCGTGTATATTTCAAATGGAATTAGCCGCAGTCGTGTTTTGTGACTACAACTTTGCACTTTGAGCAAAGTCTAAGTTCAGTCGGAGTCGATTGATAAGTCATTAAATTGTAGCAATCATGTCGCATGAATTTCCCATTTGAGCAAAGTTGCAGTTGACTGATCCGTTGGAATTGTAATTCGGGCCTCAAGTTAATGGCATTATCCACTGGCATATTTCGGTGCTCCTCTGGTTGACCATAAAGTATGTTTATATGATACTTCGATGATCTTCGTTTTGGGCGGTGACAAGTACTGCATATAAACATCCACGTGATGAAATATTTGCGTTAACTTTCCCAATTGGTAATTCTTTATTTGGGAAAAGCAAATCAACTTTTAAATATAACCTTTTCATATTCGGCATATTCTCTATAAAAGGTAAAAAAAAGTCATGAATCTACCTATCTATATATTCAAAAGTCCAATTACAAGTGCGCCTGGTTAACGACAATTATCTCACAATCATTGTAATCAGGAGGGACGTGAGCATGATACTGCTGCTAAAGCTGTTGTAAATTAGCATGAGTTGCCTCTAGAGTTTCTTTCTTTAGCTGTGGTTTCCTTTACCTATTTCGCACTGTTATTTTGTACCCTCTAAACAAAGATCCATAGAGGGCTTGAGCTGCCTTTTGCTCCAAATAGCCAAGAATTATTCCGCATCTATTACAGATACTTTCGAGTTCTTCTGTGGTACATTTTTGTAGGTTTCCCAAAAGTATACCACTTTTTGCTAAAGTAGGATCTCTTACTTTTAATAATTTTCCATTATATCTCCTAACATTTATTAAAATCACAGAATTAAACTGCGAAAAAGCCGGCAAATAACTCATGTCACTTTAAGTTTCACTTGCAGTTGCGGCAACTTTTACTCAAATTAGCTAAATTTTTCAGAAATTTCTGCTAAATTGATGTATGTTACATTTGTGAAACTTTAGAAATTATTTTTTAATCTGTCAATTTTTCTTTCAAGAAAAATCGCTATAAAAACGCTCAAAGTCGATTATAAATCGCAAAAAAAATCGCCATCGCCAATTTCATATTTTTTTGTCGCCAGGATTGATGAAAAATCGCCACATCTGGCGACCCTGTCTTCACTGAATGTTAGCTGAGAAAGAATCCAAAGAGAGTGCCCCTGCGAATCATGACGTCACTGATAACAGATTCTTCTTGGCAGCGTAGGTATACAAATTCCAATCTGCAACAACGGGTGACCACGAATCTCCAAACAGTACTAAAAGTTGGTCACATATAAAATGCACGTAGGATAGGCGTAGCCGCGCCTGTGTTATATAATAAATATATAATAAATGTGTAGTAGCAAATGAAGCCGTTTCGACTAGCCTACTTGGTTCATTAACATCTTCGGAAAGTGCCGGTGATACGTCCAACCAAATAAAAATGACTGGAATATTATGAGCAAACCTTAATATATGTATACTATGTAAACAATTTTCATTTATCAACCTTATGAAGGTACATGCAATGAAAATGTATTGCATACTGAAACAAAAAAATATTGAAAAAGTTTGCTACTACACATTTATAAATTTTCTTTTTTATCGTCGTCGGCAGAATCTTCCGATTTTTCAGAGTGTAATTCCGTACTGCTTATACATAGTTACACTTCCGGTTTTTCTTAACTTTGGGAAATTCCAGGAAGACGCCCCTCTTTGGGCTGCACGTTGATTAGGGAATTCCCTTTCATATTCCAGCACACCCGCAGTTATGGATATGTTTTTGAACTATGATCGAATGTGGAATGCGCTACCGCTAAATATTAAAAGGTCATACAACAGCAGCAGGTTCAAAGACATTTTGTTTTCTTATCTCTTAAATGAAGTTGAATAGATAAATAAGCTCTTTTTACTTTTTATTTTTTATTTTCTTCCCAATGTATTCTACAACTTTCTTGTTTAATTGAATTATTTTATATCTTTGTTATTTACATTCTTTCTTACTTCTTGTTAATTTTTATTTTTATACTAATGTTACTCTTATTTGCCTACACTTCGAAAAGACTTGTATCTTAATTGTGTAAGGTCTGAAATATAATAAATGAAATGAAAAATGAAATATTCTTGCTGACTGACCGTCTTTTATAGAAATATTTTTGTCAGGTATTAGTAACAGGATACTAGGGTCTGAACTCTGGCTAACACAAGCAAATATCGGCAATAAAACAAAATTATACTAACATTTTTACAACTTTTTTGCAGTAATAATTAAAACTGTATACCCTAATCAAACACTTCCGAACCTTTGTCTTGAAAATGTTATTTATTTAAAGAATTTTCTACACAAAGTGCAATAAAATAATTAGGCAGTCAGGGATTTCTAGGAATGCGGATTTTCCAATCCTTTCTCTACCTGGATATATTGTATGGATAAAGTCCCCCCGGCCAGACAAATGTCTGTCTGTCCTAAGTGAGATCGATCCCCCCACTTATTTTTGCACACTTTATGCGAAACACCCTGTATATTATATTGTTGAATTTTTGCGTCAATTCATTTGACGCCCTCCATGATATCCTTAAGCAATTTGTTTTTTCACTTCAATTTTACAAAGTTTGTTGATATCAATGCCCCACTCCACTCTTGGTCCATAATTTTAAATATGTTGCCAATGAAGCAATATACTCTATACAAGAAAAAAGTAACATTTTAATCGGCTTACTCGTTACGTAGTTTGAAAAATCCTTGAACTGGATATTCTTGATGTGCGTTTTTATTTTGTTGAGATAATAAATAATAATATCACTTTTATCTAACTACTTGGGTAAATTAAAGCCCGAGACCGTTAATAATCGATTATTTTTCGCAATGGGCAGACTCTACCATAAAAACGATTATAACTTTTTGTTTACGAAAACCTCTCCTTACCTTAAAAGCGGCAACCACCATCTCGCTATCAACAATTCCACGTGTTTCGATTAAATGTCACGCAAACTCAGTTAGAAGAAACATTTTTGCCGGAAAATTATTGATTTTTCACTCTTAGATTGGGTAAAAGTTTGACACAAAATATTATGTGACAGTAAGGTAGTAACAGCTTTCCTGGATCTTAAGGATCTAAAACTCTTAAGTTCAGATTTTGGGAGTCATTAAGATCATAAATCGGCGATTATATGACGCCGTTCAGCATTTCTAGTGTTTTATAGTTTTAAATAACCTGAAATTGCAGGAGAAGTATGATTAAAATGCGACCATATGCCCCACCAGATCGTATTGCTATAAGGGATAGTATCGAAGAGGAAATAAGCGATGAAATCGAGGACGATGTTTTCATTCGTGATGGAAAATCATCTAAGGTAGATATCAGTTACTTTTTTAGTGAAATAATTATGACGAATACTTTACATTTAAGTCGAACGAAGAGAAGGGCTTAAAGAGGCCATTAATGGCACCAAGGCGGAAAAATGGGAAATCTGGCAGCTCAGCACCAATTATGAAAAGACGCCGACGGTGCTGGAAGTGTTGTGAACCCTTCTGCTACGGGCTGGCGGCGCTTATAATCTTAATTGTCTTAATTTTGCTAGCCGCTTTCATTCTTACACTTTTTCCTATTCCGTTGCAAAAAATTAAAATTTGGCTAAAGCGTGACCATCCTGCAGGATTCCAATTAGATGACTATAAAATTGTAGGAACAGAATATGTACCCTGCTCACATTTTAGCGTTCAGCGTGTCTGGAGTAAAACATTCTCAAGAATAAATAGCGAAAGCCCAACTAGAAAAGTTGATTTAAACGGGGATGGTGCGCTCGACATTATATTTGGATATGGAATAGGTAATTCTTGCATTTTGTAAACACCTTTATAATTAACAGCGAGTTTTCTCATTTAAGATGAAAGCATTCAATACGAGGATGTGACTCTACCAAAATGTACTTCTGCTCGACAAGATGAAGAAGTATTTTGTGAAGGTGGAGTTATAGCCCTTAATGGAGCGAATGGGGATTTGCTATGGCAGAGATGGTCGGTAGGAAATGTATTTTCGCTGGTTTGCATTATCGACATTGATAAAGACGGATATCCTGATTGCATTGCAGGAGGTGGCAAAGGGGTTGGCTTTTCATTAATCACTATTTCTACTTTATGACAAAACTTGTTTTTTTCCTTTCTAGTTGATATTTGCCATAAGTGGTAGAAACGGTAATGTTATTTGGAATGTTAGAGAATTGGAGGTAGAAACAAATTCACCAATCGTAAACGATTTCTACACAATAAATTCAGTTCGAGATTTAGATGGCGATGAAACTCCAGATATACTCGCCGTTCATGTTGAAGAAAGAAAGTCATCAAGAGCGGGACATATAAAATTAATCTCAGGAAAATCAGGCAAGGTTATTCGAAGCATTTCTACACCCTTCCGAGAAGAGGTTTTTGTTCCGTTACAAGTTGTTACAAAGCAGGACGGAACCGAACTCTTATTGATTGTAACAGGAGGGCAAAACACTGCCGGAGGGATATATTTCATAAGGCTTCTGTCCCTTATGCAGTACACCAGTGAAAGTCAGTTTACGCCTTTGTTTCAAACAGGTTATTCAGGATTTATGGTACCAGCTGTTTTGGCTGATGTGAATGAGGATAACATTGAAGACATTATAGTATCGTCTTTTAATTCAACCGTGCTTGCCTTCGATGGTCGAAATTATTCGATATTGTGGACCTATACGTTTCCTTCTTCAGAAAGTGTGAGTTCCATTGTGCCTGGACATTTTAATCATGACAACATAACGGACTTTATGATAAAATATAATAACGGTCCAGGATTTCCTGTTTATTATTATTCGCAAACGACAATCTTAAATGGAATTAATGGACAACCTCTTTTGGATTCAATGATGACCGATTCCGGTGGACCAACAGGTCTTCTAGGTGGAGTTTCTATATCACAAACATTTGGCGGTGATTTTTTCTTGCATTGGCAGGTTCAATGCAGGGACAAATTTGACGCCAAAGATACATATGAGTTTATACCAGGTGAGCAATTGTACTTTTATAAGAACATTGTGTTTGATATTTATACTTTTGATTAAAAAAAATAGAAAGTTAAGTCAATAACTACACTATTTCTGACATTTCTGAAATTTTTAGTTGCTGATGCCTCATAATATATTCCACAAAGAAGAAGGGTCCTTAAAGTAGGGGGGAGGGGTGGGGGCGGGGTTGCCTCTTGCCTCTTGTTTCTGTTCACTAACTAAAAATTACTATAAGTATTGCAGCCCATTAGCTATTTTTTAATATTTCTGCCACTTTTTCTTTTTACTTTTTTCTTCTTTCACTAAAGCAGCGCCCAGTGCTCCATTTCCATTTTTCTATATGCAAATTTTTGGATTCTCTCTCTTTCCAGTTCCTGTAACCCCTTGTGGGGCAGGAAAAGAAATTCACCCGATTTGAAACAATGATTGCAAGTGGACCTAAATTTAGGGTGGATTCCGAACCAACGTCATTACTTTCCTTGTTCATGATTTCTTATCTGCAGTGTGCAGAAAATACCCATGGCACGGGGACAGTTGGTTTAAAAGCTGCAACCTCCGCAAGGGACACGTTATCACTTACTCCACCGACGACTAGTTAAGAATTATTTAACAAATTTTGCTTTTACCGGCGAGTAGTTAAGAATAATTAAAAAAGTTTAGCTTTTACATAATTTTTAGATAGATTAGCACCAATGTTGTCAAAATGCAAATTAAAATAGTGGGGACTTTGACATAATGGGCTTATGAAAACCATAATTAGTGCGCAGTTGATGTATTTTAAGGAAATATCGATTTCTCAAAAAACGACTGGGAATTGATATGTTAAAGGCCTGCAAGACCGGGAAATTAATATTTAAAGTATTTCGACGACATTCCAAATTAACTGTTGTCAAACTGCTCACGCAAATTCCAGTATTCGGAGGGATCACTGGTAATTTTTTTAATATATTCAAAATCCAAGTGCATTGGTATGACAACTAGTGCATTGGTATGATACCTCTAGCGTTATATAAAAAATTACATACGGTGTTCGTTATACCAAGAATAATCTTGAAGCTAATCATAAACCACGTCATAATCTATCAGAATATCAAAACATAATCTTAGTAAAGGACCGTACAGTTTTCAAGATATGAGCACTATTTAAATTTTAGAAAAGCTTTATCTTAGGCTAGTTTTTTGTGCTCCATGTCATGTACAAACTAAATTAAATGATGATTTATTTCTCTGGTGATATATAAAAAAACAGTTTTTCTGTTGAAAGAGTACATTTAATTTGGTGAAATAAGGGGGGGGGGGGCTAATGCTATTAAATGCCAGCCCGTGGAGGCGATATGGGAGCGGAAGATGTTTCTTCCTATGTAAATTTAGATGAGGAGGAAACCATGTTACTCTTTCTTGGCAGGTGTCGTGTTCTCTCCGAATTTCGCGTACAAGTTTTTAGAAAGCGACTTTTGGAGGAATCAGACATTATTAATACATTGAACGGTAAATATAATTACGATGATTTATTTCTCTTTGCGACAAAAGCCTGGCAGTACAGGAGATTTTTAATAAATGAATATGATAACTAAGTCCAAATAGCGTTAACAAAGTGTACTCTCACTATATGGTATCTTTCTGACATTTTCTTAAATTTTTTCTCAACTACAGTTTCTAATCGTTACATATTTATAGCATTTAATTATCAAATAAAATCGAATTAAGTTTTTGTTTCTAAATGTTTTTCCAAAAAGAAGTTATTAACATTTCCGGGTTCGAGACCAGGTCTCCCCGTGAGCTTTTATTAAGAAATTAAAATAATCCACTCCATCTCTGGGCTGTTGTCAGCTCGCGGCAATGCAAGAACAAGACATTCAAGTTTCCTCACTTTCCTTACTCTACCTAATTCCCACCCGGCCAAAACCATACTAACGCATCAAAGGGTTGTACCCTAGGGTTTGGCCACATCGTATAAAAAAAATGAATTTTCATCTCTCACTCTCAATTATATTCGAAATTTCGCCTACGACAGCTTCCGTAATCTCTTGCTCGCGTACTTTTTGAACTCTTTTGAACCGAGAACGCATGTTTTCATCATTAAATAACGACATTTCTACAATCCTCGTTAGAGGCAGAACAAAGTATGTCATGTTTAGTGGCTTTAAGAAATACCCAAATACTCTCCACCTGGTCCGGTTTTTCAAGTGTTACCACGATTTGTTAATCTGTTGACCTTCTTTCTCCACGGATCTTCCACATGTGTTGCGCGGTCGTCCAACTCGTCTGCCTTCCTTGGACCCTGAGGGGGTTGCAATTAAGAGTCTGCTGAGCGATGTTGCTAAACTCTTTTCTTAGTATGTGGCCTATGCATTTCCACTTTTGTCGAATACCGATATCAATCTCTTATTGATCTGTGCAGGTCTTCTTTGGTAACGAGCGATTGATACAAGCTTAGATGTTATTTTGACTGGTCAATTTCCATGTCGAACAGCCGTACAACAGAATACATCAGAACATAGGAGACATACATCGTCGGCATATTTAAGGTGCGTAAGATGGTTAACAGGTTTCCATTTAATCCCTCGTGATGGGCGGTCATTCATAACGATAAGGAAAAGCAAAGGTGCCTCACTCCGTTCAGTACTAGGAAAGGCTCCGACAGTTTTGTCTTGTGTAGCACTTGACATTGGGCTTCTGAGTATGAATCCTTTATTTTGGTGATAAGTTTTTCTGTGATGACTCTCCCATGTAAAGTGTCCCGTATATGTATATTCACCATCAACGCTGTCAAACGTCTTCTTGAAATGCTTCAGGATAAACCCACACGAAAATCCGCCTGTTCATCGTTTAGAATGCGCTCGATTGTTTGCCTGATTCGATTAAGATGATTTTACCATCAATTTGGAGACTGCAGTTAAAACACAGATATCGCGCCAATTGCTACAAGTCCTCGGGTCGTGTTTTTTGGAATCTGCACAATTACGCCTGTTTTCCATTCAGTGGAATAGGCCACGGGCTCCAAACAATCCTAGATTATGGAAAGAGGAATATCAGCCGTAGCAATGGAATCCGCTCTAAATAGTTCCACTGATATACCATCAACCCATGGGGTTTTGCCGAGGTCCATCGACTTGACTGTGTCTGCCAACTACAATCTTATTAGATGTTAATGTTTGCTATAATCTGTGCATATTCAGGCTCAGTTTAAAAGGTATATGATGGTCCAAAGGTATTGTTTAGAACTTCAGAAAAGTAGTCCCATTGTTATCTCTCACAGGATATTTAGTTGCAAAAGCCTTTCCTACCAGTTTCTTGGCAATCTTGTATAGATCTGCAGTCTCGTACGGTAGGCCGCTTCTTCTGCATTTTCTACTAGCGACTTTTGTTACGCCTTGCACTTTTTTGGGCGGCCTTTGGTAAAGATTGGTTTGCAGTTCTGAGATATTGTTTAACTGCCACGTCGGTAGTAGAATTGATGTAGTAAAATCTGCTTCTTTTCTTGTATTCTAGACACTGACCTATGGTCGTCTTCCTCTCTCTAATCGTCTACATTTTCTTTTCCACAGATCACAAAGCATTCCTTCGCCGTTTCTCATTTTTGGTCGATGGAGTCGTCGGTGTTAGGAGTCAGTGCATCAGCTTTTTGACTCAGTGCGATGGTATATGCGCTCTGCATGTTCGGTGTTTTAAGTCTCTGCACATTAAGCTGTGTTATATTAGATGTCGTGTTACGTGGGCGTATTGCTGACGTGCATAAGCGAAACTTACCTGCTACAAGACGGTGGTCGCTGCCAAAATTAGCGCTGCACTTACACCTTTTTCAAACTTTACGAAACAGCAATAGGGTTAATCTGATTTTCAGTTCCGCCGGCTGGGGAAGCCCGGGATGTTAAATTGTATTTTTTGTTTTTAAATAAAGATCCACTAATGACAAGTTGCCGCGAGTTAAAGAATTCAACAATTTCCCATTAACGTGCCTGTTTCCGAGTTCAAATTTTGCCATTACATGTTCCAGGCCGATGTTGCTAGAGCCAATCTTAGCGTTGATATCCCCCATTACCTTATCAAAGGAACAGTTAAGGAACTAATAAAAGGCCTCCTTGTTTCTTATAAACGCTGGCTAGGCCGACGCATAGCATTGAATTATTGAGATCGGAATCGGTCGAATATTGGTGACCAGCTCAGTATTGATTGGCAGACAAATTTGATTAGTGACAAACCTACACTTGTCATATGTGGTGTATCCAATTGTACCTAGCCAGAGTTAAGTAACACGGCTTTTGATGTGGGTGATGTTAACTCTCCACTTCCTCTCCATCAAGTTTTCTTAATCCTAAAGTATTTGTTTTATACTGGCCATTTTCCGTTCCACCTCAATGATTTTTGCCTAACCACACTCGTCCAAGAGAGTTCTCACGTTTCATAGCCTGATCATAGATGCAAACGTCGTCATCACAAAGTTAGTGAGAGGTATCTGGGGCATAGAAGACGTTTTTTGCGTATGGTTTTCGTTCGTTTCGTGCATGTAAAGTCTCTCTAAGCTGTGGAGTTCTGGCTGGGCTTAGGACCGGCTACGGCACAGTTACATCAGTCCAAGTCTCTAGGCCAGCGACCAGACATATCGCACTGCACACGCAGAACAAAGTTCAAAGAACGGCTGTAAAACTTATTGGCGGCTCCACAATCCCTAAGAGCACTGACTCCCTGGAGTATCGACGGAATGTCGGGTGTCTTCTATCGCTATTTATACGGGCATTATTCTAACGAAATTGTTAGTCTGATTCCTTGTAGATACGTGAGTAGTATAAATATGAGGTTTCTGGCTCAAGGAGCAGGAGCAGTTTCGGTCTTGTAGGCTACAATTGAGAGATAAGGAAAAGAGATAAGGATTTTCGGTCTTATTGGCTACAATTGAGAGATAAGGATTGTCGGCCATCTTGGATCTTGGGTTTTCGGTCTTATAGGCTACAATTGAGAGATAAGGAAGAGAGATAAGGATGTCGGCCATCTTGGATTTTGGGTTTTCGGTCTTATTGGCTACAATTGAGAGATAAGGATTGTCGGCCATCTTGGATCTTGGGTTTTCGGTCTTATAGGCTACAATTGAGAGATAAGGAAAAGAGATAAGGATTGTCGGCCATCTTGGATTTTGGGTTTTCGGTCTTATTGGCTACAATTGAGAGATAAGGATTGTCGGCCATCTTGGATCTTGGGTTTTCGGTCTTATAGGCTACAATTGAGAGATATGGAAAAGAGATAAGGATTGTCGGCCATCTTGGATTTTCGGTTTTTGGTCTTGGAGGCTACAATTGGTCTTCTTCTTCTTTGGTTTGCATCTGGACTTAGATCTAAACCTTGGATCTGAACCTAGATTGTTTAGTAAGATAAGGCACCTGTCGGCCATCTTGGATATTGGGTATTCAGTCTTGGAGGCTACAATTAATGTTGAAGATAAGAGTTTGTTGTTTTGAGTCTTTAATTACGAAGTACAGCTTTATCAGCTAAATGAAATAACATGAGGCGAATTTAATTGGATTGAAGATAAGAGTTTGTTGTTTTGAGTCTTTAATTACGAAGTACAGCTTTATCAGCTAAATGAAATAACATGTTGCGAATTTAATTGGAAAAACAGAATATTGCGTAATAAAAGATTTCACCACTTTGAGTAAATAGATGAAGATAATTTTTTATTTCGGTTGCAAATTCTTATTTCTATGATATCATTTGTTTTCAAGCAAGTTTTAACATGTTTTTCTGGTCGAGCTGTGATTGATAGGCGAGCTGGTGACTGCGTAGAAATTAATAATTTGGCGGCAATGTTAAGGTCGTTGGGTGATAAGGTTTTGTAGATGAACCTGACCTCGTGCTGAAAATAAGAGGTTGTTGTTTTGAGTTTTTAATTACGCAGTACAGCTTTATCAGCTAAATGAAATAACATGATGCGAATTTAATTGGAAAACAGAATATTGCGGTTTCCTTAATTATAGTTGAATGTGATAAATTCGCCTAATAAAAGACGCGTGCTGCTGACATTTCACTCTAGTTCTATTTCTAATTAGATGAGAGTTGGACATAAATCTATATAAATCTAAATATCGTATTTCTATACTTTGATTTCTTGCAACATATCTGAGTTTTCTAAACTAAATCAAGCGTGGTTTATTAAATGTTTTTAAGACCTTGTTTTCTAAAGAATAAGAAAACTTTATTTTAAACTTTTAAAGTGTGTATTAATACTAAAAGACTACTTAAGAACTCTTTATAATTGTACAAGAAGTGGAATATAATAGAAATGAAGTGTTTTTTGTGTGAAGTGTGTAGGAAGACCTTTAAAAGGGGTTTCAACCTACAGAGGCATATAAAAAATATACACAGCAGCACATTGGATACAAGATCGCATCGTTCAAAAGAAGATACTAAGGATATGTCTACATCTATATCGGTATCAGTTTCACCATCAACATCATCATTAAAAACATCATTTACGGACGCTTTAACACATATGTTTTGTCAGGCATGTAATTTACAAATTAAAGTAAAAGATTGGACGCATCATTTACGCACCAATGTTCATAAAAAGAAAGCGTCTATACCTATAAAGGAACATCTTAGGTGTGTTAAGGAAAACTTCGGGGGACGAATTGAAACATTTATTCTTGAAAATGGAGATGAGGGATTACTCGATATAAATTAATTCTTGCAAGAATCTAATCATCAACTTTTGGAAGTGTTAAATATGTCGTTAGAAAAGCATATTTCTTATAAGTTCAATATTGAGCTTTTTGCAGAATATATCAAAGTTGTAAACTCAGAAGACGAAAATGAAATTATTTCTTCAATAAAATCATTTCAATCCAAAATGACTGTCATATTAAACAACAGCGATTTACCAACTTTATGTAAGAATATGATTAACTGCATTAACAACAAATCAGAAGAATTTCAAGAGAAAGATAGTGGATGGTCGTTGATTCGAATAATTCATTTAGAAATCAACATTAACCAATATCACCCGTTAAGAGGTTCTTCCTACATACCTTTACCAAAGGTTATAATGGACAAGAAAGCATGTGTTAATGTGAAAAATAATGATATTTACTGTTTTAAGTGGGCTGTTATATCAGCTTTACACCCACCAACTCGCAATTCTGATAGAACATCTTCATATTCAGTTTCTGATATATCACGTAGCGAAATAGAGCTTATAAATGGAGTGAAATTAGATTTTACTGGGCTGGAATTCCCCATGACTTTGCGTGATATAAAAGTATTCGAAGAGATCAATCCAAATATAAGCGTGAATGTTTTCGGCTGCGATTTTATACAAGGTAGTTGTCAAATTGTGGGACCTTTTTATTGTACATCAAATGAGAAAGAAAATCACATAAATTTGTTGCTTCTTCAAGATGAAACTCTAAATCATTATGTCTGGATTAAGAATATTTCCAGATTGATTAAGGAACAAGTAACACATCATAAAAGACAAATTTACTTTTGTAATTCGTGTTTTCAACATTGTTCTAATATAGAATCTTTTGCTAAACATAAAAATGAATGCTGTAAAATAGTGACTTCTATGCCTACCTCGGAAAAAGCTTTTTTGGAATTTGAGAAGTATGAACGCAAGTTAAGTGTGCCATTTGTTATTTATGCTGACTTTGAATGCGTGCTAAAGGAAATTAAAACGTGCATACCTAATCCTATGCTGTCTTCAACAACCAACACTCAAGAGCACATACCCTGTGCTTTCTCTTATTTTATCCATTGCCTTTATGATGACGCTTTAAGCAAGTTCAGGATTTATCAAGATGAAGATGCTGTTAGTCGATTTGTACATTTATTAGCAGACGACCTGAAAGACATCTATAAAAATCATGTTTCAAAGTGTAAGCCGCTTGTTCCCATGTCACCAAATGAAATAAGGATGCAACGAGAAGAGCAATACTGTCATATTTGTAAGCAATTATTAGCGAATGATAGGGTTATTGATCATTGTCATCTTACCGGAAAGTATAGGGGTCCAGCTCATAATAAATGCAATCTAAGGTATAGAGTTCCAACATTTTTCCCAGTTTTTCTACACAATTTTTCTGGTTATGACAGTCATTTATTTATTAAATCATTAAATGAAATTGAAGGTTCTATTAACGTTATTCCCTTAAATAAAGAGGTATATATATCAATGTCAAAGAAAATTTTCTTTGAGTATAAAACGATTGAATTACGGTTTTTAGATTCCATTCGTTTTATGCCTGCAAGTTTAGATACTTTAGCAAAAAATCTACCTGATGAAGACTTTAGAATAATCCGTAATGAATTTAAAGATGATGAATATTTTAATTTAATAAGGAGAAAGGGGGTTTTTCCATATGATTACTTAAATTCTTTTGATAAATTAAATGAAACATGTCTACCTCCTCGCGAACAATTTTTTAATAAACTTACAAACAATGAATGCACAGAAGGAGAATATCAACATGCTGTTAACGTATGGAACAGATTTAATTGTAGAGATATTTCCCAATATTTACTTTTATATTTAAAGTGTGATGTTTTGTTGCTAGCAGACATTTTTGAGAATTTTAGAAGAGTATGCATAAATATCTATGAGTTGGACCCATGTCATTATTACACAGCACCAGGATTGTCGTGGGATGCGATGTTAAAACATACTCAAATTAAATTAGAATTGTTAACAGATATAAATATGTATAATTTCATGAAAAGAGGTATTCGAGGAGGTTTAACACAATGTTCCTTAAGACATTCTCTAGCTAATAATAAATATATGAAAAAGTTTAATCCTGCAATCGATTCAAAATACTTGGTTTATCTTGATGCTAACAATTTATATGGATGGGCTATGTCGGAATCACTTCCATATGCAGGTTTTGTTTGGGTAGATAACTTTGATAATATAGATTTCATGAAAATTCCTGAAAATTCAGAGGTAGGATATATTTTAGAAGTTGATTTAATTTATCCAGATTTATCTCATGACGATCATAATGATCTTCCCTTTTGTCCTGAAAATAAATTACCTCCTCAAGCCAAGATTAAAAAGTTGATTGCTGATTTAGAAAATAAATATAATTATGTTATACACTATAGAAATTTACAACAGTGTGTGAAGCACGGATTAGAACTGCAGCGTATTCATCGAGTTTTAATGTTTAAACAATCAAATTGGTTAAAGAGTTACATTGATTTAAATAATTTCCATCGAACTGCCGCAAAAAATAATTTTGAAAAAGACTTTTTTAAATTATTAAATAATTCGGTGTATGGAAAGACTATGGAAAATGTAGATAAAAGGAAAGATGTAAAAATAGCAACAGAGTGGGAAAGCCGTGGTAGACATCAGGGATTGCGTGCTCTTATAGCAAAACCTAATTTTCATAGTCTTTCTCATTTTACATCAAATATGACTGCAGTTCAATTAAAAAGAGTTCACACAATTTATAATAAACCAATTTACTTAGGCTTTACAGTCTTAGAGCTATCAAAGCTAAAAATGTATAACTTTCATTATGAATATATGAAACCTAAATACAAAGATATGGTCTCCTTAAACTATATGGACACAGATTCTTTTATATATTCTATTTCTGCTAACGATTTTTATAATGATATTATTTTAGATATTAATGAAAGATTCGATACATCAGAATATCCCCACGACAATCCTTATAATATACCGTTAGTAAATAAAAAGGTTTTAGGTTTAATGAAAGATGAGAATAAAGGAAGAATTATGACTGAGTTTATAGGTTTACGATCTAAGCTATACTCTTTAAGTATTGAAGAAAAACCCGAAATAAAGAAAGCTAAAGGTATTAAAAAAACAGCTGTAAATACTTTAACTCTAGATAATTACAGAGATTGTTTATATAAGAAAAAATTATTTTATGTCAACATGTTAGGATTTAGAAGTAAATTTCATACAATATATACGGAATATATTAATAAAGTAGCGTTGAGTCCATTTGACGATAAAAGATTTATAAGAGAAGATGGTATTCAAACATACGCCTGGGGACACTATAGATTATCTAAAAATTGTTAAAATAAGAATTATGAATAAATGTATTTAGAAGGAAAATAAATGAGTAAATTAATAAAATGCTATTTTAACATTAACAGAAACAGAGACTTTTATTAGTATAAAATTATAAGACATTTATTTCTTATTTCTAAATTTTATTATTTTTCTAGAAAATTTCTTAAAAGATAAACATTTTCTTGAGCGCATTGTCCCTGATGAGTTAAACAGCATGGTACTTTATAAAAAATTTTAAGAGAGGATAATTTTGGACACTGCAATTCTTCTTCCATATTATATACTATTACACCTTCACCAAATGTATTTTTGATCCAGCAAACTTTTTCACAACCTTTCACATACAGTATTTTGTTTCTTATTAAAGGCATCACTATAGCACGTAATTGATGATAGGGAATAAATCCATCGGTCCATCTGAATCCATGATAATTATCATGCAGCCATTTCGCTTCTCTTCTCTTTGCAGGTGTTAAATCCTTAAATCTGAATGGAGATTGAAAAATAAAGTGCTGTATTTGGTTTCCGTTTGTCAAAATTGCCAATTCCTTCACAATAAACTTGTTATGATCGTCTTTAAATCCTTGGATATCCACAATTGCAGCCATTTGTTGCCTTAAATTATTTTTCTAACTTCACTCGTCAATGAACTATATTCGACTATTCTGTCATGCAAAAGCAAACAAAAAGCTGTTGTGTTTGCGGGAATATTACTAAGTGTTTTAAACTGTATACGAATATCGACTGGTCCTGATTTGATCACCTCGTTTTGATGTGAGCAATCGATAACAACAATTGGAGCGCTTTCCTTGAACTTCTCTCGGGTAAGCAGCGGTTGATGCATCCGCCCATAATACGATTGTTGGAATTTCGTATACATATCATACAATAAAGCATATCTCTCACGATCAAATTTAATGTTTAAGTCTTCATATGGAAATGTTTCAGAATTTAAGTGAAGCTTCACATCTGAAAGTTCGCAATGATCAAACTTGCTTGCATCTTTACTCTTCTCGTTTTTTCGATCCGTTTGAAGTGCTAAAATTACATATCGAGGTTTTTCTAACTGAGTAGATGTTTTAATTGTCCAATTATGATCAACAGTTGTAGGTAATATAGGATATTCGTATATATCCCAACGACGAAAACTCATTTGTATTGGCCGTCCAGTATCGATTAACTTAAGCAGCGATAGTTTTTCTTCATCAGCTACACTTATGTGGGGTACTCGCCATTGTAGTTTGAAAATATCTATTTTAACTTCATCGTTTGGTGATATAAAAGCATTTTCATCGCCTCTACTTCGAATCAATATAAGTTCATGTTTAGCATTTATAACAATTTTCTTATAGTCTTCAGCAAAGCCGAGCAGCAACTTTAAAGGAATGCAAAAATTGAAAAATCCTCTTGTAGGTTATATTGAATTATCTGGAGACCAGGAAGCATTTAGTAACACATTGCTTTCATTTTGATTTAAAGATATATAATTTTTTATTGCTGTAGCAAATCCCAGATTTCTCGTGCGATCAATTTCTACGCCATTTAATTCATAGCGAATTTCGTCAAATAGAAAAGCTATGGCGTTATTAGTTAATTTTGCCGTTGTTGAGGCCAATCCATCTGATTTTGTTATCGCACCTTCTATATATAAGGAGCTTTCACTTGGTAAAATATACAAATCCTGATGTTGTAATGATATTCGAACTTCATCGCTATTCTTATATGATGCTAAAAACGGAGAGTAGCTGTGATACTCAACTTTTGTAATACTATTATCATAGGTAGCACCTTGAGTAATATCGAGTATTTCACTCATTTTTTAACTTAAGACCAAGAGTTTTTAAGAATTGCTTGTTAGCGACTGTTAGCTTTATTCCTGACTGTTGCGTGGCTTTAGGCTGACTAGAAGAGTTAACACTTTTGTGTTTGTATTTATTATCAATGGTATTATTGTATATTAACATGCTGCGGCTTCAAATGCAATCTCACTGTAATCGTTTCTCCTCTAAAATTAATTAGATCACCGTCTTGATCCACGAACTTCAGCGTAAGAGAACTTATCCGTTTGATGTTCAGTGGCAAATAAATGACATTCTTGGGAACTTCAATTATTTTATATCCCGGACCTACCGTAGGAGAGAACTCGTGTAATGTATGCACTTGTTGATTATTTATAAAAGAGCCTGATACTATATTACATTCAACTCGAATCACATTAACTTTTATTATATTTACTGGTAAATCAGATTGATATGAAATATTAGGTTCTAGAACGCGTTTACTAAATCCTAATAATGATCCAATAGAGTTATTTTTATTCAAAAATACTCGGGTAGAACTTTTGATTTCTGTTTTCAAGGTGTTATTATTAGCTGTTATTTGTACTATAGGTTTAGTTTTCGTCTTAGTTAGCTCCTTTTTGATAAATCCTGCAATATCATCAATTTCATAGGAGCCTTCTGGAATTTTAATTTCATCATCATCATCCAGATGAAGTAAGTTATTTCTATTGTCCACATTAGGAATTGAATTATATGTCTGTAAATCAATAAGTCCGCAAACGTATTCTGAACTTAAGTCCAACGGAGGAAAGTATTCAACTGTAAGCACAGATGAATCCCCAGTCAAAGTCAGTGTTAATGACATAGTAGCTCAAAGTGAAATGCAGATGTTATTTTATGTAAAGTTTATTTATAGTTGTTATCTTACAATGTATAATTATACTATTAAATTTATAGTTACTTATTATTATTGTAATGATTATATAAAAATTCTAAACATAAATGACCGCAATTTATCATATTATAATTTTGGTAAGACTTATAATTGTAAACAATGTTTTTTCCTAAATAGCTTGATATTTCCTTTGGCGGTTGCAAGTTTCCAAAGCTGTCAAAGTATTCTTTTTTGGATTCACTTTTGTAATATGCTACCCAATGACTACCAGGACCTGATATAGAGTCCAAATTTACTATTCCACACTCATATTTTTTAGGCTTTTTGGGGAGAGCATCAAGCATAAAAACACCTCTAAAATGTGGTAAATTATTCGCATATTTATATAAATCGATTTCATTTAATGCTCGATTAGGTAGCAGTTTTAGACGTTTTTTGGAGGCGGATTTAAGAATAGACCAAGTCCTTTTCTGTATGGCTTCAAATATAAGCCGCTTCCCTTTTTTCCTAATGCAATAGCTTCCATCGTATTATTATGTCGATTGCTCTCCTTAAGCTGTTCTTTAGCATTTGTTGCAGCATTAACAGCCTTTGCGACACCTGATACTCCTCCCACTAAAGCACCTAGTGCTGAAAGACCAGCAAAAATAGGAATTAGAGGTAGCACTCCTCCAGCCTTTGGAATCGGAATAATTCGAGGGGGTCTTACATCCTTCTTCTTTCGCTTAAATACACTTTTAGTAGCAGCAAGTGCAAGACCTATAGCTTCTTTTAAGGAATCAGGCTTTTTTAACTTTAAAATATTTCTTGCTTCATGAACTCCTTTTTGTAGAGTTAATTTTCTTTTTGGTTTCCTAGAGTGAATTTTAGGTTTCTTTCTTAACCCCATTCCAAATTTTACTTTCGCCTTCATAGCGTTTGTTACAAGCCAGGCGTTGCTACGTTCACCAAGGGATGCGTTTGAAGATGTCACTCGTTCCCAAGCTTTACCGGATAATATACGATCAGCAATATGACGATCTTCGATATTTTTATGTTGAGAATATGCGATATCGTGATCTCTACAAGCTGCGTCAAGAGGATTAATTCCAGGGTCACCCCTTGCTAATCTTTTTTGTAGTTTAGTACCAGGACCGCAATATTGATATCCAGGCAAATGAAATTCAAATGGTAAATTGCTAATTGCTGTATTTAACAAACCGCCTCCTCTTCGACATTTACGTTGACGAGAACGATTTTGATTCTTTGAATGATCAATCATTCAACTGATAAGATAAACCTTTTAGACGTCCTCACAACAGCACATTGAGTTGATGACTGATATAAAAGTTCAGTGTTGTGTAATAAATATTTCAGTTCTAATAATGAAGTTCGTGAAGCAGAAGGACTCTTTATCAATAAAAAATCTTGATATTAAATCTACAAATGAATTCAAAAGACATAGCTCGCTTATACCTAATAATATAAGAGGTATTCTTGTGGGACCTTCAAACTGCGGTAAAACCAATCTTATGATTGGTCTTATAGAACATCCAAATGGACTCAAGTTCGAGAATATTTACATCTACTCAAAATCACTACATCAACCCAAATATCAGTATCTAGAACAGTTGATAAGTCCTATTGTTGGTCTGGGCTACTACACGTTTTCTGATAATTGCGAAGTTATATCTCCTGAGGAAGCTAAACAGAATTCAATTTTTATTTTCGATGATGTAGCATGTGGGAAACAAAATAACATACGTGATTATTTTTGCATGGGTAGACATAATAATATTGATAGTTTCTATCTCTGTCAGACTTATACCCATATACCGAAGCACTTAATACGTGACAACGCTAACTTTCTTATTTTATTTAAGCAAGATGATATGAATCTTAGGCATATATATAATGATCATGTTAACACAGACATGACCTTCGAAAAATTTCGTAGTATTTGCGGTGTTTGTTGGAGAGACAATTATGGCTTTTTAGTAATCGATAAAGATAGTTTGTTGAACAAAGGACGTTATCGAAAAGGAATCGATACATACATTTCGCTATAATTTTAGAAGATCTAGTAAAGAAAATCAGTTAAAGCTGTTCATAGACCTGTTAAAGCTGGTAATAGATCTGTTAAAGCTGGTAGAAGACCTGATATAGCTGTTCATACACCTGATAAAGCTGTTCATACACCTGGTAAAGCTGTTCATAGACCTGGTAAAGCTGTTCATAAACCCGTTTGAGCTGTTTTATAGAGCTGGTACGGAGCTGTTAAAAGCTGTTCAAAGACCTGATAAGAGCCATCCATAGACCCGTTTAGATCAGTATAACCCAGTTCACAGACCAGTTCAAATCTTATTACAAAGATGGTTAAAAAGAGAGACGAACTATTAAAAAATCTTATCAAAACTAGAAATGCTATTAAGAAGAAATTTCGCGCTGTGAAAACTGGACGAGTTGAAACTGAAACTCGTCTTGAGGAGACATTTAAGCCCATAACAAAACCACTTCATGAGTTCATAACAAAAGCAAAGCATGAGACTAAAATTAAAGAAGAATATGGAGATGATGATGATGATGATTATGGTAATATAAAGCTTACTCCTAAAATGAAACTTCCGAAAATGGAGCCGAACAGTACACCTATAAAACGTTCAGATTATTCCTTAATGTCGGAAGATGATAACTTTGCAACACCTACACATTCTAGAACTTTGATGGAAAAGAGAGATTCTCCTCTTAATTTATCAAGCGGTATAGTTGATAAATATTTAGATCTATACCTTAAAAAAAGCTTGATAATTGACAACACTTATGGAGTTTATTTAGATGATGATAACGAATGGAAAATTGGAAATTCAAAGATTGTAATTGAGAAAGATTTTTTCCTTATTAACGGAAAATCGTATAAAATAACGCTAGGTCTATGTGAATTGCTTTTTATGAAACAACCTGCAAAAACTTTGTATAGTAAGGATGACTTGGAAAATTATCAAGCTATCTTAAAAGAAACTAACGCCTATAAAAGAGATCATAAAGCGGCTGGTCAAATAAAAGGAAGTAGAGCTTTAAAGTACTTAGAAATTATAAGTAAACTGGTTTCTCATGAAGGCAAGGGTTTGATGCATATACCCAAGAATAATATTGACTATGTTTATTGGAATGATCCTAATGAACTTGTGGATAGACTTCGTCTCTTAATAGCATCACAAAGTGCTGGGCATACTAATCACAACAATGAAATTATATCAATTATTGAAGAGTTAAAAGAAAGCGGCATTATAGTATAAATAACATCTTTAATCATATTCAGTTTTAATGTAATAATGAGTGTCGACAAGTTTGGGAGATATTCTAAAAAGGTAAAGTTAGGATCTACTGGCAAGCGTGGTCCTAGAGGCTTACCAGGCGAACCTGGTCCTCAAGGAGAACAAGGAATACAAGGTCTAAGTGGCGTGGCCTTTAAGCTCACTGAAAGTGGAGATTTCAATCTAAGTTTTAAAAATTTGAAATACCTTAAGAGCCCCATAGAAAGGGATGATGCAACCAATAAAACATATGTTGACGATGTAGCTGACAAGATCATACATTTAAGTAATTCCTACGTTAATGAAAAAATCCAGTTAGTCAGCAACAATCTAACTGAGCAAATACATAAGGAAAGTGCTGTACTACAAAGAGAATTAAAGGAGTTATACAACATAATCAATATAACAAGTGAAAAAGATAAAAACACTAGTCAATTGTATACGAATGAAACAATTACGAATCTGCAAGAGCGATTGAAGAGAGCAGCCGAATTATATGCAAATGAAGCAATTGTTGACGTTAATGAGAAGTTGATGAAATATATAGATCTAAATATACAAGAAATGAAAGACACTTTAAAGGGGTTAATTAATGTAGAATCTCTGACAATTTCAAAATGAATAAAACACAAGTAGTTAATGAGCTTCATAAACCAGCCAGAAAAAATTTCATAAGAAGACGTGTTATAATTACGGGAATAGATGATCTATGGCAAGCCGACTTAGTTGAAATGGGTGCTTATACTTCAAGCAATAATGGACATAATTTTTTATTAACTGTAATAGATGGGTTTTCTAAATATGCATGGGCAATTCCTATTAAAAGAAAGACTGGTGTCGAAGTTACTCAAGCTATGAAATCCATACTAAAAGAAGGAGTCCCACAAATTTACAAACTGATGATGGAAAAGAGTTTTTCAATAGCTCATTTCAAAACTTAATGAAAAACTCCTGCATTAATCATTTTTCTACATACAGCCCTTTAAAAGCATCTATAGTTGAACGATTTAATCGAACATTAAAAAGCATGATGTGGAAAGAGTTTAGTATGCAGGGCTCATACCGATGGATATATATGGTTAAGAAATTACTCGTAAAATATAACTCAAGTAATCATCGAACAATAAAAATGAGACCACGTGATGTAACAAAGCAGAATGAGAAGAAATTGCTGTCAACAGTTTACAATCATTTGAAGACGTTTCATTTGCCAAAATTTAAGATGGGAGACTTTGTTCGCATTAGTAAATATAAACATGTATTTGAAAAGGGGTATACACCAAACTGGACTACAGAGATCTTCAAGATCGCAAAAATTCAGATAACGAATCCTGTTACATATCTCTTGGAAGATCATGAAGGAACCGCAATAAAGGGTAGTTTTTATGAAATGGAGCTCCAAAAGACGAAGAATCCTGATGTTTACCTCGTAGAAAAAATATTGAAGAGAACCGCAGATAAAGTTTATGTTAAATGGCTCGGATTTTCATCAAAACACAACTCTTGGATTAAGAAAGATAATGTATTATAATATTGTTATACAAATATATATTTTATATTAAAAGTACTTGAGTTCTTATTTTATTACTTTATTTAAAATTTTTAAATCTTAACCTATAAATTTTATTTCTATGCGAGATGAATAAAATGGGATCCAAAATATCCTTCATATTTCGAATTCGCTCTTGAAATCGAAATCTGTCCAACGCAAATGTTTGCCAGGGACCCTTACGATCGTATATTAGAACGAAATGTATCTTTGGGATGATATTGAATTGAACTACTTTTTCTCCAACTACTTTGGCCTTCTCTTCTTCTTTTTGTAGCAAAAGCAAAACATCTTGAAGGTCCAAACTCCTACAAATATCCTTGAATTCTTTATATGCTGCTGAATCAGATTTAGAAATCTTAAGAAAGAACCTCCCATGCTTTTGATAATCGTCAAACAAAAGTTCGTTCTATCAAAAAAATAATTATAATATATATAAATAAATGAAAAATGATGTTGGCTTTACATTTATAACCTCTTTGATAGCAGGAGTCAATAAATCTCGCTTTTTATATTCAGCAATAAGTTTATTATAATCTGTTAATTCGATTAATTTGCAAATATTATCCCAAATTATTTTTGTATGAATGTGCTCCATTTTGAACTGTCTTAAAAATTAATTACACTTCCTTTTATAGCTGCTTATTTTGAAATATTCATTTGATATGTTTGTTTCATTCCTCTCAAATTCACTAATTCCACATCGCTTTTATAATTAGCATCAACTTGTTTCACCATCTCTACTTCACCACTACTTAGAATTCTTTCAGTTTCAAACTCGCGATATTCATAGCATGATATCTTCAATGAGCGAGTTACGTAATTACTGTCATATGTACAACGAATGGTTAGCATAGTTTCGTCATCGAATTCAAGTTTAAAGTGCCTATAAAAGATATCTTTGCTCTCAATAATTCCTGCAATATCCAATTCTTTCTTTAATAGTTCTTGCCTGAAACCTTCGATGTCCTCGTCAATAGACACAAATTTCTTTTTAGGATTATCATTCGTAGTGATCCTTGATGTGGTAGTAGGAATTTGCTCGTCATTACTTTCTTTTGAAGTAGAAACTACATCTTCTTTGGGATTGCTAGCGTTACTGTAAGTCATCAATTTAAAAGATAAGCCAATTTGTATAGTATCGTTATTGGGTAGAGTTAGTGCAAAATCTAAATTGCTACTACTTTGATCCATTAGGTTTACACTTAACGGGATCTGTAAGCTATTGATGTGTAAGATGCATAGTGATAAAAGCAAAAGACTTGTTGAACGTCTGGCCATTTTTAATGTTAATATGTTGACTTGAACTCAAGAACTAAATGAATTTTATGATGTTGATATATTTATAGCATCTCCCTCAATTTTTTTATTTTCCATTTTAATTTTCATAGGATGATTCCAATTCCAATCATCCTCATCACCAAAGGGACAGTTCCTGGGGAAATGATTTGTAGCTTTATATCTAACTGTGCGATCTTGTGATTCACCAACCAATACAATGTCACCTCCTAAAATCAATATAAGGAGAGATATTTGCTTGATTCTATACCAATTCAATTACCGTAGACTTCTAACTTTACATGCTGCCAGGGCGTAAAATTAAAATCAAAATGAAATGTGGAAGTAATTGGCTCGCCAGATCTCAAGCGTAATATTAGACTCCTGTTTCCATCTTCTGGAGTCATGTATACTTCTAAAACATCATTAGGATCCACACTTACATTAACAATTCTAAAATTGTTCCACCCTCCTTCGCAGACACAAAATTTACTGTCTGCCTTTACTGTTTCAGACCAAAACATCTTTTCTAGACTGACGTTTTTTTATGAAGATACAGGTATTTATAGCATCCATTCAAAATCTCTTAAGAATTGTGACTTTTAAAAGTACTCCACTGACCCCGCGGTTCAGCAGCTAGATTAGGAAATTATTAGACCGCTGGCGACTTGTTAAAGTATTTTTTTTTGCAGATTCAAATCTCAATCAAGCAAAATTGTTGGACTTTTTTAATTTTAGCTAGAGAATTGGAGGAGGTAAAATGAAACAAAAACATATATTTAATAAAAGTACTTTTATTTATTTATTTATAAATTTAAATAATAGCCAGTGCTAGGTGCTATCTTAGAAAACATTAAATTAAAATAGCTGCCACCTGCTGCTTTTCTTTCAACAAAGAAGCCTCCATCGTTCATTTTCTCAATTGTATGATCAGAAATTTTAGCGTCGAACCTAGGCGGCAAAAAAACATGGTACTTCTCCAGTTCTAAAAGGATCCTGGGTCCATATTTTGTTGTTGTTCTTCTGCAGCTTATGATTTTGAAATTCTGAGACTCTTCCATATCTTTAACAGCGAGTGCAGGCTTCAAATTTGCAGAATTTAACTCCTCCAATACTCCGAAGTCTTCGATGACTGCTTCGTTGATCGGTTGCTGATACATTTTAAATTTTTTTATTATTTCAATCTGTCTTAGAACCTGAATTTTAAGTATAAGAATTTCACTGGTTGACTTCACTATGAATACTAAAAGACTACCTAAGAACGCTTGATATTTATACAAGAACTCAATATTCTGTTTTCCAATTAAATTCGCATCATGTTATTTCATTTAGCTGATAAAGCTGTACTGCGTAATTAAAAACTCAAAACAACAACCTCTTATTTTCAGCACGAGGTCAGGTTCATCTACAAAACCTTATCACCCAACGACCTTAACATTGCCGCCAAATTATTAATTTCTACGCAGTCACCAGCTCGCTTATCAATCACAGCTCGACCAGAAAAACATGTTAAAACTTGCTTGAAAACAAATGATATCATAGAAATAAGAATTTGCAACCGAAATAAAAAATTATCTTCATCTATTTACTCAAAGTGGTGAAATCTTTTATTACGCAATATTCTGTTTTTCCAATTAAATTCGCAACATGTTATTTCATTTAGCTGATAAAGCTGTACTTCGTAATTAAAGACTCAAAACAACAAACTCTTATCTTCAACATTAATTGTAGCCTCCAAGACTGAATACCCAATATCCAAGATGGCCGACAGGTGCCTTATCTTACTAAACAATCTAGGTTCAGATCCAAGGTTTAGATCTAAGTCCAGATGCAAACCAAAGAAGAAGAAGACCAATTGTAGCCTCCAAGACCAAAAACCGAAAATCCAAGATGGCCGACAATCCTTATCTCTTTTCCATATCTCTCAATTGTAGCCTATAAGACCGAAAACCCAAGATCCAAGATGGCCGACAATCCTTATCTCTCAATTGTAGCCAATAAGACCGAAAACCCAAAATCCAAGATGGCCGACAATCCTTATCTCTCAATTGTAGCCTATAAGACCGAAAACCCAAGATCCAAGATGGCCGACAATCCTTATCTCTCAATTGTAGCCAATAAGACCGAAAATCCTTATCTCTTTTCCTTATCTCTCAATTGTAGCCTACAAGACCGAAACTGCTCCTGCTCCTTGAGCCAGAAATCTCATATTTATACTACTTACGTGCAATGCAGGAGCTTCATACTGTACCGTAAAATTTCGGAAATCTTTTTTTAAGGAGAACAAAATGATTGTGAAACAGTTTTCCATCTTCTTTTTCCTTCGCCTTAGGACCCGGAAGCTTTCAAACCAGGCATACATCGACAGCTATTTCACTTAATCTTTCAACACATTTCTTCATGCTGGTGCAATAAACTTAAGGTGCATTGAAAGAATTAATAAGAAAATGATTAATTTGCTTTACGTTAAAAAATGAATTTATAAGGACAAAATTTAATACCTTAGGGATTCTTAAGCCTCCACGCTGACATTATTGCCGCCAGATCGAGTTGTTACCAGTTGTGATGAACGTCTTTTGCACAATTTCCTTGCTACCTTTAAACCTAGCCATAGTAAGACAATTAAAGTCAGTGGTAACACAAGGTATCTGAGGACAAAACTATGTGTGGAACGCCCTTCTAACTTCTTTGGCAAATTAGATAGATCTAGGCTATTAATCTGCTGCCTTAGTTCCCTTAATTCTCCTAATTGAGCATGATACTGCTTCTCCCTTGCGGGAATAAAATATCATCGCTGGTCAAATATTATTTTGTCGCTCACTAGCCCAATCCTTGTGTAAGATGATTTTGTATTACTTGAATAGATCTGATGCCCTTGAATGGTCACTATATCATATCTTATAATGCAATTTGGCTAAATTTTGAATAGACAGGAACCATTCAGTTCTACTGGAAATATCTCGTTTTCTCAAACCACATGAATGGAAGTTTGATTTCTTAGCAAAAATAACCACTGGATGATGTTTAAAAATTGCTTCTAAATAGTGGGAGTTCGAGTTGAATTAACTTGCATCTTCTGGGGTTTTGCTGGTAGTTAAGAAATTCTATTTCGCAAGTGCTACTTCCTGATCCCCTATAGTACACTAGATGAACTTGCTTGCAAAAATGAGTTGACCTTTCACTGAGTATGCAGGAAAACCATTCGAAACTCGTTATTGGAGAGTACTGGTCTCTGTGTGGTAAAATAGCTAGGAATGGAGCGTAGAATTCTACTTCTACGAAGCTGTTATTAAGTATCCTTGGAATTGGCCAAACCTTGAATAGATGGTATTTATCTCCGTTGCCCAATGGCAAATTAAGTCGAAAAAGTACATGATTATTTACTATGCGGCCTTCAATGGTCATGAATTTATATAGTCGCAATATATTATCCTGGCTGCTTGGAAGATCCAGAGAGGACGGTTAATGATTTCGAATTGTTCTGATATCTTGCTTCAATTGCGATGGATTAATCTTTCCGTGGCTACTATAAATGATTATGTCGATAATTGCAGATCGAATTTGTTGAATACTTGTGGTGATTAGTGTTAGTTGAATTGCCAGTGAATTAAAATAGTTTTGTAGTCTTGATCGTTCTTACTCTTCGCGTGCTTGGTTAATACGCGTAATGATTTAAGTTATATGATCATCTAAAACCCGAAATTCGTCTTCTGCAGCCTTCTGATTTCTTTTGATAATGCTGATCGTGGAATCCACAAGAGAGGTTTGGTTTTTTAAGAGTTCGAACAGACGGTCCTCATGTTATGTAATATCATTTATGGGTTAGTGGGTTCGCTACATTACCCACTACATTAATCGCTCTCCTTTTCTGCCTTTTTGTTATCCTTCTGTAATTCTGTACCCATGTGCTCAAACTAAGTGATTATTTATCGACAGGAGCTTTGTTGTCGTAGGTGATTGCACAAGTGTTGAAGGACCTTTGTCCTATTTTCCAGCGTGGAGAATTCCAACCAATATGGCTGCAGGTCATAGAATACAAGAATATTCAATCCCAGTCCATGGTTTTCGAAATGGATGCCGAGCTGGGGTTGAAATTGAGCTACTTCAACAGGATTTCCTCTTGTGACGGGAAAAATTAAATAAGCTAGTAGACATGAATGCATCTACACCGACTTTAGCATGGCATTTGATAAGCTCCCTCACTCTATGATTATGCTTAAACTTGAAAAGCTGGGTTTTCCGCGTCTATTGCTTGACTGGATCCGCTCGTATTTAAAAGATGGGTCAATTTATCTAGAGTTGTTAGGGCTTCATCTGGTGTACGGCATGGTAGCCACCTGAACCTCAATCGGCTCGTCTTTGATTATACCTTTGCGGAAATTATTATCCGTCATGTGGAGACCGTTACTGACCTTGGTGTAAAGCTAGACAAAAAAAAAACTGGATTTCACTCTGCACATAAATTACATCGTGTCTCGGAGTAATTCAGTTCTGGGTTTTGTTAAACGGTGGTCAAGAGAGTTTTCTGATCGACAGACCTTAATTCACATATTTTTTTCTTTTGTTAGACCAATTCTCGAATATGCATATGGTCGCTCCATTCTAGGACTCGATTTATGGCTCCTTTAAAGGAGTTCGGCCTACGTTGTACCGTGCTGAGCATTTCGGTGGTCTTCGGTAGCGAAGGGGGCCGTGTTTATTGATCAGCGACCTCTAAGCTGTGGTTGGTGGAGCCTCGATTCCTCGGGTGACGTCCGGCGGTTGCGGAGCAATGGATGGCTGCGGGAAGCGAGAAAATAGGGTGGTGACCGATGGCGCTGTGGCGTCGGATGGCGGCGGACGGAAACTGTCGGGCGCTGGCTGGCGATGGTCGCGCGTTTCCGTGCGGACCTGCTGCTGCTCTTTCTCTTTTCCTGGCGTCTTCTGGGATTTGATTTTTCTCAGCAGCTGTTGGTGGCATCTTCTATCCGGCTATCCTTCGTCTGCTAGGTCCTCTCTTGACGTGGATGTTGGCGGCTTTTTGGCTGGCTCTGAGCGGTTGCTTGCTGACTGGGATATGGACGGTTGCGCTTCGACGCCGCGACAGGTTATACCGTCTTTGCACATCCACACCCTCCTGATGGAGATTTTTGACGACATCCCACGTTTGCAAACGGTCGGGTGTCAGATAGATCAGGATCGATTTTCTTGAAGTGGTCCCTGCCATGGTTGCGCTTAAACTGACTGGTCTCGGTTCGAGGTCTGCTTTAGTTGGCGAGAGATAATGTTTTTAACTTTGTACGGTCTATCATATTTTGGCCCCAGTTTAGATGAGAAATGATTAAGCGCGCAGGAGAGGTGTCGCTCCTTTCGGAGCACGAGATCTTTTGGGCACCACATTCTCAGTCTGAGTTTGTAGTGGTGCCTCTGTTTTTCGAACGCTCTCTCCAGGTATAGGTTTACTAAGCGCTGTATCTCCTGCAGCTTTTTCTGCTTTTCCGTGAGGCTGTTTCAATGGTATCTGGGGTAAGCATTCCTCTCTGCGAATATCTAAGTCGGAAAGATTGGTGCCCGTCCAAAATTTAAATACGCTGGGGAGAATCCTGTTATCTCACTCTTACTGGTGTTGTAGGCTACAATAAACTCTGGTAGCAGTTCATCCCACTTTCTCTGGTTCTTGTCTACGTACTGAGTGATCATAGTTTTGATTACTCGGTTAGAAGGTTTTACGGGATTTGCCTGCGGGGCATACCGTGGAGTAAGTCGATGCGTGATTCCAAGTTCCATTAGGATGCGTTGAAACTGTACACTTATGAATTGTCGGGCATTGTCGAAAATAAAAACTCGGGGGCTTCCGTATCGGGCAAACACTCTCTCTCGGAAGGCTTTAATCACGGCTGGTGCGGTTGCTTCTCGGAGTGACACTTCCTCTATCCATTTCGTAAATTTATCTTGGAAAATGACAATCGTGGTGTTTCCTCTCGATGACCTGGTTGGAAAATAATTTCATAAAGTCCACACTGATAGCCTCCCATGGTTCGGTGCTCTTCGTTATATGCATTTCGCCGGCCGGTTTTTGTTGGAAGGGTTTGTGGTGGAGACAAGAGGCGCAGCTTCTTACATACTGGGCTAAGTCGCGAAACATTCATGGACAGTAGTAATTTTTGGCCATGCGACAGATTGTCTCGTTCACCCCTTCATGTCCTGCAGTAGGGTTGTCGTGATGCTCTTTTAGGACCCTCGTTCGGTCTATTTTTGGAGGTAAGACGAGAAAGCCGGGGAGACACGCTAGTGACGGAGGTAAGACGAGATAGCCGGGAGGCACGCCAGCTATATGAGTGTCTTCTACCAGGGAGGCACGCTAGTACAAGAGATATAGCACAAAGTAGAGGTATATCTGTACACTAATCTTACCCACCACCAGTGGATCCAAATCTGGTCCAATACAACATGTTGTAGCCCGACTGGCAGCTTCCACTAAACTTTACTATACCTGTTTATATCTTACCACCTAGTAGGGAGCTTCCGTACTGGCCGTAGTGTCCGTCCGATCGCTTGTCTTCGACTGCCGGCGATCCGGTATGGGGCCCACCTATATAGCCAAAGTGGATGGATCTCCCTAAAAAGAAAACTATACCTTGCTGCTCCTCGGTAATCTGCCTCGCTGCGTTGGTCAGTGATTACTGACTTTTTCACTTTTCCACGGTAGTCAGCCACAGTAGTCGACGACGACTGAATGAGCCCCGGTGTCAGCCCACCTTAAATGGTGCCAGGGGGCTCTGGCAGCACTCGGCATTCGGAATTTCCCACGGTATTGTTGGGGAAATTCGGTGGTAAATTCGGTGTAGTTTAACTATATCCCCATTGGGGGGAGGGGGGGGGGGGGTCTTTCGGTGCTTAAAAACCCTTATCTGTCTGTTTTTACAGCTTAACTGTATTGTTACCGGGAGGATCTGGTAGTGCTTAAAAAGCTTTATCTCCTCCGGTGCTGTTGACAGGTTTTGTAACTTCGTTACAATGCAATGTTTAACTTTACTTATAAGAACTTATTACTGCAATGTTTAAAAGAAAAACGGATTCATTAGCCCAATTTTTAATACTCAGATTAATATTTTAGAAACGTAACTTTAACCACTTAATTACAAATATTTTCCTTATTCATTTTTACCACACAAATTCGCCATAGCTTCGAGTCGGCCTTGACTTCCTACGACATTTGACGTTTTTCTGATTTGCGAAATCTTTATTTCTTTTTCGTCGTGCACGTTACAATATTTACTTAAGGATGTATGTATGTTGCTGTGCGGGCAAGTTAAGGGATATTCATAATTTGTTATGGCCATTCCATAAAAATTTTGTTAAACTATAATACATAGTATCGATTATTATATGCTTCGATGTACACGTATGTATTATTATATGCTTCGTGACACGTTTTTTATAAAAAACAATTTGTCAAACTGTAGCCTGTGCCCCAAAATGATTTTTTTTTATTTTGAAAAGAAAAAAATTTACTTAGTGTATTACGTTAGCTTGTGCGTGAACGGTGGTTTTTGCAAAAAAAAACCTGTAAATGGCGACGAGTTTTTCGAGAAAGATCGATTTTTCGGGTTTGGTGTTTCTGCTCAAAGAAAATATATATTTTTGTCCAAAAGAAAATTCCGTCGTTCACGCTATTGTAATAACAAATAACGTCTATAAAGTTTGGATCGATCCGTGAAAGAGTATTTGAGAAATCGTGGTCACCACGGCGGTACTTTTCCAAAAATACGATTCCGAGTTAATTGCATTTAAAGTTTCAGATCTATGTGTATGCCGTATAAAATTAGCACGCTGTACATATCCGTAATCCTCTTAAAAGGAGGGTTATCGCTAAGCTAAAAAAGTCGGCCCTATTTTGAAAAGCCAACTGATTTCTGTTGTTTTCCAAAATGTTGCCCCTATTTAAAGATTAGTGGATTCAAACTTAATGGTGTTTATAAATAATATACATAATCCTATTATGTACGAAAACTTATACCGCAAAGTGAAGCCTTAACATCGTTTGTCAAGAAGAAATTATTTATTTTGACATTCTCACGATCATTATATACAGGGTGTAAAATAATAACTGTCGCACCTAATTTTAAAAAATAAATCAACGTACTTTATCCCAACAACGATCCAAATTTATTACATGATTAGATAATTTTCATATTATTATATTTAAAACTTTCAATCGATTAAACCTCCATTTCTACTAGCTGAAAGCTTAATTGGTTATATACGTTGCGGTGCCGAAAAATTAAGTAAAGTTTGGATTTTTTTGAAGGGATATATCCATCATTTGCTTTCAGGTGTTAAAAGAACATAATGTAAGGTACAGAACATGCATTTATTCATTAAAAAATATTAACAAATGTCGGAGTTATAACCCTCCCCCCGAAACGCAATTTTTTTTAAGTGGCAACTGAAATCATAAAAACCAAAAAAATTTATTAGTATAAGAATGTGAGGAGTCCGTGAACGAAGGATTTTCCACAAAAAAATTTTTTGTGGAACGAGGAAAAGTGATATTTTTCGTCTCAAAAATTTTATTTAAACAATCCTATCATTGAAATTAAAATTTATTTAAAACAAAAGCTTCATTCACGGACTGTCTACATTAATTACGAACAATTAAAGAAAAAGATGAAGAAAACCGGTCGAATAGTTTGCTCGCAATCGTGCTCACGGCAACGGCACTTTTAGAAAAACACGATTTCGAGATAATCACGTTTAAAGTTTCAAGTGTACTTTTTGTAAGCATAGCGGTAAAGTAGGTAAACTTACAAGTCATCGTCGATTCCGGGGCCATACAGTGTATGTTCTGAACTCGAAGCAGCCTCCAATTGGTGTTGTCTACGAGAAATTCGCGCCTCCCTGGTTGCGTTTTGCGCCCTCTGCTCGGCCAAGGAAACGCGTCTATCGGCCGCCTGCGCGATGAACTCATGGGAGTTGCTTCCGCACGGCACCCCTAATCCTTTCGACTCTAATGCACATATATTTTAAAAATTCGGGAAAATATTCTTAAGGACTTGTACTTTCAGATGAAGCAATACAAAAATTTTCGACTTTTTGACCGACCGCAACGTATATAACCCCTTAAGATGATGGTTCAAACCGATACAAGTGGTACGGATGACACACTTTAGTATTTTATTCCGTACCTTAACTAAACTTTCTTAAATATATTGTAACGTAAATGGGACTCTTCGGGCTCGAAGGAATAATTAAGACACTTATTTTGAATCATAAATGTTCACAAGTTTATTCACTTCACTTCATTAATTCCTTGCAGAATTTTCTTGGTGATATTTCTTCGTTTAACTTTAATAATTAACACTTATCATTCACTGGTTAAAATACAACTAACTCACTAGGCTGCTACTCAGCCCATAGTTCTAGCAATTTCCGTTATTCATTTTCACCACAGGTTCGAGTCAGTTCATTTTGAGCCACAAAAAAATTACATACAAATATTGAGCAACGGAGCAAGTGAGACTGGTTTTTTCAGTTGTCTCAATTAAAGAATAACTAGAATAACTAGTACCGGTGAATTTTTTAGAAGTGTTTGTATTTATTTATATTTTGGTAGCTGCTTTTTGCGTCAATTGATGAAATAGTGTCCATAGCAAACAGAAAGCAATATTATTTTGAAAATTTCAAATTGGAAAAGTTCGTTACATTAACAGCTGTACAAATTGACATTTCATGAACTGAGACGGTTGCTCAAAGTTTCGTCTCAGTTGACCAACTGAGACGTGTCGCCCGAAAGCACCTAATATTAATTTTGGGTCATTTTTTATTGCCTGGTTTTTGAATGTATGTGCAAAATCTTAGGCGTGTGTAAAAATTTAGGCGATTGTGAAGGATTATATATTTATTTTTAATAGTATAATAATAATAATTTTATTTTATTTTAAGGATGGCCGTTTCCTTCAAAAGATTTTGATCCTAGATTTTTCCAAATGGAAAAACATTCTCGGGAAACTAAGGAATTTGAATTTTAAAACTATCAACATTAAATTCAACATTAAGTTAAGGTACAGGATGAAATACCTATAGATTACATCTGTTCCAACTGTATCGATTTGAACCAATATCTTGAAGCTATTTTAAGGGAGAGTGGAGGGTGAATCGAAAATTTTTTTAGCACTTTTATTGCTGCGTCTAGAGGTTACACGAGAACGAAGGCATCATATAAAATAACTAATTTGCTAAAAAAAATCCGCTCTTTATGTAAAGATCACGACAATATTTTTCGGGGTTAGACTTAATATGCGATATAAGTATTCCTAGAAAATTTGAATATGTAATTTTATTTATACACACTGTTAATTTAAATAATTAATAGCTATAGTTAAGTACTGCTGAAACCCTTACCGCTGGTGGGAGAAATTTCCCTACTCACTAAAAGACAATTTGTCGTAAATTGTGTTTTATTTAATTTCTTATTTCTTTATACAAAAATATTGACTTATTCTAGCTGAATTTACAATTATCTACATGTTTATTGCCTATAGAACCTAATTAATTTCTTATAATATTTTTGCCTGAAAATAACTAAAATAAATTGCAAGGTACGAAATTTGACACCGACAAACCTTTTACTTGCCGCAAACTTTTCAAAGTTCATGCACTTCTTGTTTTGGTTATTTAATTACGTAATTATAAAGAAATAAATGAATTGGCCTTTGTTATCATCGCAGAATGAATTGCATTGATTTGTAAGTTTTAAATTTCATGATCGTTTGATCATTTTGGGCCCGGCAAGGTTAATTGACGTGTTAACATGGTTGCGATTCTTGGAGTAGGTTTTGGAGTTACTAGTGGAACGGTTGTATCGACGCCTCTTGAAATAAGGAATTTTTGAAGACGAACTATTTGAAGATATATCTACCAAACAACGACAATACGATTTGTCGATACTATTATATATATATATATATATATATATATATATATATATATATATATATATATATATATATATACTTATATAATGGTGATTGTGGTGAAAAAGCTCTTTTGGTTTGTCTAACTTGATATTATTAAGCGGTTCTGTATCTAGGTCATTGATGTCCAAACCTATGCCCGCGGGCAAGTGAGCTTTTGAGCTTTTAAATTCGTATATGCACTTGTTTGGATGTATTCGGTGTTTCCTGTTTTTGCTTTTTTAATTGTTAAAGCATACAAAGGTTAAAAGAAATTGTCATATTTAAGTAGTTTTGTAAGCAATTATACAATATCTTAAGATATACAACCATTTCCAAACATTTTAAGGTTCTAAATTAAACAAACAGTACGAACTGCTTCTGAAGCTTTTAAGCATTCCTGAAATTAAGTAGTGTGAGTTTGGCCATCACTGATCTAGGTCGATTAGAGGAACTGCTCCACTGTCAATATGATGTATGTACTTCAGTCATATTTAGAACAGTGTATAAGTTTGCAGCAGGTGGGAGTGAGTTCATAACAAATGCTGGAATGCTGGAGTTGTATCCAGTATAGTGATGGATAAGCCTTCTTAAATCTACATGATGATGCGCTGGGTGTTTCGTGGTTAAGAAAATCCATTAAAATAAAAATTCGTCGGGTTCGCCAATGTTGAAGTTGTTAGGATGAATGATGCCTGTTATTTATTGATAACAGAGGGCGTAGTCCCTTAATTTTTAGAGCCTTCAAAATCCTAGAGCTTCCTTGTGTCTAGAAGTAGGGCTAGATACGTTGTATTTTATAATATTTTTTTTATTTTAATGAATTAAAATTTTTATTTTCAATTTCTTTTTATTGTTACCAGTTCGGTTGTTCTGGCTAGACTGAATAATCTATTGACAATTTGTGTATCCTGTTTGTGTTTCACACTATTTAAAATTTAACGAAGTGTTTAGGTTAACCAAAGTATATTTGACAGTTATTTTATCTGTATAGTCTGATTGAACATAATCAAAGTGGATTTATTTAAAATATTTTATTGAAATAATATAATCAAACTGATGAAATTTTAATTAAAAATTAATAATTAAATTTATAGCTACCGCTACATCTATCTCACCGCAGCTAAGCGATGATTGAGTCGTATATATTGGATGTATTTGTTTATATAAATGGCCTAATGACTCGCAAGAAGTTAATTCTGTCTGAGATAGTAGATAATAAAAGTCGTTGTGTAGGCTAGACATTGCAATTGAAAAGAGGTTTCAATGTAAAAATATTCATTGTTATAGTTGGCTGGAACAGCATATATTTTGAAAAGCTGCAGTAATTTTCCATCTGGTAGTGGTTTCTGAATTTTGAATATTACCTTTTAGTCCGTGACTCTAGGTTTGACGGAAATATTTTTATAAAGTGACAGAAGATCTTCTGCACTTTCCTCTCCAGGGATGATTAACGCTGAGGTGGTGTGTTCTCGGACATATTTGATTTGTCTTTTTAACTAAAGTGGACTTAAGAAAAAACGGATTATTTTCAAATTGTGGTCATAGACTATTAGCTCTATTAGTTCCCTCTGTGTGTTTTCGTAATCACTCATTATAATATTTGTGTATGCAATCGTCGCAGTAAATGTATGCGCAATTTCATTGGTTTGGCTTCGAGATTGGAAGTTATATGATTTTAAATAACTTGAATTGAAGCTGGGTCTTTGAAGTCTTTTTCAAAACATCGATAGTAACTTCTGTTACCGAGGTTTGATTTTTCGCTTATGACAGAAGGTAATTTTCGTTTCCTCTTATTTTCTCTACTTCGCCTTTGATATAATCAGAACATTTTAGTCCACTAAGCTAAATAGGGCGGTTTGAAGGTTTCCAATAATTTCCAGTGGTGCTGTTTTGGGTCTATCTTTTATGAAATGGTTTCCATTTCATTTTTGTAGAGTGAGGTTATTGTGGTACATATTGTCCACTCTATGCTGCAGTTGCAATAGGATGGAATACCAATAATAATTGTAGTGGGTAATTTTATTACAAAGATCTTCCGGTTTTGTTAAACAATGCTCGAACTCGGTTAGTTCGTGGTAGTATGATTTAAGATATGTTTCAAATACATCACAGGGTTATATTCGAATTGTTCAATATCTAGTGGCTCTGTGCTTTTAATTTACTTTTCATTTGGTAATGTACTTTCAGGTGCTCAGCTATGTCATTTAGTGCTGAGCGACATGTTATAACTGTTTTGGAGGTGGTGTATACTCCCGTGAGGGATTTAATAGCGGCCTGACTATCTCTGAAAATACATATGTTGTCTCTAGGTAGCGTTAAATAACTCAGGCGGTCCGCGGCTACCTTTCAAGCCATGATTTCTGCCTGAAACACGCTGCAGTAGTCAGGTAAGCGAAATGATATATCGGGGTCTAAATGTTTCGAGAAGATACCTCCACCTACTTTGCCTTCTAATTTGGAGCCGTCCGTGTAGAGACGCACGCATTGGGGAGGATTTTCTTCCCATTCCGATCTGGAGGAGTCGAATTTAGTTCCAAAGAAACGCTTGGGCAAGGTATAGTCGATATTGCTGGCAGTTCTGCTGTCCAGGATTTTGGAGTGACCGAACTCGGTTCGTTTCTAGGTCTGCATTGAGTTAAGCCTAATGGCGGCTGAGGATGCGGTTTGCTTACCAAAGAGATCTAACGGTAGAAGGTGGAGAATAGTGTTCAGGGCCTTGGAAGGTGTGGTTCTAAGGGCACCTGTTATCAACAGTGCTGCCATTCTCTGAACTTTATCCATTGTTTTGTGATGGGTTCATATGTTTAATGCCGGCCACCAGACAATCACCCCATACGTAAGTATAGGTCGTGTAACACTTGTGTAGAGCCAATGCACAATGCGTGGCTCCATACCCCATTTCTTCCCTATTGCCTTTTTACTGTAGCTTTCCGTACTGTTTCTTGGATGTTAGGCTTCCAAGTAAGTTTTCTATCTATGACTAGACCTAGATATTTAACCTGATTACACATTTTCAGCCTAACCCTAGTATAGTGCAATTCATAGGAGGTGTTTTATGTCTCCGAGAGAAGAGTATTAACTCTGTTTTGTTCGGGTTTATGTCCAGACCACACCCATCACTCCAGGATAATATCTTGAAGAGGGCGTGTTGTAACACTTCAGCCAGCGTGTTTGGGTGCTTTCCTGAACATATCAGGGCAATTTCATCGGCGTATTCGATAACCTTGTGATCAGACAGCTCAAGGTGTATTAGTAACTCATACAGAGTTATGTTCCATAAGAATGGCGAAAGGATTCCTCCCTGAAGAACCACCTAGTGACCACCAGGTGAAAGATGCCATTATCGCCTATGACCTGGTATTGTTAAAAGCACCCTCAATATTTAGGAAGGCTGCAAGTGAGAATTCTTTCTGCAGTAACGAATGCTCTATAATTGTGGAAAGTTCACGCAGGGCTGTCTCTACAGACTTACCTGTAGTGTAAGCATATTGCGAGCGAGACAGCTTGGAAGGACTGATTGTCTCTTTATTATAGATATCTAAGAGTCTCTCCAGGGTCTTGAGCAGGAAGGAGGAGATGCTAATGGGCTGTCTCTACAGACTTACCTGTAGTGTAAGCATATTGCGAGCGAGACAGCTTGGAAGGACTGATTGTCTCTTTATTATAGATATCTAAGAGTCTCTCCAGGGTCTTGAGCAGGAAGGAGGAGAGGCTAATGGGCCTTAAATCGTTGGGCTTATAGTGTAAGGCTCTTACTTCATTAGGAATAAAGACCATCTTCACCTTCGTCCATGAGGATGGAATATAGGTGAGATTAAGGCAGGCCTCATAAATGACTATTAGCCACGGAATCATTATCACGGAAGCTAATTGTAGTTCAGCTGGGATGATGCAATCTAATCCCGGTGATTTACAGGGCTTAAAACTTCGTATCGCCTATTTCAGTTTTCTCTTTTCAAGGACTGGTCTACAAGCAGTTCATGTCTGCTCGGAGTAACCGGCAACTCAGCAACTCACTAAGCACCCCGGAAAGTGCGTGTTTACTAGTAACTCCAGCGACTCAAGACTGGATGAAGTCCAACTACCGTCACTTTTAGTCAAGACGCTTGGGATGATGGGCGTTGTTGAGAGGATTTTCCACAAGCGACTCGCTTCAGAGGTGCTTTTGATTTTATTACAGAAGCTCTCCCACGAAGATCGTTTTGCTTTCCTGATCAGTTTCTTCAACTTTTTGAGGCATTCTTTATAAGAAGTCCAGACATTAGTGCTTTTCGCTTGGTGAAAAAGCTTACACTTCTTGCTTAGGGTCATGATTTCAATCGACCGCCACGGTAGTTTGGGCTTACCTCTGGGGACCCTGTCGGGGCAGGAAATTTGTGTCGCCGCATTCCATGCAAGCGTCAGGGTGTGCACAACCTTGTCAAGGGTTTGTCTGTTTTCAATTATAGTTCGGGCTGTGACAGGTAGACTATTGCTGAGAACCATCCTGTAGAGGTCCCAGTTGGTCGTAAGCTGTTTTTATAAGGAGCATATCTGCTTGTAGAGTGCTATCCCGAATTCGATGTAGGCGTGGCCGAAAAAGGATGATTCCTTGGATACCTTTCACTCTATAATAAAGTGGACGGTTTGTTCCGAGACTATCGTAATGTCCAGAACTTCCCGCCTAATTCAGTTAGTGTAGGTGGGTTCTGCACCCACGTTAGAAATTTCGAGGTTAGTTCCAAGAATAAAATCAAAATGTAACTCACCTCTTTCGTTAATGTCCGAGCTGCCCCAGACTGTACGGTGTGCGTTGGCGTCTGCTCCGATCACCAGCGTCCTCTTCTGTATAGTGGCTTCTTTGACCACATTCCTGAGTGTTGTACCAGGCATGTCCGCCACATCGTGCGCCATATAAGTGGAGGTTTTCCAAATAGTGTGGGCTTTAAGCTCCAGTGTATGAAGAGTAACCTTAAATTATTAAGGTGGTTATATGATCTGAGTGTGGTAATATCATGGGATGTTTCTGCCTAAAGATTGGAAGTGAATTTTCTAACCTACCGCCTAGGCGTAGTCTTTCCTTTTGGTATATATGGCATCAAAGAAATTAGTTTTAATGACTTTGGAATTTCATTACCGTTTTTGATAAAATTTATTTCAACTGCGAAATATTGTTTTTGAATGACCTTAAATATTTTGTTGAGTGTTTTATTAAGTTTCTCTGTTTTGAGATAACCACTTTCTGGTTTGACGAGTTGAAAGTTTTGTATAAATCGTCGTCTCCACGATAAAACCCGTACCATTCGTATAATATTCTACTATACAGGACTATATCCAGTCAAACTTTGCTTGTTGACATATAAAACCACTATTTTGTTTTTAATACATAGACATATGATACTTCTTAATGAATCGGTGGCAGGAGTCATGGGTCAACGAATCAAAGGGGTGTTGGACCGCGCGACTCCTGCCACGGATAGAACCGTGGGTCAGCCGAAAGTACGGAGAGGTGAACTACCACCTAACGCAGTTCCTTAGCGGACACGGGTGTTTCCGGGCGTATCTCCATAAAGTAGGGAGAGCCGAGACACCCGAGTGTCCTTACTGCGGAAGTGGCAGGGACGACGCAGAACACACGTTCTTCCATTGCGGCCGCTGGGCGGATGGTAGAGCTGCTGTCAAGGAGATGCTGGGATTCCTGTCGCCGGAAAATGTAGTGGGCACATGTTGGAAGGAGAGGAAAAGTGGCGCTTGGTCGCGGAGTTCGTAGAAAACACACTCCGCACCAAAAACCTGGAAGCAGTGACACACGTCCTGCCGCATTAGGAGCCCTGTGGGCAAAGAGAAAAAGGCCCAGCCCGAAGTAATGTGGAAAACGGTCCCGGGCTGGTGTCCTTGGAGCTGGGAGGAGGGGTTTTAGCCGGTAGTCCACCCGGGTGGGAGTCCGGCACCCCGTCCGTAAATGGATTCCCCCTCCTCCTTAAAAAAAATGAATCGGTGCATAAAATTATGTCCATTGGACCAGGAGTGTCATAGGTAGGATCGGCTAGGATTATGTTTTCTTAGCATTTTCGTTTTTTATTGTTAATTAGTTTTCTGTCTGGTAACAGACTTGTTCGCTGTGGGAGTATGAAAGCCTTAACGCTAATTGAGTATTTCGATAAAAATTGTGGAGATAAAGTCAGTAACTGGGAGCACGGCAGTGCCCCCGCCAAGATTTGGGAATAAGTACCTTTTCTCGAAGCGTTTCATCGTGGTTTCGAACCCTCATAGCTTCGGTCTGGAGAATACCAGAGAGCCAAAATTCTTAGAACAAGATGAAGTTACCAGAGTAATGAGACACACTAAGTTTTATTTGTCTAGCTTTAATACTTTAGATTTTATTAATACCTGAAATACGTCGATTTCGCCACTCATGATCATCAAACCTCCGTCATCAAAACCTCTAGGGTACTTCCTGAAGTCTTAGAAAGCTGAAATTTGGTATGCTAGCTAGCATTACCACTCAAACAATGAAAATATTTAGAAATCTCTAACTTTTACCCTCCGCCCCCCCCCATAAAGGGGGGTGCAGGACTGCATATAAAATTTCTTATTAGTAGGTGCTTCCAAAAGTTCTAGAAAGCTGAAATTTGATATGCACACTAGGATTAGTTCACAAACAACGAAAGAATTAAGAAACTTGTAACTTTCATCCTCCAACCCCTCAAAAAGAGGGGTCTGGTTCTGTATTATATAACAATTTCTCATAAGATAATTTCCAAACTTCCAAAAGACCTAGAAAGCTGAAATTTGGTAAACAGACGCACGCAAATAAGGAGAAAATTAAGAAATCTGTAACTTTCACCCGCCAACCCCCCATATTGTTTGTCAGTGAAATTTCTTCTAGGGAGGTTCTTTCAAAAGTTATAGAAATCTGAAGATTGATATCAAAGCTAGATGTTATTAGTACATAAAAAGGGAGAGTGCTATGAAGAAAGGAACTGCCGGCGTGCAAGATATACCTTCTACACCCGACTACGCCAGAACGAAGGACCGTCGGGAGGTGATTTTTCTTTAAACTCTTCCTAGTGCCTAATCTATTGCTTCTATAGAAAGATTGTTCTTTTTCTACTTGAAGTTAACAAAACAATCTTTCGAATGAATTAAAAGTAGTCATACCGTATTTAAGAAACTAACAAGCATTTTTAAGCCTTAAAGCGCGAAATTGTACGGAAGGAGAAATTAAAAAAACAAATACAAGCGCCAGACTATTGTCGGACCATGATTTACTGCTTGCGTTTTGGATGAAAATTTGGTTTGCGACTAAAATTTCAGGTTTAATCAGAGATTATTTGTTATTTCAGTTAATAAAGTGTACATGTTTTTAGTTTGTTGGAAAGACAATTTAGTCTGCTTTAAGTTAATATAAATAAAGCACAACAGTTTCAGTCAGTCAGTATAATCGGTTAATAGCTAAGTATCACCCTGATTTATCGCTTATTGCAAATAATAAGCCAACAAGGAAAAGAGACAACGATAGAGAGTGGGCTATGAAAAGAAGAAAAATGACGCACAAGAAATGCAGCCCGCAAAAATAAAAGAACTAGAGCATCTTACTAGAAGAAATGAAATCCCACCAAAAACATTTCATGTAAAGAAGGTTACCAAGCCTCACATGCTCATACCGCTTTCACTGTTAAAAAGTTATCAGATCTCATGTGGAGCCAATCCCTAACTCTACAAGGCCTAACTCTACAACCTCTACAACCTCTAAAATCTTGGTCAAAAAATATGGCTTGGCTGTTTCATGTATCTAATGCATGACACAACATTAAAGACAAGTGACTTAATTTCTTACCATAAGTCCATAGGAGTGACTTTTCGGTGGCCGCGAAACTGCCAAGCCATAATTTTTGACCAAGTAGGGTTTCTAGAGTTAGGGGTAGTAGAGTTAGGCCTCGTAGTGTTAGGGTCTTGGCTCCACATGAGATCTGATAACTTGGCAACCTTCTTTACATGTTTAATGTTTAAATGTTTTTGGTGGGATTATTTTTTGTAGAACAGTGCCAGATTTCGCTAAACTCACGCCTGTAACTTCTGCGTGAGTTCTTAGTTTAGGCTGATTCTGGGGAAATAAATGAGGTTTGTGAACCTGGGACTATAAATGCACGTACCAAATGGGAATTTCCGTCAAAAGTTCGTGCTCTAACAAGCGCAGTGGCCGATAATACGCTAACCTCCCGTTATATTGGTGGATAATTTGTGGAGGCTGCTAAACAAGCAGATGATTGTATTACCGATATTTTGGGTTTTTCGGTTATAAAATGTAAAAGGCTGTGGTGTTTTCATTGTCAGATATTACAGCTAGGCCAACATTTTTCGTCTTCTTGGTGTAGAGGCAATTTTGACAGAGCTTGTTCTTTTGAATGTATTGTTTCCTCTCTTTGTATGGAAAGAGCAAGTAATTTTCTACATTTTTATGTCTTATGTGCCTGCTTTCAATAAGGGTATTTTAAGGGTCTTGAAGCAGTGTTATGATATGTTTTATATTTACTGTGTTTCAACGGTTTGTTGAAACGAAAAGATCGTGTTTGTGATTCTTTTCTATTAGAGTCTTTTAGCGTTTCTAATGATTGAAAGCGTATCTCTAAAAGTAGAAATAATCCCTCGAATTAGGGTAATTCTTTAGGTTCAACGGCTTCTTCAGGTTTAGCGGCTTCATGTTCAACTAAATAAGATAGCATGTGAAGTAAATGAGTACAAAGTAGAAGTCGCAGTTACTACAATCAGTCTTTAAAGCAAGCAATCGCAAGGGAAAAATTCTGCAACGGAGTTACATCTGATTCCTACGAAATAAATGCCGGTGTACCTCAGGGTTCAGTTCTTTCACCAACCTTATTTCTTCTTTTTATTAATGATCTCTTATCCCTTACTCTCAATCTTATTCATAGTTTCGCCGACGACAGCACCCTTGATTTCGCGTACTCATTTGATTCTGTAATGAATTCACGTGGAAATGCTACAGAAGCCAATCGGGAACGCATGTTTAGATCATTAAACAGCGACATTTCTATGGTCCTTGCTTGGGGCAGAGTAAACCGTGTTACGTTTAATGCATCCAAAACTCAATGTTGTTTAATGTCCCTTAAAAAACGCCCAGTTCACCCCCAACCCATTTCAGTAGACGGAGTGAATTCAATTCACCCTCCCTAAACATCTTGCGTATCGAGATATCCAGCAATCTTAGCTGGACTGATCATATATTTGCAATCGCTAAAAATGCGATGAAATGTTTAGGTTTTCTACAGAGATGTAAGAAATATTTCATCCCACCTGACTTAGCGCTGATCTACAAGTCCCACGTTAGGCCTAGACTTGAATATAATTCCCATATTTGGGCAGGGGCTGGACACACCGCACTGTCAGTCCGGCGTAAAGCTATTAAACTTACTGGCGATCCCTCAATCTCTGAGGGCCTTGACTCTCTGGAGCATTGACGAAATGTCGGTTGTCTCTCACTCTTCTATCGTTACTTCCATGGCCGATGTTCTAACGAAATGGCTAGCCTCATTTCTTGTAGACACACGGCAACGCGTGATACAAGATCTACAAATCGCTCCCACCCCTATACTCTCCAGGTCAAATTTGGTCGTACCGTCAAATTTCGGGAATCTTTTCTAAGCAGAACAACACGAATGTGAAACAGTATACCATCTTCTGTTTTTCCCTCGTCTTATCAGCCTGAAACTTTCGAACGGGGTGTACATCGACACCTCCTTCACCCAACCTCCTAACCCATTTCCCTCATCCTTAATTTCTTTCCTGCTCAAGTGGTTAGGCGAATAGAGCTCCTTTTTAATATGGGGCGTAGTACCAGAGCCCTAAACCCTGAAACTTCCTTTTGTATCTGAAATCTATTAGATACATTATATTTCAAATTAAAAAAAAAATATTTTTTAATTTTATTTTATTTAAACTTTTAATTTAAATTTAGTTATTTTTAGATCGGCGGATCTGTTTATACTAAAAATCTATTTACAATTTTTTGTATCCTACTTTACAATTAATACAAAGATAGTTTGTTAAATATTTTCTCTGTATTGAGTACAGTATTTTATTGTCAATGAATAAATGATTATGATAATTTTTAAAGTGTTTGTGTTTCACACTATTCAAAATTTATCGAAGTGTACAGGTTGACTAAAATATTTTTGACAGTACAGTCTGATTGGATATTATTAAAGTGGATTTGAATAAAAATATTTTATTAATAATATAATCAAACTTAAGAAATTTTAATAAAAATTAAATATTAAATTTGTAGCTACTGCTACACCTGCCAAGGCTGTGCTTAAGCATCATAGGGCATCCCCTGAGCTTTGGCATCATCATATATATATATAAAAAAGCAGTTCTAGCGATTGTATTCCTGCATTACTAGCATGGCGTTTGGTCTGCCAGTCGTGTCGACGGTTCTAGGGGTTAGCGGTCTGCTTTGTATAGGTGTGCCACTTTGACATCTGTTGGCTCCCTGAAGGTATTCCTACTCATCGCGTAACTCTATTAGGGTCCGTAGGTTGGTAAAATCTCTTTGACGGATGTAATACTTATATTCGACCGCCAGTTATGTAGATTGGCTCAAGCTGTGCTTCGGAGGTGAGTTCGGCATTCCGTCTCATTAATGTCTGCATTTCGAGAACATATACATGCGCTCTTTCACCAGGTCTCTGTTTGCGGTCTGCAATCTTTTCTAGCATAGTCTTCTGGTATGACCGGCGGAAGGAGAAAGCCGGGTACTCTCTGGTGAATATTGTCCATGTGTCGATCAAGGGACGGTTATTACGATACCAACAAAGTGCTCTTCCTCTTAGTAATTCTGTTGCGGCGACCAACAGGTCTGCCTGGTCAAGTCCGTGACCGTCCGCTAAGTCATGTACTCTCTCGAGGAATGCTACAGCGCCTCAGATTCCATCAAAATGTACATTCCATTTACGCGCCTTCTCCATCACGTCAGCCTGTCTTCTCTGTGGCGGTGGATCTACAGCTTCCACTTCAGCTGGGTCTCCGGTTGGCTGCGGTGAGATACCACGCAGTAAATTGGTCAGTCTCTTCCTCATGTTCCAGTAGCAGTCTGTCCTACGTCAGACAATGCTCCTTCTAGGACCTCTTTGCTCAGCTTGTAGACCCAAGATACCTTCACCTTTTCTTTCCGGTTGCAACCCATTTAGGTCATTACCTGACTCCCTTCTTCGGTCCCATTTTCTCTCTCTAGACTTCCTAATCTATTCGGCTTTTATTGTTTCCTCCTTTAACTCCTTTTACGCATCCGTATTCCGTTTGGTCCCTACTCGGGCGCCAACGCAATGCGATTGTTCTGTCGGTACGGTATTGGGAAAGTCATTCAATTGCCTGGGTAGGTGCAGTGGCTTGGGAGTTAAAAGGTTATTAATCAGAAAGCCCGGTTCTTAGTAACACTTAATTTATTACCCTTACTCTCTAACAATTCAGTTTCTATAACTACCAATACTAATAGGATCTTGTTTCTACGGTCTTATTTCTAAGTAACTACGTCCCTTAGACGCGTACTGATCCCGAGCAACGAATTGCCCTTACACTGCTTAAACTAAATAGCTAAGTCCCTTAGACCGATCCGCTCAACACGCGAACTGGGCCCGAGCACCGAGTTGTCCTGACAATACTTAGTCTAAATATCTAAGTGCCTTAGACAGTTCCGCTCAACACGGGTACTGGGCCCAAGCAACGGATTACCCTTACACTGCTTAAACTGAATAGCTAAGTCCGTTAGACCGTTCCGCTCAACGCGGGTACTGGGCCCGAGTAATTAGATTCCCCTCAAAATACTTATATATATGCAGCTACGTCACTTATACCGTTGCGCTTAACACGCGTACTGGGCCCGAGCAATTAGATTGTTCTTAAACTGCTTTTATCTAGGTAGCTACATCCCTTAGACCGTTCCGCTCAACACGCATACTGGGCCCGAGCAATTAGATTGCCTTGAACCTACTTATATTTATGTAGCTGTGTCCCTTAGACCATTCCGTCCAACTATCGCACAGTCAAGTCCTATGAACTTATGGTAAGTCCATAGTCACTGGTCTTTAATGTTGTGTCATGCATTAGATCTATGAAACGACCAAGCCATACTTTTTGACCAAAAAGTAGGGTTTCTAGAGTTAGGGGTTGTAGGCCTTGTAGAGTTAGGGGCTTGGCTCCACATGTAGAGTTAGGCCTGAAAACTTTTTAACAGTGAAAGCGGTATGAGCTTGTGAGTCTTGGCCACCTTCTTTACATGAAATGTTTTTGGTGGGTTTTCATTACTTTTTGTAAGATGCTCTAGTTCTTTTTATTTTTTCGGGCTGTACATCTTGTAAGTCAATTATTCTTCTTTTCATATCCCACTCTCTATCGTTGCCTCTTTTCGTTGTTGGCTTATTATTTGCAATAAGCGATAAATCAGGGTGATACTTAGCTATTAACCGATTATACTGACTGACTGAGACTGTTTGGCTTTATTTATATTAACTTAAAGCAGACTGAATTATCTTTCCAACAAGCTAAAAACAAGTACACTTTATTAACCGAAATAACAGATCCCAAATGACTTCCTTGTTGGAAAAGTATTATTGATAATGTCAGAGAGAGCACCCCTAAATAAAACGCGCTGTGTGCGATGAAACAAATAGGAGCGAAACCAGTCAACTAAATGATTAATTCTGTCAAAGACCTTGCTGAAATTATTAAAAATACAGTCCACCTCCCCCCAGACTCGATGACAAAAATACAGAAATTTGAGAACTCAAGTAATTTATTTTTGACTTGCTCTTTTACAAAACCTTGTTGAAGAGAGCCCATGAAGGGTTTGTACATAGCGAAAATAAATGACATCGACAATTAAATCTTCAAACAACTTAGAAATACAGGAGAGGTTAGCAATATGCCTATAATTGGCAATGTTACCCTTTTTATACAGTGGAGTAATTATAGAGCTCCTCCAGGGTTTAGGAAACACGCCACAACGGATAGATAAATTAAATAAATGACAAAGGAAGGAACTAGAGACGAACTACAGTTCGTTAGAGCCAGAGAATAAGCTAACACGACGAACACTCGGCATCAGTCGTAAACTTTTTTTTGCGGATATAATTTATCAAAAGAAAATAAATTTTTATAGTAGTTAATTGTAAGAAAAAAATTGTAATTATTCTTTTTAAAGAAACATTATTAAACTTTATTATTATATTTATTTATTAAAATGATAAATTTTAATTGTGTTGTGGAATTGTTGTTTTGTGATGGTGATGGTGTGATTCTTTTATTTTTGTTATTATTCTTCTTTTTTTTAGTTAATGGTGTTGTATCGTCTTCTTCTCTGGCGGTGGGTCACTGTCTTTGAGGTATATTTAATATATTTTTAATTCAAGGATATGTTACTCTTGGTGGGGGCACCTCTTATTAAAAATTAATTTTGTTGCTGTTGTTGAGGTAGAGGTTATGTTTGGGAGACCAGATAACGTCTACTTGAAAGACAGTGTCTTCTTTGCGGAGTCTTTTCTTAAAATTAAAGAGCGTACCTTACCACTGGTGGGGGGTACCCCTTATTCGTTACGGAGTTTATTTTTTAGAGTGTACCTTACCACTGGTGAGGGGTACCTCTTATTTGTTGCGGAGTTTATTTTTTTAGAGTGTACCTTACCACTGGTGGAGGGTATCTTTTATTTGTTGCGGAGTTTATTTTTTTTTTTTAAATTAAGAGTATACCTTACCGCTGGTGGAGGGTATCTCTTATTTTTAAAAAAATTTGCAGGGTCACCAATGAAGTGATTGGGGCGCTCTTTTAAATTTGCTATGATAGGGCGTAGTCCCTTTTGTTTGATGTTTTAATAGGGCGGTCTTTATAACTTGCTGTCATAGGGCGTAGTCCCTTTTGTTTGATGCTGCAAAAAGTCCCTTCACTTTCTATTTTGTACCTGATTAGAAAAATTAGATACAATCCGATTTCTATAAATAAAAAAAAATCGGTTAATTTTAATTTTAAATAATTTTTTATTTTATATTGTTCAACCGTTTAGTTCGGTTGATTTGATAGAACTGGTTATTTTACAATTTTATTTTGTAAGTCACATTAAATTTACTACAATGAAAAAGTGTTTAAAATTTTCTTTGTATTACGTAAATCAAAGTGGATTTAGAATAATTTAATTTTAATTTTTAGCAAATATCTAAAAAATTGTATGTCAAATAAAAAAAATTATAATACGTGTAGCTACCGCTACAGTAGTCAAGTGAAGATAAAAGCGAAAAATTAATAAGTGAAAATACTAATCGTGCAGGTAGAATTTACAGAAAATTGTTAAATTAGAATGAGCAAATAAAATGTAATAGTTGAAAACATTAGTGGTGCCGTTAGTATTTACAGAAATTAGTCAAACTAGAATATGCAAATAAAGTTTAATAATTGAAAACTTTTGTGATGAAATTAGTATTTTCCTACGAGGAAGTAAATAAAGGATAAGCCCTATCGTGTATATGTCGTGAGTGTGAGCATGGCAAGTTTTTGTTCGGTGGCTGGGTCTGTGCTGTCAATTTGTTCGCTTTTTGCTACGAGGAAGTAGGGGTTTTATCTGTTGCCTGGGTCTAAGCTGTCACTTCGTGTCACTGTCGGCACAAACTTTATTATTTAGTTCAATATTTTAAAATTCGCGACAAAAACCCCGAATATAAAATACTTTTTTAATCGCCTGCCTTTCGCTTGTGAGATTGTATGCATGGGAATCTCACATATAAAATTACCACGATTTCCTGAGCTTCTTCCTTCACCTTTAGTTACTTCCTCGTAGGTATTTTCCGATAATCGTTAAATTAAGGTATGTGAACTAAGTTACGCGAAAACACTAACTGTGAAGTAAATACAGTTTAAACAGTGAAGAAATTTACAATTATTCCCGTGCCGGAATTGTCAAGGCAGAATTTGTCTTTCCTAAATTATCCATTGTGATACTGAGTATATGTAGGATCGAGGAAGCTTGGTTGGTACAAATCGTAAACGCTTTAAAACCTTGATCCAGTATCGAACTAAAGAGGATTCTTTGACCAATGCTGCAAACGAGCAAGCGATTGCCCTTTATAAAGTGCATAAAGGCACCATCGTTAATGAGCTGGAACCATACCCGTACTCTCAGAGAGAAACAGGACATCCAGGAACTATTTCCGCAGGCCCACTGGCATCCCTGGTCAACCGAACTGCACACCAACAAGGACGACTGGAAATAAAACCACCTTCGTATCGGACGACTCAAAGGCCAACCCGTCCGCAACTGTAGAAAAAGGACAACACGCTGTTGTCTCAAAGGACAACACGCCCCTACCAATTTATACAACAGTAGCTCTGAGAGGAAAAACGAGGACGGCTAAAATCCCCCCTTTTGGACTACATCACCGCGAAACCAAAAGACGGCTGAAGTAGCCCCCTAGCATCAACGAACAACGACAAGGGAGAAACTAAGTAAGCTACTATCCCCTTGCAACCACCAACATCCTATAGTGCATGTCGTAGTCATAAGGTGACTCCCCACCCCAAGCTGCCCCGAGTTCAAAATTCTGCACTGAAAGGACGTTCCCCGTACAAGACGAACAACTCGCCCGAAGCGGCACAGATTATTTAATACCGACAGCCGCTACAGGAAGTTCAAATAAGTATTTAGATAGGGGTCTCGATAAAGCGCGAGACTCCGATAAACGCTCTGAGCCTCAGTGTGACGTCTTAGATAAAGAACACACACAAAAACGCGAGGACATACTCGCTTAACTGAAAAAACATCAGGAGGACACAGTGAGATTTAAGGCGGATATCGCCGAGTTTAAGGAGCTAGGAAGATAAATTAAATAATTTAGGTGATATAAATAGTGTAATCTCATCAGTTAAGGAAAGTGAAAAGTAAAAAGTAAGTAAAAAGACCGACGACTAGGCCCACGAAGAATCGCTTGTACAAGACCTTGTATACGGTTTCTGGAAGCATCCTTTATGGACAGTAGCTGCGAGGAAAGTGTGCGTAGCCTTATAGAGTATAAATCGGAAGCAAAAGCTTAATATTTCAAGATGGTAGACTACGCCAAAGTAGTCAAACTAAAAGCGCAGCTTGTTCCTTTATTCTCTGGCGCAAATAGCCCTCAGCTAAGCTAAGAGCTTCAGACATTGATAGGATGCTGTAAGCAGACACAGCAATGTTTAACTAAAGAGGAACAACGGGGGTGAAGTGTATCAACTCTGGGGTGAAGTGTATCAACTATTCGCCTCATACATTCCATCCACTTTCAAAGAAGTAGAATGTAATGTGTGCGCCGTATGAGTAACTTGAAGTTCGCGTGCCTGTGGTGAAAGACGGTTGTGGAATCCTTCTTTCAGGTCTGCCACGTAGGGGCGACTGTCCGCCTTCTCACCTCGTGTCACCGCGCTTAGACCGGCACAGCGGCCTAAATGTATTTTTGTATCCAAGGCCCACCGGAATACTCTTGAGGGCGATATTGTTAACCACATTCTCTTCAGACAGGCGTTCCCTGTGATATGATCACCTGTAGATGAGTCAGCCGACATTATCTGCCTGACTGAGACCTGGCTGTGCCGAAATTTCTGAATCTGAACTGTTTGGCCCTGAGTTGCAGGTTTTCCGTCGGGATCGCCACTTATCTGACCAGTGTTCACCTGTTGGTGGAAGAGTTCTGTGCGCGGTTAGGGTGGATCTCTCGTGCTCGGTCGTTGACATTTCAGACTCCCGCGATCTCGAGCTCTTATGCGTGGTTCTGAGATTTCCTACCAGAAGCTTATTTGTTCTGACTGCTTATATTCCCCCTTGTTCATCCTCCACTGCGTACGAGCTGCTCGCGGCGTCTGACTCCATGCTTCCCTCGGACGACTTTAATTTGTCACGCATTGGCTGGGTACATTCTCCTGACGCTGATGGTCTCATACGCTTGTTAAAATCTGCTCCCCAATTTGCTTTATCCTTTCTGGACTCTGTAGCCGTCTCTAACCTGGCTCAATGCTGCGATATTACTAGTGATTCAGGCAGATTTCTGGACCTTCTGTTCTCGTCTGACCCTGACTGTACGACTGTTATGAGATGCCTGACCCCCTTGGTTCCTGAATCAAGTCACCACCCCACACTTCTGATTGTCATTTGTTTCGTCATCTCTGACACGTTTCCTTCCCTCTCTACTTTAACTTTAAACGGGTTGATTTCACGCCCATAAGAAACTGGCTTCTTTCTTATGATTGGTCGAGCGTGACTGTGATAGCAACGACTCGTTTACAATCGCTTATTTCCTCGCGGAATTTTTCCGAACTTCTTTCTGTGATTCCACCTGTGATATTTCCACCTCTGACTTTACCCACTTGAAGCGGCTCCCGTGTTGCTGAACATCTGTTTAATTTGGCAGACGGCTTCTCGAGTGGTCCCGATAGTATTCCCGCTTGCTTTTTGAAGAAATACAAACTACTTCTTGCTGGTGTTCTTTGTTATCTGTTCAATTTGTCCTTACGTTCCGGCCGCTTCCCGTAACCTTAGAAGACTTCTGTTTTGATCCCGCTCCATAAAAAAGGAAGTAAGTCTGACGTTTCCAACTATCGACCGATAGCCGGCCATGCTGCGAAGGTTTTTGAGTCCCTCGTCAGTGACGTACTACGATTTCCTGTTTATTATATATATAAATGATGTTTCGTTTCTGCTATCTAATAGTAAAATTCTGTGTTATGCAGACGATGCTAAGATTTTTCGTACTGTTACCCGTGAATCAGACTGCGGTCTCCTGAACTCTGACTTGACTTTGTTCTGTGACTGGCGCTCACGCAACCGCCTTCCCTTATACACCGGCAAGTGCACCTCTTCCAGTAGAAGATCTCCTTTCCTCTTCGACTACACTATCGATGGTGTTGTCTTGGTTATGGTCGACAGGATGAAGGATTTGGGCGTGGTCCTTACCTCTCATCTTTCTTTCGAGGATCATGTGGACTCGATCGTTGCTAGGGATAATTCGATGTTGGGTTTTGTTGAAAGATGGTCTAAGGAGCTCGATGATCCCTACTTAAACAAACCTAGGCAGTACCTAGGTTGATGTGGGTGATATGAATTCTGTTGACTGCTGCCCCACAGTTATTTTTATGACTTGTTCCCTTTCACTTTTAATTTTTAATAATTTATATATATGTAGGAATCGGAGAATCTGCGTTAAAAAAACCATTTGGCTAGCTGGGTTTGAACCGAGACCATGCGCATGATACTCCATTTCCCTAACCACTGGGCTACCAGCGCCGTTGCCGATTCTCCTTTCCAAAGTTCTTTTCATGGAGAAGCCTCGATCCCACATATATATATATATATATATATATATAAGAAAAGCAACAGGCCTGGTGTCACCTGTTACTTCTAGCCGCGCTGAACTGTCATGAAAATTTAAAAAAATTAAATTTACAACCTTGATCGACAGTTCATCTAACCCACTCCATCTCTGTACCTGGTTAAAAGAAATACAAAAGACAGCAAGAAGAGGAGAAGCTTGTATCTTAATGAGATAAAATGTATAACAAATATCATGACATTACATCAAAAATTCTAAATACAATATTCTTTATGTCTACCTACTCTCACAAGAGCTAAGAGCAAATTTCCTTACTTAGTGCCTACATATGAAATCCTTACAACGAAACTAAGCAGGCATCATTTATTCAATTGAAGTTGGAATATAACGAATTAGGTCCATAGACCCAATTGACGACAATTATTAAATTTCGCGTTATGTTGTCTAAAACATTTACAGGCAAGATTTGACATGTCGGAGATGAAAAAACCAGAAAAATAGTTAACAAATCGATAAATCTTCCTTAATAGTTAAAATGAGAAATAGTATACGTAATTATTTATGCTAGCCCCTAATTTGAGATAGCAGTCTACAACCGAATTGTTTTGGAAACCTTAGCCTCTACTTGCAAAAAGAAAACACCGAAATTACCTAACCTCAACTAAACTAAAAATCAAAACAACACTTGTTAAACTCGAGCAACGTAAGAAATATAAGAATTTCTTAACACGATCGGCGTTTCTAATGAAGAAAAGTTAAGCTCCCTTGGCTCGTTATCAACAAGAGCACGAAAGGCTTAACTTTCCTTCAGCTGCTGGACGCCTTCGCGACAAAACGAAAACTAGATGAAACTCCAACTCGAGTTTAACAAGTGTTGTTTTGATATTTCCTGCTCTTAGTCTTGTAAACAAAAATAAATCGATATCTGTATCTAGCAAGGAGAAAAAAAATCGTACTTAATGACCGGAAGTTTGTCTTAGTTTTCTGATATGCTACGTTATACTTAGGCAAATCTGACGAAAATGAAAGAATTTTACACTTTACCCTTTTCCCTACTACACATTTCGCATGTGATCAATTTATCTAGTTAGCCTATGTGCTTACAAAATGTATAAGGCATATAATAATTCAAAGAAAAATGCCTACGTCTCTAAGATTTAAAAAAATGCATCCTGCTTTGCCCCTAATTCCATCGAGTGTATCTAGGTGAGCCAAGGTACTATTATTTTGAATTACAAGCTTAAATTTTATCAACTACGATAATGCTCATGTTCATTATATATTTATATTTCACTTTAAATTCTTAATTTAGCACTTAAATATATATATATATATATATATATATATATATATATATATATATATATATATTGACAATCAATTGGGAATAATACTTATTCGAGCAGCCAGGCTCTGAATAAGTATTGGGAAAATATTAGTGGGAACACAAAACCAAACTTCTGAATTTATTCGAGCAGCGAGGCTCTGAATAAATATATAAAATAAATGTTAATAGCCAACACAATAATTTATTCGAGCAGCCGCCCAACAATAGTGAAACATATGCCTAACTCTTAAAGTAAAAAGAAAAAAAAGAAAAAAAAACTAAACTAAATTCATTTCACAATTATTTGAGTCCATTTAAATTTATTAAAGCTATAGTTAAGTTCATCAATATCAATTATATCCTACGTATAAAAAATTAAAAAAAATTTTACTTTTGTGTGAATAACCAAAAAACAAAAATAAAAATAATCAAATATATAACAAAAACAAAAAAAAACTACTTCGACAATGACCGTAGTCGTCTGTCTAGATTGGCAATCTCATTTCATCTTAAGAATGAGTATAATATAATTAGCGATTTACCAAAAGTGAAATCAAGCAAAACATATATTGACAATACGTCAACATCTGAAGAATCCTACAAAGATTAAGAATTGTATTCCTCTACCAGCATTTTCCGAAGCTTAAATGCCCCACTACAATAGTTATATAAGGCATTCCAATCCTTACCATTCAGCAAATCAATAACTTCATCGCGTGTGAGTAACTTGCTTCCTAGTGATTGGGCCCTGTGATGTCCAAATATAGGACAAACTCCAATGAAATGAACTATGTACTCCTCTTTCCCCAAAGAGGGGGTGGGGGTGGGGGTGGGGGGGGGGGGGGGGGGTGGAACCTAACTTTGTCACGCGTGGTCCGATTTCGATGGTTCTTTTTCTGTTGTATAGAGTATTATCCCCCATCGCTAATGGGAGAATAATTTGGTCCTATGGTGAAAGGTGTGGATGGGGGGGGGGGGGGGGGGGTAGTCTAACTGCTTAACGCGTGGACCGATTTGGATAATTCTTTGTGTATTGGGTAGAATATGATCCTTGGTTGATACTACGAGAAAACAAATTTTGCTTGGGTCGGGGGGGGGGGGGGGGGCGGAGGGTGGAACCTAACTTTGTAACACGTGGACCGATTTGGATGGTTCTTTTGCTGTTGTATACAGTGTGATCACCCCTTTTTAATAGAAAAATAATTTGGCCCAGAGTGGGGGGTTAGGCGAGGGGAGGAGTAGTCTAACTTCGTAACGGGTGAACCGATTTGGATATTTCTTTTTCTTTTGGGTAGAGTGTGCTCCCTGGTTAATACCACGAGAAAAAAATTGTTGGTGTGGTTGGGGTGGGAGAAGGGGTGTGGAAGCTAACTTTGCAACGCTTGGACCGATTTGGATGGTTCTTTTGCTGTTGTATAGAGTGTGACCCCCATTGCTAATAGGAAAATAATTTGGTCCTATGGGGTGGTGGGGGAGGGGTAATAATTTCGTAACGGGTGGGCCGATTTCGATGATTCCTTTTCTGTTCGGTAAACCGATTTGGATGGTTCTTTCTTCGTTGTATAGAGTCGGAGACACTAAAAAGTGAAAAATAAAATAGTTTCAAAAAAAAAAAGTTAAACCGACTTCACAAAAGGCGCTAAAAAGCATAAAATAATTTTTAATTTTATATCTATTACGACATTTTGAAGTCGGTGCAAATTTAACAAATAAAACAACTACAGAACCACAATTGAAAATAATACATAATTGTTCAGTCCCTCAAAAATTGTTGCCTGAAAAGAAAAATATTTAATGAAAGCTTAATTTCATTAAAATGATACTCATTAAACATTCCCTCGTTGTCCAAATGTCGTCCTGCTACTTCCTTAGTGTTTCTTTCCTCGTCCTATATGTGTTCCAATCTGCAAATAAATAAAACCACAAAGTAAACAAACTTTTGGTTAAAATTTGAGAAAAACTTATCTGAATGCACGGGAAGTGCATATTAACTCCCTAATCCGCTCCAACTATACCTCCAACAAAATTTGTCAGCTAAAATAAACAAAACATTAATAAATTAATAATTAATTTACAAAATAAAAACTTACCAGAATTTCTGCCACCAAAACAGCTGTCATCCTTTCACTTGTACAAATGTCACTTTACATTTCCATTGTGAATGACATTAACATTAAAGTGAAATAGTACTACCAGGCGAACTCATGAATGAAAAGAGTTTAAATCCGCTAACCTGGAGCTATATAAACCGGCGAGATTTTCAGCAGGGCACCTCATTCCTTGTTCAGTATTCAAACTGAAACAATCCCACCCGTGATTTTCAGAACTTAATTTGAAAATTTCCTGTCGCAGAAACTTAATTCTGCAAATCCTACCACAGAAACTTACTTCTGTAAAAATCCTGTCGCAGAAACTTACTTCTGCAAATCCTACCACAGAAACTTACTTCTGTAAATATTATTGCAGAAACTTACTTCTGTAATTTTTCCCGCAGAAACTTAATTCTGCATTTCTGTATTTTTCCTGCAGAAACTTAATTCTGCATTTCTGTATTTTTTCCTGCAGAAACTTAATTCTGCATTTTATTAAAATAGAAAATTAATTCTATTTTTCAATTCAAAAACTTAATTTTGAATTGCATTTTTATAAATCTCTCTTCTTCTTTTTTTCAGGAAGGCACCAAACCAGCATCGATTTAACTGTGGATTTTTTGATTTTATTTACTTGTTGAATTTATTGAATTATTTATATTTATTGAAGTATTGAATTATTATTTATTGAATTATTTATTGAATTGACTGTGATAATTAGGATTAAGTGTTTATATTGAAATATTTATCGAATCTTGTTTGAATTTTCTAATAAACATTTTTGAATTTTGAACTTTGATTGGGCATTTTTAATTCCGGCACCTCCCCTTATTGCGCACAGCCCGCACATTGGTCCTTCGAGCCGGATTTGCCCTAAGTTCAAAATGTCCTCACTCGAAAAAATCCTTACTAAGCAATATGCTTTAAAGGAACAAATAAATAAAGCCGCCATCAACCATAAAAAGGCCGGTAAAAGCAGACGAAACCAGGGCTATTTTGAAGCTCGTCTCGCCTTTATTAAAGAGTTGTGGGAACAGTTCTCTGCAAACCATATCGATATATGGGCATACACGGATGCAAAGGAGAACAAATACAACTCCGAAAATATATACGAAATCACTGAAGAGGCATATTTCGATCTCTTAACTGAACTTAATGATGGACTTAAAGAGTGCATTAAGAGCAATAGTTCTCCCGAAACTAATCCATCAAATAATCCATCACAGTCAAATTCAATCAGGCTACCACCTATTGCCATTCCCAAGTTCGATGGCAACTACAAAACATGGAGATCTTTCCATGATTTATTCTCCGCCCTAATACATTCAGATCAAAATCTGAGCAAGGTACAAAAATTACATTATTTAAAAGCAAATGTCTCTGGGGAAGCAGAAAGACTTCTGCGACAATTTGACATAATTGAGAGCAATTATGACAAGGCATGGGAACTTCTCACGAAGAGATATAATAATAAACGATCTCTCGTAAATCAGCAATTGAAGGATCTCCTAAGCCAGTCTCAAATTAAAACTGAGACATCCACCAGTATTAAATCATTTTTGGATAAAACTGAGGAATGTATTCATGAGTTACAAGCTCTCGAATTACCAGTGGACAAATGGGACGCCATCTTGATCCACATATTAATCCAGAAATTACCACAAGAGACACATTATCATTGGGAACAAGAGTTACGAAACAGTACTGAACTCCCAACTTATACAGAATTCACTACATTTCTCGAAACGAGATTTAGAATGCTTGAGGCTCTAACCGAAGGAAAGAAAAACATTCCCCCTAAACCAACATATGGACTCTTAAACAAAAGCAAGAGTTCAGCTCCGATTCAAAAACCATATTCGCCAAAGAATATAAAAACCTCGTGCTGCCATTGCAGAGGAAACCATATAATTTTCCATTGTCCTACATTTAGAAATTTAAGCATTCGACAACGACATGAAATTGTTACTAACAAACACTTGTGCAAAAATTGTCTCTCGTCCAACCATACAACTTCACAATGTCCTAGTAACAAAAAATGTTACCACTGTGGCAAAAATCACAATTCTTTGCTTCACTATGAACAAAACTTTTCAAATACAAATTCAACCACCGAATCCACTCAAAAATCAAAAATGGAGACAACACATAGGTCTCCATCCACTAACGAAGCTAATGAACAACAAGTTCAAAATTTTTTTACTTCTAATACTAAAAGAGCTTTACTCTCTACAGCTCTAATAAATATTACTGCCCCATCTGGCACTACAATGACCTTTCGAGCATTAATAGACTCTGGATCACAAGTATCCATTATAACAGAAAGAGCCTGTAAACGATTACAGCTCAAAGGATTACCAACAAATCATCAACTAATTGGGCTTGGCACAACTCCCACTAATACAAGCTCAAAACAAACGACAGTCAGCATCAATTCACTACACTCGAATTTTAAAATGAAGGTTAACATGTTGATAATCGAAAAAATCACCGACTTACTACCAGCTCAAACAATTAAAGTCTCAAATTGGAGACACATACAAAACCTTCCTCTGGCTGACCCCACTTTTTCAACTCCAGCAGAGATCGACATTCTTCTCGGAGCTGACATTTATGCCAACATTATAATAAATGGAATCAAAAGGGGAACTTTCAACACACCTACAGCTCAAAATACAAAGCTAGGATGGATTTTAATGGGAGCAATCCCAGAAACAAAGAATATCCTCACGACAATATTAACCACTCATACTTCAATAACAACTGAGTTGGATAATCAGTTAAAACGATTTTGGGAAATCGAAGAGTGTCACATTAGCTCTAAAAATTCACCAGAAGATCAGCTATGTGAAAAACTCTATGAAAAAACAACAACTCGTTTGCCCTGCGGAAAATACGAAGTACAATTACCATTCAAGGAGCAAACTGCACCGCAGCTCGGTCAATCAAGAAATATGGCAGTCAGGCAATTTCTACAAATAGATAAAAAACTCTCATCTAATCCAGAGCTATATAATCTATATAGAACTTGTATTAATGAATACGCGGAGCTTGGACACATGAAATTAATTCCCCCTACACAATTACAAACAGAAAACAACTACCATTCCAATTTCCCTTTTTACTACTTACCACACCACGCAGTACTCAAAGAGAGTACAACAACAAAACTACGAATTGTGTTCAACGCTTCAGCACGCACGTCAAATGGAAGGTCTCTAAATGAGCAATTGCTAATTGGACCAACTATACAACCAACTCTTTGGACTACCCTATTACGATGGCGATTATATAAATACGCATTCACAGCTGACATTGAAAAAATGTATAGGATGATCCAAATGGCACCTAAACACCAGAATTTCCAAAGAATAATCTGGAGAAATACTCCAAATGAAGAATTAAAGGACTACGCTCTGACAACAGTTACATTCGGAACCGCACCAGCTCCATACCTCGCCATTAAAACTTTACAGCAGTTAGCAAAGGATGAAGCTAACAACTACCCACTCGCAGCAGAGAGTATAATGAAAGATTTTTACGTAGACGATTTGGTTACCGGTGCCCATAACCTCAATGAAGCTCAACGACTTCAACAGGAGCTTATCGAGGCTTTACACAAAGGAAATTTCAATTTGAGAAAATGGACTGCCAACCATCCCGATCTGCTAGACAGAATACCCCTTGAACACCGAGAGCTAAAAACGAACTTAGAATTCTCAGAACACGAATCCATTAAAACTCTCGGCATTCGGTGGTATCCAACGACCGATCATTTCTCCTTTAAAGTTAAAATTCCTGAACCAACTAATGCGTACACAAAACGAATAATACTCTCTGAAGTCTCATCTCTCTTCGATCCATTAGGATGGCTGGCACCATGTATAATAACAGCCAAAATTTTAATACAAAAACTCTGGCTTACAAAATGTGATTGGGATGACATAGTACCTAATGAAATTACAAGAGAATGGAGTAATTTCAAAGCTCAACTGAATACATTGCAAGATATTCAAATTCCAAGATGGCTCGGATATAAGCCTAGTATAAAAGAGATAGAGCTACACGGTTTTTGCGATGCTTCCAATAACGCTTACTCAGCTGTACTATATTTAAAAATACATGAAAACAACAATTCCAAAGTTCAACTAATTACAGCAAAAACCAAAGTCGCTCCTATCAAACCAGTTTCGTTGCCTCGTCTAGAGTTATGTGGCGCTGTTTTACTCTCTCGACTGATAAAACAAGTCACAATCGATTTAGAGCTCAAAGAAATCAAAGTGACAGCCTGGACAGACTCTAACATAGCTCTGGCATGGTTGCGGAAACATCCATCAACTTGGAAAACATTCGTAGCCAATCGTGTCTCCGAAATACACGAGAACATACCAAATGCAATTTGGAAACACGTTCCATCAAAACAAAATCCTGCAGACATGGCCTCACGAGGAATTCTACCAAAAGCACTATTAACGACTTCAATATGGTGGAACGGACCAGACTGGTTACATAAAGATGAGGAATTTTGGTCTCAACAAAACACAAATATCCAAACTGCATTAGAATCTAAAAAATCGAAAACACTCACTAATATAATCAACGAACACATAGTTTTACTTACCAAATACTCATCATTCCAGAAAACTATTCGTATAACCGCATACTGCCTTAGATTTATAAACAGCATGCGCAAACAACACCCAACTACTCAGTATTTATCAGTCTCCGAACTCAAAAAGGCAGAACGATGCCTAATAAAAACTCTCCAACACATAATTTTTTCTACCGAAATTACATGTTTGCAAAAAAATCTGCCCCTTCCTAAAAAAAGTCGAATTCTGTCACTCAATCCAATACTAGACTCTGAGAATATCCTACGTGTAGGAGGTCGGCTGACAGAAGCACATTTAAATTATAACCTAAAACATCCTATAATCCTCCCAAATAACCACCATGTTACTCATATCCTTATCGATCATATTCACAATTACACTCTGCACGGAGGCACTCAAATTGTATTAAACACACTACGTAATTCTTATTGGCTACTTAATGCCCGCAATACAATTAGATATAGCATACATAAATGTATTACGTGTTTTCGATTCAATGCCAAACCCTCCTCTCAATTAATGAGTTCTCTCCCAGCTGCTAGAGTCAACACTTCCTTACCTTTCCAACACACTGGCGTCGATTATGCAGGCCCAATCGACATGAAAACTTCATCACTAAGAGGGGCAAAAATTACAAAAGCATATATTTCTTTATTCATTTGTTTAGTTACTAAAGCAATACATATTGACCTGGTCTCGGACTTATCTACTCCAGCCTTTATAGCCGCTCTAAAACGACTTATAGGCCGGAGAGGTTTTTGCGCTCACATTTATTCGGACCGAGGCACAAATTTCGTAGGAGCTAATCGACTTCTACAAACTAACCTAGAAAAAACTATTAAAGCAATTGAAGTCGATTTAGCTACCGAACTTGCTAACCAAGGCATAACTTGGCACTTTAACCCTCCTGCAGCACCTCACTTCGGAGGATTGTGGGAATCTGGAGTTAAATCAACAAAACGCCATCTGTATAAAACTATCAGAAACACAAAACTCACATACGAAGAATTATATACAGTATTAGTTCAAATAGAAGCATGTTTAAATGCTAGACCACTCTCTCCGCTCTCTAATGATGCCACAGACTACAATGTCCTTACCCCTGGTCACTTCCTGACAGGCAGACATAACCTATCTGTATTAGAACCTCCCCCACTAGATTCCAACCAACATCCTTTAAAGAGATGGCAATATATCCAGTGGCTCTCTCACAATTTTTGGAAGCAGTGGTCAAGAGACTATCTTCACACTCTACAACAACGACAAAAATGGCAAACCCAAAAGGAGAATTTGAAAATAGACACTCTCGTATTAATAAAAGAAGATCAAGTACCAATAGGACATTGGCCATTAGGGCGAATAATTGAAATTCATACTGGTCATAACAATTTAGTACGAGCAGTAACAATTAAAACGTCAAAAAATATTTTAACTCGCCCTATAGCCAAGGTCTGTCCTCTCCCTTTCTCCGACATATCCCAACAATAATAAACCACTCTCCCTTACACATTGACTCTCTTGGCAACACTAAATTTTTGAAAATTCCCGTTTATTTTGAATATAAACGAATCCAAAACCCGCCAAAATTCACTTCAGTTTTGAAAGTTGAAGAAAGTGCGCGGCAAAAGTGTCTTTTTGAGTTTATTTTTATTTTATTATTTTGTATTATTTTTTTTAAATGGAAGAGTTGTTAGAATTGTTCAATTCGGATTCTTTGGATTCTTTAACAACTCCACCAAATACCCCAAAAAGGGAGTTATGGGATCTATTGGATGAATTGACGGATATTCCTGCACCAGTTTCTCCTATTAAAAAGACTCCGACCAAGCCGGGTGTCTCGGTAAAGAAAAGGGTGAAAAGGGATATCACAATTGCTACTGGACAAAAAAGAACAGGGCGACGGTTGAAGTCAGTGGTTGTCAAACCTCACTCGTCACCAATCAGGACGAGACACAGACCCTTTGAAAGTCAGAAGCTGTCGTCCCCAGTAAAAAGTTTACAAAAAACGTTGTCATCAGACAATAAAAATTTCAACTTCAAGACAAGACCAATCCAGGCCCTCCCCGGAATCCGCATTCCAACCAGGCCCAGACCAGTGTCTACAACAGCTGTCAAATGTTCCGAAGTTAACAACAACTCCGTCAGTACACTTTTCCCAGCACCTCAGGTCAACATACCACCAAAGGCATTATCAAAGCCAACAATACCAATGACATCAACACCATTATCAGCGCCAAACATCCCGCCAACACAACCAGCCATTCCAGCAGTAAGACACTCAGGTCCTTCTGACATCATCGATCCACCTATCCAGTTCCAGGATCCACCACTGGGCGACATAGGAATCCCACAAGATTTGGAATCACTCATTGAGGCAACTCCCATAGTTCTACAATTGCTGAAACAAACAAAAACCCCATGGGAATGCATCAGAAATTCAAGAAAATTTTTCCGATGGGATCTTCCTGGGAAAGTTTCCATGAAGATGGTAAGGAAGAAAGGAAAATACCACATCTTCCATCAAAAAAACGTAAGTTTATTTAAACCAATACATTACACATACCTATCATACAAAAAATATAAATTTAAAATATTTAATTTTGTCGGAGGCGGGAGGATGTTCAGTCCCTCAAAAATTGTTGCCTGAAAAGAAAAATATTTAATGAAAGCTTAATTTCATTAAAATGATACTCATTAAACATTCCCTCGTTGTCCAAATGTCGTCCTGCTACTTCCTTAGTGTTTCTTTCCTCGTCCTATATGTGTTCCAATCTGCAAATAAATAAAACCACAAAGTAAACAAACTTTTGGTTAAAATTTGAGAAAAACTTATCTGAATGCACGGGAAGTGCATATTAACTCCCTAATCCGCTCCAACTATACCTCCAACAAAATTTGTCAGCTAAAATAAACAAAACATTAATAAATTAATAATTAATTTACAAAATAAAAACTTACCAGAATTTCTGCCACCAAAACAGCTGTCATCCTTTCACTTGTACAAATGTCACTTTACATTTCCATTGTGAATGACATTAACATTAAAGTGAAATAGTACTACCAGGCGAACTCATGAATGAAAAGAGTTTAAATCCGCTAACCTGGAGCTATATAAACCGGCGAGATTTTCAGCAGGGCACCTCATTCCTTGTTCAGTATTCAAACTGAAACAATCCCACCCGTGATTTTCAGAACTTAATTTGAAAATTTCCTGTCGCAGAAACTTAATTCTGCAAATCCTACCACAGAAACTTACTTCTGTAAAAATCCTGTCGCAGAAACTTACTTCTGCAAATCCTACCACAGAAACTTACTTCTGTAAATATTATTGCAGAAACTTACTTCTGTAATTTTTCCCGCAGAAACTTAATTCTGCATTTCTGTATTTTTCCTGCAGAAACTTAATTCTGCATTTCTGTATTTTTTCCTGCAGAAACTTAATTCTGCATTTTATTAAAATAGAAAATTAATTCTATTTTTCAATTCAAAAACTTAATTTTGAATTGCATTTTTATAAATCTCTCTTCTTCTTTTTTTCAGGAAGGCACCAAACCAGCATCGATTTAACTGTGGATTTTTTGATTTTATTTACTTGTTGAATTTATTGAATTATTTATATTTATTGAAGTATTGAATTATTATTTATTGAATTATTTATTGAATTGACTGTGATAATTAGGATTAAGTGTTTATATTGAAATATTTATCGAATCTTGTTTGAATTTTCTAATAAACATTTTTGAATTTTGAACTTTGATTGGGCATTTTTAATTCCGGCACCTCCCCTTATTGCGCACAGCCCGCACAATAATACTACCTGAACGTTTCAGCTTACGGGATCATAATAAATGACGATTAAATATTTTTGTTGTAGTTGTTTGGTTTGTTTGATTTGCACCGACTTCAAAATGTCGTAATAGATACAAAATAAAAATTATTTTATGCTTTTTAGCGCCTTTTGTGAAGTCGGTCGAATTACTCATTCAATTGCCTGCCGATCTAGGATTTACGCTACAATAGCACCAATGTCCACTACCGAAACCGGCAAATATGTTGGTTATATCATCAAACAACGATCTATTAATTTAATTTTTGACCGGTCCAATTTAATGTGGCAAAATATATAATTCTCCCGATCTATAATCATGTTCTACAGTTGCGATTCTAGAATCGGAGAGTTTAAGCCATGCAATCTTACTTATGTATGTAAGATGTATGCGTTTTCATTATCTGCTGCCCTTTTTTTCCGAAATTCTTCTGTTAAGTTGCTAAAAAGCTTTTCATTCATTAATTGGTACAAAAATTTTCACTTACCTCCTGTAGTTGATCGTCTCCTGGCAGCTGTCAAGTAATGTATGTTTCTTCTTACCACATATACATACATACACGACTAGACTGAAACAGTTATTGGCCCTCTGCAAAGAAGCTGCCAATAACTTGAATAGATTTCTTTCATATCTTACAATATTTTGTTAACTTTATTCACTTCACGCTATATAAATATAAATATTAACAGATATAAATAAAGATCAAACTGTAAATCTTTAAAACTCCAGATATTGACGTTTGATATTGTACATGTATACTGAATACTATAGTCAAATTATAGAAAGAGTGGAAAGAGAGAAAGTAAATGTGTACTTGGCGCTGAGGAGCGAAGAGCGCTATAAGATGCGCGAGTATGTTGCGCAGAGGAAAACCATAACGGCTTCACTTTTTGTTAAGGCTTGATTTTACTACCCATCTATTTTTCATACCGTGCGCTATATATGAAACAATTCTTAAGGAGTAAACTCCAACAAGAGTCCCCTCATACGCCCAAGTCTTGTATCCCTACCGTAGAACTTCCATTAGACATAGGCCTATACGGCTAGACCAAATTAGTAGAGGATACTGGCGCTGAGGTTAACATAATTAAGAAAAAAGCATTACAGTCTCTCGACGACATCAATACCGAGGAGATATATACACTTCAGACTGCGTTTGGCACCGAAAAAACTTTTGGAAGCTGCCAGGGAAATTTCACACTAAAGATCAACATTCCCTGCAATTTCCCAGTGCTTCAGAATCTACCAGGGCTCATCGGTGACGATTTGTTAGGAAATGACTTGCTAAAAAAGAACTGTAATATTAAGGGTTCAAATATGGCGCTCCGGTTTCCTTGCACGGAAACTAACCGAGAAGAGTTTACTGTACCACTAACCTTTGCATCGGACGAAGCGTGTTCGCAGAACACAGTCGAAGTAGAAACACTAGCAGGTAAGGCAGAGACATTTGAACTCAAATTGCTTACTTGCAGTGTACTCAAGATATTTCAATTAGAAAATGCTGGCAGCAGTTCACCTGAGCACCGGCCGGATAAAGGAACTACCAAAGATCTGGCTTGCGAAATGAGGCAGTAACAGGTAATCTTCAAAGAACCTGTTTGTATACTTCCAAGGTCCCGAATTGTAGTCAGAATTCCGTTGCAATTATCGGAAGAAATGCTCTGTCTATCACAAAAGATAGGCGATGCGGTCTTCCTGGCAAACAGTTCGTGGGGACACAAACCAGTTCCAATTGGTATCCTCAACTATAACAGTTTTCATGTAGTCCTGACAAGTCAAGACGTAAATCTTGTTCCTACCAAAGACTACACCGTCGTCTCAATTTCCAACGGATCAGAACATAACGTACCAGGTCAATAAATTCTTTAGTATATTTCTTCCTTACTTCACTCCTTTTTCACATTTTCTTATTCTTGTAACTTACTTTAGTTCACTAATTCTTTGGTACACTTCTTCCTTACTTCACTTGGTTTTAAAACATTTCCCTATTTTCTCTTGTACGTTACTCTAGGTTACTAAATTCTTTAGTATATTTCTTCCTTACTTCACTCCTTTTTATACATTTCCTTAATTCAATATTTTTTTTCATGAACTACTTCTCAACTCGGTGCACCACTTAATCAATATCCACTTTGCAAACTAACTCAACTCCATTGACTCACTCAATTTTCAATTATTAACTAGCTCGTACAATTAAAACTTAGCGACTTCTCCGTATTCCGACTTATTATTAAGCAGTACTGCGTATTAACTACTAACTGATTTTTCAACTTACAATTAACTTCTAAACTACCGTTAACTCAGAATCTTACAAGATGACTCTGTTTTCGGAAATGTTTTTGTCAACTTTCTTCTTTCGGGTAGATGAAGAATCTTGACCTCGCACAGGTGTTCCGCCTCAGTAGCAAAACTTTTACACAACGGAAGATTTTCACTTCTATGTTTTACCACAGGTGTGACTTCTGCTTCCGTGATAAAGATCTGCTCATGAGACGAATCTACACCTGCACGGAATACAACCCACCAACTAAAGTTTTGTAAGCCTAAATTTAGCTCTGTTACGACGCTCTATCTGGAAATTTTATATTTTCGTTTTCAACGTAATTTTTGACGCTTATTAGGACTGTTGTATAAGGTATCTAAGAAATATCTTCTTTTATTGCAGAAAGTGATATAAACCAGCAAGCCAGGGCCGACACATGTCTCCTCAGGTATAATACATCAACAGTCCTGAAATTATATGCAATAGCTAGGCACGTAGAACCACCAGGAGCAATAATTTTTAGCTCAGGTTCGTTTTTTAGTAAATAAAATTTATAAAGCAGTAATCTGAACAGTTTAATTTTTTAGATGATCTTGGTGTTCGACTGAATCGTACTAACTATCGCCAAGTACTACAACAAAATTCTGTGTCACCTCTGAGGCATCCGAAAATGCTAAAAAATAAGGTTCCCAAAGATTACATAGCTAGTGATAGTCAGCCAATATCTCCTATAACTCACAATGGAGAAAAAAAACACGAAGATGGGGAGCTTTACCGTAAGCCAGTAAAAATCATGCGATTTCCTGATCAGGAGAATGACCGGACTATATACGATCAGGTGAAACCATACTTCTATAGGCCTACCAACAATCAGCCTGGAAGAGAATTCGTAAGTTGATGATTGTAATCCTTTACTTTGGCAAAAATTTCAGGTCAAATTAAGCGGTCTCTACTCAGCCACAGACGGCAAAAAAAACTTTATTTATTGGAATTTTTTTTCTTAAACTGGTAATACTTTATTAAACAAAACGTTGCCTACTTATAAATATATTTTCATATATATATCACAGAAATATTGGAAATTATTATTCGATTAAAATTATAAATAAATAAGTTTTACTATCAAATGAGTAAGTTGTCGGTGAAGTAAATGGTAACGTCTTTTTGGCCTTCCATCCCGGAGGTTTCAGGTTAGAGCCTCGCCGTCGACGACCCATGGTTGTTTTCTGCTTGCAACAATAAAACATATTCAATCCATACAAACTTATATCCTCCTTCTTACGCTCTCGTGAGCTGAAATGTTTAGGCAGTTTTATATTTTATTTAGTAATATAGTATTATTTTGTTTGTTTAATTTGCACACACTTCAAAATGGGGGTCATATAATAATGTTTTTCCTTTAATATTTTTCTTTTTAAAATTCATCTGATATTACTTGCTTAACTTAATGTACAAACTTAATAAATATTCAGTGGAATCTATGTAAACAAATATAAATTTTATTAAAGAACTCCTATGGGGCAGTTCTATACAACAAAAAAGGAATCATCCAGATCAATTTACATAATCACAAAAAACGAGTATTCCCAATCGATCACGCGTTTCGAAGTTAACTACTCTACTACTCGTCCAACTTAAAACCTTTTCGCTTGTTTGAAGTCTATTAAAAAATACCTGGTCGGACCTACGCTTCAACCCTACGTACAGAAATTCCGGTAAGACTTTTCAACTAAGTTCAGAATATAGCTTAAACGTGGGTATTTTGAATTTAAGTTGACACCTTGTCAGCGTTTTTTTGTCTTCGAAAGGGTTAATAGGTAAATAAAGATTTTGGAACTTGGTTAAAAGTAAACTATTTTTCGCCAAGTGTGTAAAATCGAAGTGTGTAAAGTCGAAAAAAGACATATTTGTACGACTATTAAGACTCAATATCCAGTAGTTTTACTCCATTCACCCCCATATTCACTCCGCGTTTTCGTGAATAAAATGTGCACATTTTGCATAAGCTACACAACTGATTGCATTTTATCACCATTACATCATGGCGTCATGGCGGTTTTTTTGGAATTTGCGGAAATAGTGTGTAGATGCCGAACCTAAAACGCTGGCTCTTATTTTTGGATTATTCTCAAAATTAGAAATATTAGAATATTTCAGTATTATGGATAACAAAATTTCTGTTTTTTCAAATGTTACTATACAGGGTGTTTCAAATCTGACGTGCCAAAATGAGTGGAGTGATAGTTCTCAACTAGGCAAATAAAAAATTTAATGGCAGGGGGGGGCAATCTCAACCGTATCGGAATTACAGGGTGATTCATAAATTTAAGTTTTTCATGGTATGCACATTACTCTTTTATTTTTATCTTTTGATCTACCCATAGTAGCGACATAAAACAAACGCTAAAAAACAACTACATATACTAATGACCTTTCCAAAAACAACATTACTGATCTAACTCCTACCACGTACAGTCACTTCCAAAAATGAAAAAAATGTTTTGCTATTACCTAAAATTCAGAATTTTCCGAAATTTTCTCCCAAAATCCATGTAATTAGTACACCTTTCTTTTATTTTTATTGAATTGCCCATCTTATTACCTTTACAAAATGGTGCAACATGTTTACGTATAGAAAATATGGAGAAATTTATACTCAGACACCTATCGGAAAATATTATAAAAATCAACAAATTAAAGAAATTAAACTCAAATTAATTCTAAAATGCTTTTTATTGAATTTAAAAATAATTACAAATAATACTGATAAGTAACGAAAGCAGTTCAAAATGTCCACCGCCATTTTGGATGCATTTCAACAGTCTCCTTCTAAGTCCTTGTTTAAGGCGTATTGCAGCCAGCCTCTCCTGTATTTTCGTCACTGCATTCCCAATTCGGCTAACTAAATCCTCCCTATTGTTAACTGGGCTTGAATAAACTTCATCCTTCATTGTTCCCCATTAGAAAAAGTCCAATGGGGTATGCTAGAGATCTAGCAGGCCAAGGAATCGGTGTACCTCGTCCAATCCAGCGGTTAGGAATTTTTTCACTTAGTATTTCCTTCACAATGTTAGACATATGCGCTGATACACCATCGTGTTGGTGAAACATTCCCCTAAGATTATCCATAGGGTTCTTTTCCATTATATCTGGCAGTGTATTGTCCAAAAAGTCCGCAAAAATTTAACTATTAAGAACTTGCGGCAAAATGAATGGTCTTACAAATTGTTGCCGATGATACCAGCCCAAACATTGACACTGAATCTCTGCTGGAATGAGGTCACTTTGCCCTGCGTGGGTTAGTTTTCTACCAGGTATGGAGGTTATGGAAGTTCGTGATATAATTCCTGGTGAATTGACATTCATCTTTCCACAGAATTCGGTCCAGAAACGCTATGTCGTCAATGTCGCGTTCCAGAAGCCAAGTGCTAAATTTCAGTCTTCTCTCGGAATCTCCTTCCCGTAGTCCTTGAGCTTGGTGATGGTGATATGGACGTTATCCCTCTCGATGAATAACTCTCCATGTCGTGTGAAGTTACACTTCTTGTTTCTCTTAACCTTTGGAAACCATGTAAATACCCCTCTTACGGGTGCTCGCCGGTTAGGGAATCTCCTTTAATATTCCAGTACAGACGTCATCTCGTTTCCGTCTACTATACCATAAATGTAAATAATATCCGCGTATACCTTAAATGTAAATTCTACCATTTTTTAATAATTTTTGCTTAAAAACACCCGTACTTATCGATTTATTTTTTAACTATGATAAGAATTCTTGCTGACTGACCCCTCTTTATAGCAAAATTTTCATCAGGTACGAGTAACAGACCGCCAGGATACAAGGGTGTGAACTCTGGCTAGCACAAGCTAATATTGGCAATAAAACAAAATCACACTAACATTTTTATAACGTTTTTGCAGCAATAATTAAAATTAATTACCTGTTAACCCAATACAAACATTTTCGACCATTTATCTTAAAAATTTTGTTTTATTAAAGAATTTCCTACCAAAAGTGCAATAAAATTATTAGTTATTAAGGGAGTTCTAAGGATGCGGGTTTTCTAATCCTGTGTCTACCTTTCCATGTTGCACCTTTTTGGAAAGGTAAAAAGATGGGCAATCCAATAGAAATAAAAGAGAGGTATACTAATAACATGAATTTCGGAGAAAATTTAGGAAAATGCTGAATCTTAGGCAATCGCAAACAATTTTTTTGTTTTTTGTAGGAGTTAAATCAGTAGTGTTGACATTTTTGGAGAGGTCATTGGGATAGTAGCTTTTTAGCGTTTGTTTGATGGGGCTGTGTTGGGTAGATCAAGAGATAAATATAAAAGAGTAAATGTGCGTACCATGAAAAACTGCAATTTCTGAATTACCCTGTAACTCCTTAACGGTTGAGATTGTGCCCCCCCCCCACAATTTTTTGCTTCTCTAGTTGAGATCTATCACCCCACTCATTTTGGCACGTCAGATCTGAAACACCCTGTATATAGATTTGAAACTATATATATAATTGAGAATTCATAGACGTGATTTTTCAAATTTCGTGATAAAGTTATAATTCTTTTATAATTCTGAGCAATTTTGCCTTTGATCATAACTCTCTATTTTATCAAACAAATGACATATTTGGAAATACTTCGTTATCAAATAATATATGTATTTTATTCTTTTTCAAAAGAATTACTCGAAAATCGTGTAGTTTGAAACCAAATAATTCGGGGGAAGGTATCCGTGTTCTTCGAAACTCGTGAACTTCAAATACCGTATTCTTCGGGGGTTACCTATATATATATATTAGGGTGGGTCAATTTGTATGGGCGAAAAAAAAGTGACAAATCGTACCCCCGAGGTGTATTGTATAGGTTATTTTAAGCAACTTTACCGAAGAAACCATGGGTCGAAAATGAATTTCAAGCCTCCGTAATTTAAAAAATAGCCATTTTCCTGAGCTACCCCGGGTAATTTATCAATAAATAGCAAAAAGTAGTGTAGAATTGAGATAAAAAGCATTACAATGTTCAGCAATGTTGCCCATAATCAAAAATTAATGGGGGTACTCGAACAACCCCCCCCCCCCTTCACACCATTCTGGGGGGGTCTAGGGGCCAACATTAAAAAAAAGTTAAGTTAATTTAATTGAAGTTAATGCAACTAATTTTTTGTTAGACGTTGTTTAGTTATTCGAGAGCTCCGTTTTCAGAATTTTTTTTCATCCGCCGCCATCTCAATATGCAGATTGATCCAATCGATCAAATTAAAGCATTTCTAAAATTTTTAAATTGTTTTATTTTATAGTTTAATTTATTTTTAAAATATATTATATTTAGAAAAATCTATGGGACTATTCTAAGTAATTTGTATTTCATTTTTGAAATAAAAAATTAAACAAAATGTAAAACTTGAAGATATTGCAAAAAAGTCAAGAAAAACACAAGAAACGGGATTCTCAAATATTGTAGGAATTAATAGAGCTTATATACTAGTTATATAGCATATCTGATTTATCTTGAAGTTGAGTAGTTCAAACTTTGTGTTTTTTTATTTTATTTCTTCAAATCTTGTTTGCTATCAAGCCGAGGTAATTTTTCCCGGCTATCTAATGTCACCGCCATAATACCTTCTCGATTCTTCTCTACAGCTCGTTTCGAAACACTGGTAAGCAGTTGTATATGCCTCTCCGTACTTTGAATATGTAAGGGAATTAGTGGATCAGGCAGTGGTGGATCATCGTACTGTAACAAATGATCATACGGAATAGATCTTGTCAGCGGCGGTTCAGATAAAATGCTGTCATCGTTTAAGTCAATCATATCAAAATAATTTGTGGTATTAAAATTTACCATAGGTTTTCGATAAACTCTAAGCTGCATCGGATCGTCTATTTCTTTTCGATAGTGTAAAATTATTTTTGTTGCTCTGTTGCGTATATCTTTTCTGTCATCAAACAGCAATGTGAATAGAATATTTTCTGAATGCGCATAATATGAATTGGGTTTTATTACATTATTTATAATACTGCGCAGATTTGGTTGTAAATATTGTGTCCATCGTATGAACAGAGTATGAACATACACAGCAGAGCTATAATACTTAACGTTGAAATGCATTGGTGTGTAAACCTTCATAATATAGAACACTAGAATTTTCAAATTGTTGGATGGCTTATTTTTAGTCCATATAGCCGCAATAGTCTACTTGCCTTTGTTAGCTATCGAGAATGTACAACTGGTCCTGGTTTAATCTGTGCTAAATCCGATGGACATGAACCATTGGAAATAGCATTCGCCATATTGTAGAGGTACTTGGCATCCGTAGATAGTTCATGGTCATCATCCATTAACGGAGGCATATTTTCTAGGGAAATCTGCTCAAAATTATTAACCACCTGAAAATAAAAATAAAGTTTAAAGTTTGTTTATCTTCTTTATTTAGGTAAAATACAGGGCTATTTTTGAAATTTTATTTCAAAGAAAAAATTTATTGTTAATAAAATTACATACCGGCAATTTTTCACAATTGTCAATCTCTTTGTTCAACGTTCCAGTTGTTGTTCGTGGACCAGTGGTTGATGATTTCTCCAAACTGTCAAACAAATGGCGGAATGGCAATTCGTTGAAATGAAGCAGGCATACGAACCAGTGGAATGGTTTTTGTAACTGTATTTCAAACCGTCGTAAAATACCATTATTTACGCCAGTATTGGCCGGTTCGCCATCGCAACAAATGCCTATCAATGAATCAAGCAAAATAGCTTTGTGTATGAAAAATTCGTTTAATTTTATCTGCTTGCTTGCGGCGTCTTCACTATCCAATTTTATATAGCCTATAAATCGATATTCACGATTCTGAACAATCCATAAAAATATTGGACTTGATATGGACTCAACATTCAAAACATTGTACACTGAGTGTAGCAAGGTGACAAAGAGGATTGTTTTATCGGACACTGCAAAATTGTCCGATCTGCTGGGCATCTTAAGCTCTGTAATCATTTCTTCAAAAATTTTCCTGCCTTCCCTTAGGACTGCACACATTTTAAACAAACTTTCATCGAGAATATCACACACGAGGATTAAAATTATAAGATCTTGGGACACGGCAGTGCCCCCGCTAAGACTGGGCACTATCTACCTTTTCTCGAAGCGTTTCGTCGTATTTTCGAACCCTCATAGCTTCGGTCTGGATAATTCCAGAGAGCCCAAATAAGAGTAGGATGTTTTTACCAGACTAATGAAAAACACTAAGTTTCATTTGTTCCACTTTTATACTTTAGATTTTATTAATACCTGAAATACGTCGATTTTGCCACTCCTGATCATCAAAACCTCTAGGGCACTTCCTGAAGTCTTAGAAAGTTGAAATTTGGTATTTGGTATTAAGAAATCTGTAACTTTTACGCTCCACCCCGCATAAAAGTAGGTTCAGGTCTGTATATAAAATTTCTTATTGGTAGGTACTTCCAAAAGTTCTAGAAAGCTGAAATTTGATATGCACACTAGGATTAGCACGCAAACAATTAAAAATTAAGAAATCTGTAAATTTCATCCTCCAACTCTTTGAAAAGTGGCTCTGGTTCTGTATTACATAACAATTCCTCATAAGATAATTTCCAAACTTCAAAAAGCTCTAGAAAGCTGAAATTTGGTATGGATACTAGGTTCTGCACACAAGCAACGAGAAAATTAAGAAATCTGTAACTTTCACCCACCACCCACGTTTGTATATAAAAGTTCTTCTAGGGAGGTACTTCCAAAAGTTATAGAAAGCTGGAATTTTATATCAAAGCTAGATGTTAATAGTACATAAACAACGAAAAAGGGAGTATGCTATGAAGGAAGGAACTGCTGGCATGCAAGAAATATATTCTTCATTCGACTACGCCAGAACGAAGGGCGGCCGGGGGGTGATTTTTCTTTAAGCTCTTCCTAGTACCTAATCTATTGCTTCTATAAAAAGATTGTTTTTTTTCTACTTGAAGTTAACAAAACAATCTTTCGAATGAAGTAAAAATAGTCATACCGTATTTAAGAAACTAACAAGCATTTTATTACTTTTACTGCTTGCGTTTTGGATGAAAATTTGGTTGGCGACTAAAATTTCAGGTTTAATCAGAGATTTTTTGTTATTTCTTTAACTAAAGATTTATCGCTTATTGCAAATAATAAGCCAACAAGGAAAAGAGGCAACGATGGAGAAAAAGGAGAGAGAGAGACGGCTATACAAAAAATAATATTTGTTTATTAGTTTATTTGTTGAAAACAGGTTCGTCACAAATGACTACTACAGAAATAAAAATTAAAAATTATTAAACAATTATATTAAATTATAAAATTATTAAACAAAACTAAAAATAAGACGTGCAAATGAACGAGTCCTAGAGATAACTCCAGGGAAGCAGTCAATTCATATCGCCCGCATCAACCAAGGCGCTGCCTGAGTAAGCCCTTCAACCGCAGCCTGGAGAAGTCCATGTCGAAGTCGGCGAAATGTTGATTGAAGAGGCGAGACATCGACGTGATGGGCTCGTGAACAAGAATACAATTTTGGCAATATTGCGCCTCTTTTCGAGGGAGTCGAGAGAAATCAGACACAGACGATCGGGGTAAGAGGGAAGAAGCAAACGATTAATCCAGGGAAGTCCGCGGAGAGCAAACCTAAGGAATCTTCGCTGCACGGCCTCGACGCGGTTGACGTGAACGGCAAAGTAGGGGGACCACACAGGGCTGGCGTATTCCAGAAATGGCCTGACAAAATTGCAGTAGAGAAGTTTGGTTAAGTAGGGATCATCAAGCTCCTTAGACTGACGCAGAAGAAAAAGAGCCCAAAAAAATAAAAAGAACTAGAGCATTTTATAAAAAGAAATGAAATCCCACCAAAAACATTTCATGTAAAGAAGGTTGCCAAGACTTACAAGCTCACACCGCTTTCACTGCTAAAGAGTTATCAGATCTCATGTGGAGCCAATCCCCTAACTCTACAAGGCCTAACTCTACAATCCCTAACTCTAGAAACCTTGGTCTCTTGGACTCTTGGTCAAAAAGTATGGCTTCGCTGTTTTATGTATCTAATGCATGACACAACATTAAAGAACAGTGACTTAATTTCTTAACTGTCAAGCCATACTTTTTGACCAAGATATAGGGTTTCTAGAATTAGGGGTTGTAGAGCTAGGCCTTGTAGAGTTAAGGGCTTGTCTCCACATGAGATCTGATAACTTCTTAACAGTGAAAGCGGTATGAGCTCGTAAGTCTTGGCAACCTTCTTTACATGAAATGTTTTTGCTGTGATATTTGTTTGCGGCAGTAATTCTAGTATCAGTACAACTTCATGCTTGCGCTGGAGCATCTGCGAAGGCCTATATGTACGTTCAATAAACCTTGCCAGAATTGCAATCGTTCGGCTTCTTTGCCTTAAATCAAGAATAGCTCCAGGAAAACCATACACTCTTCAACAATTAGAGTTCTGCGGAGAAACGCTGAAGAGTAAATCAGTCGTGTTAGGTCCGATCTAAATTCCAAGGACGTCCAATATTATTACTGGACTGATTTAATTATCACATTAGCTTGGATTAATTCTGATTCGACATTTTATCATATATTTATCACCAACCGTATCAAATCAAAGTACGGCGGAATTGCTATCGCGAGGAGCACATCAAAGAAAATTTGCTTCTCAGAACATCTAGTTTTATGGCCTTCTATTTCTTCATGGTACAGAGAACAATATGCCACAAAAATATATCGAATCAGACACGCAGTGAGAAAATTGGCGCCAAGAAACTGCCCCAACAGACCTTAGCGAAGATGCACATTTCGCAAGAATCACTGACCATTAGAACAGCTTCAGACGATGGCAACGAATTGTTGGTTACGTTTTGAGATTTACATGAAATTGCGGATCGGGCATCACTCTCGCAACACAAACCACTACTACCGGCTACTACCGGCGGCGACCCATGATTCTTTACTGCTGACAACAGATTACGATAAAAAAGGCCATTGGTGTTACAGAGAAAATATCGGTGGTTCGGAATCGACTTTAAATTGTAGGTCCACTTGCAATCGTTGTCTCGAATTGAGTGAAGTTCTGCTCCAGCCCCATGCCCCACAAAGGGTAAGGGGAACAACAGAGAGAGGGTATCTTCATAATACCAGTCCTATGAACGGCCTAACTCCGCTCATAGATAACTGGGGCTTAATCAGAGTAAAAGGAGGAGACAGCCAACTTATTCCTGGATGACACATCTTCACGAAAGTAATCTGCACTGTGGACTGTTGACACTCTTGGCTACAATGAGCAAAAAATATTGGCCAATCAAGGATAACGCCATCGCTCCATCAATAGTTAGGAAGTGCATCCGATGCGGCAAGGCCAAACCAAACCTCCTCACTCAATTCATGAAGAACCTTCCTTACGAACACTGCCATAGACTTCTCAGGACCTATTTGGGTTCCCTTTAATTTTAATTAGAGACAAACGTTTTCGGAAGTCAAATATTACAGTCTTCTTCTGCTTTGCAATAAAGAAAGTACACTTCAAATTTGCAAGTGACCTGAGCACAGAAGCATTTATAGGATGCTTTAGGCGTTTCCTTGCAATAAAAGCAAATTGAAGCAATCTATATTGCGACAACGCTACTTAATTTGTAGGTGGGAAAAACCAAACTAGAGCTGTACACAATAATCACACTGAACGAATGTAAAGTCTAAATCATAAACCTAATCACTTAATTAAAACACCATTAACTGACTTTACTTAGACAAATAAATAAATAGATAAATAAATAAGTAAACAAACAGCCGTTTCGAAGCTGAGTGTGCTTTATCCTCAGCGTGAGTTATACCACTGAAGAATTAAAAGTGATGGTAAAGAGTGCATTTGTGCAGTCCGTAATATTCAGCTGTAGTTCCTTTGTCAATATTATTAAAAATTAAAAACTGCGTTAGTTGGATCAAACTTGTCGAAGATCTCAAAAAGATATTGATTGCAGTCTCTCCGTTCATGTAAATATAAAAACTCTCATAGCTATCTACTTGATCCTCGTCTTGGGCGCATTTTAATAGTTTTAATGCATTCACTGGGATATCTAAATGGTTACTTTCTAAAACATGCTCACCAAAAACCGACTTTTTAGGTTGATTCAATCGTACACTACGTATGTGTTCCTAGAATCTGTCTTCGATTGATCTTCTGGACTGTCCGTAATATTTCATGTTGCATTCCACACAAGATATATCATAAATTCCTGACTTCTTCGTCTTTATCGGGAATGTTTTCTTTAGTATTCCCTAATAACGCTTTTAATTTATTTTGATTTGAAAGCACTAGCTGCATATTATTCCCCTTAAAGTCCTGTTTCGATTTATTTGTTATAGATGATGCCAAATATAATTTTAATTTTTCTGGACGGCGTTTTAATTATTTTATCAATAAATGAATTTTTGGGGCCATTAATCTTCACGATATCTTCAATGTAGTCATAAACGGTATGCCATTGATTGAAACGCTGCGAGATTATGCTGTATGGGATAATGGGAATTACTGGTGATATATCTTTCCGTTTGTGTATGTTTTCTGTACACAGCTATATAAATTCTATTTCCCATTCTAGTCAAATCTAAATCTAAAAATGGCAACATTCCCATCATCTCAACTTCTACTGTGAATTTAATAGAGGCATGTTGTGCATACAGTTAATCCAGAAGATCCTTTACTTGTGATTTCTTTACAATTGCAAAGGTATCATCTACATATCTCCACCAAACCTTGGGAAAAAGAGCATGTTTGGCTAGATTGGATTCAAGTATGTATGGAGACAGAGGACGTGTCTTGTGTTATCTTAAAGAACTTCTGATGAAATTGTAAATAACACTGGTTCATGCACGTTTCAGAAACTATCATGTAGACTTTCTTCAAACTAGTTTCTACATTGTTTCTTACTAACCATTCTTCCATATCGCTCAGAGCCTCTTGTATTGGTATACTTGGAAAGAAAGATGTTTAATCAAAAGACACCATCACCTCGTTATTCCTCAATCTTACCATCTTAATTTTATCTGCAAAATCAATCGAATTTTTTACTGAAAAACCTTGTGGGGATCGCAGTTTTCTGAACTCAGATACCAGCCATTTTAACAGTTTGAGGCACGGAGCGTTTATATTTGAAACTATCGGTCTCATGGGATACCCTTGTTTATGTTTCTTACATAACCCATACATCTTTGGCATCGTTGGATTTGAGACCATGAGTTTCCCCTTAATTTTCTCGCCACAAATGGTTTTGACTTCTTTAATTGCCTTGTTGGTATTTTTAACCATTCGGTTCAGAGAATTCTTCTCTATCGTTAAGTAACTGCCCTCCTGAATTGTTTTCATCATTCTTGAAACGTAATCTTTTTTATCCATGATTACGATCGAATTCCCCTTTTCTGCTTTCATAAAAAAGCAATTTTTTTACTTTAACTTTTTAATTATTTCTAAGTCATTAGATGGGGGCTGTAAATGGGGTCTTGTATTTATTGCTTTTCTTATAATTTGATTTGTTGCGTTAAGCAAAATATTCGGAGAAAGATGGTCTAAGGCACACCTGAGTCAATTACAATATCGCAAGCAGAAATCTAAAATTATTGCCTAGGAATGATGGTGGTCATCAAAAGAAAAATCTTCCCGCAATGCAATGCCAATTAGTCAGAATTAAAGGAAGAGAATAGCAGACTTTACAACAACATCAGTAATCTTACGAAAGCCCATACATAAACTAGCGCCACTGCCTGTTGGAAATGACAGCAGATCAACCCATCCAACGCCAGATTACCTTTTGACTATCGAAGATGGCAAACAAAAAGTTACGTGTTCAGACTTCAGAGCCTACACAAAATCGCAATGCTCCGTCAAATACTTCTTCAACATTCAACATCAACCGTACCAACCTCAGAAAATGCAACATCCTATAAAAGAACGCATCATCAGAAGAGTGCAACATATTTCTGGTTTTGAAATGATTCACATGTTGTCAATACCATTTTCAGGGAACAACACTCTTATGACAATTCAACCATTAACAGAATTCTTGATCAAGTAGACAAATCAGAATTCATCTGTAAGCAGCATCATCCAATTTATGACAAACAGTCCAATCATAGTCTGTGCGAGATCAGCCTCCTAATTTAAGGGACTGTCGTCTAAAATTAGCTTACTCCACTCGACTCATGTTTATAGTTTCCCGTCTATTATAGAATAATTTGTTGTTTTTGTTAAGGAGTTTTATTGTTATAGCAGTTATCCGTTTGACTTTCACAGATAAATAGATAACATTTTTGTACATATCTACTGGATTATAACCTGGACCAATAATAGGCAAAAACTGCAATCAATTCTTTATCTTTATTATTTATTATCCAAATATTATTTATTTTGGTTCAGCTTAAGAGTGAACGAAAATCATAAGTACGGTTTGCTTCAAAATCTGACTTTACATTGTCTTCTGTAGTACACAGCACTAACCCTATATGCAGGTACAGAAAAGCCTTAAGTAACGCTTGCCACTTTTGCCTGTGAGTAGGCTAGGCTCAGAAATGGTTTGAAAAAGACTTTACTATATCCATGTATACCAGGCTTAGGCTAGTTAGGCTACTCAAGACGTCTGTCCGTAACCCCTTCTATATCCGCGCAGTAAACATATATCAAATCTAAGAAGTGTGATTTTGAAAACTTTAAGTTCATAACCCTGACGAAGATTATGATAATAATTGTTTTATTTCAGAAAGACTACGAAACTGATCAAAGAAATCTAGATGAATACGACGTCTTATACAGTGATGATCAGCAAAATGAACAACCTATTCATTTGAGGAGTAAATACCCAAGTAATCGAGGTATTCGAAGTGACTTTGTGGACTACAATAATCGTTCCTTCAATGAGATGGCAACTACCAAGAGTGCAGATACGAATAATGCGCAGAAAGACGCAAACGAACAACCGCTAAACCTGTGGGATCTTGAAATGGAAAAAGAAGAAGAAGAAGCTATGAAAGATGCTCATAAATTTGATTACTCCACCCGCCAAAGGAGACAAGACGATTTAAAGGGCGACGGAAACCTTTTTCTGGCAGCGGTTTCTTCAACTGGAGTTCTTTTACCATCCAGTAGTAGTTTACATTCCAGTAGTTCTATAGATATTGCTTTTGTTTTAAATGTTCGTGAATCAGAAACATATCCCCCGCTCTTCCTTTCACAAGATTTAAATTGTGTGGAGGAAAAAATTAGCGCCTATAAAAGTAAGCATTAAACAAAAATATTTAATCTTTACCAATAGAAATATCTTCCTTTCAGGTTATTCTAATGACGAAGTGATAAGATTAGAGAAAGAGTTTATAAAGCAGTGTTTACTAACTCGCTTAAATAATCTTTCTCCTCCCGCGCCGAAGTACGAGTCTCAAATTATGATAACGAGGATATCAATTACTTGTAGTTGCGGTACTTTACAGGAAGGTGAAGTTTGCTCCCAACTTGAGGATTTCGAACACCAAAGATGGACGGAGTACATGGGAACCTCCGGAAATGGACTGTACAGAAATTAAAGAAATTTTTCTTTTTAACTTTTAAGTTTTTCTAACTTCTTTTGGATTCTTTTGAATTGTAAATTTATAACTATGTACAAATATAAAAACTATCGATAGGTTACTTCTCATTTGTTTACCTCCTAACTTCTTATGAATAAATCATAAACGCCTTCGCACGCTGCATTTTACAAAAAGCGCTTGCAATCTTGAATTTTTCCTTTTTAACCGACTTCCCAAAAACAAAGAGATTTGACGCGTAGTTTTTATTTTTATATCTGACCGGGCATAACTTTGTAACGCGTTGACCGATTTTGATGATTATTTTTCTTCGGGTAGAGTATGTTCACCAATTGGTACCATTTAAAAAAAAATTTTGGTGGGGTTGGGTTCGGGACGAAACCTAACTTTGTAACGCGTGGACCGATTTGGATGGTTCTTTTTTTGTTGTACATAGTATGATCCCCCATTACTAATAGAAGAAAAAACACTTCGTAACGCCTGGACCGACTTGGATAATTCTTTCTTTGTTGGGTAGAGTATATTCCCTGGTTGATACCACAGGAAAAAAATTTTGGTTGGGTGAGGGTGGGGGTGCTGGTGTAACCTAACTTTGTAATGCGTGGACCGTTTTGGATAGTTCTTTTGCTGTTGTACAGAATGTGATCCCCTATTGCTAATACGAAAATAATTTGATCCTAGGGGCGTATAGTCCAGTCAAATTAGTCCTTAAAATAGAGGTAAGGTTACAAAAATTCCCATATAGCTAAAAATTGGTATAAATGTTCAGAATACTATTATAAATGAATTGTGAAAAGTCCCCATCACTCCCCCTTGTGCAAAAAATTTTATTGATGGTGAAAGTTTGCAAAAATAGGTTTTTCGCGTTTTCCAGCTAAACGGTGAGTTTTACAGCAAAAATAGTTCGGACAAAAATTGTAGATCATCCGATTCGCTACAAAAAATGTATCCACACTTTTTTTCATAAGTATTGCCATTTCCGTGATATAGCGGTTGAAAGAATTGAAAAAAATATTTTATTCGTAATATGCACACGTTTCCACACCACCTATGAGGTAGTATGCTTGGCGCTTGTAATGCTCCAGATGTTTCATTATCATGTTCCACATCATTATATGAAATAGTATTATTTATTACATTTTTCACAGTTATCATCAGATTTTCATCAATGGCGTCATCAATATCAAGTTCTTTAAATATTATTATTGTTAAAGCTAACTGAAGTAATGTATGAGCTCGAATAGCTCTCGCGTATGCATGACCGTTGAGCATTTTATCTAATGACCCAGGTGCATAAATCAAAGAAATTATTTCTTTTATGCCGCTTCCTTGCATGATGTAACCAATCGCTCCAAGAAATGACATAATTAAATGAAATCCTCCGAGCCTGATTATGATTTTCGATAATTCAGACCCTTCAGGTGCAGCTAAGACGATTTCTCGAGCTTTTGCATACAGAGGCTGATCAAAAGTAACAATGCATACATCATGACCATAACGTTTTGCATTTTCTGAAGCACAAAGTAAAGTGGTGTATATGGTATTGTAATTACTAGCTGGTTGATGAATAAACGGTAAAAATGAAATTTTCGATGTTGAAAAATTCATAATATTACTTGTTAAATGTTCAATAAAACCATTCCAACCGGGAATTGATAGATTTCTCCATTTGCCATAGAACCATATCACGTCGACTTTTTTGAGCAACGATACTCTTACTCCACTTCCTTTTATTCGTTGTATAGGCTCTTCTAGTACAACTGAAGTTTTTGGAGTAACAATTTGAATAATACCCATAATGTGAAGCGTGTTATGACCGTCTAGCGTATTTACATTTATATCAGCATTATCTGCTACATATTGAATAAATGCGCCAGTTTCAGGTGATAAGATATGAGGTGGACGATGAAAAACTGCTGCTGCCTCGTACATCATCGTATCATTATAAGATGCGCACAAACCAAAAGATGAAAAAATTTGTATAAGCCGTTTCGATCCAAATCGCCGATGAAAAAAAACGGAGAGACCCAATTGTAATTTGGACTTGAAAGACCTAGGCCGAACAGCACTCATAATACTATGGCTAATATTCATGCATACTAATTGTAAATGTTCTAAATTGAAGCGTTTATTTTTTTTAAATAACCTTCTCCAAGAAATAAGTCAGTGACTTTGGAATGGCTGTATCAATATCTTCAAACATACGACCTTGTTACGGCATCAAAATCTGTAAAATAAAATATGGTATACTTTCTTTTATTAAATTAAATGAATAATGTACCTGTTGTCTTGTCCGCTTTATGTTTAAATTTGACCTTGGATGCTGTACTTGATCTCGTCTTTCAGAGGATGTTACCTGTCCATGGATCTCGGATTTGACGAACTGACGGGAACTGAAATGCAATGTTTTTTTAAATGGAAATGCCCATCAGCTTCCTCGCATTCCCCAAGAACACATCAAGCATACTAGGTTACTAAAAGATATGTTAGATAGCGGATCAGATGGAAGAAGAACTAATCCACAAACCTGCGTCGTCCAGTTTATCCACAGACGCCCCTCAAGCTTTTATTGGACAAGTCTCTCACTTTAAACTTAACACTGCGAATCATCATCACATCACAATTATTTAACTTTTTAAAAAGAAAATATATAAACAAATATATCTAAATATGTCACGATTTATGTAAAACGGAAAAGTTGCACGCACGATTGAATTGTAGTATTTTAGTTTAAGAATTTTAAGCACGAAAAACAGACTTATCTCTTGAATTGGATAAAATCAGAATTTCACAGAAGTAATGACGTTAACCAGAGCTTTCCCGGAGCTGAAAGTGTGCCAGAATTCGCAGTAAAAGAGCACCTAACCTATGTCCTGAAACGTCCCGATTTTTGCCCTGAACTTTATGTTCCGGAAGAAACCAATAAGTAAGAAAGAACAATCCCAACCCAAAGCCAGAGATTTACGCGAAATTTAACTTGAGAAACCCCGAAAAAAAAGAAATTGCAGCACGTGAATGCACCTGTCAAAAGATATTTAATGGGCAATTATTTGAAAAAAAAGGGACTAATAATTTTTCCACAATATACAAAGGGATTCATTGATGCCAAGGAAGAGTTTAAAAAGGAAAAACCGAATTTAATTAAAAATTATTTTATTAAAATGGAAAGTAATCTAAACAACATTGGAAAATCACGGGAAAATGGAAGCCATTTTCCAATATGGGTCAAAAACCTATAAATCCGCGGCTTTGGTATGTGAAGGGAGAGTTCCATTTTGTGAGTCAGTCAGTGAAGTAAAGTACCCGCATTGTTTAATTTGGAAAAGTTAAAAGAAGTTAAAAGTAAAGAAAAGAAAATAAAGAGTTCAAGACAAGGAAAAGAAAAGTTTAAAGAAATCCAGCGTAAGGAGAAGAAAGTAGGAAGAAGGAGCCGTCACAGTGAAGGGAAAGGCCTGGAAAAATCAAGGATTTCATAGAAGAAAAAAAAACAAAGATAAGTTGGTTTTTCACTTTCTTTTTAATATATTTCAGATATTTATTTATTTAATTTTCATTGTGCGTGTATCTATTTCGTACTTCGGCTATATATAATATTTTTTTTTTTAAATTAATTTTCCTTAGATTTTATTAAAATTTGCAGATGATTAAATTTTTAGATTGGTAGATGCTTTTGATCTATAATTTCTTTTTGCCATTTTCTTTTTCGTAGCTTTTGCAATTCTTTTTATTTTGCTTTAAATTTCATTTGATCGATTTGTTTTGATTTCTGCCGAGATTTGTAAACAAACAAGACTAGTTTTTTTCTTTTACGATAATAAATTTTATAACGTGTTATATATATAGATAGTGGTTGAATTTCAATTATGCTTGAGTTCGTGGACTCATAAAAACCACGTGGCGCCCAAATCAATGTTTTGTGTTGTGAAAGTTTTTTTGGATAACGAAGAATATGACCCACACCAAACCTGAGCTCAGCCAAGTTACACCTGAAGTGGTCGTAACATAAATTTTTGGCGCCCAACGTGGGGCCTTTTAAGGAAAAAAGTTTAAACGTGGTTAAAGCGTAAAATAATTTTTTTTTGATTTTTGATTTATTTTGTATCAGTGTCGAAAACAATTGAGTGAAATTAATATTGCAAGTGGAAACGTGACAGATCACTTCCAAAATTTTTGTGAGAGAGTGAGCAATGAAAATAAAAGCTTTCGTGTAAACCTAAATATTATTTTGTTGTAATTGCAAAGCGAGTGTTATAAACATTGTATACAGACACAAAATTTAGCAACATATGAAGTTCACCTAGCAACAGACGCTGGGAAAAAAAAATTTTAAACTTACCAATCGGCACGTGGTCATAATTCAAGCACGATTTTATTTTTCCTTTTTTTTGCATTTTTTTATAAATGAGTTAAAATTTTATTTTATGAGCATATATTTCAAGTGTATTATAACTTCTATTATACTAGAACAAAAAAAAACATATTAAGCACACACAGTAATTAATTGTATTTTAACATCATATATTTTAATATTTTAATTAAATACCACTAAATTTTCCTTCCACATATATTGCACACATTTTAGTTAACTCACTCTATACACGCTATACTATATTCGCAATCGCTAGTTTTACGTTTTCTTTTATATTGAATGCAACTTTTACTAAATTTACCGCACTTAAACACTGAATGAATGCCCAAACTAAACTAAGTGCTCCCTTATACGCTTAATAATATCGCATGATCAATTTGGTAAAGTTACGTTAAGAGAGCACGAAGATTAAGAGTAATAACAATACACTTCAAATAGCTGAATCTGCAAATTTGTTCATGACCTACGTACTGTCTCGATCAGATGTTCAAATCGTTTACCTACTCAATTTAGCTGTCGCGTATTGATAACAGTGATGCTAGTGGTGCACTCCTCCTACTCTTGCAGTTGTAAATATGGAGATTTATTACCAAAATATAATGACGTATTGATGATTTAGGAATCTTGTTTGGCAATCGGGGCTTATGAATATTTTGATTTTGCTCCAAATTATTTATGACGACACGATTTTGTTTTCTTTTGAGTTGGGCTTAAGACTTAATTCTGCGGATAAATTTTGCATTCCTCCGTGTGTTGTGAGTTAGGGAAATAAGTATCTGATTGATTGATTAAAGAAAATTAATTGATTATTATAGAAAATAACCAGATATTACATAATTTGATATCTTTCTGCTTAAAATAACTAAGTAATTAAATTTAAATTTTTAAAATTTTTTTTTTTACCAAAATATCCATCGATATTAAATATGGAAATTAACCGTTTAAATCAGGAAGAGCTCGCATATGAACTCGAAATAAGGGGATTGCCCACAGGGAAAGTTGAAGATATGAGACAATCCTATCGGTCCGCTCTTAAAGTAGAGCGAACGGGAAAGGTGCTTATTTTGAATCCTTATCTTATTTCGTTTGAGAAAGATATTGAAGCACTTAGAAGAAAGGTTGAAGAGGTACAGGCATTGTTGGAAGCTTTTAACGATGAAATTGATTCGGCGGAATATATGAAAATTGTTACTAAAATTGAATGGGCTCTAAGTAGGCTTAATAGAGCAGTAGCGACAGAAGAAAACCAGGCTAAGGAAAAATCTCAAGTGCGGGCTGATTTAGTTCTAGCATTGGGGTCTTTACAATTGAAGGCCGAGGGGCAGGATGTTATCAGTGATTGCTCTGAGGATAGCTGTGAAGTAACTAGATCGATGTCGCAATTAACGACTTCTCGTTCTAGGGTATCTCTGCATAAGTGGGACATTAAATTCTCAGGTGAACATAATCAATCCTTGAACTCTTTCCTCGAAAGAGTGACAGAACTGGCAGAAGCAAGAGGGGTTAGCAAGGGCCAATTGTTCCGATCTGCGTTAGATCTTTTTACAGGGCGTGCTCTAATCTGGTACAGGGCAACCAAATCAATGGTACATTCTTGGTCCGACCTCGTAAAGGAGCTAAGGAAAGAGTTTTTGCCTTGTGATTATGATGAGAAACTTTTGGATGAGATTAAGCAGAGAACTCAAGGTAAGGATGAGACTATTGGTATATATGCTGCTATAATGTCAAGTATGTTTTCGCGGTTGACTACGCCATTAGAAGAGGAGCATAAATTGAGGATTCTCAAGCGCAACATAAGCCCATTTTATCAAACACAGCTAGGCCTTACCGAAGTGGAAAACATTCAAGAACTTGTGGCTCTAGGGAGACGATTGGAGTCTGTTCGCACTTCAGTCGAAACATTTATTCCTCCCCCATCGAAGCGAAACACCCACCTTCTTGAACCAGACTTAGCGTATATCTCAGGCGGGTCAGCTTCAGTATCGGCGATTAGTAATGTCACCCTTAATTCTCAATCGGGTCCTAAATGTTTCAAGTGTGGACTTACAGGACACTTAGCGCGTTTCTGCCAAAGAAACCTTCGGTGCTATGGTTGTGGGGCTAGAGGGGTAAAACGCCCAAACTGCACAAACTGCAGGGGAAATGGGACACATCGATTAAATCAAAATATCACCAGCACACAGCCAGGGCAAAATTCGGGAAACGAGAATCGAGCTCGACATTAGGCGGCTTATCGAGCTCAATTAGTTGCGGAAAAGCCGCTGTCAGCAAGACTATCGAATGTGATCAAAATGTTACTACAAGATGTGGTGAAATGTTGTACACATTAGTGGATTACGCTTTCTCAAGAGAAAATGGCGACATGCGACCACACTTGAATGTGTTAATTTTTGGGTTGAAAGTGAACGGGTTGCTTGATTCAGGGGCATCCCGAACTATTTTGGGAGGACCTGGTTGGTCTGTATTTAAGACGATGGGCTTAAAGATCCAAAAGCGAAGGCCCAAAATGTCATTCTGGCAGACGGAAACCGCATTGATGTTTTAGGAGAAGTAAGTCTTCCAATGGAATTAGAAGGACGAGTGAAAGTCATTGATGTTCTCATTATCCCTGCTCTACCACAATTTTTCATCTTTGGTATTGATTTTTGGCATGCGATGAATATATCAGCCAATCTAAAAGAAAATTCTTGGACATTTACTGACCCGGCAGAATGTCGTCTCAATACCCTAAGCAGTCATTCAAGGCTTACTTTAACGGAACAGGAAGAGCTAGCAAAATTGATTAAGCGAGCTGAAATGAAAATGGGGAAAGAATTAGGGTGCACTAACCAAATCCAACATGTTATCCGGACGGATTCTCCTCCTATTAAACAGAGGTACTACCCTGTTTCACCAGCAATTCAGAAAGCCATCAATGACGAATTAAATAATATGCTAGAAGCCGGGGTAGTTGAGCCTTCCGACAGTCCTTGGTCCTCTCCCGTGGTTATGGTGAGAAAAAGGGATGGGTCTTACCGATTTTGTGTTGATTTTCGTAAAGGTAACAAAGTTACCGCTAAGGATGCCTACCCTCTACCGCACGTCTCAGCCACGCTTGACAAGCTCCGTGACGCTAAGTATTTGTCTTCGCTTGACATCAAATCGGCTTTTTGGCAGGTGCCAATGGAGGAAAACTCCAAGCAATACACCGCATTTACAGTACCAAATAGAGGGTTGTTTCAATTTAAAAGAATGCCCTTTGGACTCAGTAATTCTCTGGCAACCTGGCAACGCCTCATTGATAGGATTCTTTCAGGAAATCTAGAAAGCCATGTATTTGTCTATCTCGATGACATTGTAATCGTTACGCAAACATTCCAGCAACACTTAAAGGTCTTAGATGAAGTCCTTGACAAACTACAAAAAGCTGGTCTGGTAATCAACTACGGCAAATGTGAGTTCTGCCGCCCAGAGCTTAAATATTTAGGATATGTAGTTGGAGAGCAGGGTCTTCAAGTTGATCCAGATAAGGTAAAATGTATCTTAGACATCCCCAGTCCAAAGAACATACCGGAAATACGTCGTTTTGTAGGAACTGTTTCTTGGTATAGAAGATTTATACCCAACTTCTCAACCTTGTTAGCACCCATAACAAATCTTCTTACAAAGAAAAATAAATTCATTTGGTCGACAGAATGTGAAGCTGCTTTCCATGAAATCAAGGAAAAGTTGGTGAGCGCTCCAATCCTTACATGTCCGGATTTTAGTCGGGAATTCATTATTCATACAGATGCCTCTGGGTACGGTCTCGGTGCGGTCCTTACACAAAACATAAATGCCGTGATAAGGTTATCGCATATTTGAGTAGGTCATTAAACAAATGCGAACGAAATTACTCTACTTCAGAGAGAGAGTGTTTGGCAGTTCTGTGGGCGGTTGAGAAACTGAGGCCTTATATTGAGGGAATGAAATTTAGGGTTGTAACAGACCACGCGTCTTTAGTATGGCTCCATAATTTAAAAGACCCCACAGGAAGATTGGCAAGGTGGGCAATGCGACTCCAACAGTATGAGTTCGAAATAGTGCATCGTAAAGGCAAAGAACACCTCTTTCCAGATTGGTTGTCGCGTTCGGTACCAATTGTGAGCTGGGTAAGGGAAGCGCGTGGATCACAGGACAAGTGGTACACGAGACTTTTCGACAATGTTAAAAACATACCTTCAAAATTTCCAGATTGGAAAATTGAAGACGGGAATTTATGGAAACATCATTGTCCTAAGTATCCTCTGTTAGCATCAAAAGCGGAATCCTGAAAACGAGTAGTTCCAAAACAGCAAAGACGAGAACTAATCTTCAACGCACACGACATTCCAATTTCAGGCCATACAGGAATACAGAGAACTTACGATCGACTCAACGACAGTTATTATTGGCCAAAAATGAAAGCCGATGTCGCGAGTTATGTGAAGAACTGTAGGGTCTGTCAATCTGTTAAGCCTATTCTTAAAAAGCCAGCGGGACTTATGGCATGTAGGAGTATTGCCAGCAGGCCCTGGGAATGTGTGAGCATAGACCTTATTGGACCTTTACCCCGTTCAAGTCGAGGGTTTGTGTATATACTAACCGTAGTTGATCAGTTGAGCAAGTTTCCACTTCTTTTTCCTCTACGTACAGCAACTGCTGGTCCCATTTGTCGGAATTTAGAAGATTATGTTTTCTTAATCTTCGGAGTACCTAGAGTTCTTATAAGTGACAACGGAGTTCAATTCAAAAGCAAGGAATTTATAAAGCTCTGTACTGAGTATGGTGTCGAAAGAAAATACACAGCCCTATACCACCCGCAGGCAAACCCTGCGGAGAGAGCAAACCAGACAATAAAGACGATGCTTCGAGCATATGTAGCGGAAAACCACCGGGAGTGGGATCGACATTTGGCGAAAATTGCCTGTGCTATCCGCACATCTACCCAAGAGGTAACGAAGTTGACTCCTTATTTTAAAAATTTTGGAAGCGCAATGCTGACCAATGGGAAAGCACACCGAAGGTTAAGCGAGGATGATACTTTTGATCCTGAAGGGAGGTCCGCGGCTATAGAGGAAATGCGCAAAGATGTAAAGAAAAGAATGAAGGAAGCAGTGGAACGTTCAAAGCACACCTATAACCTTCGTAGAAGGGATCAACAGTTCTATGTGAACGACATGGTGTGGCGTAAAAGTTATGTCCTCAGCGATGCCGCCAAATATTTCAGTGCCAAATTAGCGCCCAAATTTGTAGGCCCTTTCAAAGTAATCAAGGTTGTGTCTCCATGGACATATGAATTAATAGATAAAAATGGTAAAGCGGCAGGTATTTGGAATACTAAAGATTTGAGGCCCTACTACTCTTGTGAAGATTAGGCATTGGGCACCTCTACACCAAGCAGCCCCAACAAGTTTTGTTGGAAGAAGATAATCAGTTGTTAAGGATTCGTTATTTTAAAATTATTGTAGATTGTAAGGTTGAAAGAGATAGCTTAAGATAAAATTTCCTTGAATTGAACTGATAATTAAATACACCCCTGATTCGAATGTGGTATTAGAAGAAAATATGGAAGACTCAGAGTTTAGTATAATAATTTAATGAAATTAGGAACCTATAGATATTTGAATATTAGTTAATGCACCAATAGGAGAACCTTTAAAATAACTCTTAGTATCGAGATTGTGAGGAATATCCGCAGAATTAGTGACTGGAGTAACAAGCATATAGTAATTAAAGAATTTATTAAGAATTTATTGTATAAATAGAGATAGTAAAAATATTGTATATTTATAAGAAATTCCATAAATATTATTAGTTCAAAGGAGTATTTCAAACATAAAAATTGCAACAACAAAAATGGATTATACTCAAGATTTACGACCAGCATGTTATATTGAAATTTGAATTTGATTTGCTTAAGTGTTGGTCAATCTTAATTTAGCTAAAAGGGTTTAAAGATCTCTGCGAGATCTCCCGGAGGAAGAGGAGGTGTGTTACGGCATCAAAATCTGTAAAATAAAATATGGTATACTTTCTTTTATTAAATTAAATGAATAATGTACCTGTTGTCTTGTCCGCTTTATGTTTAAATTTGACCTTGGATGCTGTACTTGATCTCGTCTTTCAGAGGATGTTACCTGTCCATGGATCTCGGATTTGACGAACTGACGGGAACTGAAATGCAATGTTTTTTTAAATGGAAATGCCCATCAGCTTCCTCGCATTCCCCAAGAACACATCAGGCATACTAGGTTACTAAAAGATATGTTAGATAGCGGATCAGATGGAAGAAGAACTAATCCACAAACCTGCGTCGTCCAGTTTATCCACAGACGCCCCTCAAGCTTTTATTGGACAAGTCTCTCACTTTAAACTTAACACTGCGAATCATTATCACATCACAATTATTTAACTTTTTAAAAAGAAAATATATAAACAAATATATCTAAATATGTCAAGATTTATGTAAAACGGAAAAGTTGCACGCACGATTGAATTGTAGTATTTTAGTTTAAGAATTTTAAGCACGAAAAACAGACTTATCTCTTGAATTGGATAAAATCAGAATTTCACAGAAGTAATGACGTTAACCAGAGCTTTCCCGGAGCTGAAAGTGTGCCAGAATTCGCAGTAAAAGAGCACCTAACCTATGTCCTGAAACGTCCCGATTTTTGCCCTGAACTTTATGTTCCGGAAGAAACCAATAAGTAAGAAAGAACAATCCCAACCCAAAGCCAGAGATTTACGCGAAATTTAACTTGAGAAACCCCGAAAAAAAAGAAATTGCAGCACGTGAATGCACCTGTCAAAAGATATTTAATGGGCAATTATTTGAAAAAAAAGGGACTAATAATTTTTCCACAATATACAAAGGGATTCATTGATGCCAAGGAAGAGTTTAAAAAGGAAAAACCGAATTTAATTAAAAATTATTTTATTAAAATGGAAAGTAATCTAAACAACATTGGAAAATCACGGCAAAATGGAAGCCATTTTCCAATAGGGGTCAAAAACCTATAATCCGCGGCTTTGGTATGTGAAGGGAGAGTTCCATTTTGTGAGGCAGTCAGTGAAGTAAAGTACCCGCATTGTTTAATTTGGAAAAGTTAAAAGAAGTTAAAAGTAAAGAAAAGAAAATAAAGAGTTCAAGACAAGGAAAAGAAAAGTTTAAAGAAATCCAGCGTAAGGAGAAGAAAGTAGGAAGAAGGAGCCGTCACAGTGAAGGGAAAGGCCTGGAAAAATCAAGGATTTCATAGAAGAAAAAAAAACAAAGATAAGTTGGTTTTTCACTTTCTTTTTAATATATTTCAGATATTTATTTATTTAATTTTCATTGTGCGTGTATCTATTTCGTACTTCGGCTATATATAATATTTTTTTTTTAAATTAATTTTCCTTAGATTTTATTAAAATTTGCAGATGATTAAATTTTTAGATTGGTAGATGCTTTTGATCTATAATTTCTTTTTGCCATTTTCTTTTTCGTAGCTTTTGCAATTCTTTTTATTTTGCTTTAAATTTCATTTGATCGATTTGTTTTGATTTCTGCCGAGATTTGTAAACAAACAAGACTAGTTTTTTTCTTTTACGATAATAAATTTTATAACGTGTTATATATATAGATAGTGGTTGAATTTCAATTATGCTTGAGTTCGTGGACTCATAAAAACCACGTGGCACCCAAATCAATGTTTTGTGTTGTGAAAGTTTTTTTGGATAACGAAGAATATGACCCACACCAAACCTGAGCTCAGCCAAGTTACACCTGAAGTGGTCGTAACAACCTGGTGGAGGATAATTAGAATTATCTAACACTGCACATTGAATATCCTCTCGAATAATTGCTGCTGCAGCTTCTAAGGTGCGAAATCGCTCTTCTTTTTTATCGGTTTTTTTTTCGTACCAAGCTTGATTTAAAATATCATGGTGACTATCAATAAAACATACGAATGTTAATGATCCTGATTTTTCTGTAATAATAATTTTATCACCATACTCCAACTTCAATCGCATTTTAATGGTTCTGTTATCTATTGTTGATTCTTTACAAATACTTTTCAATTCGTCTAATGTGAATTGACAATCATCGTTATTTTCAATATACTTAAATATTTCTCTCATCGCAATATTTGTAGCTTCATCTTGAGGACGACCGACTTTACCTCCAGTGGTAGGTTTCAAAAAAGAATTGTAGCAATCGTTATGATACTTAGCCTCGGCAGCGACTAAATCATATTCAAATTCAATTCGAGCAGCAACAGCTTTGGCTACATCATCACAACGAGTTTTAGCTATAGTTAGAATACTGTCTTTGAACGAAAGTGTAGTCACTTTAAAAATCTTACGTCGGTACTGCAGTGCTTTTTTCTTCTAAAACTCTTCATTTAATTCATTGCCGCAGAATAAACAACACTGATTGAAGCAAAATGTAGTTTCACTTACCCGTGCTCTAGTACGAGGAGGACTTATTTTTGATGAACCAGCTTCTTCTTCTTGGCGCCGTCTTTTCACGGCATCAATGCTACTTTTTCGAGTATAATTTTTTCGACATTGCACATGAATTTTTACAGATGTCTGGTCTTTCAGGTACTCCGAAAACTCATCACCTCTTTCAATACTTGCATCAATTAATGCTTTCATGCCGCGATCAACAGTAACAACTCCACTTTCAGTCAAAGGTGGACTACAAATAAAGCAGAATTGCGACATTTTTTTAAAAACAGTAAAATGCACAAACTTTGTTACAAAATATAAGCGATAGCCACGAGTTGTCACTACGAAGGAATGCTTACGACTAACAGTATTTTGTTGAGTATGAGACCTTTGAAACGGAGCAGGTATACGAGCATCGCCACGCTGACAATTGAATGGAAGACAGATGTTACTCAAGGCCATGCGACTAAGTGAAAATAGGGGCGGAGTTTTTGACGTTCATTTATATTCTAAGAATTTTATAATTTGTATGTATAAGACATAGGGACTCATATGTTTACTCGTATAACGGTTCAAAAATGTATATAAAAGTACATTAACGTGCATATTACGAATAAAATATTTTTTTCAATTCTTTCAACCGCTATATCACGGAAATGGCAATACTTATGAAAAAAAGTGTGGATACATTTTTTGTAGAGAATCGGATGATCTACAATTTTTGTCTGAACTATTTTGGCTGTAAAACTCACCGTTTAGCTGGAAAACGCGAAAAACCTATTTTTGCAAACTTTCACCATCAATAAAATTTTTTGCACAAGGGGGATTGATGGGGACTTTTCACAATTCATTTATAATAGTATTCTGAACATTCATACTATAGTCTTACTACGTAACTCGTGGACCGATTTCGAGATTCTTTTTCTTGGGTAGAGTAAGTTCTCTGATTGATACCAAGAGAAAAAAATTTTGGTGGAATGGGAGTGGGGGTAGGGGTTGGTAATAGATATAAAATTAAAAATTATTTTATGGTTTTAAGTGCTTTTTGTAAAGTCGGTTCAACTTTTAAAAAAAAAATTGTTTTTAAAATTAAGATAGCATCAGTGTTTCACAGCAAGTGTGCAAAAATTATGGATCTGTTAGATCTAGGTGAGAAACGAAAGAAATTGTGATGGGGGTATATCCCTTTGATATGAAAAGATTGACTTTTTTTCGAAAATTTAAATTTTAAAATCAATTTTTTTTAAACTGTTAGGAGTAAAAAAAATTACCCAGACTTTAGCACCATTGTGTTACCTGTCAACTGAGATATTAATAACGTTAGTGCTACAAACGTTATTAATATCTCAGTTGACAGGTAACACAATTAGCAGATATACGTTAAAATATAAGACTGGTTTTTTTTCATCGTAAACAAATTTCAATTTTTCGTTCCAGCAGAATGGGGCAACGTGATATCATACAATTGACTTTTTCTAGTAACCGCGTTATCAGCCTTTTTGGCGATGTACACTTAGATGGGCTTTCGTTCCAGCAGAATGTTGCAACGTGTAACGCCAGATATGCCACAATTGACTTTTTCTGGTAACCGTAATAACAGCCTTTTAAGCGATGTGATTTGTTGAACATCGCGCAGTTGCGATTTAGTGCCATTTAACAACGGTTAAATATTAAATTTTAGAGAAGTAAAAGAAAATGTTATGAAAACCTATTTTAATACATGTCGGAACTTAGCTATTTTTTCATTATATTATTGAATTTTAAACCCTGATATTTTAAGCCAAACCGGTTTGTTTACTTTGCACCGACTTCAAAATGTCCTAATCGATATAAAATTAAAAATTATTTTATGCTTTTTAGCGCTTTTTGTGAAGATGGTTTAACTATTTTTTTTAAACTATTTAATTTTTAATTTTTTAGTGTCTTCATATATACGAATCAAAGAATGCTGCTCCTTCGAACAAAGCAATTTCAAAAGTTCTATTCTAAAGATTGGAAACAGAATTATCCAAATCCAGCAACATATTACGAAATTAGACACGGTCATCCTTTTATACCCTCACCTTAGAAAATTTTTAACATTGCCCTAGTGCGCCACCATACTCTATACAGCAAGAGAGAATTATCGTAGTCAGAGAATCATCGTAGTCATTCTACATATAAAATTTTTATCTTTTATCAATCAGGAAACGTTTTCTGTAAAATCATCAAAATCGGTCTATGCCATATGAAGCTAGGCACCGCCCCGCCTTCAACTCTCACCACAAACCACAACTTTTGTCAGAATACAAACAGATACTCTATGCATTCAGAATCATCTAAATCAGTCTACGCGTTACAAAGTTAGGCTACCCCTCCACCACCCCAACCCTAGGTAAACGTTTTTCCATATAGTAGCGATGGGGTTTCATACTATTTACAACAAATAAGAATCTTTCAAATAGGTGTGTGAGTTAAGAAAACCCCTCCGCACACCACCCCACCCCATAAATTTTAGTCCTCGCACCAGTGGGCAACATAATCTGCACATCAAAAGAAGAATCCTCCAATTTGGTCCACTCGTTACGAAATTAACCTACCTCTCCCCCCACCACCATTATATTGCAACATTTATTCTCATATTGGCAATGGGGAATTATAATCTTTGTAACATAAAAAGAACCCCTCCCCTACTATAACTCACTGTTTAAAATTGTGTCGCGGTACGAATGGAGGAACATACTCCATACATCAGAAAAAGAATCATTCAAATCTGTGCACGCGTTATGAAGTTAGACTACCCCTATCTTTTCCCACCACACTCTAAGAACATATTTTTTAATTATTAGCAATGAAGGAAATCGGCCCACGCATTACGAAGTTAGGTTCCTTTAAACCCGTGTATTCAGACGATTCGAATTACAGGGAATCGAGGTCTGTTATTGGAGCAACATCTGTCTCCGAAATATTGGGTTCATGCATTCTGGAGAGTGCATCCGGAACAAAGTTTTGACTGCCACATCGGTGTTCGATCTCAAAATCGAAGGCTGCAGCTTCAAGCACCAGCGGGCCAGTCGACCTTACAGGTCCTTCTGCCGTACTTTGACTGGCAGCTATTCAGAACTCGCATCAGGCAAGAGTTCGGCTCGGCCGAAACAGAACTCGAACTGATGCGGACTCTGGTGGAACCCGGCCAGAGCTCGGGGACCTGTGCCAGCTACCTCCATAGAGCCAAGTCTATCGTCGGGAACATGAGGATGCCACCGTAAGAGGCTGATGTAGCACAAATTGTCAGGGATAACCTACATCCAAGAATAGGTCAGAAGTTTTCGACTGCTACGGTTAGATCCATGGATCAATTGCAACACTTACATATGTCGTATGGCTGAACGCTGGCTACAACGCCGCGATGTGTTTAAAAGATCAACACGACCGGATATTAATGAACTTCATTTTGACTCAGCCCAGGAGGCAGAGAATTTCTCTGATCTCGCTGTTACTGAAGTAGAGGAAGAGAGGCGCCCCCAGAAGCGGGAAATCGTGGGATTTGCTGGAACTGTGGCGTAGTTCCAGCAAATTTACTCCTGCCCCAGCGAAAACAGGAGACTTTTCTGCTACACCTGCGGCCCACCTGAAGTAGTGTCACCTAAGTGCTCCAGCTGTAACCTGTTAAACGCCAAGGCAAGTGGACGACACAGGGGATGACCCTCTGATTTCCTCTGCCGTAACCAAATCCACCCAGACTGATTCTACGCATCAAGAGTGCAGTACCTAGACAGATCCTTTTTGCCACATGCGAGGAATGTCCTTGCATGAGAGACAATTAAATTATGACAAAGTCCGAACTCGCATCTTTCTTGAGGAAGTGAGATTTCCTCTCAATCGAAGAAGACGGCGCTGAAGAAGATTTCGATAGAGACAGCGCTCAACGAAGAAAACCCAACAGTCTTTAGTATTCTTGATGCGGTACCAGCGATTGAGATGAACTTTCACACATTGAATAACACTGACAGGGCAAAACTCGACGCGGTCATTTCAAAATTTCCGTCATTCACAGCACTAAGTTTGGGAAAGGATCACCTATAAAAATATGTTATAGACACCGGTGATGCTTTGCCCATTAAACAAAAGCACTATTCTATCTCTCCAGCGACCCAAAAGCTTATGTAAGTCAAGTCCCTGGAACCAACAGTCCCTGGAATTCTTCAGTTGTACTTGAACCTGGAAAGGTCAGGCTTTGTTTGGACTCTCGCATGGTGAACTTAGTCACAAAGAAGGACGCCTACCCCTTACCCCACATCGACGGATTGCTTGGACGACGGATTGCTTACTAGTTGTATCACCTGATTTTAACGCAAACCTGAAAATACTACTATAAGTAGCTGATTGTTTTCGGAGCGCAAAGTTCACAATAAATGTCGAGAAAAGCCCACTTTGTGTCAAGAAGGAATTCATTAGTAGATATGAAACTCTGAAAACTGGCCCCGAGAAAGTAGCAGCTGTAGTCGACTTTCCTGTACCGTGCTCTTCTAAACAGATCCACAGATTCTTCGGAATGACGGGTTAGTATCAGAAGTTCATCCACAATTATGCGACCCTGACAGCCCCGATTACGGACGTATAAACGAGAATGTTGTTCCATCTTCTGCGCATAGTTGTTGTATATGTTCTTGCGTTGCCTGAGATAAAAAGAGTGACTCCAGTTCTTCTAGTTCCCGACTTGCACCCACGAAATTAGTGGCGTTATCACAGTATAGATATCGGCAATTCCCTCGCCTGGACACAAATCAATTCAGGGCCGCCAAGAGGGCCTCACTGGTGAGATCCGAAACAACTTCCATGTGGACAGCCTTTGCTGCAAAACAAATAAAGATTGTAATATACGCCTTTTGAGGTTTCTTCCCACGAATCTTATAATGGACCCAGATAGGTCCGCAAAAGTCCACGCCTGATCGAACGAATGGTCTTGCAGGTTCCACTCTGTGAGCTGGAAGATCTCCCATTATCTGCCTTGCTAGAATTAGTTTCGAACGAAAACATGGAATACAGCAATTTACTTCCCTTCTTACAGCATTACGACCTCGAAGTATCCGAACTTTTTGTCTCAGAATCGACTGAAGTGCTAAAGGACCTGCATGAGAATACTTGTGATGATTATATGAAATGATGGAAGAAGTGAAAGGGTGAGATTTCGTAAGAAGTATAGGGTGTTTATCAGAAGACGAACGAGAAGAGCTTCAGACGCTGCCTTTGAATGATGAAGGTTAACTTTGACCACTCTTAGCATCACTGTGTTTGGATGAGGATACCTTTATCACGGTGATGTCAGCAGTCTCCTCTTCGTTGCTGGCATCTTTGTCGGTCGTAGAACACAAAGATAGGTCCTCAAACTCTGGTCCGGGATCAGGAGGAGTGTCAACTTCCATGATGGAGTTGAGTTCCGCATCGCCATCTTCTGGTGAGGGAGTAGGTAGTGTTTGTGGAGGCTGCTGAATTCTCCTTTTTGTAACTAGCAGTGTTAAGCGCCTTCAGGTCCTTTTCATAGACCTTCAGGCTAGTTGAGCTAGCTGAGAATTTTCAAGTCGCAAATCTAAGTATCTTTATAATCAATATTTTTGGGTAACTAATATTGTAATATTGTTCTTTAATTTTTTTTAATCAATCATTTTTTTTTTAAACTTTATAAAGAAATATATTTATCCCTCCGTCGGTCGAACGTTCGGATACCCTTCGAACGATCGGATGCGCTCTCGCCAAAACCCTATACATTTACACGCATTTGTATGGGAAAAGGTGTTCAATTCAAAGTAAATATAAAGTTTGGAATTTTGTTCTCTTCTGCTTCTTGTTGACTTAGAAAAGTATTGAACTACATGCATTGTGAAATAATAAAAAAAAATTGTCGAAAGGAACAAAAAAGTTTTTTTTCCTTAATTTTTTTTTGTTTATTTTCAAAAGAATTTCATTTTTTATTCTTGATTTCCGCAACAAAATCATGTGTCAGCAACACTCCACAGTGGATTGTGGAGTGTTGCTGACACACTGGATTTTTACAATGCTGACAAAAAAAAATTCGTTTTGCGTCGTGTTTTTTCATTTCCCCGTAAACAAAGTTTACAGTCTTTCTTTTTTTCGAGTGTGGTTGGACCGCAATTCCCCTAGCGCTCCTGTGACTGACGAAAAGAGAAACCAAGCAAAGAAAACCCAAGGGATCGCAAATATAATTCATCGCAACCCACAAAAGTTTTCCCGACTAAGGAACTCGGAGATTCTGCATTTTACACTGCATCACCTAAAAAGAAAACTGAAGACCCTTCGTTCACCTAGTTGTCTGCTGAATTTTCCGCTCGGACAGCCTTTCCCAAAACTTTGCTTTACACCACAGATCCAGTCGACGGAAAGCATTAGTGGATATTTTCGTCGAACATCTGCAAAATAAATGCAAAGTAAACAAACACCGGATGCACTTTTTACTAAAGCAAGTGCTTGTGGTGTCACTTCCTAAGCACTTCCACTGCGTGCAGTTGTTTCGAGGCACACTATTCGCGACTCGCACTTCCTTCAATTTGCACTAATCACTTTGGAAAAGATTTTCCGCACTTATTTGCACTAAAAACTAAACGATTTCAGTAGTATAAATATGAGGTTTCTAAATCAAATGAGTAATCAGCACAGCAAAAATGGTCAAATTGTGAGGAAAATCGGGGTCTGACGTCACATTTTTGCACATTGATTTAGAAACCCCATAACAATTCTGGGGGGGTTTTCGGTCTTGTAGGCTACAATTGAGAGATAAGGAAAAGAGATAAGGATTTGGTCTTGTAGGCTACAATTGAGAGATAAGGAAAAGAGATAAGGATTGTCGGCCATCTTGGATTTAGAGTATTCGGTCTTGTAGGCTACAATTGAGAGATAAGGAAAAGAGATAAGGATTGTCGGCCATCTTGGATTTTGGGTTTTCGGTGTTATAGGCTACAATTGAGAGATAAGGATGTCGGCCATCTTGGATCTTGGGTTTTCGGTCTTATAGGCTACAATTGAGAGATAAGGAAGAGAGATAAGGATGTCGGCCATCTTAGATTTTGGGCTTTTCGGTGTTATAGGCTACAATTGAGAGATAAGGATGTCGGCCATCTTGGATTTTGGGTGTTATAGGCTACAATTGAGAGATAAGGATGTCGGCCATCTTAGATCTTGGGTTTTCGGTCTTATAGGCTACAATTGAGAGATAAGGATTGTCGGCCATCTTGGATTTTGGGGTTTTCGGTGTTATAGGCAACAATTGAGAGATAAGGATGTCGGCCATCTTGGATTTTGGGTTTTCGGTGTTATAGGCTACAATTGAGAGATAAGGAAAAGAGATAAGGATTGTCGGCCATCTTGGATTTTCGGTTTTTGGTCTTGGAGGCTACAATTGGTCTTCTTTGGGTTTTCGGTGTTATAGGCTACAATTGAGAGATAAGGAAAAGAGATAAGGATTGTCGGCCATCTTGGATTTTCGGTTTTTGGTCTTGGAGGCTACAATTGGTCTTCTTCTTCTTTGGTTTGCATCTGGACTTAGATCTAAACCTTGGATCTGAACCTAGATTGTTTAGTAAGATAAGGCACCTGTCGGCCATCTTGGATATTGGGTATTCAGTCTTGGAGGCTACAATTGATGTTGAAGATAAGAGTTTGTTGTTTTGAGTCTTTAATTACGAAGTACAGCTTTATCAGCTAAATGAAATAACATGAGGCGAATTTAATTGGATTGAAGATAAGAGTTTGTTGTTTTGAGTCTTTAATTACGAAGTACAGCTTTATCAGCTAAATGAAATAACATGATGCGAATTTAGTTGGAAAAACAGAATATTGCGTAATAAAAGATTTCACCACTTTGAGTAAATAGATGAAGATTATTTTTTAATTTCTTTTGCAAATTCTTATTTCTATGATATCATTTGTTTTCAAGCAAGTTTTAACATGTTTTTCTGGTCGAGCTGTGATTGATAAGCGAGCTGGTGACTGCGTAGAAATTAATAATTTGGCGACAATGTTAAGGTCGTTGGGTGATAAGGTTTTGTAGATGAATCTGACCTCGTGCTGAAAATAAGAGTTGTTGTTTTGAGTTTTTAATTACGAAGTACTCCTTTATCAGCTAAATGAAATAACATGATGCGACTTTAATTGAAAGCAGAATATTGTAACCTCGAACTTTAAAAGATTATCATGCAATTTCTTTTCCAGATCTAAATATAGCCATTAATTCGAGGTTATATTATTAAATAATTTCGTGTTTTATGCAACTAGCAAGTAAGTCATTCCACCGATTACGTCATCTGGACCTTGATTACTAGTTAATATAACACCATTGAGGAATAGCCAAAGGAATTTCTGTAATTAAGGGAGAAAATCTGATGTTTAAAAATAACATGCATCGCTTTGCATAAATCCGTTAATAATGCTTTAAATTTATATCAAACTAGCAGCTACCAAACCCATATAACAACCTTGAACTGCAGAAGAAATGAACAAGATCATTGCCGTTGTTGTAGCACTTTCTAAAAATTGCCTCAAAACTGTGAATTTAGACTAGAACAAACAAAATCGAAGTAACTGAAATGTCTTCTTTCAATACTTTAACGAGATTTATCATGTGAAGAACATAAGAAAATAAATTTCATATATGCTTCATGTAACAATAGACCCAAATTGTGATCTCACCGAGTTCAGTTTATTTTGAGTTTGTTATGTAATGTGGATAAATGTCAGCTTCCGGGTTTGTTGCCGTTGCAGCACTTTATAAAAATAACCTCAAAAACTTTGAATTGAGCCGATAGAACAAACAAAATCGAGGTAGCTGGAATGGCTTCTTTTGGTAATTTAGAGAGATTTATCATGTCAAGAACTTAAGAAAATAAAACTCTTTTCATAGCTTTAAACTTGGTTTCTTCTTTTTTCAGTCGTAATAATCTTAATAAGGAAACCATATTTTTCCTGAATCGTAATTATGGTTTAAATTTATACCAAACGGACAGCTAACAACCCTATATGACATTTAAAATTTAATTTTTGTATGCGTCATGCAACAATAGACCCAAATTGTGATCTCACCAAGTCAAACAAACGAAAAACTACTATCCCAATGATCTTTTCAAAATTTATAGAGAAATACAGCTGAACCAATGAAAGAAATTTAAAGCGCATTAAACAGGGCTTTAATAATCGTATTGAAAGCTTTCTATTGAAAAATGATGATGAAGGAATATTGGATCCAAAACAATTTTTCTACAAAATCAAACCTCGAGTTATAAATCTTCTTGAAGCAAGTTTACAGAAAATCCTCTGAATTAGGCTCAAGGAAATTGATATGTTACTTAGAAGATACATTTCATTATATAATCCATTTAGTACAGGAAATAAAAGAATTACACTTCGAAAAATTACCTACAGGAATTTGACTTGATAAATCGTTAGGGGGGCATAAAGAAAGCTTAACTCTAGATTTCCGAATTTCCCCCCCCCCCCTGTTTTTGAGAAAATCCAAAAAAATTTTGAAATGCGTTTTTCAAAATAATGTAAATGGGAAAGTTGTTGGAAAATTTCTCAATCCTAATCTTCAATATCACAATTATCTATCCAAACAAAATCTGCATATGGAAGTGACTCCGAAATAACTCATCTATATAAATTAATAACATCAATCTAAACCAAATATTTTAACCCTTTTAAAAAAATCAAAATCTCTCATTAGATAGAGAATATCGTAAGGAACATTGTGTTAAACCTCCCCGAATACCGCTTTTCATGAAATTATATAATACATTTCTATAATTCTAATTTAATTTGGATGTGTTTTAACATAGCATCCCATGACAATCACAACACCATGTTCATGACCTGCTAAAGCTGGTAATAGACCTGATATAGCTGTTCATAGACCTGCTAAAGCTGGTAATAGACCTGTTAAAGCTGGTAGTAGACCTGATATAACTGTTCATAGACCTGATATAGTTGTTCATAGACCTGCTAAAGCTGATAGTAGACCTGATATAGCTGTTTATAGACCTGATATAGCTATTCATAGAGCTGATAAAAGTTGTTCTTCGACCTAATAAATGAGAATCAGGTATTTGACCATCCGCTCTTGCCGTCATGATAAATCAGTTAACTTATAATTTATGCATACTTTGAAGCTCTAGTACCTTTTATTTAACCATCAGTTCTGTATTATCTTTTAAGTCATATTTGCTGTACAAAGATTTACAGGTTGTTTCATAAAAAGCAATTAACATAGACCTATCATTATATTATAAAATTTTTCGTTAATAAGGAAATAATCTTTCTCAATTTCAATCTTTGAATTTTGCTGTCAATTGTCGGGTTTTTTAGGCGTTGAAAAGTGAATTATATTCGACTATTCTGAGATATAAAAAGCAAACAAAAATGATGTAGCGATAGCGCAATGTGTAAGGGGTGTTACGGAAAGAGACTTGATGTCTTCATAATACTATAAAAGAAAAGGGATGAACAATGATTTAATAGCTAATACCAACACTTTGGTGGAACCGCTTATCTCTATTCATTTTTCACTTTTTTTTCTCATCTATAAAACTTATTTGTTGATTACCCATGAAACTCTCATAAAACTTATTTTTTAATCATTCCATAAAACTTCCTTCAAATTTAATTAAACGATCCCCCGCTTATCTCTATATAATTTCGGTAGCAGCTAACTATCGATAAGCATGGGATGAACAATGATTTAATAGCTAATACCAACACTTTGGTGGAACCGCTTATCTCTATTCATTTTTCACTTTTTTTTCTCATCTATAAAACTTATTTGTTGATTACCCATGAAACTCTCATAAAACTTATTTTTTAATCATTCCATAAAACTTCCTTCAAATTTAATTAAACGATCCCCCGCTTATCTCTATATAATTTCAGTAGCAGCTAACTATCGATAAGCATTTTTCATATTTTTTGGTCACCACAATTCCTTTCAAATCATATGTAAAGAATTTAAATTTAAATTTAGAATTCTATAAAGATAAGCGGAGGTCATTTAATTAAATTTGAAGGAAGTTTTATGGAATGATTAAAAAATAAGTCTAATGAGAGTTTCATGGTTAATCAACAAATAAGTTTTATAGGCGAGCAAAAAAATGTGAAAAATGAATAGAGATAAGCGGATACTATTTAAGCAATGAATCACTTATGAGTTTTAACATTCACCAAAATGGAGAGAATTATAGAAGAAGTTCTTAAGGTGTTGAATATCCCAGAGGATTACGAGGATCCTCATGAGCGGCTGCAGGAGCTGGTAAATTCTCCGCTAACCCCGATAAACCTGGTTTATAGGTTAGGATGGGAGTCTGAGTGGTGCGAAGTGGCCACTCCATATTCGGAGAATTTGACGGGGTTGCGAACGGTTAGTTTTTAAAATTATTTTACATGTTATTTTTATTATTTTCTTCTTTATAGATTAATCACTCAGTTAGCGGAAGGAGGTGTGTTATATCAGTTTTCAGCGTCAAAGCGCTGGCCCTCGAGATGAGGACCCGGCTTGATGCTGCTAATCATTTAGAGGAGGATTGGGATAGCCCGGACTATGTTAGACTTTAAACCTATAAATTCTAATTTAATTTTGATATTTCAAAAACTATAAACCCTAAATAAACTGGTTTGTTATACGTCACTTTTATTTTGTTTAATTCTACTGCAGCCATATTTATTGTAAATTGCGCAGTACTATGAAAATTGGGTTTTGCAATTAAAACACGAAGACCTAAATGGTTACCTCAACTTTCCCATTCTGTAGCTATCTTAATATCCCTTCTCCATGTTAAAACATGCTTGGAAATAAAAAAAATATTGAATTTATATTATTGAGAACACGTTAAAAGATATTTGGAAAATTTCTCAATCCTAATCTTCAATATCACAATTATCTATCCAAACAAAATCTGCATATGGAAGTGACTCCGAAATAACTCATCTATATAAATTAATAACATCAATCTAAACCAAATATTTTAACCCTTTTAAAAAAATCAAAATCTCTCATTAGATAGAGAATATCGTAAGGAACATTGTGTTAAACCTCCCCGAATACCGCTTTTCATGAAATTATATAATACATTTCTATAATTCTAATTTAATTTGGATGTGTTTTAACATAGCATCCCATGACAATCCTGGTGTTGTGTAATAATGATTCGGGTTAAACTCATAGATATTTATGTAGAATTAAATTTGTTCCATACATTAACGACATGCTGATATTCTTCTTCTTATTGCTAAGTTTATTAAAAAATCCTGAGGGGCACACATGCTTCATTTTAAATTTATCAAAAGAATTTAAGTAATCATATGAAAACCCCCCTTTCTCCTTATTAAATTCATTATGGATTATTCTAAAGTCTTCATCATTCAGATTTTTGTTTGTTTGTTAGAGTATCTAAACTCGCAGCGAATGGAATCTAAACATTGTAATTCAATCGTTTTATTCTCAGATGAAAAAATTGCCTTTGACATTGATATATAACACTTTATTTAAGGGAATAACGTTAATGAAATCTTCAATTTAATTTAATTTTAAGCAGTTCAAGTTTTAAAAATTTCCAGTGGGGGGTAAAATACTTGCTATAAAAGCTGAGGCAAATATTTAGATAGACCAGATTCAGGAAAGGAAGGAAGATCAGGTATGTTGCAGAGTAATTAATATATGCGTAGTAAATAAAAAAATGTTATTACAGAAATAAAATGGAAGGAAAATCTATCGTAAAGACTCCTCGCGAACAATATACTTTTAAGATACAATTCACCCCAGTATGGGATGAAATGATATTAGCGGTGCATAATCAACTGGCTTTCGGAATAAATGCGCTGAAGTATTTACTGGAAGAACATTACTTAAACAAATTTCAAGAACACTTTCAAAAATATCTAAAAAATGGTGCATATGAACCTGTTCGGGTTATAACACGATTCAAATACATCAATCGATGTAATGAATACAAATTTGAAAACATCGAACTTAATACAAATCTTAAGGATGGTGATATTAAACAGGAATATCTAAATAAAGTAATACAGCCTATAATTCAGAAAATGGAGGAATTTCAGAGACAAAAAGATGTTCTTGTATTGACAATATGCTTTGTAAAATTCATTTTCGAAAATCATCAATCAGTGGAACCGCAGTCAGAGTTTCAAACAGTGGAGATCAACAACACTGTGTATGAGATGGATGAAGATTGCAATTTAAAATTTATCGAAAACAAAATGGACGAAATACCAGGATTTAGAAATATGTAAATTAATTATATAAAATAATGATATGTCAGGAAGATTTAATAGAACTCTACCGATTTTAAATAAAAATTGATTAAGTGAATTACGAGTGTTTTTATTTCGAAGAAATTTGATATTTTGTAATCACATTTTGTTTGGGGTATACCCTTTTTCAAATACATGTTTATACTTGCTAATGCAAACAAAGTAAAAGACAAACCAAAAATAAAGTTTATAATTTTTTAAACTGTGATAATTTTAGTAAACCGAACTTTGCTTCAACCAAAAGATTTAATGGTGATATTAGAATAAGTCTTGACAATAGTAAGCATCTGTTGAACATTTGAATATACTTAAGATCACAAAATTAGTGTCATTCCTCGTGATAAATACAAATTCCATCATAAGAGCTTAAGATCAGAAAGTGTTAACAGCTTTTGATCTATGCAAAGTACTAAGATCAATATATTGTTTTAATCAATTCCATTGTCTGAATCAAAGAGCTCTATGAATGTATGAGTTTTAATCAATTCCATTGTCTGAATCAAAGAGCTCTATGAATGTATGAAAACTTCAATTCATACTTTAAACTACTTTTTGGAGATTTCTATAATGGATTATATAATGAAATGTATCTTCTAAGTAACATATCAATTTCCTTGAGCCTAATTCAGAGGATTTTCTGTAAACTTGCTTCAAGAAGATTTATAAGTCGAGGTTTGATTTTGTAGAAAAATTGTTTTGGATCCAATATTCCTTCATCATCATTTTTCAATAGAAAGCTTTCAATACGATTATTAAAGCCCTGTTTAATGCGCTTTAAATTTCTTTCATTGGTTCAGCTGTATTTCTCTATAAATTTTGAAAAGATCATTGGGATAGTAGTTTTTCGTTTGTTTGACTTGGTGAGATCACAATTTGGGTCTATTGTTGCATGACGCATACAAAAATTAAATTTTAAATGTCATATAGGGTTGTTAGCTGTCCGTTTGGTATAAATTTAAACCATAATTACGATTCAAGAAAAATATGGTTTCCTTATTAAGATTATTACGACTGAAAAAAGAAGACGCCAAGTTTAAAGCTATGAAAAGAGTTTTATTTTCTTAAGTTCTTGAACCTGTTCGGGTTATAACACGATTCAAATACATCAATCGATGTAATGAATACAAATTTGAAAACATCGAACTTAATACAAATCTTAAGGATGGTGATATTAAACAGGAATATCTAAATAAAGTAACACAGCCTATAATTCAGAAAATGGAGGAATTTCAGAGACAAAAAGATGTTCTTGTATTGACACTATGCTTTGTAAAATTCATTTTCGAAAGTCATCAATCAGTGGAACCGCAGTCAGAGTTTCAAACAGTGGAGATCAACAACACTGTGTATGAGATGGATGAAGATTGCAATTTAAAATTTATCGAAAACAAAATGGACGAAATACCAGGATTTAGAAATATGTAAATTAATTATATAAAATAATGATATGTCAGGAAGATTTAATAGAACTCTACCGATTTTAAATAAAAATTGATTAAGTGAATTACGAGTGTTTTTATTTCGAAGAAATTTGATATTTTGTAATCACATTTTGTTTGGGGTATACCCTTTTTCAAATACATGTTTATACTTGCTAATGCAAACAAAGTAAAAGACAAACCAAAAATAAGGTTAATAATTTTTTAAACTGTGATAATTTTAGTAAACCGAACTGTGCTTCAACCAAAAGATTTAATGGTGATATTAGAATAAGTCTTGACAATAGTAAGCATCTGTTGAACATTTGAATATACTTAAGATCACAAAATTAGTGTCATTCCTCGTGATAAATACAAATTCCATCATAAGAGCTTAAGATCAGAAAGTGTTAACAGCTTTTGATCTATGCAAAGTACTAAGATCAATATATTGTTTTAATCAATTCCATTGTCTGAATCAAAGAGCTCTATGAATGTATGAGTTTTAATCAATTCCATTGTCTGAATCAAAGAGCTCTATGAATGTATGAAAACTTCAATTCATACTTTAAACTACTTTTTGGAGATTTCTATAATTAGTACAGGAAACGAAGCACGAAAAAATAGGGTTCCTTCGAAAAATTACCTACAGGAATTTGACTTGATAAATCGTTAGGGGGGCATAAAGAAAGCTTAACTCTAGATTTCCGAATTTCCCCCCCCCCCCCCCTGTTTTTGAGAAAATCCAAAAAAATTTTGAAATGCGTTTTTCAAAATAATGTAAATGGGAAAGTTGTTCGTCACAAAAATACCTACATTTTTTATTTAAACAATTTTTTTGTAAAACTTACCGTTCTCGAGCTGGAGCTTGCCAAAGTGTGAAAATTGTACTTTATTCCATATGGAATACGCGACTCAGCGCGGCCATAAAGTACAATTTTCACACTTTGGCAAGCTCCAGCTCGAGAACGGTAAGTTTTACAAAAAAATTGTTTAAATAAAAAATGTAGGTATTTTTGTGACGAACAACTTTCCCATTTACATTATTTTGAAAAACACATTTCAAAATTTTTTTGGATTTTCTCAAAAACAGGGGGGGGGGGAAATTCGGAAATCTAGAGTTAAGCTTTCTTTATGCCCCCCTAACGATTTATCAAGTCAAATTCCTGTAGGTAATTTTTCGAAGTGTAATTCTTTTATTTCCTGTACTAAATGGATTATATAATGAAATGTATCTTCTAAGTAACATATCAATTTCCTTGAGCCTAATTCAGAGGATTTTCTGTAAACTTGCTTCAAGAAGATTTATAACTCGAGGTTTGATTTTGTAGAAAAATTGTTTTGGATCCAATATTCCTTCATCATCATTTTTCAATAGAAAGCTTTCAATACGATTATTAAAGCCCTGTTTAATGCGCTTTAAATTTCTTTCATTGGTTCAGCTGTATTTCTCTATAAATTTTGAAAAGATCATTGGGATAGTAGTTTTTCGTTTGTTTGACTTGGTGAGATCACAATTTGGGTCTATTGTTGCATGACGCATACAAAAATTAAATTTTAAATGTCATATAGGGTTGTTAGCTGTCCGTTTGGTATAAATTTAAACCATAATTACGATTCAAGAAAAATATGGTTTCCTTATTAAGATTATTACGACTGAAAAAAGAAGACGCCAAGTTTAAAGCTATGAAAAGAGTTTTATTTTCTTAAGTTCTTGACATGATAAATCTCTCTAAATTACCAAAAGAAAGCCATTCCAGCTACCTCGATTTTGTTTGTTCTATCGGCCCAATTCAAAGTTTTTGAGTCTATTTCTATAAAGTGCCGCAACGGCAACAAACCCGGAAGCTGACATTTCCAAAATTAGATGACAAACTCAAAGTAAACTGAACTCTGTGAAATCACAATTTGAGTCTATTGTTACATGAAGCATATATGAAATTTATTTTCTTATGTTCTTCACATGATAAATGTCTTTAAAGTATCGAAGGAGGACATTTCAGCTACTTCGATTTTGTTTGTTCTAGTCTAAATTCACAGTTTTGAGGCAATTTTTAGAAAGTGCTACAACAACGGCAATGATCTTGTTCATTTCTTCTGCAGTTCAAGGTTGTTATATGGGTTTGGTAGCTCCTAGTTTGATATAAATTTAAAGCATAATTACGAATCAATGGTTTCCCTTATTAAGATTATCACGGCTGAATCATAAAGAAACGAAGTTTAAGGCTATGAAAAGATATTTATTTTCTTTGCAAGTTCTTCACATGATAAACCTCTCCAAAGTACCGAAAGAAGCCATTCTAGCTACCTTGACTAGACGTTTATTACTTATTAACGGATTTATGCAAAGCGATGCATGTTATTTTTAAACATCAGATTTGTTTCCCTAATTACAGAAATTCCTTTAACTATTCCTCAATGGTGTTATATTAACTAGTAATCAAGGTCCAGGTGACGTAATCGGTGGAATGACTTACTTGCTAGTTGCATAAAACACGAAATTATTTAATAATATAACCTCGAATTAATGGCTATATTTAGATCTGGAAAAGAAATTGCATGATAATCTTTTAAAGTTCGAGGTTACAATATTCTGCTTCCAATTAAAGTCGCATCATGTTATTTCATTTAGCTGATAAAGGAGTACTTCGTAATTAAAAACTCAAAACAACAAACTCTTATCTTCAACACAATTAAATTCGCATCATGTTATTTCATTTAGCTGATAAAGCTGTACTTCGTAATTAAAGACTCAAAACAACAAACTCTTATCTTCAACATCAATTGTAGCCTCCAAGACTGAATACCCAATATCCAAGATGGCCGACAGGTGCCTTATCTTACTAAACAATCTAGGTTCAGATCCAAGGTTTAGATCTAAGTCCAGATGCAAACCAAAGAAGAAGAAGACGAATTGTAGCCTCCAAGACCAAAAACCGAAAATCCAAGATGGCCTTATTCCTCAATTGTAGCCTATAACACCGAAAACCCAAAATCCAAGATGGCCGACATCCTTATCTCTCAATTGTAGCCTATAACACCGAAAACCCCAAAATCCAAGATGGCCGACAATCCTTATCTCCCTTCCTTATCTCTCAATTGTAGCCTATAAGACCGAAAACCCAAGATACAAGATGGCCGACATCCTTATCTCTCAATTGTAGCCTATAACACCGAAAACCCAAAATCCAAAATGGCCGACATCCTTATCTCTCAATTGTAGCCTATAAGACCGAAAACCCCAAAAATCCAAGATGGCCGACAATCCTTATTTCTCTTCCTTATCTCTCAATTGTAGCCTATAAGACCGAAAACCCAAGAACCAAGATGGCCGACATCCTTATCTCTCAATTGTAGCCTATTAGACCGAAAATCCTTATCTCTTTTCCTTATCTCTCAATTGTAGCCTGCAAGACCGAAACTGCTCCTCCAAAAATTGCTATGGGGTTTCTGGACCATTGAAAATGAGCAAAAATGTAACGTCAGACCTCGATTTCCCTCACAATTTAACCAATTTTAAGGTGCTCCTGCTCATTTGGTCCAGAAACCCCATATTTATACTACTAACTGTCAATGTATTCTAATCTTTTAAGTGATGTAATGATGTAATGTATGTACATTTGACATTTGTAAATGCACATAAGATAAGTATACTTGTCTCCTACCCACAAACTCTCCCGGAAAACAAATTTTTAGTTCTGACTGCAGGGTTGCCCGATGCGGGAAATATATAAAAGCAACCAAAAAATGTTCACTACTTTGTTCGACGCCGTTTCTCTAGTAATAGTAATCTTTGGTAATGTGTTCATTTAGCGGCTAAATTAATAGCTGCGGATCTTCTTTTCACACTAAATTTTTGACAGTAAGGTCATAAAACAATAAATTTGTTAACCGAAGTGTGTGATGATTGTGATTTGGACGCAAATGTGGTCCTGTTCAGATAAATCTAAAGCTAAAACATATGGTTTGGGAAACAGCTGTCATCCACATGTGAAAATTAGGCACAGTTTTATATAACTAATCACTTCAATAAAACACCATTAACGACTTTACTTATAAAAGACCGGACTTAGACAAATAAATAAATATATTCGTCACGTACCGATTACGAACAACTGTTTTATGTTTTATGTTTTATGCCTGTTTTATTGGTTGTGTTCCTATTGGCATCTCTAGGTCGGGATCCGCTAAGTTGTCTCGCCCAGGGCTAGATGGTGCCTCACGTCACCTGAGGAACTTGAGAGGCAAAGCTTGGAGGAGGTTCTGTGCATCGGGTAGTCACGATGATTACCTAGCTTACTCTAATCTCAATCTCCAGTTTTCTGCGCGCGTGCAGGTCTCATATTCCGAATACCTTTCTAACGCGAGAGTCATGCTGCGTACTGACCCTAAACAGTTCTGGAGGCTTATTAACTCGAAGCGCAATTGTGACGCTTATCCCTCCTCTCTGAGGTACCACGACTGTGAGAGTGACGATTCTCTAACAATTGACAATCTCTTTGCGAACTTTTTTCGAACCTCCTTCTCTGATTCCACCTGTGATATCTCCGCTTCAGATTTTACCCATTTGACGCGGCTCCCGCCAACTTCCCTTGAGGCCAAGGACTTGGTATTTGACGAAGCACTTATTGCTGATCATCTTTCTAACTTGACTGGCGGCTTCTCGAGTGGTCCCGATGGTATCCCTGCTTCCTTTTTTAAGAGTTGCCGATCATCTCTTTCTCGTGTTCTTTGTTATTTGTTCAATCTTTCTTTACATTCTGGCCGTTTTCCAGCGTTGTGGAAGACTTCCTTTCTAATTCCACTCCATAAGAAGGGCTGTAAATCCGATGTCTCTAACTATAGACCGATTGCCAACTTGTGCCATGTTGCGAAGGTTTTTGAGTCCCTCGTTAGTGACATACTTCGATTTCACTGTAGGCCTTTTTTACGATCTTTCCAGCATGGTTTTCTTAAAGGGAAATCGACGACTTCTAACCTTCTTGAATTCATTAATTATTCTTTACCGACCATTGAGGCTGGCAAGCAGGTGGACTGTATATTAACTGATTTCAGTAAGGCCTTTGATAGGATCGATCATGCAATCTTGGTATATAAGCTGTCCCTTCTCGGTTTTCCTTCTTGTTTCGTTAATTGGTTGTCGTCTTATGTGACAGGTCGTACACAGCGTGTCTTGTTTCGTGGAGTCCTTTCCGACCTAATCCTTGTCACCTCTTGGACCACTCCTGTTTGTCATATATATCAACGATGTTTCGCTTCTTTTGTCCAGTAGTAAAATTCTCTGTTATGCTGATGATGCTAAGATTTTCCGCACGGTTTCTCATGAGTTAGATGTTAATCTCCTGAACTCAGATTTGGCGGTGTTTAGCGACTGGTGTCTGCGTAACCGCCTTCCTTTAAATGTGAGCAAGTGCACCGTTATGACCTTTTCTCGTAGAAGACATCCTGTCCTCTCCGACTACTCCATCAGCGGCGTTGTCTTGGGTAGGGTTGACAGGGTGAGAGACTTGGGAGTGGTCCTCAATTCTCGTCTTTCTTTCGAGGACCATATTGACTCTATTGTTTCTAGGGCTAACTCGATGCTGGGCTTCATCAAGAGATGGTCTAAGGAACTTGATGATCCCTACCTGACCAAGCTTCTATACTGTACCTTTGTTAGACCTATTTTGGAATATGCTAGCCCTGTATGGTCCCCTTACTTTGCCGTTCACATCGACCGCATCGAGGCGATGCAGCGCAGATTCCTTAGGTTTGCCTTACGTGGCCTTCCCTGGAATGATCATTTGGTGCTTCCCTCTTATGCCGATCGTCTGGGATTAATTTCTTTGGACAATCTAGAAATGAGGCGCAATATTTCGAAAATAGTATTTATGTTCGATCTTTTGCAGGGAACTATTAATTCACCGGAATTACTGGAGGCTGTTAACTTTGTTATACCTCAACGCACCTTGAGGAATCACGACTTCCTATTCGTCCCAGGCCACCGTACTCTTTACGGCATGCATGAGCCCGTCACGTCGATGTCCCGTCTCTTCAATCAACACTTCGGTAGTTTCGACTTGGACATATCTAGGCGGAATTTGAAGTGTCTACTAAGACAGTGCCTTGGCTGATGTGGTGTTCCCTGTCTGGATGTCCGACTGTTACATTTGGCAGTAGTTTTCTATTCTCTGTTTTTGAATTTTATATATATTTTGGAGTAATCTATGTATTTGATGAATCTGTTATGAATAAAGATAAAGATAAAGATAAAGTTTCGAAACCGACTGTGATTCATCATCAGCGTGAGTTATACAGATGATAATGAAGCACAGTTGGCTTCGAAACAGCTGTTCGTGATCTGTACGTGACGACTTTAATTATTTATTTGGCTAAGTCCGGTCTTTTATAAGTAAAGTCGTTAATGGTGTTTTATTGAAGTGTTAGTTATCAGGGGCCTGGCACTAAGAACATTGAGCTTTCAACACGCCATTGGCCTTCGACTTGTTTTGGACACTATAAGCTGAGAATGTATTGCATTTATGCATACGGATTATTCCAGCAAAAGAGTATAATTCTCTCTCATTAATATTTGGAAAAAAGCGATAGCTGCCGCATTTGGCTTATGAAGAACAAGAATGAAAGGGATACAACAATTAACTGGGTAGGAATTCTCACGAAATTTGTTGTTTCAGACAACCTGTTTGCCTTGTAAGTACGCAAAATATGTAGAGCTTGAATTTAACAAGTGTGTGTTCAATCAGTTGAAGGAAATGCCAACCGTTTTACAAAAATTTTACTCAGGGCAGTCCAAGCGCTATGAAGTGTCAAAATCACACGCCAGCTCCCAGCCAGGCGACTGAGTATTTAGATCTTAGAGTATATAACTATAAGGAGAGGCCCTAAAGCCAAAAAACCTCGGCACTTTTCTTGATGTAGTTGAATCGTTGAGTTGTGTTTGTTTTCGTCATGGCAGTAGTAAAACAGCGACATTTCTAGAGGTGGGCCAAAATAAATTGGAAATTAGAGCGTAATTGCATTTTACAATTGCCGCAAGGAATTGCGAATGATTTTCTTTTTTGTAGCGAATCTATATCACAAAATTAAATTAAAACTTTTAAACATTTTATTCACGAATTTAAGTTTTTAGTGTCCCTTAATAAAAGTTAAATCACGAGCCACTGGGTTAGCTAAGCAGAAGCAAAAAATGCGATTTTAGAAAATGTAAACAAACTAACAACGCGACGAAAAAACTTCACTTTTCTTTACGTTCCGTTGCTGTTCTTAGCGTGTCAATGCAATTATATCAAGCTTAGGAACTAACAAAACATGATTTTAATCAAAAACTTCCCTGAAAAACGATATTCCATGTGTACAACGCCGATTGTTTGCACAACACAAAACCGCGCACTACATTTCAACAATTTCACTATTAAAGTACACTGTCTACAGTTAAAAAAGTTGAAAGCTATTAGCTTTACAGTTTTCTAATATATTGCACTAAAATAAAGAGTAAAAACCACTCGGAACTTTATATGGAATTACAAAACAAAATTGCTAAACCATCAAACAACTCACGATAATCACTTTGACAGTTCGCAAACTAAGGAGAAGAGCTCTCCGTCCTCACCTCGCCTAAAAGCCAAATGCCGATCACACGTACACGGTTTCACAGATGAGGGCCTTTCCTGTTGTTATATATTCTAAGATTTAGATGCAAGCTCCGGGGAAGGGCATGGGAGAATTACAGATCATGCGCACAAACTTGACATATTTATTCGTTGCTATGAAATTGTTTTCTGTTGCCACAACATTTTTTGGGCATGCGCTTAATTTATTGAAACGGTTAGGCAACCAAATTGTGTGAGAATCGCTACCCTGTCTCAAGATGTTATAACATCACTTCGAAAGCGATCATCGAAGCGAAAATATCGCTTTGGCGGTATGTTGCAACATTTTCGTTCGACAGGCGATTCTATCATTTTCGAAATATTTTCCGAACTTTTTGACATTCCACATATATTCAGCATTACAAATTTAGCTCTTTTAAATTTTTATACAATACTAAATATGGATTAAAATGATGCATTTTTGGAGTGGAGTTGGTTTATTTGTGGAAGATAGCGAAAATGAAGACGAAAGTGTAATAAACTATCGGGAAGAAAAGCGATTCTTACGGCAGCGTTAAAATTATATGGATATGCCAAAAAAAAAGTAATTTTTATATATTTTGTGCACGAAAAAGTTCATTTTTATGACACAGTTTTATAGTTCTTGGTTTCAAGAATCTTTCCGTGTATCCAAAGAAGCTTTTTTGGAAATATTGGAGGAAATAAAAAGTGAATTTGAATGTGATACAAGTTCAGAAAAAATTCAAGAATTCCTCTCTCTTCAAAACTGGCAGCATTATTAAATTTCTATGCTACTGGTTTTTATCAAAGATTTATTGTCGATTTGATACTTAATTCAATGGACCAATCTATGGTTTCTAAATCTATAGATGAAATAAGTAGCGCCTTGGAGAAGAATTTATGTCCTAAATGGATAAAATTCCCGATTGCTGACGATAAAACAGAAAATAAGAGATAATTCAAGAGGGTTTTAAATTTAATTTGTATTTTCATTACAAAACTTATGTAACATATCTAAAATACTTTTATTATTTCAATTTTATTCCTCTTAATTTATAATTTTATAGATTACAGCAAATACTATTTAAAAAACTATCACTATCGTATCACTATCAACAAACCGGAGTGAAGTTTTAACGAAAATATCGCCTCTCGAAAGTGTTACAACATACCAATTATCGACAGATGATCGAACTTCGAAAATTTCGATGTTCTAACATCTTGCCCTACGAATAAGAAACTATATGGAGTGGCCCTAGTGAGTTAAATCCGTGTACGATTTTTTTGCTCTCATTTTTCCTTAGAACAGAAAACGAAAGGAAGTGCAATACCGTCTATAAACCGTGTGCGTGTTTTCCGATTTTTTGTTCATGGGAAAGGTGTGGGAAGGGAACCCAGAGCACGCCTTCCGAAATGTCAATTTGACGTGGACTATCTGAAGAGTGCACATTCAAAGTGTTTATAGAGTGTTTATTGAATAATTTTCACTGTTCTATTATTAAAAGTGGTGTAATTTTACAAATAAAGACAATTAACATTTAAAAGACTGTTTTGGTTTAGTTTACTAAGAATCTGAGGTGCTTAATTTGAACATTATTCGTGATGAAGTGTGCGGTATTTTGTTGTAAAAATAATCGGCGCAATTGGTGTGCAAAATCATTTTTCAGGAAAGTTAAATAATGTAATAAGCAATTATACAGCATTTTCTTTGAAATATGTGCAAAAGCTGTATAAATAAAAGCTAAATTACCAAAGAATATAAACATTTCTCTTGATGGTGCTCGTTTGTTTACATTTGAGCTTCATCAGGGTTTTGGATCGCCTTGGTGGTTCAGCGACAGCTGACGGAAGTTTTTGCCTAGGGGCTCTAATAAAACTTGAAAAATATTAAAATATTTTTCTACTTTTTGGTATTTTAGGATTCCAAAAGATAAAGACTTCAGAGAACTCTGGTTAAAATCCATCGGTAGAACTGATTATATACCATCCGATGGTAGTAATATTTCCGAGGACCACTTCGAATGAGTCAAAAATTTACTACTTCCATGGTGAAAACTAACACATTTACACCTTTCAAACACATAAGGAAAATTCGGACACTTTTTGAGCATAGTACACTTCCTTTCGTTTTCTGTTCTAAGCATTTTTCTTCACGTGTTGTCACTTGCTTGACAAGTGTTGTTGTTGTTTTTCTTTAACCGAGTGTTGTGGGTTAAAAAGTGCTAATTTTATCGTCCTGTAAAGCTGAAGTGAGAATTAAATTCATTGCGAAGGACACAAATATAAAACTATTGCGTGTTGTGTCAAAACTATTTGAGAAAAGTTCAAGTTTTAAACGATTAGTGACAATGAAGTGTGTAGTGCAATTTTGCAAAAATTCAAGTTATTTAAAACACCTCGGGATTTCATTTCACAGATAAAGTAGAGAAAATAACTTTCTTTTGTGATAAGAATATTTCAGGCGGTGTTAAACACACTATTAACTTATAAAATACCCACTTTTTGCGTTAAGGTAGACTTTGTTTACCTTTGGGTCAGCAGCCATATTTTCTTCAGTTATCACTTACAAAGGCGGTGGTGGTGTAATTAAATTTAGCAAGGAGTTAGTAGATGAAAACTTTATTATTGAAGTGTTTACTGATTTGCAAATTAATTAGTTAAATTTCTTGTGATGAAAAGCCGTAATAAAAATTACAAATTTAAGTGAAAAACCTGCTTTTAAATTGCAATGTTAAACAGATTTCTCCAGAAGTTTAAAAATTGGACCAAAGCACCCCCATATAAAGATTTTTTCTTCGGCCTGTCCTGTACGGTTTTTCTTGTGTGCGTGTAAACTCACACATTTTAGGCACAGGCTACGGAAATCTCTGCTGTTGGGCCACTCCATTTAGTTACTTACTCGTAGATTTTGCCACTGCTGTTTGCTTTATTAAACGTCAAATCATCAAGTGCCTGTTGAAAGTACATCCCACTGTGAGTGAGTTTGTTCATGGTGATTTTGATAAAATGTTTGGTTTATAAATATATTATAATATATTTATTATTAAGGAAAGTGTAACATTAATTTTAGCAATGATAGAACTGATTTTTGCTTTCTGAAATTGATGGGCAGTCAATTTACTTTTACTAATCTGAACGGAAAGTACTTGGAAGCACTTGCCCGCAATGGATAAAAATAATTCGGTAATATATGGACTGGAATCTTAGGCAAGATATTACTGATATACATATAGAGGTAAGATTAATTTAAAAGTGAACTTCACAATTATTAGATAAAATTTATTTTAAGATTCTGGGACTGAAGTGAAGACAACAGAATTTCATCCAGCTGATGACAAAATTCTTGCTACAGTTGTAGATAGGAAAATTCTAATCTTTGACTGACCAGAGTCAAAAACTCGTGTAGTTGCAAAGTAAATTGTTGATCTATATCACCGTGCCAATTGAGGACTCTCACGGGCATCTTGTTTGAGATTTGGATTGTAATCAAAATAAACAGTGTCACATTGTTACGGGAAGAGACGATGGATGTCGAAAAATTCGGGATTGAAGGATGGCAAAGGAGCCAGATTTGGAATGTTCGGTTTAATACTTATTTGAAAAATATAATTATTGAACTTTCATGTTGTTTTCTCGTCGTTTTCAATAAAGATTTCAACAGAACCCCAGAAAAGTAAAACACCGAGGTCAAATCCATAACTATGTAATGTGTGCGCGGGATTTGTGCAACGTGAAGTTGCCGCGAGATGTTCCGGTGGCACGCGCTAGCTGGCAGCACGTCCTAGCTCGTCGGTATGGGGTGTAGGTCCTTGAACATCTGATTCACACATCCACAACAGAATTCCGCGTGCCTGTGGCGAAGAAAGGTTGTGGTATCCTTTCTTCAGGTCTGCCACGAAATGAAAAAAAAACGAGAGAAACAGAAACTAGAAGGAGGAACAGCAGGTCTGGTGTCACCAGTTGTTCCTAGCCGCCCTGAACCATCTTAAGCATACAAACAAAAGAAAATTTACCCCCATTACGCGATGGTTCAGGCACTAACCCACCACTATACCTACACCTGGCTAAGGTGTAGGCCCAACCTGTAAATAAAGCTGGAAACAAAAGGGAATTAAAAGCAAATTAAACTAATACATGAGGATGAAGGAAAATAGGAAGAGGGAGGAGAACACAAACAGGGGAAGAAGTCTTGTTGGGGTTTCCTGAAATAAAATAATTTAACTCATTGATAATAATAAATGTAATTAAAGTAACTAAATGAACTCATTGACATAGATGCTTTAAGCAAGATAAGGTTAATGATTACCTAACTTCATTCTTAAAATCTATGACATTACTTCAATTTTATAGATAAATATTAATAATTTTTAAAGCCAAATATATTAGGACGAATCATAGAGTGTAGGGATTAACCATCCTTAAGTATAAAAAAAATCCTCTTATATATCACTTAATCATATGAGGGGCCAAAAAGCTTTTTGTTCCGCAGATGAGGGTGGTAGGAAACAAGTGAAACTCCATGAATAACCATTCAACCATTCCACACTTACACATCAAAATGAATACAAAAATGAATACTCTCAACTTAGTAGTTCTAAAAATTAATTAAGCAAAAAAAATATAAGCATCATCAATCTAAAATTCATGACTGTGTAACATAACTAGGTCTATAAATCATGAAATGTATTATAAATCAATAATGAAATGTAAGCAGAACTTTTATAACAATGAAAATGAATTCACTTTCGAACCAAAACCTTGACCAGCGAAACGAAATTAAAATTATGATGCCTACAAAGAGGATAAAAGATGCTCTATCTGAACGTTCAATGGTAATTTTATCCTTGCTTAAATTAGCAATTTCAAAGTAGCAAAAAAACTTTTAGCGGATTTTATATACTTCCTGGTCCGTATAATTTTACGTAAATTGAATTGGCTTCAGAATAATTTGATTGTTGAATTACTGTCAAGTTGAACTGTACTATCAAAGAAACATGATCTAATAGGAATTTACTTGGAAGCGTAAAATATTTGTACAAAAAAAATGACCGTATACTGTAGCATTCAGTATTATACAAATCGTAATATATATCAATTTCCGCCTGTTTAGCTATACTCGCTTCATTAGGCTACACTTGAATTAATTAAAGCACAATAATTTCTTTAACAATAGTTGACGAGATACTTAATTAAATTTTACAAAACATTTGGGGCAACTCATCGTAAGTATTCCATCCCTTTTTTTGTCACTATATCAGCGGACACTGTTCTTACGTTTTGATTGTGCTTTGACCCACAATCCTTCTATCAAACTTTATTCACACGGTCATACTCTCGAAGAGAGATTTCTTTTTTTCTTTTTCGCTTTAAAAGCATAAATCTAACCTAGTCTACACAAAAGAAACACAAGGCTATTACTAGAAGAAAAGAAAAGCCGGAACAAATCCACTTTCGGCGACTCTCCTTCTTTTTTTTTTTCTTCTTGCGCCGTGGATAAAAAGGGGCCGCTCAGCCTGGAGCCTGAGTTACTGCAGGGCTTTTTTTTTTCTTCTTTTCGCTGTCGTTGGGATTTTTCTCTTAATTAACTGGTGCAACCAAACGCGAGGTAAATACAGGTTTAATTGCCGTCAAAAAAATTTTTTCGGACACCATAAGGCAGTTTTATTGTCTTTATTGTCCTCCTTTTCTTCTCCTTTTTTCCTCCCAATTTTAGTTATTAATGGGACATGGCAGAGAGGTTTCAGGTATTCCTATAAAATTTCCTTTCAGGTGCTGGCAGAGGCAATTAATTTGCTGCTAGTAACGCAATCGGCCCAATTCAAAACGGAAGACAGTAACCTCCGAGAGTTGTTAGTTCCAGCCGGCCGTCATGAAAGTAAAAATGTGTTTGCTTCCTTTTTGGAAATGTCACATTCACTTCACGGCAGAAAGCAGGGTGGGCAACTTCGGAGTTTAGGAAGAAGAAGACTCGTTCATTAATTTTGTAAAGGTGTGGTTACATTAGAACGAGGAGATGCATTGTGCTGCCATTCTCCTATAAGGCGTTGACTTATTTTAAAATGTCAAAAATGAGGGATATAAAGTCTCACATTACAACTATTATATTAATTACGCGATCCTTTTAATAATCTTTATGCTAACACGTCTATTGCGAAATATTTAATTTTTCTGAAAAATCAGCTAAATAAAAATACTCCGGCTGTGCGAACTGTCAAACAGTAACTAACACTTGCTAATCTTACAAGAAGTTTTCTCGTATCCACGCATCAAAAATTTACTACAGCTATAGGGGTATAGGGGATTCACAGCCTACTCTAGATACAAGCCCGGCAGCTATGACATTTCGGCCATTTAAAACCAAGGATGTCGTCACTGTTTCGTTTTCTAAATCGATCCTCTGACGTTTTCCGTAATTTTGATTAAAGCTCTGACATTTGCTCAGAAAGTTTCACTTTTGATAAAATGTCAAAGTTTTTGTTGATTTTACTCACTTCCTTAAATTTAATTTAATTAAAAATGAAACAGTGAAAGCATATGTTTTTTGTTCTTTTTGGATTAAAGACAAAGGAAAGCATGCACAGATTAAGGATGTTGCTGTAAATATAGAGGAAGTAGAAGTCATGCAAAAGAGATTAGATGTTTTTTCGGATGATTTAAAGGCTAATGAATCTCGCCTGGCAAACATGAATGAGATCGCCGTTCAACTTACATCCTTGGGACAGACAGAAGCATCACTATAAGAGTTTCCATCGTGATATTGATGAAACTAAAGTTTGGATTCGAGAAAAAGAGAATGCTGTTAATAATGATGATTTAGGCAAAGGAAAGTTCTGCGTAATGTCCAGACTCTCTAAAAGTCTAAAGAAAACACGAAGGTGTTGAACGTGATCTTGTCGGCCTTCGAGATAGGATACGTCAACTTGATGAAACTGCAAATCGCTTGATGCAATCTCATGAGCAAATATACTCTAAGCAGAAAGAAATCATCGAAATGTGGGACCAGATTACCACAAACGCAACTGCTCTTATGACTTACAGGGATTCTTCAGCGACTACCGAGGCTTAATGGCTTGGATTAGCTCAATGATGAGACTGGTGACTTCTGACGAATTGACTAACGATGTCAGGTAATTTTAATTTATTTCAAATACACAAAACAACATTTTTATTTCATTTCAACATTTCTCTTTTGTTTTGTTAAACATTTGACTCTAAAAAAAACGTGCTGCATTTGATTTCCTTTATGGAAATTATTTTCTTCCGCAATTTTTAATGTTTTGAGTTTCAACTCTGAACAAATTTTTAGGTGCATAAATTTCGCAGTTGCGCTACAAAAATGAGCCTATTTATGCGATTGTAGTTTGTTTTATGTTATCTAATGGCGCTTTATTGGAAGAACATCTCATTCTTGACAATCGTTGTACAGAACATTCTACTGTCGGATTATCCCAAAAATAGGATCAACTTAATCAATTGTCAATGCGAATGCAACACAATTTGGAATAAAAAATTCAAGCTAGAGATCATTCCGGTGTTTCAGAAGATTCTCTAAAGGAATTCTCAATGATGTTCAAACATATCGACAAGGATAAAAGTGGAAAACTTAATCATCAAGAATTCTAATCAAGATCCTAATCGAGATGGATGTGTTTCCCTTCAAGAGTACATTGCGTTTAGGATATCGAAAGAAACCGAAAATGTTCAAAGTTCAAAGAAATCGAAAATGCGTTCCGAGCAATTACTGCCTCCGATTGGCCGCATGTCACCATAGAGGAGCTATATTGCGTAAGTTATCAAATCACATTTATAATTGAAGTAAAATTTAATGCGATTTTTTATTGTAGAACCTTACGAAGGTTATGGCCGATTATTGTGTCCAAAGTATGAAAGCTTACAACGATCCGAAAACAAATCATGCTGTTGCAGGTGCCCTTGATTATATCGAGTTTACGCGGACGTTATTGCGGCATTAATCGGAATGGACGGATAACAATTACCAAAACCATTAAGAAACAGAGTTTATTGATAAAACAGAATATTTTTTATGTAATTATGAAATATTTTCAATGTATTTTCTGAACATTCTATTCTATTTTTAAATGTAATCTGCTAGAACATTTAGTGGTTAAATATTTACGAACGCACACAAAACGAAGAAATTTATTGATGAATTTATGTTTATTAAATTAACTGTTAAATGAAACGATCTGCCTTAACTAATTAAGCTTTATTTATTTATAATAAATATTTAATATTATCCTTAAGTAAATGAAGCATTTTTACAACTTTTCTCATCCAGAAGGTCTCATTCAAGGCAATCATTTAATTTCCAAGTTTGAGTAAAGACTTACTAAAGGGATAAAATGTTTTGATTGCCGTGAATTGATTTTGTATATCCTGACATGCATACAACCGAAGGTATGAATCTTTCCAAAAAGCAATTATAGTTGGTCAGCTTTCCCTTTTACTATCTTTCAATTTCAAACTTAATGATAATAATCAGCCGGAAAACTTATTGTGGTCTCAAGTACATATATAATTGGCCATTAATTTATGTTATTACAGAATACGATTCGATCGATCGTAAATATATAAAATTGATTAGATTAAAAAGAGATATTGTACTTACATATGTTAGTTGTTGGGGAGTATTTTACACTGTTTTGGTCCAATGATGTGTTGTGCGTGTGCATGCAGTATGATTACTAATGGAATCTGACTAAGTCAGTGTATGCGTGTCACGTCACTACTCGTAGGCGAAAACAGAAATGAGTCCAAGCTCTGGATCGTATTTAGAAGAACCTTCAAGCCTAATACATCAGTCAGAAACATCAGTCAATAGGAATCGCTACTATCACTGGAATTGAGTCTTTTCGTTCAGAACATTGACCCTTTGAAACTTTACTCCCTCTTGGTACTTTACTCTTAACTTCTAAGTTTGAACTGCTTTAAAAAAGCATGTTCCTATTTCCTGAAAATAAAACAATGTTTGTTTATAAGTTATATAGGTATATAGGTAAAAGGAACTAAGTCATTGGAAGAATATGCTGCCACTCTTGGAAAAGATTCTGGAGAAGGTGGTTTGTAATTTGCTGATGAAAATTGGCGGTGTTGTTCGCATTTCGACTGAGTTTTTGATGCTATTTTCCTTGTTTTAAGGACTTTTTCGACTGGACTTTTTGTAGTATATTCTAGGATGTTCCTTTTACCACGATCTGAAGTCAGATCCCAATTTGGACAAGGATAAGATCCTGAAACTAAAGAAAGCATTTAAGGCTTATTATTCCGGTGTTATTACTCATGGGAAAGTTGCAATCCAAATATCATCAGAGCGCGCTTGAAAGTTATAGAAATAGTCTGCTGCATACTTAAACTTATTCGGAAAGAAATATTTTTTTGGACTGACCTGTACAAATCGAGTCCGTTCACCTACAAAAGAGTAATTTCGGTTAAAAAGAAGAACCACACTATTTCACTCCACAAAATCAAAAGTTATTCCAAATTACAAAACAAATTTTCAAGATATTACAGCATCGTTGATGAAACATGCCGCGAGTTAGTTCTGAGTTAGTTTGCGGCTCAACGGGAACTATTTCGAACGGAAAGTTGTTTAGAGTTATATATTAATTTATTATTAAATTACATATACAATTAAATATTGCTCCTTCAGTTGTTTTTTGTTAGAAACTGGGGGAAAGTCTAAGACAACTTTTCAATTATAAAAGTTGCCAATAGATTTACCTCCAATCACAAACAATTTTAAATTTGCTGTTAATCTAGGAAAAAGAACTATTTACTAACAAAGTTTACCTGTCTCCGCTGTAAAAAGTATTCTGCAAATAGCTTACACATTTTTCATGCAACCATTGCTTATAACAAGAACGCTGCAACATTTCTGTGTACCATTGCAGTCACACGGAGCACATTATAAACAATTTCGTTGATGACACGGACACGGAGTACATTATAAATAATTTCGTCGATAACACGGAGCCTTAGAATAGATACCATATAGAAGAACAGCTCCTTAAATTTCCCTGTTCAAACGTGAACGAAATAGTTTGGCAATGTTGTTGCAATTTTGTATGGAAAAGTAAATCCTAAATGTCAAAAAATTCTAAGAAGTAAATGCTATCAGTCAAAAATTAGTGAGCGAGAATCAATTTTGTACTCTCAGAAGAGAAATTTCCCTTTTCGTCGATTAATTCGTATAAGCGGACATATGTGTTGGTTAAGTAATTGACAGTTCTAAAACTTCAAGTCAAAATCAACATGATGCTTCCTGGAGGATTATTTTATTCTATTCGTGGAGGATCTAAACAAATTAAAGGATACATCGTCTAAAGTGATGCAAACTATGCAGCCGGGGTTAGCAACAAACGACTCAACATACGAAGAATGATTCAATCTGCAGTCTTCAAGGAATTGATTAAGGTACATACTTTGCTAAAATTTATAGATTTATATTGAACAGAATATATTGCTTGTAGATCCTGGTGTTAAACCATAAAAACCCATTAAAGGACGCCCCAATATTATAATGTTTGTAGGTTTGCAAAGTTCTGGAGAAATAACGACTTGCAAGAAACTAGCTTATCGCTATCAAAAGAAAAATTGGAAGTCCTGTTTAGTCTGCGCTGACACATTCCGGGCTGGTGCCTACGAATCAAATCAAACAAAATGCAACTAAAGCCGTTCTTTGGCAGTTATACAGGAGTTGATCCAGTCGTTATAGCCCAGGATGGTGTAGAAATGTTCAAGAAAGAAGGGTTCGAGATGAAAATTGTTGATACCAGTGGAAGACATAAGCAAGTAGAATCGTTGTTTGAAGAAATGTTGGCAGTAGCTAACGCAATAGTAATACGAGCAATATTATGTGATAGATTGTTATTAATTGAAAGCCAAACTATAAAATAGGCTTGTGAATCTCAAGCTCTCAAGTTCAAAGAAAAGGTAGATATTGGTTCGTTTAAACAAAGTTAGATGGACATGCAAAAGGTGGAGGTGCTCTATCCGCGTAAATTAGATAAAATCTTGTTAACTAACCTACAATACCTCGTTTGTTTGAGTCTATGAGATTTAAAGTCCTTGAAGTTCAAGAACATTTAGAAACTTTCTTTGATCGTAAAGATCATGCATTGGAGGTATAATTTTTGGTTGTTAGGCTAAAGTATTACATTTTAATTACATTGATTTCCAGTGCCTGGATTCCGTAAAAACATCGTGCAAATTGGCTTTGTTTGGAGAAGTTGACCCAACTGTACAAGAGGGATCAAGTTCGGGAAAATTTATTAATTTTGACCCGGCCACAGCTGAAATATCGTTAGATCTTGGACGAGCTTTATACAAATTAATGTTTCAGCTCTTAATGCTCATTGAATCCAATCACAAAATTGCTATAAGTGTGATTAATAATTTAAAGCAAAATGATAAGGTAAGTTGATTGATTTTTTTAAGAATGCATACTGACGTGACATTTTTCTAGATGCAAGATGTTGCCGACCTTTATTTAACGGTGCGGGGAGCATTGCTACGCTGTATTGATGATGCCGAGATGGAATCTTTAGATACTTTAACCTCAACGGAAGACGAAAGTACTCCAACACCATCTCCTGGACTTCCCATGTCAAATCCCGAAGAATTTGAAAACACATTAGTTGAAATGATCCAAAATCAAAAGTGGTCAGCGGCAATCTCACATACTCGTCAGTATAAAAGCGTTTATCAAGTGACCTCTTCTAACTTAAATTTCGGTCAATCTGACGCCCTAACCTCCGATGAGTTATCTTTTATTTTAAACTTACTCTCAAAAGATTATCAAAGACAGGAGTGGTGAGTATACAATTATTTGCTAAATTCTGAATCATCAAACATTTTTCACCTTATAGATTTATTTATTCAATCAAAGACTGATACTGAGCTATTGGAAGTGTACACAATCCTTTCAGAGAATTTGTATCATGTATCGAGTGCGTTGACTGCAATGGAAATCAATATGAAAAGTTATTCAGGCACTTCTTCGATTGCCAATAAAGAGGGTAATGATATCATTACAAATTTATAGATGAATCATGACTAGGAAAAGTAGATATTTGGATTAACATGCACAACGTAATCTTTGTACTTTTAACAGAGTTTTTTTAGCCGTAATTTAATGATACATTATTCAAATAAAGTAAATGATTTCTTAGAGCACCGCTGTTTTTTACTTATTCCTTCAAATCTCTAAAATTGTTCTGAAATTTTCTGTTTTTGGTCAGTCTGACGCTCAAACTGCTTCAATAACGACTACTTTGCAGCCCCATTTTCTGTAACATCAAAAATATTCCACCTCTTATTATATTTATCAAAGGCTGTCAGCTGCCGGAGGAGTACACAATCTTTTCTGAGAATTTGTATCATGACTCCCATTTTCTGACACAGATTTTCCTTCCTTGGTTAATTCATAACTTTTTCGACCGGTTTCGATTGATCAAAAAGTCTACCTCGTACAGTATCTTCGGAAATAATATTTGAAGCTTTATTGTTATCTTTAGAGGACTCCGGAAGGACAACCTTATACTTATCGAAATTTATTTTTGGCAACTGTATAAAAAAAGGAAAATTAGGATTTAATTTCTGACATCGAGGTAAACCTACCTCAGCAATTATATTTGACTTAGGAAACCCAAGATCTTCCCCAGATGCAAATGTTACGTAGAAATTCTAACGGTAGGCATTTTAACAGTCTCATAATTAGCTAAAGTTAATATCCTTTGCTCTCTCTCTACACGAATTATTTGTATTATAGAAAACAATTATTGCTCCAGGTAAATTTTAAGCGCACGTTCCTTCCTTGGTGAGTACGCAGAGGTCAGGGTACCACCAATACGTTCAAGACGAGCTTTTTCTTTTTGATATAATTCATGACGTTCTTCCGTAGTCAAATCCTTTAATTGTTCCGTATTATCTCTGTAAAAATAAACGGCCCCATTCTACAGCTACACAAATGAAAGTTCTCGGAAGTTGCTGAATTTGGAAACCAACTCAAAGAATTGTTGATATCTAGAACCGATATGTTTGTACAAGGAAAAGGATACCTGCTATTCACGCTACAAAATGCAATTTTAAAGGAACCAAGTTTAATTCGATCGTCTACGAAAAATTTCAACATAGTTTGCTTATCAATTTTTTCCTTGTTATCGTCTAAATCTGAAAGATGACCGTTAACCAATCTACTCTTGTGATTATTTTCACTAATATTATATGCTCGAAAGTAAAGACCACTATCTAGTTCCATGTCTTCATCATCATCACTGTTTATTTCGTGCGATAGAATAGGTTTACATACAAGTTTTTCTCCATTTTCTTCTTCTGGACTTGATAATTGTGGCGAGTGACTTGTGCTTGACACATGAGTCGAATAATGAGGTGCTGACTCAACAAGCGTGCGATCACCATCACTTAGGCTGCTATCTTCGCTATTGCTTTCATGACCTGTAGAAACCGATAACATTGGAAGAGGAGAAGAACGTCTAAAGTCACCACTGCCGCCTTGGTCACAATTACTTGAGTAACCATTTATTATGACCGCATCTACGACATCAGAATTTTCATCTTGTTCGCTCTCGGATGGAGATTGTTTAGGCGTTTGGAAGTTGGAATCTCCTGAATCGGATTTAGGCTCATACTTAGGTATACCTAATAATTCAAGAGAACTTCTATCTGTACTAGGAACCGAAATAAATAAATGTGTTAAATAAGTTAAATTTTCTTGAATAGTTTTCCTCAGATTTTCAGTGATTTCATCTGTAGAATTAGTTGTGCTTGCTGCGAATAAGTTAGACCTAAAATACATTTTTTGTTGGCCTTCTTTGAGGATAACAACATTAGAAGGCGGACTATAGTTAATTACCACCAAATACTTTTGTTTGATTCCAAGCTTTTTCGCCACAAGCTTCTCTACATTTACAGCCGCTTCCACTTCCTGTAATCGCACTAAATATGGCCCCTCCACATCAGAGGTGTTCAAATCAACTTTAAAAATTTAACAGTAACACCACCAGGCTCATACTTTTCGAAATCTTCATTTTCACTGCGAACTGCTAAAAGAAAATCAGTATCCGGATCTAGTGTATTAAATATTGCAACAATTTACACGTTTGCATCAAATTAAAATATTAAAATTCAATTAGATTGCACCCATGCAATTATTAAAATTTTACTATCTAGGGTAAAAATGGCGTTTATAGTAAATGACTGAGGGAAAAATACATTTTTGGTGAAGTTTGTATTTCGGTAATAATGTTGACCTTTAGTTTGTTGATTTCCGATTTTAAACTTTGAATAAAATGTTCTTTCTGTTCCAAGAAATTCACGTTTCTTAAAGAATTCCTCAATTTCTTTAGCTTTTTCTTCTGTTGCAAAATTTTCTGTCAGATGTTTGATTAGTCGAACAAGAAGAAAGCCACCCTGCAGAGAATTCAATGTAAACGCCAAATATTAAAAAGATAAGAATAATACATACCTGATATTGTTCCAGCAACATATCTGCATTTTCCATAAAGAATTCCCAAGTCATATTGCGTCCTTTAGGGTTTATTGCAACAGCAACGCCATTGCGATACCTCCTGGGTGGTGTGGAAATTCGCAAAGCCCACTTAAAAAAAATTGTGGTCTTATAAATTGAATAAAAACATTTACCAACTGGAAGCAATCCACATAACGCTTTATTGATTATAAATAAATTACAAGTAACTGAAGATAATTATGTTCATACATATCAGTTTCATTTTTATTGAATAAAGCATTGTGAGAATGTAATCGAGTTATGGGTAAATTCTGAAATAAAACATAACTGAATTAATGCAGCTAATTACAACTGAGCATATACATATATGGCACTTACTTATATTTACTTAGAGGATAATCAAACCGTCAAGAATTTAATGTAGTACTTACTAGAAAATTTATCATTGAAAGGTTAAGGTAGATGTTCTTCCAGGATTAGCTGAAAAATGAGGTAATCGTTCGAAATAAATAAAACAAATTTTCAGAGAAACAGTCATGCTAGATCCTGCACTTATTTGGGAAAATAATGATACGACAGATAATTTAAGCAGCTATGCTCACGATTTCTCACATTCTAAGCTTCTTGGCATGGTAGATATCGAAGGACTTATCGACAAAGTGAACGAACTAAAATTGGACGATAATGAGGAGCGACTTGAAAAGATTAATAATGGTCAAGAGAAAATTCGAGATATGTACGAACAGTTTCAAAATATCATGAAAAGGGGACCGTTTTTACAGATTATGGTAAGTCTTAGTAAATTTAGATAATTAGGTATCTCTACAATGCAATAACACTTCTAGGGTATGATACCAGGTTTCTTTGAAGACTTTATGACGAAAGGCGGAGAGCAGAGCAAAATATGATATGCACGAGCCCATTACATCTATGTCTCTATGTAATTATATTATTTGATGTAGTTGTCAGTAATTGATCTAAATAAATAAAATAACATATTCAAAAGGATTTTTTTACAATTAAACTCACAAAGGATTCCCATTCCATTTCAAGTGAACCTGAACCTATCTGGAGACGATTAAGGACAAATTTTAAATATAAACGAAATGAGGAATTGGAGAAAAGTTAGGTCGAAAATTTAAAGAATTTCAACTTTTTTCAATTTGTTTTTAATAAAGTTTTTCAGCAAAAACATAAGAGCGACTAAGTTCTAATCTACTTATGCTATTCTACTAATATAAGTGTCCTTTTCAACTTAAAACTAATGCGCTAATTCTGAACTAAAAAAAAATTATCCACAAAAAGATTTCATCAAATTAATGTTTCAGCTCCATTCAAAGCCACAACCAGCTCTTGTGCATACCATGTGCATGCAGCCACCTGAAAGTAAAGTAGTATATGGATTATAAAAAGGTGGGCGATCTTGAACTCAACTTTTAATATAAGTTGATCAAAGAGTTCATTAGTAGAAGCAGGTCCATAAAAATTTTATATTAGGTCAATTGCAATCGAATCGTATTTGATAATATGCCTACTGCTTTCAATTGAGCCCTCACATTTGCTCTCTCATCAACCTTCAACTGCTTTGCCTCAGCCTTCAAATGATGACCTGAGTGTGCAACATTACGCTTCGGACCAATATGCATAATCTGTTTGGGATGCAAAGAAGTCGATGTACCAAACATCAAAAGCGGCAAAGTTCATAAAACAGGGCCGTATTTGGTATCTTGACTCGATTGACTTTGTCTTTGTATGAGATTTGCTATTTGGTAATACGACCGAGTCGACAATTACCATATAACAGCTTCATTTTGAATTAATTTCTTTATAGAAAATTTGTAATCTGTCCAAACCTGAAGATAGACGGCAGTAGAATTTCATAACGTACAAATTCTTAAATGTTTTAAACTTTTTCCATCCATCTGTAGTAAGTGGTCCGTGCAATTTAATTCTTTGCTTAGCTTCTTCCGCAAAATTTGGATGTTTCCCCATGAAGGAGACCAAATTTTCATACTGCTTAGCTTTAGTCATTTTAACCTCAAAATATTATTTGTAAATATAAATTGTTAAAAGTTAAACATGAGTTTTACCTTCAGTTTCTTCAGTAATTCTTACTCTCGATAGCAAAATATAAGTATTAAATTGTATAAGTAGTAATTACTTTCTGTCTGATACCTTCCTTTCTTATGATAAACTCTCGATACTGTCGATATCGTATTGCAAGTTTTTAGAGAAGAACTCATATTTTGTTATAAAATAAATTACTCAAAAGCTATGTAAAATGCATTAGGCCTTTTACTTTTTCCGCTGTTGTCGGCTCACATTGTGTAAAACAGTAAAATATTTTCCATTTTCTCAATATGCCGAAAGCGTTTTCCGCTTCATTATCATTTATTCTCTTATTTTCTGTGTACGGTCGCATTAAGAAAGTCATTAAAGCTAAACCTAGGGATACTAACCTCTCTGACCCACTGCAAACTTTTCTAAAATACCTCCGTCACTCTCTTTGCCGAATCCGCCAACATCTTTGTTGTTTGTAGCACCAGTGCATAGAGCATAACTTTTTGAGGCATTGAACAGTAACATGTTTTCCATCAATTTTTGTGATGCTATTAGGAAAATTCCACACATCTTGAATGACTGTACCAAAAAGTCCTTGTTAGGTGAAGGAATGTAACAAAGATTGGAAAAATTCTTAAATTGTTTCAAAAACGTCAGGTACCATTTTGCCAATGGTAGTGCGATCTATACGGAAATTAAGTTTCTACAAGTACCACCTGTTGCTAAGAATCTGAAAATATTAGGATACGTTTAAGTACAATATTTATAGCTAACTATTCATTAAATACCTTAAAGTAATAGCAACTCCTGCTTTAGTGAGTATATTTTTTCTTTAATTAGTATCTTTTTTATACATACCTTTTCTGATTATGTCATGTAGTACATCAAATGTACCCTTAAGGATTCTAAAATAACTGTAAAACCGTCGTCATTTCTTCTCTCGCTTCTCATAGTTCTTGCCTTTTTCTTAGAGCAGGATGAATCCACCACCTTATTGCTTTTTTTTCTCGGATTTTCCTATGCCATTGCAGCTGTTAGCACATCTTCATAATTGTCAGTTGAAAACATTTTACGGTCCTCGAACTGAACCGGTAGCATTTACATCGGCGACTGAACATATCGTACAAAAGCGTCGTATGTATACACAACAACAATTCGCAATATAATACTCGCATTGCTAACCGAATACCAAATTATGCAGTGCGAATTAGCTTTGCAACACATTTTTCAGGGTTGGCGAAGACAACGAAAGTTTTCGTACGATTCGGATTGTATGATCCGCATCACATGGCATTTAGTGTGTTTCTAGCTTAGTGGCGTACCTCCGTTTTTATCTCTTTCAATTTTGCACTTAGTTCTAAGATAATCAACCCTTAAGTACGCTTTCTCTGACGCATCGCAACGAACTTAATATTACTAAAAAATGTTCTTCAATAAGTTGTACTCCTGTAAAAGACAATGGTAGCTTATCAAAAATTTTTCACATGCAAATTCATATAAATTACGTTCTTTTATCTTGTTTTGTGTAAACAATATGAATATTTGCTAAAACGTAGTATTTTCTTCAAAAGTAATGTTCAAAACAATATTACTTACCTTGTAGAAACGGAAAATTCTAATCTTCCTGCAGTCGACGAATCTTTTACTTCTGGTTTAACCACAAATCTTGGGGATTCTCCAGATTTGCCTACGTTGTACCTGTATGAGACCTGAACGAGAGTTGATCCTTTTCCTTTTCCAGTTATGCTAACTTTTCTTGCAGCGGGGTCGAGCTAAATGTTTCTTAAATTGTGCCGATAATTCTGCCGGGAAGCTTCCATTTTCTGCCTGAGTTTTAGCCAAAAAGTCTAAAGCTTCTTTGACTACTTTGTCATCAATTTCGGTAAATTGTTTTGCTTGGTAGAATGATCGAGCTACATATGCTGTAAGCCAGGTACTTCCCTGAGCATCACTTTTAAAACCAGTAAAAATGGTTTGTTTAAGTTAATTCACGTTGATAACCAAATTTCAACTCGGGCGAAATGACATTTGACGGACGAAATGTCATTTGAACTACTACATACAAGATTAAAGAGAGATTTCCCATTTGGGTAATTTCTTCTCAGGGACATTACCATTTAAATGAAAAATGAAAATAAGAGACAGGAAATTTTTTCAGATTTGGTCGAAGCTGGTCTACTATATCATATCTATACTATGTCTATACTATGACGGAGCGTTGTTTTTACACGGATGCAATTGACACGGACACGGAGGAATACACGGTGACACGCCATTACATTAAATAAAACTAGACAAACATACTTTCCCAGCAAAATTATGCCACATGAATAACTTATAACACATCACATCTTTGTACAATTTTTGAAAAAAACTTCCTTTATTTCAATAAATTACATTAACCTAACCACCTAACCAACGCCATCTTGATAACTACAGGCCGTAAGGTAGAAACGATGACGTCAGCTTATCAGGAAACAACACCAGCGCCGTCTATACAACCAAATGAAAAGTTGTTATCAGCTGTTCAAGTGACAGCTTAGAAAAAATCTTATCCAACTTTTCAATTGCATAATTTATTAATATATGTATCCCCATTTGCCAACAAATTGTAAGATTTGCAAATCACTGTTTTCACATATTCTCCCGAATACATTTTTAAATCAGATCACTTCATATTTATTGTACAATTTGTTGTATAATGCCGGCAATTAGAGAAAAATCTAAGCCAACTCTTCAAATGTAAAAGTTGTCAATAGATTTGTCCCCATTTACCAACAAAACTCGAATCACTAGTACCACATATTCTCACAACATCACAAAACTATTATAAGAACTTATAATAAATTTAAACGTAATTTCTTTCACTTTTTAATACATTTGAGAGTTGTTTACATCCGCTAGGTTGAAGAGCGGACGTCATTACTTCCCTCCATTTGACATTTCTTGTGGGTATTGCCAATATATTTTGAATGACGATAACTCACGCATAATTAATTAAATTTAAATGAAACTTTCTCACGATATTATCTTACAAGTTAATTTTATCACACACTAGTTATTTCACTTAAATAATGTCTGAAACTCACACAATATTACTTTAAAGTCCGAGGCGAATTAGCCGAAATTTTCACTTTAACTAAAAAATATATACACTTCGCCACTTGAATGTCACAAAACTTTTACCGCAAATTATTCTTTATACGATTCACTATTAGTTTTTGGTTAGAACGATTTTAAAAGTTAATCACACTTCTTATAATTAAACAAAACTTCGAGTGACAGAATTTCGACTTTTTCACGTTTGTCCTCATAGTGTGATGTCACGGGTCACAACTGGCTCTACCTTACGGCCTGTAGTTATCAAGATGGCGTTGACCTAACCCACCAAATAAACTTAATACATAAAAAAAACCTGCTACGTCATAGCCTCATCTTTTTCTCACACATAAATAAGCACAACATAAAGGGGACTCTTCCGATTTATTAAAATTATTTCGCAGCCACCTTCAGCGAAAATAGTCTACCCTTTATCACAACATAATTAGAAAACGTTGCACTTTAAAAATAAATTCCTTTCAGGGTAAAATTTTCGCAAAATGCTACATAATTTAATGCGTTTAGTTGGAACGATCGAAATAACTCACGTTTCGCGCACGAATTCGTATGGAACTGTCAAACGTGTTTACACCACCAATGCTCAGCTGATCATTTCAGCTGCCGGGCTTGTATCTAGAGTAGGCTGTGGGGGATTGTATGTTGACACTTTTATTTGAAACCTCTTAATGTATAGAGCAAAAAGAAGATGGCATCCAAGAGATCACGTTGACGTCACATAAATTGAGGAACTAATTGAGAGAAGTGGTTTTTAATAACTAGCTATCTCTTTCTTATCAATATGAGCTTTCCCATAAATTATTTCTATTCGCTTTTCATGTTCCTTGAAAACTTTTAGAGATAGGCACGCGTTGCGTCGTTCGCGGCAGACACGGTGAAAATTTTGTAGACCAAATACACGCGTCGCGTTGCTCTGACAGTTGTTCTGATATTTTTAAACAAGTCATTTAAGCTGTAAAGTTGAAATAAATTCTTTGCGAAAAAAACATAAATGGATATTATGGAGTTGTTAGATATAATGACAATTGCGATAGTTGTTTACGAAGCGTATAAGGAATACAAGAGGATTCGTGAAAGAAGCAGTAGACAATTCTGGGTGAGAGAATTGTATTGTGACAGGAGATAAGTGGATTCTTTGAAAAGACATTCAAGCAAATGAAAGAAAATAATGTGGAAAAGTTTTATGTAGCTACGAGAATGAAACCTGAGTCTTTCGAAGCACTATTAAATCTTCTATATCACAGGATATTTTTCTACCGCACAAATTAATTTTTCTTTAAAACTATTAAAATCCATTTTGCAACGTTGGAATTCTCCATTCCAAATGGCTACCGCGTTTGCCGCGGACGACGCGTGAGTTGGCCTATTTTCTACTTTTGGCGCGCGGCAGACGGGTTGACAGTTCTTTTTGACAGTTTTTGCCGCGATATTTGCAAAGAATTGCAAGTATTGCGGCAAAAACTCTCAAAAAGAACTGTCAACGCGTCTGCCGCGCGCGTCGTCCGCGGCAAATGCGGTAGCCATTTGGCCTTGTCGCACCTAAACGAGAGTATTCTACTAAACTGTCAATGCGCCGCGTGCCGCGACGCGTGTATTGGGCCATCACCTTTAATATTCAGTTCTCACACCAGCAGACCAAAAGCTACCTGAAATAAAGCTCCTGTCAGAAGTGCATTAACTGAAGTATTATATTAATTATGTTAGTTATATATGATTTAGACTTTACGTTCGTTCAGTGTGATTGTGTTATCTGCTAAAAACACAATACCGCGTTTTGGCTGAATATTTAGCGACGAAATTTCGCAGCTAAATTTCCATACAAAATTTAGCCGCTAAATGAACACGGGCTTAAGTCCGAACGGTTTCTTGCAGTCGCATTTGTTTGCTAAAAATATGCTGTCGTGTATGTGCAATCTGATACCCATACAGCCGGCAGCGAAATTATTTTGCTGTTGTCCGTGCTCTTGCTGATGGTGCCGGCTGATGTACAATATGATACGGGTATAAAACACATAAAAATTGTAAATGAGAAATTTTTTATCGCACCCTCAATGTTTAGAACATTTGCATGTTCACGTCAAGTAAATTCCAAGTTGAGACTTTAAAAGTCCTGAGAAAAATACAACGAAAAAGTGGAATTCGCCAACCTTTTCCTATTTTTGTTGTAGCAAGTTTTAGTTTGTTTCCTGTTCGTGTCAGCTTCTGGGCTGTGAAATAATACTTTTAATTTATTTCTCTATAATCTATTTAAATTAAATGTACAACTCTCATAATTATTTCTTTCTTCCATTGTGAACAGTTCAGTTTCAGTGACATATTAAAACGTCAGCTGCTCTTTAACTGTCATTGGGTTTTCGGCTACTTTTTCTTGTCTGATTAAAAGTAATTAACTCGTTATAGATATTTAGTTTAATGATTTGTTTTTGGAAGGTTAAAAAAATAACCTAACACCAACATGGGCATTCTTGAAAAGATCTCAGAAATCGAGAAAGAAATTGCCCGGACACAAAAAAATAAAGGTAAATCTGTGACTATATTCCATGAGGGTTATGTGCAATCGAGTCTAATTTGTTAACCATTTGCAGCAACTGAATATCATTTGGGCCTTCTTAAAGCTAAATTAGCTAAATATAGATCACAATTACTTGAGCCCCCTAAAAAGGGTGATAAGGGCGAAGGTTTCGATGTTCTAAAAAGTGGTGATGCTCGTGTAGCCCTGATTGGCTTTCCTTCTGTAGGAAAATCAACCTTACTTTCAACTCTTACTAAAACTGAATCCGAAGCTGCCAGTTATGAATTTACTACTCTGACTTGTATACCCGGCGTCATAGAATATAAAGGAGCAAATGTTCAACTTCTTGATTTGCCTGGAATTATTGAAGGCGCTGCTCAGGTAAAGATTTTGAAATAATTGTGTTTTTACTTGGAAAGATTTCTATATTATTTTAGGGAAAAGGTCGTGGACGTCAGGTAATTGCAGTGGCACGCACAGCCGATTTAGTCGTAATGATGTTAGATGCTACAAAGCCGAACGTTCATCGCGACCTTTTAGAACGAGAACTTGAGTCAGTCGGCATTAGGCTTAATAAAAAAAAGCCTAACATATACTATAAAGTAAAAAAAGGTGGTGGTCTAAGCTTTAATGCTACGTGTACTTTAACAAGATGCAACGAAAAAATGGTCCAGACAATTTTACATTCTTTTAAAATTTTTAACGCGGAAGTTCTGTTTAGGGAAGATTGCACTGAAGATGAATTCATTGATGTAGTTACAGCAAATCGCGTCTATTTGCCTTGTATTTACGTATATAACAAAATTGATCAGATTTCCATTGAGGAAGTTGACAGACTTGCTCGGCAACCGCATTCAGTTGTTGTTAGCTGTAATATGAAATTAAATTTGGACTACTTACTGGAAGTTTTGTGGGATTACCTGCAATTGATCCGAGTATACACAAAAAAACCAGGTGCACCTCCAGATTTCGATGATGGCCTTATTCTAAGAAAGGTAAGTAATACAGTTTTTTATGATATAAGGCGTTTATTAATATTACTAATTAAATAATTCTACTTTCCTTTTAGGGTGTTACAGTCGAGCATGTGTGTCACTCTATTCACAGAACTCTTGCGTCTCAATTTAAATATGCTTTAGTTTGGGGAACTTCAACAAAATATTCACCTCAGCGGGTTGGGATAAGCCACATCATGCATGATGAGGACGTTATTCAGATCATTAAAAAATAAATGACTGATGGGGAGAAACTATTCAATGAGAGCGTCTGTCACCTCAGGCTTAACTTTTTGACCAGTCTTTTGTTTAATGTTGTTTACATTTAATTTTGCTTACTTTTCCGTTTCGGTTTTTTTATTTTTTACAGAATAAATGATTTAAGTGGCGAAAGCAGAATTTTTTTAATGTCTTAAATTAATCATTTTGCCATAGTCTCACAACATTGAACTAATAGCGTAATAATACTGTGTAGAAGACGGCTGCGATTGAAAGATATTAATTCAAGTCAAAAGCTTTCAAAATAATTGATCCTAGGTTCTAGGGTAAAACAATTTTATGAGTCCATATGTAGTTATAGTGTACCTTGTGGTAAGGGGAGATGAAACTTTTTGTGGCAACTTAATCACGCACTCAACCACACATTTAGTGTTTTAATAAACTGACATAATTACAAATGGCATTAATTTTATAATTCACTAAATCATATCCATTTTAATAGCAACTAGATACTAATACGATAATATTCAAAACAAACTGTTCAAAACTCGAGCGGAGCAAGAAATATAATTTTCTTGACAAGAGCGGCGTTTCTAATAAAGAAAATCTAAATCCCTTTGGCTCTTCGTCAGCAGCACCACCAAAGGGATAGATTTTCTTTAGCTGCTGGACGGCTTCGAAATCAACCGAAAACTGGATGTTAATCCAACTAAATCAAACACCGAACTAGACAGCAGTATCGCAAGATCACTAACACTGTCACATTAACCTTTCGGTAAAATATTTTTCAAAAAGTACAAATAATGTACAGAATATCACTTGACCCGAGTGAAATTTACGAAAAAATTCAAAACAAACTGTTCAAAACTCGAGCGGAGCAAGAAATATAATTTTCTTGACAAGAAAGTTTTCGCTTGATTTCGAAGGCGTCCAGCAGCTAAAGAAAATCTAACCCTTTTTTACTGCTGCTAACGAAGAGCCAAAGGGATTTAGATTTTCTTTATTAGAAACGCCGCTCTTGTCAAGAAAATTATATTTCTTGCTCCGCTCGAGTTTTGAACAGTTTGTTTTGAATTTTTTCGTAAATTTCACTCGAGTCAAGTGATATTATGTACATTATTTGTACTTTTTGATACTAATAGACAAAAAAAGAATTCGCATTATCTTTTTGTAATGTGTGGGCTTGTGTGCAACGTGAAGTTGCCACGGGGTGTTCAGGAGGCACTCGGTAGATGGCAGCACGTCCTAGCTCGTAAGAAAATTTCGTGTACCTGTGGCGAAAAAGGATTGTGGAGTCCCTCTTTCACGTCTGCCACCAGGGAAGAAATACAACAAAAGAGAAATGGAAGAGAGGACAACAGGTCTGGTGCCACCTGTTACTTCCAGCCGGCGATAATTCAGGTCACTAACCCATACCTACCCTATCCCTGGCTAGGGTCATACACAAAGGAATAACTATAAAGACCTTTGAACGGCGAAGAACAGCATGCAAAGCAATTTCCGATATTCAGAAAAGCTCAGATCGTATCTTGTTATACAAAAGCGCACAGGAACTTGTACCTAGCAATTTCTGCTCAGCAGCCAAATTGTGTGTATAACACAAAGCACAGCTTCACATAACTAATTAAAGAAGTGTGAGCGCGCACATTTATAGTTGTTTCTGACAAGTCCAAGCATAAACGAAGGAATTATCTGGGATGCGAGAATGTTTCTCAATATCGAAAATTGTATTGCATGCTGTTCTTCGCTGTTAGATCTTTTTACTTATGGTCCAAGCACAGCCTACTCTAGAGTAGAGAGAGAGGGGGGGGGGGGGTTCAAAAAGGGATGCCATCTTCGCTCACGTTCGCGCAACAAAAGAACAGAAATCATGGCGGGGAATAAGGAAAAGCGGGGGGGAGGGGGGGGGACGAGACCGAAAAACAAGAGGAAAAAAAGTAGACGAAAACCGCGAAAACCTTATGCGAAAAAAATTAAAATAAAATAAAAACCGAACGAAACAAAAACAAAACCTGAAAAGGAAAAGAAAGAAACAGGAGGAGGAAGGATTGATGGCAGGAGCTGCCAGACTTACCGGCTTTCGTTGGGGGAGTCTGGTGTCATGACTCTCCTTTTCTAGCCCGTGCCCCGACCACGGTCGAAGGTATCAAAACAACGTTCAGATATTGGATATCCAGTACTTATTTTATGACCATATCATGCTCCTTTTTGAGCATAGCCATTTTTGTTCTTCTATTGTCACATTAGCTGCATCGCTGCCCTTCGCTTGCACTTCACAGCAAGGCCGGAAATAAGGGTTTTTAAGCCCCGCCAGACCCCCCCGGATACGAGTGGGAAAGTTCGACTACCGAGTGCCGCCAGAGCCTCCTGGCACTATATAAGGAGGGCTCACACAGCAGCTCAGTCAGTCATCGTAGACCAGCTCTAGAGGCAAAAACCATTGGGACCAACCGAGGTAAGGTAAGAAAACCAAAGACCGACCGGAATATAAGGAGGACTGACTACAGTGGACCAGTCAGTCATCACCGACCGACGCAGCGAGGCAGATCTCCGAGGAGAAGCGAGGTAATAGTTTTTCGTTTTAATGAGATCCCAGTAATTGGGCTATATAGGTGGGCCCCATACCGGATCGCCGGCAGTTGAAGACCAGCGTTCGGACGGACACCACGGCCACGAGGTGGTAAGATATACACAGGTATAGTAAAAGTTTGGTATCTGGCGTGCCGCCCCAGCTACAACAAGTTGTATTGGACCAGATTTGGATCCACTGGTGGTGGGTAAGATTAGCATATAAATATATATATATATCTCTTCTCTCTCTTGCACTAGAGTGCCTCCCTGGTGCAAGACACTCATATAGCTGGCGTGCCTCCCGGCTATCTCGTTCTACCTCCGTCACTAGCGTGCCTCCCTGATGACGGACACTCGCTTTATCTCTTGTACTAGCGTGCCTCCCTGGTACAAGACACTCACATAGCTGGCGTGCCTCCCCAGCTATCTAGTTATCTCTGTCACTAGCGTGCCTGCCTGGTGACACACTCGCTTTATCTCTTGTACTAGCGTGCCTTCCTGGTACAAGACACTCACATAGCTGGCGTGCCTCCCCGGCTATCTAGTTATCTCTGTCACAAGCGTGCCTCCCTGGTGACCGACACTCGCTTTATCTCTTGTACTAGCGTGCCTCCCTGGTACAAGACACTCACATAGCTGGCGTGCCTTCCCGGCTATCTAGTTATCTCTGTCACTAGCGTGCCTCCCTGGTACAAGACACTCACATAGCTGGCGTGCCTCCCCGGCTATCTAGTTATCTCTGTCACTAGCGTGCCTCCCTGGTGACACACTCGCTTTATCTCTTGTACTAGCGTGCCTCCCTGGTACAAGACACTCACATAGCTGGCGTGCCTCCCCGGCTATCTAGTTATCTCTGTCACTAGCGTGCCTCCCTGGTGACCGACACTCGCTTTATCTCTTGTACTAGCGTGCCTCCCTGGTACAAGACACTCACATAGCTGGCGTGCCTCCCCGGCTATCTAGTTATCTCTGTAACTAGCGTGCCTCCCTGGTACAAGACACTCACATAGCTGGCGTGCCTCCCCGGCTATCTAGTTATCTCTGTCACTAGCGTGCCTCCCTGGTGACCCACTCGCTTTATCTCTTGTACTAGCGTCTAGTTATCTCTGTGACCGTTTATGTGAGTGATTGTCTCTCAGAGCTTAGATAATTTAGGCCTTGTATTCTAGTACGAAATCATTCTGTCCCCGTCTCTTTCCCCACAGGAAGAATAGCCGTCACCGCCGCACGAAGATTTCGCCCGGAAGCAAGGCAACCGTCCGTTCGTCATACTACGCTCCAGGAAAGAGGTCAATCCACACGTCCGGAATAACGCCGATATACCAAGGGAGACAGAAGGAGTAGCATGACCGCCTTATACCCCATGAGAATGAACAAGTGAAATATCGACACTTTAGAGAATAGGATAAACAGTGAATTGTAAAGATAAGACAAAGATCATGTGTAGAATTTAAGCTGTGAATAAAACTGAAGTAATAGACTGTGAATAAACAGACATTTGTAGTGAGGAATTGGTGAGTTTCTTTCCAGAAGCCCTTGACCCTGGATCCGGCGAGCTTATCCCTTGGAAAGAGCCAGCGACCCTCCCCACTACCGGAAAATACGTTACAAAATTGGCGCCCGAGCAGGGACATAATAATGTCAACCGACCGAACCGAGGACACAGCTGAAAGCGTGGGACCAGCAACCAGGCAAACCGGACGGAATCGAAACCGAGAGGGCCCGCATGCCAATCAGCTACTTGAAAAAGGAGGAACTACAGAAGGAACTAGCCAATCGAAAATTGGACGGTGAAGGAATAGTGGAAGAGCTCCGAAAACGACTAAGCCAAGTCGTCCGAGAAGAGAAAGTTGGAAAGCTTTTCATCGAAGTTGGAGAATCATCCGGCCTAGCAGGAGCCCCGTCACTACTAACTTCGACCTTATATCCGGAGAGAAGCTTCAGCACCCCGTCACCGAGTACCAGAAAGCTGCAGACATCCGAAGGAATACCGACAATGGCAAAAACCGAGCCTACCGTTCCCCGAATAAGCGGCGGGGAAATCATGGATAAAGTGCGAAAGTGGAACGTGCGCTTTGACAAGGGACAAGACCCCCTAGCCGGAGAGAGTGGAAGAGCTAGCCGAATGCTACAAAATACCAGTTGCAAGGATCTACAAAGCACTTCTGGAGCTACTTACGAAAGACGCGTTAGCTTGGTATCGCAACAACCGAGCTGATTGGACTGGATGGAACGATTTTGTGAGCGCGTTCAAGGAGTTCTATCTCCCACCACGATACCACGTCAAGCTCGCAGAACAAATCCGGACCCGAATGCAAAGGAATGGAGAAAAGGCCAAAGACTTTGTGACCGCTCTTCAATCTCTGATGCGATGGCACTCCAGTATGAGCTTAGAAGAGAAACTAGAACGGATATACGACAAACTTCGTCCAGAATATCGGTTCTACATACGCCGCAGCGACTTTCAGACACTAGCCGGACTGGTACAAATGGCCGAAGAATACGAGTCAATCCGATTAGAGGAGCAGAGAACACCGGCCCCAAGAAGCGTACGACCGCGACAATACGCTCCAGAGCGAAACTGAGCCCTTCCAATCCGAGAGGGCTACTCACGAATAGACTGCTGTTGGAGGAGCGGACAACGCGGCCACCAGAGATAACATTGCCGAAATCAGTCAGTCTTATTTTGCTCGCAATGTGGAAAACAAGGAATCTTCACCGACGCCGACCCATACTCCGAAAACCGAGAACGACTACCGCCCCGGCAACGAGAGACGGGTGTAGGACAAAGGAGGTTGCCCTGCACCCCACCAGCCGCTGTAGCGAATCAAGCCGCGGAACGTGCCTCCACAACCAAACCAAATTATGATAACCGACATTGTATCCCAAAACGGCTCTCCGACCTAGAATCAAAAACGTTTATAGATACCGATACCACAAAACTCCCGTCGCTAGGAGCTGCACAAGATGGTTGCAGCTGGTACAGCCGAAAACTCCAGGAAGTACAAAATTAACCCGCCGACTATCCCAACTACGCAATTTGGAACGACCAACTTCACCGACGCATACACACTCCAGGTTCGTACGAAGACGACGACACTAGTAACCCCTGATAAATGTGTGTGCCAAAAATAGAGCGAACTAGAGTACTGAAAGAGAATCACGACGACCCCACCGCAGGACATGGGGGCGTCAACAAGACAATCAACCGCATAGCCAAAAATTACTACTGGCCAGGAATGTTTCGTGACATAGCCCAGTATGTAAGAAGCTGCGACTCGTGTCTCCGAAACAAACCCCTTCAACAAAAACCGGCCGGCGAAATGCATATGAAAAAGAGCACCGAACCGTGGGAAACCATCAGTGTGGACTTCATGGGACTATTCCCCAGGTCTTCGAGAGGAAACACCATGATTGTAATCTTCCAAGATAAATTTACGAAATGGATAGAGGTAGTGCCACTCCGAGAAGCAACCGCACTTGTCGTGATTAAAGCCTTCCAAGAGAGAGTATTTGCCCGATACGGAAGCCCCCGAGTGCTTATTTCCGACAATGGCCGACAATTCATAAGTGGACAGTTTCAACGCAAACTAAAGGAACTTGGAATCACGCATCGACTTACTCCGCCGTATACCCCGCAGGCAAACCCCGTAAAATGGACCAATCGAGTAATCAAAACGATGATAACTCAGTACGTAGACAAGAACCAGAGAAAATGGGATGAACTGTTACCCGAGTTTATGCTAGCCTACAACACCAGCAAGAGTGAGACAACAGGATTTTCCCCAGCGAATTTAAATTTTGGAAGGGAACCAATCCCAGACACCAATACAATACCCCCACAGAGAAACAGGAAAAATTGCACGAGATATACCGGTTAGTAAACTTAAACCTGGGGAAAGCATTTGAAAAACAGAGGCACCACTACAATCTCAGACGGCGACCATGGTGCCCAAAAGTGGGAGATCTCGTGCTTCGAAAGGAGAGACACCTCTCCTCCGCGCTTAAACATTTCTCGTCAAAATTGGGGCCAAAATATGAAGGACCATACGAAGTTACATACAGTAGTAGTAGTAGTAGGAGTTGTAGTTCATGTCATCACTGGAGTAGACGTGTTTTCTGAACTCTTGCATTTTCGCTTCTTACCGCGAGCTTTATCCGTAATTTGAAGTGATTCATTCCGCATATTGTGTTTAGTCTCGTGCAGCATCGTCGGAGTTGTATATATTTTTTAAAGTTCGCCATGGGAAAAAATCAGAATTCGAGCGCTAAAACAGTGCCTAAAGTTCTTACAAATAACTCTCCTGCTGTGACTTGAGGTGCTGCAAAGAGTCAGCGAAGAGAGGAGGACGGCAGTGGTTCTCTTCAGCCGGGAAGATCCAATTCTGTTAGTTCTACTGATCGCTTCGAACTTCTTGAAAAGTCCCTAATTAATAAAAAAACTGCTGTTGTGTTGGAGAGATTCGAGGCTTTTGAAGAGCGGATTACCCTAAAAATCGATAATATTGTGTCATCCACCCAGGCTGAAATTGCTAAGCTTGGTAATGAGGTCGATAGGCTTAAAAATCAGATTTCGCTGATGCGACAAGAGCTTGATGATGTACATCGTGTGAGCAAATTTTCTGATGCTGTCATCACTGGCATTCCTCAATGCCCTGATGAAAGCCCGCAGCAGTTACTTTCTCGGATCTCTTCAAAAATTAATCATGTTCTATCTCCGTATGCAACTGCATTTCGTATTCAGTCTCATCATCAGGGGAATCGTTACGTAATCGGTAAGCCGCTAGTCGTTAAGTTCTCTTCTGTCTGCGAAGAAAGAGAATTTATTCAAAAATTTAAAAGGCATGGCACGGTTAAATTGAACGAGCTTGGCTCTAATTTTGTCTCTGATGGCAGGATTAATGTTTTTGAAAGTTTAACGCGGCGGGATAGCCACATTTTGCGCTGTGCTCTGAAGCTTGGAAGGGGAAATCGTATCCACTCTGTTTTCACTCGACGTGGAGTAATTTATATTTGTAAGAGAGCAGAAGATCCGCCTGTCAAAGTTCTTACATCGGATGTCTTGTCTGAGTTTACCGGAGAAGCAACAAATGCAGAGGAATGAAGTCTTGTTCTTTGCACACATCTTAACTTTGAGTTTTTCTTTTTATCTGTTTATTTGTGTTATTTAATATTCTAACGTTTTCTTTGAATTTCATACATGTTTTATATTAGTTATTGAATTTTCATGCTTACGATTTTTTTTTTTTGAATTTTGAGTATTTTATATATTAGTTTTAATAATTTTAATTTTATCGATTTTTTTTTTGTATAAAATGATGAGTAGATTTTCCTATTTGAATATGCTGATAAGCGGAAACATTGCAAGCAAAGAATTCCTGTCCTTTTCATCACCTCTGATGTGCGTTATGTTATTTGGAATGTTAATTGCCTTTGGTTCTGTTGGTTGCTGTGCGTTGGTTACCTTGGATGATCTGTAGTGTTTTATCGCTGGATGTTGTGAGGGCACTTGTCAATATATTTTCTTCTCGTTGTAATGGACTTAATGTGGCTTATCTGAATGCTAGAAGTTTGCGTAACAAGGTCGGTCTATTGCAGGACATTCTTTCGGGATCGCAAGTTCATGCTGTTCTTATTTGTGAAACTTGGCTGAATGAAAATATTTCTTCGCAAAGTTTATCTCTTCCTTTTTACAGTATTTTTCGTAACGATCGTGTCGGGCGTATTGGAGGTGGTGTGGCCATCTATGTTCATAATTCCTTAAAAGCGTCTGTGATTAGCTGCTCCTCTCCCGGTGCCAGAATAACACATGAAAATCAGAAGTGCGGGGTGGTGAATTGATTCGGGAACCAAGGGAGTCAGGCATCTCATAACAGACGTACAGTCAGGGTCAGACGAGAACACTAGGTCCAGAAATCTACCTGAATCGTTAGTAGTGTCGCAGTATTGAGCTGAGAATGTACCCAGCTAATGCAGGACAAGTTAAAGTCACCAACGAGTACAAGGTCATCCGAGGGAAGCAAGGAGTCGGACAAACTGTCAACAGCCGCCGCAAGCAGCTCGTACAAAGTGGAGGGTGAAGAAGGGGGAACATAAGCAGTAATAACAAATAATCTTCTGGTGGGAAATCTCAGTACCACACATAGGAGCTCGAGATCGCGGGAGTCTGAAATGTCAACCAAGCACGAGAGACCCCCCTTAACCGCACACAGAACTGCACCACCAACGGGTGAATACAGGTCAGATAAGTGGCGATCCTGACGAAAGACCTGGAACTCAGAGCCGAACAGTTCAGAGTCAGAAATTCCGGCGCACAGCCAGGTCTCAGTCAGACAGATAATGCCGGCACTGGACGCAAAGGAGGAAGAGAAAAGCTGCGCGGTTTTAGAGCGCAACCCGGTCACGTTAGCATAATATACGGAGACCCGGCTGGCAAGTTTTTTGACTGTGAAGTCGGAATCGCGCGGGTCTTAGGGATAAACTCACGAACTATAGCACCAGAGGGCCAAATGTCAGGAGAGACAACCGCCAGGAAGGTGCTCTCTGAAACAAACACCTTAAAGGAAGCCGAATATGAACGGCCGAGAGCAGGGCTGATTCGTCTACATGCTATCATATCGCAGGGAATGCCTGCCTGAAGAGAGATATGGTTTACAATATCGCCCTCAAGAGTATCCCGGTGGACCCTGGATACAAAAATACATTTAGGCCGCTGTGCCGGTCTAAGCGCAGTGACGACAGGACGAGAAGGTGGACAGTCGCTCGTAACAGCCAGCGCAGGACGATCCATGGAGGCAGGATGGTTAAGAGGCTCAGACAGTAAGGCGGGGTCAGCCAGAACCTCAGATTGCGAAGGTGGGAGGCCAATCACCCCCAGTGAAGAGAGGGGACTAAGTCTTGAGACTCCATGACAACAGCAAAAGCTGGCGGAACAGTGGCAGCACCATTGCGACGCTTACGCCTGCGGGATGCCTGAGAACCATGACCAGGCTGGCTCCCGGCACGGCTTAATATGGGTGCGGTGCAGTCATCAGAGTGAGCAGGGTCGGGCATCTGATCATCGGAAATAACTCCGTGGAGCTCAGGAATAGCAGATGGAGGAGTGGCACACACGACTACAGGGGGAGGGCAACCAGAGGGGGAGAGGTAAGGTGTGCTGTGGACCAGACGCGTCAGAGGAAGAGGGAATAGGAGGGGTCGAGAACCGCGTAGATAACGACTTCAAATCACAGGCAATGGAACCCAACAACTCGGAGTTGACAGAGACGACCGAGGACCAAGCACCGAGATCACACTTCACCTGTTTGACCCCACGACGAATATCGTCAAATATCGGGGTGATGGAAGAGGGACCCGCAAGAGGAACCGGGCAGGGGCTGAGGCTCGCGATCGCCGCGTGCACGTCGTCTAGAGATCTCGACACTAACGAGATGCGGGAAGAAATCTCATGCGACTTATCCAAAAGAACACCCGAATTGGACACGATAGAGTCAACAGATCCCATCAATTTATCGACTTTAGCCGTCAGAGAGGTAGCGTCATCAGACAAAAGTTCCAGACCTCCCCAACGATTCGCGAGGGAGCCAACCCTGTCAGCGACAAGAGACAGGTCACCAGATAGGGTCTCCATCATGCTCCTGACAAGTCTCAACATATGGAACGGCTTGATATCACAGCATTCGGTACAAGTCGTAGGACGCGAGGATCGGGTTCCGCGCCTCAAGTAATCCGGATGAAAAGACAGGCCACAGACGCCGTCACAAGCAACAGCATCAAGGACTATCTCGCCCGAGCAGGAACCGCAGACAGCCATGATTACAACACCAAAACAGAGAAAAATAAATAGATAGACAAGTAAATAGCCGATAAATAGCACACAGGTAAAAATGAAATAAAATAAGTCAAGATGGAAGAAAATAAATAAATATCAGATAGGACAGTGAACTGACGAAGTGTGTACAACAAGATAAAAGAAAAAACGCGGCCGAAAAAATAGAAGTAAAAATAAAAAAGAGAAAAATAAATAAAATAAAAAGAAATAACACACAAGCAAAAACAGAATAACTTAAATTAAGATCAAACAAGTAAAAGTGAGATAGGGCAATGAACCGACGTGTTTAAATATCCAAATTTGAAAGTTTTCCTTTCTTTCTGTTAAATGAAACGCTCTTAATCACGGTATAACAAACATTAAAACTTTATAGAACCAGTTATATATACAAATTTCTTATAACTAAATTGTAAAGTTTACAAATTTAACAATTTTATAAAAATGCAAAGGAAAGCAATCAAATACAAAAACAATTAAATAACAAAACAATTGAACTCAGGAAATAATTGAATGATTGCAAGGTCATCGTATCGTATTTCCATCGCGACTTCATGCAATTGCCGGAATGCTAACTAGCATAAAAAGGTGAATCAGGTTGCATGATTTGTATGAAATTACGTTCGTTGACTCTTGCTTAAATTGAGATAATTTTAATTATTTAATTTTTGTATTTATACATTCTCCCGCCTCGGATTGTTCAATACAGGTACCTCCAACATTACACTGGTTTGTTCTTGCGACCTTGGTCTTCTTGGTGCCGGTTGAGGTAGATTAATGATCATGTTTCTTCTACGTGTCCGCCATAAGTAATAAGATCCCAGAATAATTATAATTGCCATCAGAGAATATACGCCAACATAGTGATGTAGGTCATGCTTGTTTAGGTTTGGAAGTTTGTTTATCTGATGTTGTTGCTCCTTGATTGCCAGATGTAGTTTGTCGAGATCATTAGTTTTAATTTCTGTAATAAGCAGAGGGATTGATTTATTTGACTTTTCCCTTCTACAGAAATCACTGATATGATTAGAGATGACTTCATTTTGTGTAATAAATGATGCGTTTAGCGAACTTGGTTGTTGATTGTTGGAACTTATAAACAACGTTGGATGTTTTATCATGCAGTTAGGCTGTACTTGTATGATTCCACTTCCGTTCAGAACTACCGAATATGTGGCTGATTTGCAGACAATATCGAACTGACTATCTTCATCCATAGTGAAGATCCACGTACTTGGAGTATGCAGTTTGTACCATTTCTTTGTTGCAGGGCTACTACGTAATTGGCAAAAGGGTGATAATTTCTTCTGGTGGTTTAGTAACTCGAGCTCACATCTGCTCTGATTGGATTGCAAGCTATATATTGCATGTTTCAGATTGCAGATAAGTTGATTGTTGTTTAAGTGCATGCAGTCCTTGAGATCATCTCTTGTGAGAGGAGTGAAGCGATCCTTATGCAAATTAACGGCCAGGTATTGCGTCGATGGTTCGATGTAGATTAACGTTCCATTTTGTTGTACAGGAATTGGGATTAATTTATACAGATGGTAGGTTTCTGTACTAAGCAAGGGGATCCGAATGTCGAATAGTACATTTTTCATGGTAATGCGCATTTTGACATGCATTGAGTTGTATATAGATAATAATGATGTTGAACTGCCATTTCCTGGGACTCTTAGATTTGGTGGCAGATGTTCAACCGTCCATGTTTGGTATCTGTTACTACACTTAGCAGACCTTTCTGCATGTGTTGGAAATTAAGAAGATTGAGCATAACTGAGACAACTGCAGATGTAAATGCTTGTGTTGATTTAATGTCTTCTTCGGCCTTATTGATTCCGCTTACAATTGTTTCCATATGATTTTCGAAAATCTCCAATTGGTGATGCACAGTTTCGCTATTTTTCCTGATAACGTTGATTGTATGTTCTGCAATAGACGTTTGATTCATTAGGAGATTCTTTAATAGATCTTCGTTTTCCTTGATACTCTTTATTTGCTCTTCGTATCTGTCAGCAAAATCTTGATCTAGAATACCAAACAATCCATTTGCAATTGAACCAATTATTTCAAGAGGAGCCCGTTTCATTCTGAATTTTAGATTTTCATTCTGCTGGTATAAGACCTCATTTATGTGAGTCGATTCGCTGAATTGATGCTGCAATTGTAGTATCATTGCATTACATAATTCTTGCGGTATGGTGAGTTGTCCAGGTTTCTGACAGATTTCACTTAATTTCTGAATGGATTTTCTTATTCCGATGAATTCCTTCCAATAGGATGACAGGTCATAGTAATCTATTAAGTTCCATTCACTTGAATACAATTGTATCTCCGATATGTCTTCAAAATATATGCCATCCTGTTGGTTGAACCTAGTTATGCTATACGGCTTGTCCACTTGAAGTCCAGTAACTACTAGAGTTAGAAGAGCAAGTGTCATGAAGGAGAGCCATGATCCATTATTGACGTTAGGTACTGTCCGTTGTTGTCTTCTACGTTTCTGGATCAGCAGACTCGCTCATGTGATTGTCGATGATAGGTAGCAGGGAGATCTTTGTCACTGGACGCTTTATTTTAGATCCCTTTGTTTGAAGAGTGACAACTCTTGTCAAACCGTCGGACCCAGGATGTGTTTCGATTACTCTGCCAAGTGCCCATTTGGTTGGTGGAAGTTGTTCGTCCTTTATCAATACGAGATTTCCAACTTTCAAATTCGGCTGCCTTTGAGTCCACTTGGGACGTTGTTGTAATCTTGACAAATACTCGGAGGACCATTTTTTCCAAAATTCCTGATGCATCCTTCCGACACGTTGCCATTTGTCAAGTATGTTTGGATTATCTTCGAGATGATTTCTTTCAGGAACAGTGAGTAGTGGAGATCCCGTCAGGAAATGTCCTGGTGTTAACACTTCTAGACTCTCAGGATTTTCTGTCAGTGGGCAAAGAGGTCGCGAATTAAGGCAGGCTTCTATTTGGGTCATCAATGTACACATTTCTTCGTATGTTAACTTCGTGTCGCCAATGACACGGCGCATATGATGCTTTATTGCCTTTACACCAGCTTCCCATAGTCCTCCAAAATGAGGGGATGCAGGAGGGATAAAATGCCATTGGGTACCTAATTCAAGTAATGCATTGTATACGTCATTCTTATGAGTTTGATGATTGTGAAGGTCACTTAATATCTTGCTGGCACCTACAAAATTGGTGGCGTTATCGCTGTACATGTGAGCAACTGGTCCTCTCCTGGCGACCAACCGTTTGAATGCGGCTATAAATGCCTGCGAAGTCAATTCCGTTACCACTTCTAAGTGAATAGCTTTAGTACTCAGGCAAATGAATACTGAAATGTATCCTTAATGTGATTTGGATCCTCTTCCTTTTGCTAGTAGTAGATCAAATGGTCCAGCATAGTCTACTCCACAATGGTTGAATGGTTGAGTCATGACAACTCTTGCCGTAGGTAGGTTTCCCATCATTTGCTGTGTCATTTGTGCCTTGTTCCGATGGCACTGTACACATTGATGAATGAATCCCTTCACTGCCTTTAGACCGTTTAGTATCCAAAAACGCTGTCTTACTGCTTCTAAGGTTAGTGTGTTTCCACCGTGCAAGGTTGACTTGTGCATTTTATCAAGCACTAGTGTAGTCAGAGCGCTTTTATATGGTATTATGATAGGATGTTTGCGATCATATGGTAGCTCTGCTTGATCTAGTCTACCACCGACTCGTAATATTCCTTTGGAATCAGTAAAGGGCGACAGGGGAATTAATCTGCTTTTTTTGTTTAGCTCTTGCTTTAATAAGCATTGAGATATCTCCTCAGAGAAGAATTGCTGTTGAGTGATTTTTATAATTGGAATGATAGCATCCTCAATTTCTTTTACGGTTAAGTAGCCAATTAAACGATTTTCCTTTCTCAGTTTGCAATTTTGTATGAATCTATTAATGTATGCTATTGTTCGTTGGAGTTTTCCTAATGATGAATATCTTTGTAGTAGATCTTCGTATACGTTTTTTTCTGTTTGTTCCGGTTTTTCGCACTCAATTTTTGTACTGGAATGTACGGTGATAACTTTCTTTTCTAAATCAATCGGCTTTCCATGGATTGGTGGATAGTGAATTATTTTATCTTTTAGCCATAAAGGTCCTTCCCACCAGAGAATATGATCTTTCAGTAGTGATGGGAAAATACCTCTAGAAGCAATATCCGCAGGATTTTCACAGGATTTCACATAATGCCAGTACTTTCGATCTATAATGCCATGTATTTGAGCAACTCGATTACCAACAAATGTTTGCCATTTATGCGCGTCTTCCTGTAACCAAGATAGCACGATTGTTGAATCAGTCCAGGCATAACATTGTAGATTAGCAATATACAAACTCTTTTTCGTTTCCTTCATAAGATTAGCAAGAAGTGTTGCTCCACATAATTCTAATCTGGGAATGGAAAGCTTTGCTTTTAATGGTGCCACCTTAGTTTTTGCAGTTATTAAGGTTGTGTGCACTAGCGTTTTTCGTACAATTCGAAGATATAATGCCGCACTATAACCTTTTTCGGAGGCATCTGAGAATCCATGTAATTCATAACTAGTATCCTTTCCTGTAAACCCAATCCATCTTGGGATCTCGATTTCACCTAGTTTTGGGAGTTCGGACTTTATTTGTAACCACTGACTTAATAATGCTTTTGATAGTGGTTCATCCCATGAAGAACTCTCTAGCCAAATGTTCTGAAGGAGAATTTTTATTGTCATCACTACCGGTGATAGTAGTCCTACAGGATCAAAGATCTTTGCTGCCTCTGATGCTACATCTCGTTTTGTAGTAGGATGGTCGTCCATGTTTATCGATACATGAATTTTGAAGGTGTCTGTAATTGGATTCCAGTGAACTCCTAGTGTTTTAGTTGTCTGTTCATGCTGGAAATCTATAGAGCTTGGTTGTTCTCGAAATTCATACGGTATATCCTTAATGACTTTAAATTTATTGCTCGTCCATTTACGAAGCTGAAAACCTCCTTGCTTGAGCATGTTCATTAGTTGTTTACAGGATTCTCTTGCTTCATCCACTGAAGTACCTCCTGACACCACGTCATCAACATAGGTGTCATTCAGTATAATTGTCGATGCCTTAGGATAGGACTTTGCCTCGTCTTTAGCAAGTTGCTGCAATGTGCGTATTGCGAGAAAGGGTGCTGATGTTGTTCCGTAGGTAACAGTCGTTAGTTTATACTCCTTAATAGGCCGTTCCGGTGATTCTCTCCAGAGAATGCATTGATACTGTTGATCTCTAACGTCCACTTTTATTTGGCGGTACATTTTCTCAATGTCCGCAGTGAATACTACCTTATGTTTTCTCCATCGTAGCAATATGGAGATTAAATTCTGTTGTAATTGTGGACCTTTTAGCATGATGTCATTTAAACATGTTGTATTATTTCTTTTGGCCGACGCATCGAACACCACTCGTAATTTGGTGGTCGTACTATCTTGCTTCAAAACAGCATGGTGAGGAATGTAATAGTGTTTCTCGTCATTATCATTTACTGGAACCATGTGTCCTAATCGTTGGTATTCCTCAAGTCCTTATACTTTGTCTCAAATACTTTGTTAGTATTGAACTTCCGCTCCATTTGAAATAGTCGGGCGAGAGCTAGTTCTCTTGATCCGCTCACATTGACTTCTTTAGGATCTTGTTTAAACGGAATTCGTACAATATATCGACCATTCTCATCTCTTCTTAACTTTCACAGGCTATATCCTCTGGAGTGGTGATAGTTTCGCATGACAGTTCTTCGCATTCCCAAAATCTTTGTAATTCAGTGTTTATATCGATCTCTGATATCATACATAGAATTGTGTCCTCACTGTTGGCGTTACTGATTCCAACAGAGAGTATCCATCCTAATTCGGTTTCTTGAGCAAGAGGAGTTTCTTCGCCGCCATGCAATATATTTCCTAGTATTAACTTGCCGAACACTTCTGCTCCTAGGATGATATCAATCTTTCCGGGCATATTGAAGGTAGGATTAGCCAAAATTAGGTTCTCTGTATGCTTCCAGTTTGGGATGATTTTCTTTGCCGGCAAATTTCTTTTTAAATTTTTGAGTACGAGAGCTGTAGTTGTGACAGAAAATTGCGATTGGAATCGTGGTATTAGAGTAACCTCTATGCTTGATTTTGTTGTCCCTGGATTGGAACAACCTAGTCCGGAAACAGAAGCTTGAATTTTTCGTCTCGGTAGCCTTAATGATTGCGCCGCATCTTCAGTAATAAATGTTGCCTGAGAACCCTGGTCAAGCAGTGCCCTTAGTAAAACAGTATCTCCTGACTTGGTAATGGCTCGTACAAGAGCGGTTGCCAGTAGTACTTCGTAACCCTTTGATTTTTTTGCAAAGTGAGCCGCAACAGTCCCATTTGGTGAGATATTAGCATGGTTTATTTCCTTTTTTGTATTGACATTGCTTTGCTGAGGAGTTTCTGGCGGTGTGTTTTGAAAATGTAAAAGAGTGTGGTGTCTCTTAAAGCAGTTTTTGCATGAGTAGTGACTCTTACATTGCGATGAGTTGTGGCCTGGAACTAAACAATTCTGGCAAAGATTTGCTCTTTTAGCAGCCTTCAACCGTTGTTGTACGTTTAGCTTACTAAACTTTTCACAGTGGTATATTTTGTGGTTTTCTCCACAAATAATACAATGCCTTGAAATCATACCGAGATATATTTTTGGATGTTTCAAACTTCCTTTCGGCTGTCTAGTTCTTGATGGCTCTATAGCTTCAAGACCACGAAATCGGTTTTCTAAGAACTCCAAAAAATGGCTCAGCTCTTGAATTTCTCTTGGTGCTGTTAATGATTGCTCGTAGATTCGGTGGGTCTCTTTGTCAAGTTTTGCAATCAATATATGTATGATTAATGGATCCCAATTCTTCGTTTCTATGCCTAGATTTTTGATGCCCTCAAGGCATTCAGTTGTCACATCATGCAATTTTTTCAGGCCTTCACATGATTCTTGGAGCAATGAGGGTTGCTTTAAGAGTATATTTAACTGAGCTGTCAGCAGAGTTCTCTTGTTGTCGTATCGTCTCTCTAAAATAGCCCAAGCTGTCTCAAAATTTTCGTTGTTTATTTGAAGGTGTTGTGTCAGTTCGCTTGCTTCATTTGTTAAATTAGATCTCAGGTAAAATAGCTTCTGAGATCCTGATAGATTTTTTTCCTTGTAGATTAGCTCCGTAAATAGATTTTTAAATGATTGCCATTTCAAGTAATCTCCGTTAAATGCTGGTATATCAACTTGTGGCAATTACACCTTATTATTTTTTACAGACTCATTATTATCGGAGTTGCTTTTCTCTCTTGTATTTTGCAATTCGTTTCTGTCCAACAATTCTTGGAGTCTTATGATAATAGCCTGATATCTAGTTTCAGTTGCTGTAAATATATCATTATCTATATATTCATGTTTTATTTTACCCATCGACATGATTTCTGCGTGGTTAATTATTATGCGCTCCCAGTAATCATTAATTAATTTCATTTTTTGGGTGCAGTATGCCGATGAGACTGGAGCTTCAATTTCCTTTTCAATAGAACCGACTGCTTTTTCTAATGTAGCGACAATTGCATATTGCTTTGAAATTTCCTTCAGCTGCACTTGCACTACTTCGGTGCTTTTTGTTCTTGAAATCAGATCCGTCAAGTGATTTTCTAAAATGTTTCGTGTATCTTCATACAATGCCTCCACGGTATCATAAAAGTCTTCTTTGAAGTATGGTTGCTCGGGATTAGTTTCACGGAATTGTTCAATATCATCATTTCTTTTATCAAAGCTTTCCCAGAGCTTGCTTATTTTAACCAAACGTGTTTCTAAATAGTCTCTTGTTTTGCGTTCGCTGGGATCTTTCTTATAGTTCGTTATCACTTTCTGTATTTTTAAGGCATCTGCCTTGTTTGCCTTAATTAAGTGCTCCATAGCGGTTGTACTTGTCGTATAATTACCAAATGGCTGATGGATTGCTAAGATGATCGGGATTTTCGCTTATCGAATCAATTTCTCCGTGTAGTGCCAATATAGTTCTTGAATGATTTATTACACCAGTGCTGAAAGAAGTGTTTAAGTGTTAAATTAATAGTGAATAAATTGCCTGAGGACACTGTGTTCGACAGGAATTTTGTGTGCTGGTAAACAAGTTAATTCTGCAGACACTAAGTTCTACAGAAAGAAAATTAAATGTTCTGAAGACACTATGTTCAACAAAACTCGAAGCTCGAAGGACCAATGTTAAATTAAACGCTATCCGGCTCGAAGGACCAATGTTAAATGAAACGCTCTTAATCACGGTATAACAAACATTAAAACTTTATTAAAAGAACCAATTATATATACAAATTTCTTATACCTAAATTGCAAAGTTTACAAATTTAACAATTTTATAAAAATGCAAAGGAAAGCAATCAAATACAAAAACAATTAAATAACAAAACAATTGAACTCAGGAAATAATTGAATGATTGCAAGGTCATCGTATCGTATTTCCATCGCGACTTCATGCAATTGCCGGAATGCTAACTAGCATAAAAAGGTGAATCAGGTTGCATGATTTGTATGAAATTACGTTCGTTGACTCTTGCTTAAATTGAGATAATTTTAATTATTTAATTTTTGTATTTATACACTTTCCTTTTTCATCCAATTCTGCAAGGCACTAAAAAATACTCCCGAACTGCTCGTTTCAATTAAATTCCTTTATTGATTATATTATTTGATTGGTACAATTAAACTCCTAGGTAATAAGCCGAGATCAGAACTTCACTTGCCAAAGTCTTGTGTGCTAGTGAAACATTTTACAGCAACTTGCATTCTGCCACAGATTAGCCAATAACGGACAAATATTACTGTTTATCATACGGATGGTAAGAAAAGTTCTGTTCTCGACATGACAATCAAACAGTACAATTCATTTTGATTATTAGCGTATGTAAACGTTATAGTACTATGCATTTTGATTTTGGTTTACAAAAGTTAATTTATGATTTACATATACACAACTAATTTTACAATTCAATAGTTCATTTTAAAAGCTAACATTCTGGCGGCCATTGAAAGATTGTCTTTCAATCAATTGGTAAGGGAAAGACCTTTGAAGTGGGTCTCTTGATTTCACCACCCTTTGTTTGTAGAGTAACCACTCAAGTTAGTCCGTCCTGACCAGGATGACATCTAATTATGCGACCCAGAATCCATTTACCAGGAGGAAGATTTTCTTCTTTAATTAAAACAACCAGACCTTCCTTGATGATATTGTTTATCTTGTTCCATTTCGGACGCGACTGCAGTGATGCCAAATATTCCTTGTGCCACCGTGACCAAAAACCTTGAAACATTTGTTGTACTAACTGCCATCTAGTAAGTCTATTAGCATTTACAGGACGAAGATCGGGTTCTGGAATTGAAGTTAGTGGTCTACCTATAAGGAAATGAGACGGTGTTAGAGGTTCAATATCAATATCATAAGGAGATTGTGAGCATAAAGGTCGTGAGTTTAAGACACTCTCCACCTGGCATAAGAATGTAGACATCTGTTCATATGTGAGAATGTTGTTCCCGACGACTCTTTTCAAATGTTGTTTGATTGACTTGACATTGGACTCCCACAGTCCACCGAAATTGGGGGAGTATGGCGGTATGAAGTGCCAGGTGATATGATCTTCTGCTAACGTCTTCGAAACTGTAACATTGTGTGCATAAACTTCTGCCGCCTTATGTGACTTTTTTAAAATTCTAGATGCTCCAATGAAGGTTGTGGCGTTGTCCGAGAATATATCTGAGCATTTCCCTCTTCTACTCATGAATCTACGTAGTGCTGCTAAGAAGGCATCTGTCATCATATCTGTTACGATTTCCAAATGAATTGCTTTAACTACCATGCATACAAAAACGCATATATATCCTTTGATCATTTTTGCACCTCTCCCTTTATGGTTCTTGAGGATTATAGGACCTGCATAGTCACATCCTGTTCGTGAAAATGGAGGTGAAGCTTGAACTCTGTATTTTGGCAGGTTTCCCATGAGTTGTTCATTGGCTAACTTTTTCTAGCGGAAACATTTGACGCATTTATGAATAATGTTCTTTATCAAACCTCTCTGACCAATAATCCAGTATTTTTGCCTTAAAATTGATGTTAATAGTGTGAAACCAGCGTGTAGGTGTTTCGCGTGACATTCACGAACAATTAGCGTGGCAAGTATGTGATCCTTAGATAGAAGAATAGGATGCTTTGTATCGAAGCTGCAGAGTGATTCGTCAATCCGTCCACCAACGCGTAAGATCCCATGAGAATCAAGGAATGGAGATAATGATGATAGTCGGCTTGTTTTCCTGAGAGCTACCCCATTTCGAAGATCCTTCAATTCTTTATCGAAACTTTCGGACTGAGCTAGTTTGATGCATTTACGGAGGGAATTTTGGATCTCCCTTGTCGTCAAAAATTCACTCTTTCTAAACTGTATTGTATCAGGATTATGTGAGTTAACTCGTAGGCAATATGCCATTACTTTAATGAGCTTTGATAGTGATGAATATTTCGAACACAATTTGCTGAACCATGCTGGTACTGGTTCAATGTGATGGATAAGTGCTTGTTGTTTTCGCTCTTCCATATGGTGCCTGTCATGATGAATGTATTTAACTTGAGTTGGCCATGCGTTTAGATCTTGCTGTAACCAAACCGGTCCATGCCACCACAGGCTGTGTTGCAGTAATATATCCGGATGCATGCCCCTTGTTGCGCAATCTGCAGGATTTTCAGAAGTTGAAACATGTCTCCAATGCCGACGAGGTAACGACTCAATGATTTCTGCTGTCTTATTGGCTATAAATGTTTTCCAACGACGCGGATTGTCTTCTAGCCATGCCAAAACTATTGTAGAGTCTGTCCAAGCAAAGGTCTCTATATCCGATATCATCAGTGCTTCTTTCACAAAGTTTAGTAATCTTACAAGTAAAAGTGCACCACATAATTCAAGACGTGGCAATGAAATTTGCTTCAAGGGTGCAACTCGACTCTTGGCAGCTAACAAATTGATATGAACTTTATTATTTGGTGAGACTTGCCTACTATACACAGCTGCAGCGTAAGCTTTTTCCGAGGCATCACAAAATCCGTGAAGTTGATATGTCTTATCACGAGTGCCTAACCATCGAGGAATCTTTAGGTGTTGAAACTGATGCAACTTTTGACGAAGTGTTACCCAATGAATTGCAACTTCTTTCGGAACAGGAGTATCCCAATCAAGCTGAAGAAGCCACAAACGTTGGAACAAGACCTTTGCCAATATGGAACATGGCGTCAACCAGCCCAGGGATCAAATATTTTAGAAATCTCTGATATAATTCGACGTTTGGTGCAGATTATGTTTGATTCCAGTGATACTGAAAACGAAAAGCAGTCTTGAGCTGGATGCCACTGTATTCCCAAAACTTCAATAGATGCTGTGTTAGATTGAATTTGTAATGGAGAGATTTCTCGTAACTGTGGTGTTATATTTTGCAATACCTCTGCACTGTTTGAAGCCCACTTACGGAGCTCAAAACCTCCAGATTATAAAAGTGATGATAACTCCTGAATAGTTTGAAGAGCTTCAGAGATTGAATGAGTCCCAGACATAAAGTCGTCAACGTAGAAGTCCTGTTTTAACAGTCTTGCAGCATTTGGAAAGGTATGACCTTCATCTTCTGCCAGCTGAAGTAATGTTCTCGTAGCTAGAAAGGGTGCAGCTGATGTACCATATGTAACTGTATTGAGCTGAAAGTGTTGAATAGGATCCTTGCTATTTTCACGCCATACTATGCGCTGAAATCTTGCATCATCTGGATCTACGAGCACTTGCCTATATATTTTGGCAATGTCTGCGGTTAGAGCAACCTCATATAGGCGAAATCTTATCAAAATGGATATGAGATCCTGTTGAATTGTTGGTCCAACTAATAGGGAATCATTCAAAGACAACCCGTTTGAGGTCTTGCATGATCCGTCAAACACTACCCTTACCTTGGTAGTCGAGCTTGATATTTTAAAAACACCATGATGCGGCAAATAGAAGTTGTCGTTTGAATTAATGTGTTTCGAAGGAACTTTAGTCATATGACCGAGATCATGATATTCCTTTAAGAATTGTTTATATTGCTCCTTGAGTTCAGGATTTGACTTAAAACGATTCTCCATCTGGCCAAAGCGTCTGATTGCTGTATTTAGTGAATTACCCAGAGTAATTTCGGTCTCCTTAAAGGGCAATTTCACAATATACCTTCCTTCTTTATTCCTGGAGTGTGTTCGTACATAATGTTGTTCTGCAGCATTTTCCTCAGCAGTTCGGAACTCAGTCGAAAATGCATTAAGCTCTTCTATTTCCCAAAATCTTCTCAGTGCCACGTCAAGATCAACCTCCACATGATAATTTGAGAGATTGGAAGGATTGCACATTGAAATGCCTTTAATATCTGTTTGTTGAGAAATTTGTCCAGCAAGAACCCATCCAAAAATTGTTAATTGAGCTAAGGGTGTGTTATGTGTGCCCATGATTTTCCCTTCTCGGATAATGTCAAAAAATTTATCTGAGCCAATAATGATATCTATAGGCTTACATTTGTTGAACTCAGGATCTGCCAAGTCTAATGTTGTAATATGGCTCCAATCTACCGAGTTAATAGGTATTGATTACATAGGTGATGTGAGGCTCGATAATATAAACGCTGACAGATGAAAAACTGGCTCTGAACTATTTCTTGAAAATATTTGTAGTGAAACAACTCCCCGTGTAGTACCAGCATCACAGGCAGCTACACCTGATATGGGAAATTTTGCATGCTTCCGAGATAGGTTGAGACGTTGTACACAAGATTCTGTTATTAGGGAGACTTGTGAGCCAGAATCTAGTAGTGCTCTACAGGGTTGAGCAACTCCGTGATTGTTGTAAATATAAACAATTGCGGTTGGAAGCAGAGCAGCTTGAAATTGTTCATTACCTTGTAGAACACTAGTGCCTACAGCTTGAACTGAAACGGAAGATTTGGTATCTTTTTCAGAATTTGAAATTACTGCATTCTGTTTTGATATATCATTTGCTTCTACCATAATACTGGTAGTAACATTTGTAGACGGAGATTTACTGTGATTCTGCGACAAATGCAACAAACTATGATGTCGTTTTGAACAATGATGACATGAAAGCTTGGAACGACAATTTGCTGCTGAATGTCCTGAGTGAAGACAGTTAAAACAAATAGAATTCATAGCCGTTAAATCTCTACGAGAGTCAACATTTAATAGTTTAAACTCTCTACATTGATGAAGTTGATGAGTACCCTTACAGAAAACACACGACGGAGTTAATGACGTGGAAGATGTAGAGACTGATAGTGATTTCGCATGAGAAGTTGGAACATTTGATTTACGATTTGTACAGCTCTCTAATGAATCGCATCTGCGATTCAAGAAGCATAATAGATCATTAATAGTTGGTTGATAATTTTCATCAATTTCAGACATCTTCTGCGCCCATGCCTGTTTAGTCTCTAGGTCAAGTTTATTAATAATAATGAAAAGAAGCCAGTGATCGCGTGTTTCTGCTGAAGATCCCAAAGATTTCAAGCCTCGTAGTACTTCATCCGCAGTATTAGATAACTTCCTTAATGAACTACTTGATAACTGATGCAATGATGGTATATCCATGAAAGTTTTAATAAAGGACTGAATGATTTGGTTAGTTTTACCATATCGGTTCTTCAGTTTCTCCCATGCTTCTGTATAACTGGCATCAGTGGTTGGAAGGTGACGAAGGAGTGCTGCTGCTTCACCTTTTAAAATACCTCTCAGGTATTGAAACTTTTGTGCCGATGATAAATTTTGATTATCGTGAATAAGGCTAACAAATAGATCTTGAAAACTTATCCATTCCTTATAATCCCCTGAGAAGGTGGGAATGTTTGGCAAGCGTAACTCAGATGAAACAGATGAATTATTGGGACTAGCTGAATGACTGTGACCTGGCAAGTGAGTGCTATTTAAACGGTTTATAAATGTATTCTGTTGATCTACTATATTGGCTATAATATCCTGTTGGCTAGTTCGAGGTGAACGTTGCTCAATAGCTGACTTTAATAATGCTTTGGTTTGATAGTATCTATTCTCAAATTCTTCAAATTCAGACGTTTGATCTACAAACTGTGGATCACTAGAATGATTCGTACATATGTCATCTTCTACATCCATGAACTCTCGCCAGAACTCTTCTAACTTATCATATCTTGATTGTAATTCTTGAATTGAATTTTGTGTGGTAATACTAGATGCGAAATTTGCAGTTCTGGTCAAAGAGCCCTTGATTCGTCCTCTTTTAGCTTTTACACCTTCCATATCAAATGTTATAAAAAAACCGAAAAATTAGAATGAAAGATAACGAATGAAAATGCTTAGTGATGAGTTCAGAAGAATCAGTAATCACCAAATTATGTATCATTTGAGTCTATTATGCATAAGAAAATTATCACCAGCTGTTGCGATAACCGATATAGTCACAAAGATTGCTAGTAGTCTTGTCAGAGGAATGTTGCACACTTTTAGAATAAATGATAAAAAGTATCAACCCGTTAAAATGTTTATAAAAGCACATGTTCAAAAATGCACCACAATTCTTCAATTTTTCAACAAAATGTTTTTAGTTTGTAATAATTATTCTTAAAATTCATTAACATTTTAACTTTAGTTTTTATATTGTTCTAACTGCACTTGATAAGCTCGTTGATTTTTCTTCGGAAATTCGTAAATTATTGTCTATCACTATAAAAACTAAAATTCATGGTGCTTATCTTTTAATTCAATTCGCATATTTGCTATGTAATTCGATAATAAAGATTAAAAATAAAATTTCAGGAACTTATCTTGGAATCCAAATGATTATTTCCATGTGCTGATTTCCCGTAACTCTAATACATCCGGCTATGAAGGACCATCTTTAAATTTCCAAATTTGAAAGTTTTCCTTTCTTTGCTTTTTCATCCAATTCTGCAAGGCACTAAAAAATACTCCCGAACTGCTCGTTTCAATTAAATTCCTTTATTGATTATATTATTTGATTGGTACAATTAAACTCCTAGGTAATAAGCCGAGATCAGAACTTCACTTGCCAAAGTCTTGTGTGCTAGTGAAACATTTTACAGTAACTTGCATTCTGCCACAGATTAGCCAATAACGGAGAAATATTACTGTTTATCATACGGATGGTAAGAAAAGTTCTGTTCTCGACATGACAATCAAACAGTACAATTCATTTTGATTAGTAGCGTATGTAAACGTTATAGTACTATGCATTTTGATTTTGGTTTACAAAAGTTAATTTATGATTTACATACACACTACTAATTTTACAATTCAATAGTTGATTTTAAAAGCTAACACGACGAGATGTGAGAGACAAGATAAAAGCGAAAAAAAAATTATAAATAAAATAAAAAATATAAATAATAATAAAATAAAAAATAAAAATAAATAAATAAATAAATAAAGAGACAACAGCGTAGTCCAGCGGTAGCAGGGGAAAACGGTAAAGAAATAAAAATCGGGAAACAGAACAAGATAAAGAAAAACAGATACTAAAAAAGAAAAAACAAAATGGGAAAAGTCAAGATAATGTCTAGTCAGCACGCACACGACAGAAAAGATAAAAAATAAAAATAAGGAATAGACAAATAAATATAAACACCAGGTAAGCGAAACACACGCAGGACAAGAAGACAGCAAGATGGTAAGTAGGACAGGAACACAGAAGGGAATCGGAAGCGCAAACAACCAAAAACAAACAGGAAGAATCGGGAAGACAAACAAAAATCAACCAAAACACGTGATAAGGACGAGGAAGAACCAGGGGGCGGAGGACAGGCACAAATGTCATAGACTATGATCCCCCGCAAAACGGAGAAACGAAGAAAAAACAGAAACTGTGTGAAAACGGAGACTGCAGCTCGAGACAAAACAAAGGCAACCCCACTATGCTAAAGCATATAGAGCAAACGGGAATCAGCAACAATGCGACGGCAAAAGAGCAGCAATCCTACGGGCATTCAAGAAAACAAGATAAAAAGTGCTGAGGAACCAGTCGACAGCAAAAATCCACTGCACGTACTGCGACAGCGGAAGCAAATCGCGACAAACAGTGCAGAAAAAATAATAATAGAAACAAAAAAAATATAAACAAAATAATGGCGACCAAGCAAGCGATAAACAAACAAACACAAAGTCAGATAACAAAGCCAACCAGATCAACAAATCGCACTCCACGGGACAAGTATTAATTAAGTAAAACAAATAACAGCCAGCGAAGGAATGCGAACAGCGAAGCGAGCAGCAGCAACAGAGTCCAGTACAAACGAACACCAAAGCAGAGAAAAACAAAATGAAAATGCTGCCAAAACCCGCAAGGTCCCCACGGCAGCGGAGAGCGAACCGCAACAAGCACTGTAGGAGACAAATTAAACAACCAACTAATCACTCAACTACAACGGATCGCCCAAAAATCACATGGACCGGGCGTAACACAGGAAAGAACCAATAAAACCACAAATGCACATCGCACAAATGAAAACAAATCTGGTTATGATTTGTCAAGCAGTAGGAGCAAAACAAAACCTGAGGACAGAAAATAATTAAGCGGACACAAGTAAAAACACGTCTGGTCTCTGTGACGATTAGAACAAAACTCATTTTTTATTGATGCTTTGTGTTTTGTTTTGTTTTGTTTTCAGATTGGGACGACATGTTTGGATTATATTTAAAGGAGGAAGATTAATATGGAGTCAGGATAAGTATTTGTATCGGATATATTTTTATTTTTCTTTTGCTAACTTTTGTTTTGTTTGCGGGAATTTGTGAGTGTACCGAACACTGACCTATGCGCCGGTATCCACTACGAGACGTGTTTTGCCGTTTAGGCTTATGTCTAGTGGTAAATTTACTGTAGGAATACCGGATTCGGGCGCTTGAGAGGGTTTCCTCTTATTTTTATTTAATTTTGTTTCTTGTCCAGGGAGTGGCCTCTGCGACTACAGAATTTACATTTTAATTTTATGTCAAATTTCTGATGCAGATTGTACATTTGTTGGCCATCCGTTTTCTGGTTTGATTGGGGAGGTCTGTTCTTGGGGAAATTTGAGGATCCTGGACGGTTATCCCTGCATTTGTCTATATCATGCCCGTAGTTTCTGCATGACATGCAGAAGGGGGTGTTCTTACGTTTGTAACACTCCGAATATGAGTGACCCTGCTTCTGGCAGAAACTACATATTATTGAGGGGCGTGCCGTCTGATATGTGTTGTTTTGCGGGGGTGACACCTTTTGGGGTTGGGGACGAAAACTGTGAGGGTTAAATGGCCTGACGGCGACTCCCACCTGGCGCAACTGATTGTATGTCACTGGAGACCTTTTGGCCGCTCTTACCAGCAAGTTGGGGTCGATTAGTGGCATGGTGGCTGCAGAATACGACAAGGGGCTTGTAAAAAATTTGCCCCATGTTGCAGCCTTTCCATATCCAAGGCCTTTTGGATCAGATCGTCGAGCGTTCCTTCAGTAATAGTCAGCAGGTACTGACATAGGTGAGGATTTGTAACCCCACTGCGGAGTGCGTTTCGAGCAAAGTCCTCCAATTGTGTTTTTACAAATGGGGCTGCTGTGGCTCCGTATTTGGTAGTGGCTGCTTCCTTGCAAAGCGTCAGCAGCTGCTTCATCCTAGTTGTGAAGGCAGCGAGATCCTCGCAAGGATTTTGTCTTGCCGTAATCAGTCTGTTTACGAGTTCTTGATATGTTTCTCGTGGAAGGAACGCGAGATTTAGTTTTTCCTCTAATTCTGTTACGGATGTGGGTGTGGAGGTCGCATAAATTTGGTATGTCTCACCTCGGAGTCTGGTTGGCAAGATCTGGAGGATAGCCGTTTTTTCGTCCTCTCTGAGGCATTGCTGCGTTTGTCTGCAGGAGCCTAAAAATGTTTGGAGCTCTTGGCTCAAATTGGGGTTGGTTTTTCTAACAATTTGGACGCGGGCGGACTATTAAAACTTTCCTCTAGACTAAGGATGCTTCTATCCAGTCTAGTAATAAATCTTGCATGAGCGAGGGCGAGAATCCTGCAAATCTTTATCGATGTCCGCTTTAAACTCCTCTGTGTTTGATTTGAAGTCTCTTATTAAGGCGAGTCTTTCCTCGCGTCTTCGGACTAGTTTTAAATCTAGCGCTTTACAGTGAGGAGCAGAAAACTTGCCAGATTCTCGTGCTTTCTCTAAAATCTTATCTAAATAGTTATTTAAGCTTACTTTGATGGCAGCTGACGGAACAGGCAAAACAGTGCCGCTGCAAAGTCGACGTCCTTCAGGTTCTGGAACCGCTGACGTTGAAGGTTCTTGTTGACCTTGTGCTGATGAGGTTCTTTCAGCTCGGAACTTCGTTCGTGGGGCTGTGGTTGGTGGGGAGTCCTCTGACTTTGACATACACTAAATCTGCTCCGAATGTGGCAAGGGGGGCTTATAGCCTTCTTTTGTGTTCCCTTGCCGATATTTCTCAAGGCAGGGGGGTTGCCTCAACCGTCTTTTATGTTTGCCTGTCGATGAAGTTTGAAAGGGGGCTTTATGCCGTCTTCAGAATCCTACCAAACTCTGGAGTAGATCTGCTGTCCTGGGCTGGCTGTCCTTTGAGTAGCTGATGTCTGCTGCTAATTTGTTGCGGACGCGTTGACCTTTGGGTCGTCCGTTTGAGGAGGGTTGTTACTAACTTCCCGCTCGTCTCGAAAAAGGGGGTGTTCTCTAGATCCGGGTTTTATATCAAGCGTCTTCTGGGCAGGGATGAAGCCCGCTAAAGTCCCGCGTTGGCACTCGGTGCTATTGAAGAGGATAGCTGCGTGTTCGCCTGGAACAGAGGCAGTTAGAGCTGACTAATCCCCGAGCGTTGGATGTGACTTGCTGAGCAAGTGACGACTCAGCAGGGATCAATGGTTCCCCGTTGTAGACTCGTATGCAGGATTGAGGGTTTTCAAGCCTTTACAGTTCTGCGACCAGAGCTCCCGCAATCCTACCGGCTGCGCCAATTTTGTTGTATTTTAATATTTGAGGTCACTAAATGCTGCTTTCGTGCAGTTAAAATTTCTTTGTGGGGTTGTACACTTGTAAAATAACAACCAACGAGTATTATTTATTAACTTCAAGTAATTTTTATTTCTGTTAAGTCACCTTAGATTAAACTACACAGGTAAAGACAATACTAATAATGTTTATATAATGTTAATAGAAGTTAGGACTTATTATAAAGCAATAGTTTTTACTTAAATCATTACCATTACACGTAATTACACTATCTTACACAATTAATTTTACTAACGTTGACAGATTTCATTATTAATCCAATCTCTGATTGTAATCTCGCGACTCTTATTTTTAATTTTTAAAGAACGCGGCGTTATCCCGACGACTTAACTCTCTTACAACTTGAACCAACAACTCGGTTACGAGACTCACTATTTACCGCGACTTGTCTCATACGCGATTGGATCAAGACTCTTCCTGTTGATCTCTCGGTTAATTTCATTAACCGTGTCTACACGAAAGCTTTAAGCTTTGCTTTCGATGTAGGGAAAGATCATGATCGCGTTTCATGTACAAGGTTAGAGCTTTTTTGCTTTCTTTGTACCTTACCCGTGTATATCAGGGCGAGGTACGGTACATGGGTACTTGGAATGTTTAGTCAGCGCTTTTCCGTGTGAACGAATTATTTTCGTAATTACGCTTTATCGGGAATATGATTATGTAGCATTTTACATGCTACGAAGGTTTGTATCCTGGTTGAGTCAGTGAGTATAACTTAATGTTTTTTTTTGTTACACTAGAATTTTTACGCTGGCTCAACCGAATGCATACGGATTCGAATTTATGGCTTATCTTGTGGATATGTGGCATAGCCTTGTTGACTTTCCGTTGTATATTATTTAGATTAGGATATTATTTAGGATTAGTATTTTTATGACTTATGTTTATAAGTGAAATCCTGGGAAAAATTTATTTAGCGACCATAACAGGGCAGCGTCGGCTGCTAACCTTGCGAGAGCAGAGGAGGCTGAGAAAGGTCGCTTACACTAGATTACCCGGCTCCGTTAGCGAAAGTGAGCCTGAGTCCCTTTCATGCTCCTAATGAGAGAGACTCGGGTGACTCTAGCCACCTTCTCGTAGCTTTTCCAGGCGCCCAATGTGTGGCACGACCCATCCACAGTCTTATGCTCTGCCTGAGCTAGCCGATCGTTAAGACTAGATGGATACGGTGGTGAATCGGAGAAAGGGGCGAGGCACGGTCCGTCCAGAACGACATCTGTTGGATGGTTGTGAGCAGTCTCAAAGAGAAAGTTCACCAGTCGTTAAGACGAAGAAAGCACTTGGGGCCGAAAAGTAAGAACGAAAAAGGAATGTTGATGGGCCCATGGGCCAAGCCTAACGAGAAGGTCTCCTAAGGAGAGGTAATGAGTGGAATGTTGAGTCGGTAGGACGTCTAATGTTCCACTAAGTGAACTAGGCCGCATTCAGTATCTCAAGTGTGGAGTTCTCACATTCCACAATTCTAATCGCGGAATACATTACTAAGGGCAACGGAATAACCAATGGATGTGCCATTTGGCGGACGTTTATCATCATTAGAAGAGGACACACACACTCCAATATGGCTATCCTCACGAAACTATCCCTGACCGTGTTGCCACGCTTCCGGGCCGGATCCTTGCGGGACTGGTTCCTATCGAATTCCCTTGGAGGTCTTTGAGCTCAAAGACTGGTCTGATAACTGCGACAGCGCAAAATTTTTTCGATGGATGATGAAATTGAAGCCGGTGTGGGCTGTGGTGTGAGGCGTGAACACAAACTTCACGCAGGTAGAGATGCTGAGGGCTCTGGGTATACAGACTGAACAATTGTTCAAGGATATACCTATTAATCAATGGAACCACTAACAGAGGCTGGCCTGACTGGTCGATAAAAAAAACTGTTGGTGGTACAAATTGAAGCCTTCGGCAGGCGACAGAATGAGACATAAACACACATGTCATGTCGGTAGAAGTGCGGAGGGCTCGGATCTTATCATACAATTTAGAGTTTTATTCATAGACAACGCTGGTCGAACCGTGCGAGATTCAAAATGTTTTTGTTTGTGGTGCGAGTTGAAGCCTGATAGGGTGGTAGTGTAAGATCTAAACACAACTTTACGCCGGTAGGGAGGGGTTGAGGGCACGGAGCATGGTACACAATAAGGGTTAATATGGAAGGATAAACGTTGAGCAACCTGGTCAAGCCTACCTGCCAGCCTGACCTTGCGACACGCTTCCCCACAACCTGGAAGAAGATCCTGATTTCTGCCGCGCAAACCGGACCTTGGTGTGTGTGTGTGTGTACCTTCCTCCTTCAGTTTACGTCACGCCAGTTCTATAGTCCCCGAAAAGACTCATGGACGTTTATCATCATTAGGAGAGGACACATACACTCCAGTATGGCTATTTTCGTGAAATTCCCCCAAGCCGTTTTGTCGCGCGTTTAGGCAGACTATTCTAGCATAGTGGATTCCCACCAGGTTCCCTTGGGTTTTCAATCTGGTCTGACAGAGTCGAGAAGCATGAGACATGCGTTAAGGTAAGGCGTAAACACAAGCTTTACGCCGGTAAAATTTGCTGAAGGCTCGGAGCTAATCATACAATATAGGAGTTATGAGAGAGGGTTAAAGTTGTACAACCTGGTCGCAGATAACGGCTTTTCTGATGGCACGGCTGGTTTCTCATCACGGTTCACCAAGTCCCAGATTCCTGCAAGCATACTCCTAATGAGGGAGCAGTCGTTGGAATCTGAGCCTGGCCTCAGCGGTGGAATCACCGAGATAAGCACATCGTCCTAATGAGAGACGCGTGAGTCCCAATGATCCAACCGCGAGCAGCCTGATGCATTCCCCACGGCTAGATTGAGGATCGCGATTCCTGCCGTGCAGTACTGGACTTTGGTGTATGTGCTTACCCTCTTCTATCAGTATATGTCGGCACATTGTCATCGTATCCGAGGAAACTCAACTAAGTGCACATTTGTCATCATCAGAAGAGGACACACACTCCAGTTAGGCTATCCTCGCAAAGCTTTCCTTATGTCCTGTTGCCGCGCTCCAGGGCCAAATATCCTTTGCGTGGCAGGTTCCCAACAACTTTCCTTGTAGGTCCTCGAGTTCATAGAGAGCGTTTCCCTTCTTAGATCGAACGCGGCACTTTACGAACTTCCTGTTTAGTTTGGCGCTGGCCTGTTTCGCAAAGATGCTTTGGCTGAAGTTCCTGTGATAGACTCCCTGCCCGATTTTGATGTTTACAGGCTTGGAACGTGTATTGTAGGTCCGTTCACCTTGCTCAAAAGCTATGTCCAAATATTTCCGGGTCTGTTCGCGAATCAAATTGAGTTTGTCGGAAGTATCTACGTATATTGGTTTACTCACAGCCTGTAGCCGTCTTAATAGCGCTTATGCAGAACCATGCTCGACCATTTGCTGGCCAAACAAAACTTTAAAAAGCGAGAAGCCATTAGCCTGGTGGACTGAACTCCGAAGAGAACTCGCTATACAACTCAGCTTCTCGTCATGGTCATCCTTAACATAAGCTCTGATCGCAGCTAGGATGAATCTATTTACCCTTTCGGAGGCGTTTGCTTGCGGCGAGTGCACTGCTGTACGAAAGAGTTGGATTCCGTATCTCTCCAAAAGGTTACCGAACTGGGCTGACCGAGACTGCGGACCGTTGTCTGTTACTATATTCTCCGGGACACCGAATTTGTGGAAGATTTCTTCCTCGGCAAAGCTGCAAATTAGTGTCGTGCTCGCCTTTCGCAGTGGGTGTAGCAGAGTATACTTAGAGAAATGGTCCAACGCAATCAAGATGCATACATGCCTCGTTTCATCCGGCGAAGTTCGGCGTCCATCAGCTGTTTCACGGGTGGTGATACAGGATAAAAACGCTGCTTGATGGGTGCAGCGTCTCCTATGTATATCAGGTGTTGGACTAACTCCGTCTTCCCGAGACCTAACGTTGAATACGAAGGGAAAAGCTGTTTTACTTACTGTAGACGGAGTTTTTCGGTTGATGATAGTTGATGTTGAGTTGGATCTACTGGTTGTGACATGATGGTTGCCTTTGCTGGTTGGGTCCACATATTTGCTGAGACGTTGCCAATGATATCTGATGCCAGGTTAAAAAGCCTCCGAAAATCCACTCCGAGGCGCAGTCACGAACGCTGAGGCTAACCTCTTCCTGTTCTCTCGAACTCTTGTCCAAAATGCTCTCAGCCGTAAGGTTGAGCGCTTGGGCTTTTTTGGAAGGTTGGTGTCGTGCGGGGAATTGGTTTCAGCAAATATTCTTTGCCTGGCTTCCTGATACTCTTTGAGCTGTTGGTGGCAAGGCTTCAGAGGTCGAGCTGTCGGTGTTGTTCGCTCTTCAGCAGGTTCTTGATGTAGTTGGAGCAGCTTAACTGGTACCTGGCGGACTTTTCGGTACTCGTACGTTCACTAATGGTGAAGTTTTTCTGTATGCAGACAGGGCATCTCGGCTGGCGCAATCCATATACATGTGACCGGTTTCGTCACAATTCCATCAAATGGTACCCGAAGGCACGTTGACTTGTGCAATGTGTTGGAGACCATCGTTGTCCCTATAGTCTTCCGCTGACGTGTCTGGCTCTTATATGAGTTGGTATTCTTCAAGTCTAGACCGGTAAGGAGCTGCATGAGTGATGTTACGAGTGCGAGCCCTAGTGGCTTGAATTTCCATGAATAGACCTGTAGAATGCAAGCTTTTTTGCATTTGCTGCGACGATTAAAAAATAAAACAAAGCCCTTCTTCTTCACAAGGTGTTTATTCGACGACGACTCAATAGCAACTCTACCCATTGGTCGGGCGGAAAACGAAATACAAATTGAATGCACTGAATAATATTTTGGCAATGAAAAGACAATATGGCTGAAACTAATGATTAAACTGTTGGTAACATTGAATTTAAAATTTGTACATGATTTCAATGTGTAATTTCAACATATAATAAAAAACTACATTTTGATTTTAATTACTGATAACGAAACATCCCGCCGCCTTTGAAAGAACTCTATTAGACTTTCAACGAGTATTAGTCATCAACTGGAAGAGGTGCAACTTTTGCTACAGCTCGCCGAAGAATGCAGGAAGGAGTTTTTATGTCCACCACGCGTACATGACCATCAGGACCCGAAATAGTTCTGACCACTCGACCAAGCTTCCATTTATAAGGTGGGAGATCATCTTGATGAATCAGTACCATTGCTCCTATCTGAACGTTGAAAGATTTTGACTGCCACTTGGACCTTTCTTGCAATTGGTTCAGATATTCTTTGGACCAGCGCTGCCAAAAATGCTGATAAAGTGCGGAAACACGCTGCCATATACGAAGATAATTAATTTTTTCTATTGAAAAGTTAGATTCAGGAAAAGTATCTAATGGGGCTTGATTTAGGAAATGTGCGGGAGTTAGAGCTTGGAAATCATTCGGATCGGCTGATAGAGGAGTAATGGGTCTAGAATTCAGGACGCCTTCAATTTGTACCATGACTGTCGTTAACTCCTCAAAAGTTAAAATTGGGTTCTGAAGTGTTCGATATAAATGGGCCTTTGCGGACTTAACAGCCGCTTCCCAGATACCGCCAACATGTGGCGACCTCGGAGGTATATGGTGAAATTCAATCGAGTTATTGCTGCACCATTACATGATATCACTTTGAGTTTGTTCTTGAAGGAACAAGTTTTTGAATTCTTCTAACCGCTTCCGAGCTCCAACAAAGTTCGTTGCATTATCGCAATAGAGGTGCCTACAGAAATTCCTTCTACCGATGAACCTTTTCAGGGCAGCGATGAAAGCCTCAGACGTCAAATCCGAAACTACTGCTATGTGAGCGGCTCGAGTGACGAAACAGACAAATAGCGCGACGTATGACTTATACGGAACCTTTCCTCGAATCCGATAGGTCGTCATTATTGGGCCACAAAAGTCTACCCCACTATGGGTAAATGGCAAGGATATGTTCACTCTACTTCTAGGTAGATCACCCATAATTTGCTGCGCAAGGCGAGGGCGGTATCGAAAGCAATGGATGCAATTGCGTACTTTTTTGCGGGCATAACCCCGTGCGTTTACTAGCCAAAATTTTTGTTGAATAATAGAGACAAGAGCCTGTGCCCCTGCATGGTAATTTTTTAAATGTAGATACCTCACATACGATCTGACGAAGAAGTTGTTTCTGGGCAATAAAATAGGAAATCGGTGACTCGAAGTCATTTCAGCATGCTTCAAACGACCACCTACTCGCAATAACTTCACATTGGTTGTCTCATCCAGAAAAGGTGCTAATCTTTTAATAGCACTTTTATTTGAGACCTCGTGCCCATATTCCAACGCTCGGATTTCTTCGGCAAATTCATGCTGCTAAATAGCCCAAATAATGCGCATAAACGCCTCGTCGATTTCAGATGCTAATAATTCACCGGGTTCGACTACATTCTTATTACGGTTTGCCACAAGATTTCTGGAGAATCGCAGTACATATGCAAAGCGACGACAGTTGTTAGTAAAGTCACTAACTGAGTACAGAGTATCCAGAAATGAATCTGCTACATTGCAGACTAGAATTGACTTCATCTTCCTTCTCTCCGGTAAGCTATCAATGCTGAAATGGCGTTCTTTAAGAGGGGGCCAGTAATCCTTCGAAAGCCCTAAGAAATCTGGACCAGAAAACCACATGGACTTAGACAGTTCCCCGGTTTCAACACCTCTTGAAATCATGTCAGCCGGATTAGCTTTAGAATTAACATGTCTCCAGATCGACCTTTTTGTCAGCCCTTGGATCTCCGATACACGATTAGAAACATAAGTTTTCCAATTAGAAGCATGGCTGGCCAGCCAATCGAGTGTTATTTCCGAATCTGTCCAAAGGTATTCTTCGTTTATGGGACTTGGAAAGTTGTTTCGAACTTTGGCGACAAGTCTTGAAAGAAGTAGAGCAGCACAAAGTTCTAAGCAAGGCAATGATCTAGTAGTTCTCATAGGAGCAACCTTTGATTTAGCTGCTAATAAGTTAACGGATATGTTACCAGCATCATCTGTACATTGAATATATATACAACAACCGTAAGCTCTTAAAGATGCATCTGCAAATCCGTGAAGTGTTAAATTAGACACCCTCCCTACACTAAGTACCGATCGAGGAATTTTTATAGTGTTCAGCTTCTCTAATTGTTCCATGAATTGACACCAACGATGTTGTAGGTCTTGAGGTAGCGATTCGTCCCAATTTAATTTGAGGAGCCAAAGTTCCTGTAAAAATATTTTCGCTCGAACGACGACAGGATTTATAAGTCCCAGCGGATCAAATAGACGGGAAGTATTAGTTAAAATACTTCTCTGTGTAATTTTTGACGAAACGACAACTGGGGGGTTGTACTGAAAGCGAAATTGATCTGCTGTTGGTTCCCAAATCATACCAAGAGCTTTGACGACGTCGGATTCGTTTAGCTTTAAAGGCGTCTCCCGCTCTTGCTCAGGAATTTCCGATAAAAGTTGCCTGTCATTGGAGTACCATTTCCGGAGCCGAAATTGAGCTGATTTCAAAATTATGTCCACCTCCTGACGAATGTCATGTATCTGCCCCTGTTAGGAGGTCATCCATGTAAAAGTCCTGTTCAACTATTTCCGAGGCTCTGGGTAACATTGTTGAATACTCCTCAGCTAACTGACGCAGGCATCGCGTCGCTAAAAGCGGAGCTGAAGCCGTGCCGTAGGTGACCGTTTTTAGGCGAAATATTTGTATCTCATCGTCAGGGTTCTCTCTCCATAAGATTAGTTGATAGTTTCTGTCTTCAGGATATACTAGTACGTGACGATACATAGCTGATATATCGGCGGTCAAAGCGAATTTGTGACAACGAAATCTAGAAATAATCGAAAAAAGATCATCCTGGACAGTTGGACCTACCATAAGTAAATCGTTTAGTAATTTGTTTGATGTAGTGCGGCAAGAGGCGTCAAAAACGACCCTCAACTTGGTCGTTGAGCTTTCAGGTCGCAAAACACAACGATGAGGCATAAAGTAGTGGGATTGCGGAACATCCTTCATAGAAATTTCTTCCATATGACCAGCACTGAGATATTCTCGTAAAAATTGGGAATATTTTGCTTTTAAATCAGGATCTTTACTGAGTTTTCTTTCTAGGTAGCCGAAACGACGACGTGCTGTAGTGAGCCGGTAACCTAGCTCATTACCATTAAAATCTTACCGTCTTTTAATCCCTGGCATCATCAGTTTAATCCCTGGCAACGCAAGTATAAATCAATTTCCCTTTTCTCAGCATGAATTTCAGACAGTGCACATGGGTGGAATATGATCTTCAATAAATTCTCACTTAATGTCTTGCACACGTTTCCAAAATCCAGCAATGAAAAACATATTCAAAGGAAATGCGTTCAAGAAATACAATGCCCATTTTCCGCCCAATCAATATATCAATCATCATAATTTCATAAACTCAAAAACAACTTCGCACATGCCATCAATTAGCCGAAATATAAACCATATTTAGAACCATGCTCTACCCCAATAATTCTTCGGGCACACCACATGTGCTCAATGAAAATCTCTCTTATGTAAACTTGCCGGTCAAGCATGGGCATACGCGGTGCACTCCAGGGCATTAACCAACCATTCATAACTAACTCCGATGCGTTCCCCATTTCTTTCACTTACATATGTGCATAGAACATAGAACCGTCGCGCTACTTTCGTATGTACATACGACACTCTCCATTCTTGATTTGATTATGTGCAAATTCCGTAATTGGTTAGCACATTTTCCTATGTAATTGGGAAAATCTTTATAAATATAGACGGAGGTCGATGAAAGAGGCTTTTGGTTTTTTCCTCAAAAGAGTTAAGATTTCGACACCGAGTTGCAATCAGAGGGGTCTTCAACTCCTCTTGAGTCGTGGGTCGAAAGTTTTGTTAGTATTTTAACATTTTTATGTAATGTTATAAAAGAAAAGATTGAGCTTAAACTAATAAAAGTGAATGAAAGTTATTTTATAAAAGGTGTTGTGAATTTGTGAATTAAGATATAAATCAGGGCTGGTGATCTTCGCCAATTGCTAGGCAAGCACTCCCCGTCCTTTGCTCAGAAACATTCTTAAGTTTCCCGGCATAAAACAGTGGTGGCAGCGGTGGGATTTCACAAAATACGGAGATCCCTAGACGATACCCCCGAACTGCGGGTACTCAGGCGAATGGTCCAGAAGAACCGGGATGTCCTGAAATAATAGGCTCCCCAACACTTAAAATTCTACAAAAGGAAGGAACTGGGATGTCCTGAAATAATAGGCTCCCCAACACTCATCATTCAACCCAAAAAGAAGGAAATTATAATGGATACGGCAGAAGAAATTAGAAAACTGCTGGTGGCATTAAAACATTTCGAGAGGACCGCGGCAGCTGAAGAAGAGACTGCTGGGGAGACACGGGACTGCCTGGAAGAACTACTAGATATAGCATTAAAGAGAGGGATTTTTGGTGGTTCAGTCTCTGACGAAACTTCGCAAGAGTTGGTTTGAATTTGTCGTTTCAAGGTTCGATTTTTAGTAGAAGTCGTTCTTTTAATTTTGGGTTGTTGTGCTAAAGATAGTGAAGTCCTGTTGATTGGTACTTCTTAGCTTTAAGCACGTTTAATAGGTGGAGTTGGAGTTTTACGTTAAGAGATTCGAAATTAAGTAAAAAGGTTGTAGGACATAAAAATTTATAATTAAGGTTGGTTTGGACCCGATTGGACCGAGTTGTTAAAGGACTTTTTCGTTTTGCCTTTCTTGGTTTTGTGCTGGCTTTGCGTTACGATCTTCATCTCGACCGTAGATTGTGGTAGCACGCCACGACGCGTAAAAAAAAATCTTTTAAGTTAAATTATTTATTCGTAGAATGGCTTAAGACGGTTGTTGTGAACCGTAACTGTACGTTTGCCCATTTTTAGGGTTGTATTCACTGATGATGGTATACCGATTACCAGATATGGTCCTACCCAGATTTGAGAGAGCTTATGCTTTCGACTTTCGCTCTTGAGTAAGACTTTGTCACCTATGTGAAACGATAGGGGTCGAACAGCTTTGTCGTAGTATAATTTCGACCGTTGCTTGCTAGCGAGCAGTTTTTTGCGTGCCGTGGCATAAGACCTTTGGAGCTTGTATCGTAGGATCTGATAGTAGCTCTCGTGATTATACACGGGTTTCGGGTCTCGTTTTAAATAAGACGGAACATCCGCTGTGAAGCCGTAAAGGCAGTCCATGGGAGTTAATTTCGTCCCTTCGTGTACACTATTTTTGTACACGAATGCAGCGGTTCGCAGATATTGATCCCATGATTTGGGATTCTCGTCCACTATGGTACGCAAGTATTCGATTAACGGCCTGTGTGCACGTTCAAGTGCGCCGTTTGACTGTGGGTGGTAGGCAGAGGTTTGCAACTTCTTCACCCGTAGCAATTTACATACCTTTTTGAAAAGGTCACTAAGGAAGTTGCTTCCTTGATCAGTGACTATTCGCTTAGGGATGCGGTAGCGCGCGACGATTTCGTCGAAGAAGATTTGCGCTACAGTGACGGCTTCCCCGTTAGGTATGGCGTACCAATCGACAAATTTAGTGAGGTTATCCTGGAAAGTCAAGATGTACTTGTTTCCGGAGTCAGTTTCCTCGAGTGGACCAACAATGTCGAGATAGACTTTGTCGAAGGGTTGTTCTGCGATGTCCGTGATGACCATCGGCATTTTATACTGAGGTGATGCCTTAATTTTTTGGCATTTTGAGCAACGCTTTACGTATTTCTTAATATCGCTAAGCATGTGCCTCCACCAGTACTTCCTTCGAATCCGCTTGTATGTTTTAATTACGCCCTGATGGCCGCCAAAAAGAGAGTCGTGATAAGCATGTAAGATTGTTTGTATCTCCTTGGGGCTTGTGATTATTTCAGGGGGCTTAGGTTTATTGTCGATTAGCGGATTAGTATCTGGCGGGTTCTCTGTTATGACCTCTTCTGTACTAGGGATTATCTCGTTTTCGCGAGGCGTGTGATCCCGTATTTCGGGGCTTTTAGACTCTATTTGAGCGTTTTTCGCTTGAGCCCGGGTCACAGCGTTACATTTTAGGCGATTTTTGCGAATGGAGGTTATTTCATCCTCCGAGTCCGAATCCATTTTATGGTGGACTTGCGCTTTTACCATTATGTGTTGGCCATTTGAGTCTTCGATGACTTCCCGTGGAATGCGGCTTAGCGCGTCGGCATTCGTATTGTACTTTCCTGGCTTGTATTCGATTTGATAATCGAATTCGGAAAGTTTGTGATGGAATCTCACCAGAAGGGAAGTGAGGTCTTTGACATTAAAGACGCCTTTGAGAGGCTTGTGGTCTGTATAGACCGTAAATTTTCGGCCTTGCAAGTAACATCTAAAGTTACGCGTAGCGCAGACTATAGCGAGCAACTCTTTTTCAATAGCTGAGTAGTTGCGTTCCGCCTTGTTCAGTGTACGGCTGGCGTAGGCAATGGGCTGATCGTGTCCTACTTCTCCTTGCGATAGGACGGCTCCCAATGCCTCGCTGCTGGCGTCCGTGGTTAGATTGAATGGTTTCTAGAAATCGGGATATATAAGTAGTGGAGGAGAGATTAATGAAGTTTTGATTTTCTCGAATGCCTCCTGGCACTTCTCGTTCCATGTGAATTTGACATCCTTGCGGAGCAAATTCGTTATAGGACGCACAATTTTGGAGAAGTCGGGGATGAATTTTCGATAATTTCATTTCATTTCATTTCATTTATTCAGATTCATCACATAGATTACTACAGCGTAAGTGAAAAACTTATAAACTAAACTACATACTAGAGCCGAAAAAAAAACAAGCCAACAAAGCCGTCAACAAAGGCGCTGTCTGAGCAGGTCCCTCAACTGCAGCCTGGAGAGATTTAAGTCGAAGCTGGCGAAGTGTTGGTTGAAGAGGCGAGACATCGAAGTGATGGGCTCGTGCATCCCATACAGAGCACGATGACTAGAGATGTGCAGGAAGTTGCGATTCCTCAAGGAGCGTTGCGGGATAGAGATGTTGACGGCCGCCAGTAAATCAGGTGAATTTATTGTTCCCTGCAATAAATCTGTTCTTAAAAATTCAATCTGGCTAGAATTTTAAGACTCGATGGGCTTTAGGACTTTAGAACCCTTACCTCTGGTGGGGGGAATTCTAAAGTAAAAGCCAAACCTGAAAACTGCTAAATGAAAGACAACTTGAAAACGACTAGACTCTTTATTATTTGATCCTCCTTTTTATATAAATTTGTCTTACCTTAAACTTACGTACTACACATGAATAAATGCTCTAATTCTATTGTATGGTTTGTGCTGAGTCTGCTAGAGTGTACAGGTGAGTTAAATTTTTGTTATTGACACTTGATGCGTCTGGTTTTCGTGTGAATTGCAATATTGCACTTTTAAGTGTGGGAACATTGCTCGTTTGTTTTCACATGCTTGATAATTTTAAATATTTAGAAACATGATTTTTGACTTTTTAGGAAAATGAATTTTTGTCATGATTAATTGATAGATTGATTAATCATACTGGGGCCGGGCAAGTTGGCAGAAAGAGGGGTTCGTTTAGCTGGAACAGGGGTAAAGGTTACATCAAACGAGTCGGTATTCGATGGTCTTTTGTACCATCTCCTGAAGATTTCATGGCGCTTATACCATAGACATATAAAGATTGCTATAGCAATTATGCCGTAGGTTGTAAAATAATGATGCACATGATGTGGGTCAATGACGGGAAAATTCCCTTTTATTTCATTGAAATGGATCTTATCAAGAGCTTGCGTATCTAGGTGAATTACTGGAGCATGGCTATCTTCTATAAGTTGAGGTTCCTTTTCAGAGAGGAGAGCTGAAATGTTTGTTAGCGGAGTGAATGATGTCTTTTTCTTTTCCGAAAATATTGTTTGGGTATTTATTGTCATTGTAGAGTGTTTAACTTGGCAATTTTGCCGTAATTTAATTATGCCACTTTTAGACAACCTCTTTACGATTACTTCATTATCACATACGATGTTTATAATTGTGGTTTCATGAACGACAAAAATCCAATGGTTGGGATGTGTTAACTGAATCCAGTACTGTGAGGGAACAGTTTTCCTAATATGACAACTATTTACCGGTGGCATGCGATGATTCATAAGTGCCATTTCACAACGGTTAACCGTGGCTTGAAGAGTATATATTGGTTTTTTCTGCTGACACAAAGTTCCTGTATGTTCTGATTTAAAACATTGATTAAGCTCAGGTTGGGTTAAAGGGTAGTATAAATCACGATGCAGACTGGCTGCTAAAAATTCCGTCGAGGGTTCTATATAATGGAATTGTCCATTATATTCTGATGGAATTGAATACAGTTTAAATAACTGAAATTTCGTTTGATCGGGAAGAGGGATTTGTATTTTGAATATAATAGTTGTATCGGTTACTCTACTCTTTACAGTCATTGTCTTATACAAACTTAATAAATCATCTGGATTTGTTTCTCCAGGAATGATTAATGACGTGGAAATATGCTCACGTATGAATTTAATTTGATTGCGTAATTGGATTGGTGTTAACAGAAATGGACTTATCTTACCATGATGTGCATCCAGAACCAATTCAATCAACTCTTTTTGTACTTTCTCGTAACTGGTGATAATAAGATTCGTATATGTCACCATAGAATTAAACGTTAATTTGAATTCATCTTCTTTAATGGTGGTTTTTAGTGCTTCTAAATTAGTGGTTATATGTTGATCGAAAACTTCGAATTGTTCTTGAAATTGTGTAACGGTTTTCTTTAAAACATTGGTTGTAACCTCGGATATAGAGGTCTGATTTCTAGCTAACGATAATAAATAGTTTTCATTTTCTTTAACTTTTGTGATCTCTTGTTGTATATAGTCCGCGTATGACTGATCTAGGACCCCAAATAGGCTATGCTGGATAGTTCCAATTATTTCAAGGGGAGCTCTTCTTTTGTATCTATCCTTTAAATAGTGATTTCCATTTCTTTTATGTAATACTAGATTATTTTGATTCATCTCGACGACCTTCTGGTGATATTCAGCCACGATTTATTTACAATAATAATTAAAGGTTACAGTTCTATTACAAAGATTTCTTAATTTTTGTAAACATTTTTCAAATCCGGTTAACTGTAGGTAGTAGGTAGATAAGTCGTAATATATGACCATATCCCATGCATTATTTATTAGATGAAGGTCAGAAATGTGCTCCATATAAATTCCCGGATTGTGTTCAAATGGTAAGATTTCTACTGCGGGTTGTCTTTTTTGGTTAGAGGGAGTACTCATGATTGGTAGAGATAAAACACTTAGGACACAGTTTAATATTAATATTGAAGTGGCTATTGGTGAAGTCTTTTTCCGTTTAGGATGTAAAGCTGTGCGCCGAAGTTCCTCAATAGGTGGACGTACAGGAATATTGGTTGGATATATTCGTGGGCGTTTTCTTACTTGGTTGGTATTTTTCAGTTGTATGGTAATTTTTTCTGAAGTTTCTGTTAGATTTGATGGCGTTGACTCGGGTTTTGTAACACTTGGATCGCTGAGCTGATTCGTTGGTAGTGACAGGTGTGAAGTAACTTCTGCTAATGGTTTAGATTTGCCAGGTAGTTCTGTAGATGGTTCTGGATTGGGAAGGTCTTCAGGTTCAAATGGAAGTTTGCAAACCTTAGTTATTGGTCGTTTTATAAGACCTTTAACTGTCTTAATTGTTACTACTCGGACTAATTCATCTGATCCTGGGTGAGTAGAGTCTATACGACCCAATAACCACTGCCCTGGTGGAAGTTTATCTTCTTTTAGAAGTATAATGTCTCCTACTTTTAAGTTATTTTTTTCTACTTGCCATTTATTTCTTTGTTGTAGTCTGGTTAAGTATTCAGACGACCAGATTTTCCAGAAGTCATTTCGGGATCTTTGTACCATATTCCATCGTTTTAGGAGATTTAAGGGTTTATCTGTCGATGGATATTCTAAGGGTGCGATTAAAGGACCACCTATCAGGAAATGACCAGGCGTCAAGACTGCTAAGTCATCGGGATCGTTACTGAGTGGACAAAGGGGACGTGAATTCAGACATGCTTCGATCTGTGCTAGTAAGGTGCTGAATTCTTCATAGGTCCACTTGACATCCCCAGCTATTCTCTTTAAATGATGTTTGGTAGACTTTACTCCAGCCTCCCAAAGTCCACCAAAATGAGGAGATGCGGGAGGAATGAAATGCCATTGAGTACTGTAATTTGTGACATATGTTGCTGCTTCTTTGTGGCACCTATCCACCGTTAACTTGAACTGTTTTTCCAGTTCGTTTCGAGCTCCTACAAATGTAGTCCCACAATCACTATAAAGATTTAGACAAAGCCCTCTTCGTGATATGAATCGCTTGTAAGCGGCTAAAAATGCTTCAGTAGTGAGGTCACTTACTACCTCTAGGTGAATTGCTTTGGTACAAAGGCAGACAAATATGGAAATATAGCCTTTAACTGATTTTGTACCTCGGCCTTTAGATGTTCGTAAACTGAATGGACCGGCATAGTCTACACCGGTATTTGTAAACGGCAAGGATGGTTGCACTCGAGGGGCAGGTAGTTGACCCATTAATTGCTTGGAAGTTTCCGCTTTATATCTACAACAGACAGTGCATTGGCGTATGGTGTGTTTAATTGTGCTCTGCGCATCTATTATCCAGTACTTCCTTCGTACATAGGCCAGCGTAGCCTGCGCTCCCCCATGCAGTATTTTATGATGTGCATCTCTCACTACTAATGTTGTGAAATGATGAGAATGTCGCAAGATTATTGGATGTCTTTGATTATAAGGTAAATTAGCATTTTCTAATCTGCCTAAGACACGTAATAAGCCATAGTTATCCATAAATGGATTTAATGAGTTTACTTTTGAGGTTGTAGGTATTCTTTTTTCTTTGGATAATGATTTAATCTCATCGGAAAAAACTTCGAGTTGTACTGTCTTAATGCATTGCAATAAAGTTTGATGCAGCTCTTTTGTACAGAGACTTCCCTGAGTGTGTTCTCTCCTAATGAACCTTCTACAGTATGACAGTACTCGAGTGAGTTTTGTCAAACTAGAGAATCTAGTTATAATGTCATTTGGTCGTATAGTAGATGCTAAAGCTAGTACAGGAGCTTCAATGGGTGACTTTGGTATTTCTATTGAATCAAAGCTAGACTTGGGCCACTTTTCTTGTGGTAGTCCTAACCACTGTGGTCCTGACCACCACAGTTCATGATTCTTTAGTTTGGTTGGGGATATGCCTCTTGACGCACAATCAGCTGGGTTGTCTGCTGATCTGACATGAGACCATGCTGATGCTTTAGCTGCATCCAGAATGGCTGAAATTCTGTTTGTTATAAATTTATCAGGTTTTTTTGGACCTCCTTTGATCCACGCTAGAGTTATAGTGGAATCCGTCCATAGGTATATGTTTTCTTCTTTGACGTTTAGGACGGATTTTGCTCTAATAAGGAGCTTTGACAGTAGGACTGCTGCGCATAGTTCTAGTTTAGGCAACGAAATCTCTTTCTTAATTGTCGCAACTTTTGTTTTTGCTGTATACATGGTGGTTACAAATTCACCCTGTGAGGTGTATACTCGTGTATATAATACTGCTGCGTATGCTCTTTCCGAGGCATCGCAAAAGCCATGAAACTGAAAATCACGACAATCCTTGCGGTACTTAATCCAGCGGGGGATTTTAATGGCATTAATGGTTTCTAATTCCCTTTTAAACTGTCTCCAGTTTTGCGCGAAATTATCCGGCAATACATTGTCCCACTCTAAATTTGCTGCCCATAGTTCCTGCATGAGGATCTTTGCGCGAATTACTACTGGCGAAATCCAACCAGTTGGATCAAAAATTTTGGCTATGTCTGATAAGACGGATCGTTTTGTTGGGTTGGCATCTACCAGATTGCAGTTGACATTAAATTGAAAACAATCACTTGCCGGAAGCCAATATAATCCAAGTGTCTTTATGGTTTCTCCGTCTTTTAATAGTAAGAGGTTTTTCTCTTTATAGTCTTCTGGTATGGTATCCAGAAGTGATTGCTTATTTGTTGACCATTTTCTAAGTTTGAAACCCCCAGTTGCTAAGAGAGATATTAATTCTTGTTGTAGCGCCTTTGCTTCATGTATTGAATCGGCGCCCGTAAGCAAATCGTCAACATAAAAGTCTCTTAGCAATACTTCAGAAGCATTGGGATGGGCTTTAATTTCATCTGTTGCAAGTTGTTGTAAAACACGTAGCGCAAGAAATGGGGCGGCAGCGGTACCATAAGTGACTGTGGTAAGTTGATACTCTTTTATGGGTTCTTTGTCGGAGTTTCTCCAGAGTATCTTTAAATAATTTTGGTCTTGGGAGTGTATTTTAATTTGTCGATACATTTTTTCTATATCGGCAGTGAATACATAGCGGTGCTGTCTCCAGCGTAGAATTAAGTCTGCCAACTCATTTTGTAATTTAGGACCTGGGTACATGGCATCATTTAAACTGATGCCTGAGGTCGTTTTTGAGGATGCATCGAACACGACTCGTAATTTTGTTGTTGTACTGTCATTTTTTATGACCGCTTGGTGTGGCAAATAATATCCTTCTTCTTTAGTTGGTTTTACGGGTATCATGTGATTTAGCTTTATATATTCAGCCATAAATGCTTGGTAAGATTTCTTAAGTTTTGGATTATTTTGAAATTTTCGTTCATTTTGTAGTAACCTAGCCAAAGCTTTCTTTCTTGAGTTGCCTAATTCTTTTATGTTACTTTTAAAAGGCATTTTAACAGTATAGGTACCATCTTTGTTTCGTTCGTGGGTCTTAACAAAGTGGTTTTCACAGAAATTATCTTCTATTTTGAAATGTTTTGTATTAGGCGTAACTGCTTCTAAATCCCAGAACTTTTTCAGTGTTTCATCAAGCTCTACATTGGATATCATGCATGTTAAGGCTTTTTCATCATTATTATCAGAAAATATCTGTCCTGATATTATCCACCCAAATTCGGTTTTTTGTCCAAGAAGACCATGTTTATATTTGACAATTTCTTTAGAGAGTATCAAACCAAATATATCTGCTCCTATAATTATATCAATAGGCCCTGGTATGTTGAAGTCTGGGTCCGCAAGAATGATATTAGCTAACTCGAATCTGTTTTGATAGTTTTCTAGTCTTTGGCCTGGCAGCATTTTTGTTAACTGAGGTAGTACAAGAGCTTGGGTTTTTAATGAAAAGTTAGATGAAAACCGGGGTGCAAGTTCTAAAAAGACTTTGTGTTTTACACTTCCTGCATGTGCTAGTCCTAAACCTACGACTTGAGCTTTAGCCTTGAATTTTGGAATAGCAAGAAGTTCCGTCGCTGTTTCAGAGATGAAAGTAGCTTGGGAACCGGGGTCGACTAGTGCGCGAAGTAGTTTAAATTTGCCATCTACCGAACGGACGTTGATAAGCGCTGTGGCCAGAAGAATATGTCTATTACTAGTGCTTTGGAATGATTGAATATTGGTTTCTTGTTTTTGTCTAGTAATTGCATTTTCCTTTGATGTCTGAACATCTCTGTTTTGTTGAAAGTGTAATAAGGTATGATGTTTACGTTGGCATACCGTGCAAGTAAATTTACTGCGACACTTTTCACTTTGTTTGTGACTAAGACAATTAATACAAAGTTTTCTGTTTCTTATAAATTTGCTTCTATCTTGAATAGATAGCTGGAGGAATTTTTGACACTCATAGATTTTATGAGGTTGTTGACAAAATCCGCATTTCGAATTATGGTTTGCAAAAGTTAGGTAGGATTTATAATGTGGTACTTGTGTTTTATTTAATTTAGGAGATGCCATTGGCTCTTTCCTTTTAGTTTCTTTTACTAGTTCCAATGACTGGAATCTTGTCTCCAAAAAGCGGAAAAGGCTATCATTTGTTGGTAAATCCCTGGGCTTTTCCAATGTTTGTTCATATAGCTTATGGCTTTCTAGATCAAGCTTCTGAAGGACTATATGTGTAATTATTGGTGCCCAACTACCTGTATCGATACCTAAATTTGTCAGAGCGTGAATGCACTCTCGAGTGGTATCGTAAAGTTTTCGTATACCGCTTGCTGATTCTTGCTCTAATTTAGGTTGGGTCAAGAGCATATGTACATGGATGGAACATATTTTCCTCTTATTTTCAAATCGGTCATTTAATAACTGCCATGCAGTTTTGTAATTGTAATTTGAAATTGTTAGATGCTGTACTACACTAGCAGCTTCCTTTCGCAAGTGGGTTTTTAGGTATTGCATCTTCTCTGCATCACCTAGTCGGTTATTATTATGAATTAATCGAAGGAAGATATCGCGAAAGGCTGTCCAGTTTTGGTAATCACCTTCAAAGACCGGAAGAATAAGTCGTGGTAGTTTGACTTCATCCTCATTTCTTTGAGTGGATCCTTGTCTTTCTTGAATCATGATCGCCACATGGTGATAGCGGTCTTCAAGTTTTTCGTAGGTTTGGTTATTTAGATATTCAGTATAATTTTCGTTGGGATTAGCAACTATTTCAGCATGGCTAAGCATAATTTTATTCCAGTACGTTTGGATAGTATTTAGCTTATGCTGATAGTAGTAGGTGGAACATGGAGAGACAATTTCCTGCTCTATTGTGTCTAAAATTCTTTTTAGCAGTTTTATTGTCTCTAGTTGTACTCGAAGTACTTTAATCGCGTAATTATCAGCTTCTTTACATACGCTGCCTATATTGCTTGCGTCCTCAGCTGAGTTTTTTAGGGCGGTCATTTTTGACTGCAATAATTCCTTTATAGTATCGTAGCCAGCTTTTACTTCTTTATAGTAATTTTTGGCAAAGTAAGGGTGCTGTACGTTATGTTCTCTTAAGGTCTCAATTTTATCATTTGTTTGATTAAATTCTTCCCATAGCTCTTCTAACCGTTCTAATTTTACTTCTATATAAGTAAACGTTTTCCTACTCTCGGAAGCTTTTTTATAATTGATTTTAATTTTGGCAATTGCCTCGAAGAGATTTTTCTGTGTTTGGACTAATGCTTCCATTTTATATCACAAAAGATTATAAATTGACTAAAATTGTATATCCGGTAACGCAAGAAAATTAAATTTGCTATATATTATAAATTTGTAGGTTTAGCAAATAAGTGTGGAAGACAGATCAGTACTAATGAGATGGACACTTGTGGAAAATATGCAAAACAAAGTTCAATAATTCAATTTCATCACGATAAAAAATTTCGGTTAAACAAAGAGAATTTTCAGTAAAATGCAAAACAAAGAGACTTTTCAGTAAAATGCAAAACACATAATTCAATTTCAACACTATAAAAAAAATTCGCTTAAACAACGAGAATTTTCAGTACACTTAGCGCACCTTTTTAAAAATGTTCACTTCAATAAAGAAAAACTAGCATAATCAGCACAAATATACCTAAGTTAAACTTCACAGATCAAATTTAATTTCAATATTCCCAAAAGTGTAAATAATAAAATATATATGAATATATAGTATACAATATGAAATATTTTATAGAAAAAAAAATTTAATTATTATTAATTTTCAGAAACATACCAAATTATAAAGAGATACGGGACAGTTTTTCTGTTGTGTTCTGCTGTATTTTTTCTTGCTATTGTACCATTTACACCTGGCGGCTACTGATCGCTGGCTGATGAGTATCTTCCCTGGCAAGGGCTGCAATCGTTAGGGCTGCTGCGGCAATGGCTTATGTTAGTATCGGCTGATACTATTTGGCTGGATGTAGAGCAATTGTCACTACTTCCGTAGCAGTGGCTGATATCGTTAAGGTGTTAGCAGCACCTGGATTTGCTGCTTATGTTATGACGGTTTGGCTGCCGTGGGAACTGATGTTGTGTTGGTTGTGGCTGCAGTCGTTAACAGCTACTGTTGTCGTTTTGGTTTGGGGCAACTACTGCTGACTTCGTTATAATGGATCACTGTTGTTTGGACTCGTTGCAGTTGTTCACAGAAGACGTTTTATTTGTATGTTCCCCTGAAGTCACGGGTTGACCTTTAGGTGGCAAAATATCTTCCTTCTGGTATTATCACCTTGGGGATAGGTGATGGGTTCTCTCTTGGTTAAATGATGAAGCAAAGAACTTCCTCTATGTGGTGGACAAATGGCTGAGAGATATTTGGAAATCTCTCAATTTGTATGTACGCGGCTGCTTTCCTTGACTCGATTCGTATGTACGCGGCTGCTTTCCTTGGCTCGAAGGACCAATGTTCTTAAAAATTCAATCTGGCTAGAATTTTAAGACTCGATGGGCTTTAGGACTTTAGAACCCTTACCTCTGGTGGGGGGAATTCTAAAGTAAAAGCCAAACCTGAAAACTGCTAAATGAAAGACAACTTGAAAACGACTAGACTCTTTATTATTTGATCCTCCTTTTTATATAAATTTGTCTTACCTTAAACTTACGTACTACACATGAATAAATGCTCTAATTCTATTGTATGGTTTGTGCTGAGTCTGCTAGAGTGTACAGGTGAGTTAAATTTTTGTTATTGACACTTGATGCGTCTGGTTTTCGTGTGAATTGCAATATTGCACTTTTAAGTGTGGGAACATTGCTCGTTTGTTTTCACATGCTTGATAATTTTAAATATTTAGAAACATGATTTTTGACTTTTTAGGAAAATGAATTTTTGTCATGATTAATTGATAGATTGATTAATCAAAATCAAACAAAAATAGTAGTCTGGAGATGTTGCGCCTCTTTTCAAGGGAGTCAAGAGAAATCAGCGCCAGGCGATCAATATAGGAAGGAAGTAACCAGGGATCAATCCAGGGAAGTCCACGGAGAGCAAACCTAAGGAATCTGCGCTGCACCGCCTCAACGCGGCTGACGTGAACGGCGAAATAGGGAGCCCATACGGGGCTAGCGTATTCCAAGATCGGTCTGACGAAGGTACAGTAAAGAAGCCTAGTTATGTAGGGATCATCGAGTTCCTTAGACCATCTTTTAACAAAACCCAACATCGAATTAGCCCTGCCAACGATCGAGTCCACATGATCCTCGAATGAAAGGCGAGAATTGAGGACCACACCTAGGTCCTTCATCTTATCAACCCTGCCCAAGGTAACGCCATCAACGGTGTAGTCAAAGAGGAAAGGGCATCTCTTACGGGAGAAGGTCATAACGGTGCACTTGTCGGCATTCAAAGGAAGGCGATTGCGCACACACCAGTCGTGAAACACAGCTAGGTCAGAGTGCAAGGTACTACATAATAATTGGCAAGTCCAATAAATACTACAATAAGTCCAATAAGTACTACATAATAATTGGCAAGTCCAATAAAAGATTAACCCTTTCGTACAGTTCTGGGGACTGGGAAAGTTTGGACGCAAGCCGTTTTACTGGGGTCTGGAAGTGCTCCTTCACTGGAACACTTGTGGCCTAGATAAACAACCTCTTTTCTCAGAAACTGGCACTTTTCCGGCTGCAGTTTAAGGTTGTTCTCTCTTAAACGATTGAAGACTTTGCGGAGCTTATTATTGTGGTCCGCAAGGTTTTTACCGTAGATGACTATGTCGTCTAGGTAGACAAAACATTCCAAACCCTGTAATGCTGTTAGGACGAAATTCATTAAGCGCTGGAATGTGGCCGGGGCTCCTTTGAGCCCAAATGGCATACGCCTAAATTCACAGTGGCCGTAATTGGTGCTAAACGCAGTTTTTAGTCGATCTTGAGGATCGACGAGCACCTGGTGATAGCCGTTGGCGAGATCGAGGGTGGTAAAATACCGAGAATGACCTAATTGGTCGAGAATATCCTCGATCCGAGGTAGCGGAAAGGCGTCTCCAGTTGTCTTTTCGTTTAATTTACGAAAGTCGACGACGACGCGCCACCTTTTTTCACCGTCTGGTCCCGCCTTCTTGGGGACGACTAAGAGAGGTGAATTCCGAGGGCTTTTACTTGGCTGCACTATGTCGTTTTCTAGCATTTCGCGAAGCTGTTCGTTTATTACATTTCGCTGCGTCTCTGGCAAGCGATACATTTTCTGGTTGATTGGTGCTTGGTCCTGCACCAATGGTATATCATGAGTGATGGCGTTTGTGAAAGTTAGCCGATCACCTTTGAGGAAAAAGATATCGTTGTACTCGTAACAGAGTTGTGATATCGCTTGTTTTTCCTCCGCGCTCAGATTTACGTCTAGGCTGAGCTCTTCGTCTAACCTGACGAGACGCGGGTTATTATTTGAGTTTTCTGTTTCTTCATATTCCTGGAATATTTAACATGCTGTAAAGTGGCCATTTTATCGGTGCTAGAAATATCTTTACTTTTATTTTTATTTTTACCTTTACTTGTTTTATTAAAATCAGAAATATTTTTATCTTTATTTAAATTTTCACCCCACTTTATTTTATTTAAATCACTCTTAAAACTAAATGACGATGGAGTTGGGCTTCTGAGCCGCCGTAAATTGCCATGTTTGAGGCGAACTCGCTTTCGTCTTCTAATAGGCTCTTTCGCCGTTGTTTACTTACTGTGGAGGATGATTTTGGAGCTTTTGTAAATACCGTCCCTGTGGTGAGCTCGCTTCCCATGTCGACGTGTTCTGAAATTTCATTTTGAGGAGGTGGGAGCTGATGGGATTTTTCCATCGTAATTCCTTTTATCTAGGTGAGCTCCGACGACATTTGTTTTATTGGGTTTTCCTTTCCTTTGGTTCCGTTTTTTCCTTATATTTCCTTTGTGCGTGGGTGCTGGTGGCTTCGAGTCAACGTAATTCCTGGTTTTCAGGTGAGCATCCTCAGCGCGTTCTCCGTTTTTTGGGGTTTCCTTATTATTTCTTTCCTGATGATCCTGTTTCAGTTGGACGACGGTGTAGTTGTGGGCAGGGACTAGATGCAGACTAATGGTAGTCAGTATTACTTGTGAATTGTGTATGTTGAGAACTCCAACAGACACTGCTTTCAAACCAGCGGGGAGTATGCCATTCGCCAGGAAGACTCCTTGATCTATTTCTCTTGATAGACGGAGCATCTCTTCCTGCAGCTGCAAGGGAATCTCGACTATGATCTGTGACCTAGCAGGTATGTAAACAGGCTCTTTCAACTGTATTTGTTGCTGCCTCATTTCGCCAGTCAAATCACTTTCAGTCGGTTTGTCCATCTCCCATTCCGGTGTTCGGCGGTCATTGTTCTCCTCTTGAGAAACTTTTGAAGTACCACAGGTTGTCAGATCGGCCTTTCTGGGCTCTGCGCTATCCGTTCGGGTATTCATTTTGACCACTTTTTCAGAACACCGGTTATCCAATGCGGCTGTTAATGGAACAGCAAACTCCTCAGGGTTATTTTCCGTTCGAGGGAATCGCAATGCCTTATTCGGGCCCTCAACGTTACAATTCTTTGCTAGGAAGTCGTTTCCTAGCAAGCCGTTGTCGGAAAGGCCGGGTAGGTTTTTTATTACCTGAAAATTGCAGGGAATTTTATTCTTTAATGTAAAATTGCCCTGGCATGTTCCCAGCGTCTTTCCGGTACCAAATGGTGTTTGTAAAGTATATGTTTCTCCGGTATTTATTTCTTCGGGGTTTTTAATTGATTTCTTTTTTATAATACTAACCTCAGCGCCAGTATCTACTACAAGTTTGGTATTGCCGTTCAGGCTTATATCCAACGGAAGGCTAACTGTAGAGATACAGTGTTCGGGCGGCTGAGGTGACCCTTTGTTAAAATTTTTACTTTTTAGTGTCGATCCGGGGTCTTTTCGGTCGACTGCTCGTCGTTTTTCTGGCTCTTAGCGTCCCATTTTTGTTTCTGGCGACATTCCTCTATGGAATGCAGCGACGGTTGCAGAATTTGCCTTTGAGTTTTACGTTAAAAACTCGAGGACCAGCGGAAGGTTGCTGGTCCTGAATCCGTCGTTCGGGGAGCCTTGTTTGGTTACTCGGGCCCGGAACCTGGCGATTGTTCCTGCAATCGCGAACATCATGCCCATATATTTTGCAGTTAGAGCAGAAGGGTGTGTTTTTACGCTTCATACAGTCGCCGTGAGTGTGACCTCTTCGCTGGCAAAAGGTGCAGGTGATGTTTGACCTTAACTGGTCCAGGTTCTGGCGGCGGTCACCATATCGGAAGTCGATTCGAGGGGGTGACGAGCGTTGAGGAGGAGCTGTATATGGCGGAGTCTGTCGGCGGAAATTTTGTGGTGGCGGTGGTCTGTATAACGTCTGTTGTGGAAAATTGCGAGCAGGTGTATATGGGGTTCTATGGAATGCCCTTATTCTGGCAGTTGGGTCCATAGCGACCGGCATGGTTGAGCCCTGTTCTACTACAACCGGAGCAGGAAAGCCTTGGGTTGTTGTGGTTTGCGTGAACTGGGCGCCCTGCTGTAGTTTCTCCATGTCGAGTGCTTTGTGAATCAGCGCCTCGAGCGTGCCGTCGGTGACGGTGAGGAGATATTAGCAAAGGTGCGGATTCGTAACCCCGCTGCGGACTGCGTTTTTCGCGAAGTCCTCCAGCTGCGTTGTTTCAGCTGGGGTGGCCGCAGCTCCGTATTTAGTTTGTGCTGCCTCCTTACAGAGCGCCAGCAATTGTTTCACTCTAGCGGTGAAGGCAGTGAGCGTTTCGCAGGGGTTTTGGTGAGCTGTTATGAGCCTATTTACCAGTTCCTGGTAAGTTTCTCTGGGTAGATATGCCGCGTTTGACCTTGTTTCGACTTCTTGAAATGTTGTCGGTACATCAGAGGCCAACAGTTGATATGCTCCTCCACGAAGTCTTGTGGTAGGGATCTTGAGGAAAGCTTCTTGCTCCCCTTCGGAGAGGCACTGTTTGGCCTGGCGGCAGCAACCCAGGAATGTTTGCAACTCTGATCCGAGATGCGGGCCTGGCTCACCTGAAAAAATACGCACCATTTGCGCAGTTAACTTAACAATTTTTCCATAATCGGTCGCCATAGTGGAGTTCTGATTCGAGTCGGTGTCGGGCGAGTCTTGTACGAGAAATCGATTTAGACCCTGTTTTAGGTTGATTTCTCGCAGGGAGTCTTGTAGGGACTGTATGAGGTTTTCTTCAGTTGTGCTTTCCGAATTGTTTTCAATATTTTCTTCAGGAGGGAGTATGCGCGAGAATCCGTCTAGCTTGGCTTGAAAGAGTGCGGCTTCCTTTTGAAAGCGCTCTAAGTCTTCCAATCTCTCCTCGCTGGACTTTGTATTCCGGTTTTCGAGGAGGTTAGAATAGAGAGTTGCTAGGCGTTCGGATTCTCGCGTGGACTCGTACAAATTATTAAAACTATATTTATGTCTTACTTGGTTCTGGTTCACTCGTTGGGGGACGGTCCCGCTCCTGAGGGTGAGTCCTTGTGAACTGGGTCCTGGTTGTGCTGGGGTGATCTGGTGTTCACTGACCTGCGTTTGGTCGGTGAATATCAATGACTGGGAACCCTGGCGTGGTTCTTCCTCGCCGATCTCCAGGTCCAGGGAGGTTATGAGGAGGTCCTCTGTCTTCTCCTCCGTTGGTGAGTGAGCTGGAGTAGAGTGGGTGTCCTTGGACATCAACTCCTGCTCTTCAGCGTTGCAAGGGGGGCTTTTGACCTGCTTACCGTTCCCTTGTTGACAGTACTAGAGTTGTGTTGGGGAAAAGGGGGGCTTGTGCCTGCTTCAGCGATTCCCTTTTCCTACTTGTTACTGGTGCTGTGTTGATTGTTGGTGTTGATTGGTGTCGTCTTCTTCGGGCTGGGACGGAGCCCACACTATTCCACCGGTGGTGCTGGCTTGCACTTTGTGGAAGCGTTGGGGGTGACTCCTCAGGGCTATTGACTACCCAGGAGTGCTTAGAGGTACCCCTGTTGGTTTAGTCTTGGATCAAGGCTTTTCAAGCTGTTACGGTAATTTTGTTTTACCACGCTTCCTTGATCCTACCGGCTGCTCCAATTTTTTGTTATAACACCTTTTGTTCCACGGTTAAAACAATTACACCCTCCTTCTCGTTTCCCCTTCCTTTTTTTTTGAACTTTTAATTAAACAAAAACAAGTTTCGTTCCCGATTAGCATAGATTTGCTTAACACTAATTTATTAATTGCTTTACACTACATTCCTTTAAAATAAAGTTCATTTAATTACACAACCTTAAGCTTTAACCCAAATAATCATATGTTTGTTCTACATTAAATTTCTTAATTGATTTACACTAAATTTCTCAAGTTCACCGATGCTAATTGTAACAGAGTTTATTTACGAGGGAATATAATGCCCTTTTCCGCGTTGGTTAGCAAAAATCCACTCCTCACCGACGAAGTTTCTTTTTTATTCGACTCGCTCCGTTCACCTTGCTCAAAAGCTCTATCTAAATTTTTCCGTCCTTGTTCGCGAATCAAATTGAGTTTTTCGGAAGTATCTACGTCGATTGATTCACTCACAGCCTGTAGCCGTCTTAATAGCGCGTATGCAGAACCATGCTCGACCATTTGCTGGCAAAACAAAACTTTGTAAGGCGAGAAGCCAATAGCCTGGTGGACTGAACTCCGAAGAGAGCTCGCTATACAACTCAGCTTCTTGTCCCATCTGTCATGCTCGTCCTTCACATAAGCCCTGATCGCAGCTAAGACGGATCTATTTACCCTTTCGTACCCTTCCTGTACGAAAGTGTTGGATGCCGTATCTCTCCAAAAGATTGCCGAATTGGGCCGACTGAAACTGCGGACCGTTGTCTGTTACCAAAATTGGACACCAAATTTGTGAAAGATTTCTTCCTGGGCAAAGCTGCAAATTACTGTCGTGCTCGCCTTTTACAGTGGGCGTAGCAGAGTAAACTTCGAGAAATGTTCCCAAGCAATCAAGATGCATACATGGTCTCGTTTCGTGCGAGAATACGGTCCTAATAGGTCCATATACACTCGCTGCCATGGTCCTTCCGTTGTCGCTTGAGCTCCCATTGGTGGTCGTAGGATGGAATTTGGGGCTTTCGTCTCCTTGCAGGCGTCCCAGGGTAATACATACTCTCGTACATCAGCAGTCATCCTGGGCCAATACAGCTGTCGTTTTCGCTCTAAGGTCTTGCCTACGCCTGCATGTGAAGATTGTGGCGGATCATGCGCCCTCGCAATGACGTCTGGTACCAAGCCCCGTGGAATCCAAAGCTTCCAGGCTTGTTCTTCCTCAACTGGATCACCAGTTCTGTCCTGCGTTCGAATGTATACATAGCCGTCGCACAAAGTTAAGTCTGGCAGAGATGACTTATGCTTCTCAACGCAATCCCGAAGGTCCTGATATTCTTGGGAGTCGAAGTCTGGTGCATCTAAGTCAACTTGTGGGACTTGTTCCTGTACAGTTGGCGGATTGATGGCGGCGAGTTCTTCACAATACACACGGGATAAGGCATCAGGTACCACGTTCAGGCTGCCGTTGCGATTACATAAAAAATTGAACTTTAACGACACAAATTAAGTGCTAAAAATTGATTTTTATCTTCACGTACCCGTTCAAGTGGGAAACACATCACACTCTCTACATTTTTTCAAAAAATTTTTACTTGTTCTTAACCTATTAACTTTTAACTTCAGTCGCGAATATTTGTTCATTATTGGCTTGGTTGCCATCATAATTACATAAAAATTGAACTTTGACGGCGCAAATTAAGTACATAAATTCGAATATAGATGCGCCATCGTCCAAGATAGCAAGATGGTTGGTCGATGAGTTTAAGGGATTGGAGCAGCCAGAAGGTTTATATGTCAGAAATTCATTGGAAGTTGTAGATAAGTTAAAAGACATTAAGTTAAAACCTGATGAAGTATTAGTATCCGTAGATGTTGAATTATTATATCCCAGTATACCCATCAAACATGCATTAACGGTTATATATAAATGGCTACAAAAACAAAAAATACAGCAAGATAAAATTGACACCTACATCCAAGCTCTTAATTTATGTATGGAACAGAACATATTTCAATTCAAAGGAAAGTACTTTAAGCAATCTGAAGGAACAAGCAATAATAATTTTTTTTAATGGCTCTTTATTTGGCACCGTCGTTACAAAGCGTAAAAATCCTACAAAAACTAGCTACCCTAAAAAATCACATAAACATTAAAAAGACATAGTAATATGGATCAAAAAGAACATAACAAAAAATGACTCAATAGACTTCTGTACTGTAAATAGGTTAAATAAAAAGGACTCTAAAACTTGAAGACAAAAACCTGTAAAAAAGAAAATACAAAGAAATTTTGAAATGCCTCCAAGCGAGTGCCAGCTCTATGAAAAGTTTCTTAAAAATTTAAAAAAAATTCCGAAACTTAACCTAGAGCTAAACCTAAAACGAACGAGCACAATGAACCGAAACCGGAAAAACTTAAACTGGAACATTATTGTCTGAGTGTTCCCAGAGGGTAGATGCAGCACCGGGCGAAGTTCCTACTGCTCCCAAGCAAATGCCCTCTCCGTAGAGCCGTTCGCCACTTTTCTAGTACTCCGGGAGCACTCATCCAAACATGTTCTAGACGAACGCACAAAAATTTCGAACCGATTATAGTCCCGCGGGACCAGTCTGCAGAGTCATTGACGTCTGCAAACTGCTCCCATCATCCTCCCAGTTCTACGATTCCAACGTGAGACTAGTCCTTCCCGCAGCACTTGCAGCAATGCCAAAGCGAAGAGAAGCTTCGTGGACAAGCTGCTGCAAGTCTGCGTCCTGTTATTCCCAGTGAAAGACGAGGCTTCCGTTCCGCACCGACGATAAAGGTTGCTAGGTGCAGTTGAATGTGTCGGCCTTCGTTGCCATGAACTCTAGACGTAATCGTCTCTTCAATCTGGCAATGAAGTGGTTTTTTAGTGCATGTGTGTGAAACTGTGGGATAGTGGGCTGTTGCCCAGGCTCGATCCGCATGCAGTACAGATGAATTGTCGATTTAGCAAGTGTTAAGATAAAGCTTATCAAGCAATTTACCTGGTTACATGTCCTTGGCCCCAGTAAAATCGACGTTCTTGTAATACTGAATGTCGGGCAGATATGCTGGCACATATCGCGAACAAGATTATTAATGTCGCACAAGGTCGGGCATGTGAAGTATCTGTGGAACAGGGTTCCTTCAACACCACAAACCGTGCAGGCTCTTTGAATTCGTTGATCGATATGCGTCAACTGGTTTGGATGCACGAGGCTGTGATGGAGGAGTTTGAATGCCACATCAGAGTCTCTGTAATTGGACGAATAACTATAAATGAGTCTGCTAGTTATAGTCCCCATTACTCCCAAATCTACTCCAAGATGTGCGCGCCATCTATTAACCCCTAAGGTATCCGTAGGATTTACTCCTACGAAGAGCTCGCGCAGCCTACGTGAAGTAAGTGTACTGAATGTCGTGTGCGGCCGTCGATTAATAACGAAAGCTGTACTGTGCTAGGTTCCCTAGTAGAGAGACGACTAAAACGCTCTCGTGCTGTATCCACCAATTCGTTTAATTGTGTTGTGTGGGGGTGTATAAGTGTGTTCCCAGAAGCATCAATGATGTCTCCAAGAACTGTGAGTTGTCCTGTATCGGCCGTTACACCTCGAGCATTACTGAACACCGAATCTAATAACTCAGGGTTCAACCTGATCGGAATTGCTGAGAAATCCCCGTACCCAAGTTCATTCCATCGAAAATGAAATGTTGGTCTTATTCTGCCCCAGGTTGTAATCCTGGAGATCATATCCTGGGACCAGTCATGCGGATATGGTGGGCGAACCGAGAGCAGATAGTAGTGCTCCCCTGCGCCGCTACCCCCCATAGAACCTACCCACAGCTGTGAAATTAAGTTATCTCTTTGACAGAACACTCGTTGGAATGCCCGTACCAGACAACGAAATTTCACGACCATGTCTGTAAAACCCAAACCACCCTCCGCTACTGGTCGCCAGAGCGTGCTCTCAGCGACTCATCGTCTTCCCCCCCCCCCTCCCCAGAAGGCGTCAACGACCTTCGCCTGTAAAAGTTTCAGGAAGGTTTCTTCGAAGCACTCCGATTTTAACAGATGCACGATGGACGAGGTAATCAAATAATTAACAACGACTGCACGTCCTTTCAGCGAAAGTGGTTGCAGTCTAGTCCGCTACGAATTCACAGCTCCAGAGAGTTTCTTTAGAGCCATGCGGCTATTAGATGTTTTACCATCGAGCCCCACATATACACCTACATATTTCAGGCAAGTATTCGTCCATTGTATGCCGAGAGGAGTATCTGAACGATTCCGCCACCTCCCACACCTGGCTTTTGCTTAGGTTAACCCTAGCGCCCGCTAATCGCTCATATTGTTCGAAAACCCTACGAGCGACTGGAAATGCATCATCTTTCGTTACAAATATAGACAGGTCGTCCGCATACGCTAGTGGCCTCATAGTAGTGTATGGTAAGTGAATCGAATATTGTCTCAACGATTGACGATGATTTACTAACAGCGGCTCCAGTGAAAAGTCATAAAGCATTCCTGACAACGGGCATCCCTGCCTGATACCCCAACGAAACGGAATAGGAGACAATATATGCCTATTATGCTTTATGAGAATCACTGATGATCTCAATCCATCTGGACGGAAGCCCAAATTTATCGAGAACTCTCAGTAGATACTCATGCGAGACGCTATCAAATGCCTTTTCTTGATCCAAAGTGATCATGGTCATTTGCGAACCAGTTTTTTCATGGTAGGCGAAAAGATGCTTTGCTACGGCGATGTTGTCGTAGATACTACGACCTGGAATGCAGTAGGACTGTGAAGGGTGTATTACTGAGGCAATCACTGAGCGAAGTTGAGTTCCCAGTGTTTTGCAAACGATTTTGTAGTCGACAATACACAGAGTAACTGGCCTCCAGTTTCCCATCCTCTGAAGATCCCCTTCTTAGGTATTAGACGCATAACGGATCTCCGCCAACTTGAGGGAAATTCGGTATGTCCAACCACTGCAGAATTAGAGAAATCCAAAAGGTCCGGAATCAAAAGATTCCTAAAACGAACAAAGAATTCTGGAGTTAGACCATCATAACCAGGAGAAGTATGACGTCGAAGATCCTTCGTTGCGGTAAGCATATCATCGAGAGTAAGCGTTCTGTCCATTAATTCTCTACTTTCATCAGAGAAAGTAGGAACGTGATGAAAGTATTCATCGTTGGACGAGAATGTTGGCAACGTCGATGCAGCATAAAGCCGCGTGTAGTAGTTGCGAATATAATTCGCAAGTTACTCTCCGTATAGGATCTGGCCCGATGTCTGGAAGAAGTACTCGGTCGGAGACTCGCCCTCTCGCAACCAGCGCGACTGGTTTCGGAGCACAAACTCCAAGCTATGCTTGTAGTTTTGCGTTGTCAGTCGTTATTTAAGTCTCTCGTATTGTGCGAGTAACTCTGGTTGCACGGGCAGAAGCGTACCAATCCGGGTGACTTAGGCCGTCAAACGCGATGCGTGATATCTGCTCCGATTGAATCTTGTCTCGATAAATGAGCGAATCTGAAGCTTTCCAACATCCCACCAATGACTAAGGTTTGAATAAATATTCTTGTTATCACGCTATTGGTGCCAAAACTGAATGAATTCTTCGATGAACTGTTCTGAATTCAACAAGTTATTGTTGAAAATTCAGTAAGCAGTTCGCTTTTCGACCAAAGGGCTAGTCGCCACAACAAGAAGATGATCACTTAATGAACACACTTTGTTCAGTCACAAATAACAAAAGGTCAATTAACTTCAGTGCATGCCAACTTTTTCATCTACACAGCATTTCATTGACCCTTTAATAATTCTTTAAATTACTTTGTTATGTAAGCATTTTTTCTGTCATTCACCTGAAATTATCCTAAGACGCAGTTAGCACCAGGAGACAGCCAGCATCGACATGACAGTAGACAAATTAGCAAAGGAGCAGTCGAAAGTCGGAAAGGCTATATTAAAGCGGCAGGACAACTTCTACAAGACACCAAAGGCCAGGAGAAATCTTCGGTATTTAAGGACTCAAATAGAATTACTAGAGAAGGAATGGAGCACGTTCGATTTACGGCATGCAGAAATCCAACGACTTGAGGACACCGCTCCAAACCACCCCTATTTTGAGGAAGACTTTTATAATGATGTAGAATCAGTTTATGAAGACTTTAAGGCGGAACTCATGCATGGGATTCAATTATTAGAAAGCAATCCGACAAGTTGGGATAACGCAGCACAAGCTTCAGGTAACTATTCTCAATCTGAAACTTCTAATGACGTTCAGAGGAAAATACGGACGCAAGAAGCAATTATGTCATCTTTACAACGGGCTCTTACAACGCTTGAAACGGCTCTTAACTCCTCTCAGTCTGCAGCATTTTACCAGCAACATTTGACCAACATTGGAAATCTTTGGCAAATTATCAGTACCAATCATCACGAAATAGTAGCAGAAGAAGAAAAGACACTATATGATGAAAGAAAATACTTGCAGTTAGAGTCCAGCTATCAATCCATGGCGATTAAACTATTGGACTTGAATAATCACGCTACATCAAACAATACTCAACCAATAAATCATACGAGCAGTCCTCAATCAATGGTAAGAATCCCTAAAATAACAATCGCAACATTTACAGGTGATTATTCGAAATGGACACAATTCCACGACCTATTCTTCAATTTAATTCATTTGCAACCCATGTCTGACTCACAAAAAATGTTCTACTTGAAATCTAACTTATCCGGAGAACCGAGTCGTCACAGCTTTCCGAAGCGAATTACAAAACAGCATGGGACCTTCTTAAAAATAGGTACGAAAATAAAAGACTAATTGTTTCAGCACTGCTAAACAACATACTTTCACTTCCCACTATTGTCGGGGAATCAACAAATGCATTAAAACGACTTCATGATACGGTAAACGAGGCATTACTTGGAATTAAAAACCAAGGACTGGATATATCCAATTGGGATGCTTTAATCTTACATATTTTACTGCAAAAAGGTAGATAGAGACACTCATCGATTATTTGAGCAAAATCTCGAATCTCCTCGAGAAGTCCCTAATTTGAAATCTTTTTTGCAGTTCGTCCAATCAAGGTTCCAACTTTTGGAAACTTTGGGAGAGAGAAAAGAGAAGTACATTCACAAAGAAAGGGACGCGAAGAAACCATCAGCTTTCATCACTACAAAAAATACTGCCCCATGTTCTTTGTGCAAAAAACAGCACTATGGTCTCAGAAATTGCAATACCTTTTTAAAACTCCCAATAGCTGACCGAATTAGAGCAGCAAGGAGACTACAATGTTGTATAAATTGCTTAAGACTCGGTCATTCTAGTGCAGCATGTTCCTCCAGAGGTTGTTTAAAATGCAATGCCCGACATAACACTCTTCTCCACTTAGAAGACAAAAAATCTTTCAACGATCATAAGCAAATTCAAACTCAGAGACAACTAGATGGAGACAACACAGTTCATGCAGCTTTCAATAAACAGCCATCAAGTTACGTTTTTTGGGAACTGCCATGATAGATGTCGAAACTTCAGAAGGCCAATTCGGAACTTGTAGAGCCATACTAGATTCAGGTTGCCAGCTAAACTTTATATCAGAGCGATTAATAAGGAAACTGAGTCTTACAACCGCCAAGCAAGATAAAGACATAAATGGTATAGGTCAATTCAAATTAAAAACACATGGAAGAGTCAATATAGCAATACGATCTAAATTAAATAATTTCTCCGCAAGAATAGAAGCATTCATATTGCCAGAAATTACATCTGATCAGCCAAGCATAACATTAAACACAACATTATGGCCTATTCCAAAAAACATTCATTTAGCAGATCCAGAATTTAATAAATCAAGACGAGTAGATTTACTTTTAGGCGCAGACATATACTGCAGTTTGATGTCGGTTGGTCAAATCAAACTTTCACCAGATTTGCCTACTCTTCAAAATTCAGTATTTGGTTGGATTGTTCTTGGGAAGGTAGATCACGCAGGTAACCGTTTTTCTCAACTATGTGGTATTGCATCAAGATCTCTTGAAACACAACTAGCAAAATTTTGGGCTTTAGAGGAGTGTGAATCAACTAAAGAGCAATTAACACAAAGTGAACGGGATTGTGAGAATCATTTCGATAAGTATACATTCAGAAATCAAGACGGACGTTTCATCGTCAGACTTCCATTCACTACCAATCCAAATAATTTAGGAAACTCTAAAGATACTGCAATCAGGCGATTCTTGAGCATTGAAAAACGCTTGCAGAAAGATCCAGAGCTCAACAAAGAATACAATGCCTTCATGAAAGAACTTCTAACACTTAACCATATGGAACCCGTAAAGAGTATACAAGAGCACAATTACTTCTTGGCACATCATTGTGTGCTTAACCCGACAGCAGAACTACAAAACTTAGAACTTTTCGACATTCTACTTCGCTTCCGATTATACAGATACGTTTTCACCGCCGACATAACCAAAATGTAAAGACAAGGTTTGGTAAATGAAAAAGATCGTAATTTTCAGATGATAGTATGGAGACAATCACCACTAGAAAAATTAAAATATTACAGACTTCGAACGGGATCCGATAATTAAAGTGCCGTTATTAAATTAAAGGAGCTATTAATGAAAGCTAATCTTCCATTACGAAAATGGAGTGCAAATAATATAAAGATTTTGGAATCAATACCAAAAGAAGAAATGGAGACTATGATCCACATTGGTGATAGTGATGAAGCTCAGGTAAAAACTCTTGGTTTAATTTGGGCACCGAGTTCAGACAAATTCTCAATAAAAATTAGTTTAACAAATATTAAACGTATCACTAAACGATCTATTCTGGGTGATATCGCACATATATACGACCCTTTAGGACTCGTAGTAGTTACATGGGGTAAAATATTTATGCAAAGGCTTTGGCAATTCAAACTAGACTGGGATGAAGCAATGCCAGAAGAACTTCATACCGAATGGATAGCTTTTCGAGATGACCTCAAATACTTAAAAAATTTACAGATTTCGAGACATGTGCGATCTCATGACTTAAGAAAATGCGTTCAAATTCATGCATTTTCAGATGCCAGTGAAAAGGCTTACGGCACAGCAATTTACCTGCGATCTACAAATATAAAAAATCAGGTAACTGTAAAGTTGTTGTGTGCAAAATCAAAGGTAGCCCCAAGCAGAATATTCATTTACAATATTTCATCAATGAGCTGATTACTACAAAAGAACTAAGCAATAAACTACATTAAAAAAAACTAAATAAAAACTAAAAAACAATATAACAAATCATATAAAAAACAAAGAACTAGAAGAGAATTCGCAAAATATAAATTCAGAAAACACAGTGCCAAAGTGAACAAAAAGCAAATAAAAAGTAAAGAGCATAACAAAAACCAAAAAGTAACCTCAACAAAGCTGACTCCTCACATGATTACGCGATAGATGAAAATCAATGCAATTAAAAGCGGAATTAAAAAATCGCGACATCGACGTTATAGGTTCATTTAATCCATAATTAGTACGATGAAAAGGTAACCGAAGAAAGTCATGATTCCTCAGTGAGCGAGCTGGAACCGATATGCCAAAGCTACCCAAGAGAACAGAAGAGTCAATGGACCCACGAATGCAGTCGAAAGCAAAAAGGATCCCGGCGTTACGGCGCCTCTTTTCAAGTGTGTCCAAGTGCAGAAGTTTAAGTCTATCAGCATAAGGTGGTAACATAAGGGAGTTATTCCAAGGAAGGCCTCGAAGGGCAAACCTAACGAACCTCCGTTGAACAGCTTCAATGCGATTGATATGTGACACATAGAGCGGTTATATGTGACTATATAAGCAATATAAGAGCTTTGTAATGTAAGGGTCATCAAATTCCCTTGACCACCTCTTCACGAAACCAAGAGTCATATTAGCCTTGTTGACTCTAGCATCAAAATGATCCTGGAAAGAAAATTGAGAATAGCCTTCAAACCTCGACTTGAACTAGCAGCAGCTCATTTAATGGTGAAATTAGTCAATCGTCTAAAGGAGACCCTGTATATTCCTATTGACACCATATACCTTTGGACAGACTCAACCATAATCCTTAGGTGGATCAGCGCAGAGAGTTCCTCAATAAAAACATTTGTCGCAAACCGAGTCTCTTTCATTCAGGAACACGCCCACACAAATCAATGGAAGCATGTCCCTACAAAACATAACCCTGCGGATCTCCTTTCTAGAGGTTTAACACCTAAGAGACTACTATCCTTAAAAATATGGTTTGAAGGACCAGATTTCTTACGAATGCATCCCTCCCAGTGCCCAAGAGAAACTCAGGAAGAGGTTAAAATCACAGAAGAACTCCGGAATATTAAAACAATATGAACTACTACTAATAATACTACAAGCATACTAAATGGCATCAATCACCGAAATTTATTTTTAACGTTGTAAAAATATTGTGGGTTATATTTTCCGGTTTGCCCATAGAAAAAAACCAGAAGAGGAACGAATCCATGGCAAGGCGTTGCAAGCCACAGATTTACAAGACGCACTGTATTATAAAATAAGAGAAATCCAAAGAACATCATTGTTTACCGAACTAAATCAACTAACAAGTGACCGACCAGTAACCTCAGCAAGTAATTTACACTCACTAATGCCATTTCTAGACAATACTGGACTTGTTCGAGTAGGTGGAAACTACAACAACTACAACAGAGAAGTAAATGGAAGAACCAAACCAAAAACATGAAACCAGGTACACTAGTACTATTAAAAGACGAAGGGTTGCCTCCTCTAAAGTGGAAAATGGGAAGAGTTATTAAAGAGCATAAGGGTTCGGACGGTGTGACTCGAGTCGTAGAAGTCAAAACTGAAACAGGAACACTCAAGCGAGCCACACATAATCTATGCGCACCGCCGATTGAAACAGACATGAGAACAAAATCCGAAGAACAACCGATATTACGGAAAGCAGACCACTCACGAAGGAAATAGATAACTCTTTCATTCCTTCAGAATATGTCCAACACAAGTGTAATCGAGGAACATTTATCAACACAAGAACGCAAGGAAATCGCAACCAATTTTTTAACAAGAAACAACTCAAGAGATATCAACTATATCAAGGGCGCAATCAATGATTTAAAATCAAAACAACAGCTGCCTCAAAATCCTGCATCGAGCAGCCATCAGCATATTATAAGCTACATAGCTTTCGTCTTGATTATCATCTTTTTAATCATATATGTAGTAAAGAGGCTACTTTACAAACGCATGAACAATCACGCCAACAACAGCACTCCCGTACCTGAACCTCCCCCAAGACGATTGGACTTCCAGATGAGAAGAAAACACACACCAACGATTGAAAATCCATGACTTTTCAACAGGCGGGAGCATGTTCAGTCACAAATAATAAAAGGTCAATTTACTTCATTGCATGCCAATTTTTTCATCTACACAGCATATCATTGACCCTTTAATAATTATGTTACTTTGTTATGTAAGCATTTTTTCTGTCATTCACCTCAAATTATTTTCTTGTCATCTTATACGCTCACTCAGCACTTAATGCAGGTGAGGGACTTGATTGATTTGTAAACATTTGTAATTATATATAAATCGATTGATTTCTTTAATAAACTATCATTGTTTAACGGTGAATCAAGCATTTTATTTCACCCAACGTGAGGCTGTGTTGGGCACCTTAAATACAATCAAGCGGAAGAACAGAGCGGTTTTATTCGCTATAGAAAAACACCCTCCTTCTCCCCCACCACCAAGATAGGACCAAATTATTCTCCTATTAGCAATGGAGGGATCACGCTCTATACAACAGCAAAAGAACCATCCTAATCAGTCCACGCATTACAAAGTTAGGTTCCACCCTCCTCCCCCCCTACCACACCAACATTTTTATTCTCAACCAGGGAGCATACTCTACCCAAGAGAAAAAGAATTATCCAAATCGGTCCACGCGTTACGAAGTTAGACTACTTCTTCCCGACCCCCCCACCCCTCACCATATGACTAAATTATTCTTCTATTAGTAATAGGGGATCACACTCTATACAACAGAAAATAACCATCGAAATCGGACCACGCGTTACAAAGTTAGGTTTGGTTAACGCAAGACCGACCCTTTCAAAACTTCGGCTTAGATTATGCTGGTCAGATTACACTTAAGATGTCTAAACACAGAGGAACAAAGGCTTACAAGGGATACATAGGTGTATTTTTCTGTATGGCAGTTAAAGCCATACACATAGAAGTCGTATCCGACTTAACCTCTGACGCTTTCCTTGCCGCCTTCAAGCGATTTATTTCAAGAAGAGGACTCTGTTCAAAGATATATTCCAATAATGGAACAACATTTGTTGGGGAAAATAAATACTTACAAGATGAAATAAAAAGGGCAACTAGTTTCGCTGCAGAGAAAACAACAATAAATGGAATCAAGTTTACATTTCAACCCACCATACGCCCCACATATGGGAAGGCTATGGGATGCCAGTGTTAAAAGCAGATTTTGGAAAAGGTGGACTAGCGAGTATTTATTAGAATTACAAAAAAGGCAAAAATGGCATTTGATTAAACCTGATATTACAATCGGACAAAAAGTAATCATCGAAGATGATAAATTAAAACCTTTAAAATAGATGTTAGGACGAGTGAAAAAAGTTCATCCTGGCAGTGATAGCAGGGTCAGAGTAGAGACACTACGCACTTCATTAGCTGTTTTACGTTAATAAGTTACGAGGGGCGGCTGATAAGTCCGCGACCCGAGGTACTTAGCGATGACTAATTATATCACATAAGTTAGCACTAATTGCGACACTCCTTGGTAGTATAAATAATTCCGATAATAAGGTCATTAGAAAATTATCTGTTGAAAGACACACATGATCATGTCAGCCGATTTTATTAATTTTAGCAATATTGAACACCGCGTCGTGATAAACTACTTCATAAAGAAAGGAAAAACGCCGAAAGAATTTTCAAAGACATGTCATCAGTTCTTCCGGAATCTGCGCCTTCGTATACCATAGTCAAAAAATGTGTTCGCTTATTACAACAAGGACGAGAGAGCTGTGAAGATGATGTGACAGTAGTGACGAAGGAAAATATTCGAAATGTCCACAAATTAGTACTGGACGACCGAAGTATAAAATTATCGCAGATATCCGAAGAGTTACAGATTAGCAAAGAACGGGTTGGAGAAATTATGCACGAGCATTTGAATATGAGAAAAATCAGTGCGCGTTGGGTACCAAGAATGCTGTTTCTGCAAGACAATGCGACTGTCCATACGGCGGGAGTCTCAAGACAGACCCTGAAGCACACGGGCTTCTCAGAAATTGACCACCCACCCTATAGTCCAAACCTGGCTCCCAGCGACTATTTGCTTTTTTCCAAATTGAAAAAGGAGTTAGATTTGTCGATGAAAATGTAATGAAGGAGGCTGTAAAAAGCCATTTTGAAGGCAAAGAAAATGAATATTTTTTGGCGGTTTAAAAGTGATATACGCCAGATGTGAAAAATGCATTTCGCTTGAGGGAGACTATATTGAAAAATAAAAATAAAATACTCATAATTTTCTTTGATTTAATGCCTTAGGCCGCGGACTTATCAGCCGCTCCTCGTATGTCCACTTGAAAACTAACCTCATGACGTGCGGTCCTGTGACGTACATTGGCTATGGTTGTGTGTCATGTTTTGTGTCGTATTGTTTACAAACGATTCAAATTTAAATTTATATTGTTTTTATAATTAAATAGGAATTAACTAAACGAAACGGACGACATTTTAGACATCTCGGTGTAAAACGAAGAAATCGGTTGGGCGAACAGGTCTCCACCGCTCATTGGCTCCACACGCAGAAAATAAATCAACTTCCTGGGTGAGCAGTTCTCTATTGCTTACTCCCCCTCATTCGGAAACAAAATTGCCAGACCTACCTAAAACGCCGACTTAATCAAGCCTGAACCAAAACCAGAATCGCCGAGCAAAAGTACATTTGGCAAGGCTCAGTGTTTGACTTTTCATCAAATACAAGAAGATGTTAGTTGTTGCGTCGGGAAGCGAACACGACTGACAAAGGTCTGGAGTGAAAAAACAAAAATAATCCAGCCTTATTGTTTCAATTCCTTTAACAAGAATAAATATTGCTGTGTTAAACAGACTTCCAGCGAGATTACAACAGGACAAAACAAAAAAAAACAAAAATTTCCAGTACGGTACTAGAGAAACCTCAGCAACAAAATGCTCTTATTACGACACGACGATGTCTATCACACACACACATACCAACATAATGCTGAGGCAGCAAGCATTATTCCGAAGACCGACAAATTGCGTCCGGCTGTAAGCTCGGCTTTACTTAAGGGTAGGTTATAGTACAGCAGCCTGAAAAATGGCTGAAGTTTATGAATTTTTTCTCACAGAAGAAGGTAAATAATGTATAATTCGACTATATTAGTACATTTACCTAAGTTCACAAAAAAATGTTTTTTAATTCCTTAAATTGTAAAATTTATTAACGCGCTTTTGAAGCCCTATAGCGCGTACATCGCGCTGCGCCGTGCAGGATTCCGCGTTCCTCTTTTATCTGAAAGACAAACATCAAAGTTATTTGCAAAGTAGAATAAATTTGCGAGGCCATGGATCAGTTTTAGAATAAAATAGTTTTTTTTAAAAAAAAAGTTGAACCGACTTCACAAAAAGCGCTAAAAAGCGTAAAATAATTTTTAACGTTATATCTATTACGACATTTTGAAGTCGGTGCAAATCAAACCAAACAAACTACAACAAAAGTACTTAATCGTCCTTTCTTATGATCCCGTGACCTGAAACGTCCAGGTAGTATTATTACCTTCAATTGTGGTTCTGTAGTTGTTTTATTTGTTAAACTTGCACCGACTTCAAAATGTCGTAATAGATATAAAATTTAAAATTATTTTATGCTTTTTAGCGCTTTTTGTGAAGTCGGTTCAACTTTTTGTTTTAAGACTATTTTATTTGTCACTATTTAGTGTCTTCTACTCTATGCAACGAAGAAAGAACCATCCAAATCGGTCCACGCCTTACAAAGTTAGGTTTAACCCCCTACCCCACCTTCATTCCACAAAAATTCTCTTTTAGGGTATCAATCGAGGAACATACTCTACCGAACAGAAACGAAATCATCGAAATCGGTCTACGCGTTACGAGCTTACTACCGGGGGTCCCCTCCCCCTCCCAGAACCATCCAAATCGGTCCACGCGTTACAAAGTTAGGTTCCACCCTCCTCCTCTTCACCCCACCAACATTTTTTCTCGTGGTATCAACCAGGGAGCATACTCTACCCAACAGAAAAAGAATTATCGAAATCGGTCCACGCGTTACGAAGTTAGACTACTCTTCCCCCCACTCCACCTCTCCTATTAGAAATGGGTGATCACACTCTATACAACAGAAAAAGAACCATCGAAATTGGACCACGCGTTACAAAGTTAGGTTCCAACCCCACCCCACCCCCTCCCACCCCACTCCACGCTCCTACCCTCGGCACTCCTTTTCAAATCACTCTTGAGGAACTGTAGCAAATTCCGTATGACTCCATACGGAATACAAAAATACAGCGATTCTCCGTCTTTCTGCAAAACGGAATGAAGGTTAGGCTAAAAATCTGTGGAACAAGACTCTGTTGGTGCAATCTAACCAAATAATGGGTAACTATATCCAATATTTATTTTCAAGTAACTGCCAGGGGAGAATGTCGCAAGTCGACATATATTTTCCTAAAAAGAAATGAAATTAATACAAATTCAGATGTAAACAAACTTACAAAGCTTTCATAATCCCAATCCATGTCCAGATTCCAAGTTCCCACGACGATAACTTTCCTGCACTTCTCCTCCCAAAAATAAACAAAAGAAGCAACAAAGAATTAACAATTAGTTAAATTAAATAATTATACTTATCTGAAACGAAATTTTGCATATTCCTGCTAACTAAAAATACAAATTAAATCAGCTGTTTTTTGATAGCACAGACCCTTCTGCCACTCAAATTAAAGTGAGTAACAATACGACAAAAGTGCCGCCTATATTTCAATAGTTAACAATTTAACTTAATGCTCAGTGCAAACTTGCTCTGTTGCACTTATTAATGAAAAATTGTATAAAAGCCGCTGCAGTTGCTGAAAAATTTAATTCTGGTATCGGTAGCAAAAATTCCTCTTCCTATTTTATTCTGGTTTACATCGAATAAAATTTTCCTATTTCATACTGGTTAACACCAAATAAGCGTTTCCCATTTTATTCTGGTTTACGCCGAGTAAACTTTTCCTATTTTATTCTGGTTAACACCGAATAAACTCTTAAATTTATTCTGGTTTACAACGAATACCCTCTTTCCTAAAGTTATTCTGGTTTGCACTGAATAAACATTTGAATGTTTTATTTTTTTGGTTTACCCGAATAAAACCCCTTCCATTTTTTAATCCGGATTATACTGAATAAAGGCAAACAAAATCCTATTCTTTTGGTATACACCGAATGAATGCCTATATCAAAAATTATAATTGTACTAACACTTATACTGGTGTCGGCCGAATAATTATTAAACGTGACTTCAAAGCTAAGAAATTTGCTTCAAGTTGCTAATTTTGAGGTTACTACCCGAAAAACGTAGCTTGAAAAAATTTAAAGCTAATAATATACATTTCGGGATTAAAATAATCGAAATACTATTTACTATTGGTTTAATCCATAGATTAAAAAGTTATCAAATCAAATTAATTGCCATTAGTAAAATTAAAAAATGTTTGAATTGCCTTAAAAGAAGATCTGACATCTTTATTTCTCTTTTGCAGATTCAACGTACTATTTTAAGCCTAGTCACCCCTTATAGTCCCAGCACCAACATATATATGTATTTATCTGGTACAGCTATTAGAGGCTGTAACAGCAGGTTTTTAATTTTATTCGTATAGCAAACACAACAATCCCTTGTACACCCAAAAGGAAGAGAGGAAGAAGAGGGAGAGGAAGTTTATGAATTAAAAATTATATTATCTGTCTATAATGATTAGAGAAATAATCATAGAGACAGTGTGTTACTGGCTAATAACCGTCGGTGAAAGCATCAAACACATGTTGTGTGATCGGCCAGTAAAAGTTGTTTTGGCTGTCACACAAATTCTGTGTGAGCGGCCATTAAAGTGGTAATATACTTACCACCACCACTGGAGTTAGACGAACCACAGTCTGATCGCTGGGACTGACCTGCCTGCCTTGAGCCGGTCTCTTATTTATAACAAGTCGACTCCCAATTCCTGTTCCAATATTTAGTTACCTTGGTTGCTGTGCGCAATCCGTTCAACTCTACTGCTGGTCGACGATAGTTCAATGTACTGAGACAGCCTTCCTTACATAGTAGGGCGGCGCGCTTAACTCTTCAGTTTCCATATGGGAGATCGATGCTGTTGACAAGCATTGGAATTCTGCTGTTGACAGGCCTTGTTCTTTTGAAACTTGGGTTCAAACTTAAACATTAAAGAAGTGAAAATAGTTTTTAGTTCAATATGGAATATCTTTTCACAGGCAACGTTCTTCGAAATATTTGACTGCATAAAGAGCGTGAATAAGGCCCTAAACTTGTAATTTGTTGTAACTAAAGTCAATAACTAAGCAATTTTATTTAAAGGTAATTAGAAAACATATTTGCGCTAATGTTAAATTTTTTTAAATTTTGGTTGTGTTTAACGATATAGAAATAATCGTAAAAGCGAAAGACCACTTACTGTTTCATAACTCAGCACGAAATATCCCGAACTATAAAGCCTACAAACTTGAAATTTGAGTCTTTAGTTTGAACAAAGCCGTGGACATATGTATTATACATATATTTTAACGTAGTGCATAATTTTTTAAAGCTGAGGTGCTATGTAGATATTACATCTGGCTTAAACAGGCATAAGGTTGTAATTGCTTTCTATCTCTCTAGTTCACCCGATTAGAGACAACGCTTTGTAAGTGGACCTACAGGAAGCATGTCAAACTCAAAGGCTAAGATGGGCTTAATAAGCAAGGATTAGGTTTATGTGGGCCACAAAACGACAACAATTTCAATCTTTATAGGAAGGTTTATTTTGTAAAGAACATCATGAAAAAATGAGAAGGATGGAAGCGAAAGATGTGCGGCATGGACGCAAGCACGAAGAGAGTTAGGCGTACGTGAACTGGTGGTGACAGAAAGCCCAACAGATTAACAGTTTAAAGTACATTTCCAAACCATAAGGATAATTAATAAAAATACCGGAAGATAGCCTGAATGTATTAATGAAAATCAATTATGCCTTATGACCACTTTGTATCGTTAAATATAATTAAAATTATTCGGTGACATGTTTCATCGAAAAATATATACATATGTGGAACTATGATAGATATTCCAAGCGATCTCTCCAGCTGAATGTACGTAACCCAATAAAGTTGAAACGATCGACGATGTTGTTCATAAAATTCTTAACGCGAAATGGAAGACAAAACGCGACAGTACTAATTAAGTTGGAAAGAAATGTAACTATTATGTTTTTCTATTTGTTCCATTCTTGAAAACGCCAAACTGACGGTTTTTTAGTTTTAAAAAATTTTACTTTTGTGTGGCGAATACCCATATCCCCAATTTGACTGTATTGGCGCACCAGATATTTTTCTACAATCCTAATATATATATTTGTGTAATTTGTTTAAAAATGGAAAAAAAATTCTGCCAAAAATATGTGCTTATTAAAAGATTTAAGCATGATACCACTGTACCACTATTTAATTGCCCTAGAGTATATGTATGTACATATTACCATGCAAAACTCAAAATAAACTTAACATTAGGAAAAGCAAAGAATAATTGTGTTCTTTTATCTACCTATACAAAATTTAACCTACTTTATCTTAATAGCCGTTATAAGATTCCAACTTTATTCATAAAAACTCCAAATATTCTTTCAACTCAATACTTAGAATTCTGTGCTAATCCCCTAATGTGCTCCTAAAGCTCTGAAAGAAGAAAATTCATTGGTAAATGTTTACTTTCTACATTGAGTACCACATACCAGAGTATGAGTTCACAAAATAAAATTTATCAAGAGATTGGAAGCAAATTTCAAATATTTATCAATTTCGAAAAACTATGAATCGGCTTGGGATTTTCTTCTCTTGTCGCTTAAGCAAGCTAAAGAAGTTAAACGAAGTCTTCTTGATTATTTAAGAGGGATGATATTTGAAACACACTGTGGTATATTCGGCAAATTCTTGAATTTAGAAATCGGAAGAAGTTATTTCGATAGATAGCTAATTGTTTCCTTCTCTTTAGAAGATATGCTAATTCAAGTTAGTGAACCAAATACAACAAAAATAACAATATCGCTTCCAATGTGATTTTAACTGCTTTTCAATTCCTGCTCTGCGACTGATACTGTGACGAAATACTGTGATACTGGGTGTACAAAAAAAGACCACACCCTACATTTATGCTTTGAGTGAAAATCATACGTACGAACAGTCGAGAACGCATGAACATGTGGAAGGGGTTTAAAGAAAGAGAAATAACATTTTCCTAAAGATAAAGGGCAGAGAGCTACAGAGCAGCTCCGGTCTTTGGAATGAAATGAGCCGCACATATGACGTCCATAAATAACGCTTGATAAATTAAGGGATAAATGGATATGTCGGAAGTGTTGTCATCCCAGAATATGCTAAGGTTTATTCCGTAACAAAATTGTTCCCTCTGAGCCCGTTATGGGAAGCTCCTGGATGTTGTTTTTGTTGACCACCCTTGCTCGTTCTTATGTTCCTGCAGATGTTCTCACCTTTAGAAATTCCAATGCTTACTAAGATTATGTAGCTCATGTTTACGTATCTGTCAGACTTCTTGCCTTTGCTCAGAACCATTGAATAATTTTACAATAAAATTTTGATTGTGATACAGCATATGGGAATGCTGATACCGAGCACACTGTTGGTTACATATGAGTACTAGTTGTATCGTACATGCTGTTACTTATTATCAATACAGTTTTTCTTTTTAAGCTCAGAAGTGAATTTAAAGAAACATTAGTTTAAAGCCAGTCTTTCTTCACAATTTTATAAACAAAGAAAAATCCTAAAAAACTACACAACTCTTATATTTGTCGGAATCCGTTTAACTGAAGCATTTTATGCAGAGTGTCCTCAAATATCGCCTGTTTCGTCACCGCCGAAATCGGACTTAAATTTGGTACTGAACGACAGTTTATGATAATGCATTAACCTCTTTTTAAGTTTTAAGTTGAGTCTATTTTTAATTTCTGAGTTAAGAGATTTTAAAATTGCTGTTTTGTTTCAGAATAATTGATTGTGACATAAATAATTGATTTATTTTATCATAGCCCTTATCTTTAATGTAAATCTTTGTTACAGTTAGGTATGGTTAGACATCACTAAAAAAGTCATGACATCTCTCGACAATATGATATTAATTACATGCAGAATAGTTAAAGTAGTTTAAATTTGAGACTCAGCCCATTCTCAGGTCTATTTGCGGTCACTCTTTTTCAGAATTGACGAGTCCACATTTTTTCAAACTCTGCCTTGACAACCTTACAAATCCTGACTTCTAAATTTGCAATCGGCAGGCTCATGTTCAATGTCCAAACGAGTTTTTTTTCATTCTGTCAGTAGTTTGACTGCTTTTTTCCCGACTGCCCCGAAGGGGGTTAATGTTTTTCGAGTGTAGGTTTGTATGCCTATTTTTTGGCACGCTCTGTAGCCTGAACGGTTTGACGGATTTTAACATTTGAGGTGCCATTACGTTCGTATTAATTGTGGGAGTGACATAGGGTATATATATATATATATCTGGCGTTCGCGAAAAAAATGTTAATGCGATTGGAAATCAAATAAGTAATTCAAAGTAATTAAAAGGGCTAGTGCCATCTTTGCCAAAGGGAAGGGCTTTTATGCACTTTTTTAAAGCAGAGTCTGGTGAGTCCGTTCCTTTTAATTTTTTCATCCAACATTAAAGGTAGTACAGTCGCGCATCAGTAAATGCATTCAATGGGTCGTCACTGCTGAGCATTTCGCTGCCCTCGTTGAAATCAAAGCTCCGCACAGTAGGCATAACACTGCTGATGGCTTTGTGCTAAAAGAGGCGGCTTTGCTTCGTATTTGTGGATTCCGTTCGTTAGTCCTTGTATCGGTGTACGTTTTCGTTTTGTTGATATTTCAAAGACTTCTGTTGAGTCTGGCGTCCTGCCCTTTTATGCAAACTTCAATAATTTGGTCTGCACCCTAACCTCGTTAAATGTATAGACAGTTTTGTCAGTAATTAACGGAGTTACATCTGATTCCTACGAACTAAATGCCTGTGCACCTCAGGGTTCAGTTCTTTCACCAACCTTACTTCTTATTTTTTTTATTAATGATCTTTAATCTCTTACTCTCAATCCTGTTCATAGTTTCGCCGCCGACACCACCCTTGATTTCACGTAATCTTTTGATTTTGTAATGAATTTTCGTGGAAATGCTACGGAAGTCAATCGTCATTTCTATAATCATCGCTTAGGGCAGAGCAAATCGTGTTTCGTTAAATGCATCCAAAACTCAATGCTGTTTAATGTCCCTTAAAAAACACCAACTTAACCCTCAAACCATTTCAGTCAGTGAATTCGCCCAATTCGCCCTTTGTAAACATCTTGGGTATTGAGATATCCAGTCATCTTAGCTGGATTGATCATATATTTGCAATCGCTAAAAGTTTGATGAAATGTTTGGGTTTTCTACAGAGATATAAGAAATATTTCACCCCAGCTGACTTAGCGCTGATCTAAAAGTCCAACATGAGGCGTAGACTTGAATATAATTTTCATATTTGGGCAGGGGCCGGATACACCGCATTGTCCGCATTAAACAAAGTCCAGCGCAAGACTTATAAAATTATTGGCTATTCCTCAATCTCTGAGGGCCTTGACTCTCTGGAGCATCAAGGGGATGTCGGTTGTCTTTTACACTTCTATCGCAATTCCCATGGCCATTTTTCTAATAAAATTGCTAGCCTGATTCCTTGTAGACACATGATAACGCGTGACGCAAGAGCTGCTCTCCAGGTCAAATTCGGAAGTACCGTCAAATATTGGGAATCTTTTCTAAGCGGAAGAACACGAATGTGGAAGTTTACCATCTTCTGTTTTTCCTTCATCTATTGAGCCCGAAACTGCTTCACTCAACCTCTTAACCCATTTCCCTCATCCTTAATTCCTTTCCTGCCAAGCCTGTGATTTAGTATCATAGGGCATCCCCTGAGCTTTGGCATCATCAGTTGGAGTTCAGTGACATACACACGTACAGAAGAATTATATATATTCTTCTGATTCTTCTGTACGTGTGTATGTCACTAAACTCCTCCTAAAGGGCTAGACCGATTTTAATGAAATTTTTTTTGTGTGTGTTTCAGTGGGACCATGGATGGTTTAGATTCACAATTGGACCTGGTATGTGGCGCTGCAATCGGGTTTCAGGATTTTTTTATTATTTTTTTAGATATTTCGCATAACAAATGCACCGATTATATCTTAAACATCCTTTGGTTTGGAATGCATCGCTTTATTCCTCATAGCTTCAAGAACATCAAACCAACTAACACCAATTTTTTCAATAATGACTGTTTCGCAGCCATTAAAAATAAGGAAGCAGCCTTCCAGGCATATAAATTGTGCCCTTCAGAGGAATTGAGACGTATCTATAGAGATGCGCGGAATATTTGCAATTCAGCAATTAGTCGGGCAAAGTTCAATTTCGACCAGAACATCAGACGGAAGGTTTTTTCTACCCAAAAGGGTAGTAAGGGCTTCTAGTCTCTAGTAAAAACCGTAAAGAACAATTTCACCTGTTCGTCAACACCACCACTCATTTATAATGAGAATGTTTTTACTGACTCATTGGACAAGGCCAACCTGTTTGTTGCTAATTTTGCTGCTAATTCATACTTACCACCTTCATCACAGCCACTTCCATCTCTATCACAATGTACTAGTAGGCAAAAGACGCTACACTTTCGCACTCGGGAAGTTTTTAGAGTACTTTCAAAACTCGACGTGTCCAAAGCTACTGGGCCTGATGGTTTCTCGCCCCTTGTTTTAAAATGCTGCGCCTCTGCGTTGGCTAAACCTCTGCGCAAACTTTTTCACCTGTCATATTCAACAGGAATGTTTAAAAGTGTATGGAAACTTGCTCATGTCCAGCCGATACTTAATAAAGGAGAGGCATGCGACCAGTCTAACTACAGACCAATTGCACTAACCTCGTATGGTTTCCGCACTGGGCGCTCAACCGGAGACTTACTAACGGCTCTAACTGAACGTTGGAATCATTGTTTTCATAATTTTGGTGAGTCTGAAATCGTAGCTCTTGATATTTCAAAGGCTTTTGATAGAGTCTGGCATGCTGCCCTTTTAGCCAAACTTCAAACATTTCGTCTGCACCCTACCCTCGTTAAATGGATAGAGAGTTTTTTGTCAGGCCGTTCAATTCCTGTAGTAATTGACGGAGTTACACCTGATTCCTACGAAATAAATGCCGGTGTACCTCAGGGTTCAGTTCTTTCACCAACCTTATCTCTTCTTTTTATTAATGATCTCTTATCCCTTACTCTCAATCCTATTCATAGTTTCGCCGACGAAAGCACCCTTGATTTCGCGTACTCATTTGATTCTGTTATGAATTCACGTGGAAATTGTACAGAAGCCAATCGGGAACGCTTGTTTAGATCATTAAACCACGACATTTCTATGGTACTTGCTTGGGACAGAGCAAATCGTGTTACGTTTAATGCATCCAAAACTCAATGCTGTTTAATGTCCCTTAAAAAACGCCCGGTTCTCCCCCAACCCATTAAAGTCGACGGAGTGAATATACCAAATTCGCCCTCCCTAAATATCTTGGGTTTCGAGATGTCCACCAATCTTAGCTGGACTGATCATACATTTGCAATCGCTAAAAGTGCGATGAAATGTTTGGTTTTTCTACAGAGATGTAAGAAATATTTCACCCCACCTGACTTAGCGCTGATCTACAAGTCCCAGATTTGGCCTAGACTTGAATATAATTCCCTTATTTGGGCAGGGGCCGGACACACCGCACTGTCCGCGTTAGACAAAGTCCAGCGTAAAGCTATTTAGCTTATTGGCGATCCCTCAATCTCTGGAGCATCGACGGAATGTCGGTTGTCTCTTGCTCTTCTTTCGTTATTTTCATGGCCGTTGTTCTAACGAAATTGCTAGCCTGATTCCTTGTAGACACATGGCAACGCGTGATACAAGATCTACAAATCACTCCCACCCCTGTACTCTCCAGGTCAAATTTGGACGTACCGTAAAATTTCGGGAATCTTTTCTAAGCAGAACAACACGAATGTGGAACAGTTTACCATCTTCTGTTTTTCCCTCGTCTTATCAGCCTGAAACTTTCAACTTTCATATATATAAAAAAAAAAATATCAGAAGTTATTACCAAATTTTCAAATTTCAACCTCCCCACCAACCCCAATATTTTTTAAACTGACAAAAACTCATAAGTTCATGAATAATTGACTGTTAAAATCTTATGAAAATAATGCAGTTATGTTTACGTAACACAGCTGGCACTGATGTCGAATTCTCTGGTATTTGACGTATGCATTAATACATGCGCAATGCACATTCAGGACTCAAGTTGCCATTGAACGTTCTCGCAAATCCAGACGCAATGTGCATTATAAGGAAGCATTCCGGCATGGCTAAAGTTTTGCAAAATGCAAAATTATAATCTAAGATGAACGCAACATAGCCCACAAGCATTCACTTGAATCTTTCGATAGAAAGATGAAAGATCTCAACGATAATACCATACTTTTCGGTGGCGTTGACATTACCGGTAATTCCACGCGAGCAAAATTTCTTTTTCATAGAAAAAAATATAAAACAACAAAACTTACGTTTTGCACTTTTTATTTTCTTAACTATTTACACTAAAATATCTTTGACAGAACTTTGTTTCTGGGCTCAATTATTTCCGAATTATGTCTTTAGACACAACTTTACAAGACGGATGAAGATAACGAATTAACTAAAAGCTTTTTCGCGAAAAGTTACTTTCTCCATCATAGTATCTTTATTTAAAATAATATGACCCTCTGTGAATCTGTTTGCTTCGGACTATTTGCTGACTTTGTGGGAATGTTCACATTTTCTGCTTTATGTGATTTCTTATCTTGGTTTCGTTTGAATGAAACCGAAGAGTTTATTTTTCGAGTAAACGAGAATAATGGGAATGTAACTCGCGCTACATATTCGGAGGAAATTAGCGCATGTTTGAGACAATCATATGATCCGAACATGGAAGTACACAGTGCATCAAATTGCCCTAAGCTATTCAATGGTACGCGATTGGTTATGAAGAAGTCATGGACAATGTTCTTGAAGCTACCATTTTGAACGGCAAGTTTCAAGGTGAAGTTGTGCTCCTGCCACGGATCCCAATGATCAGACTTCAGACTCACCCATTCCATTCAGACGCCATCAATACCCAATTACCTTGGCATTTGCAATGACTATTAATAAGTCAGAAGACCAAATAATGTCCATATGTAAAATGTCGCTTAAATATAGAATATCGTAACACGGTTTGCTGAACCCGCTAATAGCAGGCAAGCCAACGTTCGTGAAAATTGTCTAATTGCATTTCCTGGCTGTGAAATTATTGTTTCCTTCTTGTGGCGCGTTGGATACTAAGGTTTTAAATTTAGTAAAACTCCATGTGGCGTTAACGTTTTTTGATTAGCTTTAATTCTGTGTTCCAACCTAGCCAACACTTGAACTCCGACTGGTTACATTTCTTTTTGTTCTGTTTACGCTACCTATACAATTCTTAATTTGTGAGAGAAACAGTAATTCCATGTTTTGTATGACAATTTTACATTTGTAGTTAAAATATACAGTTTTGTTATTTATTTTTATTTTAATCCTAAACATCCTCCCGCCGTGAAGACGCCGTCTTCTCAATTGGTAACTTTGCTAGCTTCGCTACCGGTCTCTTGAATTCTCCCCTTGCGGTTCTTAAAGTGACGACACGAATCAAGTTATCAGCGCCAGGGTGTGTCTTCATGATTCGTCCGAGGGCCCAAGTTGATGGTGGCAGATTATCGTCTTTCACAAGGACCAAATCACCGACCTCCAGGTTGTCTTCGACTCGAGTCCACTTAGGACGATACTGTAGGCTGGTCAAATATTACATATGCCAACGTTTCCAGAAGTCCTGGACCATCTTTTGGACTAGTCTCCATCTTGTTAGGATTAATGTCTTCAGGTGGACCATCGAGGGTTCAGGAAGAGTAGTTATGGGCTGGCCGATTAAAAGATGAGCTGCAGTGAGCGCGTCAATGCTGCTTATGTCGTCTGTCAAGGGCATTAAGGGTCTGGAATTCAGGATGCCTTCTATTTTCGTAAGTAGTGTAGAAAGCTCTACGAAGGTTAAGCGTGCTTCTCCGATAGTCTTCTTCAAGAGGTTTTTTACCGACTTAACTCCGGCTTCCCATATGCCGCCGAAGTGTTGGGCTGAGGGGGGGGGGTTGAAATGCCATGTTATATGTCGACTTGGTAGGTAATCTGCAATTAGAACATTATGAGTCATTGAATTAACTAAATTATAAAGTTCGCCTAGTTTTCTTTTTGCACCCACAAAATTTGTTGCATTATCGCTATATAAATTGGAAGGAATGCCTCTTCTTCCTATGAAACGTTTCAGACAGAAGATAAATTCGTCCGAAGATGAAGGAGTACTGGTATCGGACCTGCATAATCTACACCGACGTTCTCGAATGCTCAAGAAATCGATACTCGATGCGAAGGTAAATGTGCCATTAACTGTTGAGATACCCTTGTTCTCTGTCGTATACAGGCCACACAGTGTTTGATATGACTCTTCACCATCGATCTGCAGGAGAGTATCCAGTATTTCTGCCTTATGATGCCAAGTAATAGGGACGTGCCGACGTGATAATGCCGTTGATGAATGTCTGCGATTAGAATCTTAACGAAAATGTGATTCTTTGGTAAGATTACTGGGTGTTTTGTGTCGTATGCACAGTTCGCGTTTTCTAATCGGCCCTCGACACGTAGAATCTGTTGCTTATCCAAGAAAGGTGTGAGGGAATATAGTTTACTAGAGTTCTGAATAGGCTTTTTCCGCCGGATATCGTTAATTTCATTTTGAAATGCGTCTGCTTGTGCCCAACGTATAAAAATTCTTGATGCTTCCGTCCACTCTTCAACTGCTGGCCACGCAGAGGAAGTTTTGTTTGAGGAGGGCTTACAGTTGTTTGATCCTAGTTGTCCAGTCATCTTTGAGCCATGAAGGGCCATTCCACCAGAGTGTTGAATTCAAAATAGTTTTAGGGGCAAGTCCTCTGGAAGCTATGTCTGCCGGGTTATCTTTTGACGATACGTTATTCCAACATGATCTTGGTAATGTTGTCAAAATTTCCGCTGTTCGGTTTCCGATGTAGCATTTCCACTTGCGAGGAGGTGCAGTGAGACAAGCTAAGACAACTTCTGAATCTGTCCAAGCGAAACACTGTAATTTTGGTTTTTCAAATGCTGATTTTACTGCCTGAATCAGTCGAGTCAACAGTAGAGCTCCATATAGCTCTAATCGTGGAATAGATACCTGTTTTATAGGTGCTACTCTCGTTTTTGCAGTAACTATAGTTACTTGTATCTGTTGACCATAAAGTGTTTACCGACAATATACGACTGCACTGTAAGCTGACTCCGAAGCGTCTGAAAAACCATGTAGTTGGAAGTTACCGTCTTGAGTGGGCAACCATCGCGGGATGCGAAGCTCACTTATGTTATGTCATTCCAGTCCTTCGCTAAGTTACCGGAAATTGGCTCATCCCAACTGTAGTTTTTAAGCCATAGCCTTTGCAGTATAATTTTAAATAAAACTGTTATGGGTGCTAGTAGTCCAAGTGGATCAAAGATTCGACTAGATTCAGATAGAATGTTTCGTTTGTTAGTAGGTAAGTTGGATGTAAAATTGACTTCAAATGTAAAGTAGTCCTCTGCCGAAACCCATTTGAGACCTAGAACCTGAACCGCATCTGGATTTTCATCAAATTTTAAAGACGTTGTGCTACATCTTGCAGGGGAAAGCGCGTCAAAAAATTGTTTAGAGTTGGATGCCCACTTTCTGAGTTGGAAACCTCAAGATTGTAGAAAGAAAGACAGTTCTTTTTGCAGTTCAATAGCCTTATCAATCGTATCTGTTCCCGCCATTAAATCGTCAACATAAAAATTGTTTTCGATCATGTGTGCTGCTAAAGGATTTTGTTCTTTAGACTCAATTGCTAATTGCTTTAAGCATCTTGTAGCCAAAAATGGTGCGGCAGCAGTACCATAAGTAGCTGTATTGAGCCACAGGTGCTGGATCGGTTCTCCTGGATTTTGCCTCCAGACAATTCGCTGGTAGTTTCTATCTCTCTTATTTAGCATCACCATCCTAAACATCTTCTCGATGTCCGCTGTGAACGCAACCTTGTTTAATCTGAATGAAAGCAAAATGGGAAACAAATCTCTTTGTGTTTTTGGTCCAACGAGTAGGTTTTGACTAAGTGATGTACCTGTAGAAGTAGTTGCAGAACCGTCGAATACTACTCGCAGTTTAGTTGTGGTACTTGAAGGTCTCAGAACTGCATGGTCAGGGAGGTAGACGTGTTCTTCTTTACTGTTAAGAGTACTCACAGGTACTGGTTGTAAGTGACCCATATATTTATATTCCTTAATGAAGGAACAGTATTCCTTATGAATAGAAGGATTGCGTAGAAATCTTCGTTCCAGGGACTTCAGTCTTCGCACTGACATGTCTAATGAATTTCCAAAGTGTTCAACATCTTCCTTGAAGGGTAATCGAACTGTGTATCGTTTTAACTCTGGATCTACATAATAAGTTGAAGTGAAATGCGATTCGCATTCTTGTTCTTCAGCAGTGTAGGGGGAGTTGTGATGATGCAACTCCTCTATTTCCCAAAATTTTCGAAGAGTTGAATCAATCTCAGCAATATCTGTATGAAGCGAGGTCAGTGCTGGTGTCTCAGGTATATTGACAAGTTTACCGGCGACAACAAATCCAAACATCGTGTTCTGCATTGCAGGAAGATTAGGTGAGAAGATATGTTTCCCTTCTCGAAGAATTTGAATAAAGTGCTCAGCGCCTATAATAATATCTATTTTACTAGATTGATTGAAGTGCGGGTCCGCGAGCTTGCATTCCTTGATGAAGTTCCAATCATCAACGTTAAAGTCTGATGTTGGTTGCGGTCCAGTCAATTTGTCTAAGATGAATGCGTGTGCCACAATTTTTTGCGAACAATCGTGTAGTGACGCAATTGTGAGCGTTTCCTTTCCTTTGGTGTACCCTGATCTTCCTGAAACTACGCCTTGTACGAGTATTTTATGCCTCTCGCGTTTAAGTCTCAATCTCTGTACACATTCTTCCGATACGAATGAAGCCTGAGATCCTGAATCGATTAATATGCGACATGGTTGTACTGCTCCTGTGATATCCCTCACATGCACCACTGCAGTTGGAAGGAGCGAGAAACGGAGTTGTCTTGAATTAAGTGATGTGAGCGCATTGAATTGAGTATGAATGGCTGGTTGTTGTGATTGATTAGGTTTATTCGGAATGAACTCGGGTGTGTGTAGATTGAAATTGCTTGCAGAAGGAATTTGTAAGTATGATTGTGTGTTTGTAGATTGCATTGTTGAATAATGTGAGTGCGGGTGGTTTTCCTGAGTTGCATCATTGATATGTAGTAAGGAGTGGTGTGGCTGTTTACAATAGTGACAGGAGTGCTGAGATTTACACTTGTGTGCTTGGCGTCCAGAGCTGAGGCAATTGAAACATAGAGCCTTTTTGGAAACGAAGCTACGTCTTGATGGTATGTCCATCCTTTTGAATTCAGGGCATTTGAAAAGCGAATGAGTTTACATGCATTTTGGACACTTAGCCGAAGTATCAGAGTGGTGTGTGCGAATGGCTGTCTTGTTGGACGGCACCTTCTTGATTGGTTCGAAGGCCTCTACTGCGTAACAGCGTTTGTTTAAGAAATCGAGGAATTCTTGAAAGGTTGGCAAGTCCTTGGTTGCGACTTCTTCAGCCCACGCTTGACGAGGTTTTTTTTTTTTCATCTGACGTATCCGTGAGTTGACGCAAAATTGAAAAAGATGATTGGGCAAGACTAGGCTGATTTAAGAATGACTGAATGTAAGAATTTAGAATATGCCCCTTCTTGTCATAGCGATCTACAAGTTTTGACCACGCTTCCTTGTAATTAGCTTCTGTTATAATTAGATGTCTGATTAGTAAGGCAGCTTCGCCTTTGAGAAGACCCTTCAGATACTGTAATTTGTGTACTCCAGACAGGCCTTCCCTGTTATTAACAGATGACTCAAAGAGATCTTTAAACGAAGGCCAATCTTTATAGTCGCCACTAAAAGGTTGAATATGAACCGTTGGTAGTTTAATTTCAAGGGCGCTGTGGTTGTTATGTAAAGATGAATGACTAGCAAAATTGTCAAACATAGTTCCTTGCTGATCAACAAACTTGCTCATGGTAGAGTTAAGATCTTCGACTGTGGGGTTGTTAACCAATTCATTTGCCTTCAACGCTTTGAGCCCCTTTAGAAGTAACGGTTTCACAAAATAATATGTGTCTTCGAATTCGGTGAACTTAGACGCGACATCCAAACCGACCAATTTATCGTCAACCGCAATGAATTCTTGCATTAACCTTTCTAAATATTCTAACCGAGTTTCAAGTTCTTCAAGTGTTCTTTTATCGGACGTTATGTTTTCAACAAATGATTTAAGCTTCGTTAAAGAGCCCGTTAAACGGCCTCGTTGACCGTTCAATACCCCTGTTTCACTCATTTTGCCTTAAAGTCCGTTAACCTTGCTGTTATATTATAACATGTAACTGTTTTTACCGTTAGTCCTTACTACTAAGTTTGGGCCACGATTAAGAATTTACTGTTTTAAAATTTATGATTTGCTTAATTCACCTTCGTAGTTTCTCAAATTCAAAAAATTAATCTTTCTTTTCAAATCAATGTCTAATTACAATTTACGCACGCACTTCTTTTTAAACAAAAGCAACTGACTTAACCTTGTGATGATGTTTTGATAATCTAATTGTCTTAAGCGGGAATGGTCTCACGATGGTTCCCAAAAATATTGAAAAAAAATTTCGAAACTAATCCTAGCACTAAACAAAAATAACCGAAACCGTGAAGAAACTTAAACAAGAACATGATTGTCTCAGTGCTCCCAGAGGGTAGATGCAGCACCGGGCGAAGTTCCTACTTCGGGAACCACTGCTCCCAAGCAAATGCCCTCTCCGTAGAGCCGTTCGCCACTTTTCTAGTCCTCCGGGAGCAATCATCCAAACATGTTCTAAACGAACGCACAAAAATTTCGAACCGATTAGAGTCCCGCGGGACCAGTCTGCAGAGTCATTGACGTCTGCAAACTGCTCCCATCATCCTCCCAGTTCTACGATTCCAACGTGAGACTTGTCCTTCCCGCAACACTTGCAGCAATACCAAAGTGATGTGTGTTCGATAAACGCCGATTTTACTCTTTCGACTGAAATGTTCATTGCTTTATCACGGTAGTCGATTTGTTGATTTGATAATATTTGTCAAGTTTGTTTAATACTTTGAAAGGGCCTTCATAGGGGTTTTGTAAAGAAGATTTGCTTCTGTCAATTCTAACAAAACCAAATTCTGTATCTTTTAAATCTTTAGGTACGTAGATTTTTGAATTTTGCTTTCGAGAATTTGAGGGTTTGGAGTTATTAATCTCAATCAAAGTCTGATTTTACTTCAAAAATTTAGTGCATCTTGAATTGTTGAATTGGTATTAATGATAAATTCTCCTGGAACGCGAAGAGGTTGTCCATATACAGGATCTGCTGGAGAACATTGTAAGTCTTCCTTAATCATGGTTCGGAAACCTAAGAGGTAATTGCGTGACCCGTCACGAGCGCGTATGGCTGCTTTAATTTGTCGGTGAAAGCGTTCGATCATTCCGTTTGAATGTGGATGATAAGGAGTGGTGCGGATTCGACGTGATCCTAAAACTTTTGTAAATCTTGGAATAATTTGGATTCGAATGGAGTACCATGATCTATAGTATTTTCGAGTGGAATACCAAAACGTGGAAAATACTGTGCTTGCCTGTATATCTTTGATTAGATAAGCTTCTGGCCACCGAATTAATCAATCTATTATTGTCACAATTTAAGAATATCCATTTGAAGACGGTAAAGGACCTACCAAATCTTAATGGATATGTTCGAATCCTGCTTTGGGTAGTTCGAATTTACCAATATCGGATTTTGTGTGTTTAGTTATTTTGGCTGTTTGGCAATTGATAAAATTTCTAGTCCAATTGTTAATATCTGTATTGATTGCAGGCCAAAAATTCTTAGAAACAATAGATTTTCTTGTTGTTCTAATTCCTGGATGAGATAAATTATGAATGGTATTAAAAATAATTTTTCGAAGTTCTTTGGGTATATATAATCGTTAAGTTTTAGTAGAAATTTCGCACCAAATGTCAGACTCAGAACTGTTTAATTTAGTTTTTAGAAGCTTCTATTTTGAATTATCTGGTCTGTTATGCTGAGTTATCAAAAGATGTGTTAGTTCTTTGTCACTGTTTTGGTACTCAGCTACCGTTTTTAAATCAAATTTGCTATCGCTATGCTTTGCATGTTCAATTGATTTGCCTTTAATATGTCTGATATCGGAAGTAAATTGTGTTATGTAGTCCAGATGTCTAGTTTGTCTTGGACTTCTTTCTGTTTTAGACCATATTGCTGTAATGAGTGGTTTGTTTTCTGTCAAAGTTATAAATTTTTGACCTTCTAGAAAATGTTTGATGGCTAGATATATTGCCAAAAGTTCTCGGTCGAATGCTTAACTGTGATTGGGTTGAGCCTACGATAATCTCCACATGGTCGCCCATTTGCAGAATATTTCTTTGCTACTAGATGTAGTGGAGAAGATACTGAAGAAGATGGCACAAACCTAATTTAACCATGTGATCAAATTCTAATTTTACAGTTTTGTATTTATGTCCATCTGAACGTCTTGGACGAGAAAAAATAAATAGTCATTTAGTTTCTATGCGATGTATCACGTTATATTTAACTGGAATATCCTAACGAGGTGGTTGCGTTAACGTGGGAAATCTCTGCAAAATTTTACCGTACTTGTTGTTGTACCGGCGAGTAAGTCTTTTTTTTCAATCGACTAATAAATTAAATGTTGTTAAAAAGTCTGCTCCAATGATTGGTTTGTTGACCTTAGCAATGATAAATAGGAAAATGAATTTTCTTCTAAGACCGAAATCTGCTTTAAGTAGTTTCGTACTATAAGTGTTAATGGTAGAACTGTTTGCTGCTGATAAATATAAGTTGGGTCTTTGAATTGAATTTTCTAAAGAATTCGTTAGGTACTACTGAAATATCAGCACCTGTATCTATTAGAAATTTGAATTTGTATTCTTTGTCAAAAAATGAATAAACGTTTAGAAATTTTATTGTTAAATATATTGTTCACTGAGGGAATAATTTTTTTTTGATTATTAATAGTTTTGTAAGAACACGGTGAAATGCATTTAGTCGCTTTTGTACGAAATTTACTGTGGTGTTGGAAGAATTGTTATCTCTAAAGTTTGAAACTTGTCTGTTATGCAAATTGTTTCTAGAGAATGAATGTTCTCTCGATCTGTTTCTAGAACGTGGATAAGAAAGTTGGTTTTGACGCGATAATCCTTTTATCAATGTTTCTAAATTTTCCAATTTGTTCTCAAGGTTATTGATCTTGTTTAAAAGGAAGTAATTGTCGATAAAATTGTAATTTTTGTTGGGCAGATTTTTGTTAATTTCTCACACACTCACATTTTGGAAATATTATATATGTTACCTGCCAGATCTAAAAGTTCTTTAATATCTTGTTTCCCGGAAGATATTAAGGTTATGTTTATATTTGTCAGCAATTTTCTAATTCATAGTTCTTTTATTAAATATTTGTTAAATGTAGATGAATTGCCTGCAAGAATCTCCATAGAGCGATAGAATTCGGATGGCCTTCTATCTCTATCCTTTTTTTTCTTCCGATTCTGTGAACCATGTGATTAGAGTATACTTCAAACTTTCATATTTATTTAAATATGGAGGATTTTGTAAAAAATCTAGAACGGTTGTTATGACTTCTACCGGTAAAGACTAAATAACGTGACTGTATTTTGTTTCGTCTACCGTTATTCGCTTAGAAGCAAATTGGGCTTCGGCTTGAATGAACCAAGCTTCGCGAAATGGAGTCCAAAAGCTTGGTAATTTAGTTGAAGTTGTGGCTACATAATTGTTTTCATTGAAATTTGTAGGGTTTGTATGTAAACTTTGTTGTGAAATATTTCACTCGTCTTCACTAGTCATCATGATTGCATTTATGCACTTTTTGAAAGTTAAATTTCACTTTTTTATTGTACACTGATTTTAACGAAACTTAAATTCGCGAATCACAAAATGAAAGTACAACCCCTTATTATAAGTTGTAAGTTAAGGTAGTATTTCGAGATGGATTATATATTGATAAAATATATTATTTTGAGCAGAAAAGAAAATATCATTTTATTAAATATTTTAAATACGTGAGTAAGTGTTGTTTATGAGTTTTTAATTATATTATTGCGGTACAATAAAATTAATTTTAATTATAAAAAAGAACCAATATTGTCTTCACCATTTGTTGGTTAATTCTTTTTTCCTTAAAGTTAAGGTGTTGGCTTTTCTTCTTGCTTTCTATAGATGTATTTTTCTCTTGGATATGTTGATGATTGTTTTTTTAAACTAGAGGATGGGTGGGGGCACCACTTACTAAAATTTTCTGTTGTAGATTGATGATGTTTTTAATATCGAGGATGCCTTACTCTGGGTGGGGGTCACCTCTTATTGAAATGTTGTTGCTGTTTACACTGTTGACTTCTTGTTTTTAAAATCAGAGAATACCTTACTTTGGTAGGGGGTATCTCTATTTAAAAATTTTGTAGTTTTTGCTGTTTCTTGCGTTTTATTTTTTTTAAATTTTTTTTTTAAGCAGAAAGTACATTACCTCTGGTAGGGGAGGGGTACATCTGTTTTTAAAAAAATTTTCGGGGTCACCAATGAGGGTTTATATGATGAATGGAGCTCTTAGTTGATATGAGGGCGTGGTCCCTTTCGAAGTAGAGTCTCCAATCCTAGAACCTTTTTGTACATATAAATAGTCTAGATACATTTTATTTTTATAATAAAAGACTATTTTATTTTAATAATTTTAAAACTTTTTATTTTTATTTTATTTTCATAGTTACCAGTTCGGTTGTTCTGGCTAGACTGAATTATTAATTTACAATTTTTGTGTCCTACTTAACAATTAATACATAGTTATATAGTTTACAATTTTCTCTGTGTAAAGTACAGTATTTTATTGTCAATGATTGAATGATTATTATATTTGTTGAAGTGTTTGTGTTTCACACTATTCTAAATTTATCGAAGTTTACGGGTTGACCAAAATATATTTGACAGTTATTTTATCTGTACAGTCCGATTGAACATAATCAAAGAAGATTTATTTATAATATTTTATTGAAATAAGATAATCAAACTGATGAATATTTTAATTAAAAATTAATAATTAAATTTGTAGCTACTGCTACACCGGACTTTAAATCTTAATTCAAGACAGAGTGGTTGAACGTGCTTTAGATTGGGTATCAGACTTTCATTTCGAATCAGTAAAAAGTGCTTACAGCTTTATTTGGTTACACGAACTAGAGGTTAAATCAACTTCAAAGGTTCGACGGTATCCTTACCCGTTCGTGTTCCCGAATCACTGAAGTCGGGTGTTGCTTTGGAGTATCCGTGGTGATTCCTTATACTAGTAACCAACAGCCGCTTCATTTGTTTGCAGAAATTATGCAGGTTGTGTAATGAGCAATGGATGCATATTCTCAGCTTATAGTATAGGGTATGAGGTTCTATCTGTAAGTGGCAAGGTTGGTTGATTACCAGTATTCCCTGTCCTGAGAGACGAAGCATGAGCACATGGATGCATGTAGTGTGCACAATTGTCGTTGCATTTAATGTTTAACTTTATTAATATGTCCCTGGTGGGTATTTGTACTTTTAGCGAATATCTTGGACTTACGTCCAGCGCATGGAGGAGCAACTTGATTACCATTGTTTGGTAAACTTCTTCCTTGACTTTTCCAGTGACTTTGCGATAGGCTTTCATATTCTCCGGTTTGAGCAATAGAAGTTCCTGAGTCGAAAGTTGACTCGCGATAAATGAATATTTTATTTCCGGGCCCAGAGAGTGCTTTGCTTCCGTGTGTATAGGGAAACAGATGATTCGTTGCAACTTAATTTTGGGAAAATGAAAAATTGGCAACTTTATCTGAATTATATTCATTTTATCGTAAAAAATTTATAACTATTAAATATTGTATTTACTATACATTTCAATGATGTTATCCTTTAGAATAAAAAATGCAAAACTTTTTTTTTATGTCAAAATAATTGATACTTTTTTTGGCTTAAAAATTAAATGTTGGCTTATTTTATAAGTGGTGTACACTTTCAAAATAAACGGTCCGATTATTTCCGATCGAACATGAAGCATGAGATTTGTGATAAATCTCAAGAAGTAAGTCAAGAGCAATCAGCAAAGAGGTGAATTTGATTATTTCTGCTGGCTGTTATTTTTTCCAGCAGCGCATGCTGTTGAAACTCGATATCTACCATTTGTAGCATGAGGCTTGAAACTATTTTTTGCCTTATTTGTCGGGCTCCGAGTTTGTTGAATATATTATGTATTAGAAGGCTATTTGCCGTTGCCTCTCCAAAAGAAAATGTAGATCGCCAATCTCTTTGCACACTTTTTCAGTAAATTTTTCAACGACAATTCCCTACAACCTGACCTTAACTTCTTTTTATTCTTGGACAAATGCACTCAAACGTCGTTTACATCTTTCGACCCTGACCCCGAACTAATCGCCGCCAGTATCAACGGGCTTGAGGACGACTTTCACTCCGGTCCTGACAGCATTCCGGCCATCGTTCTGAAAAAGTGTTCCATGCATCTAGTTCAACCCCTTACTTTGCTTTTCCGCCTCTCGACCACTCAAGGGGTTTTCCCTCAATTATGGAAAAACTCGCATATTATTCCCATCTGCAAAGAAGGCTGCAAGAGCGATGTATCCAACTACAGACCCATTGCTAAATTATCAGCCATACCTAAACTATTCGAAAAATGTGTCTATGATTTCATGTTCTTCCAGTGTAAGTCTATCTACAACCACCAATTTTACCGAATTCGTCTCGAAAACACTATCTGCCCTGGAAAACGGTAAAGATGTTGATGTTATCGCCACCGATTTTAGTAAAGCTTTTGACAAGATCTCCCATAACGTTATCTTGTTCAAACTTGATCGCCTAGGCTTCCCCCCTCGATTCATCTTCTGGATTCAATCCTACCTCAACAACCGTCAGTAAAATTTTCTTTTCAGCTTTTCAGGGCAGCCACCTCGGTCCATTAATTTTCATCCTTACAATTAATGATGTTGATTGTGTCATCAAACACTCAGAGCTGTCCATTTACGCTGATGACATGAAAATAATTAAACATATCTCTTCCAGAACCGACTCTTTTCTTCTGCAAAAAGACCTTGATTCGTTCACCACATGGTGCATGAAAAACTTTCTGGAGCTCAATGTCTCCAAATGCCAGTCCATCTCTTATTGCCGCAATCGTCTTACCATCACCCCGAGAATCTACATGTTAATCGACATACCAGTCCCTATCGTTACCTCTTTGTGTGACCTAGGAATAATCTGTGATAGCGAACTCAATTTTCGTTCCCATATTGATAGCATAATTAACAGAGCTAACTCCGCGCTAGGGTTTGTGAAGCGCTGGTCTAGAGAGTTCTCCAATCCTTATGTTTCCAAATCTCTCTATATCTCCTTTGTTAGACTTCTCTTTGAATATGCCAGCCAAGTATGATCACCTAAGCAAACAACCAACATTAACAGAAATGAATCTGTCCAGCGAAGGATCATTAGCTTTGCTCTACAACCTTCCACCTTATGAAGACCGTCTAAAACTGATCGACTTACAACCACTAAGTAAACGTCGTAATGTTTTCGACCAGTCCAAAAAGTCTCCTCCTTTCATTTCCATCTAAGTAAATTATCCCTTCACAAAGCCTTACATTTTGATCCCGCCCATCTTGATCGCCTTTCTTAATTCTCCTTGCTCCCAGTTTGTATTTACCATAATCATAGCTCATATTGTAGCTTATACTATTTGTTATGACTTAGTATTTATTATAGCTTGTAGTATTAGTATTATGTTATAGCTTGTATTTTTTTTTTATATTTTGTATAATTATGTTATAGCATGTATTTAGCTTAAAATAATAAATAAAACTCAACCGCTAGCCGCAGCAGTCGTCGAAAGATTCCCCGACACTACAACTCTTTGGCTATCACGAGAGCACAGGGACACAACTCTTATTCACGGTGATAAACTTCACTCATCTGGTGAACAGGGTTGCATCTAATACACTTTATCCACACCTTATCCTAGCACTCGCGTTCTTCTGAAAGTAGCTCTTAAAATAAAATAAAACAGTGGGATCACCAAGAGAAAACCAGCTATCGAAAAAAATCACTGTCTCCGAAGAGGGGTCATTGCACTCATCAGCTGATATGACACACTTCACTGAATTCACTAATGCAAACACCGTCTTTTGGCTTGTCTGTGCACTAGTATCACGACTTTTTAAGTCGACTTTTTCAGAATTTAAGAGTACGATATATAGCGCAGAAAACGTACAGCAAATAGAATCCATAACATCGCGAATTTCTACGGCTGCGTGAACAACTATTTCAAATATTTCCTTGATTTCCTTTTCTTCCGTTCCACTCATTGTTGGCTGCAAACTACTTCAGCTAAATTCAGCGCACCTACACAAGGCTAGTGATACAGGGGCCCATTCATAAACGCATGTTTGCGCTGCAGCTGTATAATTCAGCAATACACTCTGTTCAGCTGAATTGTGCATATCATGCGCAAACCTGCGTTTATGAATGGGCCCCTGCTTTGCCAGCAAACATTTCACTGTTACGACATTACTGTTTTGGATAAGTTTACCGAGTGGCGGTATGAAGCCCTGTATGTGTTAATTTCGCTGCATTGTGGACGTCGAATCTAATCGAAAGAGGGAAATTGGAAATAATGTTAGTACACGAAATTTTTTTACACTTAATGTTTGTAACAATCTCTTTTGTGTCGATGACAATATGATCACTTAATTATTACCTACTTCACCACCCCGCTCGAGAAATGCTACAAATAGGGGAAAATATTCTATACATGAAAAACAAAATCATCCGGATTAGTTCATACGCTAAGAAGTTTGCCTACCCCTCCTTAACCCGACAAAAAGTCCACATTTTTTCTAATAGTAGCAATTGCCGATTTCACTCTAGGCAACAAAAGAAGAGTCATCCAAATCGGTCACGCGAAGTTGGTACTGCAAAAATTGTGTGTAGCAATTACATCTATTCATGCAGATTGTAGGGTAAAAAGATTTGAGTAGGGTGTTTCCGCGAGTATGGATTAAGCCGACCAGCTTAACTTTCAGCGGAATTATATTATTACTTATTATCTGCCAATACCTTGCAATCATAAAAAGAAAAGAGTTTGTGCTACAAAGGCTTTAGATTCCTTCTGAGGAACATTTGCGACAGCCAAGCAAGCCTAAATAAAGAAAACTGGTTAGAAGATGAAGATGCTACCTTGTGCATGTATTTTGCTGCTGTTATTATGTAAATGAATTTGTGTGTTTACAATTTTATAAAATTTTAACAAAAAATATTTATTGTAATTTATTATTCAGTTTTCTATCTTTCTGCATCTTAAATCTAACTTTATTATATTTAAGAATGCGGACCCCGGAGGCATAAACACTTGGTATCGCTTTCTTATAGACTGTAATAAAATTGGAATACCAAGGCTCGGCTCACACAGTAGCAGACGGACCATGGCGTGGACAAGTAACAATGGCAGTGAATCAAATTTGTAATAAGTTTCTGTTAAGAATGTTTTTGTGAAATATCCTAATGTAAAATCCCTATTTGAAGTTTAGCTTTCTAAAATTTTATAAGTGGGACAAGAGTGGTAGGGTTATTTTAATTCGATACACACGATTCGGTACATATTCATATTTTAATACGTTGTTGTAGAATCAGCCCTGAAGATGTTAATGGTGACCAACGAAACGTCGGGAATACAAAAATATAACATAAATACAATATGAATGTTTGTATTTTATTGTAAGTGCAAAGTTTTATCAATATTCCAAGCTACACAAACTACGAAGTATTTTATTTACTTTTTCAAGTTATTTTAATGTGCGGTCATCGTTCATAAGTAATCATATAATAATGCCGAAGCTCAAAGAATGCTCTAGGATGATTGAGTACAGCTTTAGCCGAATTTCTGATATCAGGTCATGCGGACTTACGCCTTCACTAGCAGCTGAATATTAAAACGTGCATCGTTCATTCTCTTCTGTCTCTTCTGGAGGTTGTATTTTACGTTTTTAATCTATTCTATATGCATCGTAGAATTAATTTTTAACCTTTAATGATCAATTAACAAATCATTTATACTTTGACAAAAGACAACAACACTTATAAACTACAAAGTGCTGTTTTGAATACATATTATGTGTCATTTCCTTTACCATTTACGGTAAAAGTCTTGTTTTTCTTTCACAGTAATCACATTTTTCGATTTACGTACGACTTACTAATGACTACATATTACTTACTCCATGTGTGTCTTTAGAATATAATCACTTTTATAGAGAAAGTCTGTCTTAAGTCTCCATAGGTACTACTTTATATTTGTTGTTTATTATAATATACATATGTATATTTGGCGAAGAATTTATTTAAACGATTTTTTGCACTGTTTCAAAAAATACTGATAAATTAAAACATTTTCTTAGGCCGAGTATATTTTCCACACAAATTACTACAAATATTATATAATCGCATAAGCCACGTTAAACACCAAGCTATAATAGAAAACCATTTCGGGTACCAAGCTTTCGGCTTACGTAATTTTCAAGACAAAGACTGACATTGTGTTTAATGGAAACTCAATAATTGAGAACAACTCAAAATCAATGAAAAATGAATGTTTGCACAACTGTGTATTTAGTCGCGGAGCTGGGTTTTCGCTGATTCGTTGATTTTGTAATATTTGTATACCAGGCGCGAATTTTTCTTAGGCGGTGGGGAAGGCGGTAGGATAGTTTCTAATATTTTCATCTGTGTGTAAAACCATCATATCGAGTTGCATTTGAATAGCACTGGATCACCAAAATGGTAAGCAAGGTACTGGACGAGCAAACTACATACAGATGTCTTTTTTATCAGATATCTACAACCAGTAAATAAACGAAACAAAATTGATTTGATTTTTCTCATTACTTTAAAATTTAAATTCAAATAGTTTTATTGTTTTATAATTATTATTATATCTTAAATCTGAGTGTAAGAAAGAGACTAATTTATCAATAGACACTAATTATGAAGAATAAACAAATTAATTAATAAACAAGACTTAATTTAATAAACGAAATGAACGGACTTAACAAGGATCTTACAATAAGAAGACGAGTAGCTTGAGGCGTGTAAACTGCAGATAAAGACAGCTTTCATAGGGACCCAAATATTTTACCAACATTAATTTAGAGACTTATTAAAAGTACTACAACATTTTTTAACTGCATCTCTAAAGAGAATAACGGTAGCATCAGGAATAATATTTGGAAATGAATAAATCTCTAAATTAGATTGGTAGATTATAATTGAGACAAATCATATCAAGTATGTACCCCGATTTCAACTTGGTGAAAAAATTCACATCTAACTATATGAATGGAAGGTATATGCCATTAATAAACATTTCCTATTTAAATACATATTTCAATTTCAACAATAATTTTTTGCAATAAAAAATCATCGTTCTTAAAATTAAAAAATTCAGAGTGTCAAAACTATATATTTTAACATAGCGAAATTTGGCAGATCTTTAGTATAGATGAAATTTTAAAACCCACATTTTATTTATAATCTGTTGTTGTATTTAAATTTTTTTTATAAACTTTTATATAAACAATTAACAATAGTTATGCCTTCTCAATGTAATTCAGAATTCTTTATTTTTTCGTTAACTGCCTACAACATGTAGAAATAAAAGTTCGAAAGAAAATATCGCTACCCAATTTATTTCTTTATGGCTTAGCGCATACTGCCGTGCTTTCGTATTCGACTCATTTTCATAAGAATTTTTCATTTTTACAAGTACTGGTATTTTCGTTAAGGAGTTGAATTTGTAGTGTACTATTAGTATTAGAAATACCAATAATGGGTCATGCAAATTATTGTTTTAACCCTCTTAATAAAATCAGCACAAACGTGTACGAAAAAAATCTTGTTTATATTACAGATAAGCGATCTGTTCAATTTCACAGTTTTATCGGTTTATATATTATATGTGCAACGAGTGTGAAAGAGCAAGTCTGGTAAGGCAAGCCTGGACAAATTTTGTGTCATGACCACACTACCACCCCACTGGACAGCAAAAAATATTTGTTTCGAATTCCAAGTCTCTCGCAGAATGGCGTACCGTTCAATACGACTGAGAGAAATATCAGGATTTGCTTCACAACCATACCGAAAAAAAGGAAAAACTCCATGAGAGTCCACACAAGGAAAACTGATTGATTTTTATTTTTCTGATGGCATCAGTCGCGTAATACCAGACATGAAGGATTACATATCTGTGCTACAAGATTGCAAAAGAGTTCATAAACAAAAAAAATTATTATTATCAAATCATAATGAACTCTACAAAAAATTTGAGGAAACTCATCCTGAGGCTAAAATTGGGTTTACGACCACGTAAGTGTATTTTGGCTGGACAAAGTGGGATTCATAATGCTTGTATATGAAAAATACATCAAATATAAATTTACAATTAAATGGACTCAAGGACGAATTAAAAAAAGGGTATTGTTTTTTCTAATAAGTGCAGTGAGCTAATTAAAAACTCTGTATGTGAAAAATCAACGGCTATGAGTTTCTTCTCTTCATGTACAAATTGTCCTGGGATTAATTATCTCGTCTCGACTCAAGGTTTTCTTGAATGAGCATGATATAAAAGAAATAACATTCAATCAGTGGATTAGCACCGATAGGTAAGTAAAATCAAAAAGTAAATTAATTTAATTGTCGTTCTTACTTCACTTTTTCATGAAACTTAGTATTGATGAAATGTTTTGGTCTTTATATGAGTGAAATAATTCAAAAAGCCGCTGGAAGAGACCAAGTTTTACAAACGTTGAGATAAAAGTGGCTTGAATTAATAAAACATGATTTCCTTGCCAAATCACAGCTGGAGAACTGACCGTCTGCTTGCCGAAAAGTACTTTTTTTTTGTTCAGCTTGGGATTTAATCGCATCACTGGGCTAAAAATCAGGCAACGCTGCATCCATATGTCATTTATTATAATAACAACGGCAAAGTAAAACACAATAACTACATTGTTGTATCTGAAACGATCACGCATGATGCTTATTTTGTTCACCTTTTCAATACGAAATTGAATTAAAAGCAAAAATAGCTTAGTAAATTCGATGTTCAGTAATACTCTTACTTACAATTCTTGAAGAGATCATTGATGCTTGCGGAAACACATTCATACACCTTAACAGCATCCAACTAAACGAATTGGTGAATGTAGTACGAGAGCGTTTCAGTCGTCTCTTCACTAGGGAACCTATCATTGAGGTGATAAGAGCTCCAACGTCCACCACCTTCGCATACACGACATTTATTATACTTATTTAAAGTTTTAAGTAGTTTCAATGGCATTCTAACTTGATTTTTTTTCGATTTTGGTCCATTTTGTTCGCGTGTTTAGGGTTAGTACTAGTTTTAGATTCGGAATTTTATCTAAATTTTTAGGGAGCTTTTCTGAGGGCACCAACTTGGAGACTTTTCAAAGATTTTTGTTGTGTTTTTTTTACAGATTTCTGCCGATAAGGTTAAGACTCATTTTTATGTAATATTTTTAGTGCAACGTAATACCTGATATAATTTTCTATGTTCTTTTCGATTGTTTAAAAATTCTACAAATTTTAAATAATTATTTAAATAAAAATTATAATATGCAACGTTTTTAAAGCGGACTACAAAGTGTAAAATAATTTTTTTTATAAGATTTAAAAGGGCGCATGCAATAGATAACTGATGCTTGAATAGTTCACCTAAGTCACAAACAATTGTATTGCACTGCAAATGATACGAATTGTTGTGTGAGTTTTTCCAACGACAGTTACCCTCTGCACTACTTACTATTATCTATTGCATTCGCTAAAGGTTTTTCATATTAAATCTTACAAGTTTAGCTATTAAAAATCTACAATCACAAATTTTCAGTACTATCTGTATGGAGTAAGGAATCTGCATGAGACTAGCAGAAATTATTTTATACTTTTTAGTTCGTTTTAAAACGTGGTGTAATATATAAATATTTTTTATATTTATGCAGGGTGTTTCAGATCTGACGTGCCAAAGTGAGTAGGGTGATAGATCTCAACTAGACAAACAAAAAATTGTATTGTAGGAGGGGGGGGGGGGGCAATCTACATCAAACAAATGCTAAAAAAAGACCTTTCCAAATATGTCAACACTACTGATCTAACTCCTACCATTGCATGTACAGTCACTTCCAAAAGTAAAAAAATGGTATGCGATTACCTAAAATTCAGCATTTTCCCAAATTTTCTCCGAAATTCATGTAATTAGTACACCCCTTTTTTATTTTATTAGAAAAAGTAGAGAAAATATGTAGAAGTTTATACGTTGAAATCCTATTGGAGAATATTATAAAAATCAACAAATTAATTCTAAAATGCTTTTTATTGAATTTAAAAATAATTAAAATGAATTTTGATAAGTAAAAAAGCCACTTAAAAGGCCCACCGCCACTTTGGTTGCATTTCAACAATCTCCTTCTGAGTCCTTGTTTAAGGCGTATTGCAGCGAGCCTCTCCCGCATTTTCGTCGCTGCATTCCCAATTATTCTAACTAATTCCTCCCTATTGTTAACTGGGCTTGAACAAACTTCATCCTTCATTATTCCCCATAAGAAAAAGTGCAATGGGTTAAGGTTGGGAGATCTAGCAGGCCAAGGAATCGGTGCACCTCGTCCAATCCAGGAATTACGAAATTTTTCACTTAGTATTGCCTTCACAATGTTAGCCATATGCGCTGTTACTCCATCGTGTTGGTGAAACATTCCCCTAAGATTATCCATAGGGTTCTCCTCTATTAGATCTGGCAGTGTATTGTCCAAAAAGTCTGCATAAATTTCACTATTAGCACTTGCGGCAAAATGAATAGTCCTACCAAATGGTTGCCGATGATACCAGCCCAAACATTGACACTGAATCTCTGCTAGAATGAGGTCACCTTTGCATGTGTAGGTTAGTGTTCGACGAGGTAAGGAGGTAATGGAAGTTCGTGTTAACATAGTCCTTGTGCTGGGTGATGATGATATGGTAGTCATCTCCCTCGATGAATAACCCTCCAAACCTTAGATGACCATAGATGCTGCTCGACGTCGGCAGAAGTTCCCGAAGTTTCAGGTCGTGTCTACATGTCGTGTGAAGTTACACTTCCTGTTTCTTTTAACCTTTGGAAAGTCCATGTAAATACCCCTCTTTTGGGTGCTCGCCGGTTAGGGAATCAGTAATAAATGTAAATAATATCAGCGTATTCCTCAAATGTAAATTTTGCCATTTTTTAAGAATTTTTGCTAAAAACCCCCATACTTATTGATTTGTTTTTCAACTATGATAGGTATTCTTGCTGACTGACCCTTTTTTATAGCAAAATTTTCATCAGGTACGAGTAACAGAACGCCAGGATACAAGGGTGTGAATTCTGGCTAACAGTCTAATATCGGCAATAAAACAAAATTACATTAACATTTTTATAACTTTTTTGCACCAATAATTAAAACTAATTACCTGTTAACCCAAAACAAACATTTTCGACCTATTACCTTAAAAATTTTGTTTATTTAAAGAATTTCCTACCTAAAGTGCAATAAAATAATTATGTAGTCAAGGATTTCTAAGGCTGCGGTTTTTCTAATACTTCGTCTACCTTGCCATGTTGCACCTTTCTGGAAAGGTAATAAGATGCGCAATCTAATAACAATTAAAAACGTGTGTACTAATTACATGAATTTCGGAGAAAATTTGGGAAAATTCTGAATGTGGTAATCGGAAACCATTTGTTTTTTTAAAAAAAGATACAGCCTTTTAAGGGTAGAAGAGACTCACGGTCGGACAGATAGCGTAAAAAAAGTATGAACCTAATGAACAGACAGACAAAAGAGCTAGGTAATATTGTATTGTCATCCAGTTCTGAGCTATGGTAGAAGTCTCTAATCGGGAAGTTAGTTTAAAATTAATTGAAAAATTTGTACCAAACAGACAAAGAGACGGACAAGAAAGCGAGTTAATAAAACCCTTTAAAAAACACAGTATCTTTATAATATTTGCACAATTTTTAGAGTAACTAGAATTTTGTAGGAATTTTACGTTTATAAGGATGACTCAAATAATAAAGAGCCAAATTTAAATAGAAAAATATTATTATGACTTTTGCAGGAGCTGTCAATGTGGTGAAGAAAGGAAACCATTACCCATCTTCTCTGTAACTGTCCGGCTCTATGCAACAATAGCAACCGATATTTTTTTTATTTTTTGCAGTTTTTTTTATTATTTTATCCTAAAGTACAGCTATTCAAGAGTATCCAGTTAAAATTTGAGGTCGATTGCAGCAAAACTTAGTCGATTGGAGCAAAAAAACAATGTTAAAACGCGTTTTTCTCGAATATAGCATTTTCAAAGTTAGTGTAACTCAAAAACTGCTCATCCGATCTTTCTCAAATTTTGCACACTTCTTTTATACAAAAATTACGAGGTAACAGCATCAAGATTTTGTATTTTTTATTATTATAATTATTTTTTCAACAACAAATTCGCCGATTTTTATCAATAAATTTTCATAAATTCAAAACATTCGTCTTTTTTTACTTTAAAAAATTTGAAAATCAATAAAATAAACAAAATCTCGACGTTGATGCCTGGTGAAACTCATAAACTAACGAAATCTTTTTTTTCGTCAACATATGATCCAGTAATGAGTTATAATGATCACAGCTAAGCAAAATATTTTTTTGTTCATACGAAGATTTCCTGTCAGTCGCTCAATTCACAATATTTTTACCCAAAAATTTTACAGAAAACTCTTGAAATGTTGTACTATTATGTTCTTAACTTACAAATAAATTTATATTTACTATATTTTTTGTTTGTTTGAACTCCTCAAAGCAAAAACTACCGAAAATCAACGTAATTTTTCTTTAAAGCCACTAAAGACCATCCACAGAAAGTTGTGTAAAAAGTTAGTTCCTTCCATACACGGTTGTCGGAAAGTGATTACCTCTTTCGTCAGCGTATTAGTCTAGGATACTTTCTACTTTCAACGTCATTCCAAATATTCCCTTTAACTGAAAGCATTTGATCCTGTTCTAGAAAGAAAATTACCTCAGGAGCTATTTCATCTGATAAAACATTGGCATTGTTTTTGCTTCATGTTCGACTCCAGTGGAGTCAGTACTTTTCTCGGGCTCCTTTTTGTACCCGATCTAACCTATTATAAGAGTTAGCGAACCGTACACCATATAACCTCATTTTGCGTTAATCATTTAGGGCAGCCGACAGCCAAGATGGCGATTTGATGAGGAATGGATATCGCCCCAAGTCATGAATTTATTATCTGCCGATAAGAGCCTCTGTCTTTTTAGGAATGTGCTTAATTGAGGACTAATATCCCTTTATTAAGGGGATTTTTTAGAGTTTGTCTGCGGTAATGAACAGAGAAAACTTTTGTTATCTAATTAAGCCACCTTCTGCTCTTTATCGTAAGTACATATTCAGTTTATCATTCAAGTTACCTATTACCTAGTTACATACCAGAAAGTCATTGGCATTTTGTAAATAAGGATAGTTAAGAAGTAAGAAGACTAAATGGAGATCAGAATTTTATAAATATCTTATAAAGTTTTGCAGCAAATCACATTTAACAACAATATAAAGATTTGGGTTTATTAACAGTTTTACTTGCAACAGTCGAAAAAAAGAAATTCTCGTTCTTCGAAAGGAGTCCAAAGAATGAAAGATGTAAAATTTCCTGGACATTTATAAAGCCTGCCAAGATATCTTGTTGTTACTTAAATAAATGTATTTATGGTTTTTTCCTCTTCGGGTAACATTTTGAAGCAGTTACTCTGTTTTATCGTATTTTCAAGCAATGAGATGCAGTGTCTTTTGATGTATATTTCTTAAAGGTCCCAAATATCAAATGGTCTTTTTTCACAGAAACCTTTACTTTTCAGCTTAAAAGTATAACTAGTCGATGAATAAAACATAACACCCGATTTATTTCTTAACGTAGACAACTTATTTATGGAATTATGTCGATGCTCCAGTACCGTAAACAGTTGTGTTAAAGTTCTGGAAACTAAAGGTTTAGACACATCGAGTTATTTTCTTTAGGTGAAAGCACGCATACAATTTTATACCGCTTCTTTGACATTTCATTGCCTTCCAAAATGTCGACGATAACTTTGAAAATAGATTCATCATACCGTAGAGCAGACTGTTTCACTCTTACAACGTTTGTCTTATTTCTTAATAATTTCCGTTGAGTTTTCAATTATTTATTATGCTTTCTTTTTAACCGACTTCCCAAAAACAAAGAGGTTCTAAGTTCGGCGTATATTTTTTTTTTATTTTGATTTTCTTTTTATGTCTGACCGGGCATAACTTCGTAACGCGTCGACCGATTTTGATAATTCTTTTTTTGTTCGGTAGAGTATGTTCACCGATTGGTACCATGTCAAAAAAATTTTTGGTAGGGTGGGGGTGGGGGGTGGGGGTGAAACCTAACTTTGTAACGCGTGGTCCAATTTGGATGGTTCTTTTTTTTGTTGTACAGAGTATGATCCCCCATTGATAACAGGAGAAAAAAATTTGGCCTAGGGTGGGGAGGAGGGGTAAGGGGTAGTCTAACTTTGTAACGCGCGGACCGATTTGGATAATTTTTTTTCTTTTGGGTAAAGTATGTTTCGTGGTTAATACCAGGTGAAAAAATTTTTGAGTGGATGCGGGTGGGGGTGGAATCTAACTTTGTAACGCGTGGTCCGATTTCGATGGTTCTTTTTCTGTTGTATAGAGTATGATCCCCCAATGCTAATAGGAGAATAATTTGTTCCTATGGTGAAAGGTGTGGGTGGGGGGGGGGGGGGTAGTCTAACTTCGTAACGCGTGGACCGATTTGGATAATTCTGTTTTTATTGGGTAGAATATGATCCTTGGTTGATACTACGAGAAAACAAATGTTGCTGTGGTGGAGGTGGGAGAAGGATTTGGATGCTTCTCTTGCTGTTGTATAGAGTGTGATCCCCCATTGCTAATAGGAGAATAATTTGGTACTATGGTCGTGGTGGGGGAGGGGGATTGATAGTAACTTCGTAACGCGTGAACCGATTTAGATGATTCCTTTTCTGTTCGGTAGAGTATGTTCCTTGATTGATACCATGAGAAAAAAAGTTTAGTGGAATGGGGGTGGAGTAGGGGGTTAAAACTAACTTTTATCGCGTAAACCGATTTGTATGGTTCTTTCTACGTTGTATAGAGTAGAAGACACTAAAAAGTGAAAAATAAAATAGTTTTTAAAAAAAAGTTGAACCGGCTTCACAAAAAGCGCTAAAAGTCATGAAATAATTTTTTTTCTATTACGACATTTTAAAGTCGGTGCAAATTAAACAAATAAAACAACTACATAACCAAAATTGAAAATAATACATAATACTGCCTGAACATTTCAGCTTACGGGATCATAAGAAATGACGATTAAATATTTTTGTTGTAGTTTTTTGGTTTGTTTGATTTGCACCGACTTCAAAATGTCGTAATAGATATAAAATTAAAAATTATTTTATACTTTTTAGCGCTTTTTGTGAAGTCGGTTCAACTTTTTTTTAAAAAACTATTTGATTTATCTTTAATTTATGGCGAATTGCTAACTAACTAAATTGTTAACGTTATTGTGATAGATATTTGTGCTATAGTAGCATAATTTCGAAGCCAATCTTTAGAAAGCAGATTTTATTCCCAGCAAGAACAAAGAGATTAATGAAGATATGTATTCATAATTAAGTCGACAGTATGTATTATCTTTATTGAACACTAATTTGCAATTGCCAATTTTAATTGGATAACTTCTGTACCTAACAGACCTACTTAGAACGTAAGCGTTTTCTTAAGTTTCATAAATTATTCAACAATCTTATTTTCAATTTTATTTAAATCTAAAATATTATGCACAGTCAAATTATGAATGTTCACGAAAGCTTTAGCAACGGCTAGCGTAACATGAGCCGTTTTCGAGTATTTAATTTTTGAGTTTGGACCGATTTGGATGGTTCTTTTGTTTTTGTATAGAGTATGCTCCCACATTGCTAATAGAAGAATAAGTTTTACCATGGGTGGGGGTTGGGTGGGGGAGGAGTAGTCTAACTTCGTAACGCGTGGACTGATTTGGATAATTCTTTTTCTTTTCGGCTCCCTGGTTGATACCACGAGAAAAAAAATGTTGGTGGGTTTGGGGTTGGGGTGGGGGAAGAGGGGTGGAACCTAACTTTGGAACACGTGGACCGATTTGGATGGTTCTTCTGCTGTTATATGGAGTGTGATCCCCCATTGCTAATAGGAGAATAATTTGGTCCTATGGTGGTGTTGGGGGAGGGGAGGAGTAGTAACTTCGTAACGCGTGGACCGATTTCGATCATTCCTTTTCTGTTCGGTAGAGAATGTTTCTTTATTGATACCATGAGAAAATTTTTTTAGTGAAATATAGGGGGGGTTGGGGGTTAAACCTAACTTTTTAACGCGTCAACCGATTTGGATGGTTATTTCTTCGTTGTATAGAGCAGAAGACACTGAAAAGTGAAAAATAAAATACCTTTTTAAAAAAAAGTTGAACCGACTTCACAAAAAGCGCTAAAAGCATAAAATAATTTTTAATTTTATATCTATTACGACATTTTGAAGGCGGTGCAAATTAAACAAATAAAACAACTACAGTACCATAATTGAAAATAATACATAATACTACCTGAACGTTTCAGCTTACGGGATCATAAGAAATGACGATTAAATAAGAAATATAAAATTAAAAATTATTTTATGCTTTTTAGCGCGGTTCAACTTTCTTTTTAAAAACTATTTTAGTGATTACCGAAATTGCTAAAGTCATTAACCTGCAACTAGAGGAACGAGAACTGAGTCATGCTTTCAGACAACGTAACACTAAATCCTCAAAACCTAACAGCATCATAGTGCGGTTTACTCGGAAATACATCAGAGACGACTACTTACGGGCTTACAAATCCTCAACTAAAGGCAGTGACCGACCGGAAATTCCAGCCGCACAAATAAACACAGAATTGGGTAAAGGCCGTATTTCCGTTCGCGAGCACTTGACTCCTCAGGTCGCCCAGCTGCTGAGGGAAACAAAAACCCAAATGAAACCAAAAAATTATAAATTAATATGGATACATGATGGTAAGGTGTTAGTTAGGAAGACAGAAAATACCAAAGCGATAATAGTTAGATCAAGGGAAGTTTTACCACTAATGTAAATTTGTTTGTTTTACTTAAGTTATGTTTATCAGATTTATACAATTCGTGTATTATGGCTGAATTATTGGAGGTATTACATAATTATCGAAATATAAAAACTTTTGTTTTGCAATCTGAATTAGAATGTAGGATGTATTTTGGCGATTCAGCACAGTTCTTTAAAGTATTTTGCTTAAATATTAGAAGCATAAGAAAAAATTTTAATGATTTTTTGATACTTTTCAACAGTTTAAGAATTGATTGTCTTCACAGAAACTTGGATGAATGAAGTTGATGGTTTTAATCTTGATGAATATCGTTTATTTACAAAACCCTGTAAATTAAATAAGTGTGATGGAATTGTTGCATATGTAAACAGAAAGTATTCGGCTAAAGTGGTGCAAATTGAAATTTGTGAAGTAAATGCCTTGCATCTTTCCATAATTTTAGGTAGTTTTAATCTGTACGTTACTGTTGTGTACAGATCGCCAAGTTGCAATCACATTAGTTTTATTAATTCGCTGGGAAATTTTCTCGAAACTAATTCAAATTATTGTAATCATCTCATTTTGAGGGATATTAACATAAATTTTAACGCTAAACGACTTTCTAAAGACGCGCATGAGTATTTAGATATATTAATAAAATTTTATTTTGTTGAATACCTGATTGGTACCACTCGGCTGTATAAAGGTAGTTCTTCATGTATAGATCATATGTTTTTCAAAAATTCAAACTGTCAGAACTTTTCTCCGGCAGTTTTTGAAACTCATATGACAGATCATTACTCTACTCTGGCTAAAATTGTACCTAGGGATTGTCACTCAAATTCTAAGACTACAGAAAATGTACTTAAGAATGTTGATTTTATTAAAATGGACCAATTTATAGATAATGTACGCAGGTATAATTGGGCTAATTTTTATAATATTCTAGATCCAAATGAAGGTATAAATATTCATTAAGAGTTGTTGTTTTAGGTACTTGTTGGAACTTCTTCATCATAATAATTACACTTAAGAAGTGAATAAAAAAACACTTGTTTAGTTCCAAAAATTTTATAATTTATTTTAACTATTTTAACAAATTTCGACGCGTTTCGCCCTATCGAGGTATCATCAGTATAGTGACTGACTTTCAAAGTTACGTTACGTTACCTTTAAAATAAGTGTGCGGATCTAATAACGGGGTACAATTGATACAATCTAGTTGATCGTTCAAAATGGTTTTCTTTAATTTAAGAGCTTTTTGAATTTAAAAAACCTCAAATCTATCCATAACAATCCCTCCATCGCAATTAATTACAATTTTTGCATTTTTTAAACTTGTACTGTGCCTTGTATTTATAAGATGTTTAGCCAAAGCTGAGTGTGGATTATTATTTTTAGCTCCAGCTATATGCTCAGAGGACCTAGTTTTTAATTTTCTTTTTGTTTTGCCAATATATATACCTGAACAGTCATCGCAGCCGATTTGGTATATTCCACTTTTTTCCGAGTCATCCTTTATCGGTTTAATTTTAGTATTGGATAATAATGATTTTAAATTTCTATTATTAAAGAAGGCTGGTTCTACGTTATGGCCTTTTAGGATATCTTTAAGATGTTCTGATACCCCGTTTATGTAGGGTATCTTGCGCCAATTTTTTTGTTCTATATTCGAAAATTTACTTGGGAATATAGAATGGATAGCCCTTTTCTTTGATTTTTCTTTTAACAAATTAAATATCATTCGTTTTTTGTAACCGTTATTGACAGCAATATTAATTATTGTTCTGAGTTCCGTTTTAAAGTTTTTTTGAGTCATATTAATATTTAATAACCGGTCTAACATTGAATGGAATGCAGCTAATTTCGTGTTCCACGGATAATCTGAATTCGCCGGAATTATTGCATCTGAGAACGTCTCTTTTCTAAATATTGTAAAGTCTAATTTATTATTATTAATTTTAATAGTCACATCAAGGAAATTAATTTTGTCATTACCTACTTCTACAGTAAAATGTAAAGAATTGTCCAATTTATTTAAAATGTCATTAACAAATTTATTTAACTGTCGCAAAGTGCCCGTCCATATACAAACTACGTCATCGACGTATCGATACCAAACAAGTATATCTTTAATGTGTTCACTGTTTAAGCTAAACAAAGATTGTTCGAATTTACACATAAAGTATTCTGCCAAAAACGGAGAAAGAGCACTACCCATAGCTAGTACAACAGCACATGTGATCGTAGTTTAGTTAGCTCAATTAAAAAGAAATTAGATGAACATAATTTGATTTTAGGAAAAGCTGACAAAGGCAACACAGTTGTAATTTTGGAAAAAGATGTGTATACTAGTAAAATTAGAGATTTTATAGAAACAGCAGAAGTAGTTGAATTGCAAGCAGACCCAACACATAAATTTCAAAAAGAAGTAATTAAAGTAATAAATAACTCAGGACTAGTTTTAGATAAACATGAGAGATTTGCTGCTAGGGTTAATAATCCCTCCATCCCAATTATGTACGGATTAGTAAAGTTACACAAAGAGAACCACCCAATTAGACCAATATGTTCTGCTATAAATGCACCGGCACAAAAGTTATGTAAAAAACTGTCTGTGATTGTCCCTAACTTATTAAATTTTAAATCTGTTCGTGCCGTTAAAAATTCTGTTGACCTAATTGACAAAGTTAGAAACATACAGCTACCAAGTAATGCTAAATTAGTGTCGTTTGATGTTGTCAATCTTTTTCCGTCAATTCCTTTAGCCAAACTAAAAGATAATTTATACAAAGATATAGAAGACACTTTACAAAATTCTGAAAAGTCATCGCAGCTAATAAGTCTTATTGATCTATGTATGGCTCAAAACTATTTTTATTTTGATGGGAATCAGAACATCTTAAAGATATCCTAAAAGGCCATAACGTAGAACCAGCCTTCTTTAATAATAGAAATTTAAAATCATTATTATCCAATACTAAAATTAAACCGATAAAGGATGACTCGGAAAAAAGTGGAATATACCAAATCGGCTGCGATGACTGTTCAGGTATGTATATTGGCAAAACAAAAAGAAAATTAAAAACTAGGTTCTCTGAGCATATAGCTGGAGCTAAAAATAATAATCCACACTCAGCTTTGGCTAAACATCTTATAAATACAGGGCACAGTACAAGTTTAAAAAATGCAAAAATTGTAATTAATTGCGATGGAGGGATTGTTATGGATAGATTTGAGGTTTTTCAAATTCAAAAAGCTCTTAAATTAAAGAAAAACATTTTGAACGATCAACTAGATTGTATCAATTGTAGCCCGTTATTAGATCCGCACACTTATTTTAAAGGTAACGTAACGTAACTTTGAAAGTCAGTCACTATCCTGATGATGCCTCGATAGGGCGAAACGCGTCGAAATTTGTTAAAATAGTTAAAATAAATTATAAAACTTTTGGAACTAAACAAGTGTTTTTTTTTATTCACTTCTTAAGTGTAATTATTATATAAATATTCACTGACGTCATGAAAACTTTCATAGAATCTTCGAGAAAGTAAAAATTCAACGTACGAATCATAAAGAAGTGGGTGACAAATTAGCGAAAAAAGTTTAAAAACAACCTTTTAATGTTACGTTACTCTCTCATTTACGAAACAAGCTGAATGCTTTAATAAAAACAGCCAAAAATGATTACTAGAAGTAAGAAATTAGGCAAGTTCGTGACCATCCGAAAAAGTTATGGGGAAAAAATCAATTAGATAACTTTTTATTCTAGCAAACATAATAGACTAAATAGAATAAATTCACAAAGAGGGGAAATTCTGCAGGAATAATCCGAAATAGCTAATGAACTCAATGATCACTTTATTAATGTTGGTACCGAAATTTCGAGCTTCGCAACTTGTCCTAATAATGAGGTTAATGCACCCTTAAATAGAGCATTGCCAAATTTCCATATAACCCCTATAACTTCTAAGGAGGTAGGACTGAATATAGCAAACCTTAGGATGAGTAAATCTCCTGGAATAGATGGTCTAACTGCGAAATTACTGAAGCCAATATCGGAATATATATCCATATCACTTACTCCCATTTTTAATCCGATAATACAGACTTGCATCACACCGGATCAACTGAAATGTGCTGTTGTCATACCAGTCTTCAAAAGTGGCAATGACTGTGATCCCTATAATCACAGGCCGATTTCAGTACTTCCAATTGTAGCTAAGAAAAATGCATAAAGCAAAGATTAATAACTTATTGAGAGGATAATGTTATTTTAGCAAAGAACCAATATGGTTTTAAAAGTAATGTAAGTACAAATGATGCTTTGTATGATGTCAGGTCCTATATATATACAGCTATTGATAACAATGAGAAAGTTTTAGCACTACTTTAAGACCTACAAAAAGCTTTCGATACTGTTAATCATGACATGTTAATCAGGAAACTCTCAAACTTAGGGATAAGGAATAACGAGCTTTCACTTTTTAAGTCGTATCTATCCGAGAGAACTCAAAGTGCAAGGGTAGGTGATAAGTTAAGTGAACCTAAAATGCTGAGGTGTGGCATACCACAAGGCACAGTTCTGGGACCTCTGCTTTTCTTTCTATATATAAATGATTTGTGTTTGCTAGAAAGCACGATTTTTAGAGGTCACATTTCAGCATTTGCTGATGATACCGTATTACAATTTAAAGGAAATAGTTGGGACTCTGTGTAGGAGGAAACTTGCACAGGACTAGATATTGTTTATAGATGGCTAAGTATGCACAAGTTGGCCCTTAATTTAAATAAAACACATTTTGTAAAATTTGGGCATACTAATAATCTACAAATTACAATGACGACAAAAATCATCTTCACAGAACTTAACTGCGTGAACGAAACTAAGTATCTGAGCGTCATTATTGACAACAAGTTGAAGTGAGACAAACATGTTCAGTATGTATGTAAACGATTAAGAAAAGCTATTTTTCAAATTTTAACTCTACGACATAAATAAGACCTGAATCAGTATATTTTGCACTGATGCAATCAATACTGCAATATGGAATTGTTTTTTTATTTGAACAACTTCCATCAATCCTCTAGTGAACTTGCAGAGTAAAATCATTAAATATTGTCTCAAGAAGACTAAATTCTTTTCTAGGACACAAGCTTTCACAATGTTATAAAAGTAGTTTAGGTGAACACACAAACGCTCACACATAGGCTTGCTTACGTGAGTGTTAGCTTTGCTTTTTTCTATACATATATATTCGAATTTGTTCTATAATGATTGTTAGAGCTATGTTTTAGATTGTACTGTATGGTATGGGAGTTATGTAGTGTTTTTTTGGAACAAAAGATCTCCTTGGTCGAAGTGCCCACCATATGAGTAACCCCCTCCTTAATAATAATAATATGTAGTGTTGTTTCCAGGAAAGAACAAACAATAGTCTTTACTTGCACTAAATCTTTACACTTTATTCAACAAACTCATATACTATAAGTGTCAACTAATTCAACAAAATGTAATGAGTTTCTGACATTAAACTTTGAATATATATAATTCTGTTTTAAGCGTCAACGGCAAAGCATACATGTACCGTGATAAGCGGATTTGAGTAACGGTAGGCATACCAAAACAAAATGATGATCATCTCAACACCAGGGAAAGGAAATTTGTATCAATACTAGAGAAGGAAAAGTGCGTCTGAAAGTATTTAAATATAAGTTATTTGGTTTTAACTTAGGTAATAATTTCTCTTCTAACCGTCATTCCAAAAACAAAGAGGTTCTAAGTTCGAAATTTTTTTAATTTAAATATAAATTTTTAATTTTTAAGTATGATACCGGGCATAATTTTGTAACGATTTTGATGATTCTGTTTTCGTTAGGTAGAGCATATTCGCCGATTGGTACCATATCAAGAAATTGTTGGTGGGGTGAAGGTGGGCAGTGGGGCTGAAACCTAACTTCGTGACGCGTGGAGCGATTTGGATAATTTTTTTCTGTTGTATAGAGTATGATCCCCCACTGCTAGTAATGAAATCAATTTGGTCCTAGTGTAGTCTAACTTCTTAGCGCGTGGAAAGATTTGTGAAAATCTTTTTTGTCGGTTAGAGTATATTCTCCGATTGGTACCATGTCAAAAAAAATTTTAGTTGGGTGGGGGTGGGGTGAAACCTTACTTCGTGCACAGACTGATTTAGATAATTCTTTTTTTGCGGTACAGAGTATGATCCCCCATTGCTAATCATGAAAAAAGTTTGTCCTAGGGTAAGGCGGGGTAGGGAGGAGTGGTAGCATAACTCCGTAACGCGTGGACTGATTTAGATGATTATCATATTTGGACTATATTTGGATTCTGACAAAAATTTTGGTTTGTGGTGAGAGTTGGAGAAAGGGCGGAGCCTAGCTTCATAAAGACTGATTTAGATAATTCTTTTTTCGCGGTACAGAGTATGATCCCCCATTGCTAATCATGAAAAAAATTTGCCTAGGGTAAGGCGGGGTAGGGAGGAGTGGTAACCTAACTCCGTAACGCGTGGACTGATTTAGATGATTATCATATTTGGACTATATTTGGATTCTGACAAAAATTTTGGTTTGTGGTGAGAGTTGGAGAAAGGGCGGCGCCTAGCTTCATAAGGAATGGACCGAGTTTGATGATTTTGATTCTGTTGTACAGAATACATTTCCTGATATTAAAACTTGTACCTACCTTGTGACTACGATGATCCTCTGACTATGATAATTCTATCTTGCTGTATAGAGCACGATGACATGTTAAGCATTTTCAAAGCTGAGGGTATGAAAGGGTGACCGTGACTGATTTCGTAATATCTTGCCGGATTTGGATAATTCTGTTTCCATTCTTTACAATGCACTACCTCAGCAACTTTTGAAATTGCTTTGTTCTTACGTAGTTGAACCGACTTCACAAAAAGCGCTAAAAGTCATAAAATAATTTTTTTTTCTATTACGACATTTTAAAGTCGGTGGAAATTAAACAAACAAAACAACTACGAAAGCACAAATGAAGATAATACATAAAACTACCTGAACGTTTCAGATCACAGGATCATAAGGAAGGACAATTAAATACTTTTGTTGTAGTTGTTTGGTTGGACTTCACAATGTCGTAATAGAAATATATAATTAAAAATTATTTTATGCTTTTTAGCGCCTTTCGTTAAGTTGGTTCAACTTTTTTTTTTAACTATTTCATTTTTCACTTTTTAGTGTCTTCTATTCTGTATGAAAAAAAAACCATGTAATTCAGTCCACGCGTTAAAAATTTAGGTTTACCCACATCCCACCAACATTTCTTTTCTCGCGGTATCAAGCAGGGAACCTACTCTACCCAACAGAAAAAGAATCATCGAAATCGGACCACGCGTTACCACTTTAGGACCAAATTATTCTCCTATTAGCAACGGGGCATCACACTAGATACAACAGCAAAAGAACCATCCAAATCGATCCACGCATTACAAAGTTAGGTTCCACCTCACCTCACCAACATTTTTTTTATCGTGGTATCAACAAGGGAAGATACTATACCCAAAATGAAGGCAATTATCTAAATCGATCCACGCGTTACGAAATTAGCCTACCCCTCTCCCAACCCTAGGCGAAATTCATTTCTCCTATTAGCAATGGGGGCTCATACTCTGTACAACAAAAAAAGAACCATCCAAATAGGTTTACGTGTTACAAAGTTAGGTTTTCAAGAATCATTCAAATCGCTCATCGAGATAAGTAGGAAGGCTCTTCTGCCGCAAAACCACCCTAGGCCCAAAATTCTTGCCAGAGTAGAAATGGTGGAACACATGGGTATGGGTACAATCGCACCTGTCCGGCCACCACAAGCCTCGACTGAACTTTTTTTTATCCGAATAAGATTTTTTAATTATTTTCGACAACGTAAAATTTTCTATTATATGAAGTGAAAAATAAAGTATTGTCGTAATTGTGATAAGAAATAATTGATTTAGAGAATTTTGGCCGAAATTCCTTAATGTACAGTTTTAATTCTGAAATACTTCTTGGAGCTCTTTCAGTTATTCGAACTTTCAGCCAAGCGCATACATTTTCAATAGGCAAAAGGTCTAGGCTTTGTGGTGGACAATTGAGGACCCTTATTTTATAAACCTTGAGAAATTGGCGTTGTCTTGCCGAAGTAAGCAGTTTTCTCCTATCAAGCGCTTACCTTCGGATGTAACGACCTCTTTCAGTAAATTCAGGTAAACTTGTGCATTTACTTTACCTTCCAATATAACAATTTTACCAATTCCATACGCGGAAAAACAACCCCTCACCATACGCCTTTTTCAGCACTCCTTAATAATGGTTTGGTATACTTGTACGAGAACGATTTACCTTTACTTCCCCACACGTACATTTGACCATGGCTATTCCGCATTCTTATCATGCATTCGTCTGTCCATAAAATGAAATACCAAAAATTATCAGGCTTTAGGGCGTATTCTGCATATAAATCTAGCCTTTTCTTTCTATATACTTACATGGGGTAATTTACATGCCACCAACCCGTTCTTGCCACCTTCTCTTAAACGTATTCTAATTGTTTAAATAGATGGAGTGACTTTTCGTTCTGAAGCTAGTTTTGCTCGAATCACAAGAGCCAATAAAAAGGGATCTGATGAGGAGATGCTGGCAATTCGTTGATCGACTCTAGTATGGGTAATTCTGGGACGCCTGGCTTAGAAATTACTGCAACACGACTAGAACCTTTATAAGTTGTTTTAATTTTTAAGATAGCGGGGAGGGGGGGGGACTTATTAAATAATCCTGCTATTCTCCTGTGTACGCTTGGCCTTCGTTGTATAATTTAATAATAACTCGCCTCTCTTCTGTTGTCAAATGCTTGAATTTAGCCATTTATTTTTAAGATGTCCTTAAAATTCAATTGAAAATACTTAAAAAGTGTATTGGTATTTTTTTGTAAAAAAAATTATTTTTTTATAACTTACCAAGGTATAAGTTATTTTTTTTAATTTGCCAATATTGCAAGCTCCAGTATCACAATTAGGGGCCAGGCACATCGCATTTTCACGCCATACACTAGCGTTCTTTCTTGTCGTTCTTGCCTGTATTGTTTTTCCTTCACGAAAAACAAAGGGATAATAAAACTTTCGTTGTCCACTAACATAAATATTTTCACGTCGATTTTCCTGCCGTACATTCTTGCTAGGCTATCCTCTCACTACTTGAAATGAAAATAATCATCGTGCAGCCCACCGACACAAAATATCTTTCCTGCAGTATTGTTGATCTTACAGGAAAGTTCATAAGTTATTCTATTTTCCTCTTGTTTCATAATTTTGATTTTTCCTTCAGTGTAATATTCCTCGTGTGAGCCCATAACCTATTACTTTACGATTTTCGATGTATATTATATATATTATTATATCTTGCACCAGTTATACTATACTTGTGCAATAGTTAACTTCAACTTTAAGTTCAAGTTTATTTATTCGTGTATTGCGATTAAGTATGACAAATAAAAAATTATTAGCTGTAGCTTGTAGTGGGTTGGCAGCTTTATTTATATTTAAAAAGAAAAAGAAATGACGTATGTGGTAAAAAAATTGGCTTTTGCAACGAGAAATATGTATATAGTAATATAAAGCTTTTGTGAGAGTTGAGAACAACTGAACCTCTAGATTTTAAAAATAATTTGCGAATGGATCCTGCCACATATGACGAACTGTTGGTTGGTTGGTCCGCATTTGCAAAAGGAAGACACTAAAATGCGAAATTGTGTTTCCCTGGAGGAAAACTTGTTGTAACTTTTGGTTACTGGACGAAGTTACGAATGTTTAAAGTTAAGTACCGGAATATCTCCGTATTATTCCGGAGACTTGTAAAGTAATTTGCGAAGTTTTGGGGAAAAAAATATTTAAAGGTAAACAAAATTATAATAACACTCCCGATTAAACGTTTACAAACTGAAGGGAACGCTATGCTTCTTCTTTACTGACAAACAATCATGTGAAAGAAAGTAAGAACGAGATCAATCTGGTCATAGCTCACTCACGTTTAAATCTTTCCTGCGCGATTACTCTTTTATGCGATAAAATAAGATTGCGGGATAATTAATGGTGAAAGCTCTTTTCCACTCACATGCATTCTTTCCTTCGCGATTACTCTTCCTTGAGAAAAGAACGCAAGTGTATGGCGTGCTATTGTCGGCGTTAGCAAAGTGCAACGTAACGCTATTAAACTTATTGATGATCCGAGAGATGATGTGAGAGAATTGATTCTCTGAAGCAGTGATGTCCAAACCTATGCCCGCGCGCAAGTGAGCTTTTGAGCTTTTAAATTCGTATATGCACTTGTTTGGTTGTATTCGGTTTACTGTTTTTGCGTTTTTAATCATTAAAGTATGCCAAAGTTAAAAAAAATCTTCATATTTAAGTTGTTTTATAAGCAATTATACAATATCTTAATATATACAACCTTTCGCAAACATTTTAAGGTTCTAAATTAAAGATACAGTACGAAATGCTTCTAAAGCTTTTAAGCACTCCTCACATTAAATAGTGTGAGTTTGGACATCACTGCTCTGAAGCATTGATATAATGTCGACTGTCTCACTCCTCTATCGCCTTTTCCACGACCATTGTGATGGCCAAACTCACACTACTTAATGTGAGGAATACTTAAAAGCTTTAGAAGCATTTCGTACTGTTTGCTTAATTTAGAACCTTAAAATGTTTGCAAAAGTTTGTATACCTTAAGATATTGTATAATTGCTTACAAAACTACTTAAATATGACGATTTTTGTTTAACTTTTGCATGCTTCAACGATTAAAAAACGCGAAAACAGGAAACCGAATACAGCCAAACAAGTGCATATCCGAATTTAAAAGCTCAAAAGCTCACTTGCCCGCGGGCATAGGTTTGGACATCACGGTTCTAAGGCAATTGCTAGCCTGATAACTTTTGTTCACATCACAACACACAATACAGGAGCTTCAAGTAGCTCCTACACATATGCTCTCCAGGTCAAATTTTGACGTACCATCAAACTTCTGGAATCTTTTCTAAGCAGAACAACACGAAGTGGAACCGTTTACCATCTTCTGGTTTTCCTTTGTCTTATGAGCCCGAAACTTTCAAGCGAGACGTACATCGTAATTTCCTATATTCAACTCCTTACCTATTTCCCTTACATTTAATTCCTTTCCTGCCAATGATGTGCTTTAGCATCATAGGGCATCACCTGAGCTTTGGCATTATCATTTAAAAAAAAACACGAAGACAATAGGTTTAGCTAAATACACTGCTAGATATTGGCTTAGCTGTGTGAATGGTTTAGACGAGTAATGAAAAAAGCTTGCTACCATCAATAACTGTAATTTGCCGATATCAGCAACAAAAGAATGAATCGCCTCCGAAGCCTATTTTAAAAACAATCTGTACAGTAAATACGAAGGCCCTTGACAGAACTCAAGAAGTTCTCCCTAACGCATTACAACACGATACAAGAGTTACAACGAGCTCTCCAGCAATTCAACTACCAGTCATCTCGTTACCAAAATTCGCGGGAAATTACTCAGATTGGGTGAGTTTTAGAGACTATTTTTATCCGTCATCCACAATTATAAATCGCTGGCAAACGTGCAAAAACTACATTATCTAAAGGTTAACGTAGTTGGTACTGGTAAAACTGAAATGGCGTGCTCACCATCAGCACGCGTTCTTATTACGACACAATTACAGGCATCAGGGTCGCCAGATGGGCATGGGGCATTATCGCCAAATGGGCACTAAAAAGTCGCCAAAATCGCCAATCTATTACTTTTTTAAAGTGGCAAATACGTGTAAACACGGAAGTACACGTAAGTGCAAATTGTCACTTCCTTTAACTTATCGCTATAATACAACAATGAAATGTTTTTTTATTGGGTATGCAATATACTGTGTTAAGGTACGAGTAATTTCTTTAATTACACACCTTAAGTTTCGTTGGTTTTTAGTAAAGCAATCGTTACCAGCATGTTGCTTAAGCCACTAATAATACATATTTTTGAACTCGTTTTTACAAACACAATTTCATTTGATTCCCATTTCACCCCAATGAAAATTAGACCCAAACATTAAAATTTAACTACACGGCTTTTATTCTGCCACCAATTCCTATCTTCGTGCCAAATATGAACTCCCTATATGAAAGAGTTTCACAAAAAATGCCAACCAATTAAAGACTTCCAATAAAATATATTTCATTATCTACCTACAGTTAAAGTGATTTTCAATTGTAGATACTAATGCTTTGATCACTGAATCCAACGCTCGTTGCACCTTATTATCTTTTAGAAGTTCAATTGTATTTGAATCGTTTTGCAGTGATTGTACATTTGCACACAATAGATCGGATTTTGACTCCGTTATAGATGACTTATTGAGAATTTTTAATAAAAAAACAGCTGTCTAGATCGGTGTTTTTATTTAAATATGTTGGTTTTCCATCTAGTGTTCGGTTTTTTTCGGAGGCATCCAGCAGCTAAAGAAAAGCTAACCCTTTGGTGCTGCTGTTGACGAAGAGCCAAAGGAATTTAGCTTTTCCATATTAGAAACGCCGATCGCGTTAAGAAATATTTTAATATTTCTTACTTTGCTCGATTTGAACGGTTTAGTTGGGAATTTTTATTAAAAATTTGTTAAAAATTTTCTCGGGTCATGTGTTTAGTTTGTACATTGTGTACATGTGATTATTGAGGATGCTTAGAATTTTCTTCTGCAACTCGATTTCTGGATCAGGTTCGACAATTTTCGGTTGAGGAGCTGGAAGATCAGCTGCGTCGCCTAACTCTGCCTTTTTTTGTAACTCACACCTTTCTTGTAACAATTATAAAACCGTTAAGAAACGATTGTCAGCAAGTGCGTTTAATAAAGTTTGAATCGCGTCTGGATGACATTCTTTTAAAGGAGGAGCAACTGAACTATTTGGAGGAATGATTAGCAAAGCTGTCGGCAGTAATTTCTGCCTCTCTGCGCGCAATTTGATTTGAGAATCATTCGATTATTCGCTATTAGGCCCGAATTAAAATTCCGACTGATCAGTTGACTGAAAGTGAGTTTTCAGTCGAAGTCAACGCCAAATCCAAATCCAAATTTGAAATTAAATTGTATCTTCAGCTTCTGTCATTTTCAGAGATATTTGCGTGTATATTTCAAATGAAATTAGCCGCAGTCGTGTTTTGTGACTACAACTTTGCACTTTGAGCAAAGTCTAAGTTCAGTCGGAGTCGACTGATAAGTCGTTAAATTGTAGCAATCATGTCGCATGACTTTCCCATTTGAGCAAAGTTGCAGTTGACTGATCCGTTGGAATTGTAATTCGGGCCTCAAGTTAATGGCATTATCCACTGGCATATTTCGGTGCTCCTCTGGTTGACCATAAAGTATGTTTATATGATAATTCGATGCTCTTCGTTTTGGGCGGTGACAAGTACTGCATATAAACATCCACGTGATGAAATATTTGCGTTAACTTTCCCAATTGGTAATTCTTTATTTGGGAAAAGCAAATCAACTTTTAAATATAACCTTTTCTTATTCGGCATATTTTTTATAAAAGGTAAAAAAAAGTCATGAATCTATACATATTCAAAAGTCCAATTACAAGTGCGCCTGGTTAACGACAATTATCTCACAATCATTGTAATCAGGAGGGACGTGAGCATGATACTGCTGCTGAAGCTGTTGTAAATTAGCATGAGTTGCCTCTAGAGTTTCTTTCTTTAGCTGTGGTTTCCTTTACCTATTCCGCACTGTTATTTTGTAACCTCTAAACAAAGATTCATAGAGGGCTTGAGCTGGCTTTTTGCTCCAAATAGCCAAGAATTATTCCGCATCTATTACAGATACTTTCGAGTTGTTCTGTGGTACATTTTTGTAGGTTTCCCAAAAGTATACCACTTTTTGCTAAAGTAGGATCTCTTACTTTTAATAATTTTCCATTATTTCTCCTAACATTTATTAAAATCACAGAATTAAACTGCAAAAAAGCCGTCAAATAACTCATGTCACTTCAAGTTTCACTTGCAGTTGCGGCAACTCTTACTCAAATTAGCTAAATTAACAGAAATTTCTGCTAAATTGATGTATGTTACATTTGTGAAACTTTAAAAATTATTTTTTAATCTGTCAATTTTTCTTTCAAGAAAAATCGCCATAAAAACGCCCAAAGTCGATTAAAAATCGGCAAAAAAATCGCCAATTTCATATTTTTTGTCGCCAGGATTGATGAAAAATCGCCAATTTGGCGAAAAATCGCCACATCTGGCGACCCTGACAGGCATTAACTTCTCAACCCAAAATGTTTAGTGAGTCAGCGAATTTGAACGTGTCAATTGCTGACTGACCCTGCGAAAACCTATCGTTCGTGGGAATAAAAGCTTCGGGCTAGTGTTGAGTACCCAACTTGGAAATTTTCTTAAAAGCCTCCTCGAAACACGATTTTGTACGTTGAAAACCATAAGTGATGTGCGAACGGAAAATACCTCATCGCACAAACAACCGAACAAAGCCGAAATGGCAGTGCAAAGCTTTTACACTAACCAGATTATTTATAAGGTTTGCATGAAAAATATTCTGTCCGATCATGCCCAACTTTTCTGAATAATGATAAAACTGAGCAGTTACGAATCCCAAGAGCAAAGGGGTACTGTCTTAACTGCTTAGGGAAACACCGCTCCGTATCAAAGTGTCGGAGAAAAACACGATGTGCAGAATGTTTAAGGAAGCACCAAACTCTTCATTTCCCAATTGCGAGGAAAATTATAACCCGAAAATAATCTTTCCAGTGCTAACTGACAACTCAGCTCATTTTATAAGTGAAAATGAAACTGTTTTACTAGGCATTGCGAAGTTAGGAATAGACACATCCAAGGAATGCAACAGCAACAGCAACAACCGTATTTATTACCCCTGCTGTAGGTTCCAAACTAAATTCAAAAATGAAACCAACTTTGATTGAGGTAACCGGATTAATGTCACAAGAAACAATCAAAGCAACCCAAGTGAATTGCGTTACAAGAACATCATCTAAGGCTTTTACTCATAGCGTTTCCGATGGGACTTCAGTGCGCAACGAGTTTCGATTTCTTCTACAGCTGTCGCTGTCAAAACATGTTCTCTGGAATTTTTGACAGCGAAACTGCTAGGCTCAGTGAACCAGAAGATATATGGCTTATGGCAGTGATGTCCAAATCTATGCCCGCAGGCAAGTGAGCTTTTGAGCTTTTAAATTCGTATATGCACTTTTTTGGCTGTATTCGGTTTCTTGTTTTTGGGTTTTTTAATTAATAAGGGATACAAAAGTTAAAAAAAATCGTCATATTTAAGTAGTTTTGTAAGCAATTATGTACTATCTTAAGATATACAACCTTTTGCAAACATCTTAAGGTTCTAAATTAAACAAACGATACGAAATGCTTCGAAAGCTTTTAAGCTTTCTTCACATTAAGTAGTGTGAGTTTGGCCATCCCTGGCTTATGGAATCGTACTCAACTTTCGTACCAGAATGTACTGAAGAAAGAAAAAGAAAGATTAAACTTATCATCAACACTCCAGCAGAGAAGAAACCATCAGAATATTCTACAAATTATCGCATATATGCAGAGTGATTGCATACTGCAATTGATTTATTAACAAAAGTTGTAGGTTAAATTGTAAAAATAACGCACTCTATTATCTATAAATGCCTTTTTCGATTCTGAGTATATTCTAAGGGTAGGTGGTAGATTACGGAACTCCAATCCCAACTGTGATGAAAAAAATCCTATTATCATCCCGTTAGACAGTAATTTTGCTAAGTTTTTAGTGAAAGAAATTTATAGAGATAAATTACATGGAAGTACACAACTTATGCTGTTCAGCCTTCGGCAAAATATTTAGATTTCACGAGCAAAGCAGTTAATCAAAAGAAAAATGCACCAGTGCTAAATCTGCTTTCGCTAGAAGAAAGAAAAAGCAACTAACCTGATGGGTAATTTACCGGCTGAGCGGGTCAAACCTTCCCACCAATTTACTTGTACGGGAGTTGATTTTGCCGACTAATTAAACCAAATTAAACAAGAAATTCAAAAGGCATCAAAGGATATAGCACTTCCATTGTCTGTCTTGCGGTGAAAGATACTCATCTGGAACTAGTAAGTGACCTGTCATTGGAGCTTTTCTTACAGCGCTTCGAAGACTTTTTGGGTAATAAGGGCTCAGAAAAACATCTACAGAGATAATGCAACAAATTTCGTATACATATAAATTCCTAAAGGAACAAGCATTTCTGTAATTCAGGTAATGAAAAGAAATCTCAAATCATATCAAGAAATTGCATTTGAAATATACGAGGACAAAAGCTACAGTGGAAGATCATACCTCTCCGTGCACCGCGCTTTGGAGGACTACGGAAGGCCGGAGATAAATCCATGAAGTATCAACAGACAAACCCTTCTCACATTCGAAAAACTTACAACAACTTACAAATTGAAGCAGTGATGAACTCACGTCCTCTATGTGCATCCTCTGCAGATCCAAATGGTTTAAATCCCTTCTAAGTACTCCCGAAAGGAAATATAATGAAGTTCATTTATCATATTTTTCCCGATGGCAGCTGCTTCAAAAATTGAATAATTGGTGGAAGTGGTCAAAAAAATACCACCAATTACAGCAACAACCTAAAAGGAAAGAAACAAGGAGATCTTGCACTAGGAGATCTCGTGATCTTGAAGTCCGCCATACTATCGAAAATTAGCACGCGTAATCGAAATTTTCCCTAGAAAGGATAATATCACAAGAGTCGTGAAGTTATAGGCTTCTTCTCGAGAATTCGTAAGATCAGTTTTAAAAATATGTTCTCTCCCATTTAATAGAAACTAAGTATACAAATAATTATGACCTTCTTTCAGCGACACGTCAAGTTCCAGCTTTTATTGTTCCTATCATCTTCGCTGTGTACTCCTGCCATACCGATTATTGTGTACGATTGCTTACGAATGTTAAGCACTTGAGCCTGGGAGAGTAAAGACACCGCTCTGCATCAAGTTGAAGAAGGTATACAGCTGTCACAACTGAGTGAAGTAACTCCCATTTATGTCTACCAATGTAAAATAAATATTCTAAAAACCATTTTACAGTGTAGGATGTTCAGTCATCTTTCAAAACATAGTTGCCAGTGGTATCAGCTCATTTAATTTAAAAATATTTAAATAAGCTTGTTTACAGATCCACGACGTAGGACAGAATTGCACTATACAGAACTATTCCATACTCGCAGGATATCGCAGGAAGCTTTAAAGGAGTCAGTTACTCTTTTGGCTCTAGTTCTTGGGACATAGAAGTCGCTATTTATGCACTAGAAATTACCATTATATACTATGAGAGTATCGTCAGGTTGGAAGACAAAAATGTACTGCTAAGAAACAATGTTGCTTGTCCCTACACTAGGGGTACGTGTACTGATCCTGAACACGGAATGAGCTTCTGAGATATGATAAACTATGGAAAAGGAGATAAAAATTTTCAATATATACGCAGTACACACGACACACAGGAGAAATCGTTTTGGCAATTGAAGTTCAAAAATAAGTTTATGAGAATTGGTTTGATAATAATTACATCCCCACTGGGAATCTAGACTTATTCACATACATATGTATGTACGTAGAGCATCATATCAAGTCCCAAATGGAGTCTATGCACAAAAAGTGTTAACTCGAACACGAATTCTTACAGACTCGATTAGGCATAGCTCAATACAATCCTGCTGAATTTGCTTATATGCGACTGAAGGAGCCCGGTTTTACTACGATGCCACGTGGAGAGATCCTTTATTTGATCAAGTCTCAGCATATTGAAGCCACTGTAAGAAAGACGGATCGACGTAAAAAGTCAAAAGTTTCCATATCACATTTGATCCAAGAACATGTAATGTAAATACCTTGCTCCATGCTTTTAAATCCTGGTTATCTTCTATATGTAGCTTGGTACGGTTTCAGCCCTAATATTCATCGATTGGTAGAGCCTGAATCTATAACAGCATCTGAAGATATTCCTTGGAAATATGACGACCAGACAAACTTAATCAAATTAGGAATATACATGGCAGATTGAACTCAATATCTACAAGGATAAATTATTTATCCTACAGAACGACATTCCATCGAGGCGCTCTCACTGAGTCCGATCCAGGACATGACACCGACACGCAACACATGATTAACTAATATCAGCGCAGTTTAATAAAATGGTAGCATACATCAAAGAAACATGGTGGGGATTAACATCATTAGGCACATTTAGTGCGAATGTAATAGGATTTGTTATCACATTTCAAGTTTTGAAATCTTGTGTGAATAACATCGTCAATATATATGTACATATATATTAACAAAACTCTATGGATTTAGTTGGCTGTCCTCACTGCGCTCACAAATTTTCTTACGAATCATTTTATGCACCAATGCCATGACAACTTGAATAAGCGTGAACTGTTATATGTCAAAGTCCGAGGTTAAAAGCAATCTAATATTATACAGCCGTCAACAAATCACAGCACAATCAACAACTACAGATTCTCGTAACCTTACGAGAGAAAGTAAACATATATCCTTCATTATAACATTTAAATTATTATTGATACCTGTACACTTAGCTTTCATACACTTCCCCAATTGCAAGGCACCTTTGTTTTCCTTACTACTTCCGCGATTGAAGCGAGCCAGGGAGCTTCTCACTTAACTACTTAACTAATGGACAATATGGTAGTTTGTATGGAGGAAATGCTGCAATGTGTCACTACAATTTATTAGTTTCAGCAAATGATCCTTTGTGACATACAGGGATGTTTTTAAAATTCAGAGGAGAGTATACAGCCGGCAGAATATACAGCAAATTGCACCCTCGTCTGAGAAAACGCCACATTCCATTGCTCCACAAAGAGGTCATTTCCACGGCACGAGTTAGTCGCCTTCTATGGAATCAGCTTTTCATTTGTAATATCGATGACTTTCCTTGGGGGACAATCAAGTTAATCGGCGCAGCAAATTTTCAATTATTATATTTCTTTGATTATAAATTAGGTAGACGCACAAATTTTTCGTGCGTTTCATTTTTCATATAAAAATATTCAGATATAATATTTCTCTATTTCTCTATCTTTAATAATTTTGAACTGAATACTTGATTTATTGAAGTTTTCTTCAGCTGGCAGTACTCAGAAGTTTGCCAACAAATTCATTGGCTTATTTGCATGACTATTGGCTCAAGTGGATACAGTGGATACATCAGCCATTAAAAAGCAAAGAAAGATTTTATTAACACGCAAAATGAACACCTGTTCTGTAACTACAACACATGAATAAATAAAGTTAAGGTGAATATGGTGGGGAAGGTTGCTACGCCGAAGTTAACTCTTTAAATTAGAACGATTACCCTAAAAAAATTAGTTTCGCTTACAATATGAAGAGTGTTATAACATTGTTTTATACAATTCTGCTTTTGCGTTACGTGCAAGGTTGTCGGTTTAAAAACTATGAAATATTAAATAACCCCGAAATACTTTATAACCAATTCGCGAACCTCTCGAATTTCGTCGAGGGAATAAAAACAATTAAAAATAATATATCGTACAGTATTCACCAACATATATCGCAGCATATAAGTAAAAGTGGTGTAGAATATAAGAGCAAATTTCAAAGATATATTACTTCTTTAGAAGCAAAATTTGAAAACATTACACAATTCTATATGAACTATAGTTTAACAGTACGAAGAGAAATGCAAAAACTTTTTCTAGATCACTTGCATTGTGTTTCGAACTTGAAAGATATTATAGTCGACGAAGCAGGAATAAAATTGGCAACTAAACTGGATTTCGGCGTCCAGGCCATCGATCAAAAGAGGATCCAAATAACCAAACGAATTAAATATTTCCTCGACTACGTTCTAGATCTACTTGGAAAGTACGACAGAGTTTCAGTGGGAACGTGTTCAAATGGAACCTTGAAAGTTATTGAAGACGCTTTAGAACTCCAAATAAAAAATATGAATGACCACATAACAACAGCTTTAAAAAATCTTCAAGAACCGTACAACCAGACTATGATATATTCAAAATTAGTCATAACTGAAATCACTAATTTTATTGAATATATAAATAAACAAAGAACAACTTCAAGAAGGATAATTGCATTATGGAAAAATAAAAATTCGCGATTGAAGGAATATTATACTAGCCTTGAAAATTTTTTAAGAAATACTACATATATAGGCAAAGAATACACAAATAACCTTAACGCAATACAAAATTTGTTTAATTTAACCACCTCAAGTATAATTGAACTAAAAGAAAAAGTACACTGTTGCTTAGAAAGTAACTGTAAGAATGAAGTTTAATGTTATTGAGGAATATAAATAAAATTTTATGATATGTAAGCAATTGTTTGATATTGATTAACCCAAATACATTTTAAAGACGTAATTTTAATAACATTAAATCCGGTAAGAATTCTATTGCTATTATGATGTGCTTTAACAGAGTTCAATGCTGTGTAGTGCTTTGCTTGGCTGTAAAGCTGTACGTTTCAATTTTAAAAATAAATGCACTCTGCTATATCTCAGTGTGTATACCATGCTAAATGCCCTCGTTTCGTTAGCCTCTGGTATATTGGGTACATATTAAAAATATTTCTTTGGCCACGTTCATACAGCAAGTAAAGCAAGTCAATTGAATGCAAAGAGCATCCAAAGCATTCACTCTCAAAAAGACAACACTTTTGAAACAACAGCTTTTTGAAATTAAATTATTTAGGAATGTAATTAAGAACAGCAATAGTAATCAGAAATGTGCTACACTTGCTATTTGCTACTGCTTTGAAACCCTGATCAGAATTATAGTTACATATGGATGTGCTAAGTAAATGTGATGCTCGCTGATAAAGAGTGCGACTCAGAGTCTATAGGTATCGATGGGTGAAATGAGTCCTTTAAGTGGCTCGAAACTCTGAATCTGAGGCAATTAATATGTAGATTCATTCCGAAATATTCGTTCACTCGGACTTATTCTTTCTGTCAAAAGTTCCGATAACGAAATTGGTTCCGTTTAGATTTCCCAACTCACAACCAACACTGCAAGCAAGTACAGTTCCTTGACTTTAAATTTCACGTTTGTGGTCGCAGTCAGTTCGTCTGCCGCAACTACTATGCAGCCCAATCGTCAGCAAGTGACACTTAAAGTAACGGAAAATTCTACGGCACGTCTAATGAGTTATTTGCCGGCTTTTTCGCAGTTTTATTCTGTGATTTTTAATAAATTTTAGGAGAAATAATGGAAAACGGTTTATTAAAAGTAAGAGATCCTACTTTAGCAAAAATTGTATACTTTTGGGAAACCTACAAACATGTACCAGAGAAGAATTCGAAAGTATCTGTAATAGATGCGGAACAGTTCTTGGCTATTTGGAGCAAAAGGCAGCTCAAGCCCTCTATGGATCTTTGTTTAGGAGTACCAAATAACAGTCCGGAATAGGTAAAGGTAAGAAACCACAGCTAAAGAAAGAAACTCTAGAGGCAACTCAAGCCAATTTACAATAGCTTAAGCAGCATGCTCACGTCCCTCCTGATTACAATGATTGTGAGCTAATTGTCATTAACCAGGAGCACACGTCATTGGACTTTTGAATATGTATAGATTCATACTTTTTTTTACCTTTTATAGAGAATATGCCGAATATGAAAAGGTTGTATTTAAAAGTTGATTTGCTTTTCCCAAATGAAGGGGTACTAATTGGGAAAGTTAGCGCAAATATTTCGGGACGTGGATGTTTATATGCAATACTTGTCAGCGCCCAAAACGAAGAGCATCGAAGTATCACATAAACATACTTTATGGGCAACCAGCGGAGCACCGAAATATGGCAGTTGATAATGCCATTAACTAGAGGCCCGAAATACAATTCCAACGGACCCGTCAACTGCAACTTTGCTCAAATGGGAAATTCATGCGACATGATTGTTACAATTTAACGACTTATCAGTCGACTCCGACTGAACTTAGACTTTGCTAAAAGTGCAAAGTTGTAGTCACAAAACTCGACTGCGGCTAACTTCATTTGAAATATACATGCAAATATCTCTGAAAATCACAGAAGCTGAAGCTACAATTTAATTTTAAATTTGATTTTGGCGTTGACTTCGACTGAAAACTCAGTTGCAGTTATCTGATCAGTCGGAATTTTAACTCGGGCCTAATATCGAATGATCGAAAGATTTTCAAATCAAATTGCGCGCAGAGAGGCAAAAATTACTGCCGACAGATTTGCCAATCATTCCTCCAAAAAGCTCAGTTGCTCCTCCTTTAAAAGAATGTCATCCAGACGCGATTCAAACTTTATTAAACGCACTTGCTGGCAATCGTTTCTTAACGGTTTTACAATTGTTACAAGGTGTGAGTTACAAAAAAAGGCAGAGTAAAGGGCAGAGTAAAAGGCAGAGTAACGCAGCTGACCTTCCAGCTCCTCAACCGAAAATTGTCGAACCTGATCCAGAGATCGAGTTGCAGAAGAAAATTTTAAGCATTCTCAATAATCACATGTACACAATGTACAAACTAAACACATGACCCGAGCACATTTTTCAAAAAATTTTAATTAAAATTCCCAACTCAACCGTTCAACTCAAGCAAAATAAGAAATATTAAAATATTTCCTAACACGATCGGCGTTTCTAATAAATAAAATCTAAATTCCTTTGGCTCTTCGTCGCCAGCAGCACCAAAGGGTTAGCTTTTCTTTAGCTGCTGGATGCCTCCGAAAAAACCGAACACTAGATGGAAAACCAACAAATTTAAATAAAAACACCGATCTAGACAGCTGTTTTTTTAAAAATCCTCAATAAGTCATCTATAACGGGGTCAAAATCCGATCTATTGTATGCAAATGTACAATCACTGCAAAACGATTCAAACATAATTGAACTTCTAAAAGATAATAAGGTGCAACGATCTACAATTGAAAATCATTTTAACTATAGGTAGATAATGAAATATATTTTATTGGAAGTCTTTAATTGGTTGGCATTTTTTGTGAAACTCTTTCATATAGGGAGTTGATATTTGGCACGAAGATAGGAATTGGTGGCAGAATAACAGCAGTGTAGTTAAATTTTGATGTTTGGGTCTAATTTTCATTGGGGTGAAATGAGAATCAAATGAAATTGTGCTTGTAAAAACGAGTTCAAAAATATTATTAGTGGCTTAAGCAACATGTTGATACCGATTGCTTTACTAAAATCCAACGAAACTTAGGATGTGTAATTAAAGAAATTACTCGTACCTTAACACAGTATATTGCATACCCAATAAAACAACATTGCATTGTAGTATTATCGCGATAAGCTAAAGGAAGTGACTATTTGCACTTACGTGTACTTTCGTGTTTACACGTATTTGTCATCTTGATTTCCACTTTGACACTTTGGCTATAATCATGGCTATAAAAAATTTATAGATTGGCGATTTTGGCTACTTTTTAGTGTCCGTCTGGCGATATTGTCTGTGGAAAGTCTGGCGACCCTGATTTTCATGCAGAGTTTCAGTACTGGAGTAGTTCGAGTCGCTGTCAGGCTTGGAATTTTATAGATTGTCTTTGCGGTGCTTTGATATGCTATGAAAAATATGTTATGTGAGGCTATGAAAAGTTCTAACATCTTTGATATTTAAACACTTTTGATATTTATCATAACCTAAGACAAGAAAAAGCCATCAACTAAGAACTTTTGAATCAGGGTGTTTGTACGTTTAACGGAAGAGCTCAGCGTTAGTACTCTAGCTTATCTGGTAGTGTAGTTGAGTGTAGTTTGAACTACACTGGCGTCCCCTGCTTGGCCGAAAAGTGCTTCAGTTCACGGGATCCTAACGAAGGACGATTAAATACTTTTTTTGTAGTCGTCTGGTTTGTTTGATTTGCACCGACTTCAAAATGTGGTAATAGATATAAAATTAAAAATTATTTTATGCTTTTTAGCACTTTTTGTAAGGTCGATTCAACTTTTATTAAAAACTATTTTATTTTTCACTTTTTAGTGTTTTCTACTCTGTAAAACAAAAACAGAACCATCCAAATCGGGCCACACATTAAAAAATTATGATCAACCCCCTACTCCCACCCCATCCCACCAAAATTTTTTTCTCGGTATCAATCAGGGAACATCCTCCCCCTCCCACACCCACACCTTAGGCCAAATTATTCTTCTCTAAGCAATGGGGCATCACACTCTATACAACAGCAAAAGAACCATACAAATCGGTCCACACGTTAAAAAGTTAGGTTCCACCGCACCAACGTATTTCACAAACGGTTCGAGAAAACATTACCTGTAGAGGTTTATTCTTAAATTGATTTAAATTTATTTAAAACATTTTAATATTTCGCCTTACAGATGATATAATACCGTCTTAAGTGATGGCGATAATTACTTTAATTAAAACATATAAAATAAATTAGTGAATATGAAAAACTTTCAAATTTAATTGCAATGCCCCGCTCCTTACCTTCTTATTAATTACACCTGTACTGAACTTCTTCAACAAATGCAAATTCTTTCCAACACAACTTGGATGGTGGTCGCTTAATTTCAGCCGTCGCCATTCCTGTTTTGTTTTATATTCTAAAGCAGGCCATACACGATCAATTCTACCGTCAAGTCTGCAGCGGTCTTGACGCGGCGTCCAGTTTGCAGCGCATCCATATAGACCACTCACTAGTCATCCTAGACTTATTGCTCGCATTTAAGAACCAAAAAGAAAAATCGTTCGCCTGCAGATGCCGACTAACGTCATGCATACTTGACCGCTTATACACACGTTCAAGTTTGCATGACGCTGCAGGCTTGATCAAGTCTGCAGAATCGAAATTCGGTTTTTCCTTCATGATAAGGTTTTTCCTTAGGCTAAAAATATATTTAAATTGAAATTAATAAGCAATAAATTTCTTGTCTGACATATGGTCAAAAGAAAAAACGCCTGAATTTTGCCAAAGAACACCTAAATTGGACTCTAAGACAATGGCAATCCATTATATGGAGTGATGAGGCCAAATTCGATGTTACCCCCCCTTTAGAGGTAACTAGGCTCGCTCAGAGAAGGGCGGGTTATTACCTGAAAAAGGTTAAAAAAATGTTGGGCGCCACGTGGTTAATTATGAGTCCACGAACTCTTCAAAAAAACAAATCCATTATATACTAAAATGGTAAACGTTATAAATCAGATTTATTGATACTTCATGTACGAAATGGAACAAACTCGGTTCTCAAAGAAAATTTCTCCAAATTCCTTGAAATTCTTAGTTAGAATCGAAATATAACACTACGTTACGTTACGTTCCCAAAATTTAAATAACTAAATTGCAAAATTAATTCAAATAAACTACTAAGTTAAAATCTGACGTCTTATGAACCGAAATATCTCTACCACGGAGATTGCGCACACCACAAAAATAATTTTTGATTGCGAAAACGTACGAAATCAATTATAAATAATAAGGAAATTAAGAAATTTTGAAATTTTAAATCAGATATAAACAATAAGAAAGTGAAATTAAGAAATTTTAAACAACACTTATCTTTTATATTTGTTTTCCTTGTTCGCGAGCTACAATCAAAAATCCAGGCTACCACCTTCTTGGTTGTCTTCCTTGAACTTCCCACGATTACTTCTTTTTGGTTTTATCTTCGGGCGATTGTTTTCCTTCACTTTCCTTCTTTTTCTTTTTTTTTAATTTCTTTAACTTTTTCGTTTGAAACAGACTTTGCACTTCGGTTTGCACTTCTACTTTTCAGCACGGATCTCACAAAAAAAACTGTCTGCTTCGCATACCAAAGCGGGTTGATTTATTTAATTTTTGCCACTATTGGAAAGTGGCTTCCACGAATTCCCAATCGGAACATTTTTGAGGATAATTTTCCCAATCGGTTCAAAATTTATACATTTTTATTCTCAATTTTTATTTTAAAATGATCCTTATTCTATTTGAATCCTTGTCCAATTCTTGGAAAAATTCTAATTCGTTGTAAACAGCGATTTTTGCAATTTGAAAATATTTTGACAGGATGCACCACATGTTGTAAAATTTTATGTTTTCAGACTTTTTTGGCTTTAATATTAAAATCAACCTTAACTTTGGGTTACAGCAGTTTTTATCCGGCTATTTAATCTTGCTAGTAAATGGAGTACTGCATACAATTCATGATTTAATTATCGAATAGGTTAGGTTCCTTTTCTTGGAGTTCTTTCTGCTTTTCCCGTTCGGGGGTAGCCTGGATTATACTAATTAAATACTATTTTATCTGAAGATAATAAATTCGCGAAGTAAGTGTTGTTTCTTGTTGTAAATTTAGTAAAATAAAGACGTGAAGTATCGTGTGCGATATCTAAGTGGCTACCATCAATCTTTACAATCCCTAATAATTTTGTTTACTTAATGATAATATAAGTGATCCAGTTTAGTCCACGTCCAGGTAAGTATCTGTTAAATGCTCTTCCAAGTATTTTCATTTCTTTTGATTCGTAAGAGTTCCAATATACGGGGATGCAAATTTCGATATTCAGGTAGGTTAAACAATTGGTCATACTCTTCAAACCGCTTTATCCATTCTTCTTTCAGGAGTTTTAGTACGATTACTTGTGCACCAGAACATTATTGAGGTGGCCCAAGTTGAAGTAAGGGCTCCGACTTCCGTCTTTCTTTTGGGAGGCGTTAAAGACTTTATAATAAAGTGAAACCTTCATTTCCAGGTTTTCGGAATTAACCGGAATCTGCAATATAGGAAAAAACAAGTACAGCATCAAAAGCCCAAGATGAATGACAATTGTACATCACAAAAGGTAACATTTAATTTCTATTTGGTATTTATTTATATTTCTTTAATTTCAGGTATGCTGCGAATATTGGAACCGTAACATCGAATTAAAGTTAGGTAAAAATGGTACTCGCGTCATTCGAGATAAGAAAGAGGCCTTTATCTCAGAATGCTTGAAGCGGAAATCTAAGTTTCCTTCATCCATAATGGTATGGGGATGCATGTCGTGGCGAGGTGTGGGGAAACTTCACATCATTGACGGAACAGTCAATGCTTTGAAGTACCAAAACATCTTGGAAAATGCACTTTTACCTTCGATTCCTTCATTGGAATCTCCTGAAGTTGAGTACGTTTTCCAGCAATATGGTGCTTCCTGTCATACGGCGAGGAGCACAAGGAACTGGCTAAATGAAAGAAACATTCCTTTAATGGAATGGCCATCAAACAGCCCCGATTTGTCGCCAATTGAGTCCTTATGGTTCAAAATAACAAAAAATATTAAATCAAAATCCCGCAAGGACTATAGAGGACTTAAAAACCTCCGTAAAGGATGTTTGGGCCTCAATCAGTAAAGAAGAATGTGCTAAATTAGTAAACACGATGCCCCGAAGAATGAAGGACACCATAACTGCAAAGGGTGATGCAAGAAAGTGGTGAAAAAGGCTGTGGGCAAACTATTTAGAAATGGAAAGGCGTTGGGCGAACTATTATGAAATGAAATTGTATTAGCATTTGTTTATTTTTTTTTACTTATGCTCAATATTTTGAATTAAATAAAATATATCTTATTTGTTATCCAGTAGAGTTTTGTTTTGGTTAATAAAAGTTTTCATTTACAATTAACTTCATCGTTGAATACTTCAAAGAACTTAAAAATTAACATTTGTTTATGGTTGGGCGAACTATTTTGAAAATGAGTAGTATACTTTCTACATTATTTAAAAAAAAGCCAATATTCGGCTTATATTGAGTTCTTCAGATTCATTCTTTCAGAGCTTAATAAAGTTGACAAACTTTTTCAAATTCGCAATGCAGACAATACGAAAATAGCAGACGACTTAATTTTCATACTACAGTTCGTTGTTTTTATATTGGTTAGCAAAGATGATGATGATGACTTAGATGATTTGTTATTTTTAAAGAAGCCATATTTGGGGTACACAACTGAACAAGAAATATAAAAGTTAATGCGAATGAAGAAAATTAGACTAGAAAAAGGGGTGAAAATTTGTTACTGAAGTTGTCTACGGAGTCCAAAAAAATATAGAGGTTTTTAAGATGATTAAATGTTTGAAAATTAAAAATGTATTAATACCGTCGGAAGAAAATAAGAAAAAGTTTAATAGTTTACTAAATTTATTGATGAGAACTATGCCGAAAAATCTAATATTTTGCATTAACACAGCAATCTTTCTTTAAAGACGTGGGATAAAAAAGATGACTCAGTTAAGTTTTCGGGTGATGTCCTAAACAAATGCTAATAATGAAATCGCTTTCAGAGAAGTGGCTTTGTTTGTGTTATGTTTTCATGTCTTGCCTCTCTCGAACGCTGAAGTGCAAAGGGTTTTCAGTCAAATGAATATATTAAAATTAAAGTTCCCAAATATGACAGGGGTTAAGCTTTAAAGTTAATTAATTATTTATTTGAAGTTACAAGGAAAATGTTGTCACAATTATGCTACTCCTGATGACATGGTCAAACTTTTCGATTCTTCTATTTATAAAAAAGAAGAATGTACTCCTAAGGAATACATTGAAGATTAAATGTTCAAACTGTAAATTTATAAGCCTTTATTTTTTGTATGAATGGTGCAATTAACACTTTATTTGTAATAAAAAGCATACATCCTCAATTCAATCCGAATATCAGAAGACAATTCAACTATTTGTGTTTGAAATTAGACCGAGCTAGGGTACTGAAGGAGAACCACGATGCCCCCACCGCAGAACACGGAGAGGTAAACAAGACGATTTTCGTATAGCCAAAAATAACTACTGGCCAGGGATGTTTCGCGAGATAGTCCAGTACGTAAAACGCTGCGACTGTTGCATCCGTTATAAGCCCCTTCAGCAGAAACCCGCCGGAAAACAGCACATGACTAGGAGTACCGAACCGTGGGACACCGTAAGCGTATATTTCACGGGACCATTCCCCAGGTCATGAAGAGGAAATACAATGACCGTCACCTTCCAGGACAAATTTACCAATGTAAAAACCGCACCAGCGCTAATCAAAGCCTTCCGAGAAAGAATTTACGCCCGATATGGAAGTCCCCGAGTACTCATCTCTGACGATCGGACTTGTTCGTGGCAGACAACTGATCGACTGTGGCTTGGAAGCCGCAATTTCAAGAGGAATCAGTTATCGTCCACACCGAAAATACGAATCCAACCTCCAGGACCTACAGACCAGAAAAACCGGCACAGCATTTCTTTTCTGAAATTATTTCGTTTTCCTTTTTGGAGTAATTTTGAATTCTAGCTGTAAGAAAACCTGTAGCGACCTCTTATAGTCACTAAGAAAAAGAACAGGAAAATTCAAGGTTCTTTAAAAATAAAAAAGGAAAGTCAGCTTAAAATACGTGTATTTCCCTATTGTTACAATTTTACACTATGACTAAAATATTACTAATTAAACTATATTTCATTAACAAGGAGTATCAATTAATTTACTCTAATTTTAATACTACAACTCCAACTCTGTAAAAGAAGAGAAAAAAAATATTTTTATTATTCGCAGTTCAAGTATTCTTCACGATATGCATATACAAACGACACAAAAATATTAGATAATTATTTGTTGATAAATAATTATCTATTTTTTATAACTGTTACGTTTATTCCCGAAATTAAAATTTTCTAGTGATCCAAAACGAATTATTAAGACGTTCGAGAATTATCTGCTTGGTGATCTGCACAATACACAATAATTCTCTACTCTACTTATTCCTTCCAAAACGTTGATTTTAAATTTTATATGAAAATTAATTACCTGGTAATAAACCCAGAGTAATTAATTTCCTTAATATTTTGATCAGAGGCCTAGTTTTGCCTGGACGGAGCTCTGAACAAAAGAAGTGCCCATTTTCCATACATTTTATAGATTTAAATGGTTGAAACGACACTTTTTTCACACATGCTGTAATGAATAAGGACATTACATTCTCAAAAGCTTGTGAAAAAGGACTCGGTTTTCACGTTTCATTACAGTGTGATTGTAATCGTCGTGTCATAGATTCGTGTGCTCTTATCGGTACGGACTATAAAATAAATAGGACACTTATTTTTGTAATGAGACTTATTGGTGTTGACATAAGAGGATTGAAACTTTTTTGTTCTTTCATGGATCTGTGCCAAGACTTTCCAAATAACAGTTATTATAGCAAAGTGAACAATATTCAAATTGCAACTAAAACGATCTACGACATGGTCATCATCAAAGTTTAAGTTCCGACAAGTGATAAGAAGCCCCTTTTTACCCAGGTCCCGTCTCCGAAAACAGTAAAATGATTTTGGGGCAACCCAAATGATTGATTGATAAATGCTCCGGCAAAGTGGTGGATTTATTTGTGTTAAGTAGGTCATGTCAAACCTGCGACCACAATTAAAAAAGCAACATTTTTTTTTTTAAACATTGTGTAAAAGGTAATTTGTTATGTAATTTTGTACCCTGAATTCAAATCAAGTCACAAAAATGTTCAAAAGTGATTAAAATTAAAATTTATTTTATTTTTGGCAAAGAAAAGAATTTATTTTGTAATTTTTGTTGCGAATTTAAAAGCAAATTATATAATTTTTTTAATCTTCGACATCCATTGCAATCGAACAGCAGAAGTAGAGTAGCATTGAATCGACTCTTTTCCCTTTATATAGCCCCACGATAGTCTAGTGGAAGTGTTCTCATTGTTCGTCCGATTCCGTGGGGAGCTGTTTCTCGCATATGTCAAAATGACTATCAAATGGAATAATTCATTAATCAAAACTTTTATGCTGTCTATTGCAATCAATTCGTTTGCATCAAGGCATTCATCGAATTTTTCATCTTTCGCCAATTTACGAATATCCAGTCCATTTAAGACACCTTAATGAAAGTATATGCATATAAAAAAAATTCTCTTCTTATTATTTCAGAAAATATATAATAAAATTGTACCTTCTTTTATTTTGTCCAAACTGAGTTTTCTAAATATACCTTGTAGATATGTGAATTTTGCTTGATTTCCTGGCAATTTAATACTATTAATTGGGTATTTAGTGTTTTTGACGATTCCAAGCTTTAAATGTAGAGGCGGCATCATGATTTTATATACCGGAATCAATGCTTTATTTATGACATTATATTGGCCAACCACACGTTGTTCGTTTGACAAATATCTTTTCGCGTCCACATTTTTGTTACGAGTGTTGAATAGGCAATATACACAACTGTACTTTGTATATCCACATTGTAATCCAGACAAAAGTGTCACAACTTTTAAATCGCATTTATGAAGATCGTAGTTCACAGTTTCTAAATTCCACTTCATTGTGTCATAAGTTTCTCGACGTTTCAAAGCGTACAAAATTGGCAACAATTTTATTTAGCTGTTTTACAATAGAACAGATTTCAGCTTTTTCTGGAATCTATAAAAATGCGCCAGTTGTCTGCATTGACGCAATAGAAATAAGAGCTTGTGTAAATCAGCAGTTTTTTTCGTGTTGATTGCGAATAAATACTAGATGCCACCAAAATGAACTAACGTTTACAAAAACACCAAATTAATACAAGTTTCAAGTTTCTCTTAAAAAATGGAATTTTTCGACATAGGGGGCAGATGGAGGGTCGGTCCCTTGAGATGAAATACCCATACTCTTCTGTACATTTCGTCCCCAGATACTGAAAATGAACTTCTGCGTCTTGACGCTGATGTTAAGGGAAAAGAGTCGATTCAATGCTAGGCGACTTCTGCTGGTCGATTGCAATGGATGTAGAAGATTGAAAAACTTACAAAATCAATTTTTTTCCTTGCCAAAAATAAAATAAATTAAACTTACATTTGAATCCCAAAAATATCATGAAAAAATTAATTTTTCAAAGAATAAAAGGAATTTTAATTACTTTTGAACATTTTTGTGACTTGACTTGAATTCAGGGACAAAATTACATAAGAAATGATTTTTCACACAGGGTTTTAAAAAAAATAATTTTTAAATTTTTTTAAGCTTTTTTAAAATATTAAAAAACTTATTTTTCTCCAAACTTTTTTGTGAAAGATCACTTCTTATGTAATTTCGTACGCTGAATCTGATTATAGCCAGAACAATTAGCTGACGTTTACCAAAACACCAAATTTCTACAAAATTGGATTTTTTTCGAAATTTTTGGAAAATGGGTGGATAGGGGGCAGTGGGGGCAGGTGGGTCGGTCCCTTGAAATGAAATATTCCCCATACTCTTCTGTACGTCTTAACACACTTAAAATGAATTTCACCGTCTTAAGGCTCAAATTTTGCACTTATGTGCATGCGGCATAACACGAAAATTAGGCCAAAACACGAAAACTAGATAATTTTGGGTTGTATGAAAAAAAGTACACTCCCAGAGAAACGCCGAGGCACGTATATCATGATTTGCTATATATTTTCCGAATCCATCATCAAAATCCCCACATTATAATCACTGGTCCACAGTGTTACCAAGGCAGTTCAGGCGGTATGGAAGTTCAGGGCGTAGTGGAAATGTTTAAAACATCGGAAGAACTCCACAATGCAAAATAAACCCACTACATGACGGCGATTCTAAGACATTCAAGAATCTCTTGGACAGTAATCCGTACGCAGATCTCATGGTAACGAAATTAGAATGCGTACTACATGTCCGCAAGCGCATGTTTCGTAGAATAAATGAAATCAGAAAAGGTCTCGCTGAAGTCAAGAAATTGCAAACTAGGAAGAAAAAGCTCAAGGAAGCTGCGAAAGCTAAGCAGGCCGGGCCTCTTCAAAAGCGCGCAAGAAAACGGACAGAGCCGCTGCCGCCCGTAAAAACTCAAAGCCTAACTGGTAAAATGATGAAAAAAATATAATTGTTCTATGAAATTGCTATTCAAAGCCACGCTGACAGCAAATCCAATATGAAAAATGTAATTATTGTAATTATTTGACGGCGAAAGCCAACAAACAGGATTTCAAGCATAAACCCGCGCTAAGTCTGGAGATCCAGGAACAGCTGCAGCCTGCGTTTTTAATGAAGTCTCTAAAACATTATTGCATGCAAACGCGACGAAGAGCGCATGCGTTATGCTGCGGAACAAAATCGGCAATCGACCAGAGACGCTCGAAAAGCCAGGAAAAAGCAACTTGTGGATCAGGAACAGGCGTATGAGGAGAATTGTGGGTTATAATATGGTCCAGGGATAGCGGATTAATGATACGTGATTATATTTGACGAATATTTTTAAAACATAAAGAAACAACTTCAAACGCGTTTTTTTCAAAAATTTTTCAAACGGTGCCAACGATTACAAAAAAAACTATTTGACATATTGACTTAAATCCTTTAGCAGTTTGTCGACAATAATGTTAGCTTGTGTACTAAAGTAAATTTTTTTTCAAAAGCTTGTTATTTATATTTTATTCGCCCTTTTTTACCCGTTTTTGGAAGGAAAAATAGAATTTTTTCCTTTTTTTGACTAAGATACGCGTGGAATTTTTGTTTTTTGAAATATTGACTAATGTCGACATTTGCGCACTAAAGGACGTAATTTTTAACAAGACTGTTTTTGATTTTTGTGTTTCAGACCAATGTGGGCGGAGCTATCGTTGGCACCGTATGCCATGTCATTTTTGAGGTGTCAAGATCAGCGTTTTTTTCTTCTAAACTTAAAGAGTTGCCTAATACTTTGAAAAAATATTTGTACTGAAAAATAATAAAGGTTTTCTGAAAAAATATTTCAAAAGTTGTTAACTTTTTCCCTGAAAAATCAGAACAACCCCTTAAACAATGTGTCTTCTATAATAAAGAAATTGTAAAAATGGATACAGTGTTCCATACACGCAGTGATATAAATTCTCATAAAACGAATTTAGTTGAAAAATGGAGAACGTGGTCACAAAAATTAACGTTATTCCTGTATGTTTCTGGGTTAAGTACAGCAAGCGACGGAAGAAAAATTTATATTCTACTGCACTAAAAATCTGCAATAAATTCAAAATTCAAAAAAAAGAAATTTTAAAATGTTATTAAAGAAGTCAATAGACATACATGATATTGTTTTTTGGTTCTTACCTGTTGTATACATTCGCAAACAATTGCGATAACGAACTGACGTCTCTACCACTTAGCAATACAAATTGAATTTCTCGTGCAGAAAAATCACAGAGTGCTCTGACGAAATCCAAGTGGTCAAGTCACCATTGAATATTCATTTGTCACATTCATAAAATAAAGTTTCACGATTACGAAAGGATTGTCGTAATTATTTATTGTCTCAGTTATTTCAGTTTCCAAAATATACAATAAATTGGCGACGATGGACGGAGAACTAATTTGAAAAAAAATGCTACTAATCTTGAGGTATTTACTTTAATTAGTTTACATAGAAAAAAGCATATTAACGCTACATAAGCAAAATATTACGCACATTACAGTACATTACATATCACATTAAAAAAAATTTAAAAAGAAAGATTGTGTCATATTTCTACCTATTTTAAGAAAGAAGTGCTATAAATAAATTGAAAGAAATAACAAATTGGCAGAGTAAATTAAGTGCCGAAAAAAAAGCAATGGATGATAAAGCAATACGTTCTTTAGCCAGGGCTTTACATGAATTCCAGAACCAAAGATCTAATGATGATAAATGTGAGGGTTTCAATTACATCCTTTCGATGAAACTAGTGAAACTTTTGATATTTACCTTGATCGTGTTCAAAATTACTTAGATTTACACAACTTAACCACTGTCACCGCTGAAGGTGATAACAAGTGTGTGCAAATCTTCATAAATTGCCTCGGCCCTAAACTGTATCAAACTTTAACGTGTTTAACAGCACCAACCTCTCCCAAAGATAAAAAGTATAAGGATCTTATTGACTTGCTTAAAGCACATTTATGTCCTACGCCCAGCGAGATAGCTGAACAGCATAAATTTTTCTTAAGAACTCAACACGAAGAAGAATCTATAGCGCGTTTCGTACCCGATTTAAGAAAGCTGACAACTCGTTGTAACTTTAACTATGAAAATTGTAAAAAGTTCACAATGTCTACTCATATACAATCGCAATTTATTCGTGGTTTGAGGGACGATGATATCCGAGAACGTCATTTTCAACTGGAATCATCGAAAACTTTTGATGATGTTGTCAAATCAGCTTTATCTATAGAAGCTGCTAAATCTGAAAGCAAGGAAATTCGAAATATTCAAACATCTTCTATTCAGTACGTACGGAAACCAAAACGATTTAGGCAGAACAAGAGTGAGCCAAGTAGTCGTTTTGAATCCGATCGAAATTTTAAATGGGTTGAAAGTTCACGACCAAATCCTATACAACATACTCAAGGACGTTGTTTCAAATGCGGCAGAAATAACCATAAAGCAAATGCCTGTTCGGCAGAAAATTTTAAATGTTCTTGCTGTCACAAAGAAGGACACGTCCAAAGCGTATGCTTAAAAAAGAACTATAAATAATAAATAAATATAATAATAATATGGATCAATACTCTAGTCGCTTGTATCTATCTACCGACAAATTTATAGTACAACTTAAGATTAGCGAAGTCATTGTGCCAATGGAGCTTAATACTGGGGCTCCTGTTCCAATAATTTCTTATCGCGCCTGTAAAGCTAATTGGCCAACATTGCAGCTTAGTTCTACAGAACTTAAATTGAAAACTTATACCAGTGAGCAAATCATTCCTAAGGGGGTATGTCAAGTAATAGCAGAGTACAATGGAAAACCCATTTTGGGAAAACTTTACGTACTAGGTCAAAATGTTGATGGAATAATTGGAAGAGATTGGATACGTGCACTTAACTTAGGCGTCTTTAAAATTAAAAATTATTGACGAGAAAGAGGTTTCAGACAAGGAATGCAAACGGGAAATAAGCAACCTTATAGAAGATTATTCTGATATTTTCTCTGATAACATCGGTCAAATACCCAATTTCAAATGCGCCTTAAAACTGAAAAGCGAATCTTGTACACCAATTTTCGTCCTAGACCTTTACCCTATGCTCTTTAGGCAAAAATTGAATAGGAAATAGATCGACTGGAATTGGAGGGAATAATTGAAAAGGGGAACTCCTATTATTATTATTATAGATGCAAGTAACACAAATTTAAAATTTTGGTAGAGGCGTCGTGAAAAACAAAAAATACTCTTAATTATTTAGTAATGGAAGTGACTATTTGCACTAACGTGTACTTACGTGTACTTATGTATTCGGGGAAGTTCCGCTTTTATGTACAATTATACAAATATATTCCCTGGCGGGAGGACAGTTAATGAAGTAACTTAAAGTCACACCTCTTCCTCTAAGAAAGTCTAATAAAGTGTTGCCGCTAATACACGTAAATACATGTAATTACAAATAGTCACAGTCTTAAATAATTGACGAATTATTATTTATATAAAGGAAAACAAAAATTATTATTTATTGAATCGTGCATAGCCCTTTTCAAAACATAACCAAGAACTGTCCTTGTGCAATTGGTGGATTAAAAATGAACATATTTCAGATATAAACACGACGGCATTGAGCATACTTTGAGCTTGAGCGAAAAAATGCCATTGCGATAAACATCAGTTTGGACTTGTTCGGAGTTCAGTTAAGAGTTATTCGCGCAAAACTAGAATTTGAGATGACTCGATAGCAAAATTTTTCTATTGTGACAGCAAATAACCCAAAAGCGCCCAGCAAGAATTGAAAAATCGCCCAAAAGCGCCCAGCAAGAATTAAAAATCGCCCAAAAAGTGCCTAGTCGCAGAGAGCAAAATTTTGTCGCCCAACTGATGGCTCAAGTAACCCAATCGGCGAGAAATCGCCCGAATTGGCAACTCTGGAACTACGTACATTTCTTGCGTTGGTTAATTACTACCAAAAATGCATTCCCACGACATTATCTGTGCACCCACATTAATCAATTTTCATCCAGAACTGCCACTGGTTTTGGCAACCGATGCTTCCCCATTAGGATTAGGAACAGTTCTTTCGCATATTACTAAAAATGGAGACGAAAGATAAATCGCCTTCGCTTCGCGATCACTTTCGCAATCAGAGAAAAATTACTCGCAGATTGATGAGGAGGCGACAGAAATAGTTTGGGGATTAAAAAAGTTCTTCCAATATTGCTACGGGAGAAAAATGATTCTTGTAACAGATCACAAACCCTGACAAGCATATTACATTCCGATAAAAGCTTACTAGCTACTTCTGCGCTTAGACTTCTGCGTTATGTTAATTTCATGTCATTTAATTATACAATTGAGAAACCTGCATAAACTAGGAGTATTTGGTAAGGATAGATCTCCATGTGATATAGACCCAGATGAACTTAACAGTTTCTTCGTTTCTGCTCAGGATAATTCTGACTGCTCTTCAATACGGTCGCCAGCTGAAGGTGAATTTGTTGATCCTGATGGTTTTTCATTCAGATGTGTTGATGCGGATGAAGTAGTTGCAGCAGTCACGGCCATAAAATCGCACGCTGTGGGATTCGGCGATATCTCGCCCAAATTTTTAAAAATTATTTTGCCTCATATTCTGCACATCTTGGTGCATCTTTTTAATACCTGTCTTACTAATTCACAGTATCCTTTGCTCTGGAAGAAGGCTATTGTAGTACCGATTCCTAAATCTGGTAAATGCTCTGCACCTTCTGACTATAGCTCAATTAGCTTGTTATGTTTCCTTGGTAAAGCTCTTGAAAAACTAATGTACACTCAGCTAACTGGTCACTTGCATCAACATAATCTCTTATCATGTTGGCAGTCGGGTTTTAGGTCAAGCCACAGTTGCGAGACAGCTTTACTTAAAGTAACTACTGACTTATATAAAGCCCTTGATGAAGACCACATTGCAATATTGGTACTTCTTGATTTCAGTAAGGCTTTCGATTCGATCGACCATACTAGATTACTACTTAAGCTTCGAAGGGATTTCAAATTGTCTTCAACTGCTAATAAACTTATTAAAAACTTTTTAATGGGCCGAAGTCAGTTAGTTAAGACACATAGAGGATGCTCATCATCGTTGGCTGTGGGCCGTGGTGTACCTCAAGGTTCTGTATTGGGGCCCCTTTTGTTTTGTTTATATATAAATGATCTACCTACACCCCTGTCTGATGCTTCAGTTAATCTTTAAGCGGACGACGTTCAAATTTACTTGGATAGACCGATAGGATTAATTGAAGATTGCATTGCTCGACTGAATGAAGATTTAGGTAGAATATGGAGTGGTCCCAAAGTAACTACCTAACACTTAATCCCATTAAGTCAACCTGTATTCCCATATACAGAAGGGCAATTAACTTTGCTGATTTATCACCCATCTTCATTAGCGACATTGTAGTTCCATACACTAAGTCGGCCAAAAGCCTAGGGATGGAGCTGAACTCCACGTTCACATGTTGCAGTCATATTTCGAATGTGCTTAGTAAAATCTATAGTAGCTTGAGAAAATTACGAATTTCTGCCAACTTCTTATCGGCCAATATAAAGCAAAACTTGCTAAAACGCTTGTACTACCTCACTTTATTTTTGGCAGCCTAGTTTTCTCCAAGCTTGATTCTATCTGCCAAAGAAGGATATCTGTAGCATTTAATGATACCATCAGATTAATTTATGGATTGCGCAGGTCCGCTCATATTTCTGCTTATATTGATTCCTTTGTTGGATGCTCCTTAGAAACTTATCTTACGCGCAGAGGGTTAAAATTTTTGTATAATTTGATTCACTAAAAAAAAAAACGAGCTATTTGAATGATTATATACAATTCCTAAGCTCTAGTCGACGTAGAAATATTTTGTCACCCAGTTTTCGTACCCATATTGGAGAGCGCTCCTACTTTGTGCAGGCTATTCGTAAGTGGAACCATTTGCCAGTGGATGTTCAGCGTGCTTCTTCTGTTTGGGCATTCAGCAGGCTCTTGATCACAACTCACAACACCTAAGACGCACTTGGAGATATCGTACCTTTGTTTCTTCGCACTTCATTGGTTTCTTTTTCTTTTCTTTTTTTTTTGTACATTTTTCACTTTTCTTCCTTGTATGTTAGAGAATAGGCTTGCTCGGTTATCTTTATACATGAAGTATGCTAATTTTAATTAATTATGTAAAATTATTTCCATTTTTGTATGTACTATTATAAGATTCACGAATCTTTTTGTACCTATACCAGTGAATAAATAATAATAATAATAATACCTCCTGAACAAGATCTACCCACGAGTGAAACTTGCATTTGTTAGCGCTATACCATATGAGCGCTTTTCCCGTAAAGAGGTCTATAGCTCATCGATACAACTGCGCTTTATTTATACCACGGGCTTCAGATAATTCGTTAACCCTCTCAAAAAATGAATTAAGAGAGTGTGCGTGTTCCCCAGAGAACTTAACATCCCATTTATGCACAAGCACCCTTGAGCGGCTTCCGGTCACAACAGCAGGTGTCATTGAAAGATCTTCTGCGGCGTCCAAAGATTCATTATCTAGGTCTTCACCATCCGCTTTGAGTTGGATGGTCCCCATTCGACATCTCCACTGAAGCTATCTAATAGTCCTTTAATCTCGTTTGATTTCTTGCTTAACGCTTCCATATCTTTATCGAAGGTGAACGGATACGGAGATATGACAGTTGGCCTCCCTTCTTTCTCTACCTTTAGAGCTGTGCGGAGATGAGATCTCATATCGTCAACCTTCAATACTGGAAACCCCCTGATGGTGAGCTCGTAGACCAGCTCTTCCGCATTCAGCCTTTTTACTTCCATTTCCTAATAACTTTAGCTTGTTTAAAAAAAAAGCAGAACCCCAATGTACACAAAAAAGAACTCGAAGAATACCTGGTATATCAAAACTACGACCCACAGAATAAAACGAATTTAAATTAAAAATTAATGATCGGCAGGGGTTCCTCTTGAGAATTAATTGTCCTCTGATAACACAAAATTAAATCTTTGTTTTGAATATTTATAAGCTAATCGATATTAAACGATTAAGAGCATTAATTACATGGAATCACGGGATAGCTTCTGGATAATGTCTACATTTTATATACAGATATACTTTCAAGGGTTTAAAAAAAACACACCTTCAATTGTAATAACACATTTGTACTCGCGTCTCTTTTAAACTAGAGATGGGTATCGTTATATCTTCGAAAATTTTCCATTAAAAGTAGCAAACTTGAGCTTAACTTCTTATTGGCGACAATCAAAATTACGTCAATGTATCCAAAGCAGTGGTGGGCATTATTCGAATAAATTTTCAATCAAATAACGATTTTTTTTAAAAATCGAATAAAAAATTAGTCGAATAAATTTTTATTCGATTTTTAATTTATTTTAAGTTATTCGCAAATAATTATCTGTTATTTGGTGCTTTTTATTCGATTATCAAATAATTATTTGTTATTCGATCGTGCGTTATTCAATAATCAGATAATTATTCGTTATTTGATGACTTATTCGCAAATAATTATCTGTTATTTGGTGCTTTTTATTCGAATTTCAAATAATTATTTGTTATTCGATTATTAAATAATTTTTCGATAGCTCATGTCTCTTTATGAAATAATTATTTGTTGTTGGTGTCCATTAGTTCAATTTCAAAAAATTATTTCTTGGTACACGCATTTCATATCACAAGTTGTCTCGTACTTAGGAAATTAAAACTGTCTTGTTATGTTTGGGTGTTTACAGTAAAGATTTTAGTAAATGATACCATAAAACAAATAAGTATTCCATAAAGAGACATCAACTATCGAATAATTACTTGATAATCGTATAACAAATAATTATTTGAAATTCGAATAAAAAGCACCAAATAACAGATAATTATTTGCGAATAATTCTCCGAATAACAAAAAATTTTTGTAATCAAATAAATTTTTATTCGATTTTTCAATCTATTTGAGCTTTTATCTTTTATCTTTATTCGAATAAAAAATGCCCATCTCTGATCCAAAGCATGGATTCAACAATCTCAAGCATTTGAAGAAAATAATTTATCGATATGATTATTTATAAATATTGTCTACACATGAACTGTTCCATTTATTTCTCTTTACATAAACAAAAATTGCTACGATTACCTTCAAATGGAATTATTAAGCCGCAACAAGTCTATAATAAGTCTGAACTCTTAGCAGCGTATTTGCTTATAAGCTCTGGCAGCAAATTTTGTAAACAAAATCGCTAACATCTAATGCAACCAAAATGCATGTTTCACATAATAACGAAAAGTCTAAACCAATTCTCGATATGCAAATAAATTTCCCAAATTTTTATAAGTTAAATCCACAAGATAATTTATTTGTGGGGAACTAGGTCAGACATTAATGTAGGTCAGGGTCCAGTGAACTTAAAATTGCATTAAGTCATGGACTCAGTGGAAGCTATATCATCTGATAACTATCAAATGTTCATCATACCATCTGTTCTCCTCCGGATGAACTAATTTTCTTACCAAGCCACCTAGAAACAACCTATCACGTGTAGTTCAGAAATGACGCTAACGAGTTAGGCGAGGACGCACATTTTAATCGTTAAATAAGTGCAAGTTTTGACGCGAAAATCATGTGTAGTGTAAAAGTATTTCAAATAAAAAAGTGCATATAAATTAAGAGTGAAAAAATATATAATAGTGCGTGTTTTGAAAATCATCTGTGAAATTATAATAATAAAAGTTTAAGAAATCTATGTGGGATAACTAAAATCGAAATAGAAGCAAACAACGAGAGAAGCATACTTATATGTTAAATATACCTGCGGAGACCTGAAAATAATGGATATAACCAGAATTTGTAAAAAAATTTATTTATATATATATAAACAATATCAATTTTGTTAATTTCCCCAACATTGTTTCGATACAAGTTGTAGGATGCTTAAGCGACAACAGCGGCAAAAATTTCGATTATTTTCCTTTGACAATTTCTAAGATTTTATCTTAATTTTATGAATCAAATAGGTGTTTTTACCCCCTTATTGTCCCACGGTGGGCGCCAAGCTTGTTTTGCGCTTCCTTTAAGCGTATAAATGATTTTAGCTCAGTTAGAAGGGGTGGGTTTGATCAAATTTTAGTTGGGCGCCACGCGGTTTTTGAGTCCACGAACTCATCTGTTGCTAATTTAAACTCTTCACTTTTCCCAAATCACTTAATATTTATTGAAATTAACTAAATAAGATATTAGGTAAAATTTCTAAATCACCACAAAGCTAAGCTGCCTGCTTAAATGGCACAAAACTGATCAGCGCAAATTTTCAATGTCCAGAGGTAAAAACAAAAGTAAAAAAAAATTAAATAGCGACTTTCTCTTTCACAAGAAAACCAAAATCAAAAAGAAATTAAATTAAAAATTGATCAAACTACTTAACTTTCCTGAATCTTCTCCCTGCCTCTGATTCCTTTCTCCTTAATTCGTTTGGTTAACACCTTTTCCTTCCTTTGATTTCCTTTTATATTAAAATAATCTGCAGCTTCCGTAAATTATTTTGGTTGCTTTGGAATAATTATTAACTTCCGGGAAGTTAATAAAATCTCGATTTTATTCCCAGGTTCAGATCCGGTTTTACATGTAAAATAAATTCTTTGTTTTTGCTTTTCTTCACCTTAACGCTAACCACCCAACGCTACGGACGGCCCAATAATTTGTTCTATTACAAAATTCTTTTGGCAAAATCGAAAACACTCGATAAATATGTATGTCACTGTAAAATACTCGCTAACACGCTGTCAGAAACTAGACGGCGTAAATTGTAGCGGTTTTTTCTCTTATCTGAACGAGGTTTTTTTTATTCGAAACCAAATGCATTCAGTTTAGTCTGGGCAGATGGTGTGAATATTTTCTCGTCTGAATCTCTGCAACGTGTGAACGGTTTTTTCTCCGCTAATCGTGGGACATGTATGGAGAGAAATTTAAAGAAGGCTGAAGAGGAGAAGCTGCTGGATGTTTCGGATATCGAAAGTGGCATGTAAGGGGTGGAGAGTCTAAGTGACGGAGAGGAGAATGAACTTCTTAAGTGACCTGGTAAGCAAAAGAAGGACAAATCCGGCTATAACCTCCACCAAAGAATTTTTTCCGAAAGACAGAAAAAGAGGAGGCAGTGCGAGAAAGCACGTCATATCCTGAAGAAGCTGGAGAATATGAACCCAGTTAGCATCAACAAGAAGAAGAGGGTTATCTCTTCCCGGGGCGGGGAAAAGCCAGACTTTAGAACCGTACCATGTCCCTTACATCTATAAAGGAACCGCAAGTAACTGCCACTTAGACGAGAACGATGTGTAAGAGGGCGGGTTCCCTAGATAAGGAAGAGTGTGTGTCTCGAAGAAAACCAAAGCCTACTGATGAGTTCGACAAGCTGTTTATTACACACAAAGAACTCGGTTGCAGACCACTGAAAAATGTTGTAGCGTCTAAGGGCGGAAGAGGCGGGAAACCTGCGGAGGTCCTTGGCAAGGCTCCACCAAGGACATCAAAACGGAGGCTGCCTGAAGCCACGTGAAAGTTGAAAGTCACTGGCAACAAGACATGGAGGCTAATGGTATGACATGTCTGGCTGGCTGAGTGAAGTGAAACCGTTATGTTAATAGAATGAGTTTTCAATAGATATAAAGAATTAGTAGATGAGACTCTGGAGCTGCTTATAACGGTATCCATGATATCTCGGCAGTGTGCGTGACAGAAGGACATGTTAAGTTGTCGGATTGGCAGGTGCTCCAAAATATCCAGTGTCAGTTATATTTTCATACACGACAGAGTTAAATGTGCCATCAGCTCCTTTGAACCATACATATATACAGAATTTGATCAATTGGTTGAGTGAGACTATCATCATGTCACGGTTCCAGGTTTCGAGCCTTGGTCTCCCCCTGAGTTTTTAATAAACTAAAAAAAATTCCGTCTCTGCACTTTTGTCTAGCTCGAAGGAATACAAAAATAAGACATCAAAGGACCTCATTCCGCTTACCATAATTCCTTTCCAGCCAAGGCCATGCTAACGCATAATCGGGTTACTCACACTCCTATGTACTTCTTTCTTGCAGACAGGTCCATAAATTTAGTTCATCTCGACGTAATTTGCGTAGTAAATATTGTAATCGAAGTACAGCTCCTACACGATTATCATCCAATGGTTCCTTTAGCTGTCTCCACGGCAACGTAACTTCGTATCTACCCTGCTTTCGATATACTAAATCGCGTGCAAGGTCTGCTACAGATTCTTCGAGTTTGCCTTCATCGATCTGGATTCCTATTGCTTATAAATCCCAAAACTTTCTAACGTCCCACTCATTTTTATTCTCGTTTATATCTGCAAGAACTAGATTTATTAATACAGAATGAAATTTAGTTATACTTGTATCCGCTGGTCCTTGCAGCGGCTACCATAGCTTAGTGTTGACTCCTACAAGCTTTGGTAACAATCGTTTTATTTCATTTGACACTGTACTCCAATAATTGTCGGCACCTATAAGCACCGCAATACTGTCTTCTGGTTGTATATTGTCGGTTCGCCCATCAACTAATTGCAAATGTTTTAAATTGATACTGATGTCAGCTGATGGAACAGTTAACATGTCTAAACAAATCTCGGGGATTTCGATTCCTTATATCTCATATCGCCTTTCGTCATATTGACTTTTTAAGAAAAATATAACACAATTATAGGTTTTGCTTGGCATGCCTTCAGTTGCACCAAAAGTAATTACACTCATTTCACTCATTTCATTACACTCATTATTGGAAATTTAAATTCTCTTGACAGCCTTTCTCGAACAAATGTAGTTAGGCTGTTTGGACTAAAACCTGCATTAGCTGGCAGTCTGACGTGTCACTAATGTCCGATGAGGAATTCATTACCAAATCAATTGACAAACCTGATGAGGCCGCAAAGGACTCAAGGAAGGGTCCCGAGGAGGTAATGGACAAGAGCATCCCAATGAGTAAAAAACTCAGCGGAGCTGGGAAAAAACGGTTCAAGAAACTGTTGTCACAGGGACACGACCCAAAAGCAGCTAGAGTACAAGCGATGGCGCCTAGGGTAGTGGCACCGAACAACGGCAAACAGAACCAGACCAACCAAGGCCAAAATGAGGAGAACTCCAAAAACTTCAAAGGAGGCCAAACAGGAGTCACCCGTAGAGGGAAGCAAGACTCCAACAGCCCTCTCTTACAAGGAAGTCGCGGCAGGAGTGCGCATGGACATCCTACCGGATAAATTCCCTGAGGCAGCGCTCTCGAGCGAGCCGCTTGTGCTCGTGTAAAGGCTGATCCTCAGAAAAATTCGGGACAACAAGAAAAGCGAGGTCAAACCGGCATTCCATGGCACCGAACACAGGCCAGGCTGGTTGATGATCAACTGCGCTGATAAGGCCACCTCAGATTGGCTTAAACAGTCTGTGGTTGAGCTTTAGACATGGGAAGGGGCAAAGCTAAGGGCGGTCGAGGAGGAGGAGGAGCTTCCTCTTCCAAAGTTCTGGTAGGCTACTTCCCGGATAGCCAAGAACCGAAAAATGAGGAGATCGTTGACCAAGTTAAGGGTCAGAATTATCAATTGAGGGTCTCGGCCTGGAGGATACTGAAGAGGGAGACACAGGGAAAAGCCACTGTAACAGTCCTCTCAGTAGATGACTTCTCGGCTGAGGCTCGCAAGAAGACCTCATCCAAGGTCAACTATATGTTCGGGCAGGTGTGGCTCAAGCCCAAAAGTGGTTTTGCTAAGGCCCAGTCTTCGGCGGGGTCTAGCTCCAAAGAAGCTAACAACCCGACGAGGCGGGCTACAAAAGCAAGTCTCACGGTCTCGAGAGGTGGAGCGACTCCAGCACCGATCAAAACCGCAGCTGGTACAAAGCAACCAGCGGAGCAGACGGCTCTGGTTTCTTCAACCTCAAGAGGCAAAAAAGTAGGATGTTCTGCAGCCACAACACGCAACACCCAAGGTGACGTTTGCGGTACTAGGGCCATCCAAGGCCCACATCAGACCATTAGACCAGACAAAAAAGAGGAAGTGGCAGGGAAAAGTACGCCTGCCACCGACAAATCAAAAGGCCCTGTAAAAGAGGGGACTGATGGACCCAAAGGAAAAGGCCCGTCGCACTCTGCCAAGGGCAGCCGATAGAGCCACTCTAAAGGTCTTTCAAATCAATCTCCATCATGCCCAATCTGCCTCTGATGCACTTAGCAGGAGATTCGTGCTGGAGGGGCTAGACGTGGCTCTTATATAGGCTGATAAAGGGACTTCCATCAAAACAGGGTAAGTTAGTCTATGATGGTGAGCACGGAGCTCCTCGTGCAGCAATACTGTTCAAACCAAAGATTAACTTTCTTCCTATTCCAGAGCTAATCAATATGGATCCGGTCGCTGCCTTAGTGGATGTGTCGACGAATAGGGGAAAGCAGGGGGTTGTTATCGCCTCTGCTTATTTCCCTGGAGACTCGGACCAACCACCACCTCCAAGGGAAGTTATGCAGATATTGTGCTACTGCCAAAAGCACAACAGGAAGTTCATCATCGGATGTGATGCGAACGCCCACCACACAATATGTGGAAGTACCGGGATAAACAGCCGAGGTGAGTACCTATTAGACTATTTCATTAAAAACAATATTGAAATATTAAAAAAAGGCAAGAAAGCAACCTTTGCCAACATTGTTCGCCAAGAAGTTCTGGATATTACGATAGCCAGTCCAAACTTGGAGAACAACATTACTGACTGGCACGTGTCGGAAGAGTCCTTTCTATCAGATCATAAACATATAATATTTGATATGGAGGCCCCTCATGTGCAGCTGGAAGCGGTCAGGGTTCCCAAGCTAACCAACTGGGAAATCTATCGGGAGCACATCAGGGCAAAAAATACAAGAACTCGATGATGCCCCGCTAGAATCCCAGGAGGACCTAGAAAGGGGCCTCGAACCAACTACAAGACCTGATTGTTCAAAGCTACGAAAATAGTAATCCTCCTAGACACAGAGAGGCAGCCAGAGATGTGCTTTGGTGGAACAGGACACTAAGCAAACTAAGAGCTAAGTCAATAAAACTCTTCAATAAAGCCAAGCGCTCAGATGCCTGGAACGAATACAAGCACGCCCTGACTGAGTTCAACAAAGAATTAAGGAGGTTCAAGAGGAAAACCTGGAGGAAGTTCTGTGAGCAGATTGACGATCAACCTGCAACAGCACGCCTCCAAAAAGTACTCTTAAATGATCACACCAATGGCGTAAGCCTCCTCCAGAGGACTGATGGATCCTACACCACTGATTCTGAGGAAACATTGAAACTACTCTTGGAGACACTCTTCCCTGAGTGTTCAATATGTCAGAAGAATACAGAGGAACTCAATCACTCAATGTGCGCGGCAGGTCAGCACGCAGATTGAGGAGCACCTCGGGTAAAGTCTTCACAGCAGGGACAGTAGGGTGGGCCATTAACTCCTTTAAAGCCAACAAATCTCCCAATCCGTGGAGAGAGGTAAGAGTAGCTTTCATACCTAAGAGTGGGGGGCGACCAGCGACTCAACCCAAGGCATATCGGCCGATAAGCCTATCCTCCTTCCTTCTGAAGTCAATGAAGAAAATCATTGACCAACATATCAGGTACGGTTGTCTAAAAGACACGCCGCTACATGCCAACCAGCACTCTTATCAGGCAGGCAAATCAACCATAACAGCACTACACACACACACTAACCGGAACTTCACTGCGAGGCTGGGAGACAAATCGGTAACAGTAAGGGCCACGAGAGGCTGTCCTCAGGGGGGAGTTCTTTCCCTATTGCTGTGGTCACTTATTATCGACAACCTTCTGGTCAAACTGACTGCTGCTAGCTATGAATGCCAGGGCTATTAGTCCTTATCAGTAAGACTGAAACATTCCCTCAATATGGAGTTCTTTCCCTTTTGCTGTGGTCACTTATTATCGACGACCTTCTGGTCAAACTGTCTGATGCTGGCTATGAATGCCAGGGCTACGCTGATGACCTGGTTATTACCATCACGAGTAAGCAGGACAGGACCTTATCAGTAAGACTGAAACATTCCCTCAATATGGTACAATCTTGGTGTGCTAGGGAACGGCTGAGAGTCAACCCCAGTAAAACAATCATTATATCTTTCACAAAAAAAAGGAAGCTGAGGTTAGAGGCTCCTACTCTTGAAGAAACATGGATAGAATTCACAAGTGAGGTCAAATATCTAGATCAAAGACTCACATGGAATCCTGAACTCAATAGGGTCACAGGAAAGGCTATGAATGCCCTTTGGTCCTGTCGAAGACTCTTTGGAAAGACCTGGGGACTAAGGCCCAAAATGGCCCTCTGGGCATATGAAACAATCATAAGACCCGTCGTCACCTACGCAGCACTCGTGTGGTGGCCAAAAGTAGAACAAAAGACAGCGCGGTCCACACTGCGAAAACTGCAGAGGTCAGCATATCTAGGAGTTACTGGTGCCATGCGCACATGTCCCACGGCACCTATGGAGGTTCTACTAGACCTCCCCCCTTTACACCTACATCTAAAAGAGGCTGCCTCAAGCGCAATACGGCTGCTAAATTATGCTTATTTGTTATTTTTGCCTTGTTATATAATATTTCATTGTCCTGTGTTCCTGTAACAACAGGAATCCTTTTTAGGTTACGTTCACTTAGTTTGACAACTTAACCCGCCAATTTCCAAATGAATGGAATTCTTTGCGCAGTTTCACGACCAAACACGCTCGTTTGCGTTCATTGAACTCACTTATATGGTAAACGTATGGTAAGAAAACCATTTTGACAGAACAATCAGACTTTCCTGCGATCAGTTACGTCCATTGAAATTGTCCCTTAAAACTCAGAATACCCTTTATGTGTTTGTCACCTTTACCCGTGACACTCATGCTGTTACCAGAATGTGCTGATTCGTCATCCTATTCGGAAGAGTCTTTCCCCGTTGCCTGGCAATGGTATTGAACTCTGAGTTCTTGCGGTAGTGAACGCAATATAGCGAACTTCAGCATAATGTTATATCGGCAAGAGCTCACACTAAAAGAGATCTTATCGATGTGGTGATAGTATTATATAAATACCGTAAACCCTTTGCGTCCGTGCTTGACGATATCAGTGGTAATGCCATAAGCTGTCTCATATTTTGATCGATGATTCTTTCTTAATCGCCGTATTCTTCTTGAAGTTTAGCTATGGCTGAATCATAGCATGTTTCTGTTGGTATTAAAGCCGTTATTGTCTCTGCAGCCTTGCCAGGTAAGACTGACTGTAGATAATTAAATTTTTCCACAGGCGATAAAGATGAGTTTTCATGGACGGCAGATTTAAATTGTTCCCAGAACTGAATCCATTCGTTTAGTCCACCTCCGAATTTCTTCAGTCGTAGTTTTGGCAGTTTAACAGGCTGAGATCCTGTTCATTTGTCTGTGCTACTATTTTCCGTAACCTATCTAAAGGTCGATTGATAACGTGATATAATCGTAGGAGCGGATTCTTCATAATCTAAAATGCTCTTCCACTCCTTTTCATAGTCCTCTGGTCTTATCTGAATTTTGATCTCCTTTACCGCCTTATTTGCTTCATGTAAATTTTCATAGGTTAATTTAATTCGATCGAGGAACACCGATAATTCTTCAATATATTCTTCGACCGCGTCCACGTCTTTATCTTTAATATCGACTGAGTTCATATATTCGTCGATTTGTTTTACTAACGCGATACTTGACCACGGCACGTGGCTCGATGCGCGACTTCCATTTTCTCGTTTTATATAACAACAATCTTCCCGGGTTTCGGCACCAGTATTATAAATTTCAATAATGTTGTAATTACAAAACACCGGCTCTTTTAAATTAAAGATTAGGTTTATTAAATTCAAATATGATTACAAAGATTAGTTCTCGGTAGCGTGTTTAATAGAAGTCGTCTCGATATAAACTAAAACAATATGCAATCTTACAAATTACCGCTACTGCTTATTGATTTTACTACTTAGACAAAGTTGACGGTGTTATCAGATTTTCAACAGTATGCTCGCGTATTTATTTATTTATTATTTCAATATTCATCAATAGCTGACAGCTACTTCAAAGAAGATTACTAGAAAAGAAGTCTTCAATAATGTCAAGGGTCTTCAATAATGTCAAGACTGTAGCAATACACAACGCTTTTAGATCGAACCGCACCGATAGCCCCGTTTGCCACTGTATTGAAACAATGCTGAGAAGTCATCAGATTCAAACACAATTGGGCCCGAAATACGAGGCTGCTGAGGAACGCCGCAATGAGGTGTGTTGTCACCATTACTCTGCATCTTTGTAGTCAAGAAGTCTCTCTCGAAGAGGTGGCTTTTCAGACGACCTGGCTTTATTGATTTCAAGAAAGTTCCCAAACACCATCAGCGAAAAAATGGAAACCTCCCCAAGTGGATGGGATTTCCCTGCCACTAACTAATTCGGCCAGGCTCTTTGGTGTCATACTCAAACTAAATTGGTAGTGTTCTATGCCTACAAGAAAACGTTTGAGCTGAAACCCTAGCATTGTGCACAGTATTTGTACTTCCATTGAAACCAATTATTACTTGTGAAATAGTAGTCTGGAGGACTGCTCTAGAACCCAGATTCAAAGAGTTGCTTGGCTGAGGATCTCCTGATCAATTAACACAACGCCAACTATGGCATTGGATCCCATGCTATACTTTCCACCACTTGACTTCCACTATAAAAGTATAGCTTCACGCAGCGCCATAAGACTGGATGTTTAAATATTGAAAAAATTCTGACCATGGCTGAAGCAGCTTCTCAGATTTATTAACAGCTGTGGCTGGATCTAAATAAACCCTTTATTTATTATTACGTTTTTGTAACTCTGTATTCCCAAGTTATTCAGGAGGTGGCAACTCTTAATGTAGTATAGTAAAACTTAAATGGTGCAGCAAAATATAGTGTGCGCTCCCGTGGATGTTCTACTACAGACCTTGACAAATAAACTTGGTAGCATATAACATTCATATAGTTTTCGTGCAGTTAATACCCATAGAAATGAATAGATATTGGTTATGAATAACCTTGCGTGTATGTTATGTTTAAGCCGCAAGTTTAAAGTTAAATAACAACAATTTATTATGTAACTTTTCTGTATTTTACATTATTCACATATAACCCAATTAAAAAAGTATGTTTTATGCAATATGTAATTTGTTTTCAAAAAAAAAAATTTAGTTTTTCGTTCGAAATCAAAAAATGCTTCATTTTGTTCAAATTTTTAATGCAATTTTATTTCATATAAAATTAAAAATACAGTAAGCCAACAATATCTCTTTATTTTTATTAAACTTAAAAATGTATTTTCAAAATTTAAAAGTTTTAAAATTGAGTTTAAAAAAAAATTAGTACTTTGTAGTACCGCCCTTTGCCTTAATAACGTCTCGAACCCTATGAATGTATGCAACTGTACATAGTGAATATTTTTAGCAGAAGAGTGCTATTGCACATCAACAACCGTTAAAAGCAATTTGGACATCTTGGAGACTATTTAGCACGAATTGAGCCGGGAAGATATGAAAAAGCAAACCACTTGCGGCTGATTTTGTTGCACGGGGTGTAGGTACGTATCGTATCAAAGCGAACCGAGGAAGTGAACGACAAACCAGTGACGTGTAATGTAAATAAATTTACGGAGTTGGATAAATTCATTGAGCGGCACGACCACCATGTCATGGGCCCCGGGTTCGAGACCAGGTCTCCCCGTGAGCTTTTATTAAGAAATTAAAATAATTCACTCCGTCTCTGGGCTGTTGTCCGTCTCCAACAATGCAAAAACAAGACTCAAGTTTGGGGTTTTCGCATTTATTTTCTTTTTCGCTTATAGTTTTGTTAACATATTGTGATTTTGATTTATTGTCGGGTATTTAGGGGAATCCCCAATCAAATAAGGTGCCGTGTCATATGAATAAAGTGAATATTCGTCCGTTCTTAAATATCACGATTTTAGTGGATTTCGCGATGTGCGAACGTGATGTGGCATGTATCTAAGGAATGTTAATGCTTGCCACAGCGACACCGATGAACCTGCGTGCGCTGCTGCTATATCCTTGGAATGGCCTAACACTACGCGGCAGGTGCAACAAGGAAGGTAAAAAAGACGTTTCCGCTCTCGGACAGGAGTAAAAGTGAGGCTTTAATCAGGTAAATTATTTTTTATGTATGGTGTGTCATGATACTTCTTATATGACGAGTGGTGTATTTGGGGAAGCCTAGAAGAATCGTTGCGAATATGGACGGATGCCTCGAGCTTTCTTAGTAATTAGGCTCGAATTAACGATATGGAGTGAAAGAAGAAAGGCGTTAAGCTTTGTAAAAATACTTATCTTCCGGAATCGTTTGCTTTGTCTGCAACATTACGATACAAGTATCCACGGAATCTGTTAAAGCATCTGTACGTTAAAGAACGTCTTTACACTTTTAGAATAAACTTTATTCTGACCATTCCTTAAACTAGGTACAATATTTATACAAAAAATCTTAAATTATTACAAATCAATATGTACAAAAAATTACAAGATTGCATTTATTTTCAGCTTGTTTTGTTGTGATTTTCATATGCTCGCGTAGGTGATTGAACTTCACTAAAATCGCTGTGAAATGCAAGTCTGCATTTTTCGTGAGTTCAATTGGAATTCAAAATCGTAATTTGAGAAAATTTAATTATTTGACGATTAATAAGGAAAGTTGCTAATTCTGCTGAACATCCTCCCCCTTGGGTTTTCGTGCAACACAAAGTCCTCGTTACGATGCAGGGTACTTCTGGAGGCTGGAACTGGTGGAAGTGGACGAATGTAGGATAAGGTAGGTTCCTGGGTAGTCTTCCGTCTCGTCCATCTTGAGTAGAGTGCATAACTTAATCCCATAACCAAAATCGTTAATAGAAGATAATTAACGGCGTAATGATGAACATCGTGGGAGTTTAAGCTGTTGGGAATTCCAGTTGCGGATTTTAATGCTTGGATGTCAATTTCTTCATATTCTGGGTGTTTCCTTGTAAATGTAGTTCTGCTATAGGTTGCGGCGGTTTGTTGTCTGAACTAAGATGATCTTCCAATAATTCAGTTATATTAATTCGTGGGATGAACGAAGATGTTAATTTGGTTTCATAACGGCCATGTCCACTGATTGTCATAGATGATCGTTTGATTAGGCAATCGGGTCACAGCTTCAATATTCCGCTTCCATTGAGGGTTTTAAGTGAAACCTTGTTTCCACAAACAACATTAAACGTGGTTTCGGTATCCAAAGAAAATAACCAATTGTTGTTTGTGTGAAGTTGTATTTATATTTTGAATTTGCTTGTACTTCGGAACCGACACATTGGTGATAGTGACTGCCGATGATTCAGTAATTCCATCTCGCAATGACTGACATTGGATTTTAAATTATAAATGGGATAATTTTGTTTACACAGATATCGCTAATCGTCTACATATTGGCATTTTCCAGATCTAACTGAGCTAGGGGATAGTACCTGTCTCTGGGTAAATTGACAATGAGGTAGTTTGTCGATGGTTCCATCAGAACAAAATTGTTGCCGTGAAGCGTAGGAACAGAAATTAATTGGAACAACTGAAAGTATTCATCTTGCTGAAGTGGGATCCGTACATCAACTAGTACATATGAATCTGTTATTATTGTTGCCGCTGTCATTAAGCGATAGAGCAGCTAAATGTCATTTTTTCCATATCCGGGGATTGTCAAAGCGGAGGGAATATGTTCCTTTATCAATGTGATTTGTTCTCGAAGTTGCAGTAGGTTTGAGCAACAATGGATTGATTTGATTATAAGATCAGTTAAAGCATCCAGCAAGGATTCTTGCGTTTTCTGGTAATTTTGCAGAACTAGGGTCACCGAGGTGAAGGTTCGTGATGACTCTTGTTCATATTTTGAGTTGTCCAAGTATTTGTGTAAAGCTTGGATATGATCTTGAATTTCCTGGAACTGTTGTTGGGTTGGATTACCTCTCCTTTTCATGATATTTGCAGTAGTTTCCAGGACTGATGTTTGATTTCTAGTTAACTGCATCAAGTAGTCTTCGTTTTCCTGTATTTCCTGAATTTCTCCCTTTATATAATTCGCATAGTCGGAGTCTAGTAAGCCGAACAGTTTGTTAGCTACGTTTCCAACAATGTCAAGGGGTGATCTCCGTTTTAGACTTCTGTAACCACAACTTCGATTGTATAAAATCTCGTTAACGTCTTCTATGTGGTTGAGTTTCTGTTGGAAGTGAGCAAGAATCTCCAGGTAATGATTTTTTCTGATTGTTGTCAAATTACATAGTTCCTGTATTTCAGTTATGCATGTCTTAATTCCCCGCAATTCGGTCCAATAATTTTCTAGGCTATAATAAACTAGGATAATCCACTCGCTGTTTATTATTTGAGCCTGGCCAAGAGATTCAAAATATAGTCCTGGATTATTTGTAAAGAGTATTACTTCTACTGGAGAAGTGAAAGGTTTTCCTACTATAGGTAGCATCAATGAAGTCAACAGGAGGAGTCTGACGGCGACGGAATTACCACTCCTTCGGTTTGTTTCCGAGCGAGCGAATTGTTGGCTATTTAAAGACTCTATTGATAGTGCGTTTTTTGGCCTTGTATTGTTTTCTTCCTGCTCCTTTCGCCCTTCCATTTCTAGCTCTGAAATATAAGTTGGCCAATTTGAATTAATCGGTAGAAATTTGATCTTCAAATGGTGAGAATTAAGTCTTCTTTTTTTGACAGGAAGACTAGTTGAAACATACTTTTGAGTTAAAAGGAAGGTGCTTTGTCTTTTCTCTTTATTACAACTACGTCGCTCAATTGACTGGTTGTTTGTTTCATCATAGGGACTGAAGTCTTCCGTAATTGAGAGTGGATACAGGTTATGGATGGATCTTTTGAAGATTCCTGATTGTGTTTTCACATTTACTACTCTAGTGTGATTGTCGGATCCCTGAAAAGTATCTATTACGCGTCCTAGTGACCATTTCATTGGAGGGAAATTGTTGTCTTTGATCAAGACCAAGGTGCGAGGTTTAATATCCGGTTGTTGAGATTTCCATTTATGTCTGAGCTGAAGTTCTTGTAAGTATTCTGATGACCATATTTGCCAAAATACTTGTTGTATATGTTGTAAACGCCTAAATCTCGTTAACCTGTTAAGTGTTGATGTTTTGATCACTTATGTCTGGTTCAGCGATTGCTGTCAGCGGAGAGACAGTAAGAAAATGTCCTGGTGTAAGAACTTCCAAGTCGTTGTGGTCTCTTGACATAGGTGTTAACGGCATCGAATTTAGTATGGCCTCGATTTGCACAATTATTGTGTGCAATTCCTCAAACGTAGATTGGCATTCCCTACTTGCTGATTTGACAGCTGCCTCCCAAAGGCCTCCAAAATGAGGTGTTCCTGGAGGTATCGGTTTCCATTGAATGTGATTTTGTAGACATAAATCACCAATTCTGGTTCTTTTAATTGTGATCTTACACCAACAAAATTGGTGGCATTGTTGCAATAAATTGATGCACATAATCCTCTCTTAAGAGCGTTTATGAATGATGTTGCACTGAGATCGCGGATTGACAGTCCTAATGTAGCAGCAGGCTCCATAGGCTGATTTACTTCTATCAGAGATGGCATGTAACTGGAACTCAACTGGGTCCGTATACGAAACCTGCCTTGGGATCTTGAGCTTATTAAGTCTTTTCAATTGACCTTGAAAGAGTTGCCATCTTTTCTTTCGTTCCTCTGACAAAACTTCATTCCATGACAGATTCATCTTCCATAGATATTGGACGAATAATTTTCCAAGAACTGTTACCGGTCCAATTAGGCCAAGGGGATCAAGGATGCGTGTTACGTCTGATTGCACAGTGCGTTTTGTCACCTTCTCCGACTGAGTGTTCTTTGTTTGATATTGAAAGACGTCTTCAGTAGGCTGCATAAGTCCTAATGTTTTAATGACTTCACTTTCCTGAACGACCAGCATTTTTTCCTTGTATTCTTCTGCGAGGTCTTGTATTATCTCGGGATGATTGGAGCAGAATTTCCTTAGCTCAAAACATCCGCCTTTGAGAAGCTGTATTAGGTCATTTTTTAGTTTTAGAATAGCTTCCATAGTGTCTGCTCCCGTTAAGATGTCATCAACATAGGTATCACTCTCGAGTACAGATGCTGCATTAGGAAATGTGTCATGTTCGGCGAGGGATAATTGATTTAAGCAGCGTGTTGCAAGAAAAGGCGTAGTTGCAGTCCCGTAGGTCACAGTATTTAATTGATATGTTCTTAACGGTTCATCTCTCTTGCTGCGCCACAAAATAATTTGGAACTTTCTGTCTTCTGGATGAAGTTCTATCTGACGATACATCTTGCATATATCGGCTGTCATAACATTCTTGCGCAGTCTGAATTTAATTCGAATTGAGAACAAATTTGATTGCACCGTTGGACCTACCAAAACAAGATCATTCAACGACTTGCCGGAACTTGTTTTTGCCGAGGTGTCAAATACTACCCGTGGCTTGGTTGTGGAGCTATCTAGTTTTGTAACGCAATGATGTGGCAAGTAGTAGTGCACAAGTGTAATATCCTTCTTTGGGATTAGCTGCATATGACCAAGTCTTCCATATTCGATCATGAAGTCGTTATATTGTCTTTTTAATTCTGGTTGTCTCTCCAATTTTCTTTCCAGAGCGTAAAAGCGCCTTGTTGCCATTTCTAAAGAAGATCCAAGTTTCGAGGGATTCTCGCGGAAAAGCAATCTAACCATGAATTGTCCAGTAGGTGTTCGTTGAAAGGTGTTCTGATAGTTCTCTTCACATTCGTGTTCTTCATTTGTCTGGTGGATGCAGTGTGTTCTTCTAGTTCCCAAAATTGTTGCAACTGCTTCTCTAATTTAGTAAAGGAAGGCTAAGTTGCAATATGACATTGAAAGTGATTCGGTGCCTCTTGTGGAATTCTTCCAGTGATAGTCCAGCCTAGATTAGTGTTCTGCAACAGCGGAAGATCATTGGAAAGTCTTATTTGTCCTTCTCTTAGGAGTTGAAAATATAACTCCGCCCCTAATAACTGGGATCGGCCAACTGGATGTTGCTTGGAACGTTCCAGTTAGAAGTGTAAATATACATGGCAGGTTGGTATTCACTAATCTTTGGTAAAATGACTGCGATAATTTGTAAATAGAAATAATTTACCTTGGATTTTATGGTGAGCGAAGTTTCAAACTTTGCGATAGTTTCTAGGCCGCCAATGCCACTTATTTTGAAGTTGACCTTTCGACGCTTCAGTCCTAAATCTTGGACCAATCGTTCATGAATGAAATGAAGCCGTGAACCAATGTGTATTTATCGTCAGTAGCTTGGAGATGTCGGATGAGCCAATTTGGTTCTCCAGTCGCGTTTGCCTTCAAATAATACATTTTCTCGGCAGCACTTATTGCTGTGTTATGTATAAGCTCAATAAACAAATCTTTGAATTGTTTCCATTTAATAACACTTCCATCAAAGACTGGCAAGGTTATTTTTGGCAGCTTGACGTTGTCATTATTAGATGGGCTACCGGCATGTATATCAAGCTTTTCTTGCAGTTGTATGGCTACGTTTTGGTAGAGATCCTCAATACGGTTATAGTTACTGACATCATATGAAGTTTCAGTAGATTCGCCAATGATCTCCCTACGTTGGGAGACTATTTCTGCCGAGTACTCGTTTACTGTCTTGAGTTGTTGTATGTAATAGGCCCTTGATTGTGGCACCAATAATTCCCCTCATCTAGTGCATATAATATTCTCGAGCGCTGTTATGGCGGGTTCTTGTTGGCAGTTGAACCTCAATAACCTTGTGTTAGAATCAGCCTTTTCTTGAAAGGGTGTTTCCTTACTCTTGTATTCCAGCCGTTCGAGCAGTTTAGAAGAGAATAAATTATACTCTTGCTAGACCTGCAAGAAGTAATTCAACGTGAAGTAAGAGTGATCTGGCTCTTGGTCTTGCAGTTGTTGTAGTGTTTGATGGTTTTGATTGAATTTTGTGCAAAACTCATCAAGTCTCTGCTGATAACTCCTCGTGTTATCAGGAGTTCTCCTCTCGATCTTCTCCTTTTTGAAATTATCGAACAGTTGGGCGATTGCCTTTCAGTCTCAGACTGGACTACCACGGTGGTCATGATGATTGTATCTTGAACCGTTGGTAATCATCAGCCCGCCTGTTGGTTTGCTGCATGGATGATGGTCTGGTAATTTGCTTCTTGTTGCAAATCACTGCTGTTTTCAAAATGTACCTACTGCTGGGCACGCACTCAAGGTAGTAATTTGCGTTTTGTTGCAAATTACTGCTGGCTTCAAAGATGTACCTGCTGCTGGGCAAGTACTGAAGATGGTAATTTGCCTTTTGTTGCAAATTATTGTTGGCTTTTAAGATGTCCCTGCTGCTGGACAAGTACTTGACTGTGTGGACTAAGATTTAGCCTCTGCTTGACTTTAATTAAGGTGAATGTTGCTAATCGTGATATGCTAAAACGTTTAACATATCACGTCGGGGTCACCAAAATTTACGGTAAAGAACGTCTTTACACTTTTAGAATAAACTTTATTCTCACCATTCTTTAAACTAGGTACAATATTTATACAAAAAATCTTAAATTATTACAAATCAATATGTACAAAAAATTACAAGATTGCATTTATTTTCAGCTTGTTTTGTTGTGATTTTCATATGCTCGCGTAGGTGATTGAACTTCACTAAAATCACTGTGAAATGCAAGAATTCAACCTCGTAATTTGAGAAAATTAAATTATTTGACGATTAATAAGGAAAGTTGCTAATTCTGCTGAACAGCATATTTATTTGATTATAAATAGAAAGTTTATAAATTACTTAATATAAGCAAATTGTATTTAGCAAAGTCTACCCTCAAAATGTTCTCTCTCTGCCGATAATATTTCTTAAATTCTAGGTAAAGTTTATTAAACCTACTGAAGAAATCCACCTAAAGCTAAACCTTAGGAGCAAAGGATTTAAATAAAGAAACTCAATGACTTACTGCAACTGGCGCGTGCTTCTTATGATGTGAGTTTCCATATCGATTTCTCTACTTGGTAGTCCGAAATAAAATTAAATTTGCAATTAGATTTACAATTTATCTATTTTATTTTCAATTTTTCAACTCGACGAAGTCGAAGAGAATTAGTTCGTCTCTTACCCAGGAAGAACTCTTTCAACATCCGGGAACTTCATGCGTTAGCTTGCCAACCATTTTTAGAACAGAACACGTTCAGCTTTTAGTAAATAATCTATTATAAGATTTCACATTGTTTATATTATCTAATGAATTTTTTTTGGTGATATAAGATAATTCGAAACAGGTTAATTAATCATTTAAAGTATGTAATGATGTAAAACTAAGGCCTTTTTAGCTACTTTTTCTAAGGCTAAGTAATTGTCTCAGTTTTAGTTGGAAAAAAATTATGTTTCCATAACATTATATTCAGGATGTCGCGGATGTCTTAACACAATGGACCCCTCTTAGGTCTATGTAGGGCTGATCAACTTTGCTCCACCCTAACCTTACCCAAAGAAAAGTCCACCGTTAATTACTGTTTGAACGATGTATCAGCTTGCTAAAGACAAATGTGAGAAATATCCTATTGGAGCTGAAGTAGTCCTTGATAAAATCTATGTGGACGACTTGATTTCTGCCACTCTGCAATAATTAGAATTTCGTAATTAGGCGTCTAACAACGGATTGATTCTCCCGACGGTATCTGACGAATTTTGAGAAGTAAATCTACCATTGTCAATGGGCTCAATGGACCATTGAAGCTTTCGAAAAATAACTGAAGCCCGCGATACGATTGACACTATCAACACTGACGCTACATCAACACCTGCACTGCACGAAACCTTACGGAGATAGCAAAAGTTGTTGATCCTATTGGATGGTTAGGTCCAGTTCTACTGTAAAAATTCTAATACATACGCTCTTGTTAGCAGAAATTCTAAGGACGAAAAAATTCAACGGAATATTTAAGATCATTAGAAAGTTTATAGAAGAAATTGGCTCGACTTGCAAAATATCTCTTTACCTCGATGGACTCCGACAAAAAATTCTGAATTATTTTGCAATTTATTTACACGATCGGTAGGTAAGTTCCTCTGGCTCTTTCTCTACGGCAGCACTGAGGGTTTCCCTATGGTCTTATTGCTGAACGCCTTCACAAGAAATCGAATCTAAATGACGGTCCCACAAAATTAAATAGCGATCTAGACGCTGTATCATATTTTGATCACTTTCACTCTTTCTTTCGGGCAAATATTTTCAAAACCTGTACAATATTTGAATTAAATACTGTATACAGGGCAACAAATATCCAAACAAAGCAAATTAATAAATCAAAATCCATTGCACGATTTAGGCAGACTCATCTGGGTTGACGGCCGATCTCAACATTCTTCACTTCTTTATTCCGAACGACATCCTATTATTCTATCTGAAAGGAGCCAACTGTCCATGGAGGTACCTAACTGATTTCAATAAAGCGAAATTGCAAAAATTTTTCTTTAAAGAACTCGAGCAAAGAAAGAAATATTAAAATATTTCTTTAAACGATCGGCGTTTCTAATAAAGAAAAGCTAAACTCCTTTGGCTTTTCCTCAACAGCAGGACCAAAGGGTTAGCTTTTCTTCAGCTGCTGGACGTCTTCGAAAGAAACCGAAAACTAGCTGTTTATCCAACAAAAATAAATAAACACCGACCTGGACAGCTGTATCAGATTATGATCACTACACTGTCACATCAACCTTTGGGTATAATATTTTTCGCTAGCACAAAAAGTAACCTAACCGATGTTGTCTCTACTTTGCAGAAAGTATTGGATTCCTTAATAACAAAGGCGTGGCAACAAAAAGTTCTTTGGCCAAGCTCAGTACATGGCAGTAGAATATTCAGAAACTCTGATGTCATCAGAGTAATTGTGGTGCAAATAATGGAAGTATTGCTCTTCTTAGTGACTCTAGATACGCACTTATGCCATAGATGTTAACGCCATATGTGTAGTAATCCCAAAATAGCACAACAAAAATATTACAGTAGGGATTTTGCTTCAAACAGGATAATAGGTTAGGTTAGGTTGAAGTGGCTGCCTGAGAAAGGCACACTTAGGCCAAGGAAGCCCATTGTGATACCACGATGAGGCTACAGAAACTTAAGCAACCCCCATAAAAATAACCTAAGTAATAGGAGGGTGGACACTTTACCCCCTGAGCACCGAGCTAGTTCCCTGTCTCGAGTGGGACCAGCTCTCGGAAATCCCAAATAGATTTGACTAGGTTGGGAAGGGTGAACGGCCGTAACTCGTCGTCGGGAACCATTTTGAACTTCTGATGAATCGAGCCAGGTCCCTGACATCAGTGGAGCCTAGCTCGGTTAACTCTTCAAAGAAGGAGGCGCCCAGAAACTGGTTCCTACGGTTGGCTAGGGCCGGACAGTTACCGAGGAGGTGGAGTATGGTTTCCTCTTCCACTTCGTCAAGGCAACTCCTACAGAAGTCGTTTGAAGGCGCGCCCAGTCTATCGGCGTGTCTGCCTATGAGGCAGTGATCCGTGAAAACGGCCACGGTACTGCTAATTGTTTTGCGTCCGAGTAAGATGAGACCCCTTAACCATTTAGGATGAAGCTTTGGCCATATCTGTCGGGTAATCAGGCAGGTGTGTTCCTCCTGCCAATTAGTATTTGCAATCCTGAGAGACTCCTGTAAGAGTTCCAGTTTGCATGTAACCAGCGGTTTACCCAGCTGGTGGTAAATGTCCGAACCAGGACGAGTGGTACCGATTCTCGCTAGTTCGTCGGCTCTGCAATTGCCCGGAATATCACACCCAGGCACCCAGATGATTCGTACTTTCAGATGCTCAGATATGTCATTTAGTGTTGAGCGACATGTTATAACCGTTTTGGAGGTGGTGTATACTCCCGAGAGGGATTTAATAGTGGCCTGACTATTTGTGAAAATACATATATTATCTGTGGGTAGCGTTAGATGATTCAGGTGGTCCGCAGCTACCTTTATAGCCTTGATTGCCGCCTGAAACACGCTGCAGTAGTCAGGCAAGCGGTATGAGACATCGAGGTCCAAATGTTCCGAGAAGATGCTTCCACCCACTTTGCCTTCCATTTTGGAGCCGTCGGTGTAGAGATGCACCGACTCGCCTCATTGGGGAGCACCTTTTTCCCATTCCAATCTGGTGGGAAAGAAGGAGTCAAATTTTGTTCCAAAGAAAGGCTTGGGCGAGGTGTAGTCGATATTTCTGGCAGTTATTCTGTCCAATATTTTGGAGTGACCGAAGTCAGTTCGCTTCCAGGTCTGGATTGAGTTGAGCATAATGGCGGCCGAGGATGCGGTTTGCTTACCATAGAGATCCAACGGTAGAAGGTGGAGAATGGTGTTCAGGGCTTTAGAAGGTGTGGTTCTAAGGGCACCTGTTATCAGCAGTGTAGCCATCTTCTGAACTTTATCCATTGCTTTGTGATGGGTTGATACATTTAGTACCGGCCACCAGACAATAATCACATACATAAGTATAGGTTGTATGACACTTGTATAGAGCCAATGCACAATGCGTGGCTCCATAGCCCATCTTTTCCAAATAGCCTTTTTACACGAATACAGCGCTACTGTGGCCTTCCGTACTCTTTCCTGTACGTTAGGCTCCCAGGTAAGTTTTTTGTCTAGGACTAGACCTAGATACTGAACCTGATTACCTAGTTTCAGCCTAACCCCGTTTAGTTTAGGGCAGTTAATAAAAGGTGTTTTATGCCTCCGGGAGAAAAGTATTAACTGTTTGGTTCGGCTTTATACCCAGACCACACCCACCACTCCATGATTAAATCTTGGAGAGGGCGTATTGTTACACTTCAGCCAGTGCGTTGGGGTGCTTACCTGAACATATCAGGGCAATATCATCGGTGTAGGCGATAACCTTGTGACCGGACAACTCCAGGTCTGTGAGTAACTCATTCAGAGTTAAGTTCCATAAGAGTGGTGAAAGGATTTCACCCTGAGGAGTACCACTGGTTACCACTCTTTGGATAATGGATCCTCCCAAACTTGAGACAATGACCCTGCTTTTTAGCATGAGGTCAATAAGTTCAATTAGATAATCGTCAATTTCAAGCCTTCTCAAGGATGCCATTATCGCCTCTGACCTGATATTGTTGATGGCACCCTCAACCTGCAAGTGAGTATTCTTTTTGTAGTAGCGAAAGTTCTATGATTGTGGTAAGTTCGTGCAGGGCTGTTTCTACGGACTTACCTTTAGTGTATGCATGTTGTGAAAGAGACAACCTGGAAGGATTAATTGTCTCTTTAATACATACATCTAAGAGTCTCTCCAAGGTTTTGAGCAGGAAGGAGGAGAGACTAATGGGCCTAAAATCATTGGGCTTTTAGTGTGAGGATTTTCCTCCTTTATGGATAAAGACCACCTTCATCTTCGTCCAAGAGGATAGAATATAGGTGATTTTAAGGCAAGCCTCATAAATGACCATTAGCTACGGAAACAGTATCTCGGAAGCTAATTGTAGTTCAGCTGGGATGATGTCATCTAATCCCGGTGATTTATAGGGCTTGAAGCTTCTTATCGCCCATTTTAGTTTTCTCACCCTGGAAAGTGCGTGTTGACAAGTAACTCCAGTGACTCAAGACTGGATGAAGTCCAACTATCATCACTTTTGGTAAAGAGGGTTGGGGTGATGGGCGTTGTTGAGAGGATTTTCCACAAACGGCTCGCTTCAGAGATACTTTCTTAAATTTTTTGAGGCATTCTTTATAAGAAGTCCATACATTAGTTCTTTTCGCTTGGTTCAAAAGTTTACGACACTCTTTTCTTTATGTTCATGATCTCACTCGACCACCACGGAGGTTTGGGCTTACCTGTCGGAGCAAGAAATTTGTGTCGCCGCATTGCACGCAAGCGTCAAAGTGTCCACCACCTTGTCAAGGGTTCGTTTGCTTTTAATTACGGGTGGACCTGTGGTAGGCAGGCTATTACTGTGGACCATCCTGTAGAGGTCCCAGTATGTCCTTAGCCTGTTTTTATAAGAAGGACACATCTGCTTATGAAGTGTTATCCCAAATTCGATATGGGCGTGGTCGGAGAAGGATGGTTCCTTGGATACCTTCCACTCCGTTATTAAGTGGGCGGATTGTTCCGAGACTGAAGTAATGTCTAAAACTTCACGCCTTATTGCGTTAGTAAAAGTGGGTTCTGCACCCACATTATAAATCTGGAGGTCCCAGACTATATGATGTGCGTTGGCGTCTGCTCCGATCACCGGCGTCTTCTTTTGTATAGTGGCTTCCTTGATCGCATTCCAGAGTATTGAACCAGGAATGTCCGCCACATCGTGCGCCATATAACTGGAGGTTATCCAGATATTGTTGTTCTTGAGCTCCAGTATGGCTGTTGTGGTGTCCTTATTACTCTGGTCCGGGAACCGGAAGGGTGTCAACTACCATAATAGTGTCGACTATCGCATCACCATCTTCTGGTGAGGGAGTTACTACGGCAGAAACTGTCGTTTCACTCTGTACTACTTCCTTTTCCCCGGTGTTGATTGTGGAGGCTGCTGAATCCTCCTCTTGCTTACTAGCATTGTTTTGCGCCTTTAGGTCCTTTTCATAGACCTTCAGGCTAATAGAGCTGAAGCCATAGCAAATAATTCCATTGCACCACCATCGTCCATTTATCTGGCGTGATGGAGCCGTCCGCGTTGCTGCGATCTATAATTGCCCTGACTAAGCTGTCCTTCGCTATCTCGCTGAAGGACTTAGCGGTAGAGGAAAGGAGGCCTGCCGCCTTAATCCTTTTGGAAGATGGCTGCAGTTCGTAAGGCGAGCGCAACCTCTTCGGGGTAGCTTGTAATGGGCCTTTAGAGGCCGAAGCGCTACCTTGAGCAATAATCTTATTAGCCTATTGCAGAAAGGCTTTGTCCTTCTCTGCGAGTTTCTCCTGATTCTGAGCGCAGTCCATCTCTCTTTAAAGGCCACCGTTAAGGCGTTTCCCTTCTGCTTGGTGGTCGTTGGGTTAGACTGGGATGTCCTGAGAGGGGCTCTGGTGTCCGGGTGTTTTAGCCTTGGACAGGGACGTATTACCACGCACAGGTTTCGCATAGGAAGGAAGAACTGTGCTGCTACTACCGGGTCTGGGGTCCTTGGCAGTGGCGTGTACTTTCCTCGAGGAAGGGGGTTCACAGGACTCAGAAGTGTTGGAGGCGCTAGCAATGCTCGCAGAAGGTTGCCCACTTCACCCGTGGGCCGGGTCTGTCTTGACGGCGGGTTGTCCCCCTTTTCGGGTGGACGAAGTAGCAGTCTCGGTTTTATCCGAGGCTGGGTGGTTCTTATTCACATAGCATATTCATGATCTCATGGTCTCGATATATTAATGGGGTTGGGGGAATCAACCATGGTAAAGCCCCTTACCATGGTGGTCCTTCGTACTCCTTGAGGCGGATATGTATCAAGGAGGCTCCGTTAGAATACAGCTAGTTGCCCCAGCTGCAAACTATCCAATGGGAACGGTAGTCGCTTAACACCCTGGATTGGGGGAGTTTGATCAAGAGAATGACGGTCTCTCCGCCCGTCATCATTAGCCAGTCTATCGTGGAGTGAGATGCGGACTTCCTACAGTATCCACAGTTACGGCACGCCAACAAATTAATGATAATTTCCAAAATAAGCACAAAATTTGCGAAAAATTCAAAATTAACTTTTTATAAACTCGAGCGACGTGAGAAATATAACAAAATTTCTCAACACGATCAGCGTTTCTGGTAAAGAAAAACTAAACTGGAGTTTATAAAAAGTTTATTTTGCATTTTTCGCAAATTCACTCAGGTCAAGTGTAAATTTTGTGCATATTTTGTGCGTATTTTGCAAATATTTTACCGCAAAAGTGGTGTGACAGTTAAGTGATCAGAATATGATACAGCTTTTTAAACAGTTTCTATTATAAAGAAACATAAACATTTGAAAGCTTTATAGTGGCTTTATTATAACCGAGAAAGTGCAATTCCTAGCTTTACCCCCGACAAGGCTGCATGTAAGAAGCTTTTCGAGAAAGAAGCGTTTAAAAAATTTATATGCATGCATATCAAATAGTGAAATTAATAATTAATTGTGTAATTGATTACAAATAAGAAGATTAATAGTTTATTTGTGATTGTATAGTAACGGTCCGGAAAAATAGGCGTATTTAAGATTCGTACATAAGAAGAAGGGAATGTAAGGTATATATCAATAGAGCCGCGACGTCTCACGTTTACGAATAATTTGTACCCATAATTGAGCCCCTTGGAGCCAAACATATTTAGTCCATAATTAACCGACTTCATAAAAACAAAGAGGTACTAAGTTCAACACGACAAGGGGGTGCTTGGCCGCTAGTATGCGAACTCTGGATACCGGTCGCCCTCCAGTTTTATCTAGACTTGTTGTAGCAACGGGCTCTGCTGCGGGTGACTCTCCCCTTCCCGATTACTCGTGGGATCTACATGGATTTATCTAACAACACAACTAAAGAATCTGATGTAGTTCTAAATGCATCAACCTGTGACCAGGCCAGTAGGGGTATGGCCACAGTAGAACAAAATGTTAACAGTAAGCTACGGCTTTCTGCTTCTCCAAGTGGAGCCTTTGGGCACTCTTCTGGAATACCACAAATGTCGGTGAGCAATTGTGCCACCTCTACGTCAGTGCAAAGTTTACGGGAATTGATATCTGGGGATGAGTTCTCGGATCTCGATGCTGTCTGCACCCTGGTGCCTGACAATGCTAGTTTATGCTCGGAGATATCACCTCTGCAGAGAGGAGAAGATTCAACAAGGCGTTGGCAAGTGGCCTCCCCAGAGAAAAAGCCCTGGAGGTAGCCAAGTTGAAACCACCCGGCAAGCCGGAGGTCAGAAGGACACGTTCCGAGGAAAAGTCCCAGGAACAGCCCAAGACCAAAAGGTCCAAAACTATCCAAGTGGGATCTGTAAAACCCACCTACAGCCAGGTGGTGGGTAGCCTCAAGCTGGGCTTGACCTCGACGGACGTGATTAATCGTCCCATAACAGTTGAGCAGATGGCTCTTCTACAAGAGGCGATAATTGACGTCACGATTGAGAAAAGAACAGTTGTTGTCAAACCAGAGTTCGAGGGCTGTTTACCCCGGACTGGTTGGCTCCTTCTTGTCTGCGCAAATGTTCAGACGGCGGATTGGGTCAGAAGCAACTTTGAGCTTATCCGTGCCAAGTGTGCCTTCGACATTGCCTTTGCTGAGGAAGGTCAGTTCCCTCGGACACATGTGATTCGAGGCTACTTTCCCCAGAGCCTTTCTCTCACCAACGAGAAGGTATTGGCATCAATTGATGCCCAAAACCACCTCCCAACTTCGCAGTGGAAGGTGGTGCAGAGACTGACAAATGGTGAGCTTCTGCACCTTGTGATGCTCATTGACGAGGCGTCAATGGCGACCCTTACTAAGCTTAAGGGCAGGATTGTCTACCGGTTTGGTAACGTGAGACTGATCCTGAAAGACAATGCCTCAAAAACTCCGGCTGCGACTGAAGAGAAGCAGACCGTAGAGATGCAGGCCGAAAGCGGGGAGCTAGGGTTAGTGGATCCGCCGGTCTCTTTGACGACCGCGGGTGTGGAGCCAAAATCAGTGGACCCGCCCGCTTCCGTGACGGTTGCCGCCGGTGCAGTGGTCGGCGGGGCGGCTGAGGGGCCACCGGACAAGGTGTCTGCCGGCCCCTCAGCCGGTCGTGCCGTTGGGCAGACCGGTGGTGCTGCTGCTGGAGCGGCTCCAACAAAAGTGACCACTGGGTCGCTTACTATTAAGGCCGGTGGGGCGGCCAGGAAGACAACCTCCACTACTTTTGGTGAGGCGCCACGAACCTCCAAGGAGGACGGTTCTAAGGGACCCCGGCGAGCCAGAGCGGCGAAGCTCATAGAATTAACCCTTCTAACTCAGAAGGCGCACTTCACAGGCAGAAGCCTGGAACCAATTGACCTATTCACCAGAATATAACATATATTGAGGTGAATGAGGCTCCCGCAACCCATGCAAAGAAAAGTATTAGTAAACAAAAAACAAAACCCGTCCAAACAAAACAATCAGGGGTGCATTGATAACAGAGATCGCTTAAGCAAATCCTTAGCAAGAGCCAGGTCAAAAATAGGACACATATTCACGGCTCTACACATGCGATTAATAGGCTCATGCATACCATAGTTAGACCGAGAATGAACAACATGTAGTAAAGGCAATCTCCTTAACCTATACGGAGTATGCCTATAAGTAACTAAACTTGCAAGAGAGCGAGAATCTATTTTCGAGTTCAAAAGCTGATGAATAAATACTAGGTCAGCAACTCGACGTCGTTCCTCCAACGAGTGCATATTAAGCAATTGGAGGCGATCTTCATAAGGAGGAAGCCTTAATGGATCATTCCACGGGAGGTCCCTTAGTGCGAACCTAACAAAGTTCCGCTGCACCGATTCAATGCGTCTAGAATGAACAGCATAGCAAGGAGACCAAACCTGAGATGCATATTCGAGAATTGGTCTAACTATAGAAAAAAATAAGTGAATGAGGGTCTGTCGATCAGAAAACTCCCTTGACCATCGCTTAACAAAACCCAGGACAGAATTACTCCGAGATACGATATGGTTTATGTGCAGAGTGAAATCGAGTTTTCTGTCTAGCTTTACACCGAGGTCAGTAACGGACTCCACACGACGGATATTAGTTTCCGCAAAGGTATAATCAAAAACGAGCTGATTGATGCTCCTAGAAAATGACACAACTTCACATTTATCCAGGTTAAGTTGCAGTCCATTTGAGGCACACCAACCCCTGAAGGTATTCAAATCATTCTGAATGCAGGAAGAATCATAACTGTTACCAACGCATGAGAAAATCTTCATATCGTCTGCGTAGATTAAAACTTTGGAGTGCTTAATCAGAGGGACAATGTCGTCAATGGCTAGGATAAACAGCAACGGCCCCAGATGGCTTCCCTGCGGTACACCAGATGAAGCCCTAACTACTCTAGATAAAGTATTACGGAAAGAGATACGGTAAGTCCTATTTTTTAAGTAAGAGCAGATCCAATCGAGCAACAAAGGCGGAAAACCCAACCTTTCAAGCTTAAGCATAATCACGGAGTGAGGGAGCTTATCAAATGCCTTGCTGAAGTCGGTGTAGACACAATCAGTCTGGAGACCTTGTTGGAAGGCAGAGATAATGTGGGATGTAAATTCTAGCAGGTTAGTTGTCGTCGATCTACCAGGCAGAAAGCCATGTTGATTAGATGAGATTAACCCCTTACATTGCCCAACAAGCTGTGAATATATAACAGATTCGAACAACTTGGGTATGCAGGAAAGTTTCGCGATTGGCCTATAATTTGTTATGAAGTTTTTATGCCCCTTTTTATAAACAGGAATTATAAAGGAGCTCTTCCATAACGTAGGAAATCTACCAGCCTGAAGAGATTTATTGAAGATGAGTTCCAATGGAGTGAGTAAGGCATCAGAACAGGATCTCAAGAATGCGGGTGGAACACCATCAGGACCAAAGGAAAAGTCCAGTTTAAGCTCCTTGATACCATTCAAGATAATATCACGAGATATAATGGGCAAAGCAATGGAAGTAGCGGGACGGTTTTGGATATGGCCAAAATCATCCAGGGAAGGCACAAAGTTGCTTGGTGAAAAGGCGCCCTCAAAAAACAATGCAAAGTTATCGGCAATAACGGGCGCGCTACAACTAGAGGATCCATTATACCACATTGTAGATGGATAATTATCAGTTTTCTTCTTCAAATTTACAAATTTAAAAAAGGTACGAGGATCATTATGCAAGTTACTGCGAATATCATCAAGGTATTCCCTGTATAAGGATGAAGATAACGCTAAAAAGCAGTCATGACAATATACGAATTCAGAATAAGCTGACGTGCTACCACAGCGTAAGTAGGTTTTCCATAATTTATTTTTTTTATTCTTAAGACTCCTTAGCTCCCTTGTATACCACGGGGGAGAATGGCAGGATGATCTCCACCGCTTAAGTGGTACACACGAATTAAACAGATCATAAATCTTATCATAAAATACAGAAACACAATCGTCGACATCACAATCATAAAAAAGTGATGGGAAATCGATTGAGAGGATCCTGTTTGAAAGATCAGAGAAGTCCGCCCTTTTAAAATCAAGAACGTACCGATCTACGTTGGGGTCAACAATATTAGAGCCATCGTAGCAAAAATAGATGGAAATGGGCGGGTGTAAACTGTCGATAGCGGATAATTTGCAAGAAGTTGGCTCAATTATAGTATTACTCGAATCGGAAGAAAAGATAAGATCTAACTGCCTTCCCATAGAGTTCTTTACATCACTCATTTGGTGTAAACCAGAGGAGGAGATGGCGTCAAGAAAATGGGAGTCTTTAGCAGCAAGACAGTTTGAAGGAAGGTAGTCATCGTCATCAGCGTTGAATACCCATTGAACGTTGGGTAAGTTAAAGTCACCAAGAAGGATAATTTCGTCCTCAGGGTTTGTCATATTATTAATAAAATCTAAACTAAGAATTAAAATGTCGTAAAGACTTCGACCATTTGCATCACCATAGTTTGTCAAGTTTGGAGGGATATAACAACATAGCAGGAAAATATGCATCTTCCCCAGAGATATCTTAAGAGCTAAGAGCTCGATTGAGAGTGTGTCGGAATAAGCAGGTATATCAACAACGCCGCAATCCAAATGCGATTTACATGCAACCAGCACACCGCCACCACGAGCCATAGAGTCACAGTATCTATCCATACGAAAAATCTGATAGGACTCGTCAAGAATTTCTGCATCGTTAAAACCATTATGAAGCCAGGTCTCGGTCAGAGCGATGACGTCGTAACAACAAGCGAGAGAAGCTTGAAATAACTGGCTTGTTCTTGTTCTCAATCCCCTTACATTTTGGTAGTAAAGGGATAGCGTACTTAGTTTTTTTGGTTGTTAGAAGAGGATCTGTTTTGAGTGCTTCCCGCGACCCTACGACGGGGCACAAACTCGTGTGCAATGATATTTTCGGGCAGTGATATTTTCCGACAGTCGCTGCAACAATGAGCTCCGTTAAGGTGCTTCAAGCGAACCTGCACCATGCCAAGGGGGTATCGGCCACACTATGCAGGACCTTCGCCGAAAAACAGATAATCCTGGCGCTAATCCAAGAGCCCTGGGTTGTCAGTGGCCAAGTCAGAGGACTCAACAGTAACTTAGGTAAGTTGATTTATCACCGAGGAGAGGTTGAGCCACGGGCGGCCATCCTGATTGACAAAAGTGTTTATCATCTCCCCGTTACTAACTTTATTTCCAGGGACCTTGTGGCGATCCTGGCTGAGATCCCCACAGTAGGAGGTATGCAGGAAATCGCCCTGGCATCAGCCTACTTCCCCGGAGACAGCCCAACTGCTCCACCTGAAGAGGTACAAGAACTCATCAGCTATTGCAAGCGGACGAATCGGCAGTTCATCATTGGATGCGACGCGAACTCCCACCATAAGATCTGGGGCAGCAGCAACATCAATAAAAGAGGTGAGTACCTGCTTAATTATCTTATAGATAAGAACATTAATATAGTTAATAGAGGGTGCAACCTACCTTTATCACTGCAGCCAGAGAAGAGGTGCTAGATCTCACTCTGGCCAGCAGAGTCCTGTCCGAGTTCATAAGGAACTGGCGAGTTTCAGATGAAGCATCGCTGTCGGATCACCAACATATCCGATTTGACATTCAGGGCCGATCTGAGATTATCTCCAATATCACTGTCCCCAAGAAAACCAATTGGCACACCTTCAGGGCTGCTGTGTGCTCGAGGGCTGACATGTTGGTCACCTCAATCAGTTCTATTGGTGAACTTGAAGTTGCAGCTAACCAGCTTAATGACGTGCTCATCTCCTCCTACCAAGATAGTACAGCTTCGGTCCCAACCAATGCGATAAGTAAGGTGCCTTGGTGGAGCGAGCGGCTGTCTGAAATGCGTGGGCGGGTGAGACGTCTTTTTAACAGAGCTAAACGCTCCAAGCAATGGGACGAATATAGGTTCGCACTCACTGAATACAATAAGGAGATTAGACGCTTCAAACGCGAGTCCTGGAGAAGACGCTGCGAAAGTAGTAGTAGACGACCTCCTAAGCAAGCTGAGTGAGCTTGGTTACCGTGCCGTTGGCTATGCGGACGACCTTGCCATCATTATCACAGGGAAGTTCGACTCTACTGTCACTGATCTAATGAGATCAGCTCTGCGCACGGTCACTGATTGGTGTGCTAACGAAGATCTTACGATCAACCCTGCCAAGGCTGTTCTGGTGCCATTCACTAGAAGGCACCATCTGGAGCTTGATCAAATACTGATCCAAATCACGGCTATTGAGTACTCCAATGAAGTCAAATACTTGGGAATTACGCTCGACAAAAGACTAAATTGGAACACTCATCTCAACACCACCCTAAATAAGGCTACACGAGCCTTATGGGCCTGTCGAAGACTCTTCGGAAGGACTTGGGGTCTAACCCCAAAGATGATTTTCTGGCTGTACAATACGATTGTCCAGCCGCTCGTTTCTTACGCCGCCTGGTGGCCTAAAGTCCAGCAGCGGTTGGCAATCGACAAATGCAACAAGCTGCAGCGGCTTGCCTGCCTCTCCATGACAGGAGCAATGAGGACTTGTCCTACTGCTGCCATGGAGGCGGTGATTGGACTTACTCCACTGCACATCTCTATAATGAAATCTGCTGCTATCAGCGCCCTGAGAATGCAGCTCTTGAATAATATGCCGGTTGACGACAAGGGTCACATGAGCATCCTCAAGCGCATCCCTGGCTTAGATGTGTGCTCCGTAACGGATCACATGACCAAGGCGCTTTGGCAAAAGGTTCAGGACCATTTTCCCTGAACGAGCAGACTGGGACGGCGGTGGTCCAAGTCTGGATCCCAGATGCCTCAAATGGTATACTGATGGCTCTAAAATGGCACACGGTGCCGGTGCTGGCGTCTTTGGACCCAACACTAGGATTTCGCTCGCATTGGGTAGTTGGCCCAGCGTCTTTCAAGCTGAAATCCATGCCATTGAAACTTGCGCCATTCTCAACGTCAATAAAGGACTGAAAGGTGCGGACATTACTATCTTTTCTGATAGCCAAGCGGCCCTTAAGGCCCTATCCTCATGGAGTTTCTCCTCGAGGATTACTAAGGAGTGCTTCGACACCCTCCAGCTACTGGCCACCCACAACAGGGTCACGCTCTGTTGGATACCAGGTCACTCTGGTATCGAGGGCAACGAGATCGCTGATGAACTGGCCAGGAAAGGCTCATCCTCTCGCTTCCAAGGTCCCGAACCCTACTGCAGCCTCAGTTGGGCTTCGACGAGAGCTGTTGTAGAAAATTGGGGTAGCAGTCAACAACTGCTGTACTGGAGGAACGTCTCTGGGCTCCGCCAGGCCAAGGCACTTGTCAGACCCTACGCTTACAACGATATCACCGCCCTAAGCAAGGCGGATCTCAAACTGCTTTCAGGCTACCTATCTGGCCACTATGGGCTTAGGTATCATCTACACCGAATAGGTCTGTCTAGCGTGACGGAATGTCGGCTTTGTTTGGAAGACGACGAAACAACATTGCACATTTTGTGCTCCTGTCCTGCATTAGCATGGCTGAGAAGGAGGACCTTCAGTCGTGAATTTCTGAATCCGGCTGACGTTAGATCCTCCCCTGTTAAAGACCTCCACACTTACCTCAGGATGGCTGAGCGTAATGGGGCTCTGGCACAAAAGACCTCCATGGTCGGAGTGCCCACCATATGGGTAATCCCCCCTATAATAATAATAATAATAAGTTCAACACGAACTTTTGTTTTCTTATGACTGATCGGGCAAAATATTGTAAGGCACACCCCAATTTTGATGATTCGCCAAGCGCCAAGCTTAATAAGGCATAGACTGAGTGCAATGATTTTGATTCTGTTGTACAGAACACATTTCCTTATTGATAAATGATAACTGTTGGGGATTTCTACAAATAATAGTGTTATTCTTCATTTAGTTAAAGTTAAACACAACACAGAAAACTTAAAATATATTTCGACGCACTTAGCTGCACACCGATGATCTGTGAAGAGATTGCAAATCAGTTATCTCGAGAGAAAATTTCTGGTCAGTGATTACCTACCGTTGGCTGTTGCATAGTTGTACAGTGAATACAATTAGCAATAAATTCAAGTCAAGATCAATTGTATGCTCTTTGAAATTATATTCTTTATTTGTGAATTATTAATAGTGAATTCAATATACATTTGTGAAAAAGAACATACCTGTTGTCAATCACACCTAATTGCCTGTATACTTCTGATCCCGCCGATTATCACATTCAATATTAGCTTTTTTTTCTTCTTATCACCGGATCTTTAATGAACAAGTAATCTAAGAATTTGGTGCAAGTTAAGCTAAAAATACAAGTTTTATGGAAAGTACATTGCACGTGTTCTGCATATGTACATAACGGAAGATATAATACCGTAACGAAAAACCTGTTTTACAAATAAAAATCCACTAGATTCGAAGTGAAATAAATAAATTTCAATCCATTATGTTTTATATCTTTTGCGTTGCGTGTACAAGTTTTTGGGCATCATTTAAAGTTTGCTTTTGCAAGAAAGGTTTCACTTCTCAACACTTGATAATTTTGCGTTGCGTTATATTAAGTTCACATTTTCAACACGTTCAAGTCACAAGGAGAAGCAAGGGTATCGTTTGTAATATAAACCAAGGTTAACACGAAGGGTTCGGAGGAGGAACCGCAAGTTACTATGGAAGAATTATTGAAATTACAAGTTGACTTCGAGGGTGAAATTGATCAACATATTCGAAATTTTGCAAAAACTATTATTCATTATTAAGACGAATTGCAAATATTGAAAGTGAGTGGCAGTCCTTCAAGGGCACTCATAAGTAAATTTGCGATCTTTACTACGCAGAGAAGTATCAAAATCTTCCATATTTCAAGAATAATACTTTTTCGTCGGTTAAAGAAAAGGTAATTAAAACAACGGGGGTGTATCAGTCACTACAATTTAATTAGTTAATAAATAAATTATAATAATTAAATTTAGACAAACAAAAATAATTTTTTATCTCAACATTTTCTTAATTAAAATAATTTAACCATTACTAATATAGTCAAAATATACGTAACCAAAACTTCAGAATTTAGTTTAGTATTGAGAAAAAATACTTTAATAAAAAATATTAATTTTCAGTACAATCACACTACCATAAAACGTGACACACTTAAAACTTTTTCATTCAAATACTCATTGCATGTATAATTTAGTTCACTTGTCAGGGATATAGGTGTGTAAATTTTAGCTCTTCATGAGTATTGAGTCAAATAAGTACAATATTAAATTGCTCTAAAAATAAAAGTGTCTTTATTTAATATTTTTAATAAGCAATCAAGCTTAAAATGTTTTTAGTTTTAAGTACGAGTGGAGAATGTTCTTATCCAATCTATCTATTAGTAAGGACAGACAAGTTATCACCTAACAAACGTATGTATTGGTTACCCCAACTATCCAGTTTGTCGGCCCATTGAAGCCCCGGCTATCCAGTTTGGCTCCCCATTGAAGCCCCGACTATCCAGGTTGGCGCCGCATTGAAGCCCGGAATATCCAGTTTAGTTTCCACTGAAGCCCTGATAATCCATTTTTACCACCTATTGAAGCTCCGACAAACCGTTTTGGCGTCCCATTGAAGCCCCCACATTGATGTCCCAAAAACTCATTTTGACGGTACAGACAAATTGTATGAGCGTTCCAGTCAACGTTTAAGTGCACCCGACAACGCTGAAATCCATTCAGGAAAAATAATTTTTTTATATTTCAAATAATAGAGGTCTCCGGGTTGGGCTTGAAATCTGCAAAACCAAAATCCCCAAAACAGAATCCCAAAATCAAAATCTCCAAATTCAAAATCCCCAAATTCATAAAACCCAAATTCATAATCCGCAAATCCATAATCCCCAAGCACAAAATCCCCAAATGCATAATCCCCAAGCGCAAAATAAACAAATTCATAATCCCCAAAATTTTGTTAAGTAAGCTCGGGTTACGTTAAAAATCGCGGCAAATCAGCACTGATTGTATACGAGTATATCTACTAAAAATATTTTAAAAAATGGGTTGGGCTTGAAATCCCCAAAAACAAAATCCCCAAAACAGAATCCCCAAATCAAAATCCCCAAATTCATAATCCCCAAGCACAAAATCCCCAAATTCATAATCCCCATGCACAAAATCCCCAAAATCATAATCCCCAAGCACAAAATCCCCAAATTTTGTTAAATAATCTTGGGTTACGTTAAAAATCGCCGCGATTTTTAACGTAACCCAAGATTATTTAACAAAATTATTTCAGCACTTCAGCATTGTATCCGAGTATGCTAAAAAAAATTAACAAAATAGGTGAATGCAACTTCAAACTGACCAGGGAGTTGGAATTTCAATACAATTTTAGTTTCCTTGAAATGTAATAAATAATCAGAGACTTCTCTTTTTTCGGGGATTGTTCAATCTCCCGGAAAGAGATGAGATGTCTGTGGTTCAAGGCCACAACCTGGAAAATTTGATTTTTTCTTGTTATTAAAATCGTGAATTATAACATCTTTTCAATTAAACTTGTGATTCTAACAAAGGTAATAAACATTTTAGCTAAATTTGTATTGCTACTTGATAATATAAAATACATATGTTAATATCTCATTCTCAGCATTACCCAGAACCACGGCGCGTGATGAGAAAACGGTTCCTCACTTTTTTAGGTCTTCATTTTAATATATTTATGTATTTTTTTTTTTTTGGGTTTTATTAATTTTTTTTCTTTTTTTTCTTTTTATATTTATTTATGGATAACAAAATTAGAGAATTAGAGAATTTTTGCTATCCGACGCCGCGAGCGCTGCGAATTCTAAAGGTAATGATGATTCCATTCCAATTATGAATGGTAAACGTAATGCGAAGCAATGACGAATGCAATATTCATTCCCAATAATTAAACATGACACATCATTCATGCAAAAATGATCATTGGAGTGAGTCGTCTGTCTAAGGTATTACGGAACAGTCAGTTTTTTCGAACAAAATTCGCTCTTAAAATGTGTGCACACATAACCTTTGAGAATTCTGAATTTGGGGATTTTGTGCTTGGGGATTTTGTGCGTGGGGATTTTGTGCTTGGGGATTATGAATTTGGGGATTTTGTGCTTGGGGATTATGACTTTGGGGATTTGTCAAAACCTTGGGGATTTTATACTTGGGGATTTTGTTTTTTGAGATTTCATGTCTCTCCCGTACTTGAGAACTTTTGAATTTTGGATTTTGTGCTTGGGGAATTTGTGTTTGGGGATTTTGTGCTTGGGAATTTTGCGCTTGGGGATTTTGTGCGGGGGTATTTTAAGTTTGGGGGTTTTATGTTTGGGGGCATTGAGTTTGCGGATTTTTCATAACCTTGGGAATTTTGTTTTTTGAGATTTCATGTCTCTCCCGTGGTGTCCCCCTACCAAAAGTAAGAAACTCTCTTTACCACATTACACATTAAGTTTTATATTTAAAATAAGAGTATGGTCCCCCTATCAAAGGTAAGGCACTCTTTTTACAACATTATTACATTACATTTCGGTAGTATTGTGTCCCCCTACCCAGGGTAAGGCACATAGGGAAGTAGAAAAACTTCAAGGAAAGAAGAAAGCAAAAAAATTTTAAAGAAAAATATTATAAATTAATCGAAGACGAAGACAGAACATCTAATCACAACAAACATCAAAAAGCAGAAATACAACAAACAACAAAAACATCAATCAAAACGTCAAAGAATAATTCAACAAGCAAAGAAGGCGTATTAACAAGCATTTAAGGTAAACAAAAAATGCTATTTGATTTGCAATGAAAATATTTATTAAAAAAATTTCTAAAATCTATGCACATCACAGCACATACCACAATACACAAACATCATCCGCATAGCACAGAATCTTACTGCGGGTCAGGAGGAGCGAAACATCATTAACGTATAAGATGAAGAGAAGTGGGCCACGGATACTGCCCTGTGGCACCACCGAAGTGACAAGGATTTGATCTGAGAGAACTCCCCGAAACTGGACACGCTGGGTGCGACCAGACAGGTAACAGGACAGCCAGTAGATGAAACAGGAAGGAAACCCAGGAAGAGTCAACTTATAGACCAGGATACCATGGTCGATTGTTTGCCCGCCTCGACGGCTAGTAAAGAATAATTAATGAATTCGAGGAGGTTGGTGGTCGTGGACCTCCCCCTGAGGAAACCATGCTGGAAGGACCCCATGAAAGGCTTGCAGTGAAATCGAAGAACGTCACCAACGAGAGACTCAAAAACTTTTGCGGTGTGGCTCAGGCTAGCGATCGGTCGGTAGTTAGAGACGTCGGACCTATTCCCTTTCTTATGGAGGGGAATCAACACAGAAGTCTTCCAAATTTCAGGAAAGCGGCCAGACTTCAGGGACAGATTGAACAAGTAACAAAGGACGCTGGCAAGGGATAAATGGCATTTCTTCAGAAAGGAAGCGGGTAAACCGTCCGGACCACAAGTAAAGCCCTCCGACAACTTAGATAAGTGTTCAGCAAAGTGTGCATCGTCGAAAACTAAGTCATTAGGCTCAAGAGAGGTAGGCGGAAGCCACGTCAAGTGGATAAAATCAGGAGAGGGAATATCGCATAGAAAATCACAGAAGGAGGTGTGTTGTTTACCGCAGCGCGAAGCTTTTTCCGTGCTGCCAAGATTCAGGGTAAAATAACGTGCCCAGAGCAGCCTCACTCTGGGTGATAATAAAAGCCTTGGTTCACGTTAACTTTATGAATGAAAAAGCTTTATTTCAGAATTATATTTATGCTAACTTAAATGCTAGGTCTTCAAATTGACAATTTTAGTCAACCTACATAAAGTGCAATTTTTGCATTGTTTGCAGTCCGACGGTTAATGCCCTGCTGATGATGGTTGAATTTTCCGGCGGTTAATGCCCTGTTAATGGTATTGCTGACTGGCTTGGTCAATGACTTTAATTTCTTGAGGTTGATGACAGGAGGTTCGGAAAAAATCCGCGAACAAATTAGAAATTGTGGGAGCGTCGTCACTCTCGCAGACACAGTACCTCAAATGGATAGGCGTCACATTTGCGCTTCGAGTTGATAAATTTCCAGAACTATTTGGAATCGCTACGCAACGTAGTTCTCTAATTAGACAGATACTCGGCATAGGAGTCCTGCAGACGAGCAGAGAAACGGTGGCAAAGGTCAGAGTACGCCAAATAGTCTTCATGGCTTCCTAAGGTACAAAACCTTTTCCAAGCTTTACCCCTTAAGTTCCTCAGATGTCGCGAGGCATTATCAAACCAGGGATGAAACAGATGGGGGGATCCGGACCTAGAAATGCTAATGGGAACAAGCCGGGTGAAACAGGTATAAAGAAGATCATAAAAACCGCTCGCAGCCAGATCTACGTCACGCTCTCCCAACACGCCCGACCAATCACAGGAAAGCAACCAGTCATCAATGCACGAGAAGTCAGCGTGTTTAAAGTTGAAGTAGAAGTCACCGAGCACGGGAGGAGATGCAGCGGCGCTGTCGAAGCACATTGTTACCAGAAGAGCAGGGTGATGACTTGATTCAGGAACCAGGGGGACCAGACATCTCCTCACGATCGTACCATCGGGGTCGGACGAAAACACCAGGTCAAGAAACCTACCCAAATTATTGGGAACATCACAACATTGAGCCAAGCCGGAAGAGGCTACAGAGTCCAAAAAGGTCAAAGCGAATTGAGGAGCAGATGTATGTGAAGGTATAAGGCCATCGGCATCGAGGGAATGTGCCCAGCTGATGCCGGGAAAATTGAAGTCGCCAAAAAGCACAATATCATCCGAGGGAAGTAAAGAGTCGGACAGACTGTCAACAGACATAGCAAGCGACTCGTAAACTGCGGGTGGTGCCCAAGGGGGAATGTAGACAGTTAATACAAATAGGCTTCTGGCCGGAAATCTCAAGGCAACTCACAGAAGCTCAAGGTCACGGGAATCGGAAATGTCAACGACCGAGCACGAGATGCCCCCCCCCCCTGACCGCGCACAGGACGCCACCACCCACAGGTGAACAAGGGTCGGAAAGGTAGCGATCCCTCCGAAAAACCTGGAATTCGGGTCCAAAAAGCTCAGAGTCAGAGATCCCGGCGCAGAGCCAAGTCTCAGTCAGGCAAACAATATCGGCATCGGACGAACAGGAAGAGAAGAAGAGCAGCGCGGTTTTAAATCTCAACCCGGTCACGTTGGCATATTGTAAGGAGATCCAGCTAGCAAGTTTTTTGGCAGCGAAGCCGGAGCCGATCGGGCTCTAGGGGTGAACTCGCGAACGATCGAACCCGATGGCCAAATATGCGGAGAGAGCGCGGCCGTAAAAGCATCCTCCGGAACAAACACCTTAAAAGAGGCGGTATATGTGCGGCCAACGTGGCCGTGGAAAGGGCTGATTTTTCCACAGGCGATCAAACCGCCGGGAACGCCTACCCATGATGATATATTATTAACGATATCAGTCTCGGAAGTATCTGGGTGAACCCAAGACACAAACACACATCTGGGCCGCTGTGCCGGTCTCAGCGCGGTGACACCAAGACGAGGCACACAATTACTCACCTCACCCCGAACAGAACCTGCGCCCAAACCAGGACCGTCGGCATTTGATGATACAGCCGGCGGAACGGGGGCAACATCGATGCGTGAACGGCGGGCGCCCCTACGGGCAGCACAGGAACGGCGGCTCGCAGGCCGGCCAACACCATGGGAGGTATGCGAACTGCCGGTAGGTCCCTTATGTACAACAGGCGAATGAGCAGCCGAGGGCACGGAGGCAGTCGAAGGTTCGGAGGCAGCCGAAGGCTCAGAGACAACCGAGGTCTCGGAGACGACCGGAATAGCTGGGGAAACGGAAACAGCCAGGGGCTCGGAGACAACCATGGGCTTCGAGATGGCCAAGGGCTCAAGGACAGTCAAGGGCTCGAAGACAGGCGGAGGGTCGGAAAGAAGCCCGTTAGTTGAACAATCCAAATTCGCTGTAGGCCATGTGGAAGCCCCACAACGAGCGGAGACAGCCCTCACCTCGGCAGCAATAGAGGCAATTAAATCTCCGTTGGCAGAAACCGATGCAGACCAAGTGGCGATATCGAGCCTTACCTGCTTGACATTACGGCGTATACCTTCGACCAGCGGCAACACCGGTGAGGAGCCCAAAGATGAAATCAGGCCAGGATCCACGCCAGCGACCGCAGTCTGAGCATCGGCGAGCGAGTCAGAGATCAATGAGGCCTTCGAGGACAACTCATTTGAACGCTTGAGGAGGGAAGAAGAATTTGACTCCAGGACACCAGATATGTTTAGCAGCTTGTCCACTTTAGATGTAATGATGACGTTATCTTCGGACAAAAGCTGCAGGTCACCCCAGCGGGAAGATAAGGAGCCAACCTTGTCGGCAACCAAAGCCAGGTCATTAGAAAGAACCTCCATCATGCCCCTAACCAACCTAAGGACATGGCAGGGCTTGACATCTGAACACTCAGTGCAGGTGAAAGAAGATGACTTAGTTCCACGCTTCAGACATGTGGCATGGAAAGAGTGACCACAAACACCGTCGCAGGCCAACCCATCACGGGCGATCTGCTTCGCACAAGCCCCGCACACAGCCATGAGCAAAAAAGAAAAGAAAAGAAGCAAGTCAACGAATAAAAAATAGATATAGAACAACAAAGAGGGTCAAATCAAGCAATAAAAGAAAGTGGCACAAATATAAAGAAGAAAATAAACAAAAACAAAAAATCAAACGAAGATAAGCAATATAGTAAAAACAGAAAACAAGTCAAGTGTTAAAAAGATAGTCGAGTAGAATAAGAAATAAGTCAATGAATAAAAATAAAATAAAATAAATAGGAAAACAACAAATAATAATAAATAATAGGATAATAATAAATAGGAAAACGTCAATAAATAAAGAAAACAGAAGGGAATAAATAAATAGGAAAACAACAGAGGGTCAAAACAAGCAGAAAAAAAAAATAAATAATACAACAATAGGCAATAAGGGCAAAAACAGTGACGAAGTCAAATAATAAAAGTAAAAGTACGTCAGATCGACAATAAAAAGAAAGAAATCGCCATAACATATAACAACTAATAAATAATAGAAAGCTGAAGTAAGGAAGAGAAACCAGCAGAACAGAATCTCTAATAGAGGACCAGAAGAGACAAAAAGATAAAATACGCAAACGAACACGTCAACGGCAGCCCCGACCAAAGACAACAGCGCAGTCCAACGGAAGCAGGTATAAAAGGGTATAGAACAAAAATTAGGAAACAAAACACGCAAAACGCAAAAGAAGTAAAACAGAATGAATAGATGTCCAAAACAAAAATCAAAAGCAAAGCACGAAGGCTGCCAATTACTAATAAATAGCACAGCATATCAAAGAGTAAGAGCGCAAATTGGAGTCTCAAACATATAATAAACAGAAAATCAACGATCAAGAAACAAGTAAATTAACGATCAAAATACAAAGTAAAATTGGAAATATGCACAACAGAAAATTGATCGAAAAATGCACACAACTGATCTTCGATAACAAATAAATAAATAAGACAACGACAACAGAAGTAAAACAGAATGAAAATATGTCCAAAACAAAAAATCAAAGGCAAAGCGCGAAGGCTGCCAGCCACTGATAAATAGCACAGAACATCAAAGAGTAAGAGCACAAATTGGAGTCTCAAACATATAATAAACAGAAAATTAACGATCAAAAAATAAATAAATAAATTAACGATCAAAATACAAAGCAAAATTGGAAATATGCACAACAGAAATTTGATCGAAAGATGCCCACAACTGATCTTCGATAACAAATAAATAAATAAATAAGACAACGAGACGTTAAACGCAGAAAAACACCGTGAGAACAAAACACGAAACAGCAGTACCCGTGAGAGTGCTTGAACTCTAAATCGAATTCGCGCAATGACCCCAAGCGAATAATCGCTCTGCAAACGGAAAAATGCAAAGCAATAACACAAATGTCCAGAGAGAATACAGACGACTAACTGTCACTAGTTAACTAACAGAAAATATACTACTGCAACAAGTAGGCAAAACTGATAAAGCTGCAGAGTTAAATGTGTACAAACAAGTATTTTGGCACGACAAAGACACACACACCAACACAGTTTCAAACCAGAGCACCCGTTAGAGAGTGCACCTTGAGTTAACTCAACCCACTAATGAACCATAAAAATGATTAATTCACCATCCGCGAAAACTATTGACGACACAAAGGAATAATTAAGAATGGGAACTTATCAAAAAGAAAGAAAATTAATAAATTAATAAAAACACATCTACGCAAAATTTTGCAGAAAACAACCTTGCAATATTTGATGCATTAATTTTGGCGACAGTGGTCAACGCAAAATGTGCACACCCTCCAACAACAAACAAAATGGATGACAGCAGACAAAAATCTTCAACCTAATGATCTAGTCCTAATAGTAAATAATCAATACCTACCATCTCAATGGCTATTAGGTCGAATTATTGAAGTACATTATGGAAGTGATAATAAGGTTAGAGAAAATTCAAACATCCCAAAAAATATTTACACGTCCCATCACCTAGTTATGCAAGCTACCTATCCTTCGGTAACCGTTTCCAAATTGGAAAACATCCTTAACCATTCATCCATCTGAATGTACCATGACCTTAATTGTCAACTCCCTTACGTCAACAGTGAAAAACGTGTACTCCTGCCTACGAGTAACAAACTTAATGGAGTGGCCCTAGCGTATAAATCCGTGCACATGAGTGTGCCGATTTCTACGATTTTTTTTTGCTCTCTTTTTTCTTCTCCCGCTGTCACTTGTTTGACATTTTTCTTTAACCGAGTGTTGTAGGTGAAAAGGTGCTAATTTTATCTTCCTGTAAAGTTGAAGTAAGAATTAAATTGAATGCGAAGGTAAAAATAAAAAACTATTGCGTGTTGTGTCAAAATTATTTGAGAAAGTTCAAGTTTTAGACGATTACTGACAATGAAGCTACAAGTTAAAAGCAGTAAGTTTACCTTTTCTGTTTCGTGTTGCTGTCCTTCATCTGTCGTTCCTGTTTGTGGAGGCGGGAGGATGTTGAATCCTCAACCTAAAATAGAAACAAAAGTTAAACATGTTCTTATTAACATAATTTACCTTACTCATACCAGTCCCTACTTACAAAGGTATCCTCTCCGACCTTCAGTAATCCAGTTTCCTATAAACTAATCAAATTAATCAAAAATTCTAAAAAAATCTCTAACCAAAACAATTTACCTGTTGAGATTTCCTGCAAAATAGTTGACAGCTATAAGCTGTGTCATCTAAACTCACATGAAATATCATTCAAAAAGCAGCTACGGGACTTTTCCCATGCTTTTCGAATAATATAAATAGAGTGCGCTCGTCAAAGAAAGTCATTCTGCTTTCAGAGTTCAGAACGACTGGTCACATCAAGCTGAATTCGGCTATTGGAGATTTCTCTAAAAAGGTATAGCTGAATTCAGCATTTCTATTAATGCTATTATATTTTTATTTCAACATTTTCTTATATTGTATACTCTGTATTTGATTTCCTTTTTTCAGCTAATTTTCCTCTCCCTTTTCCTTTTATTTTTCCCTTCGGGTTGTTTCAGATTTAGTGGTGCTGTTTGCGGCCATCGCTTCCTCCTGTTTTCAGTTCTATACTATTTCACTTCATTATAACTAATCTCGCTTTTTCTTTCTATTTCACAGACAAATAATTGGATCATCGGCTAGGGTGTAGTCGGAACCTGTAAAGGGTGCTCAAATGAAATCAAATGAATATATGAATAAAATCAAATAGTATATGAAATTCAAAAGAAACAACAAATCTCTAGTGAATAACTTACTTAAATTTAAGAGAACGACGGAATAGCTTAACCCGATAATGGGCTCTATTCTGTAATTTTTCGTAAAATGTTATGGCGATAACATAAAATTCTTCATAAAATGAAAATAAAATTTTATGAAAATTCGTATTCTGTCATGGTTGGATAAAAACATTTACGGATACGTAACATAAAATATTTAGTACATTCTGCTTTGAATTCTCTTACTTTTGAGCAGCTGATCGGGTGACATTTCAATGTTAATAAAAATATTTCAATTATTTAAAATAAAAGCGGTCATTTCCTCATATCCAAAATAAGTGGATGGATTGTTACGTCCCTAAAATCGTATGGTGATAGTTTTTCTCCATGTAGTGTTTGTCGTTTCCGAACAAGCGATTCTGCAGGAGATGTTCGAAGGGTCTGCTCAGGACGAACGTTGTTGACAAGCCAACCTATTTTGGATTTTTCTTTGTTGGAGTATTAGCGACTATCCCAACAAGTCTTACGTCAAATATTGCCTCAGCGCTACTTATTAAGATCTAGAGTTACTGGTATAATCAAGCTCTACAGCTACACTTGGATACCAGGGATCTAAGTCTATGATCATCTCTTCTTCGCTTGGAGTTGTTTGAAAATGTTCCACGTCTACCAGGATTCATTTCCGATACTATTGCGCTACATATGAAAAGTTTAGAAATTGCTTCTAGCAAAAACGCCGCTGCTCTTTACCATTCACTAATGATGTCTATATTTTAACGACTCAAAATTATTCTACGATATACTGAAGAACATATCTGGAGGACTTATAGATTTAAGCATTACTTATTGAACTTTGTAAAAAAAAATAGTATATTAACTTGTTTAGGTGATTTTGGTCTATCGTATTTTCTATTATTATATAACCGTCATTTTTAGATATTCATAAGCAGCATTTTAGTTTACCGATTTTCTATTACTATATAATCGTAATTTTTAGGTATTCATAATTAATTTCACTTTGGCTTATCGCATTTTTCTTATATTATCATTATATAAGCATCAATAATGGATATTCGTAATTAGCTTAACTTATAAATTATTTAGGTTGGAATCTTGAATTACGTTATGATACATATTACGTGAATTTTGAATTGTAGCTTAATAACGATTTTATCTTGCAGAAAATGTAACATGTAAATTGAATTTATTTATCGGTACTATAAGTTGAATTCTATAATGTAAACTTAGCATCTTTTGTTGAACACAAGCCACCCAGCTGCAATCCAAGAATTAATTATGTCGTGCAAATATCCTGGAAGCTTCTTTTTCCACACGTGAAGTTTAATTTTACACGGAATAGATTTGAAATCGAAATCCAGACTTTCTCGAATAATAAAGGCAAACAAACAAGTGAACAAACTACATCATGCACTATCTATTATTAATGAGCGTTATACTGGCCCGGAAAAGTATTGAAACAAATATAGTGTAAATCATCCGAACAGTTCTCTGAAAAAGTGTTCAAATAGTGGAATGGAGATAAATTACCTGAACAATTCGCCATAATAAGTGTTAGACAATAACTCACCAAGAAATTAAAACAATTGCGGAGACATATAAAATAATTTCAAAATCAACGATCGAACTGAAAACATTTGTAAGGCAAAGTAAATGTAAATATTGTCGAAATGAAACTGAAGCAGCCAAAGCGGAAGTAAATGGACGAAAATGGACGGATGGCAGATAAAAGCCCAGCAGACAAGGTGACGCTCACTTTTTGTTTGGTTCTCCTGGGAGGCAGTAGTTAGTCTTCGGGGGGTGCGTAATTTAATTTTTTTTGGAGTGATGGATCAGCAAGATCAAAAACTAAAATCGAATTTAATCAAAAAGCAAGAAGTGAATCAATCAAAAGTGAATTATTCAAATTAATGGTCAACGCAAGGAAGTTTGGATTCGGGCGGCAGTAATATAATACATACAATTGGCAGAGGAGCACGTGCAGGAAAAGGAGTTACCGAGAAAAAAATGAAAAGTTAAGTAGAATATCTTTTTAATTGAACTTGTTTATTATTCGCGGCTGGGAGGTACCTAATCTTTAGGATATTTTAATTTTAAGAGTAGCGTATAAAGGGTTAGTAATTCTGTTAATCACTCGCATATTAATAGTGTCATATTAATAGTTGAATGGAGTGTAAAAAAAAGTAGTGTTCGCAGTTTCTTTTCTTTTGCTTGCATATAAATAAAGTTCGATTAATATTTGTAAAGTGTTCACCATCCTTATAATCCCAAGAAAGGTTTCGTGGTCTAACCTGCATTCGCAAAAGATCACGTGGCGCCCTAAAATTTTCTTATATTTTCTTACGATAAAACCCACACCCATCTACTGAGCTAGCGTGCCCTCACCTGAGGCGTGAGGTAGCAACAGGATGCCGGGCAACGTCCACTGATATAAAACCAGAAACGAGCCTATATCTCCCTCAAGTATTTTTGATCAATCATAAATATAGAACTCAACCCAAACAGAGTTTGAAAATGACTTTCCTAGTAATAAACTTCATGAATGTGTTTATTTCAAAGGGTCTAGCCGAACTTCCATGGCGAAACTGCCCCCGATAGAAAGCTATATCGTAACATATGTTATATTGTAGAGGGTGCTAATAGTAGTTGATCTAGTAGATATTAGATCTATATCTTAGTTAATTGAGGAGATATTTGAAAAAATGTGACCGGAGACGACTTTTTTTCAAACTGATATATCTTTGCTAATTTTAAAGTTAGGAAAATAAAAACAATGCCAGTGTTTATGGTACATTTTACAGTTACTTTTAAAGCAGTTTCCTATGAGCCAAGCCAAAATAAAAGTATTAAAAAAATGCAAATAAAAATTTTCTTAAGTTATTTCTATCAGATCTAATTGAATTACTACTTTGAAAAAAATATATAATAATTGTCTACACCTTGCCTTACAGCGTGCCAAGTTTCATTAAAATTCAACAGGTGCAACATGTCGAAAAAAAAATTTAAATAAGTGGACCACCTTATGACCACAATGTTGACGCTTTTAAATTGGATTAAATTTTAATAATCTTTGAAAAGCATCCTTTTGACAGTTTATAAAAAGTATATTAACGGTTGGTGGTGTCAACTAGCCTATTACACTGTTTTTTCGATTTACTTTTATAGTGACTAGCTTATCAGTGTACACGCCCGTGCATGTTGCTACATGATATGATTAGTGCATAGTCGTGGGACGTATTGTTTATGTTTAAAAATATATTATATTCAGTGAATAAATCAGTGATGTAAAAATATATCGACTATGTCTGGGAAATGTAATAATTGTGGCTTTATATTGCGGAAGACTGGAAAACGAAAGAAAACATTGCAAACCGAAGATGAAGTGCGTAAATACAAGGATCCTCAAATGAAATTACTTAAAGTTGGAGATGTTCTGTGCCATAAGTGTCGATTGATTCCATACGCTAAATCATCGGCTACTGACGACACACGCGCAGGACCTTCTCATATTGATATAGAACCAGAAAAACGTGATATTTTACAATTTGAATCAGCAGACGAGGAAGATGATGATGATGATGATGATGAAGACTTTTATATAGGTCACAGTTCTGATGAAGACTTTATGATACTGCCGTTAAAGAGGGTAATTTCAACTCATAAATACTGTGTTTTGTGTAACTCAAAATCTAATATTAAAACGATACCAATGGAGGCTCGATATCAAGCTTTTGTTAAAAGAAGGATTTTTATTCCGAATGGAGACCGTTGTTGCTCACAACATTTAATAAAAAATAAGTTTCTTGAAGATGAGCTATCACGCCTGCGCGTTCACTCCAATTACAGTGTTTTATCTGCAAAAGAAGTCTCAATATTTTTAGATTTACTTTCAGCAAAAGTTGACGCAACTCTGTTTAACCAAATAGGTGATTTTACCATGCCTGAAGAAAAACTAAAAGTATATACTGGATTAAATTGGGAAAACATCATGGAACTGTCGAATCTTCTAACATCACTAAAGTGTTCTCCTTCGCGCAATATTATTCAGGCATTAGTGATTTTTTTGATGAAATTACGATTAGGTATTTCCAATAAAACGATATCTGCAATATTACAACTGGAACGAGAGCAAAAAGTTTCAGATTATTGCAAACAAATAATACGAAGCTTCGAAGAAGATATTTTACCATTCCATTTTGGTATCAATTCAGTCTCAAGACAACACCTAATTAAAAATCATACGACCAATATTTCGAAGGCTTTATTCAACACTACTGATGATCAGTTGTTAATTATTTGTGATGGCACATATATTTTTCATGAAAAAAGCACAAACAACGAATACCAACGCAAATCTTACTCGGGACAAAAGAAATCGCATTTATGTAAGCCATTTACTATTTGCGCTACTGATGGGTATATAATAGATTTCGCAGGCCCGTATTATGGAACACAAAACGATGCTACAATAATGAAAATCGTATTAGACGATCCTCTTGGTTTGCAAACTCTTTTACATCAAAACGATCTTATAATTGCCGACCGTGGATTTAGAGACGTTGAGTTATACATTACCGAGAAAGGCTACAAACTACTTATGCCTGCACTAAAAGGAAGACGGGCTCAACTTACAACTACTGAAGCTAATGAGTCTAGGAAAGTGACCAAAGTAAGATGGGTTGTCGAAGCGGTTCTAGGCGCAATTTCGCAAAAGTTCCGGCTCTTGATAATGTTTTAGACAATAAAATGTTACCGAACGTAAGGTCTCTTTGTCGCATTGCTGGATACCTACAAAATACATATGGTAAGAGACATGTTTCCGACATAGACTTACACGTTAAAATGATTCAAAATATGAATGATAGACAAATCATAAAAAATACACTTGCCGATTAGGTGTTGATTCAAAATTGGAATCGACGAAAACAACCTTTTCATCAACTTCTTGCTTCAGAAGTTTCTGAGTATCCGGAGCTTTCTGAAGAGGATTTAAAAATACTTTTCACTGCACCTACCAACTTTCTCAAGCCATTTCTTATTTAGCTGAACTCATGGGGAAAGACAATAATTTTCATGTGCTGTACGTCAAAAATGCACCTAACATTCTTAAAGTGCACATAAAATCACGACACATTAATAGCAAAACCTACAGATGTTACATTGACTACAATACCAATGGAAAAAGCCACAAAAAAATTCGGCGTTATTGCTGTGACTGTGCAAATAGAAATCGAACAGTTGGGTGTTGCTCCCACGTGGCGGCAATTATATATTATTTATCAAATGCAAGATATAAATCCCATATAGTTCGCCCAACAGAAATATTATCCAGTGTTTTTTCTTTAAATAACGATCACGTTGTAATTAATGAAAATAGTGATGATGACTAATAAAAGTTATTTTTTATGAATATGGATTTAATTATTACTGAAAAAAGACCATTCCATTTCCTTTTAAACCTGTTATGCCCAATATTAAAAAATAAAAAATTTAATCCAATTTAAAAGCATCAACATTGTGGTCATAAGGTGGTCCACTTATTTAAATTTTTTTTTCGACATGTTGCACCTGTTGAATTTTAATGAAACTTGGCACGCTGTAAGGCAAGGTGTAGACAATTATTATATATTTTTTTCAAAGTGGTAATTCAATTAGATCTGATAGAAATAACTTAAGAATATTTTTATTTGCATTTTTTTAATACTTTTATTTTGGCTTGGCTCATAGGAAACTGCTTTAAAAGTAACTGTAAAATGTACCATAAACACTGGCATTGTTTTTATTTTCCTAACTTTAAAATTAGCAAAGATATATCAGTTTGAAAAAAAGTCGTCTCCGGTCACATTTTTTCAAATATCTCCTCAATTAACTAAGATATAGATCTAATATCTACTAGATCAACTACTATTAGCACCCTCTACAATATAACATATGTTACGATATAGCTTTCTATCGGGGGCAGTTTCGCCATGGAAGTTCGGCTAGACCCTTTAATAAGAAAACAACAACAAAAGTTTCTTTAGCAGTTTTTCTCAACCAAACGAAGACGTTTTAGAGTTTTTTTGCAATTCCCTTGTCGCCAGTAATAAATGCAAAACAACTTTGAGATGTGCATGAAGCTGCACAGACATCTTACGTTGACATCCGGCCTAATGTTAAAATAACATCACTCCTTAACGGTAAATTTTTTAAATTTTTTGTTAGTTAATTTAGTAGACACTTTCTGGCCATTTAATGGTCATACAAATATGAAATTTGCTCGACGGACAACCCAAACCTTCAGCTAAATAACGAACGTTTTCTCCATTGATCGGGGCACGAAGGGAAGTGTCCAACTGGAAATGTTTGCCCATGAGATGAGGCTGAGCTCAACCATTCAGAGTGAAAAACAAAATAATTTTGCCAAGACGATTCAATATTGTTGATCGTCGAGTTTTATTCGCAATTTCTGACAAAATAGTAATCCTCACGGCGTTTGACATTATAATTATTTCATATAAACACAAGCACAAGTACTTTTAGAATGGAAAAAGAAATGTCAAATCGTACGTCAGTCACATAAAAGATTCATAAAATGACCTGCTGAGGTTCTTTCATGTTATGAACTCATAACAGGAAAAATTTTATGTTATGACCATAACATAAAATAAAATTTCTCTGACAGAATAGGATTTTAGGAAATTATTTTTTTTATAACATAAAATGATCAAATTTCCATGACAGAATACGGCCCAATGTCTACTAACTGATCCCTTACAGCAAAAAAAAGTATTCTATAACATTAAAGAACATATAAAGAAACATAATGAGTTTGCTCAATTAAAGTGAATTTTAGAATAATTATTTCTTACAGGCGTGAAAAAAAATCTCAGTGAATTACAAGGGGATTTACTGTATCATAAATAATTTCTATCAGCGTTTGACGTCTGGGGTAGTAGCCTAATGATATATATTAAACTATTTAATATCGTAACTAGAAGGAACAACGATTAAAAATTTGACTATATTTCTTTGGCCAGTCATTTCAATCATCAAAATTGCGTGATGACGGAATTGTCAAACAAAACGAAATTATTTTTAGCAAAGAACGGTTAAAAGTAGAATATACATTCACCTAATGCAAACACTTGTCGTCTACGTACTGATACCCTATGACGAGATTGTGCACAATATCCTCATTTTGGTACTATACCAAAACAAAAAGGACAATTTCGACTAATTTCAACAAAGCTAAGGTGATGTTTCCTATGATATTCGTTAGACCTACTGTTGTTTTAAATTTAGCCCTATGTGTAGAGATAAGTTTACATTTTAAAATAAATTCAATATTAATGCGTTCAGTGCTACGACCTAAGATTTTATTTTCGCCTGACGACGGTGTAAATTATATGTCTGAAAAATGTTTTTTTCTTTATTTATCTACCTACGTTGCCTAACACTTTACTAATTGTTTGTATAACTTATAAAATTTATGATTTCATAGTTCCTGTGAATTATACGAAACTAATATTTTGTTTACAATATAACAAAAAAAGGAAGAGAAGTCCGAGGACTGCATTACCTCGTGGGGCATATGAGTATGTACATAAGGATTATTTGCTTTCCAAGTTGTCGAAGTTTGCAGGTACTTACTGCGCCTAGGACTGCTTGATCTTAGTTCAGGAACTCTACGGTGTTTGGTGCTTATAATGCTGTATATCAGTCGGGTTCAGGCACGCAGCTCTTCAGAGTGAGCTATTCTCATTCCTTTGGGGCCTACTGGGCCTATGAGGGAGATATTTGAATCTCTCTGGCAGGACGTTTGTGTCACTCGCCGTTTTTATTCACTAGGACAGGTTACCTAAAAGTGTTGGAAAGAAAAAGAATTTTGAATTTTGAATTTTTGAGATTATTGCAAACAAATAATACGAAGCTTCGAAGAAGATATTTTACCATTCCATTTTGGTATCAATTCAGTCTCAAGACAACACCTAATTAAAAATCATACGACCAATATTTCGAAGGCTTTATTCAACACTACTGATGATCAGTTGTTAATTATTTGTGATGGCACATATATTTTTCATGAAAAAAGCACAAACAACGAATACCAACGCAAATCTTACTCGGGACAAAAGAAATCGCATTTATGTAAGCCATTTACTATTTGCGCTACTGATGGGTATATAATAGATTTCGCAGGCCCGTATTATGGAACACAAAACGATGCTACAATAATGAAAATCGTATTAGACGATCCTCTTGGTTTGCAAACTCTTTTACATCAAAACGATCTTATAATTGCCGACCGTGGATTTAGAGACGTTGAGTTATACATTACCGAGAAAGGCTACAAACTACTTATGCCTGCACTAAAAGGAAGACGGGCTCAACTTACAACTACTGAAGCTAATGAGTCTAGGAAAGTGACCAAAGTAAGATGGGTTGTCGAAGCGGTTCTAGGCGCAATTTCGCAAAAGTTCCGGCTCTTAGATAATGTTTTAGACAATAAAATGTTACCGAACGTAAGGTCTCTTTGTCGCATTGCTGGATACCTACAAAATACATATGGTAAGAGACATGTTTCCGACATAGACTTACACGTTAAAATGATTCAAAATATGAATGATAGACAAATCATAAAAAATACACTTGCCGATTAGGTGTTGATTCAAAATTGGAATCGACGAAAACAACCTTTTCATCAACTTCTTGCTTCAGAAGTTTCTGAGTATCCGGAGCTTTCTGAAGAGGATTTAAAAATACTTTTCACTGGCACCTACCAACTTTCTCAAGCCATTTCTTATTTAGCTGAACTCATGGGGAAAGACAATAATTTTCATGTGCTGTACGTCAAAAATGCACCTAACATTCTTAAAGTGCACATAAAATCACGACACATTAATAGCAAAACCTACAGATGTTACATTGACTACAATACCAATGGAAAAAGCCACAAAAAAATTCGGCGTTATTGCTGTGACTGTGCAAATAGAAATCGAACAGTTGGGTGTTGCTCCCACGTGGCGGCAATTATATATTATTTATCAAATGCAAGATATAAATCCCATATAGTTCGCCCAACAGAAATATTATCCAGTGTTTTTTCTTTAAATAACGATCACGTTGTAATTAATGAAAATAGTGATGATGACTAATAAAAGTTATTTTTTATGAATATGGATTTAATTATTACTGAAAAAAGACCATTCCATTTCCTTTTAAACCTGTTATGCCCAATATTAAAAAATAAAAAATTTAATCCAATTTAAAAGCATCAACATTGTGGTCATAAGGTGGTCCACTTATTTAAATTTTTTTTTCGACATGTTGCACCTGTTGAATTTTAATGAAACTTGGCACGCTGTAAGGCAAGGTGTAGACAATTATTATATATTTTTTTCAAAGTGGTAATTCAATTAGATCTGATAGAAATAACTTAAGAATATTTTTATTTGCATTTTTTTAATACTTTTATTTTGGCTTGGCTCATAGGAAACTGCTTTAAAAGTAACTGTAAAATGTACCATAAACACTGGCATTGTTTTTATTTTCCTAACTTTAAAATTAGCAAAGATATATCAGTTTGAAAAAAAGTCGTCTCCGGTCACATTTTTTCAAATATCTCCTCAATTAACTAAGATATAGATCTAATATCTACTAGATCAACTACTATTAGCACCCTCTACAATATAACATATGTTACGATATAGCTTTCTATCGGGGGCAGTTTCGCCATGGAAGTTCGGCTAGACCCTTTAATAAGAAAACAACAACAAAAGTTTCTTTAGCAGTTTTTCTCAACCAAACGAAGACGTTTTAGAGTTTTTTTGCAATTCCCTTGTCGCCAGTAATAAATGCAAAACAACTTTGAGATGTGCATGAAGCTGCACAGACATCTTACGTTGACATCCGGCCTAATGTTAAAATAACATCACTCCTTAACGGTAAATTTTTTAAATTTTTTGTTAGTTAATTTAGTAGACACTTTCTGGCCATTTAATGGTCATACAAATATGAAATTTGCTCGACGGACAACCCAAACCTTCAGCTAAATAACGAACGTTTTCTCCATTGATCGGGGCACGAAGGGAAGTGTCCAACTGGAAATGTTTGCCCATGAGATGAGGCTGAGCTCAACCATTCAGAGTGAAAAACAAAATAATTTTGCCAAGACGATTCAATATTGTTGATCGTCGAGTTTTATTCGCAATTTCTGACAAAATAGTAATCCTCACGGCGTTTGACATTATAATTATTTCATATAAACACAAGCACAAGTACTTTTAGAATGGAAAAAGAAATGTCAAATCGTACGTCAGTCACATAAAAGATTCATAAAATGACCTGCTGAGGTTCTTTCATGTTATGAACTCATAACAGGAAAAATTTTATGTTATGACCATAACATAAAATAAAATTTCTCTGACAGAATAGGATTTTAGGAAATTATTTTTTTTATAACATAAAATGATCAAATTTCCATGACAGAATACGGCCCAATGTCTACTAACTGATCCCTTACAGCAAAAAAAAGTATTCTATAACATTAAAGAACATATAAAGAAACATAATGAGTTTGCTCAATTAAAGTGAATTTTAGAATAATTATTTCTTACAGGCGTGAAAAAAAATCTCAGTGAATTACAAGGGGATTTACTGTATCATAAATAATTTCTATCAGCGTTTGACGTCTGGGGTAGTAGCCTAATGATATATATTAAACTATTTAATATCGTAACTAGAAGGAACAACGATTAAAAATTTGACTATATTTCTTTGGCCAGTCATTTCAATCATCAAAATTGCGTGATGACGGAATTGTCAAACAAAACGAAATTATTTTTAGCAAAGAACGGTTAAAAGTAGAATATACATTCACCTAATGCAAACACTTGTCGTCTACGTACTGATACCCTATGACGAGATTGTGCACAATATCCTCATTTTGGTACTATACCAAAACAAAAAGGACAATTTCGACTAATTTCAACAAAGCTAAGGTGATGTTTCCTATGATATTCGTTAGACCTACTGTTGTTTTAAATTTAGCCCTATGTGTAGAGATAAGTTTACATTTTAAAATAAATTCAATATTAATGCGTTCAGTGCTACGACCTAAGATTTTATTTTCGCCTGACGACGGTGTAAATTATATGTCTGAAAAATGTTTTTTTCTTTATTTATCTACCTACGTTGCCTAACACTTTACTAATTGTTTGTATAACTTATAAAATTTATGATTTCATAGTTCCTGTGAATTATACGAAACTAATATTTTGTTTACAATATAACAAAAAAAGGAAGAGAAGTCCGAGGACTGCATTACCTCGTGGGGCATATGAGTATGTACATAAGGATTATTTGCTTTCCAAGTTGTCGAAGTTTGCAGGTACTTACTGCGCCTAGGACTGCTTGATCTTAGTTCAGGAACTCTACGGTGTTTGGTGCTTATAATGCTGTATATCAGTCGGGTTCAGGCACGCAGCTCTTCAGAGTGAGCTATTCTCATTCCTTTGGGGCCTACTGGGCCTATGAGGGAGATATTTGAATCTCTCTGGCAGGACGTTTGTGTCACTCGCCGTTTTTATTCACTAGGACAGGTTACCTAAAAGTGTTGGAAAGAAAAAGAATTTTGAAATTTTTCACACATCTTGGAGATAGAGTTATGAAAGTTTTACCTATCTTTTCGTTCTTTCCTTTTTTCCTCCTGTCGTATTTCCTTACAAACGGGAAGGAAATAGACCTGCATCAAACAGTTATGGAAGGGGGGGGGGGGGGTCTTCGTTAGTTGTTGACGCGAATGAATATCCACCGAATATTGCCTTTCATAACGCCAATGACTCTTATCAGCACGGAAGATTTCCAGCGCACTGATAGCAGTGAAGAAAATTACTCTAGGAGTTGTCTGACATCTGCTTGCCGTCACGATTCGGAAATATCTTGAGGTGAAGAAAAATAACCCTGTTTTTCACTTGCATAGATGCATTGGATAACTTTCGAAATTTAAAAGGAAGTTATTAAACTTACCTCTAGGAGTCGTCTGACATCTGCTTGCTGTCACGATCAGAGATGTCAGACGATATGTAGCAAAAGTCGCCGAGCCGTGACGCTAAAGTCGCCCAAAGTCGCCGCGCCATTATTTGAAATCGCCCAAAAATCGCCTTTTGATTTTCTTTCAAATTGTTGTTTGTACAACTTTAATCTAATATTTATTACAGTAATCACAGCAACAGATACAAGTAACACAAATTTAAAATTGTGGTAGAGGCGTTGTGAAAAACAAAAAATACCCTTAATTTAATAATGGAAGTGACTATTTGCACTTACGTGTACTTTACGTGTACTTTTGAATTCGGGAAAGTTCCGCTTTTACTTACTTTATGTACTTTTATGTACTACTTTACAAATATATTCCCTCGCGGGGGGAGGGGGCGGTAAGCAACCGCAGGGACGAGAGAAAAGAATTTTGATGTCGGCTGATCAGAATCAGATATCCACGACGTGACGACGCCATTGAGCACACTTTTATGTTTGAGCGAAAAAATTCCATTGCGATAACCGTCAGTTTGGACTCGTTCGGAGTTCAGTAAAAAGTTATTCGCGCAAAATTAGAATTTGAGATGACTCGACAGAAAAATTTTTCTACTGTCACGTCGGGTTATATGATTTCGATTAGCCAATATGAACTGTTGCTGTAGGCTGCCGTGCATTCTGATTCAGCATATAGCCCAAAAGCGCCCAGCAAGAATTAAAAATCGCCCAAAAAGTGCCTAGTCGCAGAGATTACAATTTTCTCGCCCAACTGACGGCTCAAGTAGCCCAATCGGCGAGAAATCGCCCGAATTGGCAACTCTGGTCACGATTCGGAATGGCTATCTATTTTTTGCGGAAATGTCATTTTCTCATCCTGGCAGAAAGCAGGGAAGCCAACCATAGAGATTAAAAAGGCACCTTCACGTAGGAATGACGTTTTAAGTAAAGGCGCGTTCATGTCAAAATGTGACATGTCTCACATTACAGGCAATATTGTGCAGTTGGATGTGCAGTCTTTTTATGCTGAGTAAACACTTCGGGAAACTTGGTTGAGGTTCTGTGTAACCTTACCAGCGCCTCATTCGGTTTCTTCAGGTGTACACCGGCTTTCATCCAAAAACTGAAAGGGTCTAGCAGCAGCAGTGAGATGGTGGGTTTGTTGACATTCTCGAGTGTATGCCGACCAGTTTTCAAAGTGCAGTTTATCGCAGACTTAAATGCAGTGAAATTCGGTTGAAATTTAAGTGACATTAACTTGCTATTATGTGCAGTACTTTTAATTAACCCCGATTTCGAGTTATGAGCTCCGGGACACCTGGTTGAGGTGCTGTTTTATAACTAGCTCTTCGCTGGGTTTCTTGAAGTACTTGCTCGAATCAACAGGTGCAAAATAGTGAGAAAATTAAGGCAAATCCAGAAGAGCACCGGTAACAGGTGAAGTGCAAGTGTAATTCTAGTGCCCCGAATCCCGACGGATTATGAGAAGTTTCGGATATTCGAGCTGTCTCTTATTCGCTTGCATAATTTAATAATCGAAGTGCCGAAATTTATTAAAAAAAAGGAGTTCGATTGCAGGAACTCTTTTCCGGTTTTTGGGTCGCGAAATAGAATAGCCTTTAAAATTCAAAATTTTTCCGAAATTTTTCGCGGACTTCAAATCGCGCACTAAAGGTTTGCACTTTGTTCAGTTGTTCTTTATGTTTTATATGTAAAATTTAATGTTTTCACTACGCTAGTAATAGGAATAAAACTTACCGGATATTTTATTTCCTTGAAGCCCGGTAAACGATGAAAACGGATTGTCCTGAACTTCAGCCTTCCTCTTTCTCCGAGAGCTTGTAATAAAAACAAAAGAAACCGCTGCACTAATCACTATTTTTATTTGACTTCAATCTTTTGATTACAATAAACTTTCTTGATAAACTTTTTCTGTTCCGGTATACCATTTATAGGACCGGTGCTCGTTGCTGACGTCAAGGGATCGCAGTTGTCGGATAAGTATTTCTTCCTTATTTTATTTAATTCAGTTGTCCTTTTTTGCTTTTCTAACGCTCCTTTCCTGCAGGTACTCCATTTGGATGTCAGCGAGGGAACCTTGTCCTTGAAAGCGTTCAGCGGAGGTGAAGAGGACGGATGTTGTCTTGCGTGTGGAGACATCGAAACAGGTATTATGCTCTTTTACATTTCATTGGTGTTGAGATTTAGTCCAAGAAATGTAACAGTATGATTAAATTGGGATTTTTTCAATCATCATCTTCTCCGGTCTCCTCAACGTTACATTTGGTCGCAAAGAAAAATTAAACTGATTGGCGACCATGTGTTTCATCGTTTAAATGATATAACTGACCCTAATAGATATCCTATTCCTAATATCCAAAATGTTAGTATAAATTTAAACTGTTGTACAGTTTTTTTTTAAATTGACTTAATTAGAGCCTACCATCAAATTTGGGTATTGATGAAACTTTGCGACGTTTCATGGACCAAACTTTAAAGAATTTAAATATTGCATTTGTATATATAGACGATATTTAAGTCGAAAGTTAATCTAAAGATGAAAATAAAGAACATCTAATCAAAATTCGTCAACAATTTGTTATGCACAAATCTGAGGTGCATAATTTTATGCCAGCTAGCATGGAGAAGGAGTGGGTTGTGATACAATTCACCTGGTAGGCGCCACGTAGTTTTTACCTTGAGTCTACGAACTCGGTAGAAATGACAAAGAAAGTGGGCTCATATAAAATATATTTTCGTAAAATTAATAATTTAACAATCTTAAAAAGAAAAAAAATAATATGTAAATCGAACTAAGCTGTGAATATGATTTTAGAAATAAAAATGAAAATGGCAGCGCACGAAATATATCGATAAAAATTATTTCCCTAAAGAAACTTACTCTGACTTTTAAATGGTTCAATTAGAGATATAAATGAAGTACTTATCTTAAAAATTTTCTTCTCTTCATCTGTAAAACTGTTGTCCTGTCCAGTCTTCCGTTTTCCTCGTCCTTTCGGGTCTCCAGTTCCTTTATCCTCCAATACTTCTTTGTTAATTAATTTCCAACTTGAACTTCAACTGTCTTGAACTGTCTTAAGCTTGAACTGACTCGAACTGTCTTAAACTTCAACTTCAACTTAAAACTCACTTTATTATAACTTCTCCGCAACTCACCTTGAACTGTCCCCTTCACATACCAAGGACCTCTTTTTATAGTTTCGCGCCCCCTATTCATCTTATACTGGAAATTTCACGTCATTTTTCCAGATCGGTTTAAAACAGTCGAATTTTTTAGTAATATTTTTGCGTTTTTCTTTTTAAAAGATACTCCATAATTTGCGCTTTCGTTTGATATTATCCGGTGTATTAATAAAATTCGGGAAGTGGTTAAATTTTGTGAAAAACTGCGAATGTTGACAGCAGGTTTTACGTGTTCGATATTTTGTCTCGAATCCTTTTCGGGGCTCCTTCTTTTCAATTCTTATTCCCTCGGGTTGGAAACAGTCCAATTTGTCGCATATTTTAATCTGGTACCTTGAAGTTCACATACAATTTTTGAGTTTTCTTCGATGTCTGATCTAGGTTATGTGGTGTGATCATAAAGTGCTTTTTGTGATTTTAAGAAAGAGAAGTCTGGACTAGGTAAGTAAATCTTAAACTTAATTGACTATTATCAAGATAAGAACCCCATCATATCTCTCTATCCCTACTAATTTTCTTCCTTTTAGAGGTTCGCGCGTTCGTGTACTGCCTTGTTCATTTCACGCTGTAAGTAATTAGTTCAAATTCCATTGATATTCATTTTAACCTCATGTAAAATCCTATTCTCCTGTTCAAATTACCATAAATCCTAAAACTGACTAAATTACCTAAATATTCCAAATAATTAATTCTTCTTTTTCAGCTTTCCTATCCACTAAAATCTATTCCTACCCCAAATTTCTTAAATCTACTTAATTATTTTTATTATTACTTAACTAATAGTTATACAAATTCAATGTGGTTACAATATTTACTACTTAATTTATTGCAGGATACTCAGCTTTGGACGTAAACATGTTAATCTTCATCATACCAGGTCAGTATTTAAACTCATCTTTTTATTCTTTTCTTTCTTTTCGGTCTAACTCCAAAATTCCTCTCACAGGTAATTGAGATTATCATCATCGCATATTTGAGTAGCAAAACCAGGAATACGGGCGTAAATATAAAGTACATCCCAGGAAACAATTTTTCTTCATCTCATCAGGGCGGAACTTGAATGGACATCCGCAGTAGTACCAGCGAGGCTACTAATTACTCAAATCATCAGGTATATTTCCATTTTATTGGACATCTGTAAATAAATTTTCTTTGCAGCATCATTGAAATATTTTACAACGATCAAGGGGACAAGACCACACGGCTAAGTAAGTTTCTTTTTATTTGAATTTATTTAACTCTATTTCATTTTAGGTATCATCAATTTTGGACGTAACAAATTAACAAAGTTTGGCATTAACATTAGCACAGCAAAATGCATTTCTGGAGCTGGATCTTTCGATTTCTTTAGTCACAAAATTACATTAATAGTGAATTACATTGGTGCAATACATCATTACCATCAAAGGACCGAATCCAAATTATCAAAGATTTCCCACCTCCAAACTCACAAAAATGCAACAATTTATCGGAATAGTTAACTATTACTACAGATTCATCCCTAATCTGGCTTTAAATCCCTTTCAACCCCTAAATAGCGTGACATTTCAAATTTTTACTATGAATGAATTTTTAACCCCTAAATAGGGGGGTGAACTGGGGTGGTATCGTTGAATTGACTGGCACAGGTATTTGGTTAAAACAGAAAGAAGTCCAAGACAAAGTCGACACTTGGACTATATTACGCCATTTACGTCATTTATTCATCATATTAAAAGGGAAGCAAATTTGGTTGCAGACCCTCTTTCACGAATTTCAATAGAAAGTTTCGATAATTGTAGAAATAATAAAATTAAATTCGATCTATAAACCATCGCAGATTACCGAAGCACCGACGACGAATTACCTTTACTTTTAGATATTCAAAGTAGACCAAAAAATTCTAAATTGAAATTAACAAAAATGAATTTAAACACTTCAAAAATGAATTTAAACACTTCTGAGTCTTACATTTGGTGCAAAATCTCTACTGAAAATTCCCGTCCATATATTCCAAAGTAACTTCGCCGTATCATCCTTAACCTTTTACATAATTCATCACAGCACAGCCTGGGTGTTCTAACCCAAGAAATAAATTGTTTCTAAATAATATAATAAAATCAGCTATGAATACAATACCAACGACTGGGCCAAATAATGCATAATACAAAATCAGAAATTGGAAAATTCCAAGTCAAAGTTCGAACACATATATTTAAATTTAGTCGGACCTTTACCTGCATCTGAAGGATTTACACATCTTCTCACAGTTATTAATACATTCGCACAGTTAAGAATATACTAGCATCAACTGTTGTAAGATTTTTATACGATCAATATGTTATCGGTATACGTGTGGGAATTCAAGTATCCAAGCTGCCATCAAGCGGTAGCATGAGGACATGAATTGAATTGAGGGTTGTGAGAACCCCGACTAAGTCTGGGCTCACAACCAAGGGATTAGGGAAGGTTATGGGATTAACCAGGGTGAGCGTTAGGCTCGCCGTGCAGGCTAATTTCTATGGCCAATGAAGTGAGGGGCCCGCCTAGCTAGCCGTGCTAAGCTCGCCGGATTGGGGGGTGGGGGGATCTTGCCTCCTTCAGTGGCGCACTCACCCGAACATTATTGCGGGCACTCTTAAAGTCCTGATGGACCAAAGACTATTCAGAAAAAGCAACGCACAATATTTTAAGGAAAGGAAAAAAAATTAAACAAAGGAAAAAATAACAGCCGCTACTATGCTCTGACGAAAAAGCAACCTCAGCCTCCAGTTGGAATGAGGCTTGTCGGGCCAACTCTCCCCATCCTATGACTATGTCCAGCCTTTTGTACGACAAAGTCCCAAAAAAAACTCGGACGGTTGCCCGGAACAAAGGGTTAGAGAGAGGGATCGCCGGGAGGAAAACGGACAGCGTCTACCACTTCATCATAATTTCTCAGCCACTGAAGAATTCAAAAAAAAAATCCGAAAAATCATCACGAAGATATACATTTATCAATTTTATGACCGCTGACTGAATATGAAGTTTGCTGTCCAATTAACTCAAGAAAAAAAGGGACAGGAATTCTTTCCTTACACTACAATTACACTTTTATTATTTTCAATAGGTTTTATTTAGTTCTAAGAGTAGAAACTATATATATATATGTATATATATATATATATATATATATATATATATATATATATATATAAACTAATCAAAACAATTAAGGGAACAAAAATAATATCTAAATTTTTTAGTGATTTATCGAGGATCTGAAAAAAACGTGTTAAAGCTCCAAAACTCTAGTTTTTGAAACTTTCAGCCAGAAAATTTTAAAGGCCACGGTGCTCACGCAATCCAAAGGAATAGCGGAAGAAAAAAATTTAAAAATGTTTAGTCATTTTTTTTTATTGGTGCACGGACTCGGAAATTTTTTTTTTATTTGACCACCCTATGACCCCGATAGCCTGTTAATTCAGCTTTAATTATCTTTTTTGAAATTCTTGATACGTCGATTTGTCGCGGAGATATCCGATATTAATCGAAAAAGGACACTTTTGTATTCAACCAGGGATATCTCAGCAACCAATGTTCGTACAGAAAATTTGAGGGCAGTTTCGGAAACTGGAATAAATTTCCTAAAAGAATCCGTCAAGACATAAAAAATAATAATTTTTTTTTTATCCGTAATTTCAATTTTGAAAGTCAAAAAAAGTGACTTTTTTCCTTGTTTTGGTAAATTGACCGCATCTTTGCAAATACTGATGGAAAGGCTAAGGTTTGTAGGAATTTTTACACCTCAATGTACGCACAATAGCCCTGTAAGTCCGCAGATCGATCTATTAGACGGTTCCTTCGGCCCGATCGGTCAAAGTTTTGGAAAAAATTAAAGGAACAAGAATTGTGATCTCAAACATCGTGTAATCTTCATAAAAATGGAATCAGATACTCGATACGATTATTTCTCGCTTAGATACAGCCCGCCAAAATCACTAAAAAATGTCGATAATATTTTTGTTCCCTTAATTGTTTTGTAGTGTATATATATATATATATATATATATATATATATATATATATATATATATATATATATATATATATATATATATATATATATATATATATATATATATATATATATATATATATATATATATATATATATATATATATATATATATATATATATATATATATATATATATATATATATATATATATATATATATATATATATATATATATATATATATATATATATATATATATATATATATATATATATATATATATATATATATATATATTTTCATAACCTGCGAGGTACCGCAATAATAAAGAAAATATCTCCGAAGATTATTTATAAATGAAATATATGTTTAACGTATTTTGAATAAATTTTTAGAATAAATCTTAAAATAGAGAAAAGTTAATTTCAATTGTAATGAAGTAATACAGGATGTAAGAAAACGTAATTTAATTTAATTTAAAGGGCACAACCCAATATTCTTCAGTATCTATATATGTATTTACTTCATCGATAGTTTTATGTTGGGCATTTCATTCATGTGTAATTGACTAAAAACTAATACACTGGTAGTTTACGTTTTATTCACCTTATCTTCTAACAGATATTTAGAGGGCGGGCAATTTATGTAAATTTCTTATAATTTAATAGTAAAGTACATTCAATGTACGATTTCATAGACCTTTGAAAAAATGTTAATGGCTTTATCAGATCCTTTAATTTCTATAATTCATTATCTATTTAAACTAGTAGCTACAGCTATCATATGTTACCAATTTAATTGACATAGGGATTAAAAAAACGATCTCTAATTTCAATTGCCGTTGAAGATTTTATTCGTCATCGTTATAATTCTGTTATCGACTCATGATGCTCTAGTTAGATTTGGAGACATTTAATGCATCATTGATGTACAAGTATAAAATTACCGTTGTGGACAACAGCTTCTGGACCGATCAAGCTACCGGGCGATAAAATTTAATAAATAATAAAGGACGACTTTATCGGTGCATGACTTCTACAGAATCCCCCAATTATAAAAATATCTCTGCTTTCGAGCTGCCGAATTTTTAGAGGGTCACGTAATTTATTAATCAAAAACACAAACCAAGCCCAACATACTGAATTAAACTTAAAACTTGACTGCGATGGCAGATGTCTAAAGGTATAGGCATTAATTCACTTCATAATGTTCAATTATATTTTACGTATGTTACCACTCACTGAAATTCAAAAAATAACAAAGAATTTGATTATTCGAACAATTAATATATTTATTTACTTGTTCGTGCGGAAATAAGACAGCTTGCAAATGATCTTATTTATCTCCAGTAATTAACAATAATTCTAATATTAATTAGGTCCACCAAAGAGGTTTGTATGTAACACAATAATTTTAGTAACGCTAATATAATATGAATGTCAGTTTGGAAATTGAGTACGACTATTAAAACATTACCGTTTTTATATTTTCTTTCGATAAATTCACTTCGCTTACCAATTGTAACCATAAAAGTCCTAGGATGTTTTTATGTCTAAATCAGGCGTACTTTTGTATGAAGATCTGAGCACTCTTGCATTTCTGTAAAATTGATTTTCTCAAAGCAAAAATTTTTCCTTGCTTGCTTTTATTGAGTAGATCACACTAAAATTTAATGTGTCGATCCTTCCCAGAATTGGTTTCGCAAGCTAGATGCAAAAATAAAATTCAGGTTTCAAAAATTTTTCGTTTACTTACTATGATTCTGTACGAATTCCATGGACTGTATGATTATATTTTAACCGATTTCAAAGGAATATTACCAAAAAATGTTTGTCCGCAAAAAAAACCTCTGCCGTGATCAGGATTTGAACCAAGTCCAAACTACGCCGTGAGCCAAACACTTTACTATTGCACCAAGTGTTTCTTCAAAAAATTTTGGATACAAATTAATAAAAGAAACTTGAATTTCACAAAGAAAATTCCAATTTCACAAAAAAGTTCTAAAGTTCACTTGAATTTATTTCAATTTAGCATCAAAAAATACACTATAATTCAAACGAATAAATACTCCGCAAATGATTTCCCTTAAATTTCAAATTAAAGAAAGAAAATACACGATTTCAAATTAACTAATTTCGATTAGAAAAGCTGCCAAAATGTTGATTTTCCCGATTTCAAATCCAACTTGCTTTCACGATTTCCAAAAACCGACTCCCTCTATGACTTTGATTTTAACCCTCCAGAACCTAGTCTGGTATATTATTATTACCAAATTTGGTCATAAAATAGGATTTGAACGAAATGTTCTCGAATCTTTACCATTTATGGTAGGATTTCAAAACCAATTTCCCCTTAAAATGCTCGATTTTTTATATGTGTCCTTTTCGTGTTCTTAATTCGCTTCAACTTATCGACCGTCTTTTATAGACTTTAATTATTAAAAGTTGGCATTAGTGTTTTTGGTCTGTGATGCAAGTTATCAAATACGGGAGATTGACCCAAAGGGTCTAGCCGAACTTCCATGGCGAAACTGCCCCCGATAGAAAGCTATATCGTAACATATGTTATATTGTAGAGGGTGCTAATAGTAGTTGATCTAGTAGATATTAGATCTATATCTTAGTTAATTGAGGAGATATTTGAAAAAATGTGACCGGAGACGACTTTTTTTCAAACTGATATATCTTTGCTAATTTTAAAGTTAGGAAAATAAAAACAATGCCAGTGTTTATGGTACATTTTACAGTTACTTTTAAAGCAGTTTCCTATGAGCCAAGCCAAAATAAAAGTATTAAAAAAATGCAAATAAAAATTTTCTTAAGTTATTTCTATCAGATCTAATTGAATTACTACTTTGAAAAAAATATATAATAATTGTCTACACCTTGCCTTACAGCGTGCCAAGTTTCATTAAAATTCAACAGGTGCAACATGTCGAAAAAAAAATTTAAATAAGTGGACCACCTTATGACCACAATGTTGACGCTTTTAAATTGGATTAAATTTTAATAATCTTTGAAAAGCATCCTTTTGACAGTTTATAAAAAGTATATTAACGGTTGGTGGTGTCAACTAGCCTATTACACTGTTTTTTCGATTTACTTTTATAGTGACTAGCTTATCAGTGTACACGCCCGTGCATGTTGCTACATGATATGATTAGTGCATAGTCGTGGGACGTATTGTTTATGTTTAAAAATATATTATATTCAGTGAATAAATCAGTGATGTAAAAATATATCGACTATGTCTGGGAAATGTAATAATTGTGGCTTTATATTGCGGAAGACTGGAAAACGAAAGAAAACATTGCAAACCGAAGATGAAGTGCGTAAATACAAGGATCCTCAAATGAAATTACTTAAAGTTGGAGATGTTCTGTGCCATAAGTGTCGATTGATTCCATACGCTAAATCATCGGCTACTGACGACACACGCGCAGGACCTTCTCATATTGATATAGAACCAGAAAAACGTGATATTTTACAATTTGAATCAGCAGACGAGGAAGATGATGATGATGATGATGATGAAGACTTTTATATAGGTCACAGTTCTGATGAAGACTTTATGATACTGCCGTTAAAGAGGGTAATTTCAACTCATAAATACTGTGTTTTGTGTAACTCAAAATCTAATATTAAAACGATACCAATGGAGGCTCGATATCAAGCTTTTGTTAAAAGAAGGATTTTTATTCCGAATGGAGACCGTTGTTGCTCACAACATTTAATAAAAAATAAGTTTCTTGAAGATGAGCTATCACGCCTGCGCGTTCACTCCAATTACAGTGTTTTATCTGCAAAAGAAGTCTCAATATTTTTAGATTTACTTTCAGCAAAAGTTGACGCAACTCTGTTTAACCAAATAGGTGATTTTACCATGCCTGAAGAAAAACTAAAAGTATATACTGGATTAAGTTGGGAAAACATCATGGAACTGTCGAATCTTCTAACATCACTAAAGTGTTCTCCTTCGCGCAATATTATTCAGGCATTAGTGATTTTTTTGATGAAATTACGATTAGGTATTTCCAATAAAACGATATCTGCAATATTACAACTGGAACGAGAGCAAAAAGTTTCAGATTATTGCAAACAAATAATACGAAGCTTCGAAGAAGATATTTTACCATTCCATTTTGGTATCAATTCAGTCTCAAGACAACACCTAATTAAAAATCATACGACCAATATTTCGAAGGCTTTATTCAACACTACTGATGATCAGTTGTTAATTATTTGTGATGGCACATATATTTTTCATGAAAAAAGCACAAACAACGAATACCAACGCAAATCTTACTCGGGACAAAAGAAATAGCATTTATGTAAGCCATTTACTATTTGCGCTACTGATGGGTATATAATAGATTTCGCAGGCCCGTATTATGGAACACAAAACGATGCTACAATAATGAAAATCGTATTAGACGATCCTCTTGGTTTGCAAACTCTTTTACATCAAAACGATCTTATAATTGCCGACCGTGGATTTAGAGACGTTGAGTTATACATTACCGAGAAAGGCTACAAACTACTTATGCCTGCACTAAAAGGAAGACGGGCTCAACTTACAACTACTGAAGCTAATGAGTCTAGGAAAGTGAAAAAAGTAAGATGGGTTGTCGAAGCGGTTCTAGGCGCAATTTCGCAAAAGTTCCGGCTCTTAGATAATGTTTTAGACAATAAAATGTTACCGAACGTAAGGTCTCTTTGTCGCATTGCTGGATACCTACAAAATACATATGGTAAGAGACATGTTTCCGACATAGACTTACACGTTAAAATGATTCAAAATATGAATGATAGACAAATCATAAAAAATACACTTGCCGATTAGGTGTTGATTCAAAATTGGAATCGACGAAAACAACCTTTTCATCAACTTCTTGCTTCAGAAGTTTCTGAGTATCCGGAGCTTTCTGAAGAGGATTTAAAAATACTTTTCACTGGCACCTACCAACTTTCTCAAGCCATTTCTTATTTAGCTGAACTCATGGGGAAAGACAATAATTTTCATGTGCTGTACGTCAAAAATGCACCTAACATTCTTAAAGTGCACATAAAATCACGACACATTAATAGCAAAACCTACAGATGTTACATTGACTACAATACCAATGGAAAAAGCCACAAAAAAATTCGGCGTTATTGCTGTGACTGTGCAAATGGAAATCGAACAGTTGGGTGTTGCTCCCACGTGGCGGCAATTATATATTATTTATCAAATGCAAGATATAAATCCCATATAGTTCGCCCAACAGAAATATTATCCAGTGTTTTTTCTTTAAATAACGATCACGTTGTAATTAATGAAAATAGTGATGATGACTAATAAAAGTTATTTTTTATGAATATGGATTTAATTATTACTGAAAAAAGACCATTCCATTTCCTTTTAAACCTGTTATGCCCAATATTAAAAAATAAAAAATTTAATCCAATTTAAAAGCATCAACATTGTGGTCATAAGGTGGTCCACTTATTTAAATTTTTTTTCGACATGTTGCACCTGTTGAATTTTAATGAAACTTGGCACGCTGTAAGGCAAGGTGTAGACAATTATTATATATTTTTTTCAAAGTGGTAATTCAATTAGATCTGATAGAAATAACTTAAGAATATTTTTATTTGCATTTTTTTAATACTTTTATTTTGGCTTGGCTCATAGGAAACTGCTTTAAAAGTAACTGTAAAATGTACCATAAACACTGGCATTGTTTTTATTTTCCTAACTTTAAAATTAGCAAAGATATATCAGTTTGAAAAAAAGTCGTCTCCGGTCACATTTTTTCAAATATCTCCTCAATTAACTAAGATATAGATCTAATATCTACTAGATCAACTACTATTAGCACCCTCTACAATATAACATATGTTACGATATAGCTTTCTATCGGGGGCAGTTTCGCCATGGAAGTTCGGCTAGACCCTTTAATAAGAAAACAACAACAAAAGTTTCTTTAGCAGTTTTTCTCAACCAAACGAAGACGTTTTAGAGTTTTTTTGCAATTCCCTTGTCGCCAGTAATAAATGCAAAACAACTTTGAGATGTGCATGAAGCTGCACAGACATCTTACGTTGACATCCGGCCTAATGTTAAAATAACATCACTCCTTAACGGTAAATTTTTTAAATTTTTTGTTAGTTAATTTAGTAGACACTTTCTGGCCATTTAATGGTCATACAAATATGAAATTTGCTCGACGGACAACCCAAACCTTCAGCTAAATAACGAACGTTTTCTCCATTGATCGGGGCACGAAGGGAAGTGTCCAACTGGAAATGTTTGCCCATGAGATGAGGCTGAGCTCAACCATTCAGAGTGAAAAACAAAATAATTTTGCCAAGACGATTCAATATTGTTGATCGTCGAGTTTTATTCGCAATTTCTGACAAAATAGTAATCCTCACGGCGTTTGACATTATAATTATTTCATATAAACACAAGCACAAGTACTTTTAGAATGGAAAAAGAAATGTCAAATCGTACGTCAGTCACATAAAAGATTCATAAAATGACCTGCTGAGGTTCTTTCATGTTATGAACTCATAACAGGAAAAATTTTATGTTATGACCATAACATAAAATAAAATTTCTCTGACAGAATAGGATTTTAGGAAATTATTTTTTTTATAACATAAAATGATCAAATTTCCATGACAGAATACGGCCCAATGTCTACTAACTGATCCCTTACAGCAAAAAAAAGTATTCTATAACATTAATGAACATATAAAGAAACATAATGAGTTTGCTCAATTAAAGTGAATTTTAGAATAATTATTTCTTACAGGCGTGAAAAAAAATCTCAGTGAATTACAAGGGGATTTACTGTATCATAAATAATTTCTATCAGCGTTTGACGTCTGGGGTAGTAGCCTAATGATATATATTAAACTATTTAATATCGTAACTAGAAGGAACAACGATTAAAAATTTGACTATATTTCTTTGGCCAGTCATTTCAATCATCAAAATTGCGTGATGACGGAATTGTCAAACAAAACGAAATTATTTTTAGCAAAGAACGGTTAAAAGTAGAATATACATTCACCTAATGCAAACACTTGTCGTCTACGTACTGATACCCTATGACGAGATTGTGCACAATATCCTCATTTTGGTACTATACCAAAACAAAAAGGACAATTTCGACTAATTTCAACAAAGCTAAGGTGATGTTTCCTATGATATTCGTTAGACCTACTGTTGTTTTAAATTTAGCCCTATGTGTAGAGATAAGTTTACATTTTAAAATAAATTCAATATTAATGCGTTCAGTGCTACGACCTAAGATTTTATTTTCGCCTGACGACGGTGTAAATTATATGTCTGAAAAATGTTTTTTTCTTTATTTATCTACCTACGTTGCCTAACACTTTACTAATTGTTTGTATAACTTATAAAATTTATGATTTCATAGTTCCTGTGAATTATACGAAACTAATATTTTGTTTACAATATAACAAAAAAAGGAAGAGAAGTCCGAGGACTGCATTACCTCGTGGGGCATATGAGTATGTACATAAGGATTATTTGCTTTCCAAGTTGTCGAAGTTTGCAGGTACTTACTGCGCCTAGGACTGCTTGATCTTAGTTCAGGAACTCTACGGTGTTTGGTGCTTATAATGCTGTATATCAGTCGGGTTCAGGCACGCAGCTCTTCAGAGTGAGCTATTCTCATTCCTTTGGGGCCTACTGGGCCTATGAGGGAGATATTTGAATCTCTCTGGCAGGACGTTTGTGTCACTCGCCGTTTTTATTCACTAGGACAGGTTACCTAAAAGTGTTGGAAAGAAAAAGAATTTTGAAATTTTTCACACATCTTGGAGATAGAGTTATGAAAGTTTTACCTATCTTTTCGTTCTTTCCTTTTTTCCTCCTGTCGTATTTCCTTACAAACGGGAAGGAAATAGACCTGCATCAAACAGTTATGGAAGGGGGGGGGGGGGGGGTCTTCGTTAGTTGTTGACGCGAATGAATATCCACCGAATATTGCCTTTCATAACGCCAATGACTCTTATCAGCACGGAAGATTTCCAGCGCACTGATAGCAGTGAAGAAAATTACTCTAGGAGTTGTCTGACATCTGCTTGCCGTCACGATTCGGAAATATCTTGAGGTGAAGAAAAATAACCCTGTTTTTCACTTGCATAGATGCATTGGATAACTTTCGAAATTTAAAAGGAAGTTATTAAACTTACCTCTAGGAGTCGTCTGACATCTGCTTGCTGTCACGATCAGAGATGTCAGACGATATGTAGCAAAAGTCGCCGAGCCGTGACGCTAAAGTCGCCCAAAGTCGCCGCGCCATTATTTGAAATCGCCCAAAAATCGCCTTTTGATTTTCTTTCAAATTGTTGTTTGTACAACTTTAATCTAATATTTATTACAGTAATCACAGCAACAGATACAAGTAACACAAATTTAAAATTGTGGTAGAGGCGTTGTGAAAAACAAAAAATACCCTTAATTTAATAATGGAAGTGACTATTTGCACTTACGTGTACTTTACGTGTACTTTTGAATTCGGGAAAGTTCCGCTTTTACTTACTTTATGTACTTTTATGTACTACTTTACAAATATATTCCCTCGCGGGGGGAGGGGGCGGTAAGCAACCGCAGGGACGAGAGAAAAGAATTTTGATGTCGGCTGATCAGAATCAGATATCCACGACGTGACGACGCCATTGAGCACACTTTTATGTTTGAGCGAAAAAATTCCATTGCGATAACCGTCAGTTTGGACTCGTTCGGAGTTCAGTAAAAAGTTATTCGCGCAAAATTAGAATTTGAGATGACTCGACAGAAAAATTTTTCTACTGTCACGTCGGGTTATATGATTTCGATTAGCCAATATGAACTGTTGCTGTAGGCTGCCGTGCATTCTGATTCAGCATATAGCCCAAAAGCGCCCAGCAAGAATTAAAAATCGCCCAAAAAGTGCCTAGTCGCAGAGATTACAATTTTCTCGCCCAACTGACGGCTCAAGTAGCCCAATCGGCGAGAAATCGCCCGAATTGGCAACTCTGGTCACGATTCGGAATGGCTATCTATTTTTTGCGGAAATGTCATTTTCTCATCCTGGCAGAAAGCAGGGAAGCCAACCATAGAGATTAAAAAGGCACCTTCACGTAGGAATGACGTTTTAAGTAAAGGCGCGTTCATGTCAAAATGTGACATGTCTCACATTACAGGCAATATTGTGCAGTTGGATGTGCAGTCTTTTTATGCTGAGTAAACACTTCGGGAAACTTGGTTGAGGTTCTGTGTAACCTTACCAGCGCCTCATTCGGTTTCTTCAGGTGTACACCGGCTTTCATCCAAAAACTGAAAGGGTCTAGCAGCAGCAGTGAGATGGTGGGTTTGTTGACATTCTCGAGTGTATGCCGACCAGTTTTCAAAGTGCAGTTTATCGCAGACTTAAATGCAGTGAAATTCGGTTGAAATTTAAGTGACATTAACTTGCTATTATGTGCAGTACTTTTAATTAACCCCGATTTCGAGTTATGAGCTCCGGGACACCTGGTTGAGGTGCTGTTTTATAACTAGCTCTTCGCTGGGTTTCTTGAAGTACTTGCTCGAATCAACAGGTGCAAAATAGTGAGAAAATTAAGGCAAATCCAGAAGAGCACCGGTAACAGGTGAAGTGCAAGTGTAATTCTAGTGCCCCGAATCCCGACGGATTATGAGAAGTTTCGGATATTCGAGCTGTCTCTTATTCGCTTGCATAATTTAATAATCGAAGTGCCGAAATTTATTAAAAAAAAGGAGTTCGATTGCAGGAACTCTTTTCCGGTTTTTGGGTCGCGAAATAGAATAGCCTTTAAAATTCAAAATTTTTCCGAAATTTTTCGCGGACTTCAAATCGCGCACTAAAGGTTTGCACTTTGTTCAGTTGTTCTTTATGTTTTATATGTAAAATTTAATGTTTTCACTACGCTAGTAATAGGAATAAAACTTACCGGATATTTTATTTCCTTGAAGCCCGGTAAACGATGAAAACGGATTGTCCTGAACTTCAGCCTTCCTCTTTCTCCGAGAGCTTGTAATAAAAACAAAAGAAACCGCTGCACTAATCACTATTTTTATTTGACTTCAATCTTTTGATTACAATAAACTTTCTTGATAAACTTTTTCTGTTCCGGTATACCATTTATAGGACCGGTGCTCGTTGCTGACGTCAAGGGATCGCAGTTGTCGGATAAGTATTTCTTCCTTATTTTATTTAATTCAGTTGTCCTTTTTTGCTTTTCTAACGCTCCTTTCCTGCAGGTACTCCATTTGGATGTCAGCGAGGGAACCTTGTCCTTGAAAGCGTTCAGCGGAGGTGAAGAGGACGGATGTTGTCTTGCGTGTGGAGACATCGAAACAGGTATTATGCTCTTTTACATTTCATTGGTGTTGAGATTTAGTCCAAGAAATGTAACAGTATGATTAAATTGGGATTTTTTCAATCATCATCTTCTCCGGTCTCCTCAACGTTACATTTGGTCGCAAAGAAAAATTAAACTGATTGGCGACCATGTGTTTCATCGTTTAAATGATATAACTGACCCTAATAGATATCCTATTCCTAATATCCAAAATGTTAGTATAAATTTAAACTGTTGTACAGTTTTTTTTTAAATTGACTTAATTAGAGCCTACCATCAAATTTGGGTATTGATGAAACTTTGCGACGTTTCATGGACCAAACTTTAAAGAATTTAAATATTGCATTTGTATATATAGACGATATTTAAGTCGAAAGTTAATCTAAAGATGAAAATAAAGAACATCTAATCAAAATTCGTCAACAATTTGTTATGCACAAATCTGAGGTGCATAATTTTATGCCAGCTAGCATGGAGAAGGAGTGGGTTGTGATACAATTCACCTGGTAGGCGCCACGTAGTTTTTACCTTGAGTCTACGAACTCGGTAGAAATGACAAAGAAAGTGGGCTCATATAAAATATATTTTCGTAAAATTAATAATTTAACAATCTTAAAAAGAAAAAAAATAATATGTAAATCGAACTAAGCTGTGAATATGATTTTAGAAATAAAAATGAAAATGGCAGCGCACGAAATATATCGATAAAAATTATTTCCCTAAAGAAACTTACTCTGACTTTTAAATGGTTCAATTAGAGATATAAATGAAGTACTTATCTTAAAAATTTTCTTCTCTTCATCTGTAAAACTGTTGTCCTGTCCAGTCTTCCGTTTTCCTCGTCCTTTCGGGTCTCCAGTTCCTTTATCCTCCAATACTTCTTTGTTAATTAATTTCCAACTTGAACTTCAACTGTCTTGAACTGTCTTAAGCTTGAACTGACTCGAACTGTCTTAAACTTCAACTTCAACTTAAAACTCACTTTATTATAACTTCTCCGCAACTCACCTTGAACTGTCCCCTTCACATACCAAGGACCTCTTTTTATAGTTTCGCGCCCCCTATTCATCTTATACTGGAAATTTCACGTCATTTTTCCAGATCGGTTTAAAACAGTCGAATTTTTTTAGTAATATTTTTGCGTTTTTCTTTTTAAAAGATACTCCATAATTTGCGCTTTCGTTTGATATTATCCGGTGTATTAATAAAATTCGGGAAGTGGTTAAATTTTGTGAAAAACTGCGAATGTTGACAGCAGGTTTTACGTGTTCGATATTTTGTCTCGAATCCTTTTCGGGGCTCCTTCTTTTCAATTCTTATTCCCTCGGGTTGGAAACAGTCCAATTTGTCGCATATTTTAATCTGGTACCTTGAAGTTCACATACAATTTTTGAGTTTTCTTCGATGTCTGATTTAGGTTATGTGGTGTGATCATAAAGTGCTTTTTGTGATTTTAAGAAAGAGAAGTCTGGACTAGGTAAGTAAATCTTAAACTTAATTGACTATTATCAAGATAAGAACCCCATCATATCTCTCTATCCCTACTAATTTTCTTCCTTTTAGAGGTTCGCGCGTTCGTGTACTGCCTTGTTCATTTCACGCTGTAAGTAATTAATTCAAATTCCATTGATATTCTTTTTAACCTCATGTAAAATCCTATTCTCCTGTTCAAATTACCATAAATCCTAAAACTGACTAAATTACCTAAATATTCCAAATAATTAATTCTTCTTTTTCAGCTTTCCTATCCACTAAAATCTATTCCTACCCCAAATTTCTTAAATCTACTTAATTATTTTTATTATTACTTAACTAATAGTTATACAAATTCAATGTGGTTACAATATTTACTACTTAATTTATTGCAGGATACTCAGCTTTGGACGTAAACATGTTAATCTTCATCATACCAGGTCAGTATTTAAACTCATCTTTTTATTCTTTTCTTTCTTTTCGGTCTAACTCCAAAATTCCTCTCACAGGTAATTGAGATTATCATCATCGCATATTTGAGTAGCAAAACCAGGAATACGGGCGTAAATATAAAGTACATCCCAGGAAACAATTTTTCTTCATCTCATCAGGGCGGAACTTGAATGGACATCCGCAGTAGTACCAGCGAGGCTACTAATTACTCAAATCATCAGGTATATTTCCATTTTATTGGACATCTGTAAATAAATTTTCTTTGCAGCATCATTGAAATATTTTACAACGATCAAGGGGACAAGACCACACGGCTAAGTAAGTTTCTTTTTATTTGAATTTATTTAACTCTATTTCATTTTAGGTATCATCAATTTTGGACGTAACAAATTAACAAAGTTTGGCATTAACATTAGCACAGCAAAATGCATTTCTGGAGCTGGATCTTTCGATTTCTTTAGTCACAAAATTACATTAATAGTGAATTACATTGGTGCAATACATCATTACCATCAAAGGACCGAATCCAAATTATCAAAGATTTCCCACCTCCAAACTCACAAAAATGCAACAATTTATCGGAATAGTTAACTATTACTACAGATTCATCCCTAATCTGGCTTTAAATCCCTTTCAACCCCTAAATAGCGTGACATTTCAAATTTTTACTATGAATGAATTTTTAACCCCTAAATAGGGGGGTGAACTGGGGTGGTATCGTTGAATTGACTGGCACAGGTATTTGGTTAAAACAGAAAGAAGTCCAAGACAAAGTCGACACTTGGACTATATTACGCCATTTACGTCATTTATTCATCATATTAAAAGGGAAGCAAATTTGGTTGCAGACCCTCTTTCACGAATTTCAATAGAAAGTTTCGATAATTGTAGAAATAATAAAATTAAATTCGATCTATAAACCATCGCAGATTACCGAAGCACCGACGACGAATTACCTTTACTTTTAGATATTCAAAGTAGACCAAAAAATTCTAAATTGAAATTAACAAAAATGAATTTAAACACTTCAAAAATGAATTTAAACACTTCTGAGTCTTACATTTGGTGCAAAATCTCTACTGAAAATTCCCGTCCATATATTCCAAAGTAACTTCGCCGTATCATCCTTAACCTTTTACATAATTCATCACAGCACAGCCTGGGTGTTCTAACCCAAGAAATAAATTGTTTCTAAATAATATAATAAAATCAGCTATGAATACAATACCAACGACTGGGCCAAATAATGCATAATACAAAATCAGAAATTGGAAAATTCCAAGTCAAAGTTCGAACACATATATTTAAATTTAGTCGGACCTTTACCTGCATCTGAAGGATTTACACATCTTCTCACAGTTATTAATACATTCGCACAGTTAAGAATATACTAGCATCAACTGTTGTAAGATTTTTATACGATCAATATGTTATCGGTATACGTGTGGGAATTCAAGTATCCAAGCTGCCATCAAGCGGTAGCATGAGGACATGAATTGAATTGAGGGTTGTGAGAACCCCGACTAAGTCTGGGCTCACAACCAAGGGATTAGGGAAGGTTATGGGATTAACCAGGGTGAGCGTTAGGCTCGCCGTGCAGGCTAATTTCTATGGCCAATGAAGTGAGGGGCCCGCCTAGCTAGCCGTGCTAAGCTCGCCGGATTGGGGGGTGGGGGGATCTTGCCTCCTTCAGTGGCGCACTCACCCGAACATTATTGCGGGCACACTTAAAGTCCTGATGGACCAAAGACTATTCAGAAAAAGCAACGCACAATATTTTAAGGAAAAGAAAAAAAATTAAACAAAGGAAAAAATAACAGCCGCTACTATGCTCTGACGAAAAAGCAACCTCAGCCTCCAGTTGGAATGAGGCTTGTCGGGCCAACTCTCCCCATCCTATGACTATGTCCAGCCTTTTGTACGACAAAGTCCCAAAAAAAACTCGGACGGTTGCCCGGAACTAAGGGTTAGAGAGAGGGATCGCCGGGAGGAAAACGGACAGCGTCTACCACTTCATCATAATTTCTCAGCCACTGAAGAATTCAAAAAAAAAAATCCGAAAAATCATCACGAAGATATACATTTATCAATTTTATGACCGCTGACTGAATATGAAGTTTGCTGTCCAATTAACTCAAGAAAAAAAGGGACAGGAATTCTTTCCTTACACTACAATTACACTTTTATTATTTTCAATAGGTTTTATTTAGTTCTAAGAGTAGAAACTATATATATATATGTATATATATATATATATATATATATATATATATATATATATATATATATATATATATATATAAACTAATCAAAACAATTAAGGGAACAAAAATAATATCTAAATTTTTTGGTGATTTATCGAGGATCTGAAAAAAACGTGTTAAAGCTCCAAAACTCTAGTTTTTGAAACTTTCAGCCAGAAAATTTTAAAGGCCACGGTGCTCACGCAATCCAAAGGAATAGCGGAAGAAAAAAATTTAAAAATGTTTAGTCATTTTTTTTTATTGGTGCACGGACTCGGAAATTTTTTTTTTTATTTGACCACCCTATGACCCCGATAGCCTGTTAATTCAGCTTTAATTATCTTTTTTGAAATTCTTGATACGTCGATTTGTCGCGGAGATATCCGATATTAATCGAAAAAGGACACTTTTGTATTCAACCAGGGATATCTCAGCAACCAATGTTCGTACAGAAAATTTGAGGGCAGTTTCGGAAACTGGAATAAATTTCCTAAAAGAATCCGTCAAGACATAAAAAATAATAATTTTTTTTTATCCGTAATTTCAATTTTGAAAGTCAAAAAAAGTGATTTTTTCCTTGTTTTGGTAAATTGACCGCATCTTTGCAAATACTGATGGAAAGGCTAAGGTTTGTAGGAATTTTTACACCTCAATGTACGCACAATAGCCCTGTAAGTCCGCAGATCGATCTATTAGACGGTTCCTTCGGCCCGATCGGTCAAAGTTTTGGAAAAAATTAAAGGAACAAGAATTGTGATCTCAAACATCGTGTAATCTTCATAAAAATGGAATCAGATACTCGATACGATTATTTCTCGCTTAGATACAGCCCGCCAAAATCACTAAAAAATGTCGATAATATTTTTGTTCCCTTAATTGTTTTGTAGTGTATATATATATATATATATATATATATATATATATATATATATATATATATATATATATATATATATATATATATATATATATATATATATATATATATATATATATATATATATATATATATATATATATATATATATATATATATATATATATATATATATATATATATATATATATATATATATATATATATAAATTTTCATAACCTGCGAGGTACCGCAATAATAAAGAAAATATCTCCGAAGATTATTTATAAATGAAATATATGTTTAACGTATTTTGAATAAATTTTTAGAATAAATCTTAAAATAGAGAAAAGTTAATTTCAATTGTAATGAAGTAATACAGGATGTAAGAAAACGTAATTTAATTTAATTTAAAGGGCACAACCCAATATTCTTCAGTATTTATATATGTATTTACTTCATCGATAGTTTTATGTTGGGCATTTCATTCATGTGTAATTGACTAAAAACTAATACACTGGTAGTTTACGTTTTATTCACCTTATCTTCTAACAGATATTTAGAGGGCGGGCAATTTATGTAAATTTCTTATAATTTAATAGTAAAGTACATTCAATGTACGATTTCATAGACCTTTGAAAAAATGTTAATGGCTTTATCAGATCCTTTAATTTCTATAATTCATTATCTATTTAAACTAGTAGCTACAGCTATCATATGTTACCAATTTAATTGACATAGGGATTAAAAAAACGATCTCTAATTTCAATTGCCGTTGAAGATTTTATTCGTCATCGTTATAATTCTGTTATCGACTCATGATGCTCTAGTTAGATTTGGAGACATTTAATGCATCATTGATGTACAAGTATAAAATTACCGTTGTGGACAACAGCTTCTGGACCGATCAAGCTACCGGGCGATAAAATTTAATAAATAATAAAGGACGACTTTATCGGTGCATGACTTCTACAGAATCCCCCAATTATAAAAATATCTCTGCTTTCGAGCTGCCGAATTTTTAGAGGGTCACGTAATTTATTAATCAAAAACACAAACCAAGCCCAACATACTGAATTAAACTTAAAACTTGACTGCGATGGCAGATGTCTAAAGGTATAGGCATTAATTCACTTCATAATGTTCAATTATATTTTACGTATGTTACCACTCACTGAAATTCAAAAAATAACAAAGAATTTGATTATTCGAACAATTAATATATTTATTTACTTGTTCGTGCGGAAATAAGACAGCTTGCAAATGATCTTATTTATCTCCAGTAATTAACAATAATTCTAATATTAATTAGGTCCACCAAAGAGGTTTGTATGTAACACAATAATTTTAGTAACGCTAATATAATATGAATGTCAGTTTGGAAATTGAGTACGACTATTAAAACATTACCGGGTTTTTATATTTTCTTTCGATAAATTCACTTCGCTTACCAATTGTAACCATAAAAGTCCTAGGATGTTTTTATGTCTAAATCAGGCGTACTTTTGTATGAAGATCTGAGCACTCTTGCATTTCTGTAAAATTGATTTTCTCAAAGCAAAAATTTTTCCTTGCTTGCTTTTATTGAGTAGATCACACTAAAATTTAATGTGTCGATCCTTCCCAGAATTGGTTTCGCAAGCTAGATGCAAAAATAAAATTCAGGTTTCAAAAATTTTTCGTTTACTTACTATGATTCTGTACGAATTCCATGGACTGTATGATTATATTTTAACCGATTTCAAAGGAATATTACCAAAAAATGTTTGTCCGCAAAAAAAACCTCTGCCATGATCAGGATTTGAACCAAGTCCAAACTACGCCGTGAGCCAAACACTTTACTATTGCACCAAGTGTTTCTTCAAAAAATTTTGGATACAAATTAATAAAAGAAACTTGAAGTTCACTTATTTGTATTTCACAAAGAAAATTCCAATTTCACAAAAAAGTTCTAAGGTTCACTTGAATTTATTTCAATTTAGCATCAAAAAATACACTATAATTCAAACGAATAAATACTCCGCAAATGATTTCCCTTAAATTTCAAATTAAAGAAAGAAAATACACGATTTCAAATTAACTAATTTCGATTAGAAAAGCTGCCAAAATGTTGATTTTCCCGATTTCAAATCCAACTTGCTTTCACGATTTCCAAAAACCGACTCCCTCTATGACTTTGATTTTAACCCTCCAGAACCTAGTCTGGTATATTATTATTACCAAATTTGGTCATAAAATAGGATTTGAACGAAATGTTCTCGAATCTTTACCATTTATGGTAGGATTTCAAAACCAATTTCCCCTTAAAATGCTCGATTTTTTATATGTGTCCTTTTCGTGTTCTTAATTCGCTTCAACTTATCGACCGTCTTTTATAGACTTTAATTATTAAAAGTTGGCATTAGTGTTTTTGGTCTGTGATGCAAGTTATCAAATACGGGAGATTGACCCAAATTTGGTAAGTAAATATTTTGCTTTTCTATTTGTGTTTCTGTTTTTATTTTTATAGATTTAAAATATCAGAATTTTGTTTAGTATTGAAAAAAATACTTTAATAAAAATTATAAATTTTTAGTACACCTGACACACCTAAAACTTTTTAAATCAAATATTTATTGCATGTATAATTTAGTTAACTTGTCAGGGATATAGGTTTGTAAACTTTAATCCTTCATGAGTATTGAGTCAAATAAGTACAATATTAAATTGCTCTAAAAATAAGTGTCTTTATTTAATATTTTTAATAAAAATTTGAGAGTTATATTTTAATTAAGGTCATCCATTATTGAGGAGGGACAAGCTAACACCTAATAAACCTATAGAGGGCTATTTCTGATTAACCGCAAAGGGCGTCGACTAAAAATAACACTGCTGGGGACGTTAAGGTTACGGAAAAGCCAGGTTCTAGTTTATCCGAGGTTAACAGTTATAACAACCAAAAAGTAATCAAATTTGATATATAAATTACGCTATTTCATTTTCTCACGCAAATAGTAAAGTGAATATCGCAACCGAAGCTAAAATAACTTGATATATTCAAATTCTCTCAAGCGAAAAGCTTCCAAATCAACATTTTTGCACTCAGTCACGTTGATCCGGTAAATAACTCCAGTGGAGACGACAATTACTTAATTAAGAAAAAGTCAGTCTCTTGCGATCTGATCTAAGGTTCCGACGTGGTCACCGAAATTTGTCAAAAGGTAGTTTTTACGATTTTGAATAAATAATAAAAGCAGTCTCTTCAGTTAGGAGGTCGTGTTTTTCTGTTTGTCCCAAACATTTTTCCCTTTCTTTGTTAATTCGCGGGAACGTTTTTTTTTTGTTTTATTTGTTTAATTTGCACCGACTTCAAAATGTCGTAATAGATATAAAATTAAAAATTATTTTATGCTTTTTAGCGCTTTTTGTGAAGTCGGTTAAACTTTTTTTTTAAAAACTATTTTATTTTTCACTTTTTAGTCTCTTATTCTCTATACAACGAAGAAAGAACCATCCAAATCGGTCCACGCGTTGAAAGTTAGTTTTAACCCCCTACCTCACCCCCATTCCACTAAACTTTTTTTCTCATGGTATCAATCAAGGAACATACTCTACCGAACATAAAAGGAATCATCGAAATCGGTCCACGCGTTACGAAGTTACTACCCCTCCCCCTCCCCCACCTCCACCCTAGGACCAAATTATTCTCCTATTAGCAATGGGGGATCACACTCTATACAGCAGCAAAAGAACCGTACAAATCAATCCACGCGTTACAAAGTAAGGTTCCACCCCCCCCCCCCAGCAACATTTGTTTTCTCGTAGTATTAACCAAGGATCATATTCCATCCAATAGAAGAAGAATTATCCAAATCGGTCCACGCGTTACGAAGTTAGACTACCCCTCCCCCCACACCCACACCTTTCACCATAGGACCAAATTATTCTCCTATTAGCAATGGGGGATCATACTCTATACAACAGAAAAAGAACCATCGAAATCGGACCACGCGTTACAAAGTTAGGTTCCACCCCCACCCCCCACCCCCATACTCCCAAAATTTTTTTCACCTGGTATCAACCACGGAACATACTCTACCCAACAGAAAAAGAATTATTCAAATCGGTTCACGCGTTACAAAGTTAGACTACCCCTCCCCCCCCTCCCCCCACCCTAGGCCAAATTTTTTTCTCCTATTAGTAATGGGGGATCATACTCTGTACAACAAAAAAAGAACCATCCAAATCGGACCACGCGTTACAAAGTTAGGTTTAACCCCCACCCCCCACCCCCACCCTACCAAAAATTTTTTTGACATGGTACCAATCGGTGAACATACTCTACCCAACAAAAAAAGAATCATCAAAATCGGTCGACGCGTTACGAAGTTATGCCCGGTCAGACATAAAAAAAAAAAAAAAATAAAAAAAAAAATAATAAAAAAATAAAAAAAAAAATACGCGTCGATCTTAGAACCTCTTTGTTTTTGGGAAGTCGGTTAAAAAGCATATTTTCGATAATTTTTTTTGGCAACACAGTTAATATATATATATATACTTCTATAATTACAACATAATAAAATAACATTTGAGGAACATTTCGTGTAATTTTCATTAATTTTTATGAAAAAATGAGCTATTGACAGCGAATCTCCGCGGACGTCTCAAAAAAAAGTTTGATTGCGGTGCCCCTCATAACTCATCATTGGATCATCTGAAGTCAAAAAACCAAAATGATTTTTTTAGTTCATAAGTTTCTGCAGGTAATGACGTCGAGTTTTTTTTATTGATTTTTCAATTTCTTACAGCACTTGTAAGTCAAAATGCCGATTTTTCATCAAAGAAATAGAAAATTTTGTGATTTTAAAATACGTTAAAATTAAGAAAAAACAACTCGACGTCATTACCTCGTCATTTATGTAAAGAAAAAGTGTGCACAATTTAAAAAGGATCGGTGCAAAAAAATTTATATGCAAAACAAATTTTTAATACCTTACCCCCCCCCCCCCCCCCCCCCCCCCCCCTTTAAATGGGGCCTTCTCGAAAGTTAAATATATTACGAGCCTTCAGTACAAAACTGATATAGTCTGTCTATTAAGGCGATTCTGGGATAGATGAGCCATGATTACCTAAATGGCTAACCGAAGATGAGGCAAAATGCGATTCAATTTATGAGAAAACAACCGAAAAGCAGGGTGATGGCAGACATAATGTGAAACTTAGCTTTAATACACCTAACATCGCCCTAGATTTAGTCGAATCTCGACACATCGCATTGAAACGAATCGATCTGAAGCATTGATCGAGAAAAGGCCACAGTTAGCTGAATTATCTTCCACAACACTTTGTCACAAGGAGACAAGCAACCGAAAATCTCTAAACGATAATTTACATGTTGGACCAGTCGTGCACGAAGACCTTTTCGATATCATTACACGTTGGAGAATTTATTAGGTAGCCTTTACAGCTGACATCAAACAAATGTACAAGCAGATTCTAGTTCACAGGGATGATGTAGATTACCAAAGAATATTATGAAGGAGTACTGATGAACCTGTATCAGATTATTGACTATTAACGGTTACTTATGGGACTGCTAGCGCTAACTATTTAGCCACTTGTAGTTTATAGCAACTTGCACAAGATGGTGATGAATTCAGGAAGGCATCGAACATTTTACGTCACGATTTCTACGTCCACGATGTATTGAGTGGAGATGACTTCGTTTTAGAGGTGCTACAACTATAAACAGACTTAAGGACTGTACTAAGGAAAGCTTGCTTTGAACTGAAGAAATGGATAAGTAACAAACAAGATGTACTGGAAGGCCTGGCAAGCGAAGAAAGAGAAATAAATGTACCATTCGGTATGTAACAGGGACAATCACAATTAAATCCTTTACCGCCGAAGATGTCCCATTCTTTTTGACTAATCTTTAGACAGTTGCATCCTGAGTATGCCAGATAAGGTCAAGGATTTGCGGGTAGTTCTTAATTCCCGCCTATCCTTCAGGAACCACATGGATTTCGTAGTGAGCAGGGCCAATTCGGTACTCGGCTTCGTTAAGCGGTGGTTTAAGGAGCTCAAAGACCCTTACTTAACTAGGCTCCTCTATTGCACCTTTGTCAGACCCCTCCTGGAATATGCTTGCGTGGTATGGGACCCTTACTCTGCTGTCCACATCAACCGTATCGAGGCCATCCAGCGCAGATTCCTTAAATTCGCTCTTCGGGGCCTTCCATGGCGCGATCCTTTTTCCCTTCCCTCCTATCTTGCCAGACTTGAATTGATCTCGCTCGACTCACTCGAAAAGAGGCGTAGGGTTTTTAAAATAACTTTTTTGTATGATCTTTTAGAGGGAATGATCAACTCCCCCGAACTTCTCAATGATGTTGGTATTTGCGTCCCAACCCGGTCCTTGAGGAGCTCCGACTTTTGCCATGTTCCATTCCGCAGAACACTGCCGATTGCGTCGATGACACGCCTCCTTAATGAATGCTCAGACTGCATCGAACTAGGTTGTTCTAGGCAGCAGCTGAAATACCACTTACGGCTTTTTTTAAATAATGTTTAGTTCTAGTTGTTGCCTTATAATTTTGTAATTTTTATTGTAGTAACCAGCTTGGGCGAATCTGTTCTTAAATAAATAAATAAAAGGTGCTGGGTATTCTTAGGGACCCAATAAGGAACATTTTCGTTTAAAAGGTTAATCAAATTTATTACGAACCTCCAACTACAACCCGTTCGTTATTATCCGCTGTCTCTAAAATGTTTGACCGCTTAGGATGGTTATCGCCAGTCATCATTCCTGGAAAGATTTTGCTTCAAAGCCTTTGGCTACATAAGTTAAATTGGGATGATGAGCTACCTCATCAACTAGAACTACAATTCAAAATTTATCGGAATTGAAGAGTTTCAAATTTCACGTTGGATAAATTATATAAGATCGTGCAAATCACTTAAACTTCATGTATTTTGTGATGCATCCCTGCATGCATCTGGAGCTTTTTTTTTTTTTTATACGATGTGGCCAAATCCTAGGGGACAACCCTTTGATGCGTTAGCATGGTTTTGGCCGGACGGGAATTAGGGTGAGGGAAGTGAGGAAACTTGAGTCTTGTTTGCATTGCTGCGAGCTAGACAACAGCCCAGAGACGGAGTGGATTATTTTAATTTCTTAATAAAAGCTCACGGTCATCTGGGCTCGAACCCGGGACCCACGGCATGTTGGTCTTGCCGCTCAACGCATTGATCCAACTCCGTCTCCGTCTCCGCTTGTGTATATGCTTCGGAAACCAACAGTATTCACACCACCTTAATGTTGTCATTTCTTGTGAGCCCTCCTTCATAGAAAGATCGTCGTCGCACTCTAAGCTTATTCGTGTGTGTTTATCTCAAACGTTTCTTAAATAATTCACTGTTAAGGATATTCAGGATGCAGAAAAGTGTTTAATTAGATTCCCACAAAAATAAGATTTAGTTAGATGCAGAAATTACAGCCCTCAAGCAAGGAAGACAATTGAAAGCTACTAGCCCTATTTTGAAGCTTCATCCGTTTCGAAACGACCAAGGTCTGTACTATTAAGTTCGATCCAGCGATGTTCCCCCCACCCGTCGTAAGACCTCTGGCTCCGAACGAAATTAGTGAATTATAAAATAAAAGTTCCTTAAAAGAAGACAGTGTTTTATTTATTGTGAAAAAGAAAGTATAATATTAGGGCTAAGTGAACTTCTCCTAATGAAAGCACTCACCACTCCTTGAGCGTGCACATCACTCTCAGGACCGGATCGAGGGTTTTAAAAGTTGTACGGTTTTACCAACCAAGCTTCCTCGATCCTACCGGCTGCGCCAATTTGTTATATACTATAATATTGTCCAATGTATCCTTACTTAGTAACACAAGGGAAAAGTTGCGAAACTCCACTTCTGTCTTGGCAATTCCCAACAGGAAATAATTTTACACTTAATGCTTTGGTTTTTTTTACGATGTGGCCAAAGCTTAGGGGACAACCCTTTGATGCGTTAGCATGGTTTTGGCTGGAAGGGAATTAGGGTGAGGGAAGTGAGGAAACTTGAGTCTTGTTTTTGCATTTCTGCGAGCTAGACAACAGCCCAGAGACGGAGTGGATTATTTTAATTTCTTAATAAAGCTCACGGGGTCATCTGGCCTCGAACCCGGGGCCGATGGCATGGTGGTCGTGCTTTTCAACGCATTGATCCAACTCCGTCTCCCTCCGTCGTTTGTGAAACTTTATTTATTTAGTTACTTCTAACGGCACAATTAGCGTTTTCACTTATAAGTTCACATTCACTATTCTTACTTTGACAGCATGTTTACAGCAAATAAATTTTTTATTACTAATGACACAATTAGCGTGTTCACTCACTATTTTTATTCAATAATCCTAATTCAACTATCGGTACAATTAGCGTTTTCGCTCACAAATTTTTGTTCAATGGTCTTAATTCGACTACTCTGTAATTATGTAAACACATTTATAACATCTAACTTTTTAATCTATATTACTAACTAATCTAATATTACTACTAATATTACTAATATTACTACTAATCTTACTTTCTCAACTCCGTAAATATGTAAAGACACTTGTATTTTCTTAACGGAACATTAATTGTTTCCACTTATTAATTTACATTTAACAACTTAATTTGACAACTCTCTTTTCCGGACTGACTATTTTCGACCAAACTCTCTCACGGGTAAAACAGACTCCCTTAAAATTCTCTTCCAACTTTTAACTCGCTCGGTCTGAATCTGAACTTCATGATCGAAGTATAAAGCTTTGAGCTTTCTCTCTGGATCGTAGGGTTCTTGTTCAGTTGCTATGTCTGAGGCAAGTTAAACTTTTGGACAGGAGGAAAACTTTTTTCTCTCTTGCTTTTGTTCTCTCCTGCTTTTACGTGTTTAAGTAAGTCCAAGCAACTATGGACATGGCGATGTACTTTTCATTAGAGATGAGCGATGTTGACAAAACATCGATATTGACATCGATGTCAACATCGATGACTCAACATCGATGACCGATAATAATCGAATTCAAAACATCGATGTTCCTTAATATCGATCTAATATAAAAGAAGTTAATAGAATGGCGGCCAAGGGCGTAAAAAGACAATATACTTGAATGTTGTTTTTTTCTTTTCTTTTGTGATGTAGCGAAAGCCCCGGAAACAACCCTAGATGCGTTTTTAGCATGGTTACGACCGGAAGATAATGAAGTAAATTGAACGTCTTGTTTTGGTATAGCTGCGAGCTAGAGAAATGCCCAGAGATGGAATGGACTTTTTTATGATAGGAAGACTCGTCGGTCAACCTCGTCAGCACAAAGAACTTGGGTGTAAATTTTAACTCGAAGCTTTTTTTCGATGACCACATTTCGTACATTGTTAATAAGACAAATGCAGATTTGGGCTTCATAGAGAGATGGTCTTGTGGCTTTGGCGATTCAATCGTCAGCAAGACTCTTTATTGCTCTTTTGTTAGACCGATTTGATAGTACGTTTTCCCGATCTAGCCAGGATCGAACCGATAAAATGTAGGTTTCTTGGAATTGCGCTTTGTAGCCTTCAAAGAAGCAATCCCGTTATATTGCCTCCCTGGTACAATAGGTTTACGCTTCTTTCCATGGACACGTTAGAGAAAAACGGCTCTGCGAATCTGTACAACTCATTCCCAAGGGCTACTTAGCTGTTTCAATATTTTATTTCCTTATCGCCCTCCAAGGAATTATGACTTTCTTTATATTCCTTGCTGTCGCACTAACTGCGCTTCTAATGAATTCATTAATTCTCTGCTTTCTTTGAATGATCATTGGGATGAACTTGACTTGTTTTTTTTTTTTTTTTTTTTTTTTTGTGAGGGAGGTGAAATGCTTTATGCACGCTGGGGCACTCCTTCCCAGCAGTGTCGGACTCCTGTGGCGCAGTTTACCGAATAAAACACCTCCCTTGCTCTCCGGACACTAGCCTGGAACCGTTTTCCACATTACTTCAAGCTAGGTCCTTTCTTTTAGCCCGTCATTCGAGCCTCTCTTCTGCGGCGGCCTGCTCGTCTAGGTCTTTCTTTTTCCTGCGCAGGAATTCTTTCGCGTACCTGACTGTGCGATTCCAGGTTTCTTCATCGGCGATCATGCCTTGGACTATAGTTTCCGGGGCGATCGCCCCTCCCAGGTGGACTCTAAGCGCTCCCCTCGCGGGAGCCCATCTCTGACACTCAAAGAAAGTGTGTTCTGCGGTGTCCGTTTGGCCTGGGCAATAGAGGCACTCCGGTGATGCTACCTTTCCCATTCGGTGAAGATACGAACGAAAGTACCCGTGGCCACTCAGGAGTTGGGTAACGTAAAAACCTACCTCTCCATGCCCTCTGTCGATCCAGGGGCCCAGATCACTGATGAGCCTCGCTGTCCATCGTCCCCTGTTCTCCTCTCTCCATCTTTGCTTCCATCTTTCCATGGTATAGGACCTTTCCTCTCTGCGAACCGTTGCCTTGTCCATTTCTGCCTTCCTGAGATAAATCGCCCTTCGTTCCCTGGCGAGCAGGTCGATGGGGACCACCCCTGCAATCACCAGGACAGCCGGTTCGGAGACAGTGCGGTACGCTGAGGCCACTCTCAGGGCTGCGCGCCTTTGTACCTGGCCAAGTCTCTTCCGATATTGCTCCTTACTTAGGGCTTCCGCCCATACCTCCGCACCATACAGTAGGGTTGACTGTACTGCTGTCATCAGGAGGCGGCGTTTACTCGAGCTTGGGCCTCCCACATTGGCCATCAGCCTGCTCAGTAATGTGACGCCTCTTGCTGCTTTATCTGCAGTTTCCTTTATCTGCTGGAAGAAACTCATCTTGGTGTCAATTGTAACGCCGAGGTACCTCACCGATGGTCTCGTTTGTATGGTCTCTTCCCCGACTCGCACTGGAAGGATGGTCGGGATTCTCTTTTTGGTCAGGACAACGACCTCCGTCTTACTAAGGGCCAGCGACAGTCCGTGCGCCGTCATCCAGCTGTTTACGGCTCGCATCACCTGGTTCAGCTTTAGCTGCGCCTGTTGCACGTCGCGTGCTGATATCAGTGCAGCAACATCGTCCGCATACCCAACCAGGGACGTCTCTTCGGGCAGTTCAATTTGTAGCAGGCTATCGTAGGTGGCGTTCCAGAGATCCGGTCCTAGTATCGATCCCTGTGCTGCCCCCGACGTGATTCTCTTTATTCGCTGTCCTTCTTTAGTCTCGTACAACAAGCATCGGTCTTTCAGATAATCGTCCAGTATCCGCAAGAGGTATCTCTGCACTTGGAACGAGCCCTCTAGCGCTTCCAGCATGTCGACCCATCGCGCGGAGTTGAAGGCGTTCTTAACGTCTAGTGTTACCAAAAGCACCACTCTACGCGAGTAGCGGCTATGGTCTTCAGCTTTCCTGACCGCCTCGATGACCTCCAGAATTGCATCCGCCGTGGATAGCCCCGCCCTGAAGCCATACTGTCTCGGCGAGAGATCGCCGGCGTTTCGAATCGCTGATGTAAGTCTCGCCCTGATGAGCTTTTCGAAGATCTTTCCAGCAGTGTCCAACATGCACAAGGGGCGGTAGGCAGACGGCTCTCCGGGCTCCCCCTTACCTTTGCTTATTAAAACTAAGCGCGCTATCTTCCATCGTGAGCAAAAGACCCCCGATTCCAAGCATATGTTATACATGCGCAGCAGCAGCCCCGGGTTTTGCCAGTACACCATCTTCAAGACTTCACTTGGTAGACCGTCTGGGCCTGGTGCCTTCTTGTTTTTCATGGTAAGTACGGCTCTCTCCAACTCCTCCGCTGTGAACATCGGGAAGACCCCAACTGAACCGAAGTCAGCGTCTGCTCTCACCGGATGTTCGGGAAAGAGTGCGTCCACGATGTTTTCCATGGTGGTGGCCTCCATCACACACGTGGCTTTTAGGGCTCCAAGTTTCTGGGTCACTAGTTTGTACCCGAGCCCCCATGGGTCCCTGTTGACGTCATCTACCAAGTCTCGCCAGCATCGGACTTTGCTTCGGTTTATTGCCTGCCGAAGCTCCTTTTTCGCCGATTTATACTCTGCGGATCGGAAATTTGCCTCGTTCCGGTTTCTCGCTCTTTGTGCAACGCGCCGAAGTCTGAGGCATTCTCTGCGTAGGCCCGCGATCTCCTGAGTCCACCAGTACACCGGCTGTTTTTTGTGGCGTGGTTTTCTCCTCGGCATAGAGGTATCGCACGCTTTTACTATGAGCTCCATGGTTGAGGTTACGAGGTTTTCCGCGCCTGATCTTCCGCTCGGGTTTGCTCTTCCAATCTCCTCGCCTCTTGCCAGTTCTCTTGCGAACCTCTCGGCGTCCATTCTCTCAACGTTCCACCTAGCCGATGCGTATCGTGTAATCCTCAAGAACTCTCCAGCTCTGCATATGCGGCGCTAGGCTTTCGGTGGCGAAGGAAACGTCGGGGATAGTTTCCCCATACCCAGGGCGCCGGAAGGTGGTTACTGCGCCGACGTTTAGCACTATAAGCCCTATTCTGGCGGCCATTTCCATTATATATTTCCCTCGGGAATCAGGATATGGCATACCCCACTCGAGCGCTCTCGCATTAAAGTCTCCGGCCACTATCATGGGTCCCGTCGTCCTCATGATTTCGTCTTCCAAGCCGTCGATCTTATCGCGGAATTCTCGTATTGACTCATTTGGCGTCAGGTAGCAGCTGAATTAGGTCACATTCCCGCATTTGATCCATACAAAACCCCTGCCTCTTCCTTGATTACTGACCAGAGTCCTCCCCGCATCCAAGACCCAGATAGCTGCGGTTCCGAGGAGGTCTGAGTACCAGGAAGAGGAATCCCTATCCCGATACTGCTCGCTCAGCAACAGAATGTCAGCTTGCCTTTCGGATGCAAGCTGGTATAGGAGATCGTTGGCCGTCCTGCTCCTATTTAAATTTCCCTGTAGTATGCGCTTCATTTTATGAGTGCTTTGGCCTTGACCAGCTCATCTTGGAAAACGCAACATCGCCCTGAGCCCGGTACGTGTGTCAGGCGGTCTTTCTCCAAGCCTCTGTCTGCGCCTTGTGTCCTGCTGTTCCACATCTGTAGCACAGAGCGCTCCTGTCCGGTCCTTTGCAGTCTCTGGCCACGTGCCCATAACCAAGACACCTAAAGCATCGTTTCACGACTGCTCTTTTCCTAACTCTACAGTAGACCCAGCCGATCTGAATCTTCTGCCGCTCCAGCAGTTTCGCCGCCGCTTTTTCGCGTATCTCAACGATGGCTACTCTTTGCCCTCTGGAGTTAACTGGAGTTAGGCCAATCGTAACCTCTCCCAGTTCCGAGATGTCCCGTTGAAGTGCTGCTTTCACTTCGGTTTCATCCGTGAGGCAGTCGAGGTCCCTGATCTCGACGGTTTGTCTAGGCTCGAGGTTAGACACAATTGCCTTATCTCCCAGGATGGCCTTAATAGCTTCCTGCAAGGCGCCCTTTTCCTTCGGCTCCTCTCCAATTTCTAGGAGGACACCTCCCGACCGTGTCTGCCGAATGGACCGGACTTTGGTCCCAGTGTCTTCGGGCTTGGTCTTCTCCCGGATTTCCTTGAGGACGTCCGCGTATGACTGCCCCTTCTCTGGTTTGATCAGGATCGCCTCCGAGCGCACCCTGATCCTCCCCTTTTTGACACTCTTCCTCTTTATCGTCCCGGGGGTGTCAACCGTCTTTTTTTGTGGGTACTCCTCCTTCTTTTTTCTCCGCGCAAGTTTGGACCTCACGACATTCCAGGTTGCCGGTGATTCGACCTGCTCCCTCCCTAGTTCTACCACGCTTTCTACGGCTCGCTTTTTATGCGCCTCCGTTTCCCTTTGCGCCGGACTAGAGGCGATCCGCTTCTGGGTGGGACTAGGAATCTCCTTTGGTGCCCTGGTCGCCAACGCAGAGACCTCTTTGCGGGTAGGCCGCACCTGCTCGGCCCTCCGTCCTCTCTTCCTTATATAACTGATCGCGTCGATCAGATCTTCCAATTCGGCTAAACCATTTTTAACCCCCATGGCTATGCCCCGCTGCTTATTGGTGGCGGCCTTCATATCTTTGATTATGGCCCTGCATTTGCGGAGCATGTCCTCTTCGTTGTTGTCTGGCTTGTTATCATCCTCATTATTAGATGAGGTAATTGGGGTGATTTCCGTCGTTATAACAGCTGTCCCTGAGGTGCAAGGTTTGGGAGGAGGTCTCAAGGGTCCTCCCTTATCCTTCTGTGCACTTGTGCTGGCTGGGGGCGGTGTCCTCCTCAGCGCAGAACTCCTCCTAAACGGGTTCGCCGCATCGCTCGCTCCGTCCGGTGTTTCAATTGCAATTTCCTCCTGACGTTTCTCTGGGGTTTTTTCCTGTTGTTGTTTTTCTTTTGTTTGTTTTTTGTTCATATCTTATTGGGTCCCAACTCAGGGCCGTTATCTCGGTTCGGTCGTGTGTAGTCACCTTGAGATCCTATGGTTATCTATGCAAGCAGGGAGGCCATACTAGGGTTGACACAAGTCCTTACGGGAGCTTGTGTTCAGAGCCGGATCGGTGCTAATCAGGAGTACTTCAACTGAACCTACACCACCAAGCCAATGGTGCCGAATCGAGAGCGTTCCCTAAGACCTGCCAAGGTTTTAGCGGGACGGAGGCGATTACAGCATTTGCCTGAAAGCCATTTCTGCAGGATTTCACTCCAGCATAGTCAGGTAACAGAATACTGCAATCGTCAGCCCATGGCAATCTTTTCCAAAAACGTTGTCCAGTATGCCGTAATTAAGACCTTACTGGGCTCGGTCTTAATGCCAAAATCCATTGGCGCCTGTCGCTTTCTCCCACGCTCTTCACGCACCCACACTGGGGCTTCGTCTGTTCCTAGTTGTGGACTGCTCTTGGTCACACGGCGACGCAACTGGATTGGTGTGCCGTCGTGCTAAGCCCCCCTACCACGTCAAGGTGGCAGTCCACAGGGGGGGGGGATGAACTTGACTTAAACTAGTCTAAAACTCAAATGAAATAAAATAGGGTGACTACTCAAATTGCATGGCCAGCTATTGATTTGGTTTTTATATATAAAGGTAGGTTTTGTTCTTCTATTGGCAACGAATACTAGTCTTCAATTTCAAAGGAATATTGAAAATTTTGAACTAAGTTCGCTTCAGTTCTTTTCTGCCAACATCGAAGGTCGATGTTTTGATCGTAACATCGATTGTGCGATATTTGACATAATTCAACATCGATGTTGAAACATCGATGTTTATACTCTCAACATCGATGTTTCGTGAACATCGATGAACATCGATCATCCCTACTTTTCATAATTTGACGACAAGGCGCTTTTGCCTGAGAACTTTGATTTTCATTCAGGTGCCTCGCTATCATTTTCATATGTATGTACTTTGAATGATTTTTTGCTTATGAAAATATACCCGTTAGCCACTTCGTGAAAGAGGATATGCAATTTCCTCTAAAGTTTTTTTACGAAGTGACTAGTTGCGGAAAAGTTTTGTGTTACTTTTTATGGGCATATCCGATATCCAATGTTGTTGGCAGAAAATGTCTAGCATCGGATTTCGGATTTTTAAACCGATAACACCAATTCATCATTTCTAGCTTTAATTTAAATGTTGTATAATACTGCCTTTAAATTTTTATTATTAAAAAAAATGGTAATACATTATGGATTTTTAGGGTATGTTTAAAATTTTCTGATACCCCTTTAATGTAAAGTATCTTACGCTGCATTTGTTTTCATAAAAAAATGCATAAATTTAAAATATGCATTTCCGGGATACGGAATTTCACGTTCCGGGGCTTTGTATTCCAGGATATCCATTTATAACCAACCCGAAAATACTAATTGATCAAATGTCTTCCGTGTTAATAGCAACTAAGCACTTGAGTCCTTATTTTATAAAACAACAACGGGAGCCGAATTAATTGTTCCTCTACTGTCTAGCTAACGTAGAACAGAATGGTTAGTTTTATTTTAGTCATATTTTTCAGTTGTCAAGGTTCTGTAACTTTTCCTCAACTAGTATCTTAACATGATTTTAGGAAATTACATGTGATTTGGATAAGTGTAAGAAAAAGAGAATCCAATTACTTTTTAAACTTGAAAAATATTCAAAATAACCTTTACGACTGAACTTATTTACAATAAGTGCTTACATTTATAATGAAAAAATTGATCAATCAACATAATATTACAAACGATCAAAGTACAAAGTCATTCGGTGCAAGTACATTTATCTCTTGTTTAGCTGACGCATAGATTTATGCTGTGTACAAGATGCGTTGATCTTGCAATATGATGACGGTAATAAATATGAAAATTGCACAAGTTAAGTTACATTTGGAATTATGAATAACTTATATGTACTCTGTACAACATGATTCACTAGCAGGATTTTCGAGATGTATGGTATGTAAATCAGTCTCTTAAATACTGTTAAATTAAGAAATGTTATGTAACCAAGGATAAATAAAAGATGAAATGAATAAAACAAAATAAAACTTGATCTTTGAATTGTTACTTCCATATATCTAAGAAAATTATTCGGAAGAAATGCAGAATAAAAAGGTAACGATTTCTATTTCTGATAAAGTTTTACGTCTAAAATATGTGAAAAAAATTTAGCACACACACTATACTACCACATTTTTTAAATATTTAGTCTACTTTTTACCAAGAAGCTCATAAATAGCTTTGATATATTAATCTTCACTTTGAAAGTAAAACCATCTGTCTGCATTAAATGCTCTCACTTCCACGTCTTTCGTTTGGGGAGGGCATAAAAGAAACTGTCAGGGAATTAGCAGTAACTGCTTTAGCAAAGAGCACTGACAATTTCTTTTCCCTGTAAAACATCCCTGCTTATTATACAAAATAGAAGGAAAGGAATTCGGAGAAATTGGACTAGCAACTAAAAGAGGCGAATTGATGTTGACTCCGCAAATCTTTTCAAATTGGATTTCATCTAGAGACCAATTTGTCGTCAAATATTTACGAAAGGTCGTGACGAAGGCATCTTTTCTTGAGTGTTTCGTAAAATGAACATTCATTAGAGAATCGAGTGAGACTAAAAGGTACTAAGAAGCCTTTTACTGACAGTCTCCCTTAATATATTTACAAAGGTCTAGCAACAGATCAATGAAACCTCCTTGCAAGAAATTTAATCTCAGGGTAATGGAACTATTTCTGGCACATTTAGGTTCAATCACGTACGTTTGAGTAAGGGGTATTATATAGGCACTTAAGAAATAATCATCAAGAAGGACTGACTATAAAGACGGTAATGTCATAAGCGGGACCAGTAAAAGCCAAAATTATATATGCAGCTATTTTCATAAATAAACCAATCCTTAAATGAAGTCTTTATGAAAACAATTCCACATTACAAGGATGCAAACTGTATTTTGCTCTAACAGGCTATTATAGTTTTTGTAATTGTGTTAATAAATAATATTCCAAAGGTTGAAAGCGTTTAAATTGAATTCCGGAACAAAATTTCTTCCTTTTTTCAGGCAAGTAAAGTTTTTAGGTCACACCAAAGAGCATCCGCACAGAGCATAAACCTTTCCACCGTTGGGTAAGGCAAGAAGAGCTCTTGTAAATATATTTCGAGAAGAACACAACAACAACCATCTGTAATCTCTCGTCCATTCTGTGGTTGAATAACTTTTACACGTGCACCGTCATTTTGTTGTGAGCAAATTCCACGTAAATGCGTGACTTCCTGCCTTCGGCGGATATTATAAAAGAAAATGACACGCTTTTATAAAAATACAGATACGCACTACAAGCTTTTTACATATTCGTTAGAAAAAGTGGTTTTTCTTGTTGACTTTTAACTGAAAATTCCAAAAATACAGTTGAACATATGTACGGTTAGAAACATTCAGTTGTATACGATAGAATTTGCCAAGAAGAAACTGTAATGGTTTGGGGTATTATGGGTCATAATGGCGTTGGTAATTTGAATTTTATAGAGGGGAATATGAACAAAGAAATGTATTATGATATTCAAAAAAAATTTAAAAGATTCGGCACAAAAATTAGGGGTAGAAATAACGTTCCATTTCTACTAGGATAATGACCCCAAGTATAAATCGTTTATTGTGCGTACTTGGTTATTATATAACTGTCCCAAAGTAATTGAAACACCACCTCAAAACCCAGACCTCAACCCAATCGAGCAACTGTGGGAACATTTAGAGCGAAGGATACGCTCTAACCACAATGTAAGGACAAAAAAGGACTTACAGCGCGTGCTTAAAGAAGAGTGGAATAAAATTCCTGCGGACGTCACTCAGAAATTGATTGAATCTATGCCCCGTCGAATTATGGCTGTAATACAAAACAATGGCAACCCAACAAAATATTAAAAATTGAATTAATTTTATTATAATTCAATTTTAATTTCATTTTATGTACTTAGTATGAAAATATGGTTGATTTACCGTTATATTGTTATGTTTTCGCAATTTTTTTGTTTTTATTATAATCTAAAGGCAATGAATTATTAAATTAGTTATTCACATTTTCAACTTCTTTTTATTTTCCTATCTTTATTTTGTCGCAATTATAGAAAACCCTTTCGTATACAACTGAATGTCTCTAACTTTATATACTGGTACAGGGTGATTCAGATTAAGGTGGCTACCGGTCTGCCATGTTATTTTTCGATGTGAGCGAATTAAAAAAAATTTTCTACATGAATTAATATTACGGATCATACTAATAACTTTATTAGAATACGGCAATCTTTATATGGTATGGTGGTTTTGGTATTTTTTAATAAAGAATCCGATATTATCTAAAAATTATTTATGTATTGAGAAATTCATGACACATAACCAGCACACAAGCCAGCCAAATAACATTTTATGACAAAGCAAATAAGCTCAAGCGAGGGAACTGCTACAGGTAGCTCGATAATACGTGATATTGTTTTCAACCAAATAAATGTTGAAAAATGTATAATAAAAATTCCAAGAAAAAAAAACGTAGGAACAATTAGAACCTTGTTTGAAAGCTGGTTTTATTAGCTAACCAAATAAGGAATAATATAATTTGAATTCTTAACGTGGTTCACAAGTTATGTTGAATAATTGCCATCAGAGTCACCGAGTCCTATCATATCTTTGACGGGCTATAGCGGCTAAACGAAGAGTCCTAGGGCACGTGGAACAATTTTTTGATCTGAATCTCCCTGTAGATATGATGCAGTGTATACATGTAAACATCGCTACACGTATATGGAGAAATTGTCTTCGCATTTAAATAAAATTTTAAATTTAAATATTTTATTGTAACGTGCACCAGGTAGGCAACGAAAACCGAAATATTGTACTGTGTAATACGCATGTCCCATGTGGCCAGAAATCAAGGCAAGGAAATGTCAAATGTATAAAGTCAAGGGAGAATCGAACCTACGGTGAATGTGTGGTGAAAATGTGTAACGCAAATATCTAGAACTAAGTGGCAGAAGTTTCTAGAATTAAGCTGGGTACTATAAATAGGGCTGAGTATTAGCCTGGTTAGTTAAGTAGTGATTTAGACTGCAACGTGTTTATATGTGATACTGCGAATAGTTAATTGTATTTAAATGAGTGAAGTGATAAGTGCAAATAAGTAAAATGAACAGTGTATTGTGAAGAAAACGTGTAAAGGAAATTGTGAAACGAACTAAGTAAGTGAAGTGTGTTTGTGATTAAAAATAAGTGTTTAAATAATCCGAAGAGCCCGAAGAGTCCCATTTACATTACAATTGTTGCAGAAGTGGGATTAATTAATAAAAACTAAAAAGTGACCTAAGAAAAAAAAGGTGCGATTGTGAAATTGAATTGAAATAGTGCAGTCAATCTGAATTACGTTTTTTAGACTTGATGGGGGGGGGGCTACCTATAAATGGAAATAAATGTGCCCTGGTACCGTTCTACAAGAAGCTAGAAAAAGATCCAGATGCTTTTGTTTTTAAAGACGCGCTAGCAGAAGAAGCAAATACTCCAAGTGTGACAGGTATTCTCAACGCTCTGACGTGTGAGATGGAATCTTCCAAGGAAGAATTAAAAGCATCAATGGCTGAACAGAAATCTTCGACGGCCGAGTTAAAATTATCGATAGACGAAGGCAGAGTTGAAGAACGTAAGACTTAATCAGCCGACATGAAATCAACGATGGAAGGTTCGCTTCATGAGTTGAAAGCATCAATAGAAGAACACAAATCGTCGATGGACGGATTGAAATTGTCAATGTGAGCTGAGCTTTATTATTAAAAAAGTTAAAGGCGATATAGAAGCAATAAAGAATGAGCTGAAGCGCGTCAAGAAAAAGCAATCAGGAGCTTTATCTACAGATGCAATCGTAAATAAAATACTTCATCCTTCAAAATTTGACGGCCAAGCGCTGTGGAAAACATACAGCCTTCAGTTTGAGGCAGTAGCGGCAATGAACTTTTTAGCTGACGAGGATAAAGCTACAGCCTTAATTTTGGAACTCAGAAGAGAAGCCGCAGAACTGTTGCAGACTATACCGGCAGATCTAAGATACGATTATTCATCTTTAGAACAAGCCTTCAAATTACGATACGGCAACCAACACATGCAAAAGGTCTACTATCTATAGCTACCGAGTCCAACACAGAAGCATTGAGGTATATAAAAAGGATGAGGAGGAAGCCAAGAAGGAATCTTCTGATACCGCTGCTGCTTCGACAGGGGCGGCTACCAGGGAGATTCCTCCCGAGTCCAATAAGCCGCCTGTACGAGCTCTAGAGAAGGACGCCATATCCGAGACGGAGCTGTCACGCAGGCTGCTAAGGGCCTCTCTGGATGAGGAACAGCTACTTGCTTTTGAACCAGAGGAGCTAAACAGTAAAGCGGTGGAGGATAGGAGTGTCTGCGCTTCTGATGCTGCGGCTGCTGCAAATCAATCTCCACCACTCTAAAGCAGCATCTGCTGCCCTTCTTCTCCGTCTGACGAAGGACGGAGAAGATATTGTATTAGTCCAAGAGCCGTGGGTCGTAGGAGGACTGGTTCGTGGACTATCCACATCGGGTTATACGACCTACAAAAGAATGCGGGTAAGCCCAGATCTTGTATAATTGCGCAGAAGACGCTAAATGTTTTTCTTCTCTCCGAATATAGCGACGAGGACACGGTAGCAGTCAACTTGGAAATTGGAACAAGGTGCTACTGGCTGATTTCCTCGTATCTAGCACACGACCACGTGGGGCCTCCGCCGTTCGATCCTGTGAAGAACCTTGTAACTGAGGCTGAACGACGCAGGACTGGGCTCATTTTGGGATGCGACGCCAATGCACATCATACGGCGTGGGGCAGCTCCGATATCAACGAGCGAGGTGAGTCTCTGTATGATTACTTTTTATATACTAACTTGCTCTTATGTAATGTGGGGACAGAACCCACTTTTATCACAAGGAACAGGCAAGAGGTTTTAGACCTGACTCCGGCTTTGGATAATGTTAGATCTCTCATTAAGAATTGGAGGGTCTCCAACGAACAGTCTTTCTCCGACCATAGGTACATCCAGTTCGATCTGGATGACCGTCCTTCGAAACCACCAGTCTTCAGAAACTACAGGAAGACTGATTGGAACTTGTACAGGGATATTGTGGAGGCGTCACTGCCTGACCCGCCCATCCCTCCAAATAACAAAGAGGTATTGGACGGACTAGTTAATAAACTTACCAAAGTCCTAAAGTGGCTCAATCTTGTCCCCTTAGGATTCCCAAGGGAAAACAGAAGCCTCCCCGGTGGAATACACACCTAGGAACTCTTAGAAAGTGTGGAGAAGAACCTTTAACCTGGCAAAAGCCAATAAGGACACGCACTCGTGGGACTGCTATAAAGACATTCTAAAAATCTATAAAAAGGAACTCAGGAAGGCTCAGAGGAAATCGTGGAGGAATTACTGCGATAAAATAACAGAAACTTCTGAGGCCTCCAGACTGAGGAAAATCCTTGCTACCAATCCAAGTATTCCTAGCTATTTACTTAAGGCGGATGGTACTTGGACCTCTTCAAGCGTTGAATCTCTAGAGATTCTCTTTTAAACTCATTTTCCCGGAAATACCGGGGAGGTTGAGATGCCTCCCTTAGGTAATTTTCCTCGTTCTCTTGAGCTGGCGAACGTGATTACGGAGTACAAACTCCGGTGGGCTATACACAGCTTTATGCCTTTCAAGTCTCCGGGTCCTGATGGCATTGTTCCTGCTGAGCTCCAACGCAGCTCTGATCTCATACTTAATTGGCTGATGGCATTATATAAAGGTTGCCTCGACTTGACCTACATCCCGGCACAGTGGAAGAGAGTCAAGGTAGTTTTTATTCCCAAGGCGGGCAAAAGCTCGCATGCCACTCCGAAGGACTTTAGACCTATAAGTCTATCATCTTTTCTCCTCAAAACCCTTGAGAGACTAGTTGAGATTCACTTACGCGGTAGTATCCCTCATTACCTACTATCGGCGTCCCAGCATGCATACTGTAAAGGGAAATCTGCGGAGTCTGCTCTGCACTCTCTCGTACGCTCTATAGAAAAATCCCTTGAGTGCAAAGAGTTCACTCTAGCTGCCTTTATCAACATTGAAGGAGCTTTTAACAATGTTAGTCCGGGGGCAATCATGGATGCACTCGCTTCTCTGGGTTTGAATGCCAATCTTATGTCGCTGATCAGTCAAATGCTTCATGGCAGGACTATCAGCTCAAGACTGGGAGAGGCTCATGCTACCAGAACTGTGAGTACGGGCACACCGCAAGGTGGGGTCCTATCTCCTCTTCTTTGGAATCTGGTGGTGAATAAACTGCTTCTAATCCTGGCAGGGGAGGGCTATGGAGTAGTTGCCTATGCGGACGATATTGCTATAGCTATCTCGGGCAAATTCCTGCCTGTTATAAGGGATCTTATGTAGAATGCCCTCACCAAGCTTACCAGATGGGCGGTGGGGTGTGGACTTAGCGTCAATCCTAATAAGACCTAGGTGGTCATCTTTACTAGGAAATATAAAATTCTTCCCGTTGACCCTCTGTATCTGAATGGCATCCGCCTTGACTTTACCGGTATCATCCTGGATAGAAAGCTTAGCTGGAAGCCTAATATTCAGGAGAGGGTCAAGAAAGCAACGGTAGCTCTATACTCCTGTAAGAGGGCCATCGGTGGGAAATGGGGATTTCAACCCAAGTTGACTCACTGGCTCTATGTTGCATTCATTAGGCCAATCCTGCTTTATGGCGTGGTTGTCTGGTGGCCATCACTGGAAAAGGCGACCTACCTCAACGTTTTGAGGAAGGTGCAAAGATCGGCCTGCATCTGTATCACCGGAGCGCTACGGACCACTCCTACTGATGCTCTGGAGATACTTCTTCACTTACATCCATTAGATCTGATGGGCAAACATATGGCTGCTAACACTGCTGTCAGACTTACAGCCACATCTCAATGGTCCAATACTAGAGTTGGGCACTCCACAATTCTGGACTCCTTTCCACTCCAAGTGGGGCATTTTGACAACACCACTCCCAGCTACTCCTTTGTCAAGCGTTTCGGACTGACCATTCCAACCAGACTTGACTGGGATGGGGACACCTTTCCCTGTAATAAATCCATTCAAATTTATACGGATGGCTCTAAACTACAGGGTCGGGTGGGGGGTGGTGTCTTCTCAGAGGCACTGAACATTGGCTTATCCTTCCGTCTTCCAGACTACTGTAGTGTGTTTCAGGCGGAGGTTATGGCTATTCAGGAAGCTTTAAATTGGCTAAAGGGGACGTAGCTCCAAAGGACATCTGTATCCTTACAGATAGCCAGGCTGCTTTGCTATTCCTAGATTCTGTCCTATCGACATCTAAAACTGTTAATAGCTGTCGCTCACTTTTGAATGAGCTGGCTGAACGGTATCAAATTCACCTTCGCTGGGTGCCGGGGCACAGGGATATTCCAGGTAATTGCGTGGCGGATGAGCTAGCAAGAAGGGGTACCACCCTGGGGATCCAACTGGAAATTACTACTCTTGGAAGGCCCCTGGCAACCTGCAAGATGTTGCTTAACACGAGGGCAATTAACTTAGCGAACCACAGATGGGCAAATGGTACTATGTGCCATGCGTCCAGGCAGATCTGGCCTAAGCTGGATCTTAGGCGCTCCAAGGGTCTGCTTTCGAGGGAGTGATCTGACCTTAGAATTGCTATTGGGGTTATCACGGGCCATTGCCCTATTGGCTAACACGCGAAGAGACTGGGTATCTTCTCAAACGACTTTTGTAGAAGCTGTATGGACGAGGAAGAAGAGGAAACTGTTCTCCACTACCTCTGCCGGTGCCCTGCACTGGCACGCAGGCGAAAGTCCTACTTAGGTAACTATTTCTTAGATAGTCTCTGTGATCTGGCGGCGATTGACGTTGCAGATCTTTGGCGCTTCATTGACAGCTCCGGATGGTTCCAATGAGAAGGTGGAGGGAATTCTTTGGATTCCGTGGCATCACAACGAGCCTTTTGAGGTCTAAGTGTGCCCTTTAAGGCAGCCACATAAACCTAAACCTAACCTAAACCTTGCATTGAATTGTGTGAATTTGTATGTATGTTAATTGAGCATAATAAAGTTCAGTTTTTTGGGTTGTGCAAGAAAATGGATAACGATTTGATATAGATCGATAAACTTATAAGTGGTGTACAGTGGAACACGTGGAAATTGCAAATTAGGGTTATTTTAAATGCCAGCGATATGTTTGAAATTGTAAGCGGGGAGAAGACCAAACCTGTTGATGATGCTGCCAAAATCGGGGAATGGGCAAAGCTTGACAAGAAAGCAAAGAAAATCATAGTCATGTCCTTAGGTAATAAGCTATCGCTCATGTCATGAACTGCAACACATCTTGCGGAATGTGGAAGAAAATGCTATCTGTGTATGAACAAAAGTCACAAACAAGTATTCATCTTCTGCAGCAAAAACTTTATAGCTTTTCGAAAGATCCGCTTGACGACATTGCAACCTACATTGCTAGATTAAAATCGTTGGTAAAAGGTTTGAAAGAATGTTTTGAAGAAGTCTCAAAAACCATGGTGATGACAAAAATTCTAATGACCTTACCAGCGGAGTATAATCATTTTTATGCAGCATGGGAGTCGACCGCAACTAGTGAAAGCACATTAGAAAATTTGACATTTCGTTTAATAATGGAAGAAACTCGGCAAGCAGCACAGACTTCGAGAGAAGTTGGTAACACCAATGCTTTATTTGCAAAAGAAGGCAGGCGAACCCGCACACATGCAATGCACAACACACAAGGGTCAACGGTAAACAAGAAGCAGAAGGGAAAACCGGGTAAATGTTTTCTCTTTAAAAAGCGCGGTCACTGGAAAAAAGACTGTCCGCAAAGGAGTGCAAGTTTAGTAGTTCAGGAGAAAACATATGGTGACGCTTTTTTCTGTACAGTGATGGCTAAAAAGGAAGGGTATGATAATGAGTGGTTTCTAGATTCGGGAGCGAGCGATCACATGAGCTATCGACGGGACTAGTTTGTAAATTATAAACAGTTTGATCGACCACGTTTTGTCCGAATTGGCAACGGTGAAACAATAAACGCACTTGTTAGTGGTGATATTAATATTTTTGCCTTCAATAATAGTAAGTGGGTCCCAAAATTTCTTGTAAAAGTTTTAAACGTTCCTGATATCCATCTAAATTTATTTTCATTTAATGCAGTCCTAGATAAAAATTTATAATTGACAAATAAATGTGAACTGTTGCAAAATGAAAATGTAGTGGCAGTGGGAGTTCGTTGTTTTTCCCTGTTTAAGATGATGTTTAAGGTTGAGAGGCCCGGTATTGTGAATGTAAGCACAAGAGTTGAATCTATCAAAATTTGGCATGAAAAACTTGGACACCAGAATTTAGATTATGTGCGAAATTTTCTAAAAGAACGGGGCATTGCTTTCACTGACGAAAAACATTTGTTTTGTGACGCGTGTGCTTTGGGTAAAATGCATAGATTACCTTTTGAAAGGAGTAACAGAAGGGCAAAACATCCAGGTGAATTAGTACACGCAGACTTATATGGACCGATGCATAATATGTCAGTGGGAAACTCAAGGTATTTTATCCTATTGAAGGATGATTGTTCGCATTATCGGGTTAAATATTTTTTAAAAGAAAAAACTGAAGTTTTAGCGTGTTTCGAAGATTTTGTAAGAAAGGTAAAAATCGAAACGGGTTCCAATCTAAAAACAGTTCGCACAGATAACGGGTAAGAATTTATTAATTCAGGTGTAAAATTATTACTTCAGAAGGAAGGTGTTTGCCATCAAACTTCTGTGCCATATTCCCCCCAACAAAATGGAAGAGCAGAAAGGGAGTTACGTACAATCGTAGAGTCAGCAAGATCCATGATTAATGCGCGAAATCTCACAAGACTATGGGCAGAAGCAGTCAACCATGCAGTGTTTGTGTTGAATCGAACAGCGCCGACATATATTCCTAGAAAAAGTGGCTTGGATTTGTGGCGAGGGTCAAATCAAGAATTTGATCTTCAGCGAATGAAACCTTTTGGTGCTCAATGTTTTGTTCACATCCCCATTCAGAAACTTCGCAAATGGGATTCCAAATCAAAAGAAGGTCTCTTTTTTGGATATCCCGAAAATATTAAGGGTTATCGAGTATATCTTCCAAAACAGAACTAAATTGAGGTAAATCGAGATATTGCTTTTACAAATTCATCATCTGTAGGTAGTACCAGCACAAAGTTTATAGTTGGTACAGTTCAAAATGATGACGAACATCATACATCCGAGGTTTTGAAAAGTAACGACTGAAAGGAAACAGGCTCCTCCTCTAACAATAAAGATGACATCGTGAGCACAGAAAACAACATCGAAAGTGCTGATATCAACCAGTTTCTAAGAAAACCTTATCAGAAGGTTGTGCTTTTGTTGCTGAGAAGTTTAAACCAACACTCAACAGTGAAACCTTCAGCCCCGTAGCAAGGTGCAGTTCCATCAGAACGTTACTTGCCATTGCATTGGTGTATGAAACTTCGACAATTCGACATTAAAACAGCCTTTTTAAATGGAGATTTAGATGATGAGATCTACATGTATCAGCCTGATAGTTTTTACGATGGCAGTGGACGAGTATGCAGGCGTCCAGTTGCTGGAATTTGAAATTCACTAAATTCCTTTGCTCTTTTGACCTTAAAACATCAGAAGCAGATCCCTGTGTATTTTATGAAAGAGACATAATACTGGCGATTTACATCGATGACGGACTGATGGCAGCCAAAAATGATAGTGTCGTTTGTAGTCTGGTTCAACATTTACAAGAATTTTTTGAGGTAACGGTCTGTGAGGCGCGACTTTTTCTGGGTCTGAAAATTCATCAAGGCATGGATGGTTCAATTCTACTTAAGCAGAGCGCGTATGTCGACAGAGTTGTTCAAAAATTTAGAATGTCAGAAGCCAAGCCTGCAACATCACCAGCCGAATCGTCAGTGTATAAAGGCAGTGAAGAATCCCCAAAGTCTTGAAGATTTCCCTATCGTGAAGCTGTGGGAAGTCTCATGTACTTAGCCATTGGTACCAGGCTAGATATATCGTATTCGGTTGGAGTCGTCAGCGGATATTTAGGAAATCCGAAAGCGCAACATGTTTGCGCAGTTAAGCGCATTATTCGACATATCAAGGGGACAAATAATTTTTGATTCTAAATCTAACCTAATTGTTAGTTGTTTCAGTGACGCAGATTTCGCAGGTGACTCAGAAACAAAGCGATCTACTGGTGGCTACATGATTTTGCTAGATAACAGTCCATTATCCTGGGAATCTCAAAGTCAAAAATATGGTGCCCTATGGAAGCGGAGTACGTTGCGGCGACACAAGTTGTAAAGAAAATTGTGTGGATTGGACATTTACTATACAAACTTTTGGATGAGAAATGTGAAGCCCATTTATATCTAGATAACCAGAGTGCTATTAAATTGGTGCGGAATCCTGAGTTTCACAAGAGAAGTATACACATCGAAGTGAAGTTCCATTTCATCAGAAGCCAATATGAGAAGGGTGTCTTCCAACTTTCCTATATATCGACGGAAAGCCAGCTCGCAGACATATTCACAAGGGCTTTAACGAAGGGGCGTTTTGAAATGCTGAGGACAAAGATTGGTATTGTTTCACGAGCTTCTTTTGATTAATTTTCTTTTTTACTTTTTTGCTGGTTTGGGTGGAAAATCCCAACTGTTTGGGAGTTACAGGGTGATTCATAGATTTCAGTTTTTCATGGTATGAACATTACTCTTTTATTTTTATCTTTTGATCTACCCAACATAGCAACTTCAAACAAACGCTAAGAAACTACTATCCTAATGACCTTTCCAAAATTGTCAACAATGTTGTTCTAATTCTTACCATTGCAGGTACAGTCTCTTTCAAAAATTTATACTAGACATTATAATGAAAAAGGGTAAAGTTTGACCTAAAACAACATCTGACGACTTCAGCATATATACATATAACTGTTAACTTTTTGCAATAATACTGTTTCAAAAATTGCTGTTTTGACGCTAGTTTTTCGCGTCATTATTGTGTTCAAAGTGATAATGTTTCGGTCTGCCAATCCAAAGGTCTCAGTTTAGAATCCCACTGTCGGCGACCCATGGTGTTTTTCTGCTGACAACAGATTACCATAAAACGGTTATGGGGTTGCGGAGAAAATTTTAGGTGTTCGGAATACACTTAAAATTGTAGGTCCCCTTGCAGCCGTTGTCTCGAATCGGGTGAAGTTCTTCTCCCAGTCCATGCCCCACAAGGGGTTACGGAAACTAGAGAGAGATGTGTAGTGTCGGTATTGGCCGAGCGAAAACGGTTTTTATCCGATAAATACACGGAATAGTGTTTTGTGTTTTGGTAATGTTCTCGAGTGTAACTGCGATGACGTAATTCTCGTGTACTTAACGTTAGTGGAAGTTTGAAGAACACATACTTGTGAATTTTGGCAGTGTAGTGCAGAGAATACCTGAAAGTAGTAAGAGGTGGATGGTGCCGTGCATTATGTGGAATGCAGTGACGATTGGATGATTGTGTGGTGGCGCTTGTAGTGCTGATTCATTGTCGAATATGATTCATTGTCCGGTATGGTGAATAAGATGGTGCCAAGTTCTTGTTAGATTGTGAGGTGCTCTAGCACTCCTTGATCCGCGCTATCTTTAGTAAACCAGCGTAATTTAAACAGTCTACTTCTGTGAAAATCCTTGTGGAGGACGTTTTTCAGCAATATTTATGTCGTGTGGGGGAAAATATCGGGAGAAAGGGGGAAACAGAAAACTTGACCGTTATAATATATGGTTAGGTCAACAGCCATAGTGATGTCGCGTGTTTTGTGCCTCTGCTTCCATTTTGTTGGGATTTTTTAATTAATCTTTGCGAATACTTTCTCATTCTAAATTATTCCTTTGGTAGTCGTCAATAGTATTCGCGGGTGGTGCGCTTGATCGATTTTTTTAAGTTTAATGCGCTGTTTTTGCAAATTAATCATTTTCATGGTTCGTTAGTGGATTGTGTTAATTCAAGGTTATATAACGGTTGCTCTGGTATGAAACTATGTTTGTGTGTGTGTCTTTGTCGTGCCAAAGTACTTGTTTCCACCAATTTAATTCGGCAGCTTTGTCAGTTCTGCCTACTTGTTGTAGTATTACATTTTTTATTGGGCAATTAGTGACAGTTAATCTGCATTCTCTCTGGACATTTGTGCTATTGCTTTGCATTGTTTTGTTTCACCGTTAATATTTTTTCCGTTTGCAGAGTGATTATGCGCTTGGGGTCATCGCTCGAATTCCGTTTCGAGTTCAAGCGCTCTCACGGGACTGCTGTTTTGTTCTCACGGTTTTTGTTTACGTTTAACGCCTGTTTACCTGATATATTTAGTTGTTACTGAGGTTCAGTTGTGTGCATTTTTCGATCAAATTTCTGTTTTGCATATTTCCAATTTTACTTTCTATTTTTTCCTTTTTTCTTTTTAATCGTTGATTTTCGGTTTATTATGTTGGAGACTCCGATTTGTACTCTTATTCTTTGATATTCTGTGCTATTTATTAGTAGCTTGCAGCCTTCGCGCTTTGCCTTCGATTTTTTGTTTGGACACATATTTATTCTGTTTTATTTCTGGTGTCCTTTTCTTCGCATTTGTCACCCATATCGGGTTCAGGTGCTGTCACCGGTTTATTGATTTGTTGTGTTGAGTCATTGGTTCTATCTTCCGGTTTTTGTATTTACATTGACATTGCTGTTCCTTGGTTCTTCACTGTTTTTACTTTTCGATTGAGTTCTAATCTAAATTAAGTCTGATCGTCGATCTTCTTTGTTTGTCTGTTTAATTTGGTTTTCAGCAATTTGACCCAATTTTTTCTGTGTTCCAGTCTGCGGATCAGGCGTTTGTCCATCTGATCTGCACCGTCCAGCCGAGATGTTCATTTTCGTTTTTCTATTTCTGTCGTCGAGTCTTATTTTTATTTTTTTCTCGTTCCGATTCTAATTTTTCTTATTTGTCCTCTCCCCCTCTGTTTGGCTTCTGCTTGTTATTGGCTTCTGTGTTTTATTTTTTTTCACTTCTGTTGTTCTGACTTTCTGTCTTATTTTATCACCTGATTGTTAATCCCTGTCACCTTATGTTATTTATTATTTTTCCTCATTTGTTTTTTAATTCTGTTTTGTTGTTATCACATGACTGTTAATCCCTGTTACCGTTTTGTTTTTCATTGTTTCTTTTTTGCTTATTCGACTTTCTTTCTTGCCACCATCACTTTGATCGTCTTTTTCCGCTTCTGTTTCTGGTTTCTCGTCTCTGTTCGCGGTTATTATTTGCCGTCTTCGTTTGGTTGCTGTTTTGCTCCGCGCTTAAACATTTCTCATCGAAATTGGGGCCAAATTATGAAGAACCGTACACAGTTACAAACATTATCTCACCCGTAATCGTGAGACTCACTGACCAACGAGGGAAAACGATAGGCAACACCCATGTAAAAGATCTGAAGCAATACAAAAGCACCCCATATGAGCCAATTAAAGCAGAGCTCGAACAAAAACCAGTCAGTTTACGCGCAACCATGGCAGAGACCACAGCGCGGAAGGCAATTTTAATTGAGCCGACAACCGATCCGACCGTACGGAAACGCGTGATGCTGTCAAAAATACCCACTGGTCAGAGAGTGGGATGCGTAAAGACGGTACAACCAGTCGCAGCCGCCAAAGTCAAACTGTCCGAATCCAAGCCCGGAAGCACCCGCATGGAGCCAACCAAAAAACCACCGACATCCGCGTCAAGAGAGGACTTGACCCACAAACGCAGACTGGCCGGGAAATCCAACAGCCGGGAAGACGTCGCTAAACCAACCGCCATGAAGCGAATAAAGACAGCGGAGGAAGAGGAAGTAGCAAGTCCGCACGAAAACACACTACCACCATCAGACAACACCCGACACCCGCCGTCCGCCGCCACAGCACTGCCATCCGACGTACCAGCATCCGCCATCCAAAGCTCCATAACCACCGGCCGTCACATTATCACCGCCCCGGAGCTCTCAACCCGCAGCTCTCCAGGACCGAAGCAACGAGGCTCCACCAACCGTAGTCTAGAGGTCGTCATCAACGCGGCCCCCGAAACTACCGAAGACAACCGAGACATCCCGCACGGTACCGAACCCCTTCTTAGAAGCCACCAAGCAGCTCCTAGAGTGGAACGACCTCCACCGTGAAGCCATCCTCTCCACAAGTTTGGGATTTGTCCGAGGAAGACGAATGACGGACGGGACCTGAATGCTCCGTTTTCGAGGCGAATCAGTGCAGGTTCATCTTTATGACGACCCCCGACAGAAGTAAGACTTATTTTTATATTTGATTAACTTTTTAATATATTTTTATTTTTTTTATCTTTTCATGGATTATAGTTATAAGTTTGTTAATAGCGGACTGAATAAAATCCTGTTTTGTTAATTACGAGTTATCCTTCCAGCTCCCACATTCTTGAATTTAGGCAAAGCCAGAGCCACCGTTTTATTTTCCGAATGAAAGAAGGAGATGTAACGAAGTAACCAAAACCTGTCAACAGCATCGGAGGAGAAAAGGTTTCTGAGCCCCGCCAGACCACCCCGGTACTCAAAGAAGTTAAGCTGGATCAATTTCCCGCTCCACGCAGCACAAAACCCGCCACAAAACCTGTTACAGCAAGTGACAAAACCTGTCAACAGCAGGGCTGGAAATAATGGTTTTTAAGCCCAGCCAGACCCTCGGGATACGACTATATTAAAAATTCACCGAATTTACCACGCCCCACAGTGGTAAAATACCAAATTTCCCCATAAACACCGTGGGAAAGTCCGACTACTGAGTGCCGCCAGAGCCCCCCGGTACTATATTAGGAGGGCTCACATCGCAGCTCAGTCAGTCGTCGTCGACCAGCTCTTGAGGTAAGACCAACTGGGAACAACCGAGGTAAGAGAACGAAACCGCAGACCGACCGAAATATGAGGAAGGCTGACTACCGTGGACGAGTCAGTCATCTTCGACTGACGCAGCGAGGAAGATCACCGAGGAGCAGCGAGGTAATAGTTTTTCTTTTTAGGGAGATCCCAGCATTTGGGCTATATAGGTGGGCCCCATACCGGATTGCCGGCAGTTGAAGGACAGCGTTCGGACGGATACCACGGCCAGCACGGAGCTAGCTACTAGGTGGTAAGGTATACACAGGTACAGGTACAGTGATGATGAGCAAGAAGAGATTATCAAATTTTTCAATTAAATTATTGAATTTTCTGGTGTAACAAAATATTTTGCTAGGGTAAGAAATAGCTCTGTGATTTTTAAATTTCATTTGTGTTCATAACTTGCGACTTGATGTTGTAAGGTTATGTGCGGATAGATTTCCTGTTAGCAGATTTCCCCGGTAGATGGAGTTCTTGAACTATGCTTACATAATATGTTGCAGCGAAGTTACAAAATTTCAAAATCTGTCAACAGTACCACATCTCCCATATAGAGACCGAAGGTTGACTTTGCCGCCGGACCACAGCCAGATTATATATACTTGAGGCTGTCTGAGGCCAGCAGTCACCGGAAGCACATCCATCAGATCGAACAGAGGCAGTCGCGGATCAATACTTTTCTCAGTTGCAGTCCGGCAGACAACCCGACCACAACCAACCGAACGAGCAGAGGCCAACCGATCAGTCAGCACCACCAAAGAAGTAATTCTATTTTAAGTAAATTGGATCTTTAGCAATAGCTACCAGGATAGCATTTGTGAATTTATTTTTATTAACTAGCCTATTATGGAATTCGCCCATGTATCGTATTCTCTGTATGGTTTGTTATGACAGCTGGTAAACTTATTTGAACGAATAGTGAAGGGAAACATTAATGGGCTTATTTTGTTTTAATTTTAGGTCACAAGGAAGAAAAAGGCCCTGGTCTACGGATTCAATGTTAGATAGTGAGGAAAAATACCTTTCAAGAATGTGCACTTAAGGAAAAAACGGGTGAATTAGTGGTTGGTGGTGGGTGTTGTTTTTGTGTTTTTTTCTTCATTTTGCTTAAATTTCTTGTGTCTGATCGTTTGTGTTCTTTCTGTCCTTCCCTTGTTTTTTTCCAGCATAATCTTTACTTCTATTTTGGAGGAGGATAAGGGAAAAGACTCACATATACTTCCGACTTGGCCGGAAAGAGGCCTCTCTGAAATTTTAGTCGGCAGCAAGGGATGATGTGTTCCGTGATGGTGGGGTCTAGCTGGCTTCTTTTCACTGTCTAGGGTTTCACTATTTTTTGAAACAATACTTACAGCTTGATAATAATAACACACATCACAAAAAGCGATAACAGTATTGTACAAAAGTTAGGGTAAACCCATTTGTTTTTTGAAAGTTTATAAAACGTTATACGGGGTGGGGCATCTTTTATACTTTTTTGAAGCGCGTGTTTTTTCAGCACTGGCAACACTAACGTACTGAAAATATTGACATATATGCAGTGGGAAACCTCCGCAATAAGAAATGAAGCGTTTGAACACAGATGTGAAATACTAAGAAATTATTTCGCAGGCATTGTGCAAAATTTGTAACAAAGTTTTGGTCGAAATAAAGCCGCTTCGGGCAAAGACTAAGCTCAGTTTCATCTCGGAGGCTATACGTGCAAACGAAACTATAGGAGTTAGGGCTTTCGAAAATCCGCTTAATTCATTGGATTAAACGCACTTTGTTTATCTTGTACGGGCAGAAGACGATGTAGGGAGAGATCGCGATCAAGAAGAACATGGAAAAGCTTTCAGAGCGTTTTGTTCTTTTTGTATCTTACCAGTGTAAGCCTGGACAAGATACGATGCATGTAGAAAATTGCTGAGACAGGCACCTTTAGCTAAGCACAAACATAATTTCGTTCCGTACCTTATCGGTTTTAATGCTTAATTAGCATCTTTAAGTTACCAATACCGCTACAAATTTCCTGGGAAAGGAATGCGAGGTAACTTGGGCGATTTGTTTGTCGCGAATTGAGATAATTTATGCCATTTAGGCGAATTTAATAACATCCGTTTGATGTAACTGAAATAATGTCTCAATGATTGAATATTTTATTTTAATAATTACACCTCGCGAAATAATTATAAACGCATTCAAAAATCATTGATATTTTCATGAAATAATATGTTATTTTCAGAATTATTTAAACAAACATATGTTACTCTAACTAAGTAAATATTTTTACAGCAATTTATTATTAAAATTTTATTTTATTATCAATTAAACTTCAAATTATTGCTTTTTCCTGCGAAATAATTATAAACATATTATATTTATTATTTATTATACTTTAATGTTAAAAGAACCAGTTGAACTAAAAGTTAATAATGTGTGTAGCCTCCTCTATTAAAATAAACCTCACTGATTCTTCGAGGCATTGAATTGATAAGAGATCTACGGGTATCGGTGGAAATTTTAGCCCAAGACTTAACTAACTTTGCCCGCAGTTCCGCCAGAGTGCCAAATTGTTTCCCACCGGCATAAACCTCATTAACTAGGATGCTCCATAGATTTTCGATGGGATTTAGATCTGGACTCTTAGCCGGCCACTTAATCACCTCGATATTATGGTCAGAAAACCACTTCTTCGTTTGCAGGGAAATATGAATTGGAGCGTTGTCCTGTTGAAAAAGCCAGTTTTCGGTAACAATTTCGTCTCCATACGTCAATAAAACATCTTCCAGTAGTTCGCAGTAGGTCTGGGAATTTATCCGAGGCGAAAAAAAGCAAATCGGTGTTGATCCATAATAACCGAAGGCGGCCCAAACCATAAGACCACCACCACCGAAATTGCGGCTGAGTCGGACCTCTTTTGGAACTCGTATATCCCTCCAATAAAATTTACAGGCATCGGGACCATCCAAATTGAACTTCTTTTCGTCGGAAATATAACTCAACGCCACTCATTTGTCCAGCCCATATATTTTTTAGCAAATTCTGTGCGCGCCAACTTATGTCTGGGCATTAGCTCCGGTTTCGCTAATCTTTTTGTATATTTAACGTGTTCGGAACTTTTCAGAATTTGTTGAATTCGTCGAACGGATACCTTAACCTTCAACCTTGCCTTAATTTCACTTACTGACATATGTTTTCGTACCGCAGCATTCACAATTCGTCGCTTCTGTCTGTCCGTAACAGTCGATTTTCGACCAGATCTTCTTTTTGTTCCGTACAAATCGCCATATTTTACAAATTTCTCGCCGACAGATGGTGATCTTTTAATTTTTTTTTGCAATTTGCCGACATGACATTTTTGCCTCTCTGTAGCATTTTATTTTTGTTTTTTCCTCGACCGTTAACGATCTACCTCGTGGCATTTTGTTAAAAAACGTTTCCCTAGAAATATTTCAACTTACCTTAATTTGTCTAGTAATATTTCACTAAATCTTACCAATTCTTATTGAAAACAAATAACAAAATATACTATTTTAAATAAAAAACAACTTGCGTTAATAAATATTTCGCTTCACTTACACGACGCTTACTCATCAAAGTACACCAGAAAACTATAAAAAATAACTCAGTAATCAGCAATTAATGCTCAATAACGGTAAAATGTGCGCTCTTTACAATGAATATTGTTTTGACAGTTAATTTTACAGAATTAATGCGAAACTATTGCTATATCAACTGTTAGCCCTATGCGTTTATAAATATTTCGCGAGGTGTATATTCAATTTGTATGAATTATGATATTTTATTTGTCGTTGTAACCATTTTAGGTAGTAATGAACATTTTGGGTATATAACAATCTTTCCTCCTTGGAAAAAGTGAGCTGTTCTTGGGAGAGGAACAGATCACAGAGGGACCGAATCTGTTACCCTTTGCTTTGCGCGACGCCTTTATATGGTCGTCGAATCATGGCAGTGCTATTCGGTGCGTTTAGTGTGCTACGAAAAGATTTTATGATGAGCATAAACTGATACCCTGTCCTCGTTCGGACCTATGGGTCAATCAGTTGAATTGACTTGATTAGAGGATTAGTGGTTCCGTGTAAATTGGTTCCAGAGGGATATCGGTAGCTGGGGTTTGTTGGTGGTTACGTTGATTGGATCTCTTTGGGATCACTGAAACCGCGTAAATAATTGCAGCATATATGTCCCCGACCAATAGGATGAACCCCTTTTAAGATTACATGAGGGATTTTATTCCCAGAGGTCATGCGAATATTTTGAATTGTTGCTCTAATTTCCTCAAGAGATTTTTTACTATGGCGGATCAGTCGATTGGTATCGTCACCTACCAATAATGTTGGATCATCTCTATTTTGAGCTACGTTTTTTATTTTATTATTCTCTCAATGGCAATTGGCTTTCGTCTGTATTTAGCAAATATTCGGGATACGAGATATTTAAGTTATGCCTGTTTTCGGCCTCGTAGTATATTGTATGAGGTCTTATTTTATTTTTTATTTTATTTTATTTAAGCTAAATGCAAGCTATTACATAAAAATTATAAGATAACAAAATAAATACTACTAACTAAAATAAACAATAATTCATAACAAATAATGTAAGCTCCAATATGAGCTATGATTATGATAAATATAAACTGGGAGGAAGGAGAATTAGGAAAGGCGATCAAGATGGGCGGGATAAAGATAGGCTTTGTGAAGGGATGATTTACTCAGATGGAAGTCAAAGGAGGGAAGGTCGTTGACTTTTCGAAGCATCCTGGTAATTGGTTCGCGTTGACCGTATTTCGTGCGATGGCGGTCGAGTCGGAAAAGGGGAGTAGACCTAAGGTTGCGAGGGTTCTTATAGAATGAGCCTACGCTGGACAGATTCAATTCTGTTAATGTGTGTTGCTTGCGTGGGTGACAAAACCTGGCTGGCATATTCAAGGAGAGGTCTATCGAAGGAAATATAGAGAGATTTGGAAACATAAGGATTGGAGAACTCTCTAGACCAGCGCTTCACAAACCCTAGCGCGGAGTTAGCTCTGTTAATTATGCTATCAATATGGGAACGGAAATTTAGTTCACTATCACAGATTATTCCTAGGTCACACAAAGAGGAAACGATAGGGACTGGTACTTTGGTTAACATGTAGGCTCTCGGGGTGGAGGTAAGACGCTTGCGGCAATAAGAGATGGACTGGCATTTGGAGGCATTGAGCTCAAGAAAGTTTTTCATGCACCATGTGGTGAACGAATCTAGGTCATTTTAGAGAAGAAGAGAGTCGGTTGTGGAGGAGATATGTTTAATTATTTTCATGTCATCGGCATAAATGGACAGCTCTGATTATTTTATGATACAATCAACATCATTAATTGTAAGGATGAAAATTAGTGGACCGAGGTGGCTGCCCGGTGGGACGCAGGAACGAGCGACAATGGGGTTAGAAATGGATGAGCTGAAAAGAACATTTTATTGACGGTTGTTGAGGTAGGATTGAATCCAGGAGATGAATCTTGGGGGGGGGGAAGTCTAGGCGATCAAGTTTAAACAGGATAACGCTATGGGAGATCTTGTCAAAGGCTTTAGTAAAATCGGTGGCGATAACATCAACATCTTTACCGTTTTCCAGGGTACATAGTGTTTTGAAGACGAATTCGGTAAGGTTGGTGGTTGTAGATCTACCTTTGAGGAAGCCATGCTGGGAGAGGGAGAAAATAGACTTACAGTGGAAGAACATGGAATCATAGACCAATTTTTCGAATAGTTTAGGTATTGATGATAATTTAGAAATGGGCCTGTAGTTGGATACATCGTTCTTGCAGCCTTTTTTAAATATGGGAATAATATAAGAGTTTTTCCATAATTGAGGGAAAACCCCTTGAGTGACCGAGAGGCGGAAAAGCAAACTAAGGGGTTGAACTAGATGCATGGCACACTTTTTCAGAACCATGGCCGGAATGCCGTCAGGACCGGGGTGAATGTCATCCGCAAGCCGGTTAATACTGGCGACGATTTGTTCGGGGTCAGGGTCAAAAGATGTAAACGACGTTTGAGTGCATTTGTCCAAGAATAAAAAGTAGTTAAGGTCAGGTTGGAGCGAATTGTCGCTGAAAGATTTACTGAAAAAGTGTGCAAAGAGGTTGGCGATAACCTGAGGATCTGATGAAGAGGTATTCTCGAGCTTTAGGGTGGAAGGGTAACCATTGGATTTCTTCTTAGAATCTATAAAGCTATAAAAGCACTTGGGGTCAGATATGAGGCTTGTTTCCATCCGTTGGAGGTCTCGCAACGTTCAGAAAAAGAGGTGTAAGCAGACAAGTAGGAAGAATAGTCAGACTCAGTCTGGGTCAAAAGAAAAGTTTGCCAACGTTTATTTCTCCTGTTGCGAAGAGAGCGCAATTCTTTGTCGTATGAGGAGCAGTTTTTACGGAGAAGAAGAGGGATAGATTGTGTAAGGCAAGCGTGTATTTCCGAATAAAACGCCTCTACAGCAACGTCTATTGGAAGATGTTGAGGGATATTGCCAATGTTGGAGTTGAGGAGCAAGTGATTTAATTTTTCAAAGTCGCCCTTACGAAAATTGAAGGAAAGAGAAGACTCGGACCATGAAAGGGCTTGAGGGTGTTCGTAGGAGAAAACGAGGAATAGGGGAGGATGGTGACGATCGAGGGAGGAGAGGAGATGTTCGCTTTCCGCGACAGCCGAGTTAACTGGGTCTGAGGAAAAGATTAAGTCAATTTGTCTGTCCAGAAAGTTTCTGACTCCACTAACTTGAAAGAGACCAGAAACAGAGAGCTGATCGGTAAAAAAGGCTTCTTTGGCGGAAGAGGCGTTCAGGGGGACAAAGCGAGAACAGTCCTCAGACAATGACCATTGAATACGGGGGAGGTTGAAGTCACCCAGTACAATGAATTCATCGGAGGCGTTAGCGTTCTCAAGCATGGTGTCTAACGTGTCCATTACGGGCTCGTATGCTTCTATTGGTTGAGAGGGACGAATATAACAACAAAGAATATACAGAATACACTTATTTAGTGTTAATTTGATACATACAAATTCAGATATTGAAGAGTCGGAGGTCTTAAACAGGGTGGCATCATAACGGTTGTTAGCAGCTATGAGAACCCCACGGCCTGGTGGGTCATTGTTGCCTACACAACCGTCAACACGGAAAATGGAGGGAATAGTTCGTTGTCGAGAATTCCTGGTATTAGATTGGTTTCAGTTAAGGCAAAGATATCGTGGTCCGATTTGGAATTGGCAAGGCTCAATAATTAGCAGGATTCCTTGTCCCGACTGGCGATAAGTGAGCAGCTGGTGTGTACATGTTTTACGTAGCACTGTGGCTTTTATTAATGAAAATAACCACGAATTAGGGTTACTCAGCTTAATTAAGGTATCCTTGGGTGGAATCTGGGCCTTTAATGTGCATCTTGGGTTTTCTTCTAAAAGGTTGAAGAGGCAATGATACATTCTTCTGACATCGTTGCTTTGGTTACTGGAGTATTTAACCTTCCGGTGTAGATATCTTCTTTTCCCTCTTTTGTTATCTTTTGGAATATTTTCATGGTCTCGGGTTTGAGGAGCAGGAATTCCTGGGCTTTAATTTGGCTGGCAACGTATGAGTATTCGATGTACGGAACCAAACTATGGGTTGAGTCTACCTGTGTCGGGAAGCATTGAATTCTTTGTAATTTAATTTTTGAGATATTGAAAATTGGCAAGTTGATACAAATTTCAAGTTTCTCTTGTAATAAGTGTGTTCGGAGATCTGCCGTCTGATTGAGGACTGATAGGCAGCTCTACGGCGATCAAGAGCGGGTGGATTTGATTGTTACAGCTGGACACTATTATGTCAGCAGGGCCTGTTGCCGGAATTCAATTTCCACCATTTGTAGCAATAAGCTCGAAATTAACTCTTATCTCAATTAACAATCGTATAGTTCGTCGGTACTGTTGAGTTAATTATTTCGTTGATCACTAATGTGACGTTGCCGTTCAGCAAGCGATGCCGTGAGTTTTTGAATTTGAGAGAAGGTGGTTTTTGCCACGCGAATACAATTCCACTGTTGTTTAGCGGTTTTACGGTGTAGGGTTCCGCGGCACATTTTCCATGTGGAAACAGTAAAGTTTCAATAATAGTTACTACGACGAATAACATCCTATCGGGGAAAACGAAAAAGGTTTCATTTAGTAAACTGCCTTTTCATTCTTAGGATTTTACTAAGTGTTGTATTTCCCCGTGTTAGTCATGTGTACTTAAACTAATTTATCTATGTTTACAATTCGAATACCAGTTTGTTTATTCATAAACCGGTTTCATACGGGTGTTATGAACCGTGATTGTCCTTTTACCAATTTGGAAAGTGATATTGAGGGTTGGCAGCACTGACTCGAGGTGTCAAGTCGTCAAAAAATGTGCTCTCGGAAAAGTTTTAGTTTTTATTTAATTTTGAGAAAATTTCGGTAATTAAAGTTTAATAAACTAAATAATAAATTAAAGTTAGGCTGCTAATAACGTGGATATCTTCTGAAATAAGTAGTTTACATTACGAACACAATACGTACCTAACCTAAACTTGCTTTACTGAAAATGCTATATGTGGCACTTGGTGGAAATTGATCGTACTCTATCGTTTTTAAAGCATTTTCTTGGTTTGCGCAGCTTGCGTAAAAGCTCTTCATTCTGGGAAAACGGCTCTTACAGAAAACCTATCAAGATGACATTTGATCGCGCCACCCATTTTCTTCTCATCACAGAAATGCAGAGGAATCCTCCTATTAAGAGACAACTTTGAGTGAGGCTCCTGCGATTTACATGAGTGAGCGCAACACGGGGAAAAGGTGAAAAAAGCCTACATCGCCAGATATATCTGGACAGTCCAGTAAAAAAGCCGCACCGCAGTTCGATATGGATGAAAAAGTGAGCAGCCTAAGCATGGGACAATTAATGGAGGCGAAACATAGCAACTATAGAAAACAAACAATCGTGAAAATCCGAAATCGAAAATCTCAGACGTCGGCCCGTCACACAATCTTAGTGAAACACTTTAATCACTGGAGGAAAGAGAAAGGCTGTTGGAAAATCGGATTGACAGTCTTAAGCGATTCCAAAAATGTAACAATCTGATTATTCATGGACTGAGCACAACCGAAAATGAAGATCATGCTCTGAAGTACTCGACATTCGTGATGAACTGCCTGTCCGGAAAATAATGAAACTAAACCGGAACAATGTGGCTGGAAGAGTTCGATAGCGCTAAAAGTGTTGATGCAGTACTGAGGAACAGATGGAAGCTTAAGGGAACCCAGATTAGCATCAATAGAGATCTACCCAAAACAGCACGTGACAACAAAAAAATTATTAGGTAAGGTCACTAACGCTGCTCGAAACGTTTCCAACGGAACAATTAGAGGGTCACTACGCGATGATAGATTATTTATAAATAGAAAACTTTTCGTAGTTAGGAATGGTAAATTATATTGTGATGGACAGGATGGCATACAAGAAATTAATTTAGACCAAATTTAGAGATTTTAATGAATTACTCTTGCGGCAAAATATAAATAATTTATCTTCTAATTCAGCTGAAAAACAATAGGTAGACGCGGTCGTCTGTCTAGCGGGTAATGAGAATGATTCATATAACTTAAATTTTAAATGTAACCGGCATTGGTTATAAATTACTTTACCCCTCCCTTTTCAAATTTTTTGAAGAATTATGTTATCTTTCTCCTTCATGAAATCTTTGTAACGCAAGACAGCTTTTCCAAATATGTAAAATACTTTGGTAATTTCAAACTGCATTGGATAGCAGCAACAAAAGAAGCTAGATTTGGGAGAGCTAAAGGGAATCAATTTAAAGTCTAATATAAGTGTGAGGCTTAACCATGATTATGTACTTTAATAGAGGTGTCTTTAAATGCAAATAAGGTGTACGTAATACCTTTTTACTTATACTTTAATGAATGGGATATGGATTTGAAGGCCCTTTCGAAAATGTCAGAAAGTATACACAGCAAAAGCATAATGATTGCGGGGGATCTGAACGTACGCATCGGTGAACTAAAACATTTACCTGATGAAGTAAACTCTGAGATGACTATTCTTAAGATAAAGTAGTTAATTCTAGGGTAAAAATTTTTTAGAACTACGGGAGATTATGGTTGGCTAATTCTAAATGGTAGAACCAATGGCGACAATTAAGGCGAATATACATGCATTCAGGCAGCAGGTGCCTCTGTCAACGATATTGCAGCTGTTTCTATTGATATGATCCCAAATATTAGTAGCTTCATGGTAGAACAGCAACCCTTTTCTGATCACATGCCAATCTTAGTTCATCATACTGCGAACACAAGTTTGAATCATTCGAAATATCTAGAGCTACTACCAAAATTAAGCTGAAACATGCAACGAAAAGAGGAATATGTACGAAAGCCGGAACAGATTAGTCTTAGATTACACACTGAAGAACACGATACGCCATCTCTAGAAAAACTCATTACGGCCATAAAAGATAGTGCATACAAATCGCTTAATGGCAATTGCCAAATCTTTCGACAGAAATGGTTTGATGTAGATTGTTTACGCGCCCAGAAGCAAAAGCAATCCTTTAAATGGCTTAATCTGTTTCGAAAAACAAGTTCAGAATTCTGTAGGAAAATGTCCATACAAAGCAATAAAGAATAAAAAAAACATTAACTGCAAAAAAACACTTATTTCAGTAATGTCGGTTCTAAACTTGTTAAGGTGAGGGATAGTAAAGAGTGGAGGTCGTTGGATAAAGTATTTGGTGGGAGAAAGTTTGTTTGTGGGCAAAACATATCCTCTAATGACTTTTCAGAATACTTTAATGCACCAATAAGCTTTCTCAAGTTATTATTAGCTGTCTATAATAAATTCTTTAGTGAAGGAGAAGTCCCCAGTCACTTTGTAGAACCGCTCGTCTTTCCTAGCTACAAAAAAGGCAACCCAAACGACGTCCATAATTATAGAGGCTTATCTTTTATTAATGTTGTGGCAGAAATATTTGTTAACATACCCACAAACAGACTAGCTAATTGAGAACAAAGGTATTGTATTCTAAATGAAAACCAGGCAGGCTTTAGATCGGGCTATTCCGCAGTTGATAATGTTTTTAACGTGGTCAACTGAATATGTAGTTCGAAGTTGTCCGGTTGTTGGCACAGTAAGCTACTTAAGCCACAACTTTGACCAAGAAAATAGTTATGCAGCCATATGCATATCGATAGAAAGCTAGAGACCTTAGGTAACAACTAGCAAGAGGATTAATTTAATTCCGTCAAAAAGAAACAAATTATCAAAGTTTTCATAAAGTAATCAATTTTGAACACAACATTTTTTTAACCGGTTGGGGGCACCCCTGGAAAATCTCCTGAAAATGGGAAAATATGAAATAAAACGCCATTGAATATAAGAAAAAGGAAATTTATTCATTTTTGAAGCCTTCAGTGGCACATACAGCAACGGAAAATGGCACAAAAGCCTTTAGAGCAGCAAAAATGAAATGAAAATAAATACGAATAAAACCCAACAAAGCAGCATCTTCGACGTTCGAAATGTCGCCCAGCTGCTCATCGACTTTTTTGAGCTAGCGCTGCAAGCTACTCTGAGGAACGCTATACGGCAGTTGGTTTTACGAGCTCATTGTTAATTTTGCACTGTTTGCACAAAAAACCTGTAAAAATTCACAATTTAAGATTTTTGCTCCATTAAAAGCGGAAAATTAGTAAACTAAATTTTTTATAATTTAGGTTATTTAAAAAATTAGCATTTCGCAAAATTTCACAGAGGAAACGCTTCTCACGCCTAAAATGAGGACACACGGACACACGCTTTCAGCGAAAAAAAATGAGGAGCCCACAACCGGGAAATTCAGAGCAGTCAAAAAATGACCAGCAAATTTTTTCTGTGCGAAAATTCTGTTCGAACCGATATCAAATCACAAAATATATTGAATTTCCTTCAGAAATATAAATTATACTAACCTTTTTGAAATCATTCACTTCAATTTATCGCACTTTGAACACAATGAACAATTAGATCACTGTTTTTCACACATGAAAAAATGTTATCGACTGTAGCTACTACGCAAATGCGCTGTTCGTGTCGGTGTCATAGTACAGGAAATAAAAGAATTACACTTCGAAAAATTACCTACAGGAATTTGACTTGATAAATCGTTAGGGGGGCATAAAGAAAGCTTAACTCTAGATTTCCGAATTTCCCCCCCCCCCTGTTTTTGAGAAAATCCAAAAAAATTTTGAAATGCGTTTTTCATAATAATGTAAATGGGAAAGTTGTTCGTCACAAAAATACCTACATTTTTTATTTAAACAATTTTTTTGTAAAACTTACCGTTCTCGAGCTGGAGCTTGCCAAAGTGTGAAAATTGTACTTTATTCCATATGGAATACGCGACTCAGGGCGGCCATAAAGTACAATTTTCACACTTTGGCAAGCTCCAGCTCGAGAACGGTAAGTTTTACAAAAAAATTGTTTAAATAAAAAATGTAGGTATTTTTGTGACGAACAACTTTCCCATTTACATTATTATGAAAAACGCATTTCAAAATTTTTTTGGATTTTCTCAAAAACAGGGGGGGGGGGGGGAATTCGGAAATCTAGAGTTAAGCTTTCTTTATGCCCCCCTAACGATTTATCAAGTCAAATTCCTGTAGGTAATTTTTCGAAGGAACCCTATTTTTTCGTGCTTCGTTTCCTGAACTATCATCACTAAAACATCGTGCTGACATTGCGCACAAACGACAATTGTCAGATCTGCTGCATCTGCTCACTGTCAAAAGTTATGCAGGGGTGCCCACAACCGGTCAACCGGTCGAATCACCCTAAATATTAAATGGAAAATAGGTGAAAAGAAAATATACGGTTTTTTTGTGGACTTCAGGGTGGCGTTTGACACAATTAACCGCGACGCACTTTATTATAAGCTATTTAATCTGGGGGTTTCTAATGGATTGGTAAGGATCTTAAAAGGACCATACTCGAACACTTGAGCATCGGTTTGGAATGGGCAAAAGTCTGAGCAGTTCGAAACATCTAGCGGTCTAAAACAGGGGTGTCCTGGAAGTCCGCTACTCTTTGCATTTTTTATTAATGATCTAGGGGAGTGTCTTGGTGGGCGAGTAAATATGGAAGGTATAAACATTAGGGTGTTGTTATATGCAGATGATCTCATATTGCTTACAGATAACCTAAGCACACTAAAAGCTATGATAATTAACTTAGAGGGATATTGTAAATTGAGGAGTTTGCAAGTAAATCTTGAGATTTAATGATTTTCAGCGGAGGTGGAGGGGTGCGAAAAAGACATGAGAAGGTGCGGAAATTGAGGTAGTTAATAAATATAAATACCTAGGGGTTACGCTAACCCCTAAACTCTCATTTAAAAAGCATTTAGAAGAAATATTGTCCATTGCAAAATGCAGTATTAATACTACTTGGAGGAACTTTATTTCTAAAAAGAGCATAGCCCCCTAAATAGCAAGTCTTTAAGGCCGTCTCTAAGGCTATAATGTGCTATAGGGCCAGGTATAGGGGTTTCGATATTATGAAGAAGTAGAAAAACCGCAGCATACACCTAATTATATATTATTCCTCTAAACAGGATTGCATGATATTTATATTGATACCTTGAAATGTCTTATGAAGTATATTCATAAGGCACTTAACATAGTGCCAGAGTACAGATATCCGAAACTTTTGGCTTCCAAAATCATTTCGAAAAAAAATTATTGGTATGAAGAGTAGGAGTATCTAATGAATAGACACCAGCTGGACATCACTCCTCAGTCGATTGGTAGCGGCATTGGTGAACTAATTGATAAAGAGAATCTTTTCATATGTTCTAAAAAGTATATAAGGCGCGTCAAGGTATTAGGCATGACATTTATAGCAAGCTCGAATATTCTCTTGGTGAAGTAAATTACTTCTCGGATAATTACTCTATGGAGATGACTAGATATATTTTTAAATGCGGAGGTGGTCTTCTGCAGCTAAACTCGTGCCCTTTTAGATCTAGTGGTAGCTCAGAATGTTCTATGTGCAATATGTATACACGGAGATGAATACACTTATCATTGTCTTGGTGTTTGACCGATTCTTTCAGAATATAGGCGGCTTTACTTTTTCTCTAATATACTATCTTTTGAACAATCATTACTTATATTGAACGGAGAAAATTGGAGGGTTTTTATACAATTATGCAAGATGCATTTCGTTACAGACATTTCCTTATAAATGAGTATAATTGTTAACTTAGTGTAACGTTTTAATATTCTGTTAATATCACATTTTAATTAAGAAACTGCCACACACGACATTCAGTCCATTTACTTCGGCTGCGCGAGGTATTCGTAGGAGTAAATCCTACAGATAACTTAGGGGGGGGAGTAAGGTAAGTAATTCGATACAACAACAAAAAAAACAAATTTTTGGCAACACAGTAAATATATATTTATTTCTATAATTACTACACAATAAAATAACATTTGAAGAACATTTCGTGAAATTTTCATTAATTTTTATGAAGAAATGAGCCATTGACAGCGAATCTCCGCGGACGTCTAAAAAAAAAGTTTGATTGCGGTGCCCCTCATAACTCATCATTGGATCATCTGAAGTCAAAAAACCAAAATGATTTTTTTAGTTCATAAGTTTCTGCAGGTAATAACGTCGAGTTTTTTTTATTGATTTTTCAATTTCTTACAGCACTTGGAAGTCAAAATGCCGATTTTTCATCAAAAAATAGAAAATTTTGTGATTTTAAAATACGTTGAAATTAAAAAAAAAGTAACTCGACGTCATTACCTCGTCATTTATGTAAAAAAAAAGTGTTCAAAATTTCAAAAGGATCGGTGCAGTAAATTTTTAGCTACAGTGGGCACCGACTCTGAAAAAGCTAAGTGTGAGAAAAACGCGTTTAAAGTTTTAACACTGATCTTTTGTATATGGGATGTATCGGATGGAGGGAGACCCGAGGCACTGTATCTCCGGAAGTTTTGCTCCAATCGACCTCAAATTTTAACTAGATACTCTTGAAGAGTTGTACTATCAAATAAAAATATATGCAAAAAAAAATTAATGCCTTATCCTTAATAGGCCGCAGACATGCAGCAGCTTGTCCACGAAGCTTTTCTTCGCTTTGGTATTACTGCAAGTGCTACAGGAAGGACAAGTCAAACGTTGGAATCGTAGGACTGGGAGGATGATGGGAGCATTTTGCAGACGTCAATGACTCTTCAGACTGGTTTTTTTGCGTTCGTTTAGAACATGTTTGAGTGAGTGCTCTCGGAGGACTAGAAAAGTGGCAAAGGCTCTACGGAGAGGACATTTGTTTGGGATCAGTGGCTACCGAAGTAGGAACTTTGTCCTATGCTGCATCTACCCTCTGGGAACACTCAGACAGTTTGATTTTTCGGTTTCGGCTCATTTTCTTCGTTCGTTTCAGGTTTAGCTCTAGGTTTTGTTTCAGATTATTTTTATTTCAAAACTTTTCTTAGAGCTGGCACTCGCTTGAAGGCAGTTCAAAATTTCTTGTATTCTCTTTTTTACAGGTTTTTTACAATTTTTTGTTTTAAATGTTTTAGAGTCGTTTTTACGTAATATTTGCAAAGTAACATACCGTGTTATTATTTATGTTCTGTTTGATCATTCACTATTGTGTCTTTTTGTTTTGATTGTTATAAATTTTTTAGGGTAGCTAGATTTTTGTAGGATATTTACAATTTATAACGATTGTGCCAAATAAAGTCCCATTTTACATAAAAAAAATTATTATTATTAGTTGTGTTGACAGGGCTTTGAATTTCGATTACCAGACCCAGACTTGAGGGAGTTTGTGTTTTCTACTTTCGCTCTTGAGTAGTACCCTATCCGCTATATGGAAGGTGAGAACAGCTTTATCAAAATACTGTTTTGAGTGGCTTTTACTTAATAAAATATTTCTTCTTGGTTCTGAAAAAGTGTGCCATGCATCTAATTCAACCCCTTACCCTGCTTTTCCGCCTCTCGGTCACTCAAGGGGTTTTCCCTCATTTATGGAAAAAATCGTATATTATTCTCATCTTCAGAAAAGGTTGCAAGAATGATGTGTCCAACTGCAGACCCATCGCTAAATTATCATCCATACCTAAACTATTCGAAAAATTGGTCTATGATTCCATGTTCTTCCACCGTAAGTCTATCTTCTCCCTCTCCCAGCATGGCTTCCTCAAAGGAAGATCTACAACCACCAACCTGACTGACTTCGTCTCCAAAACACTATGTGCCCTGGAAAACGATAACTGTAACTTCCCTGTTTGTGCTCCAACTTCGATTGTAAAATATTCTTAGAGCGATTATGTCAAAAATAGAGAAAAGTCCAACAAACACGATATTTCGGCAATATCACGCAATTCCACTTAGACATTTGTCTTATTGGGGATATCCCTCAACATCTCCCAGTTGACGTTGCTTTAGAGGCGTTCTATTCGGAAATACACGCTTGTCTTACACAATCTATCCCTCTTCTTCCTCGTAAAAACTACTCCTCATCCCCCGTATGGTACGACAAAGAATTACGCTCTCTTCGCAACAGGAGAAATAAATGTTGGCAAACTTTTCTTCTAACCCAGACTAAGTCTGACTATTCTTCCTACCTATCTGCTTATACCTCTTTTTCTGAACGTTGTGATACCCTCTACCATGAGTACCTCCAACGGATGGAAACTAGCCTCATATCCGACCTCAAGCGTTTTTATAGCTTTATTAATTCTAAGAAGAAATCCAATGGTTACCCTTCCACCCTAAAGCTCGAGAATACCTCTTCATCTGATCCTAAGGTAATCGCTAACCTCTTTGCACACTTCTTCAGTAAATCTTTCAGCGACAATTCTCTACAACCCGACCTTAACTATTTTGCATTCATGGACAAATGCACTCAAACATCGTTTTCATCTTTTAACCCTGATCCTGAACTAATCGCCGCCATTATTAATAGGCTTGAGGACGACTTTCACCCAGGTCCTGATGGCATTCCGGCCATCGTTCTGAAAAAGTGTGCCATCCTTCAGTCCAACCCCTTACTTTGCTTTCTCGTCTCTCGGTCACTCAAGGGGTTTTCCCCCAATTATGGAAAAATTGGTATATTATTCCCATCTTCAAAAAAGGTTGCAAGAACGATGTGTCCAACTACAGACCCATCGCTAAATTATCATCTATACCTAAACTATTCGAAAAATTGGTCTATGATTCCATGTTCTTCCACTGTAAGTCTATCTTCTCACTCTCCCAGCATGGCTTCCTCAAAGGTAGATCTACAACCACCAACCTTACTGACTTCGTCTCTAAAACCCTTTGTGCCCTGGAAAACGGTAAAAATGTTGATGTTATCGCCACAGATTTTAGTAAAGCCTTCGACAAGATCTCCCATAACGTTATCTTGTTCAAACTTGATCGCCTAGGCTTCCCCCCCAGATTCATCTCCTGGATTCGATCCTACCTCAACAACCGTCAGTACAATATTATTTTCAGTTCATCCATTTCTAACCCTATTGTCGCTCGTTCCGGCGTCCCTCAGGGCAGCCATCTAGGTCCATTGATTTTTATCCTCACAATAAATGATGTTGAATGCGTCATCAAACACTCAGAGTTGTCCATTTATGCCGATGACATGAAAATAATCAAACATATCTCCTCCACTACCGACTCTCTTCTCCTGCAAGAAGACCTCGATTCATTCATCACATGGTGCATGAAAAACTTTCTAGAGCTCAATGTCTCCAAATTCCAGTCCATCTCTTATTCCCGCAAGCGTCTTACCATCACCCCGAGAGTCTATATGTTAACCAACGTACCAGTCCCTATCGTTACCTCTTTGTGTGACTTAGGAATAATCTGTGATAGTGAACTCAATTTCCGTTCCCACATTGACAGCATAATTAACAGAGCTAACTCTGCGCTAGGGTTTGTGAAGCGCTGGTCTAGAGAGTTCTCCAATCCTTATGTTTCCAAATCTCTCTACGTCTCCTTCGTTAGACCTCTCCTTGAATATGCCAGCCAGGTATGGTCCCCTACACAAACAACTCACATTAATAGGATTGAATCTGTCCAGCGTAGGTTTATTCGCTTCGCTCTACGTGATCTTCCGTGGGTTGACAGATTCAACCTTCCTCCCTATGAAAACCGTGTGAAACTGATCGACTTACAACCTCTAAGCAAACGTCGTGATGTTTCCGACATTCTCTTCATCTATCAATTATTAACTGGTGCCATAGACTGCCCCTCAATCCTGCAATCTTTACCCATCTATACCAATCCCCGTAACCTTAGGTCCACTCCCCTTTTTCGACTCGACCGCCATCGCACAAACTACGGTGAAAGCGAGCCAATTACCAGGATGTTACGAAAAGTCAACGACCTTTCCTCTTTTGACTTCCATCTGAGTAAATCATCACTCCACAAAGGCTTATATCTTGACCCCGCCCATTTTGATCCTGATCGCCTACTTTAATTCTTCTTCCTTACGCCTTCTGCCAGTATCTACTGTATTTATAGCTCATATAGTAGCTTATGCTTTTTATTTATTGTAGTTTGTAGAATTAGTAGTAAGTTATAGCTTGTATTTTATTTTTTTATTTTTTTATTTTTTTTATGCAATAGCTTGTATTAAGCTTAAATAAATAAATTATAAAAGGTAAAGAAAATATAGCTCACACGCTTTCTCACATTTTTATAGAAAACTTGGACAATTGTGAAAATAAATAAAAGTAAATTCGATTCACAAACTATCGCTGATTATGAACGAAATGACGAGGAATTACTTTTTCTGTTAGATACTCAAAATATAACAACAAATTTGAATTAACAAATATGAATTTAAACAGTTCTGAGTTTTTCATATGGTGCGAAGTTTCTAATGTAAATTCTCGCTATATATTCCAAAACAGCTACGACGAATTATTTTTAATCATTTACATAATCTTTTTCATCCCGAAATTAGAAAAAGTAAGAAATTAATTGTTTCTTAAAATGTTTGGTTATAGTACAGGAAACGAAGCACGAAAAAATAGGGTTCCTTCGAAAAATTACCTACAGGAATTTGACTTGATAAATCGTTAGGGGGGCATAAAGAAAGCTTAACTCTAGATTTCCGAATTTCCCCCCCCCCCCCCTGTTTTTGAGAAAATCCAAAAAAATTTTGAAATGTGTTTTTCAAAATAATGTAAATGGGAAAGTTGTTCGTCACAAAAATACCTACATTTTTTATTTAAACAATTTTTTTGTAAAACTTACCGTTCTCGAGCTGGAGCTTGCCAAAGTGTGAAAATTGTACTTTATTCCATATGGAATACGCGACTCAGCGCGGCCATAAAGTACAATTTTCACACTTTGGCAAGCTCCAGCTCGAGAACGGTAAGTTTTACAAAAAAATTGTTTAAATAAAAAATGTAGGTATTTTTGTGACGAACAACTTTCCCATTTACATTATTTTGAAAAACACATTTCAAAATTTTTTTGGATTTTCTCAAAAACAGGGGGGGGGGGGGGAAATTCGGAAATCTAGAGTTAAGCTTTCTTTATGCCCCCCTAACGATTTATCAAGTCAAATTCCTGTAGGTAATTTTTCGAAGTGTAATTCTTTTATTTCCTGTACTATTAAGAAAAATGTTGAACATATTCTTTAAGGTGTAGAAGGACCTTTACCTTCTTTGAAGAATTCGCACATATAGCGATTGTTACACGTTGGCCAGAAGCCTATCTAATTAGGTATATTTTAACATCAAATTATTCGAAGAATTCACGAGCTATTAGAGCTCATATAATTCTGACTACTGCTTACCACCCATAATCAAACGGCATGATTGAACGTCTACAAAGATAAATAAAAGCCGCAGTACGTGCCCGTAATGGTCAAATTGATTACATGTTACAACTGTCAGCAATTCTTAAAGGTTTACGAACCGCAGGGAATTTTTCAAAAATAATAACTGAAAAATTATATCCAACGGAAGCCTAACTGTAGAGTTACAGGGTTCGGTTTGCTGAGGTGACCCTTTGTTAAAATTTTTATTTATTAGTGTCGATCCGGGGTCTTTTATGTCGACTGCTCTTCGTTTTCCGAGCTCTTAGCGTCCCATTTTTGTTTCTGGCGGCATTCCTCTATTGAATGGTCGCGACGGTTGCAGAATTAATATATTAAAAACTCGAGGACCAGCGGAAGGTTGCTGATCCTGAATACGTCGTTCGGGAAGCCTTGTCTGGTTATTCGGCCCCGAAACCTGGCGATTGTTCCTACAATCGCGAACATCATGTCCATATATTTTGCAGTTAGAGCAAAATCGGCGTAAGTATAGCCTCTTCGCTGGCAAAAATTACATGTGTTGTTTGGCCGTCACTGGTCGAGGTTCTAGCGGCGGTCAAGTCGATCCGTGGGGGAGACGAGCGTTGAGGTGCAGTCGTATATTGCGGATTCTGTCGGCGGAAATTTAGTAGTGGCGGTGGTCTGTAAAACGCTTGCGATGGAAAGCTTCGAGCAGGCGTATATGGGGTTCTATGGAATGCTCGTATACTTGCAGTTGGGTCCATAACGACCGGGGAAGGTGTGCCTTGTTCTACAACAACCGTGGAAGGAAAACCTTGGGTTGTTGTGGTTTTGCATGAACAGGGCGCCCTGCTGCAGTTTCTCTATGTCGAGGGCTTTGTGAGACAGCTCCTTGAGCGTGCCGTTGGTAACTGTGAGAAGATACTCGCAGAGGTGCGGATTCATAACCCCGCTGCGGATTGCGTTCTTCACGAAGCTCTCCAGCTGTGTTGTAACAGCTTGGGTGGCCACAGCTCCGTATTTGCTTTGTGCGGCCTCTTTACAAAAAGCCAGCAACTGTTTCACTCTAGCCGTGAAGGCGGCTAGCGTTTCGCAGGGGTTTTGGTGAGCTGGTATGAGCCTATTTCCCAGTTCCTGGTAGAGTGGAGACGGAGTTGGATCAATGCGTTGAGCGGCAAGACCACCATGCCATGGGTCCCGGGTTCGAGCCCAGATGACCGTGAGCTTTTATTAAGAAATTAAAAAACAAAAAAAAAAAAAATTATCCACTCCGTCTCTGGGCTGTTGTCTAGCTCGCAGCAATGCAAACAAGGCTCAAGCTTTCTTCACTTCCCTTACCCTAATTCCCTTCCGGCCAAAACCATGCTAACGCATCAAAGGGTTGTCCCCTAGGATTTGGCCACATCGTATAAAAAAAAAAAAAAAAAGTTTCTCTGGGAAGGTAGGCTGCGTTTAGCCTGGCTTCAACTTTTTGAAATGTTATCGGTATATATATTAGTTCAAAACTTATATATTAGTTAAAAACTTATCTTCTTTTAGTACTGGAACGACCATACCACTTCTCAACCTAGTTCCTTGACGTTGGGGGCCGGGCAAGCAGCCGACAGTTGCTGCTGCAGTTACCTGCATATTTAATTGATTCCTTTTAATTACTCAAACTATTTCCACAATAATTCTTTTTTAGCACAGTTTCACTTAGTTTCTTAATTATTTAAATATTTCCACAATAATTCTTATTTAGCACAATAATTCTTATTTAGCACAATTTTACTTATTTATTTGGTTCGACTCCGAATACGGCGACCAAACAAAAACCAAACGCCAATAATCCCGGCTACAACCTTAAACAGACTCTTGGATTCTCTATAGAATCGTAGGCAACCGATCTACAGAAAAAAAGAGCTTTCGCGCTTTTTCCTCGTTTAGGGCCTTCGCCCTTGATGTAGATGTCGTCATTGAACAGAGTTGCTGTAGATCGTTTTCGTTCGCGCAGATTACGCAAGTTTCTTTTGTTTATCGTATATTTGGATACAGTGTGAAAATAATGTCGACGGTAACCCGAGCACATTGTTTATCATGAGTTGGATTTGTTGCAACATAATTCGATATATGAAATCCAATTCGTTAAATATTTGTCGGTTTTAATTTTGTTCTTTCATGAGTTGAATTAAATATGTTGCAACATAATTTGATATATGAAATCCAACTCATTGAATTTTATTTACTTTTGTTTACCAATGCCAGATTGGATTTTATGGAATTTGGCCTATCTTAGAAAGAGCGAATGCAATCTGTAACACTGCTGCGATTTCTCCACGTCGAGGGCCTTTTAGGACAGCTCCTGCCGTCGGTAACGATGAGAAGATATTGGTAGAGGTGAGAGCTCATAACCCCGCTACGGAGAAGCTCTGTATTTTGTGCGTGCGGCCTGTTTACAAAGACCCAGCAACTGTTTCACTCTAGCCGTGAAAGCAGTGAGCGTTTGATGAGCTGTTATGAGCCTTCAGCGACCTACTTCTTTAGCGTATTATTAATCAATCCCCGACAAAATTAAAACTCTTGTATTCACCGATTCCATTCGAGTCTAGTGTCACTTAGCAATCCACCTTCGATAAAACCAAAATCTACTGTTCACTGATTCCATTAATTTTACTATTAATGTAATATATATCAATTAGAGCGTAAACTCGAAATTCTAATATCCAATATTTTCCTTTGTCAGTTAGTTATGTGAACTTAAGTTTTAATGACCAATATTTTCTCTTATTTCATATACTACTGCACAGGTAAACTACCATCTAACATTGATATTCAATAAATTTAACTAAAATCTTAATGTCCAATAGGCTCAATGGCAATATGTATGAGTACCTAAGTTCTCAAATTAACCAGATAAATAAATGAAAAATTTGTCACCATTTTTGTAGTATCTAAATGTTGTCTAATAAATAAGAAAGCTCGTACTAGTTACCAAACAAAACTACCGAGAATACCAATTGCAGTAGAATTTTTAGTTTTCGTCGACGAAATATCCTTGTTAAAATACTTGAACCGTCTGTAGAGATTTGCCTGAATATCCCAAACGTCCATTCTACATTAAGACTTTCAAACAACTTCCTAACCAGATGGGACAAGAAACAATTGTTTCTTTCAAAGTTTAGGAACCTTAAACCTCCATTATAAATAAGTTGCTGCAAACTGTCTCCTGACTGGCCCCTTGTAATTAATTTAACAAAAGCTCTTTTTACCATCTTACCAAAGTGGAAAAAGGGAACCGGAAAGACCTTCTTTCTTTTATGCCTTTCTGCCGTCTTATTTCCAGGATACTTTTCCAAAGGATAGGGAAAACTTAAAATGTGAGCATCTGGACGTTGTTCTATTTACGCTATTCCTAAAATCCGGCAAAATTGTCCAATGGAGCAAAAGTTATGTGCTTGTGTTTTCCAAGAAGGGTTGAATGCTTTTCCTAGTTTCAATCTTCAAGTTTTTATTTAAAAAAGCAGTACCCGTGATTAAAGTGTTTCCTAAAATTATATGGTAAAAGAAAAAGTTGCGGAACGTCTTTAATAAAAGCAAGCAGAACAGCATAGGTAATAAAATGAAGAGACGTTTTATAAAGGAAAGATTTTCGGGAAAGGGTTGATAAGTAACTCGTTTTTATAGAATTGAAAATTACACTCAGGAAATTACTTTTCTTCTAAGCTAAATCTTATGTGCAACGCCAGTTTTTCAGTTTTTTTTTCTTAATTTCACTTATCGTCTAATGGAACACCCCAGTTTTGTGTTGGCTTAGCTTTGCTTGTTGCTAAATTGCATTTATGGCTAAAAGCAAGCAGACTTAAAGAATATTCTAAAGAACTTCTGCTGCAGATATTAAAATTAAATTCCTTTAACGTACTGATAACCACATATACTCTTATATATTTTTTTTTATTTTAATAGCACAATATTCGTAAACAAAAATATCTTTGCAACTGTTTTGATATAACAGTGCCTGAGTGACCCTTTAGACTTGGCTATTTTTATTAATTTTCCTCGTTACTACGTTTTTAATAATAATTAATATTTTATTGTTATATTTATTGATGAAAACAACAAAATTAAAACCATTACATCGGTCCATGTGTAGCGAATCTAACTGCCCGCCGCCCTCCTGCGAGGCTAGCCAACGATCAACATTTCTGTTTTGATAAAAATTGACAAGATATTCTATATAACAATAAATGAATAACCAGATCGGTCTGCGCGGAACAAAGTAGGCTTTACTATTACCCCACCCCACCTTAGATGAAATATTTTCTCGTAAAGAAATAACGGTCCGTACGTAATGTATGTAACAAAAATTAAATCCAGATTGGTCCTCTTGTTTCAAATTTAGGCTACACTCCTTTCTCACCCTCACTCAACGTGCGAAATTGTCCTCTTAGTAACAATGCGGTACAACAATAAACGCATATCCGAAATAAGTTCACAAGTTACGGAGTAAGTCTCCGCCACCCCAACACCCCATATACAATCAAAGTAATCAGATCATTTCATGCATTATGAAGTTAGGCTCCCCATCCCCCACCCTCACCCGACGTCACGTTTCTGAGACGTCAAAGGAAACTTGTCTTAAAAATCGAGTCAAATACCATAGCCCAACCATTTTTAATACTGTACGGATGGCACAACATATTCTACAGTCATCCAAATCGTTCACGTTCCATGTTCCGCCCCTTTACCAAAAGAATCTCAATCGCAAAACTTTTGACTTCCTCCCACTGGTGGAGGATGCTGTGTACATCAAAAAAAAATTTTCAAAATTGGCTCAGCAGTTACAAAGTTGGATTCCCGGCAATAAGTCCAAATCTGTTCTCATATTAGTAATGGAGAGCATAATGCATAAATCCAAAATACCAACATATTTAGTTTATATAAATATATATATATATATATATATATATATATATATATATATATATATATATATATATATATATATATATATATATATATATATATATATATATATATATATATATATATATATATATATATATATATATATATATATATATATATATATATATATATATATATATATATATATATATATATATATATATATATATATATATATATATATATACATAGATACAGTCAAACCTCTTTTATCCGGCATGATCCGGACTATGCTTATTCCGGTAAAACAATTTTTACAGATAATGGAGTGAAGAAAAATACAAACAACTATGTACCTATAGTAGTTCAAAAATGCATTTAAAATTAATTTTGATTAAGGCACTTTTCAAGTTTACGAGAAGAAAAAGTAGCCTATTTTCTTGATTTTTTTTGTTCAGGGAATAAATATTAAGACCTTGATTTTTTTTCTACAATAAAGTTCATATATTTAACTACAGATATGAATTTTTTCGAACGAAAATTAATGAAGTGAGCCGTGTGGGGTGAACCGCCCCTCGCGCGTTCACGGCGCGCACGTCCATCTGGTGTACACGATACAGGTCGAATGGTTTACCTGGAATAAAAAACCCTTTCAGATTATGAAAAAAAAAAAAATTCTTGATACCCTGACGGCGAGAAAGTTTTAAGAAAGTTTTTTTTCTTAGTTATAGCGCGCTGTCAAAAAAAGTCTAATTAAATTTCGGCCTTTTTTTCGTGTTTGAGGGGCTGTAAAAAATAATAAAAAAAATAATTTCGGCCCGTGAGGGTATCAAGAAAACAGTTTTCTTGAAGCTAAAAAAAATCCCGCTAAGAAATCTTCAAAGGTTTTCTCTCAATCGCGCACACCAGTTTCAAATTCTGGAACTCTGGCAAATTGATCTCAAAATTGACGGTGCCGTTCGGCTCGCCGGAGATTATGACGCGCCGCGTTTGGTCATTTCGTTACCTTTTTTTCACTTTTTTTTTGAACTTACACCTAATCCGCGATTCCCGGACCATACAGAAAGCACTCGTCTGCCTCGTACATTTCCTGCTCCTTCCTTTTTTCCGCCGCTGCCTCCATTCGTGCCAATTTACTTGCCGCAGAACTTTGAGCGTCAGATACGCGTACCTCTCTTTTGAGGGAGAAATAATGCAGCTATCAAAAAACGGCTTGAACCATATATTCTTAAACATTTGATTAAGCGAAAAAAAATCGAATTTTTGAAGTTTATAAACTTGAAAAGTGCCTTAAATAAAACTTCATTTCATATGTAACAATAATAATAATAACATAACCGGTTAAAACTACAACACGATGAGGACATTTACAGGAAAAAATGGGGTTTTACTAATTTGTCTTGCAATCTGTACATAATCACAAACATTATGTATGTGTGATATATACTAGTTACAGGAAAAAATTAATTCTGTACGAAAATAGTTTAGCAAAGTTGACTGTTTCTGAATTTTCAACTTTTCGATAGAAAAATAATTCCGGATATTATTTTTTTTTAAAGTACAGGGTACAGTAGGATTTGTTTAATAATTTTAATTGGAACAAGTTGAATTAATTAAGTCCAGGACTTCGAAAAGAGACGTCACCGGTTGAAAACCAGGGCCAAAGTTCATCTCTCCTGGATCCAGTGCATATTTTTCGTCACACCAGAAAAATTCCTACTTACCTGTGATACCTCGAAGTAAGAGTTTTCTCCGGACATCTGAGTACATTGCACTTTGTGGAATTGAGCATTATAGTACAGAAAACCCAAGGAGCAGACCTTTAATTTTATTACTACTTTCTCAGGTTTTCCCAATTAATTTACTCGAGATTTAACTCGCCGATAATTGTTAATAAAATACAAACTCACCTGATTCGAAATCCGGCTCTATTGCTTCCTGTGCTGTACGAATTCCTTCCGGAAGTCAGAAGGCGTCATCAGACGTCCTTCCGGCAGTCAGAAGACGTCATCAGACGTCCATCATCCTCTGGAAGACTCTAAACACAATCTTCGACATAATTTGCACTAATTAATTCATCACGGCACTTTTAAGTTTCGAGTACAATTTTCTGTACTTCGCACGTCACTTCACTCTCTTGGCAGATGTAAACAAAAAACAATTCACTCGTGCACGGTAAACGCAAAACTTTACTTGAAATTTGCGCCTAACTACAAAACTAGACCAAAACAGTTTAAACTTATCGCGCACGCACTTCTGTTGTTGCCGGAGATTGTTGTTTCAGTTTCAGTTCCTCCCGGCCCGGTCACAAACTCGCATACATAAGCACTCATCTTGTTCTTATGTTTCAACCAAAGCGAACATCACGACACGTTCACACCAATTCACTACCGGCACGTCATATTCACTATTGCAGTTTCTTTACCGGCTGGTCCTTTCTTTACCGGCTGGTCCTTTTCTTGTAACTATTTCGTATAACAGAAATTTTATCCGGGTCACTGCATTGCTTATATTTAGGATTTGTCGATATCAAACTACGCAAAGTGGAGCCTAGATCCTGCAAGTGTAACAATATATATATATATATATATATATATATATATATATATATATATATATATATATATATATATATATATATATATATATATATATATATATATATATATATATATATATATATACACTATGAGCAATTTTTTCGTAAAATCCCTCCTTCACCTCTATTTTAACGGCTGAAGATTTGAGCTCAAATAAAACGCAATAACTTCTCTTTGAAATACAGTAGGACGATAAGTAAGTTAAGTTTTTATAAAAAGTAGTAGCTTCCTAACAGTTCCTCACATGTCTCGGTCGGTTGGCAAATCTGGCGGGTATGAACTTTAAAACTTAAAATTTTTAAAAATTTTGGTTCCAAATTTTGCTTTTTATCCTCCGTCCTTAAAAATTTCCTTAATAAGGATATGGTTTAAAAAATGCACCTTTAAGACATTTTCAAATAAAAAAGAAACATGTCAATATCTTTAGTCCGTCAAAAGTTATTGACATTTTTGTGGAGTCACTAGAATACTCAATTGGAAAAAAATGTGTCATTAAACTTACGCGAGAAACTTCTTACGAAATTTATTGTGTAACAAAGCTCATGCGTTAGCTCAGACGATCGTTTAAGTATTAATATTGTGACGTACTTCCCCGGTGCGGTTACTCGGGCGCCAACGCAATGCGATTTTTCTGTCGGTACGGTAGTGGGAAAGTCACAAAATCAATTGCCTGGGTAGTTGCAGTGGAGAAAGGCCAGGGTCTATCAACGCAGTGAGAGAGAGAATTTTGGAGTTAAAGGGTTATTAATTAGAAAGCCCGGTTCTCAGTAACACTTAATTTATTATTCTTAACTTCTAAACAATTCAGCTTCTATATCTAAGCTTACTACTAGAATCTTACTTCTACGGTTCTTATTTCTAGGTAGCTACGTCCCTTAGACCATTCCGCTCAAGACGCGTACTAGGCCCGAGCAATTAAGATTGCCCTTACACTGCTTATGTCTATGTAGCTAGGTCCCTTAGACCATTCCACTCAACACGCGTACTAGGCCCGAGCAATTAAGATTGAACTTAATCTACTTATATCTAGGTAGCTACGTCCCTTAGACCATTCCGCTCAACACGCGTACTAGGCCCGAGCAATTACGATTGCCCTTAATCTACTTATATCTAGATAGCTACGTCCCTTAGACCATTCCGCTCAACACGCGTACTAGGCCCGAGCAATTAAGATTGCCCTTACTCTACTTATGGCTATGTAGCTAGGTCCCTTAGACCATTCCGCTCAACACGCGTACTAGGCCCGAGCAATTAAGATTGCCCTTACTCTACTTATATCTATGTAGCTTAACTACGGTCTATGCTATTCCCTGAGCCGTTCCTAAGCTTGCACCCGTACTGAGCTCGAGCAGCGTACTGCCCTTAACCTACTAGAACTCTAGCTATGGGAATCAGGTTCGGGAGGTCTGGGTCTCGTGGCCGGTGCATATGACCAAGCTTTCACTTGACGAGTGGAAACTGGAATGAATCGGGGATTAGAAGGTATCAGGAAGGTCGGTAGACGGTAGACTGAGGTCTGGAGAAGGTGGATAGAAGGATGATGAAAGGTTATGAAAGGTGATTTTTGCCAGTTCGGAGTCTGGTACTTATAGCAAAAGTTTCAATTTCTCGTGCGAATTATATGAAGAAAAATAATATTCTCGCTTTATACCCCCAGTTGGCTTCGCAAACAACTTTAATATTGGGGTCCCGTGTTCGATTCCTAACAAATCCTCGCTTTTTATTTTTCTATAATTTGGTTCGCAAATAGATTTCTTGAATTATATAACCCAATTTGGGGTTTTTAAGTGGACAAGGGGTTTTAGTGCGCTTTTAGGCTTTATAATTTCTAGCCGAAAATTAGCTTCGTTACATCTCCCCCCCACTTCAGAAGAAAATTTTGAACCAAGAAAAATTTTCGGGATGGGTAGCTGAATCGAAAGACGGTAGCGGAATAGTTCTTTATTGCAACGTAAATATCTCTTACAGACTCCAATATGACAAAATCGTGATAGGTGTTTGGAAATAGGAAATTCCTACTACTACTGTTTATAATTCATTAATCTTAATTTATACCTACATACATATATATTTATTATTTCAACTTAAACTTAAACAAATTCAATAATATAAAAGAAAGAATACAATATAATGCCTTCTTGGCCTTAAACTAAATACTTAAAATACCCATAGGTCCGGATCTTCGTCTTCCAGGGTTACGGGAGCTCGTTCTCGGGATGCTCGTCGGCTGGTGCCATCGGATCGGCGGTATCGCCAACGGTGTCGTCTCGTCTGTCGGGGTTTCTCCATATTGGCTCTCCACTTTGGTCGCATCGGTGTTGGTTTCGCTCTTGCGGCTAACGCAGGGTGTGGATGTGCTGTCGTCATAAAGGATAGCTGCTGGGTTGTCTTCCTGCAGGCACTTAATATGAGCATCTCCGGATGGGGGCCGGTTGGCTTCATAACGGGCGGTGGCTGTGAGCTCTTCTGTTGCCTCTGGTCGGTCAGCATGATAGCGGCTGGCCGCTGCAGGGGTTTGAGTTCTTCGCATCGGTCGGCAGTTGTGGCGGCTTCGGTACCTTCTGAGTGGTAAGCTTCGTAACGGTCGGCTTCTGCGGGGGCTTCAACTCCTTCGTACTGGTCGGCTCCGCAGCGATTGGCGGCTGCGGGAGTTTCGGTTTCGCAGCAATTGACGGCTGCGGGGGCTTCGGCTTTGCAGCAAACGGCGGTTGTAGGGTCCTCGGCTTCGCAGCGAATGGCGGCTGCGGGGGCTTCGGCTTTGCAGCAAACGGCGGCGGCGGGGGCTTCGACTTCGCAGTGGTCGGTGGTTTCGGCAGTTTCGGCCTCTTCTGGCTGGTCGGTTTCGCAGCTATTGGTGGCTGCGCTGGTGTCAGTCGGGTTCCCTCGATCGACCTAGGCTTGATCTTGAGGTCGAGGGGCTCTGGATCGGTCGGTGAGGTCTTCGTGGTGGTCGGGTCTTCCTTTGTGTCCATCGGGGTTGTTAGTTCTACATGGGACCTCTTTGGGGTCCTAGGGACTGGCTGTAGTGGACCTATCTCCGGTGGTCCTCGTCGCTGGCCGGATGGCCGCAGGGGTTTGGCATCGATGAGAACCACGCGCCGGCTCTCGGGTTGCAGTTCCCACGCGGTCTTCCTCTGCGTATTTGCGGGCTGGCCGGTCTCCCTGATGGCGTGCAGCGGCATCCTTCGTGGTCTTCCCGTTGGAGGACGTAGGGGTCTCACTGGCTTTCTGGTGCAGACGCTTTCTGCTATTAGTTTACTACTCGTTCCTGGTTCCATCGCTTCGTTCACGGTCTGATGACGATTGACTTCCAGCGGTTGGCTGTACTCAGCTTTTATACTTTCTGAGTGGTACTCGCGGAGGTCTTTTACGTGTATGACCTGCGTTCTCCCTTTTCCGTTGTCCGCAGGAGAAATTTTGAACATTACTGGGGATATTACTTGGACAATTCGGTATGGTCCGGAGTATTTCGGAGCCAACTTAGCTTAGATGCATCGGAGAGGGGGTATTCCTTTTTCAAAACCAGGGTTCCCCTGCTTGGTCTCCAATCTCGTCGGCGCAAGTTGTAGTGTTTTTGTTGTGTGGTAAATGCGTGGCTCATATTGTTCCGTACCAGTGCGTATATCTCCTTGAGTTTTGTCTGTTTCTCCAAGGGTCCCTCATGGTTATCTTCGGGTAGGTGGGGGTGTCCGGTCAGTTCTCTGCCGTAATTGAGATACGCTGGTGAGAAACCGGTGGATTGGTGAACGCTAGTGTTAAGGCAGAACATAATCGCTGCTAAGTGAGCGTCCCACTGACGATGGTCATCTCCGGTGTATTGGGCTATTATGGTCCCAATGACTCGGTTAATTCTTTCGGTCGAGTTGGCTTGCGGTGTGTAGGCCGGTGTTAGCCTGTGTATGATGCCCAGTTTTCGGAGTTCTTCTCGGAATATATGACTGGTGTACTGGGTTCCATTGTCGGAAATCAGGGTTGCGGGACAGCCGTGGCGATAAACTATTCGCTCTCGGAAACTTTTTAATATGGCTGCGGCGGTTGCTTGGCGGAGTGGTTGTATTTCAGCCCATTTTGTAAACTTATCTTGAAAAACAAGTACGTGTTGGAAGCCTTGTTTGCTTCGTGGAAGCGGTCCGATGAGATCGGTGGTGACGATCTGCCAGGGTTTGTCGACTTTCGTCCAACACATCAGTCCTGGTTTCAGTTGTTGTGGAGGCTTGAATTGTTGACATTTCTTGCATCGACGTACGTAATTAGTGGCGTCTCGGAACATACCCGGCCAGTAATATAGGCGGCTGAGTCGTCCAAATGTTTTAGCGATGCCAAGATGTCCGGCGGTTGGTGGGTCATGACAGCGTGACAGCGCTTCGTTGCGTTGTTCGGTAGGTAGGCATAATTTCCAGGCGGTTGCCTCTCCTCGGCCGTCCATGTCCCGGTGGTCTGGCATTCGACGGTATAGCTGGTTATTCTCGATTTTGAAATCGGGTTGTAGTGACGGGTTACTACTTACTTCTTTAAACTTTCGTCTGTACCAGTTGCAGGTAATCGGGTTGTTAGGCGGTCCCACGTTGCATAAGTCTTGCCTTACTGGGGTGTTCACTGGTTGACGGGAGAGTCCATCGGCAACTTTATTCATCGCTCCTCGTCGATACTGTACGGTGAAGTCGTACTGCTGCAGGTCTAGTGCCCAGCGTGCTAGACGGCCGCTGGGGCTTTGCAGGGAGTTCAGCCATTTCAGTGCCAGGTGGTCAGTGATAACCCGGAATCGGTATCCCTCTAGGTACGGTTTCATCTTGTGTATGCCCCACAGTACGGCGAGGCATTCTTTCTCGGTGGCGGAGTATTTTCGCTCGGTTTCAGTCAAAGTTCGGCTGGCGTATGCGATGACTCTTTCGTTTTCCTCGATATTCTGTGACAGCACTACTCCTAGTCCATCTCCACTGGCATCGGTCTGCAGTACAAATTCTTTTGAAAAGTCCGGGCAGGCGAGGATTGGTGCTTCCGTAAGGAGCTTCTTTAAATTTTTAAATGCGGTGTCGTGTGCTGTGGTCCATTCCCATTTTTCTTGTTTTTTCAGCAAACGATTCAGGGGTGCGGTTATTCTGGAGAAGTCTGGTATGAACCGTCGGTACCAAGACGCAGCTCCGAGAAATTGTCGGATCTCCCTACGATTTTGCGGCGGTTTTAATTCTCGTATGGCAGTAACTTTATCTGGGTCCGTTCGGATACCTTCCTTGGTAATGATATGGCCTAGGTATTTCAGCTCGGGAAGGCAGAACGCGCATTTTGCGGGGTTCAGCTTAAGGTCGGCTTCTCGGAGTCGTCGGAAAACCTTAGATAGATGCTCTAGGTGCTCCTCAAATGTTCTGCTGAACACTACGATGTCGTCCAGGTACGCGAGTGCAAAGGAATCCAACTCCGGACTTATCACTCGGTCTAGTAATCTTTGGAATGTCGCGGGTGCGGAATGTAGTCCAAACGGCATGACTCGGAACTGGAATAAACCTCTCCCAGGGACGATGAATGCGGTTTTCGGTTTACTTTCTGGTTCTAGCGGGATTTGCCAATATCCATGCTTCAGGTCCAACGTAGATATAAACTGCGCCCCTCTCAACTTATCTAGCGTCGGTTGAACTTGCGGAAGTGGGTAGGCGTCTCTAATGGATATTTTATTAATCCCTCGGAAATCCACACAGAATCGGTTCTCTCCATTCTTCTTTTTAACAATGACTACCGGAGAGCTGTACGGGCTGTTTGACGGTTCGATGACCCCATCGTGTAACATCTGATCAACTTCCATATTAATAATTTGTTGAATGGCCGGGTTACGAGGGCTATAACGCTGCCGTACAGGTTCGTCGGTCGTGAGGCGTATTCGGTGCTGGATCAAGTGTGTAGTCTGCCTCAGTCTGTTGAATTTTGGGAGTTCGGCGGCCAAGAATGTTTCCAGTCTTTGGTCCGTTAGCGCGGTCGGGTCGTGCAGGCATCGCAGGGGTGACTCTGCATCGTATGAAGCGGTGAAATTAAACAGGTGTATCCGTAGTTTGCCTTTTCGCAAGATATCCATTCCTAATACCATGTCTTCGGCTAGCGATGGCAGTACATAGAATTGGTGCCATATTTCGTTACCATGTATCCGGACGAGTATCGTAATCTCTTGTTTTATAGGTACTCGTTTTCTGTCGGCTAGCGTAACGTCGCGAGTTGTAGTTTTGGTGAAGAATCCGGGATATTCCTTATATTTTTGGAAGATACAGTCGGAGATGTATGAGTTTCCGGCACCAGTGTCTACTAATGCGTCCACGGTTTGCTCGTTTATCTGTACTTCCACAAAAGGTCTTCCGTCTAGAATCGTGTCGGTCTCCATTAGCGGTGTTGGTTCGGTATAGGGTCCAAGAGTTGTTGCTGGTGGCTCCCGGCTCGTCGGTTTTGATTTCTTTATTCGCTTCTGACGGTGGTGACGCTTTATCCTCCCTTGGTCAGTTGATACGGCTTTTGTTATTAGCATCGGTCGGCGGTATGTTGATGACGTTGTCGCTATATCTGGTACGGCTTTTTCTGGACGGGTATCGACGACGACGGTATCCGGTTCTGGTTTCGGTCGGTAGTGCGTTGCCGGCACTTTCGGAGTTACTGGTACGGTTTTATCGGGACTGGTATTCACGGTGACGGTGTTCGGTTCTGGTATCGGTCGGGAGTGCGTTACGGGCACTTTCGGGGTTACTGGTACGGTTTTACCTGGACTGGTATTAACGGTGACGGTATTCGGTTCTGGTATCGATCGGTAGTGCGTCGCTGGCACTTTCGGGGTTACTGGTACGGTTTTAGCTGGACTGGTATTAACGGTGACGGTATTCGGTTCTGGTATCAATCGGTGGTGCGTCGCTGGCACTTTCGGAGTTACTGGTACGCTTTTAGCTGGACGGGTGTTGACGGTGACGGTATTCGGTTCTGGTATTGTTGACACTCCCGGTTCGGTTTCTATTACTGGTGTGTGTATCTCTGGGTTCTTCTGGTAGGAGAATTGCTTGGAATTGGGCGAGAGGGCTCTCCATGCGCTCTCGCCCGTCGCAAGTTTCCCTGGCGGCAGGTACAATCCTTAGTCAGTTTTCCGGTGGTGCCGCAATATGAGCAGAATATACGGGATGGTCCTTGGCACTGAGCGCGCGTGTGGCCAGGTCGGCCGCATCTCCAACAGCAGTTTTGGCGATTGTATTCCTGTATCACCAGCATGGCGTTTTGTCTGCCAGTCATGTCGGCGGTTCTCGAGGTTAGCGGTCTGCTTTGGATGGGTGCGTTACTCTGTCGTCTGCTGGTTCCCTGGAGGTCTTCATACTCATCGCATAGCTCGATTAAGGTCCGTAGGTCGGTAAAATCTCGTCGACGGATGTAGTACTTATATTCGACCGCCAGATTTATGTAGATACGGTCGAGCTGTGCTTCGGAGGTGAGTTCGGCATTCCGTCTCATTAGTGTCTGCATTTCAAGAACGTAAGCACGCGCTCTTTCACCAGGTCTCTGTTTGCGGTTCGCAATCTGTTCTAGCAGAGTCTTCTGGTATGACCGTGGCAAGAAGAAGGCTTGGAACTCTCTGGTGAATGTGGTCCATGTATCGAACAAATGACGGTTGTTACGATACCAAAGAAGCTCTTCCTCGCGGTAATTCTGTTGCGGCGACCAACAGGTCTGCCTGGTTAAATCCATAACCATCCGCTAACTCGTGTACTCTCTCGAGGAATGCTACAGCGTCTCCGGTCCCATCAAAATGTACATTCCATTTACGCGCCTTCTCCATCACATCAGTCCGTCTTCTCTGTGGCGGTGGCTCTACGGCTTCCACTTCGGCTGGGTCTTCGGTTGGCTGCGGTGAGATACCCCGCAGCCAATTGGTCAGTCTCTTCCTCAGGTCCTCCACGGTTCCGGTGGCATTCTGGCCTACGTCAGACAATGCTCCTTCTAGGGCTTCTTTGCTCAGCTTGTAGACCAAAGATACCTTCACCTTTTCTTTCGGGTTGCAATCCACCTCGGTCATTACCTCATTCTCTGCTGAGTCTGTGGACATACTGGTCGTCCGTCTTCCATCCATTGTATCCGATGTACCTTCCCTCGGTGTGCTCAAGTCATGGCCTGCATTTTGCTCTGGGGCGGTATCCCCCGCTGATGCAGTCCTCTTATGGGCCAGTGTCTTTCCTTTCGGTCCCGTTTTCCCTCTGTTTTCGCTCTGTCCGGCTTTTATTATTCCCCTCCTTTAACTCCTTTCTCTCTCTCTTTATTCCTTTCTCCGTATCCGTTTGGTCCCTGCTCGGGCGCCAAATTTGTGACGTACTTCCCCGGTGCGGTTACTCGGGCGCCAACGCAATGCGATTTTTCTGTCGGTACGGTAGTGGGAAAGTCACAAAATCAATTGCCTGGGTAGTTGCAGTGGAGAAAGGCCAGGGTCTATCAACGCAGTGAGAGAGAGAATTTGGCTTGGGAGTTAAAGGGTTATTAATTAGAAAGCCCGGTTCTCAGTAACACTTAATTTATTATTCTTAACTTCTAAACAATTCAGCTTCTATATCTAAGCTTACAACTAGAATCTTACTTCTACGGTTCTTATTTCTAGGTAGCTACGTCCCTTAGACCATTCCGCTCAACACGCGTACTAGGCCCGAGCAATTAAGGTTGCCCTTACACTGCTTATGTCTATGAAGCTAGGTCCCTTAGACCATTCCGCTCAACACGCGTACTAGGCCCGAGCAATTAAGATTGCCTTTACACTACTTATGTCTATGTAGCTAGGTCCCTTAGACCATTCCGCTCAACACGCGTACTAGGCCCGAGCAATTAAGATTGCCCTTAATCTACTTATATCTAGGTAGCTACGTCCCTTAGACCATTCCGCTCAACACGCGTACTAGGCCCGAGCAATTACGATTGCCCTTAATCTACTTATATCTAGATAGCTACGTCCCTTAGACCATTCCGCTCAACACGCGTACTAGGCCCGAGCAATTAAGATTGTCCTTACTCTACTTATGTCTATGTAGCTAGGTCCCTTAGACCATTCCGCTCAACACGCGTACTAGGCCCGAGCAATTAAGATTGCCCTTACTCTACTTATATCTATGTAGCTAGGTCCCTTAGACCATTCCGCTCAACACGCGTACTAGGCCCGAGCAATTAAGATTGCCCTTACACTGCTTAAACTAAGTAGCTAATTCCCTTAGACCATTCCGCTCAACACGCGTACTAGGCACGAGCAATTAGATTGCCCTTACACTGCTTAAACTAAGTAGCTAATTCCCTGAGACCATTCCGCTCAACACGCGTACTAGGCAAGAGCAATTAAGATTGCCCTGACTCTACTTATATCTATGTAGCTTAACTACGGTCTATGCTATTCCCTGAGCCGTTCCTAAGCTTGCACCCGTACTGAGCTCGAGCAGCGTACTGCCCTTAGCCTACTAGAACTCTAGCTATGAGAATCAGGCTCGGGAGGTCTGGGTCTCGTCTCGTGGCCGGTGCATATGACCAAGTTTTCACTTGACGAGTGGAAACTGGAATGAATCGGGGATTAGAAGGTATCAGGAAGGTCGGTAGACGGTAGACTGAGGTCTGGAGAAGGTGGATAGAAGGATGATGAAAGGTTATGAAAGGTGATTTTTGCCAGTTCGGAGTCTGGTACTTATAGCAAAAGTTTCAATTTCTCGTGCGAATTTTATGAAGAAAAATAATATTCTCGCTTTTTACTCCCAGTTGGCTTCGCAAACAACTTTAATATTGGGGTCCCGTGTTCGATTCCTAACAAATCCTCGCTTTTTATTTTTCTATAATTTGGTTCGCAAATAGATTTCTTGTATTATATCACCCAATTTGGGGTTTTAGTGCGCTTTTAGGCTTTATAATTTCTAGCCGAAAATTAGCTTCGTTACAATATAGAAGATGTTAAAAGTGAACCCCATTTTGACGAATGTAAAATCTCGCTCTTCTTCTTAAGGACCTTATAATTCTGTTGTTACAATTGCCAACGGATCGAGACATGTGAGGTACTGTTAAAAACCTCATAATGCATTCTTTTTATCAAAATCTGACTTATCGTCCTACTGTGTTTCGAACAGAAGTTATTGCGTTTTATATGACCTTACCTTCCTGTATACGCGAAAATATTTCAACCGTAAAAAAGGGGTGAACGAGGTTTCCGAAAAAATTGCTTATCCTGAATGCATTATATCATTAACGGGATAGTTTAGGGATGGAATTTTTTGGCAATCTAACTCACTTTTCGCGAGTAATGTAGTTGTCACAAAGAAGAAAGATGGATCGCATCGCGCTTTCATCGATTATAGAAAGGTTAATGCAGTAACACAAAAGGAGCATTTTCCCATGCCAGTTATAGAAGATGTTTTAGATAAACTATCAGAGTCGCGTATTTTTACTACGTTGGATCTTAAAAACGGATACTTTCATGTCCCATTAGAGGAGGAAAGTATTAAGTACACAGCTTTCATAACATCGGATGGACATTTCGAAAATTGCGGGTGCCATTTGGTTTTACGAATCATCGATTTCATCGCTTTTATTTTCCGTAAATTCACCGCGCAGTACATGGTTCAAACCTATATGGACGAGTTAATTATTACATCCAAGAATGCAGAAGGTAATATACATAAATTAAAAGCCGTTTTAGTAGTAGTAGAAGATGGAAAAAATTGATTTCTTAGGTCATGTCATTTAAAATGGAAAAGTCAGTTCGTCGGAAAGTAAGATAAAGGCAGTGAAAAAATTTTTATAACCAAAGAACATTACTGACCTCCGATCATTTTTGGGTGTAACAAGATTTTTCAGAAAGTTTATTTCGAACTATTCACTGATTGCAAGACCATTAACTGCTCTACTATAGAAAGGAGTTTTATATATTATATATATATATATATATATATATATATATATATATATATATATATATATATATATATATATATATAAAATAAAGGCGGAAGAAATAATAGCTATAGAACAACTAAAAAATGTAATAACGACAAAGCCAGTCTTATATATATTTCGCCCAGGCGTTCAGACAGAGGTACATACGGATGCGAGCAAACTCGGATATGCTACTATCTTAATACAGGTTGCAAACGATGGAAAAATGCACCCAGTTTATTTCTACAGCAGAAAAACCTATCATCAGTATAACAATTACATGTTGGAAGTAATGGCAGTTTATTAAGCTCTGAAGAAGTTTCGTATTAATCTGCTGGGAAATAAATTTAAAATAGTAACAGACTGTATCGTTTTTCGTCAAACCATCATGAAGACACATTTGCCAGCAGTCGTTTCTAGATGAATTCTATAAATGCAAGATTTCTCGTTTGAAGTTGAACACATTTACATCCATTATTCACATCATTTACACCATTCAAGATGAACTCCTAGTCCGCTTAAGAAAGACACAAGAGGAGGACGAGTTCATCAAAGCTGTTAAAGAAGCCCTAAAAGAAAAGAGTTATGACGAGTTTTGCATTGAAGGTAATTTATTATTCAAGTATTTATATGGTTAAAAACTTGTGGTGGTCCCGAAAATCATTGAAAAGGAAATTATCAGGATGTAACACGAAGAAGGTCATTTCGCTGCTCTTCAGACAACACATCTTATAACTCAGCAATTTTTCATTCCGAAACTGCAAAATAAGGTGCAAAATTGTATCAATAACTGTGTTTAATGTATCAGTAACTGTGTTTAATGTATCACTTGATAAGCTTCATCTGGACCATCTTGGTCCAGTGGTTCCAACAACAAAATACGTTTGGATATGCCCAACTGAAACTCGATCAGCTGATGAAGTGGTAAGCAGAGGATGAGCCATCACCTCGAAGAGGTTGAGGAAGCGAGGAAGGAATCCTAATAACGACAGGAGTTCCACGAGGGAATGTTCAAGCAGAAAGAATGAACCGGATAATAATAGAAGTCCTGAAAAAAACTCTCAGCTGGATCACCAACGAAATGGTACAAATTCGTACATCAAGTCTAAGTGGCGATAAACAGTACCTACGTTTCAGCGCTCCATTCAAAGGACACCTTTTGAGATTCTATTTGGGATTAAAATGAGAAAAAAACACATTTGGAGATATCAACTGCCTTTAAAGAGGCCCTACTAAACGACTACGAGAAAAACGAAATTCGTCTGAAAGCTCGAAAGCAAATAGAGAAAATAGGACAAGAAAATTGTGCTACTTTTAACAGCCGTAGAAAAATTGCAAGAGAGGATACAGTAGGATGTCTCGTAGCGATAAGAGAAACACAATTTAATGTTGGTAACAAACTCTCTTCTGAAATTTAAGGTCCATACAAAATAGTCAGCAAAGGTCGCAACAGACGATATAAGGTGAAAAAAATGCTTGACAACCAGTTCCAACATTATGAAACCATGGCGTTCTAAAAATAATTCCGATGATGATGCTCCGTTCTGGTCGAACGGAAATCAGGATAGTCGGATGTAAGAGCAGAAGAAGTTGTAGTTTAGCAGTACAGCCGTTACATAGTACAGTTGTTATCCCAGACAGAATTAACACAGCAGAGTTATTACAGACTCTCCTTACGCTTCAGTTGTTGTTGCCTTTCACTGTTTAAGTAGGAGGGACCGGGTATGGTTGGCTACAGGGGTTGGTTGGCACAATCTTAATATTTCTCAGTAAACACTACAGATCAAACCAATGCTTAAGTCAACAACGCAGAATGGTACTGTACTCCGGCATAATAGTTTTCAGCGTTCAACCAGCACTTGCTTAGACGCGACCTGGATATGTAACTTCTTGAGACGTAAAAGTAACAATTTCTTGTTTTAGTTATTATCGCTCGTGATTACAACTTATTCTGCACGTACGGTAATTAATATTTATTCATGTGAGGAATTTTTTACTTTATTTGAATGTGCACTATTTTTGTGAAGTATTTTCATAATCTCATCATAAGTCCCAAAACTGCCTTGGGGTTGGTTGGCTGATTTTCTTCGGGGTTGGTCGCACAGATAATAATTTCTTTTAATTGTTTTATATTTTTACGCATAAAGGTAAGAAGTGATCGTGTTAAAACACGATCGAAATTTGTACAGATTACACTTATGAGTTATTCATTATGGCATCTTTAGAGGTGAGGTAAAAAATATATAGGCATATGCATTTATATCGATTCTAGAAAAGAATCGACACTAAATTCAGTCGAAGTATTTGGAGACAATATGTATGTCTTATTTATATATATATATATATATTGCCGTATGTATATATATATAGTTATTTTTTAAAATTGGTTTTTGATTTGCTTAGATGCTAAATTACGTGCCAACCATCCCCTGGTTGGCACAACCATCCAAATTACGGGGTTTGTTGGCACATTTGCATCCCATTATTAAAATTCCAACCAGAGACATAAATGCTTCCAATAAGGGTTTCGCGACAATGTTCTAGTAAAGTACAATAGTCAAGCTAAGTTTCCTATAAATATAAAGTTAATAGCAGTTTTCTTGTTCTCGACATGACAGAGTGTCGAAAAGTGTAGCGAACCACTCCGATAGTTACCAATCTTTTGTTAGTTAGTAAAGTAATTCATTAATTGTACTGATTTTCTAATATTAAACTTAATTATGTTAATTTGTTAATAATCGCTTAATATTGTGAACTCTTGAATTGCCTAATTAATTAAGGGGTTATGCCACTCTAGAGGCCAAAAAAATAGGCTTTCTTGGGGATTTTTTTTTCAGAAAAACTACAAAATAATTCCAGATTACAAAAAAGAGAGTTTATCATACATATCACTGGCTGTATACGATAATTTTTTTAAAGCGATTAATTTCAAAATGGCGGCTGTGCAGCGTTTTTGCGATGACGTCGCCGTTTTTCAAGGGTCCACGGCCGGACAAACAGCTCCTGTAATTTGTCAGTTATAATGAGCCAATGAATTTTTTTCGATTGTATATAACAACAGCTGTAAAGGTACGTAGGATTTTCGATATATTGATATCGCCAAAAGGCGCACTTTTAAAGTGAAAAGTTCAAAATTTACCTAAAAAATCGTCAGAAAATTGATAATAACAAATGAACTTGCAATATAAAAAAATAATCTTACGTACTTTTATAGATAATGTATTTTTAAAGATACATTCAAAATTTCAAGTGAATCGGTTGAAAACTGTCTGAGTTATGTTTCCGGCCAACTTGAAAAATCTAGTTTTGAAATAAATGCGTTTGAAGTTTTGAGTAGTAGAAAATCATGAATAATTTTGCAATACCTTTAATCATAAATTCAAAAATCGAGTACTTAGAGGTTTTTTCCGGCCATAATGCTTTGGGGCATCTTTTTTGAGGTCCCAAGGGACCATTTAAAAAAATAAAAAAAATCGATTTTTCGAAAATTCTAGAGTGGCCTAACCCTACTACTTCCGCGTGTGTTACAATTTTATATATATAGATATATATATATATATATATATATATATATATATATATATATGTATATATATATATATATATATATATATATATATATTATATATACCGGGTGTCTCAGACTACGCGTACCACCCTAATATCTATGAAAAGTTCATTGATAAATACGTGTCAAATATTTTTTGAAAAGCTCTTGCAGAATCGTATTCTTCCTGTAAGCGTTAACAACTTTTGTCACAAAAATTTTTTTGAAAACGTCAATTTTTTGAGATTTTGGAGAGACAAAATTGAAAATTTAAAAGTTTTTTACACGAAAATGGTTGGGTTTAGATAAAAATTGCAAAAGAGTAAAAGTGCTTAGATTTGTACAGTACTTAGATTTGTCAAGCTATGAGACTCCAATTTTGCGAGTATTTTTATTTTATAGAATACTAACTTTTTTTCGATTTTTGTTTAGAAGCACCCAAATATCTGTATATATAGGTAGGCCACGAAATGCAAAATAATGAACCCCGAAATGTGCATGGCACAGGTGGTCAGAATTCAAACATCAAGGGAAGGAAATGTCAAACATGGAAAATCAAGGACGACTCGAACCTCTGGGGAATAGGAGTGGTCAAAATGTATAACGGAAACATCTAGAACTGAAGTTACCAGAACTCAGTTGAGTAATATAAATAAGACTATGAAAAGTCCTCCAGAAGACCTATTTACTAAAAAAAAAGAGATAAAAGATATTTGCAGCCCAGCCCGGTGGGTCATCTCCGACGAAATTGCTGGAAGCAAAGGAGACCAAAACTACGGGGATATGGCACCAGAAAGACTGGTTGTGAAAAGTGCAGAAAGAGAAAACGGGAAAAATTTGGATTGAAGAGAAGTAGGAACAGGAACATTGAAGCTACAGTACCCCGTCGCAAGTATAGATGTTAATCCTGCGGTGAAGAAGGTTATCTACAAAGTGATCGCAGCAGGAAAACCATTTACTACTTCTCACAGGAGTATAACCTAACTAAAGGTACACGAAGCGTGTACGATGTTTCGACAGAAACTCAACCACGTCAATGTATATAACACTTAACTAATAAAGAAAGAAGTGTCGCAGAACGAAAACGAGTCAAAAGCTGCTGGAAGTGCAGAGAACTACCCAGAGATGTGAAAAATGGGAATGTGTCACCAGCGAGAAGATTAAACCTGTGCGAAGACTGATTGTCTTATCGACATCGAGCAAAGGAAAGAGGAAACTGCAGACTGTAGATCAGAAGTTGCAAGTTTTCGAGAAGAAACTTCTTTAGAAGGAAGCTCCGAATTGACGGAGGAGATGGAAATTCCAGAATGTAAGCCAATTAACGCCTAAACGGAGGAAGATCAGATTAATAAATTACACTGGAAATTAAAGGACGTTATCAGAAGGAATGGCTTTCATGGTGCGACAGAGATCTTCAGCTACATAGTTAGCCAGCTAGAAGAGAGATGTGTAAATATGCAAGCAAAGTGCGGAGAAAGGTACAACAGGAAGAAATTTGAGATAAGTGACCTTAATTGTTTGTTCGAAGAAGAGAAATCCGATCGACGACTGTATATATATTGTTACAAAATATAAAAGTACTCACCACACAGTGACACTCCAGAAAGCGAAAAGCAGCCAGCCGGCCACGACCACCCAGCAAAACTTTATCTCTCGCTGCCGACTATAACAAAAAGAAGTCGTTGTTACGGCAAACGCAAAGTCGGAATGATATGGGAGGCTTTTCCCTTGTCCTCCGCTAAAATAAAAATAGAAACATTATTCTGGAGAACAAACAAGGGAGGAATAGAAAGAACATAAATTAACAAACACAGGAAACTTAGACAAAACAAACACAGAAACACAAAACCAAAACCCACTACCAACCACCAACTCACCTGTTCTGTCCTTGGAGTGCCCATTCCCGCAAAATCCTCTTCCTCCGAATCCTACATCCCACCAGTAGTCCAGGACATTGTCCTACCCTGTGACCTAAAATGGAAGAAAAGAAACCCATTAATGTTTTATTTACAGTCCACTTTTCGTCTTAATATGCTTACCACAGGGAACTTCCAGCTGTCAAAACAGGCCAAATAGAGAAGGCGAAATCTCGGCGAACTCCATATCCCGGAGAAACCTGCGTCCAGGGAGTTCATCCTCAACACCTAGAGAACCTGAAAGAACAAGAAGACAGACATAAGAACCCTAGACGATGGACATGAACACCAAAAACACCACACATAACCTCACAACACAAAGTCGTCAATTACTAACATAAATGAAATTTTAAAATCACAGGGATATTTTTTAAACTAACCAAACATTTCATCACTTTAGAAAATGCCATAATTTAATTAAAACTTAATAAAAATTATACTTACCTGATGTACGTCAATTAATTTAGGGCCCTTTGGGCCACTTTCGAAATTTCGAAGACTCAAAAACCTATAAAAAGGCCTTCCGCCATTTTGTACCTCTTTTTTGTTCAACATCAGTTTGCACGGTAATACAGATTTATTATAAGGGTCAAGTTTGCTGTTTTTTTTTTCTTTATACCTTTTTCGGTCACTTCACAAGCACGGCACCCACAAATATCGCTGGAAGGCGTCCTTCAACAAAGATTTCCGCAGTAGCCGTTTTTTTTTAAATTACGCCGGTCCACCAAAGAAAGCCCTGATCAAGGAGCGCTAGGGCACCGCACCATACCACAAGAACGCAGCACCATCCTATCCACCACATCGGATTCCACTCTCCAAAAATCAGCACAACAAGCACCAGCACACAATCACCAAATCTTCGCGGGATTCCACAAAAAGCGCGGCACTATACACCTGTCGCTGTTTCCAGGTACACTGCACATGAACACAAAACTTCACAGTTATGTGATTTTTTTTACCTTGCCCTAAATTTCGCGAACTCGGGCGAACGCTTTAGATCCTCACGCAATCGCACACTTGAAACTAAGTGATCATCAAAGATTTTCCGGCACTGTTCCGCGTTTGCATAGATAAAACCGCTTCCGCTCGGCCAACACTGTCCATAAACTACACAACACCATAATTTTACTAAACACTCGCGTCACTCCACAATAAAAATTTTGCAACATTGGTGCCAGGTGTGGGGTTTTTATTAACTCGATCACTCATTAGCCTGAGTTATCCACACTTCTGCTGTCACTCGCTCCATGGAGTTGCATACTAAGTGATAAGCCTGCAACGAGGAGAAAGAATTGTTTCAAATCACGGAACAGTGCCCCGCTTTGATAACAATGATAATCAATACAGTGATTTTGTTTTGAAAACACAGTGCCAAACAACGTTTGACTTTCATATAATGCAAAGTGCCTTTTGTTTATATTCATTCAAAAATACGTTAAAGCAATTTAGATTCATCAATGCATCCGCAATGAGGAGAAAAGAATGAAGTTATTGAATTTTGAAACCTTTGAATTTTTTGGATTTCTGGCTTGTCCAAATGCGAAATAGTGCAAAAAACGCTTAAAATTTCACATATATTTTTAAATTTTATACATGGCAAATAAATTTTGAATCGTAACCGAATAACTTGATCGAATTAATACACTTCGATTGATCCAAAATTTACAAAGATAGAGTGAACTCTTAATTAGGACACTTGAAGGTGAAGTAGTGCAAAATAACGTTGAATTTTCTTATAAGCGAAATATATTTTTGGCATTTTACAAAGCTCAAATAAATTTTGAATTTTAATCTATTTACCTGATCAATTAATTCACGTTGATTGACTTGCAATTTGCGATAAGTGAGTGAACCTTTAATTAAGTTGCTGAATGCATAGTAGTGCAAAATAACGCTTCAAATTTCACAAATATTTTTGAATTTTATACATGGCAAATAAATTAAATTAAATTAATAATACACTTTGATTGATCCAAAATTTACGAGGATTGAGTGAACTTTTAATTAGGACACTTGATGGAAAATAACGTTGAATTTTCTTATAAGCGAAATATATTGTTGGAAATCTATAAAGCTTAAATAAGTTTTGAATTTTAATCTGATTGAAGGTTAAGCCGGCAATTTGCAATGATTTGTTGAACATTTAGTTAGAACTTTTTGAATATTTATGGGAATTAAATAAATTTTGAATTGTTGTGCTTTTGAATTTTACAACTGTCAGATGGATTTTCGAATTTTAAATAAATTTTGAATTTTGGACATTGGCAAGACCTGAAATAAATAAAATTAGCAAGAATTGTGCCAGTTAGTTAGCAAAAAGCTTTACTAACGCGATTTAACCCGCGAAACGAGAAAAGTTTTCAAATACCTGCAAGATATTATTTGATTAAGAACTTTTACGCAATAACGCTAAAACATAAATAATTAGCTGACTCAGTTTTGCTCGCGGAATGTAAAAAACATTAACATACCTAAGAAAAAAAGAAAAGAAAACGCAATCAGTGACCGTTCTATTATTTTATTTAAACGAAAAACTTACCTGTGTGAATTAAAGTGCAATACTTTAGGAAATTATAAAAGAAAATCAGAATAGTAAAAGTCAGCAACATGTCAGTTGAACAAATAGAGAAAATTTTAAGTAAACTCGAGACTCAAGCTACGACGTTGAATGAATTAATCACCACAATCAAACAGCAATCCGAAGAGACGTCAGCAGTCAGAAGTGGATTAAACGAACTAAGAATAGAGCATGCGTCTTTTCGGGAAGAGTTGAAAACGCTTCAAAGACAGGTGAACGATAGTTCTATTCTTAGCCCATCCATGTTCGTGCAAAAAGTTATGGACGAGGTAACTTCCTCACCAGCTCCCTTTAGGGGTCCCAATTGGCCTAATAATCGCCCCGAGTCCTTACAAGGGGGTGCCGAAAATAAAACTGATGGCTCACCTACTGAAACACAGCAGTCGCCCCATAATCATACTGGATCCTTAAAGCAGAACACTCCAACCGGCGGTACCATACAAAGACCTCAGCTAGTACCGACTGAATACGATGAAAAAGTACCATGGAATCGGTATGAGACTCATTTTAGCGCAGTTGCTCGTGCAAATAACTGGAACGAAGATCTCAAGGCGGTGTTTTTAGCGGCTCACCTGCGTGGGCCTGCATTAATTTTCTACGAGACCTTAAATTCGGAAATTCGGGAAAACTTTGATAAAATGAGTAGTGCTTTAAAAATACGATTTTGACCGGACAACCAACAATCCGTCAGCCATATTCAATTGCGCGCCAGAGTTCAGAGAAACGGAGAGAATTTCGCCGAATATGCCACTGAATTGCAACGCCTAACACATTTAACATTCTCGGATTGCCCCGAAAGTGCCAAGGACAGAATAGCGCTGGAACAGTTTTTGGATGGAATCTGCGATTTAGATGTTCAGCAAAGGGTACGTGACTCTGCTCCGGCTACCTTTCAAGAAGCCTTGCAGACCGCTATCAGGATTGAAGCAAACCATAGGGCCACCAGAGCAACGAGAAGAAATATTAGGGCAGCCGTTGCCTCCATCAACAACAGGCGTTATCCGAGAGAACAGGCTAGCGACGATGCTGGAAGGGATCAAATCAGTGAAAATTCTTTATGCATGTCGTCGGGAAACGGCAACGAGCTAGCCTGAGGGGGCCACAGCTAGCTCAGTCAGATCGAAGGGCCCGTATTCCAACTAGTAATTTTTCTGCGCGACAAGTTCTTGCACGACGAGTAAAGGAGACTATTCGCTGGTACGATTCTCAACGGAACTTCGGTTTCATTGTTCGCGGCGACAATCAAGGGGACGTTTTCTTTCATTTGTCGCATTTACAAAGTCCAATTCAGCATGAAGAAGGAGCTGTAGCTCTCGGTCGCCAAGTTGAATTCGACCTGATCGAGGGGAGTCCCACAGATAGAGCCATCAACATCTCTCTAGTACCGACGAGCGTAGTAAGCACTACCGTTAGACCCCAGCAGGTTTTGGAAAGGGGTACGCTCACAACAAATACCCAACCAACTTTCCAGCAAACCTCAAATCATTGGTCGTTGGAAGGCCAACAATCTCGTGAAAGCGGCGTTACCTCGAACCCGGAGGAATCTTTAAACCACCTTCCGCTGATCTCAGGGAGCAGAGACCAGCGGCCGCAGTAAGCGCTCCACCTATAACACATGACCTACATAAAAATCACACAACAACCACCAGGGACGTGATGAACGCTACGATGAAACCCGAGTCCACCTACATCATTTCAAACATATCGGATAACTATTACATAACAACCACCAATAACTCACCAGATACTACACAAGTAACACCGGTTACCAACATCTCACAAGCAGCTAGGAGCGCAACCATTATGGACACGTACACACTCACGACACAAAGCAAGCACCGCACACCATCAGTCCATGTAGCATCCCCAAAGACGCAAGCTATACACACAACACGTGCCGACACCCTAATATCTAATACACCGACCACAACTATCACCAATAACATACAAATCGCCAGAGACAATCCTGCTTATCAACATATGGGATTTGACTTGAATGCAACGAATACCGGAGATTTAAGCAAGGAATCTTTTCGAAACACCCCATCTAAGCTACCGTACCCGTCAGTTATTACACTGAGTCAGAGCCAAATCTGTAATTCAGTCCGCATCATGGGCCAGATAGAAGGAGCTAGCTGTTACATGGTTATCGACACGGGGGCTACGCACTCCATCTTACAAGAACGTGTCCTAAAAAGTATGCGTCATCAGCCTCCTATTGTACCATGCTTAACGTACCTCCGAGATGTGACCGGGGCAATAAGCCATGTCGAGGGAATGGAAACAGTCACAATAGGGCAGTTTTCTACTTGTCACACATTTTATATAGCTAATATCTCAGATGACTGCATCATAGGCATGGACTTCCTTGCGAGATACAAATGTTTCATCGATTTGGACAAACATAGCCTACAACTTGAGCAGATGACTGTACCCCTCATAAAAGACGAAGGTAGCACTTTTGCAAGAGTACTTTACGACTGTATAATTCCCGCTAGATCGACCAGTTTTCTACCGCTTACTAATCCGATGCTAGGAGACCGAAAGACAGTCCTGCTAACATCAGACTACTTACCTACGGATCTATGGGTTATGCCAGCCTTTTATCACGCGCACAATGGAAACGTAATAGCTCCAGTGACTAACATTCGGAAAGTACCAGTAACTATAAGAGCCAATACGGCTCTGTCTGAAATAGATACACGCGCCCAGGTGTATTCTCGCCCAGGACGAGATATTCACCAATGCGAAGATATGCCAACGGAGTTAGTTACGCTACTGCCACAAGCAGAAAGGTTTCTCGATAAAACGCAATCTGCAATATTAGAAAATCTCCTATTAGAACATCAGGACGTCTTCGCGCAATCAAAGACCGACCTGGGCCGAACATCGATCCTCCGCCATCAAATCGATGTTGGTCAAAATAAGCCAATAAAACAACCTCCAAGACGTCTCCCACTGGCCAAACGTCAGGAAGCCGAAAACATCTTAGGGCAGATGAAAGATCAGGGCATAATTCAACCATCTAAAAGCCCTTGGACGTCTCCTGTTGTGCTCGTTACGAAGAAAGATGGATCCACACGTTTCTGTGTCGACTACCGGCGATTAAATGAGGTCACTAAAAA